>CP059612.1:0-2400000 GCA_016906575.1 Ceratobasidium sp. AG-Ba | reverse complement strand
TTTAGACGTCTGCGGGACACCCATAGCTTTCAAAGTGGTCTCGATCTGGTGTAGCTCGACCCAGTGAACACGATACGGAATCCCTTTGTAGTTGAGCGTAAGCCTAAATAGGGTTTCAGTGGGTGTATTGTGTCGGCAATGTATATGCTAACCGTGTCTTGATCGTATTGCTACTCCAGTTTGAACCATCTTTACTTGCAACATCGTAGAGGATGATTGGGTTCTCTCTCGTGGCTGCCATGTCAAGCAAATAGAAGATACACACACCGGGGAGAGGGAAGCTCAGTAAACGGGGCTATGGTTGAAGTCTGATACAGGCTAGTTATGTATGCCCCCAAAATCACTCTTGAGGTGATGGTACCGAATACGAAGGGCTACTCCGACGATTTTCACCTCACAATTAATATATCTGATGACATTCAGCGGCAATCTCCAGTATAAGGAAGTGTGTTCTTGGGCCGCATCAATAGTAGACGTCATATTTGGAATACTATATGGAATACTTGTTTGCCAAGGCCTCCCCCCTCCCACAATTATCGCATCAAAAAACGACGGGTCCAAGGTCATTAAGTATGTGGTTGTGGACCCCATTAGTAGCGAGTGGTATTTTTCACGATACCATTCCATGCCTAATTCTCGAGTCTCAGTTGGGGGCAGGGAAGCGAGCGAGGGGTATCGCCTGATCACGGGCACATCAATAACAGTGTCAGGAGATAAGAAGAATAGAGCACAAGTGAAGCCCCACGCGTGCAAGGCATAGAGCCACGTTGTATTTCTGACGGAGGTAACCCAGTTCGTATTTAGCCCCCATCGATCGGCCTGGCCACGCATGAACTGGCGCGCTAGTGTAGTCGATTGAGAGCAGCGCCTACGCTTTAGGGTCCGAGTTTTCTTGGTCTTATGCGCGCATATACACACCCATTTTGGCGCCATAGAGTGCAGAGTATTGTAATTAGTTCGATAGGTAAATCGTTTACGATATAAAATTCCAGTACATTTTGATTAGCATTGTTAGCCAACCCATTAAGCTAGCTCTGGTGTCTTCTTTTCGAGTGCCTGAATCTCCTTCCAATACCTATCCCACTTCCCATCCTGCCATACCATAGCTTCACGCCAAACATCACTATCGCCTTGTGCTTTGTAAAAGACATCTAGGATGCCGCCGATAGCAAAGTCGGCAAGAGTAGGTACATCACCCATTACGAACGAACCCGCACCGAGCTCGAGTGCTTGCCCGAGTTCAGTCCATTTTTCTCGGGCTTCCGCGAGACTTTGAGCGGCTGCTTCTTTAGTAGGTGGATTGAAATGGTCTGGATTTGTTCGTTTGAATAAGCCTTCTCGTTCGTCGGCGTCCATAAACATATTAATCGCTATAGGACGTATGAAGGGGAAAAGTGGGCGAACGAATGTGAAGAAATGTTGCTCGATGAATATCTTTTGTAACGGACGGGTAGCTAGGGGAAGGACGATCGGGTATTGAGACGCAGGGTACTTTTCATCCAAGTACATTGCGATTTTGAAAGAATCAGAGACAAAGGTTGGCTTTCCGTCGGGGTCGCTCGATGGGTCGGCAATTACTGGATAGACGGGTAAAAAAAGCGCGGCCATGGTGCGCGAAAAAGTAGTACACTCACTAGGCAAAGTGTAATGCGGAACGGTCTCTGAAACTTGAGGCATACCCAACGATCGCATTGTTGATTCGATTTCATGGAATCTAATGTACTGGACGCGGTACGGAAGGCCCTTGTAGCTGAGTGTTAACCTGTTTCATGATGGGGTCAGTGATTTTAGTTGCGTTGGCCACTTTACGATGCACACCGAGTTTTGTATGTATTGAAGCTCCAGTATCGACCTGGTTTGCTAGCAATATCATAAAAGATGATAGGGTTCTCGGGCGTGGCAGCCATTGGGTGTTGTGAACGAGAATAGTGGACTATTGGAAGCGTTGACAGTATGTTCAAGAATGGTAATAAAAAAACCAAGGTATTTATACAGAAGTTTCCGCTCGTTGGTTTTCCACGATGCGGGTATGTTTCTCCTTTTGCTGATTCAGATTGGGACTGAGAAGCTGTTCGACTCGGAGGTTCGGGGGCGGTAGTTAGGTGTTGAAACGGCCGGCACGCTCTGAGAACCATGGGGTAAAAGGGTCTTGGTACATAAGAATTACATCGAACCCAGAGTGAAGCTGAGTGAGGAGCTCCGGCTCGGTGTAGGACTGGTGAATGGTTTGTCATGCGTGCAACTGCTACAGCGATGGTCGTATTTGTAGTCCGCTTGCACAGGGTAAGTTTACAGTGTTCTGTTTGGGCAAGCTCTGAACAAACGGCTGAACTGGGGCTTGCTATCACGTCGTTATATACCCATATCATGTAATATACATATTGAGCCCACATAGGGCCATGCCGCCAAAGGACGGAAATACATATTTTACGTCGGGTTGAGTAGCGGATTGGCGTTACCAGCTGTTTGCCAATATAACGAAGCAGCTAAAGGCAGGCATGCAAGTTCAACTTGTATTGGGCTCCACCCACTAACAAACTCTTGTTTGGTGACCATATATCTTTAGACATCATCTACTCTATCCTAAGCGAAGAGTACTGGGGTGCACCAACGATATGAGCACACGATCAGTTGTAAACTAACTCACGAATGCAACGATTGAGACAATAGCCAACTGTTTGGGTCCTCACAAACTACTCGACGGGAAAATGCCCAAAAGTCTAGGAAATGTTATGACGGGCAGTCTTGAATAGTCCGAATTTGGGCAGAGGGCGGCCTGCGGTATCACTCCACTGCTCGAGCCATAGTTTGTCCAAATAAGACCCTGTAAACTTACCCTGTGCAAGCAGACTACAAATACGACCATCACTGTAAAAGGGTGTAATTAGGTATTTGGTATCTCTAATTTGAAATGGGACAAATGAGCAGCACGTGCCTGGATTTGGGCACGAGGTTTGTGGGCTCTAACCTGAACGTCGACTAGGATGATTATCTCTGTTGGTTTCCGGCGGCGGCTGGCCAACATCCTCACCAGAGGGCAGCCTCAGCAGGCCGTGCACTTGAACAACGTCGCATGGAATGCGCCTGCCTCGTCAATGTCGACGCTCTCGGCGCCGTTGCGTCCTCGCTTGCGTATACCCTCTGAGCAAGTCGCCGAATCGATGCGCCAAATGCATGCACGCGCTATCTCGTACACTGCTCTCCCGCGCTTTGTTGCCCGCGCCTTCCGTGTACCGATCGCTGGCGCAACTGTTGGTGCAGGTGCATTGGGATACGCGAATTATAGATTTGAAGGCGCGTATCTTACCCATATTTGTGTCAGCTTGTGTGCTTACCTCGGTCTACCAGAATTCCGGAAAACTTCTACGGCTTGGATCTCAGACGCACAGGACAAGGCATCGGAACTATTTGGTTCGACTTCGGAAACCGCATCTAAACTCTTTGGGACTGCCTCTGAAGGCGCATCTGGGCTCCTTGGCACCGCATCAGAGGGCGTTGATGCTATCAAAGCACGACTGGCGGCTACCGAATTGCCGGCATTGGAGGCACCTCAATTTATGAAGGATTTCATTGCTTCTTTTGGTGAATCGGGGGAAAGTGGTGGCGATCAGGGCAACAACAGGGGCTCTCAGTCCGGCGGTGGTGGCGATGACAAGGCTTCAGCTGCCGCTCTCGCAGCAGCGGTGGCAATGACGACTTCGTCACCTTCCGACTCAGATCCCAGGAAGCGAAATACATCTGGTGGTGCACTCATGAACTTAACGCGTAGTCTGATCGAGGTCCGACATATCTTGCAAACCATCGACATGGGCGACGAACTCACTGTTCCAAGCATTGTGGTCATTGGTAGTCAGAGCTCTGGGAAAAGTTCGGTCCTCGAGGCGATCGTCGGCCACGAGTTTTTGCCCAAGTGTGTAATTCCCTACGCCTCGTTGGAATTTTCTCACCATCCGCATACAGGGGGAACAATATGGTTACCCGTCGTCCTATTGAACTGACCCTCGTCTGTACTCCCGACGCTGCCGCAGAATGGGCCGAATTCCCTGCGCTCGGTTCCGGTCGTATCAGTGATTTCGGTGTCATCCAAAAGCGGCTCTACGAAATGAATATGTCTGTCCCAGCCGAGGAATGCGTGTCGGACTCGCCTATTCAACTCAAGATTTGCGGACCAAATATCCCCGACCTGACCATGATCGACTTACCCGGCTATATTCAGCTCAGCTCCCTCGATCAACCCGAACAACTCAAGGACAAGATTGCTTCGCTCGTTGAGAAGTACATTCGCCCGCCAAACATCATCCTTGCGGTTTGCGCTGCCGATGTTGATCTCGCCAACTCGCCTGCTCTTCGTGCATCCCGCAAGGTTGATCCTCTCGGACGTAGGACGATCGGAGTTATAACCAAGATGGACCTAGTCTCACCCGAAGTTGGCTCCGCTATACTGTCCGGAAACCGCTACCCTCTGCATCTCGGTTATGTTGGCGTTGTCACTCGCCCAGGCAAGGAAGACTACCAGAGCAGGAATGCCACCCAGCCTGCCCTTATGGGTGCCGTCCAGCGTCGTGAAGACACATTCTTTGGTGCTCACCGCGACTACTTCACTGGCTCTACCATGGTTGGCACAGACACCCTGCGCTCCCGACTTGAAGACGTTCTTAAATCCTCGCTTTCAGGCGAGTTGCATAATATTACGAACCGGGTTCAGCGTGGTCTCGAAGAGGCGTCGTACCAGTTCAAGGTCCAGTACAATGATCGACGTATCTCGGCTGAATCATATGTCGCCGAGCTCATGGACCAACTCAAGGCTAGCTTCAAGGAATCCTCTGCCCAGTTCTCCAAGCCTCAAGTCCGAGCCAAACTCAAGGCCATGCTCGATGATCGTGTTCTAGGCGTTCTCGAACAACTGTACTGGACGGATCCGCGAGCCCAGGAACTCAACGAGCTTGCTCAGAACCCCAAGATCCCCAACGCGGCTGCACTCGATACTTATTGGCGCTACAAACTTGAAGCTGCTTCGTCTCTGCTCACCAAGTCCGGCGTTGGGCGTGACGCAACCTCGATGGTCGCCGAAGGACTTCGCAGCATGATTGACGCGCTCGCGGGCGCAACTGGTACCGGTCCATTCACGCATCACCCAGGTGCTGCGGCTCGCCTTGAAGAACTTGCCCACGAGATTTTGCGTAGCCGCTTGTCGGTCGCCGCGGATCAGGTCGAGAACTGTGTCAAGCCTTACAAGTACGAGATTGAAATTGAGCCCAGCGAGTGGGAGGCTGGACGCGAACGCTCTGTTATTGCTCTCGAGAAAGAGCAAGCATTGTGCACTGAAAAGCTCAACGCAATCAAAGGCAGGGTCGGAGGCGGCAGGCGCTTGAATTCGTTGTTGGCCTATGTCAAGAAACTCGAGGCTGAGGAGCGTGAGATTGCAGCACGCATGGCAATGAGGAGGGATAATGGAGAGGACGTCGAACCGGAGGCTCCGTCTATCGTCGACAACTATAGATTCAACCCGGCACATGTCATCGATGGTAAGTGTTGCTCATCCGCCCATACTTTCTATAATGACATTATTGTTAGCTCGACATGCTCAACTCTACATGGATCGTATTACTATCCTCAAGATGCGCGCCGCTGCACTCAAGGGCAAACGATGCCGTGCAGGCCCGGATATGGACGCATTCTGCCCCGAGGCTTTCCTCAACGTCGTAGCACAAAAGCTCGCGTACACGTCTGCCATGTTCCTGAACATTGAGCTGCTAGATCACTTCTTCTACCAGGTACGTATTTTTTGCGATTTGATCGACAAAACTAACCCTGTGACTGGCGTAGTTCCCGCGTGAGATCGACTCTCGATTGATGTACGATCTTGATCGCAAGGAGATCACCAAGTTTGCGCGGGAGAATCCGAATGTCAAGGCACACCTCGAACTCCAGGAACGAAAGGAGAAACTTGAGGAGGTATGGCATATATCATCTCCTGGTGCATTGGCTTATTTGTCGTTTCTCCAGGTCCTTGCTAAGCTCCAGGCAATAGCGAGCCTCAGGGGAGAGTCCGAGTCACCGCCCAGGAGGCAGATCGGACTGTTCCGCAGCTTCATTTGATAAAAAGTCGAGACCAAGGGCGGAGGATATTGAAGAATTTACACAGCTAGGATGAACATGCGAAGAATATGCTTCCTTTTCAACCACCACTCCCCCTATTTGAATCGTGCAGGAATGAACCCGAGTATGATATATATAAGTTTGGATATGAGCGTAACGAATATATAAACATGCACGAGTACCGAAATAAACAGCGAAAGCGTGAAAGCCATGAAATACAACAAAAATAAGTACTATCTAATTGTTTCACTAAGATGAGCCAAGAGTCCTTGATAGCCCGCATTCTCGGTAAATTCCTGCACTCGCTTTAGGAGATTTGACCAGGGTGCCCCAGGGGGAGGCATCTTTCTCATTTGTACGACAAATACGAAACCCTCCATTCCTCCGAGATGAACGAAGCTTATGGTGTTTTTACCTTCTTGAATAAACTCACTCACATCGAGTGGTTCGTCAATCTTTGACTGGAGATTTAGGTGAGCTAGCTAGACTAATGGTGTAGGCTTTGGACTTACAAAAGGCGGCGGGGACAGCCACAGGTTTATCGCTTGCTCATCTTTGTGTGTTTCTGGGTTGACGAAAGCTCGAAGTACGCCGGCATTCGGCCAAGTCCGTGATTGGGCATTCGGCGTAAAACTCAGAGGAGAGCCTTCTGTGAATGGATAAAAAGAATCCGGCGCATAGCAGGCTAATTCTATCGTCTTCAGTTCTTCGTGGGCACTAAAAGGCTATTAGGAAACCCCTAAAGCACCAGTATAAAAATCTCACCCAACTGGAGTGGTATACCGAGATTTCCACCGAGCAAGGGTAGCCATGAGCTCGGCGGAAACGGAGAATTCCAAGTCAGATCTAGCCACGCGCCGAGTACCGGGCAAAGCACATAATAAAACTGGTAGCTCAGATTCTATGTTTGGGGTTATGGCAGGTGACGGGGATGGCTGTTTCGGAGAGGTTTGAACAGAGTTATGCAGAGGTTGCGGTGGATTCAAAGTTGCCTGCTCTGAAGCTGGGGCAAGGGACTGAGCAACGTTTCGATTTAAGGACGCACTTGCAGGGGCCGTGCTCGTGGGATTCGTAGTCTCAAGGCTGGCCCTACGGCGCTCAAACGAAGACTTGATGTTAAGGTATAGGTCGAACACCTCTTGGTCCGATAAGCGGTCGTATCTAGCCTTTGCATCCTCCCAACTCATGCTTGGGACGCTCGCAGTGTACCATCTAAGAAGAGGTTCTTCGACTCGTTTTCGCAGTTGAACGCGCAGTTGAGGTGGCAGTTGGTTGACATCTTTAGGAAACTAGAAGGAGTTAATTAGTTTCGGTAGCTCATAGAGATGGGTCATTACCTTGGAGGAAGAGGGCGAGACTGGTGATTGTTCGTTTTGCTCGCTAAAGGCGCCAGGCAGTCCATTTGGCACCGATCCTGCCAATCCCTTTTCATGTTCACCGTTTGTCATATCGATATCCTCTGGTGGTATGTTCTGTGGTTGCGGGAAATTAGTTAGGTGTTGGGCGTACGCTATTGATAATACTTACAGCTCCCGCTTTGACCGTCGAGGCCTCTTCCGTCCTTTGGTCTACGTCCATATCCCCAGAGTCCTGTTCTCGTATCGGCTGGGTCGCTGGCTCGGATTTGTCTACTGTCGTTGGCTCCAAATCAACCGCAGACTGGGGTTTCTCTAGTGGAGCCGCCTGAGAAGTATCACTAGGTGGAATGTCAGGCTCGACCACAACTGGGCGAGTTTCATCTCGATGATCGGTTGTGGGATCGATATGGGGAGTAGGATCGCTAACGTCTGGTTTATCCTGAAATGGATGATTCGGTCCTGGCGTCAGTATCGCTGGTTGTCGTTCATCTGGCCTGACGTGCGGAGATAAG
Source organism: Ceratobasidium sp. AG-Ba (assembly GCA_016906575.1). Taxonomy (NCBI): domain Eukaryota; kingdom Fungi; phylum Basidiomycota; class Agaricomycetes; order Cantharellales; family Ceratobasidiaceae; genus Ceratobasidium; species Ceratobasidium sp. AG-Ba. Next base: position 2,392,031 of record CP059612.1, on the reverse strand, counting down.
GTGGCGGCAAGTGGCTGACGTGACGAATCCGTTGCTGGCCCAGCCAATTCATCCTTGGTTTGATCTTCTTCATCGCTGTCGTCGATATAGATAACATCTCCAGCATCTTGAGTCAAGGTTATATCTGCTGGAGGAACGCCTCTCACAGCGATCGAAGGTTCGCCCGCTGAGGATCCGTCATCAGAAAGCTCGTCGATATCGATAATTTCTGCCGCTAGCTGCGATTGGCGTCTTTCAAGTCTGCTGAGAGATTTTGGATTGGGAGACGGTGGTGTGTTCAACAACGCGCTAGGAGATGGAGCCTCTTCTTTGGCAACGACGGACGACGTCGATGGATTTTCGACTGGGACTGGACCGTGGTTGTTGTGAGTTTCGGCAGATTTTTCAGGGTTAGAGCCTTCATTACTTGGTTCGGAGGGGTGGTCCACTGCAGCCAACGCTTCTGGCAGGTGTTGGCTTGTTGTGGCTCCGGGATCAGGATCTGAAACTGGCTCTTCTGTCAGACTACCAGTCAACGTTGTATTCTCCTGCGCTTGAGCATCCTGCTTTGCTATCGTGTCGTACCACTCTGAACGATCAAGTGCTTCCAACTCTTCCCAGCTTACATCCCAGGTAAGCGAGTCCTTCTCCAAGCTTTCTTCATCTGGTGCTTCCATGCTGACAAAATCCATTGGCATGGAAGTTGTAGGGGGAACCGTAGCGGGTGTATTTGCAGGAGCTGCGGATGGCGGACTCGAGTGCACTATTGGTAAGGCTTGCTGCAGGTTCGGTGGAACCCGAGCAGGTAGTCCTTGTTGAACCGCTGGCTGGGTCCGCCTAACAAAGCCTGCTTGAGGCTTTGGCGGCAAAGAATGATGCTGATTGGGAACCATAACACCAGCAGGGATCGGTTTTGGGCGGACCAAATGCTGCTGCGTTCGTTGAGTATGTGGATGATTCCCTGGAACGGCTTTGGGTGGCCTCGCGAGTGATTGTGCGTTTGGAGCACGTTGAACTGGATGAGTAGGCGTAACCTGAGAGACTGGTTGTGACGTAGTTTGAGTAGTGTGCGAGCTGGCCGTTTGACAAGCCCTCCCTCTGACCGAATCGAGCCGATTACGGAAGCTATGAAGCCCTCTGAAAAGTATTTGACCCCGTTCTACAATACAATCAGTTGGCGACGGCCGTTTCGTCTTCGACTGACACCACTACTCACTAAGGGGGCCTTGGTCGTCGGGTGTAGAGTATAGCCTCTGGCGATCGGGAGAGAAAGCGGTCTCGAGTAATTGTATGTAGTCAAGGCTTTACTCCGGTCGGTACGAATGAGACAGTGCTACCCGAAATGATAATAGCTTACAGGATATTTATAAAGTCGTGATCGGCCACCTTCAATATCCCAGTTCTTTCCCTGTCGTTCCGAACTCTGTCAACTTCGCTAACCGAATCAAAAGCATGCTAAAGCCTTGTGATTTCGATTGCACATACAAATACAGCAATTACTCACCTCGAGTAAAACAACGATTTCCGGCCGGGCCTGTTCGTAGTAGGCGCGGGCATCTTGAAGCCACATAGTAAGGTGTCCAATGGTCTTCCTCCACTCTTGTACACGTCGCACGAGGCTTGTCTGATCTCCCAGGAAGGCAAACGGATGATTTTTTAGGTCGTCGATAGTAGCTCGGAATGCTCGAAACGTGATCATATTTGCCTCATAAACTTGACGTGCATTGGATGCCGGCATTGTTCCTCGTTAATTTCGCTAAGTCATCTACTACTGAAAGAACCCGTAGTATTGGGCCTACGAGGCGGTGGGTGGCGGAAAGTCGAAGTTGAATCTGGGGCAGTGGCAAGAACGATTACATAAAGTCGGGAATGAACAACAAGTACAAAGATGGTTTAAAAAGCCCCAAATGGAAACAGACAAAATACCCAGGAGAAAACCATGTGTACTATATAAAGTAGTCCCATATAGGTCGTATGTGAGATGCAATAGTTTATGTATATTTTGTGATTCACTGTTCGTGCAAATCTCGCCCGGTTTGTTTACGGCTTCCATTGGTTGCTTTGCTCGATAGTTTCCGGATGCATCGATCAAGCTGGTCGCTCGTCTCCTTCTCTTTCAAGTATGCTCGGGTTAAGTCTTCAATTTCCCCCATTTTGTGCCAATCCTCGAGCCCAACAGCTTGGACAAAATCCCCGTTACCATTTGCGTCGATAAGGCGAACCCCAGCGTTGAACCTGACAGTTTCGGTGAGTACCCTAGCGCGAAACAGACTCTGCACACGAACCTATAGTACGTTCCTGTTTCTCTCAGGAAAAATTCCTCCATCTCTTGATGGGCCTTTTCCGAACCCAGCGCAATAGCTTTAAATGCAGCGTATGCTGGAAATGCGCGGAGAATGCGGCCAACGGCGACATTCTTGTCATAGCCAGTTCCAATGCTAATGAAACACCCAATAGGAGCGTTCGGTCCAAAAACATTTCGCGCTTCGTAGAGCAATTCTTTCGCAGGATTGTTGTAACCGAGCCCGCCGTCAATGTATTGCGCCGTTCGACCTCGTTCGTCCGGGAGTTCGATTGGAGGAAAATACGACTGTACGCCAAACACACAGTGAGATGTACTCATTTTATGAAATAGTTATGCTCACCGGTGCTGCCGAAGTAGCTCTACCTGCTTGCCTATACAATGTATATCAGTCGACCGACGAAGTGATAACACAGGGGAGCCGGAATGATTACCATATCTCACAGGTATCCGCCTGGTAATTGTGGGTCGAATAAGTCCGAATGCGGCGCGCCGTCTCGTTATTAACGTTATTTTTCTTTACAGCCACGACAAACCTATAAGCTAGTTAAACCTTGCTCCGTTTTAATGCAGTAAACTGGCATACACTCGAGCACACCTAGGGTGATGGTCTGCCATTTTCGTGTTCTTTGGTGAGGCAGTTTCAACTACGCCCTTGATGGCCTCTTCAAGATTGGCAGGATCGAACCGATTTTCTCCGGAGACAATGCTGCCGAACTTTGCTGCTCTACTGCGTTTGAATATCTTCTTGGCGAGCTTATGATACTGCCCAATGCAATCATCAACGGTCATACGCAGGCGCTGTACGGTAACGTCAGACAAGTCTCCAGCATGTAAACATGATTACGCACTCCTAACATGATCGCAATAAGACCTGTGTTCGAATTCGTAATAACCAATTAATTATACGCGACTGCGATGCAAATGATGACCATATCAAACTAACCTCCAGTACTAGTCCCAGCGATCAAGTCAAAATAATCGCATGGCCGAGCTCCAGGCGCAATACGGTCCATGATGGCCTTCAAAATGTGGAGGCTGCTAATTCCGCGTACGCCTCCACCATCTAAATTGCTTGTTTGTTAGCTAAAGTCGGGTGCTTGAGAGGAAAACAAGTACCGAGAGAAAGTAAACGAAGCGGCCGGGACTGGATTTCTCCGGTACGTAAATGCGCAGCAGAATTCAATGCATAGCCAGAAGGTAGCGACTCTAATGGCAACTGTGGCACTTGTGACAGTGGTGTTGGAATTACAGGAAACTGGTAAGCTCCCGATGTAGGAGACCTCTCCGGATAATCCGCGAGGGACATGCGGCCAATCATGTTGACATTCAGGAGGACTGTCCCAGAGTCCGGACGGGTCGCCTCCGTTTGAGCCCTCGCAGGACGGCGGGTGGGATGCTTGGGTTGAGCCTCGGATCGGGCATGTTTGCGTTGAGCGGGATGAGCAGAGGGTTCAAAGAGGAGCCCAATATCATCAGCATCTCCTACTGTGGCAGCATCAGATCGAATAGTAATATTTCTTGACAACGCTGGGTCGCTGGGTAAGTTCTTGAGTCGTCGTATTGGAACGGACGGGAACACGACCGACAGCGAGCCAGGGCCACCATCCTGTGTAGTCTCCGTCTGTCGCTTCTTCCGCTTGAAACGATCAAGAAGTTTCTGTTGCTCACGTAGCTCCTCCAGAGAGACGTGTTCCAGCAAGTTAAAATCCTTCTTCGCCCCTTGGCTCGTAGTCCGAGCGCGATGGCCGTCCACAACATCCCAAGCGCTGCCTGCCGATGTAGGCATGGTATTTGTCAAGAACGAAGCAGGAGCGGAATGTAAAAATCAGTCAGCTTGGCTATTCAGTGTTGACTTTGTGAGCACAAGACATTAAAGGTCGATGAACTCCCGCCACTTAAATTCACGCTGGAAGGAGTGATGGGCGAGGTCGCGGTTGGGTAGGCAGTGGATGAGGCGATGCGAAACGTTCTCGAGCCCCTGAGTCAAAGATCACCGAAGCAGCCAGTTATCAAAAATCCCATATCTTGCCCGAAATGGCCTAGTATCCTGTAACGCCTTGAAATCATTGCGCCTGAAATCTTGGTTATTGCAAACCACGTTCTAGGCACAAACTTGTGGACGCCTTGGAAAGCAAGGGAAAATGGTGGAACGCTTGTTTTTTCATGACTGCAATGGAAACCAGGAAGCTATTCTGCTGAGTATGTGAGCGCTTGTATCCAGTTATAATACGAGCCGATCTACCAGAAGGATACCAGGTCGACGCTATCAATTATCTGATGACAACTAACCGTTGGAACGGACTGGCTAATGATCCCAAACCGTTGCTGGCCAAGGGAATGTTCGGTTTAACGCCAACATAACGTGCAACTTGTGAGGCTAGTTGCAGGAGGACCACCCGGCCCTGTTTCAAAGACTCAATTGCCTTTGCACATACACGTGGAATGACACTAGAGATGAGCTGAAGCTCGTCAAAATAGAACTTTAGTAGCAATTTTTCCTCCTGGGAATTTCAAGTGTGAACAGCCCGTCTCTCTCTTCTCAATCTCAAGAAATAAGAAATAAGGAGGCAAGGTGTATCCTTTAATGGTAGAGAATAATAGTGTAATCATGAGGGGGGCATAGTAGACTGACTTCTTGGCTAGTGGCGATGCAACAAGCCCCTTTGTCTTCCTCAAGCCAACTCGGAGCCGGGTAGTTCTAGTCGCGCATGCGGTTTCGAGACCGTATAAGGCAAGCGTGGCAATATGGTTGCAACCAGGGTCAAACAACCACACAATTTGGTATGCATGTGATATGATGCTGGCAATGAAACTGAGCAGTAAGTACTAGTGAACCACATGTCATTGCCATATTGCCCGGTTCTTTTGCTGCGCAATTTTAGCCCTAGAAGATTTATATTGACCCACTACAATAAATCTATCACTGAGGAAAAAGCCGCTCCTGAACTCGGGTTGACCAAAAAGAGATATTTTAAGCACTCTGACGTACCGTCTTTTTTCGTTCAAAATTTTCGAGATATCCCATGTGAGCTATGAACTTTACGCTAAGATTGTACTTCAGTGCTGCTGAGTGGCATGCCGAGGTTCTATCTATTCTTACCTCCATTGAACCTCTCGATTAATAAGACTACACCCGAGCAGCTCCCAAGTCGCGTCAAGCCCACACGTGCGACCCGCAATAGGAAATGAACCGCACGGTGGGACCATGCTCTACACCTACTTCGAGCTTCTTCTTATTCCACTATCCTGACGAAGACCTACATATAACATTAATCCCCTAAACTACGTTTGACTCCCCGTCGACCTTCCTTCAGTCATCAATCATGCGTTTGTCGTTGTTCGCCGCTACCATAGGCTCTCTGACCATACAGTCAGTCACTGGTGTACCTACAGTAGCACCCCGTGCTGCACTCAAAATTCTATTGTGAGTCTCAAATTTCACACGGTGCTTTGAGATTAAATCCACCGCGCCCACCTGTACATAGCGGGAACGATGACGGTTGGGCAGAGGCAAACGTTCGTGCGTTATAACAGGTACTATCAACCGCTGGATATAATGTATGCACAAATTCTCCTCAAGAAAGGACCATACTCACTCTTTCGCGGGCGCTAGACCATCCTATCTGCCCCAGTGCAGAACGAATCCGGCACGGGCTCTTCGGACGAACCAGCTAAACCCTCACCAAAGCGGGCGAATATAACTCAGTGCCGGCTAGCTCGCCTGCCGAAGGTGGAAATGCAACCGACCGTAAGCTTAACGAATCAAAGACACCTGGGTTGGCGGCTGATTTTAAACTTTAGTACGGCTTAACTATGTGAACAGTTACCCTGTCACAGCAATCAAGTACGGTACTAACGTAAGTAAAGCGCATACAGATCGATATAAGTACGTTGATCGTCTGATACTTACGCTTATGACCGAACTAGACTCTGGCCCCTAAATTCTTTGGTGGTGCACCGGAGATCGTTGTAGCTGGCCCAAATGTTGGAAGTGAGTGTAGTATAACACAATTATTTCAAAATGTGTATACGAGTTGATATCCTATGATAACCTTGGGTCCACAACCTTCATATCCGGGACCATGTACGTATTGGATTGACTCACCAGTACTACCCACGTCCCCTCAGTGTTCATCATGACAGCGGCGCTGCAACCGAAGCGGCCGAGGAAGGTACTCCGGCGATCGCATTTAATGGTAAATCTGGACCTGCCAGGTGCGTTTTGTCAGGTCAATGCAATCATTCCACTAAGAACAATACGTCCATGATCCCAGGTCGTATACTACACTCAAATCTGGGGATACATCCTACACCTATGCTCAAATATCTCAAAAGCTACTGGCCACACTGACTGCGAGCTCTAAACCTTGGTTACCGGCGGGCGTAGTGAGTGTCCCTTTTACATAGAGCGCAACTACGTTAATTATTTTCTCTCCGATAGGACTCGTGAGTACGATGATCAAAACCATTGGTACTATCATTGAATTCGAACCCAGAATGTAAACTTTCCATTGATCTCTACTACTTGTGCGGGCGTGAATGATTTTAAGTTTGTTCTTACTCGAGTATACAAGGATTCATCTACTACGACGAGTCTCCCAACAAAATCGAAGTACAAATGCGCCTATATGCCATATAGGACGTCATAGCCTGTAACAATGGAGGCCAACTGCCCGACGAGATGACCGTCCTTGGGACGCCGGGCAAATGTTATGTGACCGTCTCGGCCTTCCTGGCCAGCAAGAAACGTGACGCGAATGCATTACAACAGGTCTGTTAAATCCGGAATCGAAAAGCCGCAAAAAAAAACTGACTAAATCGACCGTACAGGCTGCCGTTCTCTCCAAACTCTCCTCCCTTCTCACTTGTTTATAACTTCGGCTAGTAAGAAGAAGCATATATCCGGATTAGGTGACTGGAATCACAAATGGTTTCCATCTAAAGTAAGATTCCAATTTGGAAAATATACAGTAGTGGGCAAAACCACGCTCAACGGTAGTGGTTTTACTGCCAATATATATATATATATATATTACAAAAACTAGTTTTCACTTGACCCGCATATTTGCCCACCTACTCGTCACCCGCTTGTGATAAAAAATTGACATTAAAGATTGAACCAAACCTGCCGGGAGTTGCCAGATAAGGAGTTTTATATACTCCGTTGGAATCCTGCGGTTCATGGGTGACAGCACCACCTAGCATGAAATAGGTTACTTGGCTGTAATCCCGCACGAGGGTGGTACTCGCACCAATTAGTAGCATGCTTTACATTCGATTCAGAACGTCTCTGCTTCTAACTTCCCTAGACTTCCATGGATCAATATGGGCATGTGCCAGCGACCGTCGGGTCGTTCTTGGCCCTGCACGTGCGACTGGTACAGGAATCGTACCGCGCGGTGAAACCACGTTCTGTGCCCGACCCGGACTTCTCTCTATTTCTCACTTAGCTATAAGAGGTGGGGTTCTATTTCTCGAACTGCAGTCTTCAAGTTTTGCCCCTCATTACTTCTTAGCAATGCGCTCTTCCTTGGTTGCCACTGTGATCGTCTCTTGTGCCTTGCCATTAGCGATCGCTGCGCCTGCTGTAGCGCCACGGGCCTCCCTCAAAGTCCTCATGTGAAGAATTATTTTTATCTTTTGAACTATCTTCTGGCTCATGATGTTTTCCTACATGTAGTGGCAACGATGATGGATGGGCGGAAGCCAACGTTCGGGCATTTTATCAAACGTTGTCTGCTGCAGGATACAGTGTGAGTGTTCTGTTTTTAGAGAGAGGCATGCTTTAACTTTGCGTCATAGGCTGTTCTCTCTGCCCCAGTTGAGAACCAGTCCGGAACCGGCTCGTCCGATGCGACAGCAAAGCCTCTTACCAAAGCAGGACAATACAATTCTGTTCCGGTTGGCGCGCCGGCCCAAGGAGCGAATGCAACGGACCGTGAGCTTCGTGTACTAGGCAGAGATCGGTAGCTGACAGGATGTGTATTCTAGCAAGGCTGAACTATGTGAATAGTTATCCTGTTACCGCCATCAAGTATGGAATCGCGGTGGGTAACACGCATATATGCAGTCGCTCAAATGCTAAATTTCTATTGATTTAATTTTAGACACTGGCACCTAAGTTCTTTGGTGGCGCGCCAGATCTGGTCGTAACTGGACCCAACGTTGGTAGTGAGTAGAACCTGTACATTCTAGTCTATGTTTACTTGTGATTATTGATCTCGCTGCCTAGCCAACCTTGGACTGGCAACTTTCTTCTCCGGAACTGTGTCAGTTTCCAATGAGCCTTCTTGAAGCCTTGTGTTCTGAATATGTTACAGCGGTGCCGCAACCGAAGCTGTGAAACAAGGTTTCCCCGCCATCGCCTTCAGTGGCAAGACTGGATCCGCTAGGTAGAGTACTGTTGAACCTCTCAAAACGGCCGCACCCTATTTTTGTCCTCCACAGGTCTTATACTACCCTCCAACCCGGAGACTCGTCCTTTCTCTACTCCCAGATCTCCCAGAAACTGGTAGCTACATTGACCGCGACCTCCAAGCCATGGCTGCCCTCTGGAGTCGTAGGTCGCCTCTCTTATTCATAAACTATTTAGGCAGTGCCCTCACTCATAATTGCTAATTGCTGTAGGGGCTGGTAAGAGAATGCTCGAATCTTGATATCTGCCATTAAGCTGGATTTTAGAACATCAACCTTCCGGCAATCTCCTCTACTTGCGCAAGCGTGAAAGACTTCCAGTTTGTGCTTACTCGTCTTTACTGGAATCCTTTTCGCAGCGTCAGTTTTTTATTAGCTCGTGTTTATCGCGCCTCACCGTCATCTTACTCAGGATGTTGTGACCTGCAACAACGGTGGTCACCTCCCTGACGAATCTTCAGTCAACGGCAACTCTGGCAAATGCTACGTGACCATCTCAGCATTTGATGCCACAAACAAGAGAGACGCGAGCGTTGAGGATCAGGTACGTGGCCCCTAAACTTGCCACCCAAATGAGGGATAGCTGAAATCAATTTTGCCCAGGCCGCGGTCCTCGCCAAGCTGTCTTCAATCCTTGTCTGCTCTTGAGTCCGGAATTGTGTGCAACGAGGCTCCCATTCTGTCTGCAAAACGCGTATGTATGCGCCCGCAAGTTACATGTAATGCATAAACGTCCGATCTCCACTGGGTGCAATAAACTGTAACCCTTCGAAAGTTCCGGGAACGAAGTAAAGAACTATGCATACTCGCGTTCCGGTGGGACGATTGCAAACAACGTTGCCATGAACCAGCGTCGTTGCGTCATGGCTCGTGTGCCAAGTTCATTTTCGCCGATGCCTAGGATCCAAGAGATGTTTGAGGTGCGCGCTCACAATACTTGAAGAAACAACCACATCTCGTCGCTGTCGTCCGCTCTCACCTTCCTCCCCCATCTGCTCTTTATCATTCCTCGGCGTATCCGGGAGTCCTGGATCAGTAGGAACGCCTCAGGAAGCGGCGTGTTATTTTCGGCAGTGGATAAATCTGTGCGTGCCCGCCGCAGTCGCGATAAAAATAACTGGCCTGACCATTCATAAAGACGTGCGCATCCATCTTGGGCGTGTTTTCTCCTCCCTCTTTTGCTAAAATGCTCCGTCAGCCGTTCGATTTGCCGTATCCTGTCGTACTGCTCATTCACAACGTCCACCCAACCGCAGACCCAATGGTAATGACAAGAAGAAATTATATTGAGAGAGCGGGTATTAGAGTATGTGTCTAAAACGAGTGTAGGTACGTGTCCAGCCGCGAGTCGTCCAAAAGCTCACAGCAATAATGTTAACTTGCAAAAACAAAACAGGCATCCCGATAAACCAAGTCCCCCACAAAATGTCAAAATAACGAAATGTCTCTTCACCAGAATCGCACCTATCGTGCAAGCGCGACCAACAATCCACCGAGGACACCGCCGACGACCGCGACCGTGCCAGGTACAGCCATTGCCCACGCTCCGTTGGCCGAACGGACACTCGTGCTGCCGAGGATACCTCCACCCCATTTGCCTCCACCACGTCCGTTGGAGGTCGCCAGAATCTGCTGGTCGATCGTTGCGGTGTTGTGAAGCTTGGTCGCAGCGGTAGTCGCAAAGGTCTGGGGACCTTCAGGTGGCGGAGAGGAATCGGCGAGTGTCTGATCGTTCAGAAAGACGAGCACGGCCGAGGGTGCTTTGACAACAATCGGACAGGAACCCGCGGCAGCCTCACATTGAATTTCTTCAGTAACAAGGTCGCCTCGCAGGCGACCGTCTGAACCGAACTGTTCACCAAACGTTTGGCCTGTAAGAGGGACATCAGCGAAAAAGCAAACCGAAACCATTGTGCAACTTACCGGCCCAGGTTATATTGTACTTTTGGCTCACGGATGCGGCCGATAGACGGCGGACTTTAACACTGCTTGGAGTCGCGCTGTTCCCGCCTTGGCCTCCACCAATGGATATACGGGCCGTATAATCGCTGTTTCCTGAAGGGTCGGTAATGTAGTTGAGCAAGACGACCTTGGTTGGCTAAACGGCTGCTGTGAGTTATTTTGTCTACAATTCGTAGCTTGTACTCACAACGCCGTTCTCGTAGATGGCATATCCTGGGGTGAAGTCGTTGCCGTTGTTGGCCCCCAAGTCAACAATCTGGGCGTTTCCTGACCGACCGAAAGCTTCGGCAGTCAAAAGCGACGAGTAGAAGATGGCACCAGGAGTCCATTGGCGGAACGTCGACTGGTTGGTAGGCGGCGGGGTAAAGGGCTATCATACAAAGGTAAGACGATGGAACACTATTGCATGAAAAAAGGCTGACGTTATAGTAGACGTTCTGACCACCAACGTGGAACAAGGCCTGGGACAAATTGGCCGACGCCAGCTGGAATGATAGGTCGGCCGCCCACAATGCTGCACCAAAGCTGTCGCTAATCCCGGGGAAACCACCACACGAACCGGTGTTGGTCTCAAGCATGACAAACGGCTTGCCTGCAGCAGCAGCAATCCTACTGGATTCGCGATACGGATTCGTCATCGACACAGCCGAGAACTTCCCGCTTCCATGGTTCAGGAAATCGGGATACAGGTCCTGAGGATTGAGGATATTGCCGTTGATCTTGCAGTTATTGGTTGGGTAATGTTGGACGGCGAGTATCTTGAGGGAGTCCTTGAACCGGTCAATGAATCCAGCATTGAATAGATCAACCTCGTTCCAGTTACAACATGACGATGGGGCGAGGAGGATTTGACGATCAGTAAAGGCAGGAGCTGCATTCAATTGGGTGATTGATTGCTGGAATTCGCCCATGTAATCATCAAAGGTGTACGGTTGCTGCGGACGCTTCTCGTGTACATCGTACCTATAGGCAAGTTCACGTTATGAGTTTACATTTCGTAACATCCGAATCTGATCTCCTTACAGGTCAGGTTCGTTGCCGAGCTGAAGCGCCAGCAAGTCCTTGCCAAGAATGGCTTCGACGGTCTCGGCTACGAGCACCGAGTTGGTAAAGTTGCTGGGATCGATCCAGTTCAGACCAAAGTAGTACTCGATCGGGATGAGCGTTGACACGTTTTTCATGGAGTAAATCAGCTCAGGCGAGAAATAGATCAGGGGTGTCTCGGTCTACTCGGAAACTGTTGTTAGCCACGTTTTACTTGCGCTTTTTCTGTGCTACTCACGGGCGTAGAGCCAGGTCGACGGAACTTTTGGATGACATATCCGGTATCGAAACCTTCGGGGATGAGAACAGAGGTCTCCTGGGTGTTTCCTCCAACTCGAATGGAAACCTTTCCCGCGCGCGCATTGATGGTGGACATGAAGTTCAAGAACGGGACTTGCAAGTGACTGGAGTTTCTTCCGACTGTTTTGGATCGTTAGCACCCGGGTCAACCTCGTAATGGAATGGATTCACAAATCTGGTCAGCAACGGACAACTCAATACTGTATCCCATAAAGCTCCCTTTTTGCTTGATCGACAGTCCGTCCATACCGCCCTGCGGAAGCTGGATACCAAAGTCTTTGTTCAAATCGCCGGGGATGGCAGGCGGGTTGAGCACGGTGGTGTCATAGGCAGCTGCGCCGGTATATTCGGCTGCGGCAGTGTTGATCGTCTGTGTTGGCGGCGCGGTGGGATTGTACACTGTCACAGACCGCTTGTCGAGCACGCGGTGGGCGGTAACACCGAGAGCGGGTGCGGCAGCTGCCAAGGCCGCCGAGGCAGCGAGCAAGACTCTCATTTTGGTTGGAGGGGGGGAAAGAGTGTTGTTGTAGTTACAGAAAAAGAATGCCAAGGGGGCTTTGTATTATCCTTTGCCCGAATCACGTAAGCCTGTCGGCCAGGGGCTAGGCGCTCACTCCACCGCTTCGCGAGTTTCATTGGCCGAGGACCCTGTGTCTTTTCACTCACTTTATATGTATTTTATCCATGATAAGTCACAATCCGAATCCTCAGTATACTATTCAAAAACCATAAATCACCATCCTCGACCAGCCATAAGCCCGCCCTTCATGTTTTTGTCGCTGGAATAAAATCAAGTCAGCACAGCCTACAAATCACACTGCCCATGCCTGTATGCACGGCTCCGTGGATAACGCCAAGGCCCCATGTTGCCAAGCCATCACCACCTCACGACAGTAACGAGATTGACGCAAAAGTCTAACAATACTTACATAGTAAGTCCGACCATCGCCTCACCAATGTCCTCCGAGATCTCTGCGAGAACCTTGGGGTTTTGATAGTGCGTAACCGCCTGGACGATGGCGCGAGCGCGCTTGGCTGGGTCACCCGACTGTAGATCACCGGTTAGCGGGGGGTGTGTGAACTTGGATGGAAAAGCACCCACATGGAAGATCCCGGAGCCGACGAAGACTGTATGCACGTCACAAATGAGTACAAATTGCACTATGGATCGTCGATCTTGACATACCTCCGTCGCATCCGAGCTGCATCATCAACGCGGCGTCTGCAGGAGTAGCAACACCTCCAGCTGCAAAGCTCACGACAGGCAAACGTTTGAGGCGAGCAGTCTCCTTGAGTAAATGGTATGGAGCCTGGATCCTGTTTGCACTCGAGGTTAATTTCTTTCCGTGTTCAGTAAAAAGGCAACACTTACTCCTTGGCCATAACATAAAGCTCCTCATCCGACATGCTCGCCGCTCGTCGAATCTCAGCGTTCACCATGCGCGCATGACGAACTGCCTCAACGACGTTCCCAGTCCCGGCCTCGCCCTTGGTCCGAATCATTGCGGCGCCCTCTGAAATCCGTCGGAGTGCCTCACCTGCAAGCAGCAATTCCGAAAGACCGAAACGAGTCAGTCGAAATCCGGTTTGGGCTAGAAAAAAGTTTTGACTGACCGAGTGAGGTGCATCCACAGACAAATGGGACCTTGAACGTCTGCTTGTTGATGTGGTGCTGCTCGTCCGCGGGCGTAAGGACTTCAGACTCGTCGATATAGTCGATCCCGATGGCTTGAAGGATCTACAAACACGTGAGTTCAACGGCCGGAACAAAAAAAAAAGAGCATTTCAATCATTTTTTCGCTACATACCTGCGCTTCAACAAAATGCCCGATGCGAACCTTTGCCATCACAGGAATAGTGACAGCGTCGATGATTTCCTTGATCATCTTGGGGTCGCTCTATTTTGAGACTCGAATCAGCAAATCGTCCCGAGATAAATAAAACCTTCGAATGGCATACCATACGAGCGACGCCTCCCTCTTTTCTAATATCCGCCGGTACACGTTCGAGGGCCATCACGGCACATGCGCCAGCCTCTTCAGCGATACGAGCTTGTTCGGCGTTGACGACGTCCATAATCACACCTCCCTACACCATCTCTTCAGCATATACTCAAACGGCATCGCAGAAAAAACCGGCCTTGAGCATCTGGGCCAACCCCGACTTCACGCCAAACGTTCCCAAACTGCTTCCTCCATCCTTGTTCGTCGCAGATCGAGTCGGAACGGGGGCCACGGGAGCCGTAGTGGCCGCTGAGACAGTGGCAGCAGTGCCGGTTGCAGTAGGCAGCGACGGGGCGGGGGCAGACATCGTATCTCACTCGAGTCAAGAGTCAGGAGAGATCCGCTCCAAACTCAAATTTAAATTCGACGGGACGATCTTGATCGCGCGTGTGAAATTGACTAGACCATCGTGAGATCGAATTACAAAGCAGGAGAGTACAGTCCAAAAAAGTGTGCAAAGCGACAGTCCGAAAACAAAAACAAAAAGAGCAAAATTCCTCATAGATCCTCCTACCGCCCAATACCAAACCCAGAGCGCCCAGCAAATGGACCCTGGGGTAACGGGCTCCCTTCACCCCTGCCTCCAACATCTCCCCCAAATCCAACAGCCGTTGGTGAACTCTCTTCAGAAAACGCACTCGATTCTCGACCGTATACACCCACAGCCGTCTGATGCTGTCTTCCAAAGCCCATGTCCTGCGACGAACCTCCCGGACCGGTCCCTCGTCGGACCATCGGAGGATTGCTCGGCGGAGGGTTGCGCATGAACAATGGGCTCCCGCGCCCACGAGCCGCATTTGAATTCGTCGGGGGGCCTCCTCGACTGGTTCCTGTCGTCGGCGAAGGTCGGTCACCAAACACACGGCTAAACGCTGTGGGACGACGGTTTGCTGCAAACGGATCGACACTGGGGCTGCCTGGGCTACCATTCCTGTCACCGTCGTTGTTGTCTCCGCTCCCTCCGCTCCCCCCAGTGTCAGGCATGACATATCCGCTCGAATATCCACGCTCAGGAAGTTTGTACTCTTCCTTTTCGGCCGGAGGTTTGAATCCACCAACAAATGGAGGAGGGGCCTCGCTGTGATGATCCGCGTCGGATGGATAGAGCGACACGGATGCGTCGCCGACCGTGCTGTACGCATGAACATCGTCGTCTGGTTTGTCTACCGCGAGTGTAGCCGCTCCAGCTCCCATAGGCGCAATAAGTCCACCACCAGTTCGCCCAGGAATCGCGGGATAAGATGAAGGCGGGTGCGGTCCGCGTCCGTTGCCATTGCCAAACCCATTGCTGGGATTCCTAAAGTGACGAGATTCGGCATCATTGCTACTTCGATACCCATGTCCCTCGCTAGCACTAAAGTCTGCACAAAAAGTTAATTATACAACCATCCAAAAATAGAGACCCGCGGGTTCTCACCTTCTCTGAAGATTCCCTCGGAATCGCCAGCGTTCTTTGGCGGAACCCTGTGAACGGGCGTAGGTGCAGCCAGCCCTCTCCCGCCCGCTCCCACGCCAGCGACGCCGGGGTTCGGTAGAGGCGCATAATCGCCTTGCTGCCGCTGATAACCGTAATTGGGTCCTCCAAACGTATACTCCGGTTTGCCCTGCTTGTGTTCGTCGGCCAATACATCCGGTAGCGCACTCTCTGTCTGCAACGGACGCGGCTTTTCATCGTACATCCGTTCTCGAGTGGGACTGAGCAGTCCACCCGGGCCGTACGGGCCAGTGGGTCTTTGGAGTCCGGCCGGAGCTTTGCTTTGGATAAAGGGCGATTCCTGGGGTTGGTTCACACCTTCGGATTCTTCCCATTTACGTTGTCTCCGTCGGAGGAAGCAGAATAGGCAAGTGAGGAGCAAAAGGATGAACGCGACACCACCAAGTACTCCGCCAACAATCGCGCCAACTTTGGGGTCGTCGTTTTTGGAGGGAGGGGGAGAAGTGGCAGAGGGGGCGGCGCTCGAAGACGTTAAACCTAATTACAAATGAAAATCACGTCAAAGGGATAAATGTAGTGGCGTACGTACCGATGTTGACAGCCTGTTGAAGATCAAACCAGTCGGATTGGAAGACTTTGGCCGTTGCCCATTCTGGTATCGTTGAATTATATAATGTTGAGCGGCCCCATCTGAAAGCACTGTCAACCGAGATTCCAACGACCCGCCTGTGCCCGGGACTCACACCCCATCCACGATTTGATTTCTGTTCTGACATAGCGCGCTCCATGTACTCCAGGGGACCCAGTTGCGGCTCACGTTGGTGCTCCGTTGGTGTTGACACGCTGCGCACCTAGTTTCGGAGAGAAATTGAGTGTGGCTTGACCCGGTTTGAGTAGAAAATGGCTAACCCAGCAACGAGTGAGTACATGACCGTGTTACAAATACAGGGCGTGGCAGCAGCAACGGATGTTGGGCCGGTGTAGGACTCGCCGCCGGTGAGGGCAGGAAGGGGGTCGACTAGTGGAAAAGTCAGTATCGAAGAGCATGCAACGAAATGAATCAACGAGCGTTGATCGTCCAACGTTGTTCAATCATTTGCGGCGCATGTTCTCTTTGTTGGGGGGCAGGCAAAAGGCGAACATACTGGTCGTGCACATCCGTTGCAGGTTCATTGCTAGCGCACATGGGTCAATCCCATCCGCATTTCGCAAACGACGCCAAAGAGGGTCCGCAGAACATGCCGCAAGTGGGCGTTGAGGTGGCGGCTAGTATTATAAATAGATCCAACACCAGCGCAATCGGATAGCAAATATGCAACATTTTTGCGTTAGACGTATACTTGTGATGAGAAGTTGAGAAGTACTTGCAGTGATAGGAAGCGTAGCCGAAGGAGTTGCTGTCGCGGTGATGCCCATGGACAGCGTCTGGTCTTGCGCCAGCACCGTAGCGACGAGCGGAAGCAGCCCCAACAACCTCATCGTGCACGCCCGCAAAGTCTAGGTAGTCTGGAGCAAGCTGTATCGTCGGCAAGAACAAGGGGCAATCTAGGCCAGCTGATGCCGTCCGCAGTTGTTAGAAGCAAAAACGGAAGGCTCGACGTGGATCCAATCGGCTAGCGTCGACAGTTGACAGCTAGCTAAAAACAGGGTTTAGACTTGCGGGAAGTAAATGCAAGTAATGAAGAGCGATACAAGTAAGGACCGTGGGTGTATATGAGGCGTGAGCTGGAGATTGCTGGTCGGGGGTGATGTGCCAGGTATGAGCCTATCAACAAAATGCGCAGGGAAACATTCCGACGGCGCTTCTTTTCTGATTGACACCCAACACGTGAGCCGCCCATGTGGGTGCCTAGTTGGCGCCAAGCTTATATCACACCCCCTCATGGCCTCACTCGCACGCCGAGCGTCTGCAGACATAAAAACTGTACGATATCCATACTTTGTCGCGCGCCAGTCGACCAGCGGGCGTTTGCCTGTATACAACGAGTTTCGGGCTGGGACCAAAGCCACCACGCTCATTCGGAACGTCGATGGCAACGCTGGGGTGCGTAGCATCCGCATGACCACCATCTGCGCATACCTAAGCACTAGAATAGGCCCTTCGTAACGACCTCTTGACATCGCTCTTTAATTCGGCGAGGAGACCACCCAAGATTATCATCCGACATGGGAAGCATGTCGAGATACAGGGAACATGGCGAGAGCTCGTTGCACAGTGGTTGCTCAGTCGAGGATTCTAGGAAATAAAAGGAATGTTTCTCCATACTTCTGCAGCACGGCCAGCCAGTACGCATTTACGGTGCTGCTTTAAGCTGCAATGATCCGCAGGATTGCAATTTTGTCGGCGTTGGCACTGTGAAGAAGGCTCCCCGTATTGTCTGTCTCAAATCCTTGTGTATTCCGGAGTCGCTGAGCGAGACCAGTTTGCTGTAACAACGCTCAAACGATTCATGGATAGAAAAACTAACGAGCCAGGTCTGACTAACGATGATTTGTCATCAAGTGCGGTTCAACAAGTGCGCCTTGGCAGTGTTGTCAATTCGGGGGTCAGACCCCACCAACTGATAACACTGCGCCTTGGAGCCACCAACCATGACGAACGCGGCATCCAAACTTGCCCAGATACCAGAGCTTGTCACAGTAGTTTTTGAATCTCTACAGAAAAGAGACCTCGTACGGTTGTCAACCGTATCTAGATTGTTTTTTCTTGCAACCGCACCACACATTTGGGAATCGGTCGGCGGCGCGCGTCCCTTGTTCCAACTCTTATCTGGATGTTTGGGTTTCGAGGGCAAGTTTGAGTCCAAGGGTGGTGAAAAATATTATGGCCATTTTGTGAGGGGTTTGTTTCGTACTTTCGCTTCAGTTACTCATCTCTCCCGCGACTCGCCGAATGACCAGACATTCTACAGGCCACTGTCCGAAACTGACTTCACTCGATTCGATTTATATGCACCTTACGTGAAGAAAATAGACCTATTTAGCCGACGGAGTGATTTCGTGTTGGTTAACGGATGGGAGATGCTCATCAACTACGCCCGATCCGGCCACATATTGCTACCTACCTTGACGACACTGGTACTCGATCCACCACGGTCATTCGGCCCGCACCACCTGATCCATCCCTACCTATGGGTTTCGGTGCTGCACTCACCTTCGCTCAAATCCATACTTATGGGTCAGCACTTGGGTCCTATCACGCCTACGATCGGCCCATCACTTTTCGATCTGTTAGCCAACTCCTGCCCAAATCTCTCCAACTTGAAGTTTTCCATGGAGTCTTGGGAATACAGCGTAGTAGATCACCATAAGGCTATGCTAAGTCACACCCCGAAATATGACTACACGCCTCGCCTTCTCCAACCTGATCCGCCAACTCGAAGACGGATGCTTCCGCCATTAGATCTTATGGAGGAATGGGTTTACCGCAACAGCATGAATAAACTCGAAAGTCTTGAAGTGTGCGATAAAATAGAAGGCGGATTTCCTAAAGATGACACGTCTACTCGATTACTCTCAGCGCCGTTCCCGAAACTTTCAGCACTGACTCTAGGCCATGTAGACCGACTGGCGTTAGTGAATATGACCAGAGATATGGCACCGTTGTTTGCTACAATCGCAACTCTCAAACTTTTGATTCTTCCCAGAGCTGGATTTGCCCAGTACGACGATGTTATAGAAAACTTCCCGCGTTGCCTTTTAAGTACGTTACCGACAACTGCCTATAACATAACCCATCTCGATCTACATTTCAGTCCAGAGGATGATGATGATGATGATGAAATAAATGCAATAATAGACGAGGAGACACTAAAAATGCTGACTATCCTGCCTCTGAAGGAACTCGTTGTTCACTGTGCGGCCATTCGCTGCGGTTCTGTTCCGGAACAGGGGAGGCCAGCCGCTTGCTGCAAGCTCCTCGCATCCACTTTTCCTAATCTCGAAAAACTCGTATGGATGTCTCAATCAGCGGATTGGGAGGATCTAGTGATATTTTCAGACATGCCCAACCTCGTGCACCTTGGTTTACGCCTGTACGACATAGATGTACCGGCACACGCGTTTACTGAGCAGCTGCCTCGAGGGAAGCTTCGCGCCTTCGAAGACGATCTCGACCGCGAGTGTCCATTTTCGGGGGATCTTCGTGAGATAGACGATTGGTTCTTGTTTGCAAAGTAGCTAGGCTTTTACTTACCCTTACTACCTGTTGCATTGACCGGATCCTGTGTAGATACGTAGCACGTTTGTGGCCAGAAGTCCAGTTCTGCCCCCGAACTCCGCTTCAACCCAGTGATTTCGGTTCTTCTGGATGCTCGAATCCGATTCGATATGAGTACATCAATAGATTCCTCTCGGAACTACACAGGCAAAACCTCAGCGATGAACAGGGGACATTTGAACTATGGCAACGGTCCATCTCCAACGGGGCCAACTAATCAAGCCACACCAATAGCTTAACCCCGTGGTATCTTATGTATGCGCCTTGATGTCCAGAAATACTATCGAGTCACTACTATTGCATGTTTTACAACTCTAACCGTGTGCAATCTTGTACGTGATTCCGTGAATGACGAGAAATAGGATGTAGTCGGCCGTTCTACTGGTCGCATAGTATCCTAAAAGAGACAACCGTTGTATTTGCCCGTTTCATCTGCGTCCGACCAGACTTCCAGGCTCAAAGTTCAGAGCTAACCTGTAGATTATCTGCGGAAGACACGACCGCACTAGAAGAGAGCAATCATTTATAGTCGTGCCTCTTGGGAAAGATTGTACGAAACAGGACTACTCTGCAGAGATCAACACAGCGGCGGCCGAGCGGCTGCCTTGAGCGTTTACAATTAATCCAACATTATTCAATTATAAAATGTTCGTAGCGCTCAGGCAGCAGCCGCAAAGCGCATCTCACCTTGTACATTATGCACCTGGAGTTACGCTATACAAATTTATGTATTTAAATTGGGCAACGTATGAGTTTGGTTAAGGGCCTGGTCGGGGCTTCTTCTACTCGTTCCGCATCCTGAGTGGCTAGACCGCTCTCTACTAATTGAATATTACATTGTACAAGAGACGCACCATGCAAAATTAAGCAAGTATTGAGACCGACGGGCCGCATCGGGAAAACTGGTTGCTGGTTGTTTAAGTTTGAGCAGAAATATTGTGACAGTGTCGCGGTCAGGCTGGTCGCACGGCAGGATCTGGAGTTTGCCATGGTGAAGGCACAAGGTAACCGAAGCGTGGGACCGAGTGTCTTATCCGGCTAGACAACGACTAGCTCATTTGATCATTTCTACTATCTCACTACAGCGATTCTACTAGTGGCAATGTTCGGCTTTGTTCCTTTTTTGGTTTCATCATTGATAAGAAAGCTTCGGGCCAAAGAGACTTGACGTAGGCGCATGGTCGAAGTTTGTGCTCAGACACTGAAATGGTGCTCCCATAGTATCTTTACTCTATGATTTACTATACATGGTGTCTTCAGGTAGTTGATTCGTCATGACAGGCCGCCTTTGTGTTCCGAAAATATCCGGCCAACCCGCATATGGCCGGCATTTGCTCGGACTCATGTCTCTCTATCCATACTATACAAGCATGAAAGCATTCACAGTAGCCATTCAGGAGGTACAGAATATATCCCTCGTCCAGTCCAAACGAGACTAAATCGTCCACTAATATACGAAAGTCAAAAACAAAACATCGCGGCACAAAAGATGTAGACTCACAAAATGTCCAGAATCGAATAGCAAGACCGCCAAGATCTGCTGCTCGGTGATTGAGTCGTTGACTTGGCTATCCGAGATGCGAACACGTCGTAAGAACCGATTGCGGCCCTCAGGCGCCGCCCAAGTCAGCAGTGGTGTGCAAGACACCAGCGACAGTAGGACGGGGAACGCGTTTGGTGCCGAGTCGGGGATGAGCCATGGCGGCGGCGCGGGAGCAGATGCCATGAGCGAGACGATCTTCGGAGACGGCGCCGGGAGTACGACGACCGAACTTCGGGGAGGGGCTGGGAGCATCAGTCGGTGCGGGACAGCCGGAAGTCCAAGTATGTGGGGCGGGAGGAGCCTTGACCGGACGTTGGTAAAGACGCACTCAGAGGTGGCGCCTTTGCCGGAGTGCCACGTTCGACGGCCACGATACATCGCATCGTGAGCGTCAACAGAAGTTCTAACAATGGAACCCAGGGAAGAAGTCGCTGAAGATAGCGCATCACCCCAGGTATGCACCGCAGGAAAGGTGGAGCCCAACACAAGTGAGCCAACCGGGGCAGCGCAGAATACGAGGTCCTGAGTGGTCGAGACCTGGAGCGCGGCCGTGACAAGAGTGCCGGTCACAGAGTCGCGCTAAGGGGTGTATGTTAGCGGGGTAGGGCGGACCAGTCGCGCGCGTACTCACCATGACAGCGTTGTCTGCCAGGTCACAGGCGGATCACTGGCGACGAGGTCGCGGGAGGCGGTAGCAATGAGCAAGAAGCTGCCTAGAATAGCGAAGGCTGCGAAAAGCGGGCTGAGGAACTGCATCGTGCGAGTACTCAGGGAGATAGTCGATAAGTGGACGTAAGGATTTGTGAGAGAAAAATGGTAGTATTACACCCGTCCTACTCAATGGCCACGGCCTAGCGGAAGCAATCTTGGGCATACGTCGAGATATGGTGGTCATGTGGCACGCATATAGTCAGGTATAGATCGGAACTACCGGAAACGGAAAGTGGTCTGGACACAAACAGACCGCGCCCCCTGTCTCACTGTGCGGGTAGTCTGGACATCGAGCCCTGCTAAACATAGACTTGGCATGGAGGGGACGAAAGTCATGGCGGATACCGCTCTATGTATGTCGCAAGCGACGCGTGTGATGCACTTGGGCTCGCTCGAGTGAGTTGCCACTATGTAGGAACATCTTGGTCATCAAGGTTGTAGAGCCACCAACCAGCGAAGCCCTCCAAGTACTCACCTAGAAGCCGTGCTGTGTACGGGGTCATACTTGGCATCTCTTGGACCGTTCCAGTTGAGACATCCAAAAACTCACCCAAATGTTGTGCGAGGTCGTGAGCGCGACCGGGCGACTTCGTTGGCTCAGAACACGACGGTCGGGGGGAGAATCCCCTCAGAACCGGATGCATACGCACGAAGCTATATACACATCCGAGACACACGTGATACTACCATATTGGGTGGCTCCGCCGCCCAACACCAAATGTATTATGTTTATGCGCACTCACACGGTTTGTGCCTATCAGATTGGTATAGCTCGGTGGACCATCAAGAACGAGCATCTAGTGGACCTGGCCAAGCACAAGTGTCTTTGTAGAGGCGATCGTTGTCCCCCGTTTGAGTAAGTCTACCCGCCCGACCAGCAAGCCAACTAGCCACGGCGCATTTAGTATTCTGAGATCAGTACCAAAAAGGTAAATAGCCAAATAAAGTTGAGCACTCGGGTTGGCTGCTGGGGGCCACATGCTTCAATTGAGTAGTTCAGGAGCGGGCGACCAAACAAAATACATCGAAGGAAGCTGTTTTGGAATCGGTTTTGATTGGGGGAGGCTATTGATGAGGTCGGACATGCTAGCGCCATAAATGAACTGAACAATATAGAGAAGTGTCGGCACAAACTCCGTATTGTATTGGAGTTCTGTTCATTAATACACGGATAGTCCAAGCTGGGATAGGGAAGCAATCTAAGGCTGATTAGTCTAGATCATCAGCGGACAAGAAACGATTACGTTCATCATACATACCAAGCGAGCGAATATGGCCGTCAACCTAAGATGATGAGCGCTTCAAATGTTGCGAATCCACTTGTTATCGATCGCGGCGAATTCGTACGCCAAATGAGTTTTGATGGGAATAATGTAGTATTGAATGCAGCGGATGGTGGGGTATGGTACAACTAGATAAACATACGTGAACATATGAGTGAAAGAAACATAAGACAGTCGCCAGGAGGTTGAAGATATTGAAAGCATTCATACACAATTACGCTATGCTCGACGTTATTTAATGTTCTAGAGCCCTTTACTCAGCTAAGCACGGCCTTTCCCCTTGACACCTCCCGCACTAATAACCCTCGCCCTAGTCCTAGACGCAGGCCCAAAATCTTCAACTGAAACGCCTCCTTGTGCCTTGACATTTCCTGATACTTTTGGGCCAGGCACAGACAATTCGGGCTCCACGTACCGTCGCCGCTCGTCCGCCTTGACTTTCGGCGCCCATGTAAGCCTAGTCTCCCCAATTGGCGGTGACGGCGTCCGTTCTGGACCCATGTATGTGACTTGCCAGGACACAAAAGGGTTCTGGGCGAGAATATTGGCTGGGATCATCACGTCATCTCGCTTCAATGTGGGTGTATGCGCCCCAGATCGGGGAGAAAGCGGGAACAATGGCGTGCCTAGTTTGCCAACGAGGGGCCGGTAGACATTGGTCGGTTTGGGTGTCACCGGGCTCGGGGAAGCAAACACGGGCAAGGGAGGAGGGAGCATTTGTGTCAAAGCCGGGCTAGAACTGCGGCTTCGAGGAGGCAAGGGGCGGGGAGTGCTACCGGGTGGGAAGCGGATTCCGTTGCGGATATTACATTTAGCGTTTGGCGAAGATTGAGGGGTTTTTGGCACTGTAGTATCTTCCAAGGGACGAGGGAGGCTTGTTGAAGGCTCTTGGAATTCGGAAGGGCAGTACTCGAGAAAGGTGGGCGACGAGGCAAGTGGTCGAGAGCCGGGACGAGTAACAACTGGACCTAAAAGCTATGAGTACATCTCATTTGAAGATTGGTATACAAGATGACTCACTGTTGATGGTCTTGCGCTTCGAGGGTGGCTCGAATTCGGCCGCCAATTCGTCGTCGCCCAACATGTCGACGTCCATGTCGTACTCCAGATCACCCATGGGTTTATCGCGTTTCTGCACCCGAGTTGATTGGCAATCTGGAAAATCACTCGAACTCGAGGCTAGGATAGCAAGTTCGACCGAACGTAAAAACTCGACAAGCTCGTCGCGTTCCTTGACAAGCGCTTCTTCTCTCTTGACCAATATCCGCCGTGCGTTGCGGAGGTCTCTGGAATGCTCGTCGATCGCGTCGAGTCGCGTCCGGAGTTGTTGAAGCGTACGAACCGCAGCCAGGCGAGAGACACGCGCGTGACCGGGTGGGAGTTGGGTGGTGGTGATATCAGCCACGGGTTTGCTGCCGGTGTCCGGTGGGTTGACAGTCGAAGTGTGGGGTCCGGCACTACTAGCGTCGGAACAGGTGTTAGCACCGGGCGGAAGGTGGGCTTCGGCGTTGGATTGGCGGCGGGTGCGGGCCATGGCTTGGCGAGAAATGGTCGAGCGAGGCGATGAGAGAGTGGTGGGACTCGGTGCAGCCCCAGCGCTAATATATACACATTCCGGTCTCGGGCGACCGCTTGGACCCGCCCCGGCGGTCTATTCTATTGCCATTGTCCACGTCACGACTGAACTGATTGGTAGCCATTCATGTAAGCCTCGTTTGCTCCATGGCCCTTGCTCAAATGGGCCTTTGGCTGAAAGGAACCGCAGTGGGTCATGTGACCATGGCGCATCGGCGATCAAATCTGCCAAAACATGTTCTCGCTGACGTCGTCCCAGGCAAAGAGCGAGATGCCGCCTAAGTCCAAGTCTAACCCACAAGAGCTGGTCAAGGCGTTTGTAAACGTGAGCTTCTGTGTTAGTTCATAGGATTTATCTGTCTCACGTTTGATGTTGCAGATCGCGCCGGCTGCGACGTACACCTTTGACGGCGATCGGGATTCAGACAGCGCGCAGCTATGTCGAAGGGAAAGAGGCAAGCCAGAACAGTGCATACAAGTGGGTGCAGCTGCTCCTCATTTGGTTGGCTATTTAATTTTGTCCAGGTTTCCATGCAGGCCAAAAAGCTCTTCGAGACGATGCAGGTGAGAGTCTATGCACCAAGTTCAGTTCACGCTTGCAAACGACAATTCCGCAGAATATGGGGTATTTTTGTCAATTGCCATTTGATCCCTCTCAAACGCATATGGAATGTACAAGGATATCCAAATAATAAATGTCCTGTAATCGCACGTACTCGGACATATCGCGCAATGTACATTCCATAGTCCCACTCAGTTATGCTCGTCGACCCACGCCCTCACTGCCTTTTTGCCCCCGACAACAAGTTCGAGTATAGTCTTGTCCAGTTTCGCATCCCGTTGTTGGTAGAGTCGCATGATCCATCCGGCGACAGCCTCCAAGTCCTTTTGGTCGACATCGAACAGCTTGTACCACGGCTGGTCCTCTTCTCGTTGTGGTTGCTGCTGTTGTCTAAGTTCGAGAGCCCGCCGGAGCTGTTGTTCTCGGGATACTTGAGAATCAGTTTGGGTCGTGGCCGGCTCTTCAGCTGGGGGATCTGTAGGTTTTGAAGGACGGTCGCCCGGGAGTGGGATCCCCGCATGTCGGACAGCGAGGTGAAGTGCAGCACAGGCGATGGTTGGAACAGGATACAATGCGTACACAGGTGTTTGCAATCTGTGTGCCGTGTGTGAATGAGTGCTGCCCAAAAGGTATTTGTAATAATATACTCACGCATCGTTGAGATATCCCCAAGCCCGTTGAGGAACGCCTTCTCCGTCCTTTCCTTTTGCGTTTGTGAGATTAAGAACCTGGGCATAGTTGACCATGGCGCCATAAGGTAGTCTTGCACGAACGTCGAATCCAAGTCGTTTGAGTATCTGCATTTCTGCCACGACTAGCGCGTCTTTTGCATCGTAGAAGGTTTCGTCAAAGTATCCCATTGTTGAATATTTGAATGGCTAGTGGAGTTGTTAGAATCCAGCTACTTGGAAGTGAGCAATATTACTTGCCTGACGGTCTTCGTGCAGTGCATGTTTTGATCGAGCCAACAGCAAGTCAAACACGTTGATCAAGTCACGCATTCTTACGGGGCATTCCTCGAGTTTAGAGGCTAGGTATAGAGCTCCCATGCCAATGTCCTAGACCTGTCCCAATGAGCAACACCGTGGATCAACAACTGACGACGGCTTACCATGACGCTAAATTGTTTGAGCGAAGTGACATACCAGAATCGCTGGAAGAGTATCTGGGCCGTTGACATTGCCACCTGGTTTCTTGGTTCACAAAACTTGAATACTAAGTCTACTATCGTGTGACGCCACGTACTGCTTCAACAATAACCCAGCCTGCTGAATCAATTTACAGCCATAAGCCCTCATTCCTTCTTCTATGTCCGCGGCTATTCCATCTGCGCGAGAAGGCGTTTGGGAGATCTGGGAAAGAGAGGCGAGCGGATACGGTATCGTCGACATGGAAGAAACAAACAGACGCGAGACTGTGGCTGTGCCGATGTTCTCCAACGCGATCATTGACATTTGATGTGCAGACGACCACATTCGCCCCGGTAATCATTTTGGGAAATTCAGCAGTTCTGTTTGTTGATTTTATTGTCACTTGAAACCTACTGGGCTGCTACACTTGTCTGGAATGCCTGCTCCTTCTCGATCAACAAAGCGCAAAAAGCCTCCCCGTGTCGATGATGACAAGAGCTCGAGCGAGTCTGCTACGACTGATGACGAGGTAGTTGCTCTTCCGTCCAAGAACCCTCGTACGGTAAGCATAAAGTGTTTAACAGGTATTCAAGCGCTGTTTCTGACGGTTTTATTGTTACAGAACCCTACGCTCACACCAACCTCTGCTCCCATGTCTGTGCGCACGCCTCAAAACACCTCGATTTCGAGACGTATGAAAGCCCGGCGTGACGTTTCCAACCCTGGAAATGGTACAGGGGCAACCAGTTCTGGAATTCGGACTGTCACCCCTCCGCCCGAAGACACCAGCCAAAACACATCCGTCACCTCGTCCACGCAGAGCCAACCCCAGTTGACCAGGCTCAACACCACTTCTACACCTCAACAAGGAAAAAACTCGGCCGAGCCGATGTCTGCAACGCCGACAACACTCGGCATGCCCGCGCCACGTCGGACGTATTCCCAGATGCGCTCGTTTCTTATGCCTCTGGACGAGATGGATGCTTCGGGCCAGCCTTTGGCGACTTCTGCTCCTCCACGACTTGTTCCGACCAAGTCGTATAATGATTTGGTTTTGTCCGAGTCTCAGGAAGAGTTGCAGCAGGATACGGCTGATAAAAATATTACGTTCAATGGCGAGACGGATCTTCGAAGTATTACGGAGATGAGAGTCAAAGGCGAGTCGAGACGATTTGGGGATGATATAGACTATGTGTTGCAAGGGTTAGAAGGCGAGACTGTTGTCAGAGTTCGAAGAGCTAGGTAAGCGATTTATCCCTTGACTATTGATCAAGTGATTGATTCTCGAGGTATATTCTAGTGCAGTAGAATTTGTAGGAAGAATGTGCGAAGCGGGATTCGTACAGCGTGCCAGAGCGTCAGATGTCCTTGGTCGGGCATGGAATGCGATCCATCAATCTGTGGTTGAAACTGGCGATAGGGTATGCCTCTACACCTAAAGATTTTTTTTTCAGATCATGTGGCTTACTCTTAATAATCGATAGGTTTTCGACGCGATTGCAGGAATATTCGTGACACTAGTTGCTCGAGAGCTCCAAGACGTTCCCGGAGCTTTACAAGACACCAAGATACCTACAACATTCTGTCTTATTCTCAACCGGGCACGAGAGCTGGATGGATTAGAAGCTGCAGCATCTGACAGCAGCTGGGCGGTCTACGCCGACGCTGCTCGAAAGATTGGTTTAGGTAAAGTGGAGCGAAAGCAGGTGAGATCGTGTTTAGCCGGGATTCCGATTTGATAGAATAATGTGAATACCAGTTGAGCGCATTATTGACACTGTCTCAACAATCTGGCATTATACCCTCTGGACAAGTGGTTCGTTATTTACGATTTCTGCCGAGCACAATCCAATACCTTACCATCAGCTAGATTACCACACGCCTTTTGGTCTCCCATGGTCTCTCTGTTGTTATACCTAAACCTATAGCTCGGGCAACAGCACTTGCGGTTTTATCCACTACCTCTACATATCTGCGCATGTTTGACACTCGGTTATCTGGATACGCAACTGGACTAAACGTTATTCCGCCTTCAAGCGCAGGGACTTTGCACCTGCTGCAGGTTATATCTAATTTCCTAAGATCGTGTCAAACTGCTATAGATCAACAAGACTCCGAAGAATCAGAGGAGCAAACGGCGGCAAAAGAGGAGGAAGAGTTTGTTCGAGCTGTTATATTGTTTTGCAGGGTATGTCAAGTGCTCATGGCGAGTAATTCCAAGGACTTGGAGGATGGAGGTGAGTAGCTATGATATGCTCTACTATTTTATAGGCTCAAGATGCAATTTAGTCCCAGGTCTGGCTGAACAATGCGCTCTTGGATGTCTGAAAGTGCTCGTCTTGCTTACAAGTGACGCCAAACACGACCACTCATCCCAATCTCAAGATTCAGAAATGCCACCTAATAGGGTTCAACCTCTCATTCTTGAGAATCCACTGGCGTTCCATGCTATTGCTCGATTTGTTGCTCAAGGAGGCTACCCAGCTGTCCAGTCAACACTATTCGAACATGCGTGCTTGTCGTTGGCTTTGCTATTGAACTTGGTCAAGGATGGTACGGAAGGGGGGAAAAAACTCCAAAGCCTTTGTGAGTGGACTTGCATCTTGGTTTTGTGAAAGAATACCTACTCACTCACTGTTAGATATCTATGATGCATGCACATTAGGTCGTAAATGTGCAAATGAATGCACATGCAAGAACCGAAAACCAGAACTCGAGTTGTATACTGGCCTCTACCGAAAACTTCAGAGCATGAGTACACTCAAGGTAAGCATACTCCACAGCTGTTTCATTATTTTGCTAACCGGTCTACAGAATGACTTTCATTCTACGTTCGTCCTTGGATATCTCGCCGTTTTACTTGGGCTTTTGACCGTCAATGATGAATCAATCAAGGATAAAGTATACAACGCTCTTCCGGGTGAAGAGGGGTCGAACAAGTTTGAGGACTTGGCGCAGAGCATCGAGCAGTTTGTACATGCGTATGAGCGGGTCGCACAAGCTATCAAGGTCAAACGGGATGAAGATGAAGAAGAGGGAGAAAATGAAGAAGCAGTCATGTCAAGTGCGGATGCTGGGTCTTTTATCGCATTGAGTGTGGCTAGGCGGTTGAGGGATATATATTAATCGCGGTAGAGTTTGAGCTTTCGTTCTAATATGTTTTCTTGCTGTCGATTGTTTATGCGGCTCAGTTGATGGATAAACAGCTCTTTGCGAATCTTCCGTTTCCAACAAATAGTCTTTTTGGTGATCAAATATTTGAACTGCTCGTCAAGATATCAAGCATTTGGCTCTTTTACATTAGGACACTAGAACAGAGTCTAATGAAATTGGCGTCAGCGCAGGTGAGACAAACAAATGCCGACATGCCACGTGATCATTGGATTAAGGTCCAAATGAATGACTATATTTGGTAATTCCAAAAATAAGCCATCCCTGTGTTTCTGGTTTGCTTCCCGTTTACCATTTTCTCTAACGCTTGCTTCACTTCGCTCGCAAGCTTCTCCCGTTGGCCTTCCTAGGACCCTCCTAAATTGGGGTTAGAGACAATAAGATAACGCGCACGTGACCTGCCAACCTAGTCCAGCGCGACGACCACTTGGACAGCGCAAACGAAAAAATCCCGCTATGGACTCACTCCCAAAACGCCCTAATGCACCTCCCTCACCTCCCAGACGGGGATCTCGCCATGTGAGCCCGCCCACTGTCCAGCGTCCCGGCCCAAGCAGTTGGGAACCTGCGCCACGCGGCCGTAGCCCGCAGAGCTGGGATAGAGAGCCCCCTAGAGGTCGACCAATGTTTCGCCCGCGCTCTCGCTCTCGGTCCAGATCTTTCGACTATGACTATGACTTCCAGCCGCGCCGTACACCCCCGCCACATCTCTCTGGCTCACGTCTCCCGCGACGCGCTTGGGAGCGCTCCCGGTCTCGGTCTCCTCCGCCTGCAAAGACCAATATCCCGTGCAAATACTTCTCACGGCCTACTGGCTGTGACAAGGGAGCTCGTTGCAGATTTCTTCACCAACGGCCGCGTTCAAGGTCGTTCTCCAGGTCCAGGTCCTATAGCCGTTCGCCACCCCCGATATCTCGATCGCGGAGCCCTCCGCCTCGCTATAGGCGAGGAGAAAGCCCGATGTTTATACCAAGAAGCGGTTTAAGGTCACCCCCGTCACTGTTACAGCGCTTAGGGCCTGTCGCGGCGCCTATGAGACAGCCATCGCCTCCCAAGACTGGGCCGGTCTCTCGAGGTGCAACCGAGCCACTCGAGGAGGGTGAAGAACGTTCACCCGGCCCCAAGAATAGGAAACCTCGTGGTGGGAGAGTGAGGAAACGCGAGGGTAGGGAGAGGTCCAACTGGGACTCCTTTGTTGCAACCGAGGAGGACCGGGACGATTACCTCAGTGGCGAAGAGAACAGGAGGATAGCTGAGCCGCATCGCGGTAAGTTCATATCCGCTCTTTGCTCTCTTTCTTGCCTATCTTGTCTAGTGGCAAGACGCCAGGCAGCCGGCGGTGTAATCTCAAAGGCGCAGAACCCCCCAGAATTCTTGTCTGACTTTATTCTTTGAAATTAAATTACAGGCCGCTCGCGCTCTCGCACTCCACCAGCAGGAACTCGAAGTCAGTCTCGCAAATCCCGATCCCGCTCACCCGGAAATCCACCTGTACCGCCCACGGACTCTGTTTCGCGGGAGAAGCGCAGCCGCCGCCACTCTCCTCGTTCGCATTCACCTTCTCCCTTGCGCTCTGTTCGCTCGCATTCTCCTACCAGATCCCAAAACCATACACCTCGCTCTCACGCTCGATCTAGAACTCGCTCCCGATCTCGCACATCCTCACCTCGACCATCGCGTTCTCGATCTCGCTCCCCATACCGGCGATCCCAACATGAGCGGGAATCATGGACCGAGCGGGATCGCAAGAACTCTCCGCCACCACCCAACCCTGGCGCTACATCAGCCACAGTCGTTGCACCGGATCCGACTCCAAATATACCTACCGGGCCACGCTGGCGCGCTTCGGGCAATCAGCCTCCTGCCGTTCCTGTAGCACCTCGTAATGCCACTAGTGTTGTGCGTGGAGGTCCGCCGCCGACGGGCCCGAGAGGAGATCGCGAACCCCCCCGTGGGCCGAGAAATATGATGATTTCTGGGGCGAATACTGGACCGAGCCCAGCCAGCACGAACACTGGCCCTGGCTGGGAGCGACCTCAGAGCAGCTTTCAGAGCTATCTGGCAGCCGTTCAGAACAAATTGGTCGAAAGGGAAAGCAAGAAGAAAGGTGACGACGATACCGGCCCTAACAGCGCAGATACAAGCGCCGTGCACGCAGACTCCAGTGCTATGGATCTCGATGTCAAGGAAGAACCATCTAACAGTGCCACCGGGTCCCACCTAAACACGCCTGCTCCTGAACGCGCGCAAAGTGGCCACATTAATTCGCCTGTACATTCAGAAGGCGCTCAAGCACAACAGCGTTCAGTACATGCGTCACCAGCATCTGGTCCAGGGATTCCTTTACCAGCTCATTCTGGTTCGTCCCATCCAAACGTGCAGAACCCAGGATCTCAGCTCCATTCAGCCCCTCAAGCTCACCCCCTTCCTTTGCCACCTCGTCCACGCTCGCCGCCACGCGCGCCTCGTTCACCGCCTCGGGGCCCGCGCGCCACCCGTGGTTTACCCGAGAAACCCAAAGCGATGACAACTGGCGGACAGGACTTCGGCCGCGAGCGTGATCGAGACAGGGACAGTGTCGAGCGCGGGACAAGGGATAGGAACGGTGGGAGTACAGGTGGGGCACAAGTCTCTGAAAGCGAGCGAAAGGTCCATGCTCTGCCTACCAATCCGGCTCGGCGACCACGAGTGCCGGTCATACGCACGACGAAGCGTGAGGTGTTATTCCCTGATCTAGAGAAGGAGGTAAGTCTCTGTCTCAACTGCGTATTTTCTCGATCTATTTGGTTTTTCGGTTGGGGTGTTGCCGCGGTCGTGGATAATCGGCATGTCCTACGAGACACCTTGACGGAGTCTGGACAGACAGTGTAAGCCCATGTCGGGTGGCGCCGATTTAGGCGTAGACTAGGGTGATTGGAAAACAGGGTGTTTGACTTCGATCCGGGAATCCCTGATGACAGGTTGGACAAGACAGGGATTTGATCGATAGATTGGTCAGACATTCCGACCACCTTT
This sequence comes from Ceratobasidium sp. AG-Ba, assembly GCA_016906575.1. Classification (NCBI taxonomy): domain Eukaryota; kingdom Fungi; phylum Basidiomycota; class Agaricomycetes; order Cantharellales; family Ceratobasidiaceae; genus Ceratobasidium; species Ceratobasidium sp. AG-Ba. The sequence goes on along the minus strand of CP059612.1, from coordinate 2,359,380 downwards.
TTTCACGTACCGTTTATTCGTTTTTCTGCTCTTCCCTTCCCAGCGTTTTCGCTTGGTGGCAAGTTTTAATCACTTTTGTTATTGCACGTCTATCCCCCGCCTCAAGCGCATGTTCAGCTCTCGACGGCCGTTCGCGCGTCCCTGCTTTCATTTTCGAGTCGCCTCGTGTTCGCGAAACCTGGTGATCGCGAACATCATCCCTCTCGGTTGTTCATCTTTCGCAAGATGATCTTCATTTACGAAGAATGACACACACTATGCTAGTCAAGCTTTAAGCCTTATCTTACTTGATTACATTCTCGCATTAGCAAGTGCGCTCCACACCATGTCTACCACCAGATCTTTGATCTTTTACCCTCGATTTCCACCCATCGGTACTCACGATATGTTCTTTGCTTCCTTTGTAGATCGCCGCTCTAGAAGAACAACGTGTGAGACTTGCAAATGAGCATTTACCTCACGAAATCGCACTCCGACAGTCGGTACACGAGCTCACGCTTAGCGACCTGGATTGGCAAGCCGCTGAAGAACGGAGAATCATGACAGAAGCGGTGTTGGACGCTATGGTCAAGGGCACCGGGCCCACGACGGCTATGGATTTGTGAGCAGGATACGTTTGAATAGTTATTTATACGACCATCAAGGCCCCAATGTGCGATACCAAAACGAGAATATGAGTGCCGCTACACTAGCTAATCTTAGTCAAACAAGCACGTGTTGTGACAGAAAGTGAAGAGTTTATATATAACAATACAATTAGAGTACATGCACAGGCACAACATTCTTCCCATGTCTACAGCGAAAATGTGCAAGTAGCAGGTACAAGTTCGAACCAAGAAATCGAAGGGTTGCGTGAAGATCAAAAACGCGTGCGTTGTATAAACATGATTCAGTCGTTTGCTCGCCGGGGAGTGAGGCGCGAGGTGGTGGGCGTGATTAAGCGTAAATGGTGAAAGCGTGCGGTATGAATAGCGTGAAAAATGCGTTAAGTCAAAGACACATGATTAAGAATCACGCGTCGCTCCGTAGCACCTGAGGCCAAGTCGCCAACAGATGTTAGCACAGAGAATCGTATATGGATCGTTGCTCTACGGGAAGATAAGCAAGCAGCCCTGAACTTGAGAATGAATTCACGTACCACGACGAACACGGCCTCGGCTTCGTGACGTTTTGCCACCTGCTCAATGAGGGTAGCGATATCCGGTCGTCCTGAGACGGCAGTGTCGTGCAACAGTATTTGATCCTGGGGAAGATTTGACGTGACGGTGTCCCAAACCTCCTTGCCGTACGTTTTCTCGTGATTCTGTTGAGAGATATTGGATCAGGTACACTCTTGTGGCAAACGGGTGGTACCCACCTTGGCAATCCAGACCAGGAAGATATCACTTGTCTTTTGTGCAATGTGGGGAAGTGCAGGCGCGATACCAGCACCAGTGCATATGGTCACAACTGATCGAAAGGTACCGCTGTTAATTTCCACACTTCTAAATATATGCAATGGGCGCACATACCCTTTTTGTAGGCGTGGTGCATGTGCATAAACCCAGGGGGATTCACGCCCCGGATGAACAACTGGCCTGGTGCTTGGCCTGCGACGGACTCGTGAATGATTTTGGTGGTCCAGTCTCCGGCGCGGCCCACGATAAGCGAAAATTCCCGCTTCTCGAAGTCGGTGGTAGCTACCGAGAACGCGTGCCATTGCAGCCCATCCCGGCTGATCCTTGCAAACGTTCCGTCGTTGAGAGTGGGTCGGCCCTGGAACTTGACAATTGCCACGCTGTGGTTCGCGTTGATCGTCACCGCAGCGCGCCGGACAGTGAACCAGACGTAGAAGATGGAAATGATGCAGGCAATTGTCAAATACGGTAGAGCGGTACGGAAGAGATCGTGGGGGTTCGGGAGTGTGAAAGCGCGGATGGCCAGATGCGCCACTAGGTCCCCAATAACAAACCAGCCGACAAATCGGTGGGTGTATTCCCATAGGTTGTGGTAGCGCTCACGCAACGGACGCAGGGCGAACGTAATGATGACGGATATGCCAATAGGCAAAATAAGGGCCGTGGCGAAGAGAGCAACGTTTAGAGCAGAGTCCAAGGGGGTTATTCGGCCCAGTTCTGCTGCGTAGAAGATAATCCACCTGTTCGGTTAAAGGAATGTTAGGTAAACAGGGATAAGACGATCTACGAGAGTGCACTGACACAAAGGTAGCGAACGCGCAGCCGACATGAAGACCTCCGATGGAGTGGAGCAACCGATGAAAGTAGAACCTCCTGAACGGAATGTAATTAAACGACCAATACAGCGCAGCAAGCAAAAGTTCGTTGCGGACAAACACGACGACCGTCAAGTTGATGAGCGATGCATTCGCAACCAGGTTCAGCCGTTCCGGGCCGGATGGAAGCACGGCCAAGCGCAAGTACACTGGTACGTTGCAGCATGCGGCAATAATCCACCAGATCTGGTGAGCCCTGCAGGGAAGGAATGCTTGTCAGTCAAGGTGGTCTGAGCGAAGGTTCCATCGAACACATACCAAATCATGGTTAGTAGCCAGTATGGACTTTGACGATGGTAGTCACGCTCCTGCGGCTCGATAACAGCAAGGTCATCGGCGATAGCTTTTTCGACGCTCTGCTGGCTGAACTCAGCGGCTTTTTCAGGATCGGATATCGACAGGCTCTTTGGGCGGTTCCAGAAGAGGGGCGTGCCCGATGTAGTCGACGAAAAAGAGGACCCAGACCATCTGGACGAGTGGGTCATCCATGAAGCACGTTTTACATGAGAGATTCGTCGATTCTCGGGCATAACGGTAGGCACAGGCCGGACGATTGTGATCGAGGTCCTCGATAGTTCTTCCATGGCGGGAGCGGGGGAGGCTGAAGCGGACATCACGTAGGAGGCGGAAACGTGGTTCGTGAGAGCGTAAAAACGTAGAGTCGTGAGTCTGAGGGTAGTTATATAACTTCAGGCGAGCTTCGTGAGCGAACGGATCGCCGTGAAGGGATGTTCGTGAGGGTCGTCAAGGGAGGGGACCGGTGAAGTGTCGAGACTGAGAGCGGAAGTGTTATATAGTGAGGCAAGGCACCGGGGGTTGTCCTAGCCCCAAATGAAAGACAGTTCGAGAGCCCTGAAATCGGCTCGCCGATACGGTACTAGGGAGGAGGGCCCTTTCACCTCACCAGGTTTCAACGGGCGATACCCAGCGCGCCCGGCGATTGTAGATTGGAAAAAAAGCCATGGAATGGGGGATTCCTTCCAGGAACGGTAAAGCGTGGGTGGCGATCAGGTGGCGGATGCGATCAATTTGTTCTGCTGTCAACGTAAGTGAAGCACTAAAATCCCGCACGAGGCAATGTATGAGCTAACCACATACTTGGTAAGGTGTTGCGTAGATTCATTAGATTTTTCGCGTGGAGAGAACTACGGAGGGAAGTCGAATACACGCTGCCGCGAGCTAGCCCCGCTTGTATCCCTGAGCTTGATTGACAGCCTGTTCGTGCTCGGTGCCAAGCTTGGCCACACGCCTGTCGCTTAGCAATTTAAATAACAAAGGCAACTGTGGTTTCGGGATTTGTTGTTTATTCCATATCGGGTAGCGAAGGGGAAGAAAGTCGTTCCGGACAGGCCGCTGGCTGGACCAATGCAAACCCCAACCGCCCAAGAATCGCAAATTGAGCGAGATCACACCACTTGAGGTAGTCTATCGGATAACGTCTAAACTGAAAGAGCAAGACGTGGTGGCAAAGCTGGGGTGGGGCAAGGGTGAGGCAGGTGGCAAAAAAATCCTCGAATGGCTCGAATCACAAAGTTGGTGTGCTTCGAGTAAATTGGCCGCAACGACGTAGCATGCCCTGGCTATCGAGTAGCGTACTCAACTCAGTCTCCGCAGACGTCAGAACTAGCTCGGAAGCCACGGGTTGGACAGGCCGATAGATTTGCGCTTCGGCCCAGCATCAAAACCTCTGAAGGTACTCGATCTGGTGCAACTTGCCGGTCGACACTTTCCAGTGCAATGCGCCAAGTCATTTTGAACCAGGCCGGCGGTCGGGGAATGTTGTGGCTGCTTACAAGTCGGCCCGCTCTCACGTGACGCGGCGCACAGAATTGCCCGACCACCAAGCGCCACCCGCATATGGTTCTCACGGTGTCTCCTACTCTCGTCGGTTTCCACGGCGCCCACCATCCAGGCCGACATAAGATTGATTGCGCACAGCTACGTCCAATATAGATTGCCACTTTTCTTGATTTCCTCAAGCCGCACTTACCGTTGGGCCGGCATAAACAATTCGCGATGTCTGCGGGCACAATCTATTGGGACACGAGCTTCCTTAGCTCTCTTCAACAATCTTCCGCACCGATCGCGCTGATAGTTCTCAACCAGCCATTTGCTCCAGCCACATTCTCGAGGTTGTGGCTCAAATGTAAGCTCGTTTGCGGAGTATCTATCCGTAGCCCACCCAAAGACGTTAGGTCAGTGGAAGATATTTGCCGATGGCGGATCAAATCGTGTGTATGATGCTTTTGGCGAGGCAGAGCGACTCCGGTAAGCACCGCGTGAAGCAGTCCCACTCGCTACCTGTTGTGTGGACCTGGTATCTGAGTTCGATTGCTCTACAGATATCGACCACATTACATCAAAGGAGATCTCGACTCCATCAGGCCAGATGTTCGGCTTTGGTACGAACGACAGGCAAGTCAAATACCAGCCTCAGGACAATATGCGGATACGAACGACTTACACCAACCAGGGGGTCATCGTGGAAGAAGATCACGATCAAAACTCGACGGATTTGATGAAATCTTTGTCTTGGGTTGAAGATATTGAGAGGAGAGAAAACATCAAGGCATGTATGCTGCTGTACTTTGGGATCCCTGACTGACAGCGCGTAGCTTGATGTCGTTATTCTCGGCGGACTCTCTGGGCGTCTAGACCACACAATACACACCATGTCTCTTCTACATAAACTTAGAGATACGCGGCCACGGATATTTGTGGTTAGCGCTGAAAGTATCGGCTGGGTACTGAACAAGGTATTCCAACCGTTACGCAGTACCGTCGGCGCAGTAGACATTAAACTCCGTATGTGACATATAGGGGACTCACCAAATTGATCTCGACCTCCACCTCGTTGGGCCAACGTGTGGACTGCTTCCAGTTGGGATAGGATCCACTGTGCTAAGCACAACTGGACTGAAATGGAACCTAGGTACAAACTCGTTTACGAATATCCGCTTGTTACCGAAGGACTAACGGTCCAATCTAGATAACACATTCTCGTCTTTTGATGGCCTGGTCTCTACATCGAACGCTGTGGTTCCATCACCGGATGACGATCGCCGTGGCCTGGTGACAGTTAGCACGAGCGAGCCAATCTGGTGGTGCGTAGAACACAAGGAGTACCATGAGGACGAGGTAAACGTAAAGTTTAGTCATAAATGTGTCGTGCTCTGAGTATATGCTGCCTAATCTCCATATGAAGCCGCCAAACTTTTATTTGTAGCAAAGTTGGCGGCAGCTGCATTCGCGAAATGATTTTCGTTTGAGCACTATGTTTTCATTACAATGAACTACTATTTGAGTAGTTGCTTAGATAAGCATATTTTTTTTAGCTATTGCCGGCTCTATACTTTAAACAACTTGAGATCTGTGGAGCTTGCAAGTACCTTCTAGCCGCTAACTATGACGTAGGATTTGCGAAAACAGGCATAAACATAAACACTGCTGGTCTTCAACCCGCCTCTTTTGCTTTGCCACAACCCTATGCAAATCTCTATCTCTGTTCGCTTAACGTAGCCAGATATATAACCATTATTATCGTTCACAAAATATCGGAACAAGTGTCTTCGCGGACTTGACTTAATTCCGTGGAGATCCGGGCGCGTAGTGCATAGCACTCGACGTGGCTGAGAGGCGCAAGATTTTCGGCAATCACCTATAACTGGTTATAACGCCCAGTGACCTCCTTCTGCTCATCTCAACCACATTGCTGCTGGGAAATCTGAGAAGGAGATAATCTTAGTCTACACTTGGAGTCGAGTCATCTCGCCTTGTTGCTGCACATCTCTTCATTTCGAACTTTGGTGATCCGCCTACGATGACATTCTCTAGTCCAAGCGAACTAAGTTCGCAGAACAAGGCGCTTCTTCTCTCCGTAGTGGCATTGTCGTCTATCGCGTACTGGCAGGGATGGTCAACCTCGACTCTTCGGCGGTTGATTGCACCGTCGTCAGGACCCGAGCAGAAACCGAAGGAAACACCCATGCGTGTGCCCCCGCCGAAGCCGGTGTCGGCGAGTAGTGTGCACATGTCGTGGAGGGTAACTCCTGACGTCACCGGTAAGCCTATTTCGGCTCTCTTCTTCCAATAGACATATTCATCGTTGGGGCAACAGACGAACACGGTAGATTGTACGCCGGCGAGATGCTCAAGATTATTGACGTAGCAGCTGGGGTTGCTGCTAGACGTCATACTGACTTGAATTGCGTGACGATCAGTTTAGACCGAGTCGTGCTCGTAAGAGAGATCAGGTCTGGAGATATCATTCATATTGATGCTTGCATCAATCGAGCATGGGGGTCTTCACTTGGTACGCCCAGCATATTGAATTGGATGAAATGCCTCTAATAACTCTACTTCAGAGGCCGGCGTACGAGTACTTCTTGAAGACTTTGATACTGGGGAACTTGCCTACTGCTGTCATGGTAAATATCTACGAGCTTTCGCCTTCGAGCATCTCTAACCAATCTTTCAGCCTACTTGACATTTGTCGCTCTTGCCCCTGCTCCTTCTTCACATTCAGGTCCTCCGCCGGGCCTTCGTCTTGGAAGTGCATCTACCACTGCACCAAAGCCACCTCGTCGCAAAGCCGTAGTAGCAGCCATCCAGCCCCAAACCCTCATCGAGAAGAAACGGTACCTCTTTGCCGGTCGACGCCGAATCATGCGTACAACCCGCCCACCTGACGACTTTTCCGCCCTCCGTTCCATTGTCTCGCGGATGATTCCGAACCATGCCCAACGTCAATGGGCGTCCGAGTCTGGCTCCACTTCGGCCTCGTCAGGGACTAGTTCCCCACATGAATACGCGGCTATGACTCCAGCTGAAAAACGTCAGGCTCGGGAGCTTCGGAGCCTCGAGCTTGAGCTCCTAGCGGATGCACTCGAAGCGCGTGACCCCCATGTGCACATCGATGCGGGGGATGTCGTACGGGCGGATTCGGATGTCTATGGGCCCGACGCACCAGTGGTTCCACTTGCAGATCTTGAGCGGATTCTCGAGAAACGAAAAAAGGGACGACGACCTACATGGGTTGGGTTACAGTCTGGATCGGGTAGACCGGTGAGTGTCGTTGCATTCACACACGAGCGCGTCTGTGGCTGAATTTGCCCACCTCTGCACCACCAGAACTGGAATGCACCGACCCCAACTTTCGATCTCAAGCACCCACATGGCTCGAGCGCTCCGGTGGTTGACTCGCCGCTTGCCTCACCGTCTGACGTCTTTCGTCCGCGGAAATTAGAGCGCGCCACACCTGAACGAGAGGTTCAGGAAAGGTTCGCGCGCATGGTGCGCGTCCAGGATACCTTGGCGAGCACGATGCAGATTGTGATGCCCCAGCACGCGAACAGCGTGGGCGTGCTGTTTGGTGGACAGCTTATGGGTACGTGTGCCTTGTGCTACTGGCAGGTCTGTTCCTGGTGATTGATGCATTTCCTATGATTATCCTACGCGCTCCGGCACTATGCTATTGGATTTTTTTTTTTTGGTGCCTTAGAGTGGATGGAGCGAACTGCGGTTTTGGCGGCTCATAGGTTGAAGCGTGATTGCGCGTGGGTTACCGCCGGGTGAGTGTTACCTCCCGACGGCGTACGGTGTCCGTGTGAACTCAAACCAATTGTCATTGTTCCTATCGTTTACCGGATGATGAATGTTGGGGTTGATATATGTGTACAGAATGGATGGTCTCGAGTTTCGCGAGGCGGTAGCGACAGGAGAAGTGTACGTCCCCTTTCTCCAGGTTCTCTCTTTATTCTTTCCTTTTACTGACGTAACTGATAAACCAATAGCCTTACGTTCCGTGCGATCGTCACCCGTGTCTGGACGTCGTCCGTCGAGGTCTACGTGTGTTCCCACGCGGATGTTCGGCGACCCTACCCACCTCCTGACGGAGCTCCCGGACCAGCTTCAAGGTTCACGAATGAGGCGTTCCTAACCCTCGTGGCGCTTACTCCTACGCCGACGCTTGCTTCCGTATCGACCAAGCGGGATATAGAAGACTCGCACCATAGGCGGTCGTCGGTGTTGCCAACGGTTTCCGCTCCGGTGACTATCGGGGCAGCGATTATCGAACCGTCTGAGGAAGAAGAAGGCGAAGAGGCTGTCTTGGCAAACGTTATAAAGGGTGCTGAAAAAAGGCGGGCTGAAAGGCTGGAAATGAGAGACTTATTGTTGAGGTGAGTCACACGCTCTGTTTTTATTTTTACCTTTTTTTCTCTCTTCTTTGCGGCTATGGATCGCCAAATCCGGACATGGAGTGGCTATTTTGAGAGTTCGGCTACGTCGAACTCTGGGGTTTCTTTTGCGCCTACCGTGGGGTTTGCCGAGCCGTGCTGATCCAGAGCGTTGTAGGGTGTATGCGAATTCTGTCGTGTGAAATGAGAGACGTGGCGGTGGTTGTGTTTCTACGCGGATTTGTACTTTTGTGGACGGACATGAACTCTGGGACTATCGGATGTACCTGTATACGTGTATGAATAACTATGTAGTCCGTATGTTACAAATTTGGTATCGACACGTTCTCCAAAAAATACCAGGGAAATTATACAAGATGCGAGCGAAACGTTATCTGCCTGGCCCTGGAGGTCCATACCCAGGCTGCTGCTGTCCATACCCAGGCTGTGGTCCGTATCCGGGCTGTTGATACTGTCCTGGTTGACCTTGAAACGAGTTTTGTGGCTGCTGTCCCCATGGTTGGCCTAGCGTAGACGCCCGGTCAGACAAGTCCACCGAGATTAATTAAAACTGAATACGAACCTGGCGGCGGACCGTAGTTTGGTTGATAATGTGGATTATATTGTTGCTGGGGAGGACCAGGGACAGGAGGTGCATAGCCGTTGGGTTGATTCTGGTCCACTAGAGCCGATCTCAGTACGATGAAAACCGTTCACACGACCAGATTCAGACGCACCATGCCACCCACAGATCGAGCAGTTCCATATGTGCGACGAGCTCATTGGGACCAAGGGAACAAAACATATCTCGAGCCATGTGCGCTTCTTGGCGCCAAAGACGGCGACTGTCGTCCATCAGTGTTCATGATCTGCGAGATGGAACGGTAGAAGACCAACCGTTATTGCACCTGGGACAAAGCCGTGTTTGACCATTGTCGCTGCCATCTGGTTTGATTGTGGTGGGGCAGCCAACTGTTGGGGTTGATTAGTGGTCTGGAACACTTGAAATGAATGGTGGCGACTCACAAACGATGCCTGTCGCACCAAGTGCCGGAGCAGTTGAGTGAGTTGTACGCACATATTTTATATATTACCCACAGCAAAAATCCATTTTCTCGACTTATTCGCGTGAGGAGACAGCGAGTTGGGTTGAGGCTGTGGTGTCCGCAGTTGGCCAAGAGACAAAAGTCTCGGCCCTGGGAGCCACTGGAACCTGGCACGTGACTTGTCGCCCGTCTCTCAGTCGAGCCAGCGCGCGGCTCTTTGACACATAGAATCATAGCAGCCTATATGCAGTGCAATGACGCGTGAATGTGGTGTTGGAGCGGCAAGAAGGGGGAGAAATTCGTCTGTTATCGGCGCGATTTCGGCATGTATTCTATGGATAGCGACGGGTATATTGGGAGCAGCCCCTGATTTGATATGTGTTGTCTCTCCTCTTTACGTCGACCAGCACCCAGCCTGGCCGTGTTGACTCTGACTTGTTCGCACCATGCGACTCTCCTTGTCACTCCTACACTCTCTATCTACAGCAACTCTACTCTACAATGCAGTCCCTACCGTCGCGCAGGCCGCTGGCTCCATTTCTCAAGTCGGAGACACGCTCGTCTCTGCCATGATGGTCAGCCGGGTCATTTTTCTGCCTTGCCATGGTCGCTAAAACTTTTCCGGACGATAGATGTTATTGGGCAACGAGGAAAAAGTATACATCCTTGTGCGTTGCCGTCTGCTTTCTTTTCATCCCCTCGTCTCCTCACGCCCAATTGCCAATAGGACAAGGTAGAAGGGAACAAGGCTCAAATCAATGGCCACCCTGCCTGGGCTGTCGAGTGGTGCGTACTCTCGACCTGCGCCTCGTCTGCATCATAGCTCACGTGGAATACCCTGCAGGGACATCGCCACCAGCACCGCGACCATCATGGACATGTCCACAAACGCGTTTTGCTCGTCTGGTTCGCACTTTCCCAACGGCTCGTTTGCTACTTTTGGTGGAAACGGCGCGATCGGTCCGGGTGGAAACGTCGGAAGCGTTGCGGAATTCGGCTCTGGCATTTTCGACCAAACGTACCAAGATTATGACGGCACCAAGGCCATTCGTATCCTCAACCCGTGCACGGACCAGGGCTGCCAGTGGTTTGACAACACTACTCAGGTTAGCATGCAGAAGAAGCGCTGGTACTCGACCGCCGAGCCTCTTGGCGACGGGACTATTGTCCTGATTGGTGGATTCGTTAATGGTGGTTATATCAATCGCAATACCCCCAATCTCGACCCAGCCTACGAGGGTGGTGCAGCCGAGCCGACGTACGAGTACTGGCCGAGTCGATACAGCCCGCCCAAGGTCATGCAGTTCATGATCGATACTTCTGGTCTCAACAGCTACTGCCATGCGTACCTGATGCCTTCTGGAAAGATTTTTGCACAGGCCAACTATTCAACGAGTGAGTCTATTTTAGTCTTGGCCAGGCACGCAAACTAATTAGCCGTTAGTTATGTGGGATCATGACAACAACATCGAGACCAAGCTCCCAGACATGCCTGGAAGAGTCATTCGAGTGTATCCTGCCTCTGGTGCAGTCGCCATGAAGCCTCTCACGCCTGAGAACAACTGGACGCCTGAGATTCTGTTCTGCGGCGGGTCTGATATGCCTGAGGATGCTTGGGGCAACTACTCGTACCCCAACATCAACACTTGGAACTATCCGGCTTCTGATGACTGCCAGTCGATCATTCCCGAACCTACCGACAACTCTTCTCCGACCTATGTCAAGGACGATAATCTCCCAGTCGGCCGAACCATGGGCCAATTCATTCTTTTGCCCGATGGAACAATGTTGATCATCAACGGTGGCCAGAATGGAACAGCTGGGTATGCCGAGGCGACTGGTGAAACTGCACTCTACGCGGACATGCCGTTTGGTATGAGTCTTGCCTCTGCACCTGTACTTAAGCCTGCCATCTACGATCCGTCCAAGCCAGCTGGTCAGCGTTGGTCCGACAAGGGCCTGAGTGAATCGACGATCCCTCGGTTGTATCACTCGTCGGCACTGCTGCTGCCCGACGCGTCTGTCCTTGTCGCAGGAAGCAACCCGAATGTCGACGTCAACCTGACAACGTTTTTCCCAACGACGTACAAGGCCGAACGGTTCTACCCTCCCTACTTTGCCAATATCGCTTCTCGTCCTGTCCCTCACGGCATGCCTACCACTCTTTCGTACGGTGGCGATTCATTCGATATCAACCTTGGTCCCGAGTCGTATTCCGGAAGTGCCAACGATGCTGCCAAGGCCACCAAGGTCGTCCTCGTCCGCCCCGGTTTCACCACCCACGCGATGAACATGGGCCAGCGCTATCTGCAACTCAACAACACCTACACCGTCGCTGACACGGGCAACATCACCCTGCACGTCGCTCAGGTTCCACCCAACCCAAACATTCTTCAGCCCGGCCCGATCCTGATGTTTGTCGTCGTCGATGGGCTTCCGAGCATGGGCAAGATGGTGACGGTTGGAAATGGCAATATTGGAACTCAGCCTACGAGTGCCGCGTCGGTCTTGCCTCCGATCGTGACGAGCACCAAGGCTCCGACTGGTTCCGCCAAACCTACCTCGTCGGGATCGTCTACCAAATCGAACAACCTGTTCTATATCATTGCGGCGGGCGTGGGTGCTGTGGCGCTCATTGCCATTGGGGCCTTGCTCTTTGTATGCCTCCGCAAGCGCAAGCAGCCTAGCGAGAAGAGCGGCGGAGAATTTGCTCCCGGGTTCGTCGGTGGTCTCGCTCGTGGTCTCAGCACCAACAATGGCCGACGTGCCCAGGGCGAGAAGCCATACGGTGGTCCACAGGACGCGCGCACGTCCAATGCGTCGAGCGCGTTTATTCCTTTGCAGCAGTACAACAATAGCGCGTTTGACGTGAACGACAATTTGGACAGGCACGGACCGGGCCAGACGTATCTCGGTCGCGCAGAGGACCGGTTCTCGGACGGGAGCGCCGGCAGCGGACGGATGTACAACGCGGGCATGGCTGCAGCTGCTGGCTCTCAGGTGCCGCTCCAAGCCTACGACGCGCACGATCAGCATCATGACCAGTACGGCCAGCCGCAGGGTCAGTATGGCCAATCACAGCAGTACGGCCAACCACAAGGCCAGTACGGCGGCCAGGGAGGCCATGGATATGAGTCAGGTGGGGGTGTCATGAACTACGACCAGCATCAAGCTCAAGCTCAATATGATCCTTACGATCCGGACGCGCGTCGGTACGTCCGGTGATTTTGGTTATAGGTCCAGGTGCGGGAGGGCGACGATGGGGACCGGATCCTGGGGAGGAAGAGCCGCGTGTACCGGTGTCTCCGACCGGGAGCGTGACGTACGGGTTTTTGGATCATTATTCGACGAGGCCGGGTGGTGCGCCGCCGCATCCGCCTGGACTTTCGAATCTCAGACAATGAAAAAAAATATTCGGCGACCTTCGTTTCTTTGGTATTTGTTCACCCCATTTATCCCAGCCGTGCAGACCGGATTCTGTACGGTGAACTTTTCGCTGACCTATAGATGTGCTTGCTATTGTAGCTTGTTCCCACTCGTTTCCTGCCCCTCTCTCTCACACGGACTGACTCGTCAGAAAATTGTCTCGGTTTTTTGCATATACCAAACTCCAACTTAGTGACATGTTAATCATTTTCCTCACGCGCGTCACGTTAAGCCTACCCCGCCGATCGTTTTTGGGTCCGGGTGTCGTATTTGGGAAGTGATTTGACTAAATCTGGAATCATGGTTCCTACAAGGATTGTTCCGATCACTCTCGTGACCGAGCCTCTCCGGCCCGAGTCTCGTTCGGACACGTAGAGCTGCGGTGGCCTATCGTTCTAAGCAGAAGCTAGAGCGCAGCAGTACTGAGGGGAATAGGAGCATTGCCCAGGACAAACACTATTTCCCCGATGATGTCTTCGTTTTTAGCAATACGCTTGCCGCCGACACTTTCAACGCTGCGCATATATAGAGCTCCGCGTTGCACGTTCTCACCATCAACCTTCTGTTGACTTTTGCAAGTTTTGTACTCCGCCCCAAGTGATGGCACCTGTGCCTCATAGTTTGCTTGTTGGTTAGTTCTTTTCGTGTCATCCTCATGGCTCTGACTCCGACCAACTGATAACCCTATTTAGTTGTTCGTGCCAATGCCTCTGGCCATGGCCGCGGCTACAACCCATTCAATTATGTGCCTACCTTGTGGGTCTGCGCACTTTTCATCGCGCTATTCGGTGTCATAACCAGTTGAGCTCTTGTTGCTTTCTCGTATAGTTTGTCGTGCCGACTGCGAGGTATTTATTACAGTTGTACACCTTTACCAAGCTGTTCGATTAAAGGTGTGGTACATGCTTCCGACCGTTGCTCTTTGTGGATTCGTTGAAATCCTTGGATGGTCCGGTCGACTTTGGGGGCATTTTAGCACCACCGATCCTAATCCTTTTATGATGCAGTATGCAGTACCGCTATTCGTTTGGTCTCAAAGTTTAGGAAATATTGCTAGGATCTGCACAACTATAATAGCGCCATCGTTCATGACGGCCGCGATGTTTCTTATTCTCCCTCGAATCGTCAGTGAAGTAGGCCAAGAGTACAGCCGTATGCCACCTCGCCTGTGTAAGTGCCAGTTAGTTTCAAATATCTTGCACAGTATCACTCACTAGTTGTACACGCATTTAGACCTTGGTATTTTCCTCACAGCCGATGTGACGGCCCTTTGTCTCCAGGCTGTTGGTGGTGCCCTAGCATCTGCTGCTGGCAACCTGGAAGGCGCAAATCGTGGCGGGAACATCATGCTTGCGGGGATCGTTGTGCAACTTGTCGCCGTGATGCTCTTTGACCTGTTATCTCTCGAGTTTGCTGTCAGGTTCAGTCTAAACCGACCCGTACGAAAAGTGGAGCATGATAACGATTCGAGGCACGGAGGTTGGAAGAGCTTGCCCAAGGGCATGTTGCTCATGATGCTGGGCCTCGGGATCGCTAGTGTCTTTATCCTGATTCGCAGTGTCTACCGGACTATCGAGCTTACAGACGGATGGTTGGTATACTTTTGTTCCTTGTCCACGGTCTAGTGATAGATGACATTTTTAGGACTGGGACCATTATCTCCACCGAGAAATGGTTTAATTGGTTCGATGGCGGAGCTATTGTTGCCGCCATGGCGGTACGTCTCGCTACACAGCTGGTCCGACCCCATTGAGCACTCAATTATCCTCCTAGACATTCAACGTGTTCCACCCCAGCTACCTCATCAAAGGATTTGGGAATAAGCTTCTAGACTTTAATAGGAAACTGTCCACTAAGTTCCCCAATGGTGCTCCTATGCAGAGACTCAGCTCGGATCGAATTGTCATAGAAGGAGGAGGCTATCAGAAATAGTTATTAGAGGGTTTAAACTGAAATTCCGAGCTGCTTATGTATAGGTCTATACTCATAATCGATGTGTTATTGCGCAACTCTGCCCTTAATGCAGCACACTAAACGTAAGGCAACCCTTTGTGAAGAGTTTACTTTGGGTTTACTTTAGATAATCCAACACCCCGATTGCTTTGCTTATCGATGAGGTCATTTCGATCACTGTTGCGATCGAGATGTCACTCCCCGAGCTTTGCTCGGGCGTTACCCTCAGTGGAGTGATGGGTAGTCCAGAGTCGTTGGCTAGACTGGAACTCCGAGCGACATTCGGGCAGGGATGATGAGGGAGAGGTACTGTATCTAGAGTTCGATACCAGGACATGGCCGAGGACAAACAAGCACATACCCGAACGACACTCGCGATGTGCATGTTTTCAGTCAAACACGTCACGAAAATGACCATCGTTGATGGTGTACAGGGTGTGCATATAACACCTGGTTTCCTACTGCAGTAATCCCTCACCCAACAAACCCCCTTCGTTTTTGAAGTGAACCCTAGCATTTTTCGAGGGAAACCAGTGATACCTCGCGACATGACTATCGGTTAGCCCTCTGTCGTTTTCATTTGGTCGAAAGGCTTCTAATTGCCCTTGAATAGACCTAGCACCTCGTGCCGACGCATCTAATCAAACTGGTGACGGTAACCCATTCAATTATGTGCCTACTCTGTGGATATGCGCCCTTTTCATAGCGTTGTTTGGTCTCACAACCAGTTGCGTTTTTGTCGCCGTTCTCAGTCTAATGCGCTGTTCTGACCCTGTCGCTTGCAGTTGTTCATGTCTTCCAAGCTGTTCGACGGAGGGTCTGGTACATGCTCCCGACCGTTGCTCTTTGTGGTTTCATTGAAATTATTGGATGGTCTGGTCGACTTTGGGGCCATTTCAATACTACCAATTCTGGTCCGTTCATGATGCAGTATGTAGATGGTTTGTCCGCTCGCCTCATTGCTTACCAAATATGTTTAGAATTTGTACTACTATCATGGCGCCTTCTTTTATCACTGCCGCAATGTTCCTCATCCTCCCCCGCATTGTCAGCGAGATCGGCCGAGAATATAGCCGTATGCCACCTCGCCTCTGTAAGTTGATACAAACCCTTCCGCTCTACTACACTAACTGGGTATATGCGTACCCTAGATCTGGGTATATTCCTGACAGCTGATGTGACTGCTCTTTGTCTCCAAGCTATCGGTGGAGCTCTCGCATCCGTCGCTACAACACTTGAGGGAGCTAATCGCGGAGGGAATATCATGCTTGCAGGAATAGTTATTCAGCTTGCAGCTGTTGCGCTCTTTGACCTCCTTTCCATCGAGTTCGCTGTCCGGTTTACTTTGAATCGGCCTGTACGAAACCCCCAGAACGACACGAAGTCAAGATTCGTCGGCTGGAAGAGTTTACCTATGGGCGTCCCACTCATGATGCTTGGGCTGGCAATTGCGAGCTTGTTCATCCTCATTCGAAGTGTTTATCGAACGATTGAGCTTACGGATGGATGGTATGTTTCCGGGGTTGCGTCTTTGATCGTCTTGCTAATAGGATAGCGCTCTCAAGGAACGGAGCCATTATTTCGACGGAAAAGTGGTTTAACTGGTTTGATGGAGGGGCTATTGTGGTAGCCATGGTGGTATGTATCGCAGCGCATTCGCCTTGCTTTCTAACTAGTGCTGAGTTTGCTTTGTCTCCGTAGACTTTCAATGCGTTTCACCCCGGCTACCTCATCCAAGGCTTTGGGAACAAGCTCCTCGATTTTAATCGGTCGTTGCCGGTTGACTCGTCCGAAAAGTCTCTCCAGGAGAATAGCGTCGTATAGAGCTTTCTCTTGAAGTTTTAGAAAGGATGATTTGTAGAATACTCAGGAACTTTGCGCTTGTAACAGCGAGCGGAACCTTGTTTATTACTTGTTTACAGCAATATGTATCGTTGGGTTGTTTGTCGTATTTCCTTCCAACAGAAAGCTTTTTCAAATTCGAGTTGCCCTTCTTTCGCTGGAACGTGCGCTCTAGCTGTTCACGACGAAGGGTGTGTTGGATAAGACCTCTATGAACAACCCTGATCACATGTCCCATATATTTAGGATGAATACGTATTAGCCTCATAGATATATAGCTAGCAAACAGAAATCCTCAATAGTGTGAACCGAACTGGGCTCGTAGCGGAAGTAGATACAGGCACAAAAAGTCCAGTGTGTTACTCGAGGCGTGGGTTACATAGCACTCTTCTGGGCTACGGGTCATTGGACCAAACCATTTATACTGTACGCTTATAAGACCGCAGCCTATGACTGTCTACGCTCTCGAGCTATCAATTTCCGTAGACTTATCGGACATTTCAAGTGATGGCATTGTCCCACAGTCGCTACTGATTATCATGAATACACATCTTCCATGCGCTACTATTAACGTTTTGCTGTTTAGATCTTCTCTGCCCAGACTAAACAGAACGGCCACTCAATCTTCCACCGGGCAGCTTCCGGTCCAAATACAATATCTAATTTCCCCAGCAAGTCGTCCATTTGTTCTCCAGAAAGTATACCTTCGTCTACGATGGCCGGACGCATCGCTTTGAAGAGCCCTGGTATACAGTAGCGGAGAAGCTTTCCAGCTCTTTGACCTATATCGTCTGGAATGCCACTGTTTCATCGGTGTATCTCTTGTCACAGATTTTCAAACATACCATCCGCCCAATCTCCAATTGGGATAGCAAGCTTCACCTCTTCTACCTTGGCCCACATGGAAGGCGACTTTCTAATGCCTTCTCCTATTTTTGTAGCCATTGCCCAAGCGTTCTCCTGTGAGCCAGTCCTGGCTCTATCTGGTGCTGGATATTTTATCTCTTGGAAGTGCCGTGTCCCGACCACCGCGTTCGTCATGGCTACGAGCTCTGGAGGCAGATCTGCTCCGGTGTGGGATACGCGTTCCCCTGGCTCTACCAGCAAGATCAACCCTCCTATTGAAGCGTATTAATGTCAAATGATATCGCTACAGCAATTGACAACGCACCTGGCCGTAGGACCCGATGAATATCCTTGTAAATCGTTTCCCTTTCTTGTATCTGGAAAAGAGTCCATCAAGGCCTGCGACCTTAAGTGCGGAGAAGCGAGCCCTACACTGGGTACCATTCGCATATGTACGACGTCAAACGAACATTCTTCAAATGGAAGCCCTAGTTCTACTCGTGTGTCAGTAGCCTTCAAAGGCGACACTATTAATTGTACGGACTAATATCTCTTATAACAAACCAGGCATTGGAAGGAGAAGTATTCTGAGGCCTATACGCATAAAGTCAGCTATACTAAGAAGTCCCCTGACAGCCAGTACCAACTTTGCTGCTGGCTTGCTCACATCAATACCATAGACTTTGGCTTCGGGAAACTCATGAGCCATCTCAAAAGAGCCATCTCAGCAGATCTTAGAATTGCAAAGTTGGTGGTACGTACCTCCAGTACCCACTGGCCGCTCCCACTGCAAACGTCAAGGATGTTTAGTGGACCTTTGCCTTCATTGAGCTGAGATATAGGTGCTTTATAATTTCCTCCTGTTGCTCAGATAAATATATTATCCATACAAGTCACACAGAACGCCAATGAAGCAAAGCAAAAATGGGCTCACCGACGGCGAGCTTGATTGCTTCATGCTGGTAGCTCAACCTGTCATGCTCTTCTTTGTCGTTGCTGTCATGAGATTTAATTTGTGATTGTGTAAAAACACTCATGATCTTACGGGAGAACGTAGTTGCTGGCCGTGTCATGAAACTGCCGTCCGTGACGCATACATACACTTGGAGACATGGACGTGTCTATGGTCATATTTGTTTATACGTTGTTTGTGAATTGAGCTCGAGATGGACAGGCTTGTGGGTTTGACAGAATGCTTGATGCCTCGCCTCCAAAACTCTGCTTTATGGAAAACATAGACACACGGACGTATTAACCGGTCAAGATGCTATGAGCTACCGGGTCACACGTGAGTATCCCTTGCGATCTTCTTGTAAGGACAGAACAACACCTCGGGGATTCTTTCAGGAGCATCAAACTAATGTGCCTCCATTCTCCGTAAGGAAAATAGTAGTTGAGCATATTTCAGTAACATTGGCGATAATAATCCCATCGCTCATTCATATTCTGTGCTGTTGTACCAAAGATACCATGGTGAAACAAGTAGCCTAAACGGCGAGCATCAAATGCTGATCTTGGCTTACCATGACAGCAATAACCGCATTCTCACGTACTCAGACTTGAGTAAGCGTGAGCTAACGTGGTCGCTTCCGATAGAGTACCCGTTGAAAACATTCCAACTCTCTCTATTGGACAGCTGATACAGTTGATAAGTGCGAAACTATTGAATCGCCTGTATACGTTTCGCGGCCCAGACAAAGTGGTACGGGCATTCGAGCTTCCATTTCCCTCCGTCTCGGAGCTCTTCAGCAAGCTGGACTACCAGTTCATCCACTTGACTGCCTGAAAGAATACTTTCATCAATGAACGCGGGTCGAAACCCATTGATCAGCTCGACTGCGCAGTGTTGCATGAGTTTTCCGGCGTCTCGTTCTGATTCACCTTTTTACATATGAGTGGATAATCTTGGTGGATATATCATATGCGCTCACTCTCTGTCCAAATACCAATAGGTATCGCCACTTTCTTCTCATGAACATGAACCCACATTGAAGGTGAGTTACGCAGGTCAGAGCCAATTCTTGTAGCGATCGACCAAGAACTTTTTGATCCAGCCGCAGCATCTGAAGGCTGAGCAGTCCCGATATGCCTAAGGCTGGAAATTGCTTCGTTAATCTTGACTAGTGTAGGCGGATTCAGACCTGTGCTCGGCACGTTCTCGCCAGGCTCAACTAGTTCAACCAATCCTCCTAGTCGTAATGATTTTCATTAGGTTATGAGCGCAGATTCTGGAGCTTGCCTGGGCGTAACACTCGATGTATCTCCTCATATATGGTTGTTCTCGCTTGGATCTAGAATGTCATTAAACTCTTAGGATAAATGAAGTAGAGGGGCCGTGGAGGATTACACCTTACACTTGGTACTACGCGCATTTGAACCACATCAAATGATGCCGATTCAAAAGGAAATGGGTTCGCTGAGGAAGTTTGCATTACTACATCGTAGTCTGAACATCACGATAACTCACTAATGTCACCTCGGACAAAAGATACATTTGGAGGAATTGATGAGCGACTGGAATACGGGCTGAGTCCCACGTTCGTCGTTTAATGCGAGCATCACCAACTTTAGTCCTGGATCACTCAAATCAATTCCAACCACCGTAGCCTGTGGGAATTCTTCCGCAATCTGCAGTGATGAAGTTGTTTCAGCTAGTGTGCGAGCGTTAAGCCGCTTTCAAACCTCTAGTACCCATCTACCACTCCCACTAGCAACGTCTAGGATACTTCTAGGTCCATTTCCTCCATTAAGCTCGTGCAAGGGGGCAGTATAATTAGAACCTATGCGGCGCCACTCAAATATAAATGTAGTTCAACGAGTGAAATTATTATACCAAGAATAATCCTCATAGCTTCGTGCTGGTAGTCTAGACGCCTGTGCTCTACTTCATCGTTACTAATAGAGTCGTCAAAAACACTGGTCTGACAAAATGAGCGAGTTACTTACGGCAAGCCGTAATTGCTGCTTGAATTATGAAACTGGCGACCATGGCGAATGCGTACCAATGGGTTTGAGGAGGACAGTGCACCAGTCTCCATGGTGTCTTGGATATCAATGTAATCAAAAGATAGCACGAGCGAAGGAAGTTCTAGCCCGAACAGATCTACTGTCCAGAGGATAGTACTTACCTAAGCCGGCTTCATGTCTATGAAAAGATCAAGAAGCGCGTCTGCTCCAGAATTCCGTGCGACTGGATTGGCAAAATGTCGTTGAGTTCAAAGCACGGGCATTTTTATATTGCGCATATATAAAGAAGAAGCAAGCTTGATTCCGGAGTAAACGCCCGGGTTAGAGTCTAACTACAAATGACTAAAGCACTTGCGGTCGGTGTTTGAAACAACCAATCGCTCCTAGTTTCCAAAGTTGAACGAGTTTTGTATCACTTTCTTCGCTTGCTTGTTGATAGGTCCAGGTACACCAACTGGTACTGTCACGTTTGCGGGTACGCTGATAGCTGGCGGGTTCGAAGGAGGTGATGCCGCCGGTGCAAACGCGGGAGGAGCTTGCACCGTCGCTGGATCGATCACCGTCACGCCAGCACCTCCCTTGAGCGCCTCAGGATGCTGCACTTGCCACTCCTTGACCCACTTGGTCATGTATGCGAGTGCCAGCTTCTGGACAGACAGCACGGTCGGGTCGGCCGTACCAAAGCGGGCGAGGAGGTCAGAGCAGTGGAAGCCGTCAGAGACGGCGATGGGCTGCAAGTCGGTGGATTTGCGGTTGCGGAAGTCTGAACTGACAGTCGCCTGACGCCAAGGATCACCTGTATGGAGTTAACAAATAGACAAGGTAAAAAAGTCGGTTATACTCACGTTTGCCGTTAGCGAAGAACAAGCGGGGGACGTTGACGTTCCAGCCCTTGTACTTTGTATTGATGTTCAAGGTGTTTGGCAAGCGAGGTTTAGGGAATGCTTTAGGATAAAAGTACGGGCACTGCCGCTAAAAGTAGCATATATTAAGACGAAGCTCGCGGAATTGGACTATTGTACGGCATCACGTACCATATCATACGGCGGGACCGTTAGTCGCGAGACGGCCGACGGCCATCCAAGAGGTGCACCTGCTTGAGCAAATCCTACCACAAGTAGGTTAGACAAGGGTCTCTCGAGGCTCTAGGTAAACGAACCAAACTCATTGCATCTAACCTACTTGTTAGCAACAGCGAATAAACGTTGATACTGAAAATCCTCACAGTAACCAATTCCAGGAACGCCAGCTGTTATCAACTGAAGTGTCCGTGTAGAATGTCATGTTCGCGTTATAGGAACCTAAGCATTCCTCCTGAGTAAAAAAGCCGCAGACTAGTGATACGTTAGGTATTCAATACACAGAGTTGAGTTACGTTCACTAACCTGAAGAAATATAGCTCTTCATGTAGTTTCCGTAAGCAGTCAGAGCATGACCAAGCCCCCATCCACCTGCCCCAGCTAATACACCATCCTTGACCTCGAGTGCGTCGCAAAACTCGTAGAAGCTCTGGTCACTGTCACCAGGTTGCAGGTTCTGCCTGGATCCAACAAGTGAATACGAAAATCAATTCGCACAATACGACAAGAGCATACCACATCCACATTGGATTACGCACTAGCGAGTTCTAAGTTAGTAGGGATATCTAGCCTATACTTGGGAACAAAACTCACAAGCCCCAGCAACATCGTCAGCATGAGTCATATTACCCATACCCAAAGTCTCCTTGAGCGTTTGAATCTGCTGGCGACTTCCGAACGTGAAGGTAGCATCAACATAGTTGATAACCTGTGTTTTTATTTATCTGAGGTCATTTCTGAGTTCGATAGTACCAAACACATACGCTCTGGACATCTGCCGAACAGTTCTTAGGCATAAACTGGCGGACAACGTCAAAAGCGCCCCAGAACCAGTTGATTGCCTGCACTACTCCCGAGGACGAGTAACCGGCCCAGAAAACACCTGGCTTGCTGTACATTGGTCAGAATTTAAGATGACCAGGAGGCAGTGATGTGGACTTGCGCAACCATTGTCCAACTCGTGAGCGCTCCAGGATAACTTCCGCCTACAAGAATCCAGGGGGTTTTGCTGGCTGGAACTTGGTCACCACCAGGCATGGGCAAATGAACGTTATTGGCAAAATAGGCGAGATCTGTACCATATGAGGCCTCGTAGGATGTTGCATTCATAAAAAAAACCACTGACCTTCGATGGCTTGCTCTACCGTTAGGTACCGGAGAGATGTATCATTCAAGTTTGGATACGGATTCGATTGACCGAAGAAGCGATGTTCTAAGAAAGCTGCGGGAAGGTTGAGATTTCGATCTTTTCTCGCAAAGTTTTGATCGTACCAACTGCGCCATTGGTTGCTTGAGCCATCTGTCCCGGCAATGAAAGATTGGTTATGTAAACGGAGTGGCCGTCCATGCTGGACTCTCCGCCCACGTTTAAAATCTACTCGAAAAAAGTGAGTACGAGGAAGTATGCAGTGATAAACACTTACGATGGGGCCACCCGGCTGGTAAAACTAGTAAAAGGCTCAGAAATGAGGGTGCGGCATATTAGTGTATTCATTCATACCTCATACGTAAAGTAGTATCTGTAAACATATCCTATATTAGAGCAGTTCAGAGGAGACATGTGATGCTCTTACCTCTGTTCAAAAGTACCCAGAGATGGGTTTTGGTGGTCGATTAACTGGTCGAAATAATAAACAGTATAGTAAGGTGGTAGAATGAGTGTAGTTCCATTACTCGAACTGTTTACACAAAGGTGTCAGAGATAGTTGGTTTTGTCCAAATAACTAAACAACTCGCCGAATAGGAAGTGTAGAAGGAGCCTCTGCCATTGGAATCGACGGCCGAGGGGGAACAAGTTGCCCGCCCAGAACACCAGACGAGCTAACGAGCATAAAAGCTAGAACCACGACGCTGAAAAGAATGTGCATAGCGAGAAAGCGGGGACTGTTGAGCCATTTTTCTTGTCAGGTCAGGCCTTATATACCCGACAAGACCACCAAATAGGAAGCGAGGCACACCATTCCCCGACCAGCAATACCAATTACTGAGAAGGGCCCGGCGTTCCGCGTAGATGCGCCTTGGACGAGTTTACTCATCCTATTTCATTGACTTGTGTACCGGATTTGTTTGATACAGTCAGGGGGAGCGAACCCACTGATGCCCGAGACAGATGAATTCAACAAATAGCGCCCAGATAGCCGAAATGAGAGACCTGAAGGAAGACAAGGGGTCGTCCCGGCGAAAATATTTGGCTAAGGCCAGGTTCTACATGCATCGATGCTCGCCATGTTCAACGCGCACGATAAGATGCTACGACTGAAAATGTTCTCCTGGCTAGCAGCGAGCTGGTCCAGTTGTATCTTTTTTTTGTATGGCCAACTGTTGGGTGTAGGATCAGAGTCTTCGCCGATCAGCTTCTGGGTGCCATTTCAGATCACGAGGGTTAATCCGCTCATGGGCGCTCATCGGCACGTATAACACAAGACTGGGCCATAAAAATAGCTGAATACATTTAGCACATCAGACAACGAGCGATCAAGCGGAAAGAGATTGTCTAGCCAGCGCGGCGATAGCGTGGCTCTTTGGAGTGGGTAGCCTCTAACAACAAAAGTCGCGCTTGCAGCCATCGAGCGAGTGAAACGCGTTTTCGGCCGAGTGGCGTGTTATACTGCCACACAACAATATGCTTGACCCCTTAGACTGCTCAAACCAATCTGAACCACTTTGGCATATGAAAAAACCTCGAAATTCAACATAGCACTTGAGTCGCTCGTGTTCTTGATTGGTTGTACAAGTGTAACTCATAACTGATAGCTATGTGGTGAAAGTGATCCTCTTGGCTGGTGCATTACATGATTTTGCAAACTGTCCCAGCTAGAATGGCACTAGCCGATAGTAGTATTTGCAAAACGGATGCTTAGGCGCGACAACCGTACGATTTAAAAAGATATGACCGAACGTGTCTTCAGAGTTATGAGCAGTTCAAGATGCGGGCATAACCTAATGAATTTTGCACGGCTTCGTTTCCTATGGAGAGTATTATGACGGAAGTACCCTCCCTGGTTTAGCTTGTATGTGTATGCGCACCAACCGGATCTCAGCGAGGCCAGTTCAGCGATCTTAGTCAATGGTAAGGTTAGGATTAGATTCAGTGAGTGTCAAAATCCAAACCCAGTGTACAAATAACCGAAACGCTCTTAGTGAGTACTCCCCAGCCTGGACCAAACAACCGATTTCTCCTAGCTTCCAAAGTTGAACGAGTTTTGTATCACTTTCTTCGCTTGCTTGTTGACCGGTCCAGGTACGCTGACCGGCACCGTCACGTTCGCCGGCACACTGATAGCTGGCGGGTTCGAAGGAGGTGATGCCGCCGGTGCAAACGCGGGAGGAGCTTGCACCGTCGCTGGATCGATCACCGTCACGCCAGCACCTCCCTTGAGCGCCTCAGGATGCTGCACTTGCCACTCCTTGACCCACTTGGTCATGTATGCGAGTGCCAGCTTCTGGACAGACAGCACGGTCGGGTCGGCCGTACCAAAGCGAGTGAGGAGGTCAGAGCAGTGGAAGCCGTCAGAGACGGCGATGGGCTGCAAGTCGGTGGATTGGCGGTTGTAAAAATCCGAGTTTAAGGTCGCCTCACGCCAGGGATCACCTGTGTCGAGTTAGCAAGCGAACATAATGGATGTACATCGTACTCACGCTTGCCGTTGGCAAAGAACAGACGCGGGACGTTGACATTCCAGCCACGGTATTTAGTATTGATGTTCAAGGTATTTGGGAAGCGAGGTGTAGGGAACGCTTTGGGGTAGAAGTATGGACATTGGCGCTGGAAGTGTGTTCATGAGATCAAGTCGGTCAAAAGCCGGCTGGCAGTCAATATAACGTACCATATCATATGGCGGGACGACTAGGCGTGAGACGACAGTTGGCCACCCGAGAGGCGCGCCCGCTTGAGCGAACCCTATAATGCACGCGTTAGAAAAGGGTCTATCGTCGATCTATGTGAACGAACCAAATTCGTTGCACCTAATGTTCGTTAGCATGGCCAATGTATTTTTATATGGAAATATACTCACAACAACCAATTCCAGGAGCGCCAGCTATTGTCGACCGAGGTGTCCGTATAGAACGTCGAATTGGGATTATATGACCCCAGGCACTCTTCCTGGCTGCTCAAGCCACAGACTACACATATGTGAGAGGGATATATGAGTATGTTTGCCTTCACTCACTTGAAGGAATATAGCTCTTCATATAGTTTCCGTAAGCAGTGAGAGCATGATCGAGTCCCCATCCACTCGGGCCGGCTGATACGCCATTCTTGACCTCGAGTGCGTCGCAAAATCTGTAGAAGCCCTGGTCGCTTTGTCCGGGTTGAAGGCTTTGCCTGGAACGCAGAAGTGAGCACACAAATCAAGTTCCTAGATACGATAGTAACATACCACATCCACATCGGATTGCGCACTAGCAAGTATCAGGTTATTATATGCTTGCACATCGCGTCAACAACGCAACTCACGGGCTCCTGCAACATCGTCAACATGGCTAAGGTTGCCCATACCCAAAGTCTCTTTCAACGTCTGAATCTGCTTGCGAGTTCCGAATGTAAAAGTAAAGTCGACATAGTTGACGACCTAAACAATATTTGTTACTTTGTCTTCAGCTCAATCTGATCGCCGCATATTTACCTTCTCGACATCGGCTGAGCAATTCTTGGGCATATACTGACGAACGGGTTCAAAGTAGCCCCAGTACCAGTTGATAGCTTGGACTACTGCCGAGGAGGCGTAGCCGGCCCAGAAAAGACCCGGCTTACTGCTCAATTGATAAGGATGTAATGCTGGCAGGAAGCGACTAGTGTACTCACGCGACCATCGTCCAACTGGTGAGTGCTCCAGGGTAACTTCCACCAATCAGAATCCAAGGTGCTTTGCTCGCAGGGACTTGGTCACCGCCAGGCATAGGCAGGTGTACATTGTTGGCAAAGTAGTCGAGATCTAGACGATACAAGGGTACATATAAGAATTCAACCAGCAGAAGCAACCTCGGCAACCACTAACCTTCAATAGCTTGGTCGACCGATAAGTACTTGAGAGACGTGTCGTTCAAATTCGGGTACGGGTTCGATTGGCCGAAGAACCGATGTTCCAAAAATACTTGAGAAGGCGTTAGATTTCGGATCGCGACTCAAAGTTTTCATCGTACCAACTGCACCGTTGGATTCCTGAGCGATCTGCCCTGGAAGCGTGCGGTTGGTAAGATACCCAGAGTAGCCTTCCATGTTAGATTCTCCGGGCGTGTTGAGAATCTATTCAATAAAGTGAGTTTGAGGAGGATCCATGTGATGTTGGCTACATACAATAGGGCCGCCTGCTTGGTAGAACTAGCAAAGATGTCAGTGAAGAGGCCAGGTGTGTATAGATATCGCCGTTGTGTACCTCATATGTGAAGTAATACCTACCATATCCAATATTAGTATCTTTATTAGCACACTAACAAAATGCTCCTACCTCTGTTTAAAGGTCCCCAAGGACGGGTTGTGGTGATCGATCAACTGGTCGAAGTAATAAATGGTATCATAAGGCGGGAGCACCTGCGTGGTCCCGTTGGCTGAGCTACTGGCGTAGGATGATATAGTTAGAAAGATTGGGAGCGCTACGGAGGACAACTTACTGCACAGGCAACGTCGAGGGCGCCTCTGCCTTGGGAACGGATGGTCGCGGAGGGGTGAAGCGACCTCCGAGCACGCCAGACGAGCCAGCGAGAGCAATCACCAGAGTCACGGCGCCGAACAAACCACGCATCTCGAGAAAGCGAGCACCGCTGGCCTTGGCTTTACCCGACTACCCCTTTACATACCCGGCAGGACAATCATATGGCCTACGAGACACGCGATTCTTTCTGAAAAGCTCTTCTATTACTGGGAGGAATCTGGTCGCGTAGTCGAGCTATCAGTGCACCACGAGGAAGCGCGCTTCTTTGAAGCATGCGACGTCGGGAATCGCTAGTCTTCCATGCGATTGCGGGTAAATTTACGATGATCTTCGCGGTTGGACGTACTTTCCACAAGGTAGTCTATCCTATTCTATTCCATTGCACATTGAGTTTGTTGGATATAGTCCAATGGGATGAGTCCACTGTTCACCGTGTGGCAAACTGACAGAGATGATTTGACCGATTCAATAGATGGCATCCAGGTAGCCGAATGGAGCTTAGAGAAGACAAAGGGTTGTCCTGGCGGAAAGATTTGGCAGCAGACTGGTTAGATTCAGTACGACAATCTGGGTGACCAGATGTGGTTGAAACTGGAGGAAGCCCAATGGTGGCGTGACCTGCGTCCGCCAAGTCAGGGCCAACCCCAATTTGTTGCCGAAACGACCATCTTGTCTAAATATCATGTTAAAATTTACTAAGCGGAGGGCCTTATTAACGAAATGAATAGACCATAACTGGGGTCCAGCTAGAGAAGACGGATGCATTCGCGCGAAACCTATGAACCAAGTTATCGTTTTCGACGTGCGTAATTTAAGCTTGGTGTTTGCCCCAACATGAAAGTGAATCAAGGCGTACAAGAGGCTCGAGGTGTATGAAGAGACACAGTCAAACAACAACACCCCCGTCTATATTATGATTGCAGGCGGAAGTGGAACTTTGTACCGGATGTAGTGATGAGCCGAGATATATATATAAGGATTCTGGTGCTGGTATATTTATATAATGTCATATAAAATTAAGCGAATGTCTTCGGAGCGCAGAAATGTGCGACAAGCAGGGGTGGCTAGGACTCAGGTGGCTATCTCACGTGACGCCTTGGCTGTGCAACAGCGCTTGGTTACAAACAGGAGCTTCGGGACGCCGCATCCACACCCTGCCTCAGTCGACGCCCGAGCTCCAGACAACTCACGCAGCAAAACTCTAGCTCCGTCCTCTACCTCTATCTATACCCGACCACCACCACCTCTACAGGGCACGGTGTTGATCCACCCTTCTCGTCACCCATCCTTGGATTTTTCACACTAAAAAGCAACGATTTGAAAGATGACGATGTTCCGGAGGAGACACAATTCAGACGAAGGTGACGATGGCGAGGGAAAGAAGGGAAAGACCGGCTCGAAGGAGCCCGCCAGTGAGTCTCGTTTCCGTATGATCGTGCCGCAACAGATGCGATGCTGGGAGCGTGGTCGATTTCCGTATGGCAGACTGGGTCGTTCATACCGTTCGGTGAACTCAGTAGCATACTGGTTACGGTCTCCTACTTGTACATGTGCCTGCCGCTAGGTGACATGCTTAGTGATTCAGCGCGGTTTGATCGGCCAAGGCTAGCTCACACGCATCCTGCATCCTTCTTCAACTGCCGAATACTGGTAAAAAATATAGGCTAATAAAACACTTTGAATAGACACCGCGTTCAAGCAACAACGCTTGAAAGCCTGGCAACCTATTCTCACTCCCAAGACAGTACTCCCCATCCTTTTTATCGTTGGGCTGTGCTTTGCGCCCATCGGTGGGCTTTTGATCTGGGGCAGTGGTAATGTAAATCAACCGCTCAATCCGCTGTGACCGCTCGGCTTAATGGTTACTTTTAGGTTAGCCAAATAACACTTGAATACACCGACTGCGAGAATGCAGGGAGTACTCAAGCAAACCTTCCGAAATACTCGTATGACATGCGTTCATCGGACTCGTCTGCCCCAGTCACGTCTCTTCCGAAATGGCAAACTAAGAGCATACCGGAATCGCGCAACAGCTCCGGTGTTCAATGCGTCATTCAGTTCGAGCTGCCTGCGGACCTGCACCCACCAGTGTTCATGTACTATCGCCTCACGAGCTTCTACCAGAACCATCGCCGATACGTGAAGAGCATGGACTCTGATCAACTGAAGGGCAAAGCGGTCGATGCTGGCACCTTGAATGGCGGAGATTGCAAGCCTCTTGCTGTTCTGGATGGGAAGATCGTGTACCCTTGCGGATTGATCGCCAATTCTATGTTCAACGGTACGGGCTATTCCTTCCACCATATCGCGCGCCTTTTCATTTAGTCCATCAAATTAGATACAATCTCTAACCCTACACTGACCGGCGCCTCATCGACGTACGAGTTTAGCAACAAGGGGATTGCCTGGCCTGGTGAGGCTAAGAAGTATGCCGCTCGCCCCGGTTACACGGACCTCAGCCAAATTATCCCACCGCCAAACTGGCAAAAGCGCTTCCCGAATAACTATACTGAGACGGACCTACCTAACCTGCACGAGGACGAACATTTCCAGAATTGGATGCGTACCGCCGGGTTGCCAACGTTCACGAAACTCTATGGGCGAAATGACAACACGGTGATGCAAAAGGGAACCTACCAAATCACTGTTGATCTCAGTAAGCATCGCTGTCTCGCCTCTTTACCCTCTCTGCTCTTCCTCTTTTCTTTTCCTTCCGAACGCCTATACTCATGGTTCTCGCGTGCACAGACTTCCCAGTCTCTCAATACGGCGGAACTAAAGCGATCGTCATTTCGACTGTTTCCTGGATCGGCGGAAAGAACCCATTCTTGGGGTGGGCCTACATTGCGGTCGCAGCGCTCTTTGTGCTACTCGGAATCGCTGGAACCGCGAGACACTTGTTGCGGCCGAGGTGAGTTAATCTGGGCATTGCTATCTTAGCGTTGAGCTCACACGATTGGCCAACAGGAAACTGGGCGACATGAACATGCTTTCTTGGAACCAACCGGCTCAAACTCGATGAGTGAGCACGGCTTTTGGGGGGCAGGAGTAGTGAGCGAGCAATATATTTTAGATATCACGAGGAGAATGAGGGTGCTTACAGTAATGTTTGGATCGTCGGTATTTTGCTGTTTCTAGTTCGTGCTTGTGTACTACGATGACAATTATATGATTTTGAGCCTTCTCTCCAGTGGCCGTTCGGATGTCGGGAGTCTGCCCCAACCAATAGGATATCATAGCGGCGCCGAGTGTGAAGTAGATCAGGTACCACCTTGTTCAGTGTCGTCAATTCAATAGAGCAGCGCAGCTGAATGCGCTCCAGGCCAGCCTTCGTTGATGCGCTCACTATGCGGTCCGACTGCCGAGAGACGTCGAGCCGGTCCGAAAACCGAAGACTAGCTGAAGTAAGTCGAGTGTGTTCTAATTCTGACTTGAAAATCGCCAAGTTATTTGTGAGCTATTCTATCATCAAGTCTCTGCCGAACGAATTTCGAATGAGTTTTGGGGTGAGCCTACATAAACCCCACAGGCGGACTTGCTTTCCCCACAGCCGGCTACCGCCTAGCTTGATCTCCCCCACCACACCTTCATTTTCACGAATTTTCTGGAGGTGGTTTCGATCATGTCTCCGTCGTTTTGGAAGAATCCGAGAGCGAGTCTGAAGGAGACCATTGCGGGGGTACGTGAGCACAAAAATGCGTAAGCCTGGTTTGTCGATATACTTGGCAAATGTGACTGACGGGTGGCTAGCTACATAATGGCTGCCTGGGCCTCAATGGGCGGGATGTACTTTGGCTGGGACGTAAGTGTATACGAGTCTTTACCGAGAGCTCGACTAACAACATTCCATCCTATCACGCAGTCGGGCCTGATCGGAGGCATTCTGTCCGAGACCGCATTCAAGGTATCCTTTGGTCTCGACAAGGCCGAGTCTGCACAGGCACTTGCAGCGTTGAAAGGGAACATTGTCAGCGTCCTACAAGCTGGTCTGTTTTCTTCTCAGCGTTTTCGCAACCCATTCGTTGGGGAACTGATGTGTCCCGCACGGAATTCCTAGGTTGTTTCTTTGGCGCCGCTTCATCTCTCTATCTCCCTGACCGGATTGGAAGACGCAACTCGCTTTTGCTCGCAACTTTCATTTTCTTTATCGGTTCTATCATCCAGGTGCATATGGATTGTCTTCTTTCCCCGCACCCCCGCCTTACTGACTAATATACAGTCAACAACGTTGACTCGTGGCCAGTCTCAAAGCGCTGGCCTTGCCCAGCTTTATGTCGGTCGAGTGATTGGCGGCTTCGGCGTGGGCTTGAGTAGTTCGGTAATTCCAAGTACGTCATAGCTCGCTTAATTCTAAACACCCGGCAAGTCTCTAACCCGGAACTCTAGCTTACATTAGCGAATGTGCTCCCAGGGAGATTCGTGGTCGGCTCGCGGGGATGTACCAGCTGATGAACGTCACTGGGTAGGTTCCGTTGGCTTATTTCGTATCTGAAATCTTACGTTTCGGATAGGATCATGTTGAGCTTTTGGACAAACTACGGTCTTCAATCTAACACCAAGCCGGAAACTAATCCCTGGATATGGCGGTGAGTGTGGACAACACTTGGTGATTTAATAGAGCCAATTTGAATGTCACTTTTAGAACCGCATTCATCCTCCAGATGCTCCCTGGTGTTGTTATGACCGCCGGAATGATAACCCAACCCGAGTCCCCTCGCTACCTTGTTCAACGAGGGAAGATCGAAGAGGCTGCTCAGTCCTTGGGTAGACTACGCGGACGTCCAGCGGACGACCCAGCAGTACGCGGCGTGCTTGCCGAAATTATTGCCGACTTTGAGGGCAGGCATCAGATGAGCTTGTGGCAGCAGAGCAAAGCTAGCTTTGCGGACGCCAAGACGTTCTATCGTGTGTTTATCGGTATGTTCTAGGTTCATGTATGCGGGAATATGTATTGATATACGACTTCACCTTAGCTCTGATCGTTATGTTCTTCCAGCAATGGACCGGAACAAACTCCATCAACATCTACTCGCCTGAAATCTTTTCGTCCCTGGGCATTACCGGCACCTCTTCCGGTCTATTTGCTACTGGTATCTATGGTGTCGTGAAAGTCGTATGCACAGCAATCGGGTTGATGTTTGCTATGGAGCAAGCTGGTCGAAAGATCTCGCTGATTGTTGGCGGTTTGATCCAAGCCCTCTCAATGGTAAGCTTGTGTTTGTTAAATTCACCTTGAAGTCCAAACTAAGAGCCTTGGATAGTACTATATTGGCATTTTCCAAGCCGTGCATACATCAAGTGACGTCGTTGCTGGATCCTACGTAGCAATCGTATTTGTCTAGTATGTTTATGCTCTAGAATCTGCTCCAGAACCTTAAACTGATTCTCCCCATAGTGTGTTTGTGATTGGCTATAGCTTTGGATGGGGTAGCGTCCCATGGGCCGTCATGGCAGAATGTGCACCCAATCACCTCCGTTCCCTCGCCATGGCTTTGGGTCTCATGACCAATTGGCTCTTTAACTTTGTCATTGCCAAAATCACCCCTACGCTTTTGGCGACCGTGAGTCAAAATGTTTGGGTTACGATAGAAATCTATTGACCACACCCCACAGATTGGCTACGGGACTTTCCTTCTCTTTGGGAGCTGTTCGATCATCATGGTCCTCTGGACTGTACGTCACCATATAATCTATCATCCTGCGCCACACATCTGACACACTGGAATCCTCGGACAGATCTTCTTCCTTCCAGAAACCAAAGGCATTTCCCTAGAACACATCCATGAGGTATTCGAAGAACCCATTATGAAGCGTTCTCTCGCAGACATGCGTCCTAGCCGTGCGCGTGCGCGCCGTGCAGAGGTCCTACAGGGCACTGCAGAGGCTGATGCGTACGGTCAGATGGAGGATGGAAGCGTGGGGACTGCAGGAAGTGGTCCAAAGCGAACCATTGAAGAGATCGAGAATGCGAAATAGATTCATCTAGTCGTGAAACCAAAACATTAGTGCCACGGCAATCTCATGTAAACACACCCATGTATAACAGGACAACGAACTAAATGTATATTCTACCAAAACAGCATCAAGCGTTAGCCTGAAAGACTCATGCTCTTCGCAATAAGTATTGCAAAAACGAGCCGAAAATGCTAGCTATATGCATACGTTTGTAGTGAGGGAAACCATTTGAAGACGATTTGAGCAGGTCATTTAGGATAAAAGCACCAATCTTCTATGACGTATGTCTGTGGCTGGATAAACCAAACAACGCGCTTTTCAGCCACAAGGCAACCCCTATCGCGTGCAGATTACTGCCGGCATTAATGGATTCCTTGACATCAGATAGAGTGACGTTCACGTCGAAGTGACTCCAAAGATATATCCTGATGAGGTCAACTCCGTGCAGCTTTACTCGTTTATGAGTTCTATCGAACATAGCACCCAGAAAGTGTTATCTCTCGTGTACGGATTCTTCGCTGAACTAGCCAGTCATAATTAAGCCTCGAATTTCCAAAACTACCCAAGAACAAACACAGATGACGCGACATGGCGTTCAACGTCATCGAGAGCTAGGCCATGCAATCGCTCCAGAGGCAATTGATTCGTATACATGAGTTACCTAGCGACCGGTCATAATTTAGCTTCCCAGATTGAGTTCTGGTTCTTTTCGCCGAGAATCCCTAGGCGCGAGAATACGCAAGACTCCTCTGGCCGAAGGCAAATATAAGACCGGGAGTTGTAACCGCTCTTGCTCTTGTCCTACATCCCCCGCTTGCATCTTCGTTCCTCGCTTTGAGAATGTCCTTCCAGCACTTTGAGACTTTGCCCTATGTGGTTCAAGAGCATATAGTCCATCTAGTGAATGATGTTCAGACGCTCTTATCGTTATCTGTGGCAAGCAAATATATGTCTGCCCTCTCCTCTAGGAGCTTATATGAAAAGTATATAACTCTCAATTGATTATGTTGGTAGTCAATCTTACACATTCTTAAACATAGCCTCGATTTTACAGTTGAAAATATGGGAAAGAAGCGGTGGCCAGATCAACAGCAGTCTATTCAGATCAGCAACGTTCGCTATCATCAGCGCGTATTAGTCTCAAATCTCCTGCGATATCCATACCTCGGCGGTGCGTCTACCTTCTGAAATATGGTTCTCATCGAACTGTTTTCCAACGATTTGTTTTAGTATTCACACGCTCGCTCTCTTGGGAAATTTCGGACGA
Organism: Ceratobasidium sp. AG-Ba; assembly: GCA_016906575.1. NCBI lineage: Eukaryota > Fungi > Basidiomycota > Agaricomycetes > Cantharellales > Ceratobasidiaceae > Ceratobasidium > Ceratobasidium sp. AG-Ba. The sequence goes on along the minus strand of CP059612.1, from coordinate 2,324,897 downwards.
TTATTCATGGCAATACGGCCTTCGTCTACCTGCGGAGGACGTTTGGTCGGCTTTCCAGATGTTAGACGCGCTCCATACACTGGACCTCGAGGTCAACGTGGGAGTGGATACACCAGCGCCTGAAGCGCCTCTGTTCCCGAACCTAAAAGTCGCCCGTATCGAGGTAAGCGCTCGCTCGGACCAGTTAGATCAGCCTGAACCATGGCTGAAACAAATGATCACTTGCAAAAGGGCCAGTTTCCTAAAGGGTCTCTGGAGAGGATACTCCACACATCACCGTATCTTCGAGAATTGCGCATCGTTGGCAAGGAAACTACGGAGCATAGGGGAAGTTTTCGCTCGATAGGGCGAGATATCACGTCCTTTCTGCAGTCTAGCGTCGACAAGGGCGCGTTTCCTCGACTGCAGGTTCTAGAGCTTTGCGTTGCTCGAGGGACAGATTTAGATGCAGTAGCCCAGTTTATCGCTGCGCACGCTCAGACGCTCGTCGAATTGCGTGTTGAGCTTGCGAATGAGGCTGATGCTTCCAGCGAATGGTTTCAGACGTGTCTCTTGCCACTTTTTCAGACCAATGATTGGCTCAACCTGAGGTTGCTCACGTTGAGCAACGTATCCGTCCCTTTGGTGAGATGATTCTACCATATTGCCGTTAAAGAACTAACCTTGGGAACAAAGAGCTCCGAAAATAAACTCTTTCATTACTGTGGCGCGCTCACCGTGTTTGATGTGAGGTGGGTTGAGGACGGAAATCCCCAGTCGCGATCATACACGCGTGTGGGGTTGTCCTAGTTTATTTGTCGATACAACACATGTAATGAGTACAGAGTTTATTGGATGTTTTATAGAAATGTACGCTCTAGTTTCATATTTAATTTATATGGTATTGGTGGGACCGAACCATGACGCCCGGGAGATGAACGAGTATTTCGAATACTACGAGAGGACGTCGAGCACGAGTTTGGGCCACCAAACGTAAAAGGAAGAGATCCAACAATCGAAAAAGGGAGGAGAATGTTTTAGGACAACATGGTTCCCTCGTGGGATCGCACAACAAAGGTAATTTGACGAAGGTGCGGGATGCAAGCCTCAGGGACGTCACTCCGAGGTCGCACATCGAGTCTAGTAGATCGTCGTGGCGCGGGGCTTCATGTGATTTGTGCTATGTAGGGCAGTGGTAGGCTGGTGTATGCGAGAACCATGCCAGCGAATGATACCAAGACCACCGAGTGGTTCTATCAGCCGTTGACTACCGATCGTACAGCCTCTGGCAACCGACTCGCTAATGGCGCGAGCAATGATGGTCATTGGTGTGGCTTGAGCCCATGCAGCAGAGTATATAATTAAAGCGAGCAGCTGTAGTCAGATTCCAGACCGCCGGAACCAGGTGAGTGACAGGTCGATATATTTGGCCGGGGCGCTTATCGTCCGTCGTGAACCGGTTGTTTATATGCGTTTGGTCCTGTTCGATGCAGCTCGGGCGAGCGACGACCATCATCCTCTTCGTTTCCGTTTCCCTGCGCCGACGCCCATTCTACCTCACTCCCGCTCGTAATTCTCAAATCCAAAAACACATACCACTCGTGTTTACCTCCCTATCGTGAGTTTTCAAGCCTTTCCTCTCTTTTTCACCTAATCATTGTCTCGGTCTGCAGCCTCATCACATCACGAACAACATGATTAGTGTCTTAGCTGGTATAAGATATGCGTTTTTTGGTCAGTCTCCCAAGTTTTATCAATGGATCGTCGTGCTGATATTCGCCTTTTAGCTCTGTACATTATATACTCTGGCGTCCTTGTTACCGCCGCTGCGTGGCACCTCGGTCTTGCCAGGACCATCGGGGCATCCGGTATGTTTCCTCGCTTGGGGCCACCACTTGATGCTAAACCGGTACAACTCTTCTCTACAGCCCAACTCGACCAGTTCATCATCTTCCTTGGTGCATTCGGCCTCCTCTTCACCCTCGCAATGTAAGCCACTCCCTCGATAGGCGCCCTGCTGTCAACCCACTAACAGGCACACAGCACATTCATCGACAGTCTGCGCAAACATGCTGTCACCTCTACTGTGTGGTTTGAACTTGGTTGGATTGGGCTGTTCTGGGTCTTCTATCTCGGTATTTGCATTTCTCCGAAGAAGTTGGCTGTAGACTGATCGCACCCATACAGCCGCTGCTTCGGCTGCCACAGCCATTGGGCCTTCAACTTTCTGCGATGCCCCAACGGTAGATGCGCTCGGGTGGAAAGATTCCTGTGCCGCGATCAAAGTGATCATTGCGTTTACCTGGACCGGCACCGTTACTTGTATGTTCTCTCATTACGTCTTTGTCTGGCTGTACTCATCCATTGTTCTAGTCCTCATCCACCTCTTCACCCTACTGGTTCTCAGCCTGCTCCACGCCCCTCAGTCTCCAGGAGTGTGGCATGCCGGTGTTCGTGATTTCCCGTGGATGGACTTTAGTGCGCGGCCTTCATTCCGCAACTCTGTAAGTGCCAAAGGTGGTGTGCGTATGGGAAGCGAGCCGAGCAGTCCCAACAAGTATCACTACGAGCGTCGCATGATGGGCGCACAACCGGCTGCAGCGCCTGTCTCTGTTCCCGCCCAGCCTGCTCCGATTCACGCGAGGATGACAACCCGTCAAGAACCCCCACAGGTGGCCCATCCATTTGCGTCCGCCGCGGTCACCCGAGCGGCACCGGTCCATGATTTGGAATCAGCTCAGGTCTATCAATACAAGCCCGAACGCAATCCCCACGCGAGAACGCAGAGCCAGGCGATTGTTGAGCAGTTCCGTGCGAACCAGGCCAACCCGAACCGGCGCTCCACGCAACCGAAATCCCCGGTCCGTGCCTTGCCAAGAGTCCCACCGCAGACCGAGTCGCAGGGTGTCAAGCCTCTGCAGCTGGTGCGCAAATTGCCAGAGCCGCAACAATCGTTGTACCCAATGCAGGTCGCATCGACGATGAACCCTTCCCAGTCCTCGACCATCTCCTACAACAGGGAGCCGCAGCCGCTTGGTGACTGGCCGCGTCGCAACCCACCATCCGATCCTCTTCGTCAGCGAAACGCCGCTCCGCCGGCATTTGAACGATATGCTCCAGGCATCCCGAGCGCAGGACCAATGACAACCTCGGGAGCACGAGAACGTGTCGCTAGGCGAGATTCGGCTGAGAGCAACGGCAGCAATGGAGGAAGCGTAGACAGTAACGGCGTCGCCCGCAGGAGAGATGGGCGGCCCAAGCACAGGCCCCCTCCTCTGGACTTTTCAAAGTTGAACGCGGGTCGTCAATAAGACTTTGTCTACTGTCCGTTTCCTTCGTTTTCTTACGCTCTGTTGCACCTGCCGCTCGCTTGTCTGCTTTTTTCTCTGGTGTGGATCATGGGAGCTGGTTTTGTGGACCTGGTTGGGTCGAGTTGGGAGGTGTTGCCGATGGGCGTTGTATTTTGTACGCGCAAGCATGCTTGTTCCACTATTACACTAGTTGTACTACGTGATTGAATATTTAGCCTCACGGCGTAGGGGTTGTGCTCTACTCTATTTCTTCATTTTATCGCGTGATCGAGTCTTTTTGGGCGAGTGAGGAGCGCAGTTGAGTGTTTTACATTTGGAGAATAATATTGGAATACACTGGATGAAGCTAGGGTTATAATCGTAAAACCAAAACATACAACTGTCGCATTGGAGTTTCCTTTGTTTGAGTGTGCGCAAACACAGGTCATTTCCTTGCGAAGGTGATCTGCAAACCAGGAGTGTGTCAGTAAAGCGCCACCAATAATCCTCGATCGGTGTTACCTTGATCTTGCCCTCTCCGTCCAGCTTGTAGTTGTGCAGCGCATCCTTGGCTACCGTAGCCGTGTTCTCGTCCACAAACTCCACGAACGCAATGTCCTTTTTCGTAGGGATCATACGAACTTCGCTGAGACCAGGGTATTGACCGAACAGAGCAATAAGTTGGTCCTGACGAACGTCGATGGGGAGGTTTTGCAGGAAGAGAATCTTGTTCGGCGGGAGGTACTCGTCTGGCATTTGGACTGCTGGGCGACGCGGTGCGGGGGCTGTTGCTGATGGATTGGTTGCTTTGGAAAGGCAGAGTGAGTTGGTATACAGTTAGTGCAAGACGAGGATGATAACATACCATCTGCTGCAGCTGCACGCTTTGCTTTTCGTTTGCGATGAGTTGGGTTGTCCCATCGTGTGCGCCCTGTAAATCCGCCAAGTTTAGTAGGGTATATGGTACACCAGCATAGAACACACGTTTTTGCGCTTTCCGGGAAGCGTAGTGTTGGTCATAGTGGTCCTGGTCGAGCGCTTTCACGACTGCATCTGATCGGGTCTTGGCGAACGATATTTGCTAGATAATTAATTAGTACGAAAATTCTCAGACATTATCCACAAGTTGCGAACGGTACGACTGTGGCTGGCAAGTACTCACCATCGGTTTCGCGTACAGAGGAAAGTTTTTGACCTCTTTCAGTGCCTTTGCCGCAACCTCTTTAGACTCGAACGACACAAACGCTTGCCCTCGCATCCGTAGATTCCCATGCGCCACGACGTCGAGTATCTTTCCGTACCCCTTGAAAAGCGACCGTAGCGTGGACTTCATCTCTAGTTATATACGTAATTTAGCCCAAAGATGGTTCAGTGTATACTACGGATGGACGTACGCTCGATCTTTATCTTCTCGTTCAGATTCTGGATATATAATGTCTCGGATGCGTCAAGTGGGAGACCAGTGACTGGGTCGATGGCAGGCGCGGGTGGTACAACCGCAACTGGTACTGAGGGCGCCGCGCCGTCTATTTCCATGGAATTTGGTGGGACATTTTGTGGGACAAATGTTTGACCGGGGATTTGAGGAGGTTGTGCGACTTCAGCCATAGTAATAATCGTATATAGGTGGTGGACAGGTGCAAGGCAGACGTTGGATGAGCTAAGCACAGCGCTTCTTTGTCACCATTATGGATCTTCCGACCACCGCGCAAATACCAGAGCTTTCAGATCAGACAAGAACATTGCTGGCAAAAGGTCGTATTACTTGATGTACATGCGTCGAACAAACGACTGATAAATGAGCAGCAAACCTCAAAAATTATATCGATATTGTCACTCTTTCTGCTTCTGACCTCGCCACCAAGCTCCATGTGCCACTTGAACGTGCCCAAACGGTGCTCAAACATGTTCACGCTGCTTATGCGCCAGTCACAACCCTAGTAGATTTGGAGAATTCGGATGATCTCACTGCTGAAGAAATAGCAGGGCGAACATTTACCACGGGCGACGAGGGCTTGGATAACTTGCTCGGTGGGGGGATCGTGGTTGGCCAAATCACAGAAATAACTGGTGAAGCGTGAGTCCGACACAAAATTTTGCAATTGTTTCTGAATAATACATGCTTGTAGTGCTGGCGGGAAATCCCAACTGGCACTCCAGCTCTCGTTGTCAGTCCAGCTCCCCGAAGCTGAAGGTGGCCTCGAGGGATCAGCACTCTATTTGACTACGTTGAATCGTCTCAGCACCTCTCGCCTTCTCGATATGATCAAGGCGCATCCCATTCTCGCCAACCACCATCCAGCGACAGTCACTCTCGATAATATATCGACGCAACATGCATCCGATGTAGACAAGCTCACTGTGCTGCTAGCCTCCCTCCTCCCCACTCACATCACTGCATGCCAAGCCCGCGGGACCCCCTTGCGGCTACTTGTAATTGATTCACTGACTGCTGTGTTTCGTGATAATACCGCCAACCGACAAGCTTCTCAGTCCCTATACGCGCGCTCCGAGTCACTCAATGCCATCGGCTCATTGCTTCAGCAAATCGCGAGTACTCACGGCATTGCAGTGGTTGCCATCAACGATGTCACCGACGTGTTTGCTCCGAATCCAGGTAGCAATACCGATTCTGAAGAGCTCATCTACCGTGAACAGTCTCGTTGGTTCGCGCGTGCGGGTGGCGTAGCAGGAGAAGAGCGCCACGAAGCCGCCCTGGGTATGGTTTGGTCAAATCATATTCATAGTAGGATCTTACTGGCGCGTACTGGACGAAGACGACACCTTGGACACCCACGAGCATCCGAAGGGGACCCGAGTGATGAGGACGCGGTGTTGATTCGCCGCGTATTCTTCCTCTTTGGAAAATCAGTGGAGGATGAGGTTCCTGCACCATCACTGGACTTCATTGTATGCGCGCAGGGAGTGAAAACGGTGCTTTAGCTTGGTTATTCAACCAATATGAAGTCATGTTGCCAAGCGATTGCGTGAATGTGTTGGTCATGCTGCCATAAAAACCTGTGATATAAGTATCATTCTTGCAATTCAGCTATGCGAATCTAGCTTTGGAGGAATATGCCGAGAGCGGACACGACATAGGTACGCCCCGCGAAAGTTGCTACGATTCATGGATACCTCGTGTTCATAATTATTCAGCTTCCCTAAAAATTGGCTAAATGAAACCCAAACAGCCATTTAGGACTAATCTCTGCCACCTTTGTTTTGATAACTGACTAGCCCGAGCCTCCGTGATGGTGTATAGGCGCTCGTATGCATAAATGCTTCGACATCAGTTGTTTTCAACGTTGCTATCCACGACTGGGTGACTCGCAGGGCGAGCCAATTTTCAATCCTTATGAACGCCTCTCGTTCGCCCTCCGGCAGGCAAGCCTGGCATTACTGGATTTCTGTGCTTCGTCTTGCTACTGCTGCTATCGCACTTCCTTTTGCCTTTTTATTACTTGCCTACCACACTGCATTTGCTCTTTTAGGTAGAGTTCTTTCCTCACCAACGTTGGGTGGCGCTTAACTGACGTTCTGCATCCATGCATTTAGCGCCGTGGCTAATTGTCATCATTACAGATATACTTTTGTATGTGCCCTTCGAGCCGCTTATAAAAATGGATGATAGAACTGAAGCACTGTCCTCGGGCTCAGGTTGACGATTGATCTCTGGAGAACATGTATCTTTAGCACCTCGTTCTTCGCTCAACTCGTTTTTACTTCAATATCAGCCGTTGCCTTCGGTAAGAAAACATGAGTATAGTATGCTGAATGTACTAAAAGTTTTCTGGCTCCATGTTTAGTGCTCTATGTAGCTCTCATTGCTCGATCAGATGTTCCTTGGCAAACACTTGTTCTCGTGGCAGTTCCGCATATCTTTGCGGCTCTCTACTCATTCGGCCTATTAATTTCTTTGTGCCTCGCGTTTCGCAACGCTCGTGCATCCGACCCAGACGTTAGGTGGACGGTCAACGGGAAAGATCTATTGGCAGGGACCGTCGATACATCCCTACGTACAGGTCTGCTGGGAAGGCCACGTCCATGCAACCTGTGCTCGCAAGTTATCCCTACGCGCAAGGATGTTGCCAATTTCGGCGCCGCACTAGGGGCTTACTGTGTTAAGCTGGTCTTCCGTCGGATAAGGTAAATGCTCTGCTTCAGCATGTCACATGATTTATTTAGCAAAAGTCTGGTGTAGTCCGGTCGAGTCCAAAAAATACGCTGCCGTACGCAATTTGTTTGCTTTATTCGCAGTTGCTGCAATTGTAGGACGAGCCGTAACTCTGCTTGCTGGAGCACGATCGGAGGTGTTTGAAATGAAGACCCGTATGGAAGATTGTCATGATGACTGGGACAGCGGCATAAAGATGCAGGATATAAAGATTTTAGTGGTCAGTCACTCATTTCTGATATTAAATCGATTAGTTCATTATAAAAATTGTGCACAGGGACATCTTGGCGATAGAAACTTGCAAATATACTCAAGGGAAAACTTCAGTCTAGAAGTCACTGCGCAAAACAGCAAGGGATATTCCAGTAAGTAACCACACGAATTCAGAAAGGATCGGAGCCATCAATACTTCATCAGCGTTTTGCCCATGGGATAGTAACCCTCCTCGCACTAAGTCGGAAGCTACTGGCAAACAAACCGGGTGGTTTAGCTTAACGTCATGCTTCCCGTATGACTCGAAAGCGCCAGGTAGGGCTCTGTCTCAACAAGTTTTATCACTTGACACCTCTGATGTGGCATAGATATATTCTTAAGAGAAACTGCGTTTAATTTTCGATTAACATTCCTCAATTCTTCGTCAAGCGATATACTACGACCACCTCAAATGTGGCTAGCTCGATTTGATCATCCTAACAACGAACCCATAGTGCCGTGGCTGGTTCCATCCTGGCAACTTATCCCAGGCTTTCACTTAGAAGCCGAAAGTACAATGGCCAAACGCAATTTTATTACCTCTTCATTCGTACGCGATGTAATCGGAGGCGCTAAACCGGTTAGCCTAATACATCTTTCCAATAGGTCCGCATACACTCATTTTTCTCTTGAAAGCTATATGAGACGATCTCTATGTTTCCGATTAGTACGCCCCTACTTATCTGGTCCTTCAAAACTCGTGACTCATTTTTTGCTCTGCCTCCCAATAGCGACAACACATTTTACCCCGATCGGCAACAATTCAATAGCCACTGGCATAATCAGACCAGCTTTGCGGTCCGCTTTCACTTCATCTACCACACGGAAGGAGATTCAAGACTTACAGGCTGGGCAAACGCCAATGCCAATAACGTGTGAAGTGGTCGAGGATTATCGGTCTAGCACTGCATTCGATGCACTCGGTTCTATCGGTGGTTTGTTTGCTATCTTACAAGGCCTACACTTGGTGCTATTTGGTCGACCCCTGTTCTGGGGAATTGCAGGTAATGTAACATTGCTTGCTTGGCCATTGTTACATTGGATATACCCTGAAACTCAATACATAGGCGCCAAGTTGATCAGCCCATTTGGTTTGTTTGGTCGGTGCTCTTCCCAGGGCTTCCGTCGACGGTTAAGGGAGCATTATATCGCGCCTCGTACTCAAACTTCAGAAGTGCCGAGAGACTTGGAGCCTATCCAAATTGCTTCGTTCTTGAAGGATTTCGTGATCGACTTCGGACCAATGGAAAGCGAAGAACCCAAGTCGGCTGAGCCATTGGCACGAACAAATAGCTCCGATAAGATTGACAGGGATTTAGGAAGCCCAGTGTAAGTCGCTCTTAGTAAAACATGTGCTGCTTTGAATGTTTGATGGACTCTGACGCAGTGGGCTACTCCCCATGTTTAATTTTCAATCAAACAGCTCTAAAGCGGGATAGAGAATGGCTTCGAAATTCGAACATATGCATTTCACATGTATTTATTTATTCCAGCAACTCACTGGCTATGTATGCGTGTCACATCATTGATCCATCATCAAGTTCCGCTCAGCCATCTTATGCTCCCATAAGCTATCCTTGAGACATTTCGAGTAATAGACCAACATGTTCGAAGCCATAACAGCAATCCGGTAAGATGCTCTAGCCAGGCCCTGCGGCGAAACGCTGGATAGCTTCGTACTTTGTTGCCGCTCTTCAACTAAGTATCCAGTTAGCCTCTTCGAATCGAGTGTGAGCGCTCTGATATTAATACAAAATCTTCTCTGATTGTGGTTGACCTGAAACTTGATTAATAATGCGCCTTGACCATGTGTTGTCGACCAGCGTGGCCCGGGTTGTATCTTCATTTGTCAATCCCGCCCTTCTAGATCTACTCGGCCGACCCAAGCAAGGTAAGCTTGGCAAGCAGGCTTTACCAAAGCGTCTATATCCCGAAATTCACGAGCTACAATCTGAGTAGCCTACCGTTTGAAGCTCAGTGCCCCTCGTGGTACTCCACATCTTGCTGATCATCGTCAGGGATCTCACTATGTTCCTCGCGGTGTCTAGAGAAAGTTTGACAAGGGCTGTATGGTGGATTCGTGGCTGGGCTGTTCAAATTTTATCCTATTAAATAGAACCGAGAAGCTCGCCCTAGGTACGATCAAACTCCAACCATGTACAGCTCCTTTTACTTCATAGTTATGATAGCTGCTCTCCTTCACGTTGTCCCAAGACAATTGCTCCCAGCTCAATCCCTAGTTGACCACTCAGTATTTTCTTCTCCATCTTATAAGTAGGTATAAAGCTGTATCCCTATTTCAAGATGGCTAACATTCTGCGTTATGATCGCTGCATAGCACGATGAATGGAACTATTGAGATACTTTCTATTTCAATACTACTGCCGTCAGCCAAAATTCATCCGCATACAGAGTTGAAAGAACAGGGTAAGTATACCCAGGCGTTGGGTAGACCCCCTCACTGACTCGATGGATGATACAGGACTCATTGAGGACTTTTTGTTCACCAATCTGCCTCTCACCGTTTCGTTTCTAAACACGAATGAATTTACACAGGTATTGAGCACGCACGAGAGCAAAACTGTACATGTAGATAAATGCCCGAGTTTTCTCTAGCTACCGCTATATAATGCCCACAAGATTATACGCATGCGCCACGGTCGTGCCGCCATCGCACAATACGTGTTCCTTGCAGGCCGAGGATGTAAGCTTCAACCACCGTGGCGCACAAAGCCCTACTCACCAATCAAAAAACGTTCAGCCTCCTCAGACCATTGGCGTAAGGCAACATGCGGGGTTGAATTCCACACTCATCTGCGAGTTGGCTCTCAGGCCTCTACGATTTCAGGAGTGCTACAATCGCATATCGGTTGCCCTGGTGTGTCCTCAGGCGACATAATCTAGCTTTTATATCCAACAGGTTTCAATCGCTCGTGCCTTGGATGGAACTGGTGGCTGGTGACTAGCAAACTTAAAGATAACGAAGGTCGTGGGGTGAGGTTTGGTAACGTTAAAAGGATGTTGAATGAAAACATTTGTTTTGTTAAGTGTCTCTTTTGTGTCCGTTAATGTCGGGATTGCAACAGTTTTGCTCGTAGCGGTGGGTGAAACCTGTAATAGCCTACTCAGAGCACAAAATCTCACCTATCAGTTACATTCTGGATCGTTTTATCTTCTATACGCCTGCTCGGCCAAGAAGGAACCATCCGGACCGGAGCGAGGGAGCTCAAATCTAATGCTGCCTCGTTATTTGAGAGTCTTTTTTTTTTTTACTAAGTTTAATGTTGAATCATGTGCGGAGGGTTTGATACATTGTTCGTAGTAGCAAAAGGTATGTTACATATCAGAGCAACAAATGCAAAGCAAAAATCACATAACAACACAATCCTTGTCCTTGTCCTTTTTGGTCTTCTTCCCTGCCGCAGCTAACTGCTCAGCAGTTACGCCTTGGCCTTGTGATATCCGCATGTTCTCCATCTGAGCCGTAGGTACTTGGCCGTTATTCCGCTGTTGATATTGAGGCGCGTAGACGGGCTGTCGTATGCCTGCGTCATGCTGTTGGCGTTCGCGTTCTTCGGCTTCGCGCCTTCGTCGTTCATACTCTTCTTCCTCAGCTTGGAGTCGCCGCGCAATCTCGAAGCTATCGTCACAGGATGTTTCAGAACGAAAGAGAAGGGGAACGCAAAAAGCACATACTCGGAAGCTTCTGTCGCAAGCGCCTCCACTTGTGCTCGTTCTCGCAGTGCTTGGTCTGCAGTATGACCAGCATAATCTCCCCCTGCAGTACTCGCTGGCCTAAACCTAGAGTCCACAAATACAGATCCGGACCCATCAACATCGCACAAACTCTGCGTAGCACTGAGTTAGAGCGTTAACCGAAAGGAAGCCTGTGCAACACACCTCCCAAGCAATCGCACTCTCGTTTGCAAAATTAGCGTCCGTCACAAGTGTCCATAGGGATTCTTGGCCTTGTTCATCCACCCTCTTGTACAACACACCCAGATGCGAGTTTCGGAACAAGCATACAAGCTCACGCCCATGCATCTCTGAGAAGAGAGACGCGAGTCCATGGTATGTGAGCTGCGTCGGGTTCGACTCGAGAAAATCTCGAACGATGAACGCTACTATAGGCTCAATGCGGTGTACACTAATAAGAATGGGCGGCACTCACCATTCTCAATCATCTCCCGCTCCTCTGCACTCTTCGGGCCATGCCCGCTCCCGTCCTGCTCGTCCCGAACATCATTCTGCTCCCCTCCACCAGAGCCGCTACCTCCTCCGATACTCTCGACCATCGCTCCGCCCAGAGCCGCGTCACAACTAGCAATAAGAGTCGTTGCAGTATCATAGTCGCCGACCTTTTCCAGTGCTTTGTAAGCTCGTTCAGCCTGAGGGTCCGCGAGCCAGCCGTGTACGAGCCGAACACGAGAGAGATTAAATAGTGTTGTTGGGTGCGTGGGAGAGTGCGCCGAATGGGCAAAAGATGTTAGAGAGGTGAAAACTGGGCTTAAATCCATGCCGCCTGTGTACGATGACAAGTGTGGGATAGATGTCGAAGAAGCGAGAGAATTATTGGGCGTATGTCAAGTATAGAAAAGTGGTGGGAGCGTATTGTGTCAATATAGACTACCGTGTGAGTTGACATCTGAAGCTTACGCTGGGTATGGGGGAGCGTCGATAACGCCTTGGTTAAGTCATCCGAAGTTGGGTCCACCAGAGGAGAGGCTAATATATGATCGGCCACAAGTTCGGCTAGATATTCGTAGCTATAAACCGACCTATATCAGCATTGCTTTTGCGGTACTGTGAAGCGCGCTAATGCATACCCAACACTTTTCCTACCAGGTGGTTGAATGACGATGTCGCCTCTCAAAATAAGGATATTGCCTTCCATAAAAGGACCGAAGTAGCTTAACCCACAGCGTTCTTACAGAATATTAATGGTCAGACTCACACAAGGCGATTAGCCCGCACGGTCCATTCTCATTCTGTGTAATAATCCGAACTATCGGCCTGGTTTCATCATCAGGCGGCCACTCGAGCTCTTTCAGTCTCCAAACATCAGCAGCGGAGCGTCGTGCAGCCTCTACATCCTTGTGCGCTGGTCGAGGCTGGGGCTGTGATTGCGGTTGCGGTTGTTGTGAGCTAGGCTTTGGTTGTGACTGCTGTGGTGGTGGACTCGGGTTTACGGGTTTAGGTGAGAGATCAGCTGGTGTAGGATCTTGGGAAGGTTCAGGTTCGGCCGTGATTGCTGTCATGTGTGTGGTGGTTGAGAAGGCACGCCGTGTAATGCGCAGCTTGGCTTACCGTAACGGGTCGTAATTGACACGGAGCCTTCACGTGATTGAGACCCCACATTCAGGCGCAGATCTAAGGCATTGCGCACTCAACGCGTTGGGCCTTGGATCTATAGGTTATATCAGGCAGGTGTATCGAATGATTTGATTAAGTATATGAATCATATAGAACTGATAGATTTTGGATTTCAATGAAAAACTGCGAATGGGTACAATTACATTGCTGCAACGAAAGGAGCCATGACATGCGAACAAATTAAACGTGTCCCTGCTGGTGCTGATCTCTATCCGCCTTGACCTGGGAAGGGCGGATAAGTGATGCGCATATAACCGTTGAGCTGGTGACTTACTGCATCCTCACTGCTGGTGTTCATGGACGCACGACGAGCTTGTTCAGCCTTGGCACCTTTATCGGATAGCTTGCCCTGTACTTCACCGGGATCCGTGTTGATAGCTTCCGCCACGGAATCCATGGCCTTGTTAACCATTTTCTTCGCAGCACCCAGTGGTCCCTGGATCGTGTCCTTCAAATAAGGTGCGTTTGTATGCTCGCGAATCTGGTCGGTGACTGTATCGGGATGCTGCTTCTTAAGGTATTCAATAGTGCTGCTGGTCATTTCTTCGGGAGTACCCGTCGCCTGGTCGGCCTAGATCGGGTGGTCCATGTAAGCGGTGATAGCGGATGTAAACGAAAGCTATGAGCTCACCTTGATGTGGGCCTCTGAATGGCTGGCGAGTTGCTCGTTCCATCCAGGCGCGTGCTTTTGAGTCGAAGTTTGTTTCCCTTGAAGGTTCTTTTGCTTTTCGCGTTCCATGACCTATGGCGGCATGAGCGTGGGCCAAGCGTAGTGGACTGGCGAGTCTGAATCTCACCTCTGGGTCGTCGGTCATATGGCCATGCTTATGGCTGTAGTCTTATCAGTATCAGGAAGAGCCATGTCCCAATCGACTCACCGGACCGCAGAGATGGGAGCAGTGATGCTGCGTTGGGCAACAACAGCAGGGCGGATGGCACGCGAGAAAAGCAAGGACATGGCGGCGGGCATAGAATGGGGTGGTGGTCAATGGTCGATCTCCATGGTTGCTCCCGCCCTCTTATACGCGTTCAAACTCGATGGAACAGGAAAGTCAGCGTTCGCTCATTGACGTCACACCGAAGCTCTCGGCGCTTGATAGGTGGCGGTGAACTATCACGTGAGGATTGGCTTAAGCAAAGGAGACTGACTTAGCGATCACCCGACGATAACTTGCGCCATCCGCTGCCCTTTGCAATTCTAAGCAAGGCAGTAAAATACAAAAGACTTGTCCGGGACTTGTATACACTCGATAACTTTGTCCAATCACTATGGCCGACCCCCAAGAGCTTGACGGCTGGATCGCCCAGCTCGGCCAGTGCAAACAACTCAGCGAGCCTGATATCAAACGACTATGTGAAAAGGTACATCCATTTTCGCATGTGTTGCTGTCACGGCGCGCTCGCGCAATGTCGCGACGCGGGGCGTTTGCGGGGCGCAGGGTTTTGGAGCGCGTCGTGACGGATGGCTTTGATTGATTACTCCATTATGCTGATTGCCTATTTTGACCTTCGAATATCGTATGTAGACACGAGAAATCTTGATGGAAGAGTCAAATGTGCAGCCCGTAAGGTGCCCGGTCACCGTCTGCGGAGATATCCACGGCCAGTTTGTACGTGTCCCTTGTCCGCCCTTTTCTCGGGCGGGATCCTCAACACTCCTGGTACGCGTAGCACGATCTTTCCGAACTTTTCCGTATCGGTGGGAACTCGCCAGACACCAACTACCTGTTCATGGGCGACTATGTTGACCGAGGGTATTATTCCGTTGAGACCGTTACACTGCTCGTTACTCTTAAACTTCGCTACCGCGACCGAGTAACCATCCTGCGCGGGAACCACGAGTCCCGACAAATCACCCAGGTCTATGGGTTCTATGACGAGTGTCTCCGCAAGTATGGCAATGCCAACGTGTGGAAATATTTCACCGATCTCTTCGATTTCCTACCTTTAACCGCTCTTATTGACAATCAAGTACGTGGATCACCAGGCAGCAGACTCCACTTCCGGAAGCTTACGCACGCGATAGATTTTCTGCCTTCATGGCGGCCTTTCTCCTTCCATCGATACCCTTGACCATGTCCGAGGCATTGATCGTGTGCAAGAGGTTCCACACGAGGGGCCAATGTGTGACCTCTTGTGGTCTGACCCAGACGACCGTTGCGGCTGGGGTATATCACCTCGTGGTGCCGGTTATACTTTTGGACAAGATATCAGCGAAGCGTTTAACCATAACAATGGTCTGACGCTCGTGGCGAGGGCGCATCAGCTAGTCATGGAGGGTATGTTGATTTACTCAATTTTGCCTTCATCTGCTGACTAACGCGTAACTCATTGTGCAAAGGCTATAATTGGAGCCAGGACCGAAATGTCGTTACGATATTTAGTGCACCCAATTATTGCTACCGCTGCGGTAATCAAGCGGCGATCATGGAAATTGATGAGAAGTTGTCGTATACATTGTATGTCATCGTTCTGCCCATGGCCTGCGCTATCATTTTGAGCAAAGTAGCTCACGTTGTGTTTTCTTAGCCTTCAATTTGACCCTGCACCTCGCGCTGGTGAGCCTCTTGTTTCAAGACGCGTCCCGGATTACTTCCTGGTAAGTCCTTTCTTCCTTATTCTTCCCTATTACGGCTTGCTTCTGGATATCTATACTGACAATCAACCATACTCTTGCAGTAATAAACCCGTGTATTTACATACGTATTCATGTGCAATTCCTACTTGTCTTGTCCTCAAATATGTCACCACAGTTGATACCCTATCGACGGAAGGCCAAGGACCAATAGATGAGCAACCAGTGCAAATGCACGAATGAGCTTTCCCTAACGCCAGCCCATCTTTCTTCCACCCAAGGTCAAGCGGTTTTCTGGGTATGATTTTCATGAGTCGAGTGCCATATGCTACGGCGGAATCGCCGCAATATAGTGCAGCCCATTATCGAGCGTAAAGCATAAATACAGGGGGCCAATAACGGATGTACTCGGCTTGAGTTCCATTACGCACTCATGCATATCTCTACGTCGTCCATGGGCTCTGTCGTATCCCTATTACCCTCGTCTAAAGATTATTCGGCGACGTTTGCAGGATTGGTGTCAAAATTCGGACCAACGGGGACAGCGCCATGCACCCCCAGGGGCGATAGGTTCAAACCTATCAGTTGGCGGTCGTTATTCTCCCGCAAGCCGAAGATGCCCATCCACCTTACGCAGAATGAGCTCGTGCTAGCAGATCTAGCTAATAAATATGGGATGGGAATGGGTCGTACAGCTGCACTTTAGGTATGAATATCTACTGCGATGAAATTCAATGGGAGCCTAATCTTCGCGGTTGACTTATAGCAGAGTGAAGTTTGACGTACGTTGAGTGTTTGAGTATATGTGCGGATTGGTGTTGAGCCTCAGTTGTAGAACGATGATATTTGTGATGGGGGATTGCTTCAATTTATTTCATTCTGCATATATTACCGGGGTGGCCTACCCGCGTGATGCCAAGAACCGCGAAGTCACGAAAATGCGAATGACTCATTCTGCGCCACGACTTTAACCGCTATGCAAGTAGTACTAAGGTCTGCCTCTCGAGCTCAAGAGATTGAAGCCCGGAAACAGAGGTCGGTCGAATGGGCGAGGTGGTTGGGTTTGGACGGGTATCTGCGTAAGGAAGAGCGATTGGAAAAGTTGGAGCACGCAAACAAAGGAAAACTTGTCACTTGGTAGGGCTGTCTCTTCATTTGTTTCTGGGATGGTGATGGGTATGGTTTGAACAGGGTGCTCGTGTCGGCCGAAGACCCAGAGTCCTTGGATATACTGAGTACATGCACAACGTAAGTGGCCCCACTCACGCGATCCATTTCGTTCATCGTGGGGTCTCGCGCTCGTAGATATCGCCGTGATATTCTCACATTACCTCCGAATGAAACCAAGGCTATCTCTGGCACAGGATACGCCATCGCTTCAGTTTTTACCCCTAGCCAATTTAGAGGTAAAGGATATGCAACGCGCATGATGGGTCTATTGCATTTCGCGATTGCCCATCCGAGTGGCGTACCTTCCTTTCCGGCCTCCTGGGGCGAGCTGCCGAAGCAAATCGATATCCCTGGAGTGGTTTCGGTACTTTACAGTGGAGTTGGAGCGTTTTATTCTGGTTGCCCACCTGGAGAAGGGACAGGTTGGGAGATAGTGGGCACCAAGACAACCCATTGGCTCGTAGACAAGCTCGAATGTCCAACCATCAGTGTTGAAGTCGAAACTCTATCTCAGGACGAGGCCATCTCAGTGGCCGCCAACGATGCCTGCCTGTTCAAAAGGGACTTCGAGTCCAACGGTCCCTCGCCGCGCATGTATTTTGGATTTCGACCGACTGCGGCATGGTGCTCGTTCCAGATGCGAAACCATATGGACCATCCGGACTATGCCGAATCTCCACCAAAGATTTGGGGAGCTCGACTGCAAAGCGAAAACGGCGAAACCCATTTTATTGTCTGGACGTACAAGCCTTACCCAGAGTTACACCGAAAGCTTATCGTTGTCAATCTGCGCGTTTCGCTAATCACTTTCCCACCACTTTTCGCAGCTATGATATCCATCGCCCGAAAAGAGAGACATCAGTTGATTGAGGCGTGGAACTTGGATGATGCACTAGACTCGGTTGTGCAAGAGAGTGGAGGGCGGACAGCTGAGCGGGAAGGACAGCTTCCTGCCATGAAGTGGTATGGGCCGGGGCAAGATGTCGTTTGGGTTGGAAATAATAAGTGAGTTCCTAGCTTTCTCTTATGGTATTTCGCTCTGACTTCTTTAATCAGACTCCATTGGTGTTAGCTCAAAATGCTAGTGTTTTGTAGTTTTCTTAGCACTTCTCATTATATTAGGTCGTTTGTTAGTGGCAAGACGCAGTCCGGATCCTACTTGAATGCTTTAGAAGTTGTTCCCCTCTGAAAGCCGAGTAACAGGCCGACTCCAGAAACCAGCATTGCGAAGAATCAAACGAACGATGAACTGGTTCTATTCATTTTAATCGCCAACAAATAACCTAGATACTGAATGACTAGTGTCCGTTCGTGGACCAACCAGCATGGGCTCGTCAGCGACGGTAATATCGACAACCATAGCGATCTGGAGTATATGCAGTACGGGTTGTGGCAACTGAAAATGCACTTCGCTCACTCTCTAAAGATTGCCGCTTCAGAGGCGACTCATGATAAAAGGACCCGTTCCATACATCACTCTTCGGGCAGGGTATATGCGCCTGTATCAGAACTGGGCGGACAGACACACTCGTTCTATTGTTGATTGTGTATATGAATGATAACACCAATAAAGTTGCTCAGACTCAGACCGGATAGCTTCCGTTATCATTTCCGTGGCGAGAATGACAACTTGATATCAACGGGCACCATGGTCACTTGTTGCCGCCATCGAAGCAAAATTCGTTTACGTTCGGCCCAAGGCATCCGTATCATGCTATCCTTGCATCTTATATCCCATGTCTGGGCAACCCTAGCAATTATCCGAACAGATTCGGCTGTAGCGAATCCGCGACCAATGCAGGCGCGAGGGCCACCGGCAAACGGCGCGAACGCATGCTTAGGCCAGTTGGTAGACAAAAAGCGTGTCGGGTCAAATTCAGGGGCGGTAGGTCCCCAGTATTGCGCTATGATTATAGTGTAAGATAGTAGCGTGGGACGTATGAAACGAAGACCAACTGTTCATGTGCATTGCGTACAGATCGGGGAGGACGACAGTGCCTCGAGGTACCACGACGGTAAATTCTTGATCGATGTACTCTGAAGGCATAAGCCCTTCTTTTCGCTTAGTAGCAAGGAGCACTGTATCTTGACTAGCGATACGAGGCAACACAGGCTCAGCCGGAAAATGCCTGAGAGTTTCGTAAAATAATGCCAGAGTGTAGGGCTATTCGGGTACCTATGAAGCTAGTTTTATTCTATAAGGGAACTGGGAACTGACCAAACGAACAAAATCTGATCTGTATGTAGAGCTTTTGTGAGCTGCTGGGTCTGGCCAAACCTTGTCTGCCTCTTCACGCACAGCCGCGTGAATATCGGGATAAAGGGCGAAAATAGCCATGACAAAAGACAAGGTGTGTGCCGACGTTTCTGAAGGGGGCGTTTAACTGCTACTATGCCTCACTTGTCACAAAGGCTTACCATGGCCCGCAAAAAGTAAAATCTAGTACATAACCCCTACGTAAGGTAGCCCCTTGTCACAACGTTCGCTCGCACTTACGAAGATATTTGATAGTAACTCACGGTCGGAAAGTCTCGAATTACACTCCAGCTCGTCGTTCGCCTCGAGTAGGCCCTTGAGCAAGCTGCCAAAAGCAATAGGGTTTTGACTTTCCTCAGTAACGGTCGCCTGTCTCGCCTCATGAATAAGGTTTTCGATGTGCCGTTCCATTTGATTGAATGCGAACATTGTTTTCGTAATCTGTGGAATTGGCAGCGAGTAAGCCCATCTCGGGGTTAACGCTCGCCAAAAGATCCGTTCGACTGAATCGATAATGGAAGTAGAAAAATGTAGTCCTGACGAGTTTTCATCTGCAGCTGGTGTGTTCCAAGGAAAATGTTGCCCGAATCCAGCAGATGCGATAACATTCAAAGTCACCTGAGAAGTGGAATTGCAACTTAGTACACCCACTGCGAATGAAAGATAGGTGCTCACCTTGCGAAATGAATCAACTACGTCAACTTCGATATTTCCCTTGCATTGCCCCTCTAAATGCTCGAACCATTGGTCTGTTACACGACCGGATTCATCCCAAACTAGTGTGTAGTTTTTCTATTGTCCATTTATGAGTGAGAGTTGTCGATATTTTTATGCTATTTACCTCACTAAACGATGTTCAAACCGCATGGCGATGACGCTTCCACGTGCTTCCTTCACTTGTAACAATATTAGGACCGTGAAATGCAATCACATCATACTGGGAGAGCGTAGCTATAAATACCAGCAGCTGGGCCACAGGGGTTTATGGTAAGCACTCACTCCTGACGTATCCTTTCGATATACTTCAGCCTGTTGCATAATCGCATTACAGGCTTCGGCTCCTGAGAACCATAAGCACGGATGAAAAGACTCGAGCGAAATGGTTGCGAGTGCAGTTGAACCAGCTTGAGCATATGGCCGAAACCCAGCATGTAGGTCACCCAACTTATTTTTTCTTGGCTCTGGGAAAACTAGACGTGTAGGGCGCGACATATCGAAAAGCTGAATACTCCAGCGGGGAACGGTTCTACGAGTTTATTCGATTCAGGCGGGAACGCATCTTTTGAACCACAAGTCATACCGACATAGCAAGATAGCTCGTCTAAAAGTTATGAACAACTTCACTATAATATAAAGTAGTATAAAAGGGCCAGCAGACACGAGAAGGCTAGGCATTCTTAAAGTTGGGCGACGCCGCGTTGAGGTAAAAACTGCTTGCTCGCTTCAGCTGACAATTCAATCGCATCGAGATGACAGGTGTCAAATATGTACGTTTATGTACAACAGATGCGGCTAGATCTGCCCGAGATACACGCCAAACAGCCGAAACATCTTCAAGTGGGCGATCACTTGGATCTAAAGCGGGATTGATGAAATCACGTGAGTGAGTTACCATATCAGACAACAAAGACAACCATTACGTCATGCCTATCACGTCATGTGCGTCATTCAGCACAAATCGGTGATCCAGAGCGCAACAGGATTAGGATACAAATACAAGGGTATGCAGTGGACAATAATACACATCACACAACGTGGATTAACTAGCACATTATCCGTGTATACTTTTCAAAATAGGTGGATAGACAGCGAAAATCTACCCACATCATTAGCCTTCAGAGAAATCAAGATCATAAAGACAAGAACTCACCGAATAGTACCAGAGTGATATAGGTAAACTAATATCATGCACCAAGAGCCGAAACCTTTTCCCTTAAAGAGGGTGGCACAGGTGCCTCTCGCGAGACCTCTCGTAGAGCCCGATTGTAATGGGGTGATGAAGGCGAATTAGAGCCACTGTTGGAGTATCCTGTGGATTGGGGGGTCGTAGGATTCGCTGGAATAGTGATTGGCTTCGAGCCGTGCTGCGACTCGCCCTGATGGAAAGGATACTCGAACATGTTCGAGGTTGAAAACGGAGTGCCTGTTGCGACACTTTTGTCAATACCTCACCCTCCACATCTATCGTATCATGCCAAACTCACCAACAAACTGCTCGTTGGGCGAGTGAGCTGGTACCAGATGCCCGCGGGCCGCAACGACGCGACACTGATGTGACGTGGTCTTGTCGGGTGGAGTCATGAGGACACGATCGAGTTCAGAGTCGTTCGATGTGTCTGTAGGGAAGCGCGACAGCGCTGGGGTGTTCTTGTAGATAGCGGGCATAGCGGTCGCGAAGGTGAGTGATGAGGGTGCCGGAGGTGGAGCAGGGGTGGGGAGGACAACGCCAGGCGGCCCGAAAGTTATATAGGGACATCGGGGTATGCTGCGGAAGCTATGACGAGCCGAACATGTACAAATTTGGCATGAACTGAGATGTGATTTTTAAGGGTGCCTGGATCTGCGGTGATGTCATGCGGGTCACTAAGAGCTTTGTGCTTAGCGCGGGATAGCAAGATGCTCTCGGCTCCCCACAAGATTTGAGCAGAGTCTCCACTTTCCGTCTCAATCCCCCTATCTGGCGGAAAACGCGCCGGGTCTATGCCTGCAGGGGAGACGTAAACTGGGACTTCGGCGACCGTAATCACGGATAACCCCTCTGAAGAACCTCGCTATAACCTCAGCACATGAATTCCCGCGCGCAGGGTGACGCAGGATCAGCACCCCCTAAATCAAAGATACGCATGCATAAAATACAGGCTTCTTTCTATACGCACCCTTCTCCTGCGTATATCGAAACGTGTCGGTTCTAACGGCGCATATATCTCAGTTGTCCCACGGCTATAACGGGCCGTTGGACATGCCAAGTAGGATCACGGTCGATCCAAGCTTCCGATCATAAACACTTTACGTAGGAATTTGACACAAGTCTGGTCCTAGTTATTCAGTTTGTGGTGCAACACTGCCGTGGTCAGCGCCGGTAGGGCCTCGACTCAGACTAAATTTACCAAGATCCGTTTAAGAGGCTTTACCCTAACGCAAGCAAAATTTAGCCATCCTCGAACAAAATCTGCCCCTGAACAATCCGTAGTCGATCGAAACGTGACCCAAGAATAGTCTATTCATTTTTACGTTCAAGGGCGATCCATTTGTGTAAGGGTAAAACATTGGTACGGGTCGATCGCGTTGGGTGAAGGACTTGCGACGATATCTGGATATCGGCTGAGCTTCGAATCGGTAATGTGAGGGATCAGTCTATACGCTTAGTGAATAACACCATAGGTTCCATCGACTCGCAAAAAGAATATCCGAGTTGATTTTCAATTCAATTCACAAAGATAAGGCTCCACAAAAGGGAACGCGGGCGGGTCATCCTTTGTTCTGTTTGACTAAAACAGATATCATGTGCATACATTTACCCCCTGGCAAATCTTACTGGTCTGTTTCTGAAGCTTGCCTCGGGAAAAAGGTATTGTTGCCATTGTGTTTAATTGAGTTGAGCATATAGATGATGAGTGGCTCATCGAAAGCTGCTAGATAATGTCGCCGATCACCTGAACATGGCTAGTAGGACCCAGTGGTTCGTTCCCGTAATTGAGTATATTCTCTTTACCCTACCTCGTTAGGTGAAACATTCTTCTCCGCAAAGGCCAGCTTGCGCACGTTTAATACCACCCTGACATTCCTGGATCGCAATTCACTCGAGAGCTCGAATCAATCAGCAGACTAGCATAGAGTACTCCATGCGCACACGCACCCTCCGAGCCAGTATCGGCTCATGTATCTATGTACATCTGTATATATCCGAGCCAGTTCATCTCATTGAGTCCCTTAACGCCTCGTGATATCGCGTCGAGCACTCATTTCTATGGTGCTCAAGTTGACTCTTCGGTTTGGACCAAGTTTACTTCTACCGATTAGTCCATAACTGGAGCTTCACCCGGAGGCTGATGAGCTTGATGTGTTGAGTCTGCTGGCATGGACTTAGGTGGCTGGATAACACATATGGGCAGATATAGGGGGCGAACTTGCAGATGAGATGATGACTCGCTCTAGGCAAGCAAATAGAACGAAGCGGATGCACGAGTTCCCGATGGGTATGATCCTTGTCTCTGGTCTAACAAATTCGAATGGCATATCTACTCTAGGGTATACTTTTGTCGTTTTCATTCACAAGAACTCGTGGGTGCATAAAACACCAGTAATTCCTGCGTTTCCCTCCTGCTGTTTATAGGTTCTATATGCTATGCATTGATTTGCTCACTGCTTCGCGGCTTACGCTCGATCTATACTTTTCGAACGCTGAAAGCACCCAGGTTCTGCGCGAGTATGAAAGGGTCATTCTACGCCCATAATCGAACCCATCGGGTGTGATTGTTGGCTAAATCTTGTAGAGCCGAGTGGCTGCACGGTAGATACCGGCACACAGAAGGTCAACATGGCCCTGGCGACCAAAATGCAAAAAGTCACCTGGAAACACGGCCAATGGTCAAATAAAATGTTTCAGACGTGCGGATTGTTGTGGGTGGCGGGGGTCCTGCTGAGGATCACGTCGAAGATCACGTGTTGCGGCACGTTGCAAGGTCTCTCAACAACGCGCGCAACAGCAGGACGGTGAGCCTATCCCTCCCCTATCTCAGATTAAATCTAATCCCGGCATACAGCTAGACTAAAATCTTACCCGGTCAGTAACTCGCATCTACTAGGAGCGCAAACGAAACTTGTTGATCACGGTCAGCTCGAGAACACGCGGTTCGAGGAGAAATCTGCTGACACTTTCGCACAGTTGGATGTCCTTCACCAACACACCTCTTGGACAGCAGCGGCGACTAGATCGCGAAGCCTTTCTCAACGGCACGAAGAAACAACAGCTTAAATCCGCCAAGCCCACTACAGACAGCAACCAGCCCGATTCCCAGCAGCCCGAGCCGCCACGTCGGGGCGCATCCACTCATACAATCCCGGTTTCTTACTCTTACGGGTGGGTCCTAGGTGACAATAGCATTGGTGCCCAGTCTCATAGTTCTTCGACAGCGCTCCTGAGCTCTCCCTTTCTCGCTCTAGCTCGGCCTCACCCCCTAAGCCATCTTCGACTGGTAACCGCCCGCGTTCCCCTTCACACTCTAGCACCACGGCGCCCCATCCGGAAAACGCAAGCGACTCCCAGCTGTCTTCTGAACCTGCCAACGTCCGTTACGCTCGACTCAAGCAACGCAACCAAGCGCTGGGGCCCACTACCTCGACTTCTTCCGCCTCCTCGCTCCGCGGGCCGGACCTGCGCGACACCAGCGTCAACGTCGCCAACGCGTTTACTCAAGCTGCGTTCACCCAGCTGGGCATGCAAAGAACCAAGTCGACCTCGAGTTGGGTCGGGGGTAACCGACTGGCCCCGCCCTCCTCGTCCAGTGGCTTCCGTCGATCGACCTCGGTCCTAGTCGAGGATGAGAGCGGAAACATGGCTGCCGACAACACCGAAGATGTAGACATCAACGGTGATCCAATTGTCGACAGAGGGGACCGCGCCAAGTCCCCGTTCTTTGGTGCGATTGGCGCTGCTGGGAGTTTTGTCATCCAAGCTGCGAAGCGAGCTACGTCCCGACAGCCTGAGGACTCGGTGTCGACCACCAATATCCAGCAATCTCTGTCCAGCGTTGATCGTACGAGCGACTACGAAGATGTAGAGGTTGCATATCAGCGTGCCAAGGCCGGTTTAGCCCCCTCCTCGCCTCCCGGAGGCAAGGCCACATCGAATAAGAAAAAGCCTAGGAAGAGCAAAGACAACGCGGCATACAGGCCCTCTCCATCCGAATCGGAAGAATCCGAAGGGCTTGATTCGGACGAGGGAAAACGCAAGAAGAAACTGAAGCAGATCAAGGGAATGGCTTTGCCTATTATCGGCCCGTCAAAAACTATTCGTGGTACCAAGAAGCCTCGTAGGCAGTCGTCGCGCCCCAGCACGAGCATATTAGGTGACGGAGATCAGCGCACTGTCAGCCATCTCCTACAGGTTGACGAGGAGCCATCCATACTACCTCCTTCACGAGGACGAACCAAGAGTCGCAGCAGGAGCCACACCCCTCGAGCCGCTAGCATTGGTGGTCAGACTACGGATTCGAATGCGGACGAGGTTGCTTTGGATGAGGCTCTTCGAACCGATGACTCGAACGCTTACACGGATCCTGAGATCCAGCAACAGTCGCACGAAATCGCCGCCGCCCAACAGGCCGCCCGTTCACATGCACAGTCCTATTCTTCCAGCCGATCAAACAAGAGGTCCGGAGTTGGAGCAATGCTGGGGACACTTGTGCGCCAATTGATGAAAACGGTGCAACACTTGGGTCCAAAGAACGTCCTGGGGTTTTTGGTCCTCTTCTTGTCTATCTGGTTTGGGCTCAACGCATACCGTGGCTCCGGCTCCCCTCGACCGAACCCCATTCCTTCTAAGGGGTATGAGCACGTACCGCTACCGACCTTTGACCTTCCTCCCAGCACTCTAGAAGAACTGATCGAACGTTTGGCAGTACTGGAACGTGCACAACGCTCTACGGACACGTCGATCGGCGACATGGGTACCCGCTTCGGGCATATTGAAGGACGGGTTGGAAGCATGGATTCGCGCGTTGGGGAAGTAGACTCGCGTGTTGGTTCGGTGGAGGGCCGCTTCGTGAACTTTGAGGGTCGGCTCGGTCGGGTTGATGATCGTATCGGAAAGGTCGACCAGCGCATTGAACAATCCGACATTCGGTCCGAACAGTTTGAGTCCCGGATCGAACAATTCGGCGGGCGGGTGGCCAAGCTTGACTCCACGGTCGGCCAGATTGACGCGCGCGTCAGCCAGGTTGATTCTCGAGTTAGTCAAGTGGACACGAAAGTCAACAAGATGGATACTCGGTTCGGGGACGTGGACATCAGGGTGGACCAGCTTGGGACACGCGTAGGTTATGTTGAACAATCTGGAGCCAAAGTCGGCAAGTCGGATGGGAGGGTCGGCAGCGTGGATGCTCGGGCGAAGGAGCTGGAAGCCCGGGCGCGAGAAATCGACTCGAGAGCCAAAGAGATGGAGAGTCACGCCAAACGCTTCGAGGGCCGCGCGCAAGAGATCGATACCAGAGCCAAGGAGATCGAGTCCAAATCCAAAGAAATCGAAGCCAAGACCAAGGAGCTCGACCTCAAATCTCGCGAGCACGATTCCCGCTCGAGGGACTTCGAGTCCAAGCTGCGCGAGATCGAGGCAAGATTCAAGGACGCTGGTGGCTCGCCCGCCTGGTGGTCTCGCACCAAGCCCGCGCAACAAAACGAACAGCTCACGATTGGCTCAGAGGCGTTTGAACAAGTCGTCCAACGCGCCGTGCTCGCTACTACCAAAGACAGTCTTGCCCGGGCCGACTACGCCCTTTACACCGGTGGTGGCCGCGTTATTCCCGAGTACACGTCTCCTACGTTCAGCGTCTCTCCAGAGGGATGGCGCCGCTTCTTGGGTATCGGTGCTGTTCAAGGTCGTCCCCCTGCGGTTGCGCTTGTTCCGGACATCAACGTTGGTAACTGCTGGGCGTTCCCGGGAAGCCAAGGCCAGATTGCTGTATTATTGAGCCGAAGCGTCCGAGTCGACTCGGTTACGATTGACCATGCATCCAAGGATGTTGCATACGACCTCAAAACTGCGCCGAAGAAGTTCGTGGTCTGGGGCCTGGTCGAAGGCGATGATAACTTGGCGAAGCTGGCTGAATACCGAAAGCATGCCGAAGCACAAACGATCGGACCTGAACCAGAGCACACGATCGACCTTGGCACGTCGCCGTTCAAGCAATCAATCAAACTGACCGAGTTTGAGTACGATATCAACGCGACCTCTCATATCCAGACGTTTGCCGTTCCCGAGGCGATTCGTGCCGCTGGGATCGATGTGGGAGTTGTGATCTTCCAGATTTTGAGTTCTCATGGGGACCCGAACTACACATGTCTATACCGTGTACGAGTACATGGCGAAGCGGCCGGCCACAACGTCAGGAAGTCGTAACTGACAGGGAGACGATTGTAGATTGTTTATGACACGTTATGCCCAGTTCTCGTTCTTTATTCTTTGCTCCTATTTTGACAACTTGCGCTCCATCCTTCACCTCTTACTCTGGAATGTGCTCTCGCGATACAGTTCCTTATCTCTCCATTTGCAAAATGTCTATGCGTACGTGCATAATATGTACGGGTATTGGTTGCTGTTCTCTATATTTCTGCGACTTGGTGTAGGAATCAAAATAAAACTGGTTTTGTGGATCATAAGTATGTTATTCGATTTCATTTACAAGTAAAGATATTACTACAGATGATGTCGAGGTTACAAAGAGGCAAACTTGTCCGCCGCCTGAAGAAACAGTAAGTGGTGAAGCAGGCAGGTTGTGAAAATATTTACTCACTTCAGTGAGGAGCTTGGCGATACCTGGTTCTCGAGCAGAGTGTCCGGCGTCCTAAGAATTTGTCGATGATGAAGGTGATCTCATTGGAACCAAGGTAGCTCACCGGAACAATCTGAAGATCAATATCTGGCCACGCTCGCTTGAGAGCCCAAGCTGTGGTAGTCTGTGGAGGATTAGCGTATTGATAACAGTGATGTTCATGGTCGTGTCATACCGGGCAAACAACGTCATAACGACCTTGAACCACTATCGTTGGAATATGACGGCTATGATTTTCAGAAGACAAGATGGGGAGCGTATCTTGGAGGGTAGCACCACAGCAGACTCACATCTTATCAATCGACTGCTTCTCAAGGAGCTGACCCTCGCGCATAAATCCCTGTCATCTCAATGATCAACCAAAAGGGTGTCTCTGATCAGGAACTTACGAACCTCGTTGATAAAGTAATGGTTTTCGATACGAGCAAAAGCACTGAGGGAGGAGTCGAGGAACATTAGCACCGCGATTTGCCAGTACAACTGCAGGGCTTACTTTGCCCAATCATCCTCGGCTGCCTTGTCGATATACTCCTGGTCAATATATAGCTTAGAGGTTGTCATCCTTATTGAAATGAGCCAGAGCCAAGTCCCAGGATGCCAGCAAACAATACTTACTCCCACTTAGACCAGGCCCGCGCGGCTGGAACACGGATATTCGCGTCGTCTGAATTGAGCAGCTTGTGGTAAGCCTTCATCATGTTACCGCGCTCTTCCTTGGGAACTGGGGCAAGATATTCCTCCCTGTATCGTTGGAGTTAAAAAGAGGCTCTGAGGTTGTAGTTATCTAAACTTGCCATGCCTCTGGGAATAGGTGCGATGTTCCGTCCTGTATATAGTAAAATAGTCAGCGAAGTGATTTCGTTTAGTCGTAGCTAATTACCCACTTGATAGAAGAAGTTGAGTTCGCTACCAATAACGTTAGGATTCGCGTATTTTCATTCAGGACCCAACTACACACACCTCTTGCGTAAGGTAAAGATCCCACTTGAATTCAACTTCTTTCAAAACAATGCAATTTGAATACTACCCAGAGTACTTACCGAAGAATGAGAGCCTTGACCCGGTCAGGATGGGTCTGCGCATACGCCAGCGACAAAGTCGAACCCTATAAACTCTGTGAGAATCACGAAGGTGGCTTGGATCTACTAGATCCCCAACCCAAGAACCCCCAAAGACAACCCATTTATCAACGCCTAGTTTCTCTCGGATCTTCTCAATGTCGGCTACCAGGTCCCAAGTTGTGTTGGCTTCCAGGGATGAGCTCCTGTTGTATATATGAGTGCATCCGTAGGGGGACAACGATATACTACATACGGTTCCGACTTTCCACAGCCTCTCTGATCAAACAAGATAATCTTGTACTTCTCGGGGTTAAAATACGTGCGATCGCTAGGGCTTGTTCCGCCCCCCGGTCCGCCTGTAGGCTCTCATTAGTAAATAAATCCGATTGTTGAACCCATAACTCTAATCACCGTGTAAAAAAATGACTAGGTATGAATATATGCTTTAGTAGAACTGCTGAAGGAGGTGTAGAAATAACATGCCAGGGTTTCCACTCTTGTTCCCGCTGACTTCGTAGCTGTCCAAGCTCGTGAATAAAAAAATTTCGCGTATGACATAGGAAGATCGACGTACTAGAGGGTATGTGGAGGCTCTTTTGATACCTCAAGCATCCCAGTTTCAAAAGGAGTCCCTTCTGGGTATCCGGATTTCACAGGTGCCATGTTTAAAACCGAAGAGCTGATAGTATATGTTCTTGGATTTATCAACTTGTTTTGTCTGAGACAATATCTGCGATGAGCGGTACGCAAGCTTGCAGAGATTGAAGCACGGATCAAAGTACTGTACATCCTTGATACGGTCACATGCAAACCTGTGATGAGTCATCAGTCACCGAACAAACCGAGCCACTGTCAACCACGAGCATTTTTACTGGCGACTTTCGAGCAGATTACCTCGAAGTATCTTCAATGAGTCGGGCTGATGCTTCAAAATTGTTCGAAAAAGGAATCGGCGTCATACATCAAATCACATCTGACTCCAAATCTCCCAACTGTGAAAGCCTATTGGTCCAAGCTGTGCAATGCTTAGAGCGCGCAGTTGATCTGTTGGAAGAAGATGATCCATCCTACAACGCGTATGCCCAAGCTTGCGCGTCTGCTGGTGCTAGATGCGTAATGGAAGTAGACTGCTCTGCTGAAATAGATATGATTCTGTCATCGTCACCTCTGCTCGGAAACCTTCTAAACCAAGCCCACGATAGTTTGGATAATCGGCCTGTCAATCTAGAAGGACGTCTAGAAGCTTTTGATTCGCTCTGGGATGCGCTGGATGACTTCCGTGATGACTTCTATATGTCGCACACCGAGCTGTTCTCTAATCAAATACTTGCAAACCATATCATTTCGTTTGGTCGAGCAATAAAACACTCGCAGGGAAACCAGTACCTGAATTATCTTTGGTATAGATATCGTGCGACTACGCTTTATCTGCGCATAGATAAACGTAACCCCGACGAGATCGCATTGTGCATCGCATCAATGAGAGAGACCATCCGTCTTCAGTCAACAACAAACCTCTCACCACCAGAGGACATGGACCTTATGGTGTTTCAGACACTGCAGGAATTTTCTGAGGATATTTCCTCACTTAAGGCGCGACTCCAGCGGCTCGAATCACTGGCTAGTACTTACATGCATCGGTAGGTCCGCACCTCATTAATGTCGATCAACGCATTTAATAGCGAGAGATAGACACACAACGAATTTCAGAGAAAATTTCGACCTATATAGGAATAATTCCGACCCAAGCCATCTTGACTGGGCCATCTCAGACGCCCGTGAAGCATTGAGCTGGGGTCGAAACACAGGTTTGTTGCCCGATCTGTACTTCAAGCTTCTTGTTGCATTAGGCCATGCACTTCATGAGAGGTATTGGTCCAACCAGGTGCTCGAAGATATTGAGGACTCAGCTGAATGTCTTCGGGAAGCATTGAAATACGAATCGGCCCCTAAAGACAGATTACTTTTCTGCAAGCAATTTCTTTCTACGGTAGCTGCAGATCTTGCCAAGGAGCTTTCAGAACGGCTCGAATCAAATGAATGGTTGAAGTCACTTGATCTTTGGCGGGAAAGTGTGAAACTAACGGGGCCTGAGGTACCAGAGCTTCTTGCGGAAAGGCT
Organism: Ceratobasidium sp. AG-Ba; assembly: GCA_016906575.1. Lineage (NCBI taxonomy): Eukaryota > Fungi > Basidiomycota > Agaricomycetes > Cantharellales > Ceratobasidiaceae > Ceratobasidium > Ceratobasidium sp. AG-Ba. The sequence continues at coordinate 2,294,096 of CP059612.1, read as the reverse complement.
TTCTGGACTTGCCGACACTGCTTTTAAACTGTACAATGTGCCCGATGAAGGGTCCCCAGATCATATCACAGAAGCAGCGGCGGCCTTGAGTCGCGCTGCTAGTATTGTCACATCTCCTCGACTTTGCAGCGAAATTCTTTTTACTCGCGCTAGCATCCTCTACGCACGATTTGACCGAGAAAACACCCGGGAAGATTTTGACGAAAGTTTGCGCTCGGGAGAGGAAGCTTGGCAATTGATTCGTCAAGCACCCGAGCTGATCCAATTAAAGCTGCAATGGGACGGACTGTACCGTCACGGAACTAGGGTCTCTAGAAGAATACAGGAGAAACTGACAAGTGCTACCGAAAACATGGAGCCCGATATTCAACAGCTCATCCGGCTTTTCGAGTCTATCATTCCATTCCCCTATACAAATCGCCCGAATGCTCTTAATCACTTAGGGAGAGCCTACACAATGCTATTTCACTCTCAAGTGCAAGCTGGCAGACCTCCTATACAGTGCACTTTCATTCTGGAAAAGTCTTTAGAGTATCACCAAATGGCACTGGAAATCATCCTCAAAGACAGAACAGTCCCCGTTCACCCTCGTCATACTTTTCTAGGAGTAGTTAACCACGAGATTTCGCGTATTCAAGAGCTAGATGGTGAATCTCGAGTCAAATATCTTGAGTTGGCAATTGGTCATTTTCGGAAGGCAAACTATTCTCGGAGCATCAGTGGTTTCCGAAATTTAGCGACCGCGCTCGAAGATCGCTACGAGATCTTAGGCCAAACGCAAGACCTCGATGAATGCGTTAAGCTTCTACAAACTGGAGAGTCCCCACGCGGCCTTGTAGTAGGCCACCCAAAGCAGTTTCTTCTTGCGGCAACTCAGCTTGTTCGTATATGCCGCGAGCATAATATAACCTCTCAGCTACTCCCCGCATATAGGCTTCTGTTTCAAGCTTTGCGGCGACTATCGAAAATGGGGTTAACCTCCATTGCACGTCACCGCGCGCTTGTGGAGAACTCCGTCGGACACGCGTGCGATGCTGCGTCAGCAGCCCTTGCTATTGGTGACTCAAAAGCCGCTGTTGAACTCTTAGAGGATGGCCGAAGTTTATTCTTTTCCCAGTTACTCCCTATGCAAACTGATACAAAGAAAATCCACGATCTTGATCCAAAACTTGCTTCAAGTTTGGAGTTCGCTTTGGAGAGGCTCCAGTACTACTCAGCCAAAACGGACGCTAACGACTACAAAGCAAGCAACTACCACAACGAGGGTGGCTTTGCTGAGGATATAGACCCGGACGCCTCCGATGTTTCTCCCGAAAGCATGGAGCTCAGACACTACGCAGAGTGGTTAAGTTCCTACATAAACGAAGTTCGGGAACTACCAGGATATGAAGAATTCATGAAAGCAATGTCCTTTTCTCACCTCAAGGATGCTGCCAAGTATTGCCCCGTGATATACATCAACGTCAGCAAGTATAGATGTGATGCTATTATACTTGAGACACCAAGCCATTCCTCACAAATCATTGTTGTCCCGCTGGCCGTGTCCTGGCACAAGATGTACGACCTCTCGCGAACAATCCAAGCCATGGTGAAGCAACAAGGTCGAGATGTTCGAAGTAGTGATCTCGGATCTATTCGGCATTTTGTCAAAGCCCGTCCACTAAATCAGTCGCCTGAAAGTGTTATAAAAAATGTTCTCAAACAGCTGTGGGAGTTAATTGTCCACCCGGTTTTGGAAACTATGAAATGTCTGGTGGGTACCTGGTTAGAAGCATGAACGCATATATATTTGTATTGACCAGCCGTTTTTCTAGAACGGGTTAGGCCGGAGCCCAGAGAAGCTTCAACGTGTATGTTGGTGTCCGACCGGGCCAGCTGCTACATCGTTACCCTTCCATGCCGCCGGCAACTATGACCTCGGCCCGGAACACTGGGCAGTTACCCACATAATTTCCTCGTACGCTCCAACGCTCTCTGCTCTAGTACAAGCGGATAAGCGCGACTCAACATCTGAATTGGACGCCACTCGTATGCTGCTTGTTTCGCTTCCCGCGACCCCTCCATCTAATCCTTTGGCTTGTGTAACCCAGGAGCGGGATGAGATTGTCCGTTCTGTAGGGTCATCGAAACACTGTAGCCAATCTGAGGTGACGGTGTTGCATGATTTAGATGGCCGAGTGCAGACTGTTAAATCGATGCTGCCCACACACCAGCTTTTGCATCTGGCTTGTCACGGAATTCAAGACAAAAATGACCCCCTGGACAGCGCGATAATACTTTATGACGGAAATTTGACGTTGCGAGAGATCATCAAAATGCCACTGCGATCGGCGGAACTTGTGTACTTATCTGCATGTCAAACAGCAACTGGTGAGTTACAAACCTAACGCTTCGGTTTACATGTCTGAAATTTCAAACCATTTGCAAGGGGACATTGACTCTCCAGACGAGTCATTGAGCCTCGCAGGCGGGTTTCTTTTCTCCGGATACCGAAGTGCGATAGCTACTATGTGGTCGATCAATGATAAGGATGGAGCTGATGTTGCTAGTGCATTTTACAAACACTTGATGGAACAGAGCGGGCCGTTGGCGTTGGGTGCAGGTCTGGCGCTTCATCAGGCTATCCAAGACTTAAGAAGAGACAACCCGAATATGGAACTTATTCGATGGATCCCGTTCGTGTGCTTTGGACTTAATCGATGAAAAAAATCAATTTATGAGTTTCATAGTATTATCATCTTTAGATAGATGGGCCAGCGCAACAGGTATAAACTAGAACTTTATAGTACATATATTAATAAATGGAAGACACAGCGATCGGTTAGCTGACGGCTGTTCCTGGCGCAAATGTCGAACGTATGACAACGTTTTTATGACAGCCATATCGAGTGTATTTCATCCTGACTACATAATAGCGAACAATCATAACTTAGCCTTGCTGTTTGATTCTTCGATTCCCGCGAACAAGGATTTCATTTCTCGTAGGCTTTCGACAATCTTGTCCTTGAAATCGGCAGTAGAGGTAGTGGGACTAGAGTGCTTGGTTTCAATCCCAAACTTGATAAGCTTGGGTCCAGCAAGGTCTTTCATGCTATCGTTAGTGCTAGTTATGTGCAAAGATACTCCTAGGACCTACAGTTTATGCCGTATCCATCAGGCCAGCCGGTACCGAATCTGTAATCGATTCATCGGAAAACGAGCAGGCTAAATCAAGTGAGTACTTACCCCGTCCCGAGGAACCGTTCCCCTGCGCTCAATCCACTTGTACTGAGCTTCCACTCTGCGCTCTTCGAAAAGAGCTCGTCTTCAAACAGAGGACTGCTTTCTCCTGGGCGAAGCATCTGCTTCAGACCAAATAGGTGTCGATCACATCCCTTGCCTGTTGAGGCATCGCGAGTATAGGAATTATGAGACGTTGCCGCCTGTTGAAGAGCCGCGAGCTTTGTCTCCCGCTATATGAATGTAAGTAATCCTTGATCACATCCTAGAAACCCGTTACATACCGATGCAAGCGGATCCACCATTGCCTTCACGAAAGCCCTTGTATCCGAGCTATACGTTCGGATTACGTCTGTACGACCATGTTTGAAGAGCCGAGTTGACGCAGTCTCATAAGTGGCGGTAAATTCCCCGCGCTGTTTGTACCAAGCAAGCTGCATCGCAAGCTGGATGTATGCGTCAGGCGAAACCTTGGCTGTATGATTTAAGCTTATGGTATCGATTAGATTGAGATCTCCGACAGGCGCACTCACCCGATTTTTTCATCCAATCAGCAGCGTACTCTGAGAACCACAGCTGACTCGCATCCGAGTCCTCGACAATTGCCTTGGCTCTCCCTTCGGCACCTTTGATCTCCTCTTCGACCGCTTTATCGACAACCCAATCCAGCAACCTCCAGCCTTCTCCCCCTTCGCTAGGCCCAACATATTCCACTCCACCTAATTTGCTGGGAGATTCAGCAAAAGCAGCAGTGTCTATTGGTTCGGCCAGAACGTAGTCGACGATGATACTAGGTATCAGCGCGTCACAAGGCGAGTGTTCGCCATTCATGCCCGCACGGGAATTTGACTCCACGGAGACTGTGAGAGACTTGTCAAACCACCGATTGAGGCCGTTGATCCCAGAAGAGGTATTTCTGACTTGTGCGTCAAGTACTGGCTGCCGGTGAGCATCTGGTTTAGATGGTTGGATGGCGTTTGGAGGAAGGGTATATGAGTCAAGAGAGATGGTGAAGAGTGCAGATTCGATGGTATTAAATGAGTCGCGGTTTTGATCGGAGAGGGTTAGCAGGTACTCTCGATTCTTCAGATAAAGTTAGGATCCAGCACTGCTGGCGTATGTAACTAGACACACCTTTGCCCATTGAGTCCTCTCGTCAGCGGTCAAGATACCCACCCGTTTGGCCCGCTCTCCTCTTTCTTCGCGTTTCTGGATGTCTTTAACTACACCCCATATCCTGTGTTCGATTTCCTTTACGCCAACGTTTCGACCCGCGCCATCATAAACTTGGACAGCGTAGCACCAATCGTTCAGCATGATATGAATATGTCGCCCAACCTTCTCCGACGGTTTGGCATTGAGCATGTCACAATCGGGTTTTGGAATTCGAGTAAGATTAAAGAGTCTGCGGGCAGGACGATTAAACCATAAGCCTATTAATATGGATTGACGCAGGAACGAAGAGAGGAGGTAGGATGTCGTGGGCAAAATTGTGTGAGTACGAACCGAGTGTATTGGTGCATGCAAAACGGACCTGTGCGCGATGAGTCGGGGTGAATATCTTGACTGTAGATCGCAGAGTTGCCGCCGTAAAACTTTAATAAACGACGCATGGTGCTCAGATTGGAATAACTTACGCATCGATTCGCTCTTTGAAGTTCATAAACCGCGCTGCTAACCACGCTGCACGTCGGATTTGCCACTCGCCTACTTCTCCACCCGCTGGCAACATGACACTTGGCTCCAGAGGTGTAGAGCCGTCGTGCTTTCGGATATGCTCAGGGACGGTTGTGTCGTCTTGAAATAATAACCACCAATTAGAGTTGATCAGGAGGGGCGCCCGCCATTCGTGGTAAGCCTTTTTGATCCACAAGTTGTCATCGAGCCAGTTGTTCTCTGAGGCACGATCAAGATCTACCACGGGGTTAATACTATAGCACCTAATGCGTTTGGTATCCATACACTTACCTATTAGCCTAGCCTGGGCAAGCTTCCCGATGCCGTTCTCGAACTCTGCCGCAATCTGTCGTCGTTTCTTCATCTCAAGGTCATAGTTGGCCTCGCCCGCCTCAGCGATCAAGGGCTCAAGGCTCTTCAGATACCGGTCAAGAGTGGGTCGCAGCGGAGGCACGGGCAACTTTGGTAAGCTTGGTTGGTTCGCGAATGTAGGAGTGCGCTCAGAGCGCGAGGGAGCGTAGAGTGCGAACATGCTGCGACCAGAGCGTTGAAGGCGCGGGATATGATAGAGTCCCGGTCGTCGTAGCGTGAACATTACCCGAGGATATGTGGGGTTCAAGTGGGCTTTGCTGCAAGTTGTCCCTTTTCAGCTGTTCTGGGAAGCTCATGTGGGGTGGAGCGTGAAAACCGAGGAAGACCGCTTGGCCCGTCGGTGCCGGACCCGGGCGCTTAGCCACTTTGCAGGAATGTAGTGCCTTGTTTGGGCAGCCACGAAAGCCTGGCAATCCACAACCATATAGGTGGTGCACATGCCAACAAACATCGGGGCAGAAAACCTCTTCAACGCTGGTATATCATCATTAAAAAGCTACTTTAATGACTCAAACCGCGAAGGCTTGCTGATCGATGCAGTCGGATATTTTGATCAAGCGTCCTTTCTCTCTAAAGCCGGTCAGGGAGACGAGGACGTAGTATTTTCACTTTTTCATGCTGCTTCCTGCGTCTTATGTCTAGGTCTGATTCAATATGACTCTACTATCGATGGTTACCTTTCAACCTCTCCAGTAGTGGCAGCAGCAGCCAAACCTAGTGATGTTCCAGACAGTACCTCTGAACCCCCAACTCTAGTCAACATGGCGGACTTCCAGAGATTTTTATACCGATATACCACGCATGTCATTCAGACTGTTCGGGGAGATCTGTTAACGAGGGAATTCAAAGATATGTACTTGTTGTCCTTTGAGAAAGCACTCATTCATTCTTCGGGGAGTCTTGGCTTGGAGCGAATTTGGTACAGCTGCATCTCAGTCATATTATACCAAGAGCTCAATTTTGATGAGCCTCAGAAGATTGTGAGATGTATAGAGGCCATGAAACGTGCAACAGAAATTAGCCTAGATCAACCTGTATACCCTGTGTCCCTCGATGAGCATACATCGCTGTTTTCACAAGCAATCTCAAAAGTGGAGATCAACACGGCCATGTTCCCTAAACGAATATCTTGGATATTGTCGTTGGTAGAGTATCACATCCAACAGTGAGTCCTCTCATCTAAATTGAGTTGACCCACTAACATATTCTAGACTCCAAGCTAATTTTACCGGATCAATGCGGCTTTATGAATCAACTCCCGAGCAACGCCGCTACCTCAAGGATGCCATTGTGGCTATTGAAACGGCTTTGGAGTGGACACGGCGTATACCGTCTTTGTCAAGGCTTAGGTTCGAGCTCTTGGTCTCCCGAGGACTTGCGCTGCGCAAAAGGTTTGCTGTCTACCCTTGGACAGACGACGATCTTGAGGACTCTGCGGGATGCCTTCGAGAAGCGCTCAGATCTGAAGTAGCTACAAAGCAGCAGATCTTGGATTGCAAAGAGCTGCTTTCCAACGTCTTGAGCGACTTGGTCACATACTTATCAAAGCAGTCTGATGAAGATCCCGAATACTTTCTTAGGTTGCATGAAACCTGGCGAGAGATAGTTGGGCTAACCGATCCATATTCGGTTACACTCATGGCTAAGCGTCTTCTAGGGCTCGCGACGGCGGCAGAACGATTATATTACGCGGATTCCGGAAAGTTAGCTGATTTAGTCGAAGCATCGGATTCCTTGAAGCGATCAGCTCAGATAGCAGTTGACCCCACTCTCTTGGCTGAAGTATTGTTTGCTCGCGCTCGAGTGCTTGCAGAACGGCCAGACCACCCCGAGTTTATGCAGCACTTGGCAGTAGGGTTCGCTGCCTGCGATGTAGTGAAACAGAATCCGGGCCTGCTAACAACACCGCTCTATTATTCTGGATGTAGCGCACATGCAAACCGTGTGCTCGGTGACATCAAAGAAAATCCAGAACAACAAAGTTATCAATCCAGGATACAACAATTGCAGGATACCATCAGTATACTAGAGTTATTAATTGCTGCCGACATCGACGAAAGACTAGTTATAGTCGGCTCTTCTCTGGTTTCATTGGGCTCAGCGTACAAGCTCCTTTATCATATGCAAATGCGCCTCGAAGAACGCCTCGACAGGTGCATATCAACGCTCAATACTTCACTTGATACTGCTAAGTCTGCACTCAAATCCGAGCGCCGTAGCCATCAGACCCAACTATGCCATGAACTTATTGCTTCGATTTACGACGAGATGGTACATTTGCCTGGCCAAGACGCTGAGTCTCGGTCATCGTATAATGACCTAGCCATTGAACATTATCGTCTAGCCACCAGCTATATCGGAAACTATATCAAACTAACTAATGCTCTGGAGGAGCGATTTGTACTGCATGGTCGACGCGAGGACCTTGACGAATGTGTATCGCGACTTGTACTTCAAAATGGTGGACACAACAATCCCAAAAACGAGTTTTATATGTCTTCACAGCTAGTTCGCCTATGCCGAGAAAACAATGTGCACGATAAACTCATTCCCGCATACAAACTCGTGCTTAGTGCTCTCAGGCGAATGTCAAACATCAGTTATACTTCAATAACACGATATAAAACTCTTTCCAACGCGTCTGCCAGCTACGCATGCGACTCAGCGGCTTCTGCTCTCGAAAAAAATGAAGCTGCTACTGCTGTTGAGCTCTTGGAGCAAGGCCGAGGCTGTTTTTTCGCGGAGCAACTTACCATCCAAACTAACACCGGCTACATACGGACACTCGATCCTGCGCTAGCTAGATTAATAGATATCAAGCTCGCAGAAATACAAAAATTCACCAAAGATTCAGCAGGTGTGCTCCACAGGTCGTTGATCGACCCAATTCCATTCGAGGAATCCTACCAACTACGTGTGCAGGGCGACGAAGCACCAAGTAACACACAACTTGGTTTAGCTGTTAACGACCTGGAGAGATATCTCGAGAAAGTACGGAGGCTGCCCGGATATCAGGATCCTACAGAGCCTAAATCTTTTGCCTCGCTCAAAAGCGCAGCAACTCATTGTCCAATCGTTTATGTGAACATAAGCCAGTTTCGCTGCGATGCTATTATTCTTCATGGTTCCCCCGAATCTCCCGTGACTGTGGTGCCTCTCTCCACGTCATGGTCCGTGGTTAACGCTCTTTCCCTCACAATGCAGAAGGTGGTACGCAGCCAAGGTCGAGAAGTTCGTGACTATGAACCAGCTTTGACTCGTCACTTTGTTCGATCGGGTACATCGACACCAGAACAACAAATAAGAAGCGTCCTGAAGCAGTTATGGAGTATGATAGTTCAGCCTGTACTAGTAGCCTTGGGTTTTTATGTGAGCTATCATCGCACTTACATCGACGCCCTCAGATCCGCTAAATGTATGCGTTGCAGAAACCCAACGCCCCTGAACCAGCCAATCCGGCAGACTTGCCGCATATATGCTGGTGTCCTACCGGGCCAGCTGCCACGTTTCTCCCACTTCACGCAGCTGGCGACTATAGCCTTGGTATGGAGCATCGAGCAACTAACTACGTTGTATCATCGTATACGCCTTCCGCCACATCTCTCGCGCGGGCTCTTGAACGTGAAGCAAGTTCAAATCCAAGTTTACTCCTAATATCTCAGCCATCTTCGCCCCCAAGCATGCCGTTGCCCCACGTAAACGAAGAGCGAGATGCGATCGTAGCTTCTATGACCCAGGCAGGAGGACGTATCACTGTACTGCACGACGAGGCTGGGCGTGTGGCAGATGTGATGGAATTGCTCCCAACATATTCGATCCTACACCTCGCATGTCACGGCAAGCAGGACAAAGACGATCCCTTGCAGAGCGCAGTACGGTTACATGACGGCGAGCTCAAGCTACGCGAAATAATTAGCACAAAGCTACTTTCTACAGAATTAGTATACTTGTCTGCGTGTCAGACTGCGTCGGGTACGTGATTGTTGGAATTCAAGTATCACATAAGAGGGTTGACCTCCACATATGCTTTAGGTGATACCAACGTGCCGGAAGAGTCACTCAACCTTGCCGCCGGGTTTTTGTTTGCAGGCTACAGAGGCGCCGTGGCTACCATGTGGTCTATTGGTGACAAGGACGGAGCTTATGTCGCCAAATCGTTCTATGAACATCTGCTTAGACTTGATGGACCTCCGGCAACAAATGCCGCACTTGCACTGCATTGTGCAATACAGGATCTGATTGGAGCAAATCCGGATATCAGCCTCATCCGGTGGATCCCATTTATGTATTTTGGAGTAACTCGAAGACAGGACACTTATTAGTTTAAGTCGGGTCTCGTGTACGCATGTGTTAATAACAGTCCTATCTATTACGACAAGTGTATACAGCGTAATTCAATACAAAACTATCTGGATCAATTGAAGCAAAAAAGCGAAAGCAAGATGTGTAAGTTCTCGTAAAAGACAAGCTGACTTGGAGAGGCGCGCAATGCTGTGCCTTATTTGGCCCCGGGTTGCGGTCATAGCCAATCCCGATCGCAACGATCAACAACAACAGTCGGCACACATGCCGGGAAATACAAAGATAAAACAGCTTTTCGATCTTGGCGTACTCTCATTACAAAATGCCCTCGACGCGCAATCAAACTATGAAGACTTGTTAATCGACACAGCTAGGCATTTTGATCAAACAGCCAATGCCAACATAGAGGAGCAGGAAGTATTGTTTTTGATGTTTCGCGCCGCCACGCGTGTAGCATGTCTAAGTCTATTGCAATACGACTCTATCATCGACAACTACCTCTTGAACTCTCCGGTAATGTCGACACTAGCAGAATCCCACAACCATGATACACTAAACGTTAGCTTCGGGCTTTTGGCTGAAGTTAACATGGAGAGTTTCTGGGACTTAATGAATCAAGCCATTCGTCAAAATGTCCCTAGCGTTCGAGAAGATTTATTGGCTTATGAATTTCAAGGCAAGAATTGGCCTTCGTTCGAAAAGGCTCTGGAATGCTCTTTAGATAACGTTGGTATGGAGAGATTTTGGTACGGCTGCATCTCCGCCACATTGTACCAGCAACTCAACGTCGATCATCCCGAGAAAATTACAAGGTGTATAGAGGCTATGGAGCGTACACTAGAGCTTAACCGAGCTCAGCCGGCGTCCTACACATTCCTTGGAGAGCACAGGTCCTTGTTTTTGCGAGCCACCTCAGGCGTAAAGATTAACGTAGACATGTTCCCGATGCGAATATCTTGGCTGAAACTGTTGGCTATGCATTACGCTTACCGGTAGGTAGACCTGGATTGTTTGTAGCTGTCGTCTAACGCTGCCGGTTTAGATTACAGTCTGATTTTGCCATGTTGATGCAGCAATACGAGTCAAATACAGAGCAGCATCGCTATCTCAAAGATGCTCTACTCAAGATTGAATTGGCCTCAGAATGGACGCGAGGTATATCATCCTTGTCGAAGCTTAGACTCGAGCTTCTAGTTGCTCGAGCAGTTGCACTACGCAAGAATTTTGATTTGTATCGCTGGACCGACGATCTCGAAATCTCTGCATCTTTGCTACGAGAGTCGCTTGAGTCTGTATCAGCTACACCACAACAACTCTCAGCTTATAAACAATTGCTCGCTGACATACTAAATGACTTGGTCGTATCCTTGCCTGCGCCACCCGAAAGGGACCCCGAATATTTCCTGAAATCATACACAATCTGGCAAGAAATAGTCAAATTAACCGATCATGATCTAACTGGGCAGATGGCTCGACGTCTGCTTGGCCTTGGAATAGCAGCAGAACGATTGTATGACACAGATGCTGGAAACCTGTCACATCTAATTGATGCATCGAACTCTTTAGAGAGAGCCGCTCGAATCGTAAAAGAACCAATTCTCTTGGCTGAAATACTATTCATTCGCGCTCGAGTACTTGGACAACGAAGAGACCATCCCGATTTTGCAGATTACCTACAGGTAGGGCTAGCTGCATTTCAAGTAGTGAAGGAGAACCCAAGCCTCTTAAAAACGCCACTCTGTCCCTCTTGGTGTAGCGCACATGTGGATCACTTGCTTGGTGATATCAGAGAAAACGTATTGAATAGCGATCCCCAAGTGAACACACAACAAATATACAATACCATTGAGATGATCGAGCTACTTATTTCTGCCAGTGTGGAGGAAAGATTTATTGGATCATTTCAGTATTCGCTAGGTTCTGCGTACGAGTTGCTTTACCGCATGCAAACTCGTCTTGGAGAGCGGTTGGAGCACCGTATGTCGACTCTTCGTACAGCGCTTCGCGCCGCCGAATCTGCATTGAAACCTGGAAGCCGGCGGTATCAAATGCGAACATACCATGCACTTATCGCCTCTATCTACGATGAAATGTCGAATCTATCTGGTCAAGGCACTGCATCTCAGTCAACGTATACCGATTTAGCGATCGAACATTACCGCTCGGCTACCAACTGGACTGGAAACTACATCAAGCTCACGAATGCCTTAGAAAAACGATACAGTCTCCATGGTCGGCGCCAGGATCTCGATGAATGCGTATCCCGATTAATGACTCAGAACGGAGGTCATGATACCCCTACAAACGCGTTCTATATGGCCTCACAGCTGGTTCGCATATGCTTAGACAACAACCTGCGTGACAAACTACTCCCAGCATACAAACTTGTGTTCAGTGCTCTGAGGAGAATGTCATACCTCGGCAACAGTTCCATAACAAGATACAAGGCCCTATCTAGTGCGTCCGCAAGTTATGCTTGCGATGCAACGGCTTGTGCTCTCAGTAACAATGAATTAATTACCGCCGTAGAACTCTTGGAACAAGGTCGAGGCTGCTTTTTCGCCGAACAACTTGTCGTTCAGACTGACACCAACTATGTTCGAACATTTGACCCTGTGCTAGCTCAACTGATAGAGGCTAAGCTAAAAAGAGTACAACGTTTCACTAAGGATACGGAGGCTGTACTTGATAGTTCTATTAGCCCGGGCAGTTTTGAAGATATGTATCGATCGCGGGTGAAGCATGATGAAACGCCCAGCGACGTCCGACTGAGGTTAGCTGCACACGACTTGGCGAAGTACCTCAACGAAGTACGCAAGCTACCCGGCTATCAGGATCCTACAGAGCCTAAATCGTTTACCTCGCTCAAAAACGCAGCAGCTCATTGTCCAATCGTTTATGTGAACATAAGCCAGTTTCGCTGCGATGCTCTTATTCTCCATGGTTCCCGCGATCCTCCTGTGATTGTGGTACCTCTCACTGCAACTTGGGCAGTGGTCAGTGACATATCTCTCAAGATGCAAAAGATGGTACGTAGTCAAGGCCGAGAAGTTCGTGACTGTGAATCACCTTCCACTCGACACTTTGTTCGGTCAAGCACCACATTAACACCAGAACAACAAACAAGAAATGTCCTGAAGCAGCTATGGATCATGATAGTTCAGCCTGTACTAGTGGAATTAGGTTTTTATGTGAGTTTACAGTGTTTCATTGATATCATTAAATTAATCGTATGTATACCTTGTGGAAGCGTCCCGCCCTAATAACACGCAACCCGAAAAAACTGCCGCATATATGCTGGTGTCCCACGGGCCCAGCTGCCACTTTTCTGCCACTCCACGCAGCTGGCGACTACAGCCTTGGTCCAGAGTACCGAGCGACCAGCTATGTCGTATCGTCCTACACGTCCACAGCCACGTCTCTCGCCCGGGCTCTTGAACGCGAAGCAAGCACGAACTCGAATCTCCTTCTTATCTCACAACCGTCTTCACCCCCGAATATGCCACTACCGCATGTAAACCAAGAGCGGGATGCGATTGTGGCTGCTATGGCCCTAGCAAAAGCACAAGTCACCGTGCTGCATGACGAGGCCGGGTGTGTAGCAGATGTGACAAGTTTACTTCCAACACATTCGATCCTACACCTCGCATGTCACGGTAAACAAGACAAAAGTGACCCTTTGGATAGTACGGTGCTCCTCCATGACGGCGGACTCAAGCTACGTGAGATCATAGGCACCAAGTTACCCTCCGCAGAATTAGTATACTTATCTGCATGTCAAACAGCGGCCGGTAAGTAACTGCTCCTACCTAAGTATTATGTCAGAGAATTCACCTGCGTGCGTACATGCTTTAGGGGATGCTAACACGCCAGAAGAGTCGCTCAACCTTGCCACAGGGTTTTTGTTTGCAGGTTATAGAGGCGCCGTGGCTACGATGTGGTCCATCAACGACAAGGACGGCGCAGACCTTGCCAAACTATTCTATGAGCACCTACTTCGATTCGACGGACCCCCGGCAACAAACGCTGCCCTAGCACTGCATTGCGCAATCCAAGACCTAATCGAAGCAAACCCGGACATCAGTCTCATTCGGTGGATCCCGTTTATGTATTTTGGAGTGACCCGAGGACAAGACAGCGGATAATCTATCTCGAACACCATGTATATGCATGCCAATAATAACCCTGTCCATGGCAACAAGTGAATACAGTATACTTGAATACAACAGAGAGATCGGGGAGCAGAGGAGGAAAGAAAATAAGAAAAAGCGAAAGCAAGAGACGTATCCATCAAGGTGGTCGGGAAAACTCAGCGAACTCAGGATCTTCGATCTTGGATTTGGGCTTGGGCGTATTGGTGGGCTGCCGGAGCTCGAGAACCTCTGCGTAGGCTACCCGATGAACGTAGGCTCGGACATCGGAAGATGGGTCGAGGGAAAGCCTTTCCAGGCACTCGGTCAACCATTTCGGGCGGTGACTCCTTTCTGGCATATGTCGTTCTAGGATAATCAACTCAGATAAATATGTGTAGGGTGTTCTGGAAACCACATACCGCATATTGAAGTTATTAGTCTCCCAAGCCCAATTCGCACATCGATTACGGTATGTGTAGACAATTCAGCAACAGCTCGATTGAACCGCGGCTCTTTCAAAACCCAAGCGCCCTTGGGACTTTCCACCAGCGCTCTACAACACGCAAGGAATCTATTCCATCCTTAGCGTTAGTCTCGCATAATCAGAATTTGAGTGATAGGCTCACGTTGTTTTGTGTCGATATGGTCCCGAGGTAACAAGCCCAAACAAATCGTCTCTCGCAACCCGTGTATGAGTCTTGTCGCCTTCCAAGGCTTCGTGCAGGACAGGCACAGCAGCAACAACGGCCTCTCTCGTAGCCGCAACCCGGTCCTCCAACCCACTCCTGAAAATGCGACAAAGTATTGCGCCTTGGCGGGATAGTGTCTTGGCTGTTACCGCCAACTGTTTCGCAAACGCCTCACGTTCTTTCCACCCGGTCAAGCTCCCACCACTCGCCCAAGCTTCATCCATCTTTTTCGCAATTTCTGCTCGGCCTCGGTCATCCAGTGCCTCGAGAAGCATAGGCAATGCGTTCAACGCTTTGACCTTCGCGTCCCGCTCCCCACCACTCACGCACGTCCACCACACGGGCACAACGTCACGCAAGGCAGCGTCTGGTCCAATTATCCGCGCAATTTCACCCGTACTCGCAGCGAGTGTCGACCGTACCTTGGGCGTATGCCAACTCTCCTCGGCAAGATACACATAGTACCCAGACAGGCGCGCCCATCTCGCAGCTCCCAGCGTCTGTGCCACAGCAGGTAGATTAAACGCACAGATAAGCGCACGATCCGGTTCTGGGAAACTTGGCTCGGATGGAAAATACGAGCTGGGCTCCCCCCAGACGTCCTCGGGGGGTGGGGTTGGTGCGGGCAAAGACGCATGGGCTTGGTTGTGCTCTCCCTTGAGGAAAAAGTCCACAAACTCCTCGGGCGGCCCGCCTTCATCTTCCCGAAATGTGTGAATAACTTCTGCGAGGACTTGCAGTGCCCCAGTTCGGACGCTCTCCGCTTCGTCTTCGCATAGTTGAAGCATGTATTGCATCGCAACCTGTCTTCGACGTTGAGGACTAAGTCGCTTCAGCACCGACGGAATCGCAAAAACCGATGCTTGTCGAACATGTGCTTCAGTATCGGTCATGAGCGCTTCCAGTATGGGCAACTACTTGCGATGTTGGTCAAGTGACTAACAATCTAGAAATGATTGAACGAACCAGGTAGGGCTCCACAGACCCTTCGCCCACTGCTTTAGCCAAAGTTCCGAGCGCATAGGATGTCTCGCTCCGGACCCAATATACAGGGTCTGCAGAAACACGCATCACTTCTTCGACGAAAAGCGTGTAAATTTCGTCATCCACGACCCCTAACCCGAAGTCAGTAGCCACATCAAGCCACGAGCAACAAAAACATACCGCTCGACGTAACGGCAGCAATCAGACTCATGCTGGCTACTCGACCAATCGCAGCTTCTTCTGCAGCCGCACCATCGTCGATATATGCGTCTTCGCCATTCGCCAAGGGATCGCCTATTTCTGTCGCTTCGTCCAGCGGCTCGTCTGCATTCGTCTCGGCCCCAGGCTCATTAAAATTCGCAGCTGCCTCCAGCCCCGGCGGATTCACGTTCACATCGACCGCACTGAAATCAACCCCGTCCCCCCAATCCTCGGCATCCGCATAGTCATCGGGGTCAATCCCAGACGTCGCAGCACTCATGGTCGATAGACCCCTCCTTAACCCAGGCCTCAACCCACCGCCCTCAGAGGCCGAATGCCACGACATTTCGAGATCTTCTGTGCCTGGTGTTGATGGTGTCGAAGTTTTGAACTCGGGCACGACAAACGAATTCCGATTCGCAGGAGGTGAAACAGGCTCCGCCGGCGAGGCCACGCTCGAACGAGAGCTACTCTCGCCCGGAGAGAGCTCCGGGAGATTGAGTGATGAACCTGAACTAGAAGCCATCGATCCTCCATTGCCTATTATCCCTATACCGCCTGAGCCACTAAAGTTTCCCCCTAGGCCTACTGCTCCCGAACCCGGGTCGACAAATCCCGGCGGCCCAACAGGAGCAGATCCAGACCGGGGTGTGACCATATCCGTATAGCTTTTCGAATTTGCCGGTGTCGGTGTGAGCGCCGAATCAGACACTGACACCAGACCCGGTTTGGCAAAGTCGGACGCAGGAAGCGTCGGGTGTCCTGGTGACTCTGCAGATCCAGAAGACTGAGAGGACTCGGTAGAGACAGTTCCAGACCTGGACGGCTCTGTAGTTGTCGATCCGGATGTGTCTGTATTCGCAGATCCAGACGTCTCCATTGTCACGGATCCAATAGTTTCTGCGGTGGCAGATTCAGGCCCTACCACGCTGGACGAAAAATAGTCTGCGGACATGAACTCCGCAGCTGCAGACTCATCGGCACCAGTGAGATCCACCTGCCCCACATTGCTTGCCTCATCAAACATGGCCGCCTGCCCCTCTCCTTGAGCTCCCATCTCCTCAGCATTTAAATCCAGTCGTCCGAGATCCACAATCACGCCATAAATAATCTCCAGCTGGATCATACGCGCCTCGGTGGGGCCCACCAACCCCACGCTCCACTCACCCACCGGGGGCATGGATTCAGAGTATTGGGTTGTTTGAGGTCCAGTCTCGCCCGGATGGCTGACAATCCATCGCGTACGTCCAAGAAGCTCGACGACTGTGCCCCGTGCAATCGCACTCACGTTGGGGTTGTTGGATAGCAGCAGGGAAGCAAGGACAGCTGAGAAGGATTGGACTGATACGAGTGGGGGTTCGGTTGATGGTGGGGCCTCCGGGTCTGGCTCGGGCGGAGCCTGGTCGAGTTCTTGGTCCGTCAATCGACATGTCTGTTTGAAAACAATAGTAAATTAGATAAATATGGAATAGTGGCAGAAAGGGGGAACGTACTGTAAAGAACCACCAAATAATGATCAACAACTCGGCGACAAACGTCTCTTTGACCCGTTCCTCCTCATCGATGGCCAGTCCTCCGAGGAGTGGGAGTACATACTCGACAGCCTCGATCGGTGTGACCTCTTTGAGATACGTGGGCAACGCACGAGACATGAATATTCTGTGAATATCGTTCCGACCAAGTCCCGCATGCCGGCGGGATAGGGTAAAAAAAAAAGAGCAGATATAGTAAGAAGATCAAGTCGATTAGGTTCGAGCCGGCGGGTACCTACCGATGAAAGGTGGCCTTGCTCTGAGTGTAGAGATAGATGCGTTCGAGCGCATTCAGGTGGTCGCCGCTCTCGAGCTGAATCTCTTGCCCTAGAGAGCCAACCTCGGTGCATATGCCCTCGTTTTCCGGGTCGGGCGCAAACGGCGCACGCAGAGTGTCCCTATATGACCCATAAGCCCCAAATAAAGTAAAAAAGGGAGAAATAAGCTCACCGCGCGGGGACCTGCTCCTGGGGCGGGATCTCTAGCCGGAGATTCGGCGGGGTGCGTGGGGACGTACTGCCCGAGCTCGGTGTAGACAACAAAACCGAGGGTACTGGCTGGGGCTCGGCCACAGACGGAGATGACGTACGAGCGACATACGGCGCGGGCGACGGCGCTTGGTCTGAGAACAGGAGCGAGCCCACGGCTGTAATCATCGAGAGTCAGCAATCGCGCCGGGAACTAGAAATGTGCTCGTCACGCACGTTGAGCGGCCGAAGAAGCACTCGGCGAAGCAGATGACGTCGTTGCGGCATCGCCCCCGTTCACAAGCGACCCAGGCTTTCCTGTGGGGAGCGATGGGGAGGAGCTCAGCGATGCATGCGAGAATGCCCGGTCGTTCTTGGTGGGCGTAGAGATCGTCGGTTGAGACTTGGTCATGGGTTGGGACTGAGCAGGAAGTCCGGTGCCCCCACTGAGCGCACGCGAGGCCGGCGGGCGGGCAGATGCAGCAGCGGCAGCGGCAGCAGCAGGAGCGCTGGGGGCATCATCGGCAGGAGTTAGAGCGAGCGCTGGCACGGTCTTGGGCGGCGGACGCGCTGGATCGGGGTCTCGCACGGCCGCGGCGAGGGTCGTCGAGCCCGGTTCTGGCAGCGCGGACGAGTGTCGGGGCATGCGACGATGCGATCAGGGGAGCCGATCCAAGAGGAGGGTCAGCCCGGGCGGCGGCGGGGAGGTCGTGGGCAGGAGCAGGTATACAAATAACACACACCGTTTGCCTGGGCATCGCGCGCTGCCCGTCTCGAGTCCATATAACACACAACGTTCTGGTCGAGCCCACTATTAGCCCAGGCCTAATTACATCTCGCGCTTCCGCCTTGTCAGGGCCCACAGGGTTCCATCCCCGGTCTAAACCGCACTCTATCGATTCTCGGACACTTCACATAGACTGCGCACACTCGAATACGAACAAAAAAAAACAATTAAAACAGAGCCGGGACGTTCTACATGTCGAGCGGCTCATGGCTGCGCGCATCGAGTCGCTCGCCTGTCGGGCGGCGCGCAAATCCACCGGCCCCAGGCCCGCGAGGCTGCCGCATCACACTCGACTGGCCCGCACCACTCCCACCGAGTCCATTATCGGTCGCAGAAGGCAGCGACGGCACGGGAGGCACACCCATTCCTACCCCACCATACCCCCGCTCACCAGCCCCAGCAGATCCCATCCCACCACTCCCAAACATGCTCCCAAACGTCGTGGCCACAGATGGGCGACGGGGCGACGCCGCGCTGATCGTCGCAAACCCTTCACGAATGTTTCCGTTCGATGCACGAGGCTGCAAACGACTCGCACTCGGTGGGGTGTGCAACGACTTCATGTCAGGCATCGACTTTTTCACGCGGAGCGATGGCGCAGTCGGCGAAGGTGCCAGGTAAGACGACGCCGCACGCGAGAGAGTCTGCGAAGCATGCCGCGTGATCGGGGTCTATCAAATACATCAGTTCTCTAGCCTAGACTCTCCGCAATCCACGCACCCGGTTCTCGCGCTCGATTCGCGTCACAACCGCATACCGGTTCTCACCCTCGCCAACCGAGTAGTGATAGACTCCAAGCTTCTGTGCAACAAGATGCACGACACGGCGCTGTTTCGGACTCAAACTACGCGAAAACGCAAGTTCGTCACGCATGTGATCTTCCTTGAACACCAGGATACGCGAATAGATCTCGAGCGTCGACGGATCATTCATGTCCAGCTCGTTTGATGCAGACTTGGCCGACTGCTGGGACGGCGTGGGAGTTGGCATCTGCGCAGGCTGAGGAGGCGGAGGCGAGTGCATCGGCGGAAGCTGTTGAAGCTGATGGCTCAGCCCGACTTGACCAGTCGAATAGGTTCGGCTGGGGGACAGATAAGCCCCACCATTACCACCAGTTTGGGCACCATACTCGTCCCACTCGTTGGCGCCACCCGAGGCCGAGGGCATCAACTGAGTGCGCTCCTTTTCCAATTGCATCGAACGCATGCGCCGGATTGCCTTTTCGCGCTCGATTCGCTCCTTTTCGCCAGCCTGGAGTACCTTTTTGTACTCGACTCGCAACTTGCGACCTTGAACGTCGAATCCATTGAGCGCAGCCACGACTGCATCCGCATCAGCTGGTTGCCGGAAATTGGCAAAAGCAAGGCCACGGAACTGGCCCTGGGTGTCCAGATGGTAGTTGAACGCGTATGGAGTCGGGATCGAGAGCGAACTCTGCAGGTCCAATCAATACATTCGCTTTACCGCCTCGCACGACACGAGAAAAACGCACAATAATATCGAGCAACGTCTCGCGCTTGACAGTAAATGGAATATTCTTGATCACAATCGCAGTAGGGATGACTTCATCGTCAATGGGGCTCGCGAGACCCCCCATGTTCATCGACTGCGGGGTTTGCAAATGGTGGTGGGGTGGCGACGTTCCTCCCGACGAAATGTCACTCGTCTGGGGAGGTGAAAACGACCGCTCGTCGGGTGCGATCCCGCCTTGCTCGAGCCATGCCTGTTGAAAAAAGGTCAACGAAAAAAATTCCTTTTAAAAAATGGGCCTGAGCTACCGAAGGAAGACCAGCACGGCTAGGTTTGCTCTTGAGCGGCGACGTCGCGATGGTCGCGTTTTGCATGCCAGGCGCGCCGACACCAAGGTTCTGGGTCGGGGGCGAGGTCGAGTAATGGTACGCCGCAGCCGCACGAACGCCGTCAAAGGTGTTTGCGTGTTGCTCGAAGCGGCCGATGGAGCGGGGCGGAGACGAGTTTTGGAGGCTCAGCTGGGAGATATCGGGCATCTGCTGGTTGTTCGACATGTAGGATATAGAAAAATAATAGAGTAGTGTTGTATTTATTAGATGCAAGTGAGATGTTCGTAAAGAAGATCGTCAGCGAAAAAAACCGTTTTGGTCGTGAGTCGTGAAGCGGATGGATGTGGGATAGATACGAGCAACCTTGTCTTGCTTTGTTGAGGGCAGGGTCCATCCCCCTTACCCCACGTTACGTGTAACGCCGCGCTTATTTGGGTTAATTAGCTTCTTACATTACATACACGCATACATTGACTAGAAAATACATCACTCTCGGCTCGGACGGTACGCATTTGGGTTGGGCAGCGTCCCACGCTCGATGCGCGGTGGGCGTGTTCGACTTGGGAGCGACCTCGCGCTGTTCGGGTCTCGTGCAGGGGCCGGTTCCACGTCTCGCTCGGTCTGCGTTCTCGCCCGACGGAGGTCAAACTCGTCCCTCGCGTGCCATTGCACAAGATCCCCATCCTTTCGACGCGGCCGAAGAGGCGCCACGAGTGGAGGAGACGGTGCTGGCCGGGCCGAAGGAATCGGAATCTCCCGATCTCTTCCACCGCGGGCGAACCGTTCGTACAAGGGCGTGGGCGTGTAGTACCCCGATATCCTACTCCCGAACCCCCCATGCCCCGACGAATCCGTCCTCGACACGCGCTCAAACGCTCTTTGCACAGGCGGCCGCGCGACAGGGACGGGCGTAATTGGCGCATCGTACAGTTGGTACCCTCTGGGCGTCATCCCCTCTTCCTCCTGACGTGGCGACATGTTGAGGAGCGAGGAGATCGTGCTAAACGTAAACGGGTCCCGGCTTACGGCGACAGGTGGTGGTGTAGGCTGTGGGACGGGTGGAAGCGATTTAGGGCGTTCGAGATCAACCTGGATCATCTCGTTGGACGCGTACGGGCTTGTGATACCTGGCGCAAAGTCGGCTGGAGGTGGGGCTGGTTTCAAAGCGTATGGTAGTTCTCGAGCCATAAACGGCCAGATGGAGAGTGGCGTTTTTCCGCTTTGACGAATAACGAGTACGATCAGTGCAAAACCGTGTATAACCACTGGGTACCTGTCAGTGAAAAAAAAAAAAACACCATGCCAACACGTATGAACTTACGAGCCAAAGTAGCAAGTATAAGCAACGCAATTATTCCTCCGCTAGCTGCGCATATGTTCCAGTCTGAGTCTTTGAGCAAAATGAGTCTAGCGCATAAGGTTGCAACGTCGGTGCCTTACCTGCACGAGTGCAAGTGTCTGGTGCTGGCCGGTTCGAAGAAATAGATGCAATTCCAACTGGCTCTTAAGTTTAGCCTTGAACCCCGGATGAAACGCCGAGGCACTCACTGATATTAAATAACGTGATCGTCGCGACCCAGATAAGCTCCCAGCGTACTTCCGAAATCACAGACACCCTCTTCACCAGGTCGAACCACAGTCTGGCGTGGATGTCACCATGGGTCAACCATATACACTAAAAAAGATTCTCACACAATTCCCAAAAAGAAAGTGCTAAATATGGATACAATGAGCGTGAATATATGCGATTTTTCTATAAGATCTCGTCAGACCAACTTCATCCAAGGCATCACAAACACTTACGCCCTCCGCCGATTAGGCCTCCGGTTTCGATATTTTGTGCAGATATGATGAGGACAAAGGCAGGATTAAGCAACAAAAATGCTAAATCAAAAGTTCAGCTCTCTCCCCTCTCACACGCAACACTGCAACTTACTGAATACAGTATACCGGTACCCAGCCCAGATAGTCGTCATCTTGAAAACAATCGTAAAGTAGACTCGTGATTGAAGAAGTTGAAAAATTAGGGCGCAAAAACCTGTGCGCGAACCAACGAAAGAGAATAATCAAGAAAGAAAGCAGAGTACGAAATCAAACTAGCAGACTTATATCATCCCGAGGCAGAGAGTAATAGAACCATCAAGGTCCAAGGGAGATCATCACGCCTTCCACGGTCAACTTATACAGTTCTGAGTTTGAGCCTCGGGGCGTCATGTACATCGTTCCATTGTTCGTTGCTACAATGGGACCATCCGGGGTACCAAATAGAATACATAGGGCTGCCGTACCTTTTTAGGACTTACCAGATAGATGGAGTCCTGGAACGTAAACGTGTGGGTAAACAGAGTTGCTTGGCGTTGGCGATGGAACACTTGAAGCGAGTGCGGGAGGGGTTTGGGGGTTTGTGACGAGAACTTTCCTAATCTGGGTGTTGGAGCTACACAGGACCACCATCGGCAATGCCAACAAAGGGTGGGCCCAGAGTCTGGACTCTTTCAACACCGGCTTCACACATGAGGAATAGTGCTGAGAAAAGGGCATATATCGCTAAAATTGGTATTATTACAACGAAATTACCATGAATATTGATACAGTATTTCAGGTCGTGACGTCATTATGCTCCGACGAAATTAGTAAAATAATCTAGTGGCCACGGAGCGCCTGTCCCTCAGCGATCTTGTCTTCATCTTTCTTGAGCTTGCCTGTCACAACCTTGGCGGTGCCAGCAATCTTGTTCTTGAGAGACGCCTTCTTTTGGGGCTTGTCAACACCCTCCTCTTCCGAAGAGGAGGAAGAAGAAGTAGAGCCGCGGCGAGCCTGCTTTGCGGTCTCGACTGGGTGCGCAGCAGCGGTCTTCAGGTCGGTCTTGTCTGGGTTCTCAGACTTGGGGTGGGCTGCGGCAAAGGCGGACGACTCGACACCAGTCTTTTCCTGGGCAGCTATATGAGAGCTATTAGACAACCAAATCTGAGGCTGAACAAGAACTTACCACGCTCGTCGGGGAGGAGAGCAACGCCAGACTCGTTAAGTTTTCCTGGAAGGGCACCGACACCTTCTGTCTTCTCGCCTGGGTAGGTTCCTTCGTACTCTCGGCTGGGCACGCTGGTGCGTTCAGCTGGGAGACGAGCAATGCCTTCCTCGCTCGCGTTTCCAGGAAGTGCACCTACGCCGCCGACATGCTCGCCTGGAGCGGCACCGGTCTTCTCGGAGGTAGGCATGGACGCCTGAATTTTGGTGTTTTCGGCAAGTCCGTGGAGAGTCGAGGCAGGGGTCTCTGAAGGTAAAGTCAGATATTTACATGTCAGAATAGAAGGGCTGGAACCCACCGATTCCAATCGCATTCTGGACAGTTCCCGCCACGGAAGCAAGAGTTTGACGGGCTTGTTCCAAGTACCCGGGAGCCTCATTGGCAGGGGCAGCAGGGGCGGTAGAGCCGGGAACCTGCTCATTGTAGCCAGTGCTGTCCACGTTATAGGCAGCAGCGTGCTTGTTGAAGGGGGTGGCTACGGATGCTGTTTGGTTATTCGACCAAGGCAATCGAAATAGGTTAACGTACATTCCATGGGTTGACGGCTAGCAGTCTCCATTGTGAGTTAGTCTAGTTGTGTGGATAGTAGTAAGGTGTTGGGTAGATGTGAGGCCCCGACGTACGAGCAAAACGGAGGTTATATACACCCAGCTGATGTGGAGTCCATGATGTCATGTTTGAATCCTCTTCATATATGCGTGACGTATACAGGGTATGGCGCGACGGAATTGGATTGGTGAGGAGGAGCCGTAACGCCGAAGACTCTAGTGCGTCAGATTATCGTCATCGGGGATTGTGGAGGGGATGCGAGGTCGAGAGCGCTCCGGTGCCGATCACGTGGCCAATTGGTCACAGCGCGTGTTCTGATCCTGAGCTTGCTGGACTTGATCTTGTTTTCCGACTCTTTAATTCTAACTTGAGGACTTTTTTTACGCGTTTTTAACTTGGTACGATTTTGAGTACTGTTGTATGATCTAGGATTATTTCTTCACTGGGAATGAATGGGACGCAAATCTTCAGCTCGCCGCCAAAGCAGCCCCCAAAGGTTCAGGTTGGCCACCCACCGCTGCCGCCGTTCAAAGACATACCAGAGGACCATATTCTTGAAATATCAGGACCCACGCTGAGGTACGTATCTACTGATGGCAGGTCTCGTCGACGTTTCTTTATTTTTTCGCCGTCTGCACTCCTGAAGCTTCCAAGAAGACCAGCTTAGAGACGCGTTGGAGGCACTTTGCGATAGGCTCAATGGGTGGGTCCTATTTTATATTGAATTCAAATTTCATATGTACCATGCTTCTTAGGCATGATGCTGGCTACTTTTTCGATAGCTCTGGCGTTCGAACGTTCATTGTGCTTGAGGACTCGAATGCAGTGGCGGCTGCGATTGCCGATCGGGATAGGCTTATAGTCGATCCCATTCATCCCCATGCACAGGAGGCACTCGCATCGCTGACGTTTTCTACAGCCGGTGAATCGTTTGAACTGCGCGAGTTCATCAACTTTGCGAGTTCCGGTGCTGGTATGGGAGCCACTCTTTCTCCACTCTCAAGCCCTCGTCCCTTTGGCGGTATGAATGCCCCGCTTAGCTTTAGTGCACTTCCGCCCCCCGCTATACCCGTCGGCCAACCCCTCACTTCCCGTGTGACGTCTCCCAAAGTTTCAGCACTTGGCCTTCTTAATAATCCACGAACGCCCAGCCCCCCACGAAAACACAAGAACGCTCTGGAACTTGGACTGGAATCACTTGCACAACAATGGGGCTCTCCATCTCCTGAGCGTGTTTATCAAAGCATCGGTAGTCCGAATTATACTCCCTTGGGTGCGAAATTATTTATGACGGAGGAGATTACGCGCGGCCGAGCGCGGGACCGAGAAAGCGGCAGTGACATTCAAGCAAACGGCTATGACCTCATGCTTCCGGCAGCCAAACGCACCAAACGGCATGCCTCAACGGAGGCTTCGCGCACGTTAGCCGCAGATGTTTTGAATGATTTGATGGAAAAAATACGGTGTGAACTGTGGGTCAGGCTTTCTCGAGTGCGTTCGAATCTGTGTTCAGTGTATGCGGGCTGAACGTGTGGATTTGCGCTCCAATAACGGTCACGTAAACTGACTTTGTTCTTTATGACTTCACAGTTGCTCAGAGCTTATGTACGTGGCTAGCATCTCCCAACAAACTCATAACTAACGTTTTTCAAAAGGGTGGATCCCCATGCCCTCACGAATACTCATTGCGGGCATTCTTTCTGTTGTTTATGTATCATTCGACATATCATTGATTCATGGCCAGCCGGCGTCCCAAACCTAACACACGCCCCAGAGTTTATCAAGTGTCCGAGTTGTGAAATCGACGGCTCTCCACCAGGGTCCCCCTCTCCCTCTCCTTCGCCCGGAAGTCGACGTGGGCTGATATCTCGGCAGACCACACTTGCGTCGGTTGTGTCAACGGTATATGAAACGCTGTTGCAAGAGGAAGTAGAGGGTTGGGCAGCACCCGATGAATCCAAACGCATAGCATACGACCAGCGTGCGCAGTACGTCCATATCTCTCCCTGTCTGAGCTCTTGTTTTACCGAGTTTGGCAGAGTAAATGCAGAGGCACTGGTAGATTGGAGTGCGTGCTGGTCGAGCAGTGGAGATTTTTCCCAGTTGAAAGAGAAACTTATGAGGAGCTAGTGTATGTGAGACTAAATTACGACTATTGCTCTTTTTTGTCTATGCTTGAACTATGTATGACGAGATATATTTACGGATTGCGCTGGCTGACCTTGTTGTATCTTGTTTGCATAATTCGGGTCCGACACCCAGATAAGCCACGCGAGCTTTGAACGCACGCGCTCATGACGCCCCAAACCACATGCCTCTCTGAATCTTGTCGACCCACCATCTTTCACACATCAGGCCGTTCTTACTAGCATTTACTGGGCTTGCTGAGCGTATTTTATAACATGGCTGATCTCGAGGATACACATGATTTCCGACCAAGGTCTATTTTGGACACCGATTTGTACAAGGCGCGCGCAGACGTTACTCAAAACTTGACAATGTACACTCACAATCACACTACGACAGCTTACTATGCAACAAGCTGTTTTGCAGCACTTTCCGAAGTGTGATGTGACCTATGCCTTTACGAATCGGTCCAAGGACATGTTATTCTCGCGAGAATGCTTTGAGTTGGTAAAGACATCGATAGATCGTGAGTTGAACATCCCGAGTCATACTCATCATATCCGCTCTATTTATCTCGCAAATACAGGCCTTGCAGAACTCAAGCTCCGAGATCAGGAGGTAGCATGGCTGAAGGAAAACTGCCCATATTTCACAGACGATTACATCGCATATCTCAAATCCTACCGCTTTCGGCCCAAGGAGCAAGTGAAAATTGATTTTCACGTAACCAAAGAACCAAATTTCGGGCAAATAAGCATCAAGATATCCGGGCTTTGGGTGGAAACCATTTTATACGAGGTACCAGTCATGTCGATCCTGAGCGAAGCCTACTTCCTGAAAGTGGACCGGGAGTGGTCGTATGAGGGGCAAGAAGGTATTGCATTCGATAAAGTCTAGCTTTGTTCGCACGAGATTGACAGCTAGTATTATCCAGAGCTTGCGTATGAAAAGGCAAAGAAGTTGATCCAAGGCGGCCTTTCATTCAGTGACTTCGGTACGCGAAGGCGTAGATCGTATCACGGCCAAGACCTAGTTATCCAGGGGCTTATCCGAGCACACAAAGAGTTCAGTGGAATAGACTCCGCGGGCCGGCTCTCCAGCACAAGCAACGTACGTCTTTTACTATTATGACAAACCCTTTCTGATTTTGAATGGTGTGACAGCCCCATTTCGCCATGAAATACGGACTCGCAACCGTTGGTACCATAGCTCAGTAAGTTTTGCTTGCTTTGATACCTAATCGATATTCATTTGTGTTTCGATTTAGTGAGTGGATTATGGGTGTAGGCTCTACACAAGCTTGTAAAGTGACCGCGCTTACGAATATTATAGATTGCGGCGACTCGTGGCTATGAGAACGCGAATGGAATCGCTCTGGACTTATGGGAAGCGACATACCCCACGACCAAGTCGAATGTGTTGCATACCGCATTGACCGATACCTTTTCGACGGAAGCGTTTATTGCGGTAAGACAGTCAATTAATATATCATCCGGTGGCGAATGAATGAATCTGGTTGGTATGAAGAATTTTATCACTGACGTTGAGCGGGCCAAGCGCTGGAGGGGACTCCGCCAGGACAGTGGTGACCCGATTGAGTACATTCCTAAGGCCCGTGGTGTCTATGAAAAGCTAGGAATAGATCCCGGAACCAAGACAATCGTTTTTTCCGACGGGCTGGATGTAGAAAGCTCGCTCAACATCAAGAAAGAAGTGGATAAAGCTGGGATGCTCGGTGTGTCTGTATATGCTAGGCTGTTTGGGCTACTAAAGTCATAATTTGGTAGCTGCTTTCGGAATTGGTACCTTTCTGACAAACGACTATAAACGCCTGAACAGTAATGAGAGGAGCATGCCGTTGAACATAGTTATCAAACTTTCTTCCATTGAAGGTAAACCGTGTGTGAAGATCAGTGACGAAATATCCAAGGTGAGCGGCTCAATGCTAATCCTGTTGTCTTCTAGATGTTGATATATAATTCTACGTAGAACACCGGAGACCCGAGCACCGTAAATCTGGTTAAACAAACCTTCCGTATCTCTGCATAGACCTTCCCAGCAAGGGGTATGAGCGCATGTGTATCTTTAATTGAATTTAAAAATAGATTCTGGATCCAAACTTGGAATAGGCACTTGCGCCGAGCGCTTTTCCAAAGTTCACAATCTACAGTATATGGGTCCACATCGGCGGAGTGTGCACTTAGTTACAAGGTGACCCCAAAGGTCACAATGCCTGGTAGGTGACTTATAGTATAAGCTGGGCCTTACAAAGCCTGGCAAGCTGCCTGCAAACGACGTAATCACCTTGCTTGTTAGGCCCCCCCCCCCTAGAAGCTCAGCGTTTGCCGTTGGCAACCCGACTCGTACCAAGTGGATATCTGGTATATGCGAGGCTTACGCACCAAGCTAGGTAATCGAAGCGTGTCGCGAAGTCGCGGCAGCCGATTTTGGGCTCAAATATCCGGATCGTGAGCGTAGAGATACCTGCATCTGCAAGAGCGCAAGAAGAGAAACAGTGGATAGCTAAGGCTCTAATACGAATATAGTCAGCTCAATCGGCCAAGGTGCAAGGATGTCATAGAACAAGCTCTTACGAGCGATGAGACTGAACCGTGGGCGACCACAATTCGATTGCTCCGGCGCTACTAGCGGCATGCCACTTTCTGACATTCAATGTATGCTCAACACAATGCAATGAACTTAGCGGACGCCAACAATATTCACACTGCAAGGCAGTTTATTTCAGGCATAGAGCGGTAGCAACGTCCAAGGACGGCTTTGTCTAACTCTAACACACAAAACAGACGGAAAGGCGCGAACGAAAGGCGCGAGACAATAAAAGCACGGAAGACGACATCGAGGACCAGAACGGGCGATACGCCAGCCGGAGGGAGCTCAAGGACCAGTTGCAGGATAGAACATAAGAAACCGAAACGGAGCATACTTAGAAAAACAAGTGGCGGGTATACAAGCAGGAGAACGATACACCCCGTTGAGTGTACCATCAATCGAACGAGAATACCTCACTAGGATGGGAACGCAGGCGATACGTCTGACAGCGAGAAAAAGAAAACGAGACTAGCGTAGAGTTCGAGATATTTATGGATTAGTAAACGCATATTCAAATCATTCACAGACACACCGCCAACGACACCGTCGGGCGCCGCCGCTATGCGTGCGCTACGGAACGTTGAACTATTCGAGTGGAGTGCCAGGAAGGCATTGCATTGATACCACGACAGCTTCAAAGGCTGCTAAGGCTAAGCAATGGAATTAAACGGTTAGTGCTCATGTTTTGGCATTCACGTCCAGGCTGTATGCGCCCGAAAGCTAGCCAAATAGAACGCCGAGTCGCCTTGAGTTCAGCCACAGAACTCAGCTACGACCGGTATATATTTAAACTGTGAAAGAGCAGTTGGTAATATTTAACATTCAATATAATTAATCAGCAAAGGCTCATTCCGAATATAACAAAGGCAGGACGAGAGACGCGATGATGATGGGTGAAATCCATTATTTGTATGTATATCGTTGTCAGCCTTGCAGAGTCAAAGCACGGCCAGGCCAGGCCGTGGAGAGGGGAAGCCGAGAAACAAATTGCACCGGTTGTACAGGGAAAACGAGTCCGACATCAAGCAAGAAAAGAATCCGACCAAGGTGGCTGAGGAGGATCGTGTGGGGGGAGCGTCACATTATGGTGAAGAACAGAAAACGGGGCATCCGAAGGGTCAGAGGTTGGGTAGCACTAAAAGATAACAAGAAGTTACATAGATAATACCAAATGCTACGGAGCATATCTCGGACTCTGAGCCTTTTGACAAGCAAAGTAGCCGCCCGGCTACGGGCACCTCAATCCGGTATAAGCTCTGACAATCGAGTGCTTGATTCGCCGACGCCCAGGTGGGCTCCATGACATAGCCGATTCACATTGAGAAGGTGAAAACCCTTGTTCAGCCTCTTCGAAGCATTCTCGTTTGTGGTTTAAAGCAAAGAGGATAGGCGAGGTGTTTCCCTAGTTCGTTATCACCCCGCGCGTCTGAAAATGTCGGTTTACCTATCAGTAGCCCTGATGTTTCTCCACCTGTCATATCTGATATCTGGTAAAAACCTTGAATCCGAGTGTTACGCCCAAATCTTGCCGAATATACAGCCAGCAAACGACACTCGGATGGTTCCCTGGGGACAGCCTAGCGTGCATTTCAAGAATGGCACGACTTGCTGTGGGACCATCGAAGAGGTTCGAAGCAACATCGGCGAGATAGACCAGCAAATACTAAGACTTCTGGGTGAGAGGTACGTAATAAAACACCTATTTCCCTGTACCCCTGCTCAGTCTACATGGACAGGGCCGCATTTGTCCGCGAGGCTGCTCGTTTCAAAGCAGACCGTAGTGGTGTATTTGACCAAGCAGCCAATGATGCTGTGGTCCAGCGAGCTTTGAATGGTACCAAAACCTACCATATTCCTGTCACAGTTGCCAACAGCACCTACGATGCCTTGTTGAAGAGTATGCTGGCTTTTGAGTATTGCACGGTGAGTCTTGCGTCGGTCGACTGTTGGTTGATGAAGGCACATACTAATAAAAAAAATCATTCAGTTCGATTCTTATCATCCATACCATAGCTAGTTAGGCATTATCCAAGGATGTTTCCTGTAGGACTAGTTTAATCTTAGCCTGGTAATACGTGCACATGATGTGGTTTAGCCGCCAAGCCCTGAGGCGTTGGTCAAACAAATCAAAATGCCGTTATGCTCGTTTACCTGTGACCACATTGATGTCAAGCCCGGTATCTTCTAGACCTAGTTCCCGACTAGCGGATCCACCTTTGAGTCCAACAACAAGTCGAAAATCCGGACCTGGTACTTCTTCGACCACCCGTAACCCCCTTTCTTTGCGTATATATAAGGTTCTTGGAGCCAACTTTGACGATCCGTCCACTCGTGAAGCATTTGAGACTTTAGCTGAATACTACCCCCCTGAAAAATCGCCCAAATCTCATATTAAGCATGACGGCACTAAATCCAAAGCGGGTATCGATTCCGATAGCGACACCGAGGACGACACCGATCCCTGGGCTGTAAAATGGCCGGCTAAGGAAAAGACCAATCTGGCTGTTGCATCTGAGCCTGGGACTACGGCTGCTCGTGCCCGACAAAGCTTGCAACGAGATATAGAAGGGATCTTGGCTGACGAAGGACAAAAGTTCCTGCATGCTTTTGCAGAAGTAGACAAGGTATGCATATTGCTCTCATCAAGCCAAGGATATCTCGTTTTGATAGGAATGAAGAAACTTGACGTACTGCAAGAGCATGTCCAAGTGATGAACGCACAATGCGAAGCTATGGAGAATCGTCTACGTGTCACAAACCAGTCGTGCAAGTATTTGCTCGAACGTGCGGAGGGTCTAAAGGCACAGAAGCAAACGACCAGTGCTCGCCAGGAGATTATAACTTTGTTCTTGGAGCGTTTCACACTCAG
This sequence comes from Ceratobasidium sp. AG-Ba, assembly GCA_016906575.1. NCBI lineage: Eukaryota > Fungi > Basidiomycota > Agaricomycetes > Cantharellales > Ceratobasidiaceae > Ceratobasidium > Ceratobasidium sp. AG-Ba. The sequence continues at coordinate 2,262,751 of CP059612.1, read as the reverse complement.
TTCAACTGAAGCTGAGGCAATCACATCCCGAGATGTACCAGTTGGGAAAAGAATGTTTGACGCCATGGATAAACTCGAGCGTATCCGTGAAGATTGCCGAGTTCTGATGAGCGGAGAGGGCGGAGAGAACAAGGCTGGGTAAGTCGATAACCTCAAAGTGGCTGTCGCACGCTGAATATCACCAAGGTTAGATATAATGGCTTCTACTGCCGAGCAGCTCGAAGAGGCGTTCCAGAAACTCCAGCGGTGGTGCTTATTCGAGTTTAGGCAACTCGGGCGCGACGCACATGTGGAAGTGGAACCAATAGTAACTGAATCTGTTCGACGATTGCGAAAACGCCCTGCCCTTCTTCAGTAAGCATTTGGTGTTTCTTTCTGCCTCGGCCGCCCACCAAATTCGTAATTGTAGGGAAGCACTAGATGTCCTGGCCTCCGTTCGTCAAGCAACGCTATTAAACGCTTTTCTAGCCGCCCTTACTCGTGGCGGTCCCAGCGGACTACCTCGACCGATCGAACTTCACGCGCATGATCCTACTCGGTATGTTGGTGATATGCTGGCATGGGTTCACCAGGTGCGTTATGGGTTTGAACTGCGGCGACCATCGTAAACAAGACTGCCACTAGGCTATGGCGGGAGAACGTGAATTTTTAGACGGACTTTTCGGTATCAAAAACGAACGCAGGATGGTCGGAAGTATTAGAGAGCCTAAAAGTGGCCAAGACGAATCCTGGATTAGGGTGCTGATGGATGAAGACCTGGAAAAGTTATGCACGCCTCTAAAGGTGAGTTTTAAACTCTCTCCCCCCTAAGGCGCGCTCATGAAGCACAGGTTCGAGTCCAACAAACAATTAGGTCCCAAGAAGGCAGCATCACTTCATACAAAATCGCAAACCTTCTAGAGTTCTACATGATTACCATGAGGCGTACAGTCGGAGAGGAAGCGATACTTTCGCGCGCATTGACAGAGTATGTTCGTTGGCCCTCTAGTGGACTTTATATTGATTTACACCCGAAAGGCTAACTGAAGTAGCATACACCGTCTTTTTTGATACCTTGGCCGCACAAGGTCGTAGCTTGCTGCGATTTTTACACGTCAGTCATGCGCTCAGTCATGCAACCATGTTCTAACGTCCCTCTCTAGCCAGCTGAGGATGACTTGGCGGCCCCTGTCGCACTCCGTGACGCTGCGCAAGTACTCAAAGAAATCATGGCTGTATACGATTCGTCATTATTACATGATGAACACGAAGGAGCGTCGGCGTCAGGAGAAACTCAGAACTTTGACACGACACTTACCGCAATGGTCGATCCGATGCTTGAAATGTGTAGGCGTATGGCCGCACTGAGAGACAAAGGGGAATGGGAGACTGCGACATTTATGATCAACTGCTTGACATACCTTCAGGTTTGTTCGTTATCAACCACTTGACTTGATTGATAAAGGCTTCGTATTTAGGGAGTCCTCCAAGGGTTCTCGTTTGCAGCGGCTAGAGCTGCTGAGCTCGACCAACTTATTGACGAATACCGAACCACCCTCGTTGAAGAACATGTGAGTGTTAGCAATCCCTATATAGTCATACTGATCATTCCCTCTAAAAAGCTGTCGCAAACACTTCAAGAATGTGGGTTGCAGAGCATACACCAATGCATAAGCAGCAAGAGTTCAGATGTAAGACGACACTCAAAGTGATTGAGGAACCACTATTTACGAGTGTACTTCTAGGAACCTCTATCGCATCTACCAGGAGCATCAGCTCCAGAACTCACAGCTGCTCTCACTGCATTCGATTCTTTCCTATCAACCCTTGATCCAGTATCATCCCCACGTCTCTCCCTCTTACGAGCGTCCAATGCGCGTATTGCAACACAGATTCACCAAACCACTCTACAGCGAGTGGGAAGAATCTACTTGAATGTAGTGGAAGAAGTTCGTGCACCCAAAAATCGATACGAGGCCCCCCAGAGTCTCCTGGGCTCCAGGAGACCGTTTGGTCAAGAGATCGTATTGTGGCAAGTGTTGGGCGTGGAGGATGACGGGGAAAGTTAGGTGTGCCAAGACACTATATGATGCATTCATGTGTATTTGTTTTCCACGCGGGTGTAATTACGGCTCATTTATAACAATGCCCCCGCTTGACTCACGTGATGGTGCTCATCGATCTTTCTAACTATGCCAGCCGAATATTCTCTTGATCAGCTCATGCTGAAACCAGCTAATCGAGCTCAAGAGATCGAATCGAGGAAACGGTCGTTTGTAGAATGGGCGAATTCGCTTACTCTTGAAGAATATCTGAAGCGGGACGAAGAAATGGAGCTCATGGATCATGCAAAAGACGGAAAACTAATAACTTGGTAAGTAATGAATCTCCCATCGATGTAGCAGTAAGCTGACCGTTTCCTAGGGTGTTGACTCCAATAGAAGATCCAGATACTCTTGATTTTATGTGCGCATGCGAGACGTGAGTGTCTAGCATATATGATCGCCCATCCCTAATTGTTTGATTGAGATAGCTACCAACGTGAGGCGCTTGTCCTTCCGGCCAATGAGACCAAGTCCATTCCATCTATTGGATATGGAATTGCCTCTGTGTTTACTCCGGTGAAATCCAGAGGCAAAGGGTACGCGAGTCGCATGATGAGCCTGCTCCACTTTGCCATCGGTAAACGGGAGGGGCTCCCAGCATTTCCATCCACCTGGGGCACACCGCCTGATCAAGCGAAGGCTCCGGGTGTTGTTTCTGCTCTCTACAGCGATGTCGGCACATACTATGCACGTTGTACGCCTGGCGAGGGTACCGGTTGGACCATAGTGAGCCCAACGACTACTGAATGGAACGTCAACGATGGAGGAGATGGATCAGAAACGCCACCCCAAGTTGAACTATTGTCGCGAGAGGAGGCAATCGAAACGACAGGGTTAGACGCAGAACTATTCCGGCAGGACCTAGAGTCTCAGGGGCCTAGCCCGCGCATACATTTTGCATTTCAGCCAACCAGGGAGTGGTGCCGGTTCCAGATGTGCCGAGCAGATGTCCATCCGCTATATCGCTCCTCTCGACCCAGCATCTGGGGGGCTCGTGTTCAGCATGACGACCAAACTCATTTTATAGTTTGGGAGTACCAAGCTTCTTCTGCGGCGCAAAAGCTGATATTGGTTTATGTCCGTGCCTCTCCAACAACTTTCCCTTGGTTGTTTGCGGCGGCTAAATCAGTTGCTCGATCAGAAAAACATGGGTTGATTGAAGTTTGGAACCTTGACGCTAGTCTCATTTCGGCAGCGAGCGAGCTTGGAGGGCGTACTTACGAGAGGAAAGAGCACCTGCCGGCCATTAAATGGTACGGAGAGGCAGGTGAAGTCGCTTGGTTTGGCAATAATAAGTCAGTATTGCTCTATTTGTGGATTGTACACCAACTTTAGCTAACGTTAAAATCATTCCTAGACTTAACTGGTGTTAGCTTCCGGATGTTAGGCAACGCAACATGAGCTCGAAGGCACACGACCCCATATGCTATTTTAGTAACCCTTTAGCTCTTCCTGTCTGTCCTGCAATGGTCCACAAGTCTTATTGTTGTAATTTGTGTCTATAAAAGTAGACGTTACGCAACTATAAGGAAATTCGCTATACAAATCGAAATTAGGAGGCATATAGGCTTCACCAAAATTATCCAGGAGGTGCCTCGGACGATGTGACCTTGATTCCAGCAAGCGAGGAAGTCCTGTCAGTTCAATCATATGAGAGCACATATAGCACATGCGCAGCACTATATACAGGAGGACAAACAACCAAATGCTCTGTGCGTTGAACTGGGTTCAGAAAACGAATTTGTCTGTGTCCTCGGCACTGTAGACTCGCAATTCGAGACACCAAGACTCGGATGAATAGCGCGCAAGGACATGAATGAGGGAGTGGGAAGAAGAACCGGCGTTGAATACTACGGAGAAAATGCAAAGCGTCCCACAGGGCGAGTACCGTATAACACGGTTAAACAAATAGCATATCAAATGTCAGACGATGGGCGGAATAAGAATAGACAGGAACAATATAATGTGGATTTGGGCGACGGAAAAATATAAAAGCATCAGGTACAATTCGAAGAGTCAATGGCTGACGAGAGCGGGACGGGACAAGCCGCGAGGACAGCGGAGTGGCACATAGATCCGCCAGGGGCGATTACAGCACGCGCAAGGGGCTCCAAGGTACTCAGAAGTAAGCTCAGACAGGCTGGTAAGCGGGAGGGCGAAGGAGAGCGGGCACGAGCGAGAGCGCAGGAGTACGAGGTGGTTAAGCGCCAGGCGGCTCGCTGCCTGGCATGCATCCCGACTTGTGCCGACAATTCTCACCGCTACTGCCATGACCCGTATCCACATTCAATCTCAAACAAGGCTCGGACCGTTCACCTTTGCGGTGAGTGTGGGTGATCTTGAACCCCTTGTACTACAAATCGATTTGAGACGACTAATCGACGTCTTGTCATAGGGCGCGAGGCCCTGGATTCGCACCGCAGGTGTCTGGGGAGCGGGGGCCGGTGCAGCTGTCGCCCTACTCATGTCTGTCACTCCTATCTTCAAGAAGGATGTATTGTTAAAGGTTCCGGTGGTAAGCCAACTGCCCCTGGATGATTTTTGGGACCTCTTGCTCACTGGTTCTAACCCCGTTCTTTACTCCGCCTTGCTATCTTCTGTTGGAAACACGACGACAGCTTTCTAACTATTTCGAGGATAATACCCCGGCCAGCGACAAACCCTTCTAATACTCTCTACTGCTGTGATCGAAGTTCAAAGTCTATCCCACCGCGTCCTCGGGCATGACCAGCGTGTAGTGTTTAGGCTATTCACCCTGTCGAGCTCTCTAGTCCAATAGATGGATTCATATTGCATCATGGTTAGATCGCATAACCGACCTAGCATACTTCTCCCACTAGCAACCCATTATAACGCGCTTGGATTGAAGTTTAATTCGTGCAATATCATTCCACCATTTTCGTTTGGATTAGGTAAGCGAGGCGAATCCCACTCGCGGCGGCCCGATCGACTGCAGATCAGGTCTGGACTTTATCACCGAGACTGAAGCATGTACATATACGTCGCATAGCAGCCCTTTGAGTTTGTTTCATAGCCACGTATGTTCTCTCCTTGCCTAGAGCTAAGCTCCATTTTAGGCAGGTGATTATGTCAGCCTATGATAACAAGTAATCGGCGGCTGATCACCTGCCAAGGAGCTTAGTGGAAACCCACTAGTGATCTTAGGGGGGGTCCGAATCATCAAAACTCACATGTAATTAGACCTTGTGCGACTAGTAAAAGTTGCTCTGCGGGTTGAATTGTCTTAGTTCGCACCTTTGAAAAAATGAAAATCGACGCGCGATGGGTCCGGTGAGAGGCTCGATGAGAGGCTCGAAGACATGGGAAAATGTTCAGGGCCGGTCTCGGCGCCTCTGCTGATCTTGCGTCTCCCACCATCCGACGCGTCGAAACTCGAGTCTTTCATCTGTCCCTCATAGTATTAACTTTCCTATGCCACGACAGACACGAAATAATAATAAATCCAAGTCGAATGGCCCGTATATGCGCGGCGGTTCGGCTGCTAGCTCAAGTGGCCACCCAGCCGAGGAGACACTTGCGAGCAAGTGTGAACAAGTACTCGAGCATATGAGTACTTTGGATATCTCTCTGGGAGAGTTTGTTGTCGCTGTTTGCTACGGTGAACCGCGTCTACGAATGGTTTCTTTGGCCATCAATGCTCGGACTAGTCTGTACAGTACAAACTGTTTACAGCGACTGTTAGAGTTATCATACGAACCTCCTCGCCCACCCTCGGCCGGAGGAGCCCGACCGGTTGGAGGGAGCAAGACTATTCGAAAATTTATCTTTGAAACTGCGCGAAAAGTTTTTTGCGATGAGCTTGCTGACTTTTCCGAGGACTATGAACTGGATAATAAGCAACTAGCGAATATGGATTATATTTTGACGATTACTGCTACCGCTTTACACACATCAGGGCATTTCGGGTGGGCCACAGAGCCTATTGGAGCCCAGGAACAGGCAGAGGCGTCCTCCCCTCTGTCGAGTCTCCCGGAGCCTCTGGGAGACTAGGGGCCTTGTGTGTAAGCAGTGATTTGAAATCGATGAATTTTTGTTTGAAAGTGTCGCGTTTGGGACAGTATTTTGCGTTTTTCTTGTTAAATTTTGACGCATTCAACCTTCTTGTTGAACGGATACGGTCCCAGGGGTATGTCGCACCAGCTGACGAATTTTCAGAAAGTTGAAATTTGCACATATAGCACAAATATGAGGCTTTAGACAACGTGTCACCTGACTTTGAAGATTTTCCCCCATGTTGATTGCTCTTCTACCATGCACGTATCTGCCGAGCTATGATCTCCCCCTTGGGTAGTCTATGGCATTTAGTAGGATTTGTGCTGTGTAAAATAATAATTACTGGGTGGATAAAAAGCTGCACATTTTGACAGAATATAAGTACATATTGTTTGTTTGTACCTGGTGCTTCTAACCTCCCAGAGGCTCCAAGAGACTCGACAGAGGGGAGGACGCCTCTGCCTGCTCCTGGGCTCCAATAGGCTCTGTGGCCCACCCGAAGTGCCCTGATGCAGGAAAATAGAGCTAAAGTGTCCTGAGCTATACGCTATATTGTCTGCACTCACAGTTTCTCGGCCACTCGAAAACAAACAAGAACCAGACCCCGAGTCCGAAGATGAAGACGAAGATGCACCTATCGCCTTGGGCCCCTAACCTGCCATCAAACCGCATCCTCATTTTGTACGTACTACTTTAATACAATAGATTTACTACTCATCTGCTCTTAGGACATTGTTTTCCAGGTGACCTCAATGGCCTATCGCCTCCATCCTCACCGAAACGTCCTGCAAAAGGTTTTGACAATCTATGCGCACGCCAAACACACTGGAAAAGCAGTTCTAGACTTGCTTCAGCAGGCTGGGATAACCATGAGCTATTCCTGGGTTCGCAAGCAGATGGGCGACTTGTCCGATGCGATAGGCAAAGAGACGATACTAGCTGCTCATACAAGGCCGATTGTATTGGTGCACGACAATCTCAAGCTCAAACAAGCGGTGGTTTCTCAACGAGGAAACAACCAGGCTGTCAGTGATAATGGTACAGCATCTACTGTGATCATCCTACCCGATGATGGTCGAGTGTTTGAAGATCCAGACAATTTCGTACTCGGGGTGACAACAAGTGTGCGAAAGGCACACGTGATCCGCCTCGTCCTCGTCTTCTCCAAGGCGTGTTGTACGGGATATTGTCAACCAATCACAACCAGATTTTGTACATTTGTAGAATACATTACATAGAATCTTTTAGAAACGTGTATGAAACCCCTTTGCTTTCTTGACTGCCTGCACCCGAGCATCCATCTGGGATGTATACTTAGCTACATTGTCATGAGCCGTGCACATGACCTCTATCTTTTCTCGTGGCTTACATGCTGTATAAGCCACTCACTTCTTTTCTTCCACTTAGTAAGACTGATTGGCGTATCACTAAGCCTCCACATGGATGCTTACTGAGCAAAGCTATCTTTAGCGCGCATACGGTCTTCTTGGACTATTCTTAGCTATGCCTTATTCTTGAATCACCTTCTTTTAGAAACACGTACTATCTTTAGCTCATGTATTCTTGGAACTGTGTGCACAGACCATGTACCCATGAGTATAAATACTCGGTGTGCAAGCTGCTCCTAGACCAGCTTGCTCTACCTCGTCGATCTCCCCTCAAGGGTGATAACTACTAAGAGATACCCATAAGACTTATACACTTAAGACTCAACTATCGATACTAGGTCCTATTAACTTAGGTACTTAGTAATATACTGCAAGCCACGAGTCAATCACAGTCTCTCCAGGAGACGGGTGCCTTCGACGTCCTACTTGCTAGACGAGCAGAGGACTATACTCCTAAGACTAAGAGGCTCGACACCCTACACCGGGCTGTCGTCGATGCTTCGACTTTAGACTACATCTACGAACAGCCACAGGAGGCTGCCACGCATCAGGCTAGGATCCGACGCCGACGCCGTCGCATCCAGAACAGAAAGTAAACACCCTTAGCAACGAGGGTTGTGACATTGTAGAGCAAGCTTCACACTGATCCGTGGCTATGTCTCAACAATCTTCATCAAGAGTAACCAGGAGCCAGTCGGCTCAAGGAGAACCACTAGTGCCACCGGTAGATAACCCTGACCGGCCGTCGGTAGCTAGATCAGACAACGCAACATCCCTATCTGCCTTAAGGGAACAAGTATTACAGATGACAACGGAAGCAACCGATGCTATCCACGCACGGGTCAGCATACCAGGATCATATGCGGATCCTGACGAAACCATCCAAGCTGAACCTACCATTATCGTGGGTGAAGGAAATCCAAATGAGTCAACTGCAACAGCAGCCGATATCATTGGTGGAAGATCTATACCGAGAACCACTGTGGAGTCAGTATCGGATCCCGAGGAATCCCGACTCTCCGAGGATATAGGGCGAACCCCAGATACAACTGAGCCCGTAGTAACACAAGAAACAGTACAAACGACCGGACCTGAACACTTCTGGAATGCAAGGGCCAGCATATCCCCAGGAAGGATAATTTCCATAAGAAGAAGGGCACAAATGGACCCCACAGCAGGGATAGAAGACCAAATCGACCCTGTACCTCCATATGCACCAAACCCCTTGGAGATACCTGCCGGGAGATATGGTCCCACAAACATTCCAAGAGAGGAAAGACACCTATATTCGGCACATCCCCTAACGGGGATAAGAACCCAATCACAAGCATCGAATGCCATAGAAGCGCCCATACCACAGAGACCCATACAAGTACCAGAACAGATAGAAGCCCCTCCCCAAATTAGGATTGAGCAGAGACCAGCAAATCCTACACCACCTAGACCTCACTCAGCGTCACCTGCACCTGAAGAAGTACCAGTGGAAAGGGATGAAGACGAATATGAGAGGCTTCTTAACGGACCTATAGAAGATATCCGAAGAGCAGCAGCCAGGGACCCCACACTGGGATTTTTCTTCAGGGTACTAGACGACATCAAGGATCAACTCCTTGAAGGTATCACAGCCCAAATACAGGTACAAGAGAACCGACAAGACACAGGGGTACAAACACTCAATACTACCCTACAACAAATGACTAATTCCATTTCCAAACTGGAAGCGTCCACCGGCAATATTAGACAGCAAGTAGAGAGTGCAGCCCAGAATGCATGGACAGCAGCAAACAGCTCTCAATTAGGAGTCAACGAACAAATAAAAACCCAGAATGCCATCGACAAGCTCAGTCAACAAATGGATACTATCGTCGTAGCCATGGGGGCTATGGGTAAACAAGTATCCGCTGCCCTAAATAAGCAAGAAGAAGCCATTAAGAAACTCAAGGCCGACACCGAAACCCTTCAAGAGACACTACAAGTAGTAGAAGAAAGGGTCTCAAACATCGATATTATGGACCAAGACCATCAATGGGAACCAGAAGCTGAATCCTCTCGAGCACAAGTCCCAAAAAGACCTCAAGGACTATTCCCAGGGGATAATCCCCCAGGACCCCCATCGGGACCTCCATCAAGGGGTAACACGCCCCCTCCTAGAAACCCAAGGCCTCATAGGAAGGAAGAAAAGACTAAGGACGAAATTCCAAAAGGAGCTAGGGCTAAGAAGCCTGAAGCCTTTAATGGGAAAAGAGGACAGGAGGCTGAGATTTTCCTGATGAAGATGGAGATCTACTTCAACGATTATGGTACTGCCTTCGATAACAACCGGAAGATGGCCACCTTCCTCACTAACATGGGAGAAGGAGAAGCCGCCAAATGGGCCAAACCCCTACTTAGGAAAATCCTCGATGAAGAACCACATGAATACCTTGCAAATTGGAACGCCCTGAAGAACGCCTTCCTCCTCGCTTTCTCAGACCCCATGAAGAAGGAAAGAGCAATTCAAAACATTCATAAACTTCAACAGACAGGATCAGCACAACACTATGTCACCGCCTTCCGTACCCTTATGCAAGAATTGGATTGGGACGAACACGCCTTTATAGATGTCTTCAAAAAAGGACTTAAGAATAACGTCCAACAGGAACTCCTAAAGGCGACCATTACCCAAGACACATCTACATTCTCCCTTGAAAAATGGATGGAAGTCTCTATTAGGATAGACGACCTCCTATTCACCGGGAGAAGCCTAAGGGATAACAGCTCCTCTGGGAACCAAGACAAGAAATTCCAACCGAGAACAACCCAAGCCAAAGCGGGAATAGTACCATCAGAGGTCATTCAAAAAAGGCGAGAAGAAGGAAGATGTATCAAATGCGGAAGAAGAGGGCACCGGATGAGGGAATGCAAATTCAAGGAATGGCAACAAGAACCCCAAGCTGTCAAAGGGAAGGAAGCCAAGATTGAAGAAGTGAAGGAGGAGGAAAAATCCTCTGACTCGGAGTCGGAAAACTAGAACTGCAGGCTGAGTCCATGTCAGTACCTGCCCAGAAACCCTTGACCAAGAATCAAAAAAGAAAGAAGCGTGTATTATACCTAAAGAAATCCGAACAAACTGCGTCTATCTTTACTATGGTCAAGGGAATCATGGACCCTATCTCCACTCTGGTCGACTCCGGATCCTCAAAAAACTTCCTAGACATCAACTTTGCCAAAAACAACAACATTCCTTTAACACCCTTAGTCAACCCACGAACTGTGATCGCCATAGATGGAAAGGAACTCCCAAACAAAATAAAAAATAAAACCACATTGGAAGTAGAAATCGAAGGATGGACCTTCGATGTAACTTTCTTTGTAATGGATCTGGGGGATACCGACATGATTCTAGGTCTAGATTGGCTACAAGAGGCAGACCCAGATATAAATTGGAAAACCCTAGAAATTTCATGGAAAGGAAGACCCCTTACTGCCAAAGCTGGAAAAGAGATACCTGCTATACCAGAAGAATTCATGGAATTCATTGACGTCTTTAGCGAAGAACTCTTCAAGAAGCTCCCAGAACACCGGTCTTTTGATTGCAACATAGACTTCGTGGAAGGATCAGACCTACCAAAACCAGCGAAAGTATATCCCCTTTCACCAATAGAAAGCAGAACGATAAAGGAATTTATTGATCAAGAACTGGCCGATGGAAAAATCCGGCCTAGTAAATCCCCTATAGCTTCACCTTGCTTCTTTGTCAAAAAGAAGGATGGATCCTTAAGGCTAGTAACAGATTACCGAAAAATCAACAACATCACTATACCGGATCAATTCCCCATGCCACTCCAGGTAGAACTTGTCGATCAAGTCAAGAATGCCAAGATCTACTCAAAATTAGACCTTAGATGGGGATTCAATAACATCCGTATCAAAGAAGGCGATGAATGGAAAACTGCCTTTAGGACAGCATATGGAATATATGAATATCTAGTCATGCCCTTTGGACTCAAGAACGCTCCAGCAGTCCTTCAAAGGATGATGAACAATATTTTTAGACATCTGCTAGGTGTCACAGTAGTAGTCTACATGGATGACATCCTTATCTTTTCAGAGAAAGAGGAAGACCATGCAGAACATGTCAAGGAAGTACTCAAAATCCTAAGAGATAACAATCTCTACGCCAAACTAGCCAAATGCGAATTCTTTGTCAAGAAGGTCATTTTCCTGGGCTTAGTAATTACCCCTGAAGGAATTTCCATGGAAGAAGAGAAAATCAAGGCAATCATGGAATGGGGCGCACCCAGGAAAATAAAGGAAGTCCAGGCTTTCCTCGGCTTTGTAAACTTCTACAGGAGGTTTATAGCCGAATTTAGCAAGATAGCCAGACCATTACATGACCTAACAAAAAAGGATACCAGGTTTGAATGGAGTCAAGAATGCCAACAAGCTTTTGAGGAAATCAAGAAACGGGTCAGTCAAGACCCAGTACTAATACATCCTGACCCCGATAAACCCTTTATCTTGGAAACCGATGCGTCTGGAATAGCCATAGGAGCTATACTTAGCCAACGAGGTGAAGATGGGTACCTCCATCCAGTAGCATACTTATCAAAAAGCTACAACGACGCACAAAGAAACTATGATACCGCCAACAAGGAACTACTCGCTATTGTGGAATCATTAAAACATTGGCGCATATACCTTGAAGGGACTATATTACCTGTGACTGTCTTCACCGATCACCGAAATCTAGAAAGATGGAAGAACGCAGAAACCTTCAATAGAAGGCACGCCAGATGGCATATGGAACTCGCTTCTTTCAACTTCGAAATCCATTACAGGCCCGGTAAAATGTCCAATAAACCAGACGCCCTGTCAAGAAGACATGACCATGAGGATATCCCAAATCCCCAGCAAATCATGATCAATGCCGAACGATTCAAGGGCTTCAAAGCAAACATAGAAATCGACATCATTTCTATGATTAGGGAAAGCCTCAGCGATGATGAATCTCTAACAACCCTTATCGAGAGTACAAAGAAAAAGGAAGATCTTCCACCCTCTATTAGGAAACAATATGACAAGTACGAATGGAAGGAAGATCTCCTATGGTATGAAGGACGAATAGTAATCCCTGAAAACAAAGAGATACGACTAGCCATTTTGGAAATGCATCATGACAATCCGATAGCTGGCCATCAGGGACAAGCCAGAACCCTGGAACTCATATCCAGAAGATACTACTGGCCAGCTATGAAACAACAAGTCAACCGATTTGTCGAGACATGTGAAATTTGTCAACGGAGTAAAGGCCATAAACAGTATGCCCCACCAAAACCCTTACCAATACCCCAAAAGCCTTGGGAAGACATCGCATATGACTTTATTGTCAAGCTCCCTGAATCTCAAGGCATGGACAGTATACTAGTGGTGATTGATCGCTTCTCTCGGCAAGCACATTTCATCCCTTGCCTTGAAAGCACCAATGCAGAAGGAGTAGCCGACCTCTTTATCAAAGAAGTCTGGAAACTACATGGATTACCCAAAACAACCGTGTCAGACAGGGGGGCAACTTTCAACAGCCAATTTTTGAAAGCCCTCTACACCAAACTGGGTATCAACCCCAAATTTTCCACAGCCTTCCACCCAGAAACTGATGGGATAACGGAAAGAACCAACCAATGGCTAGAAGGCTTCTTAAGAAGCTTTTGCAATTACAGACAAGATGACTGGGCCAGATGGCTACCAATCGCAGAATTTTGCCATAACAACCAAGTCAATTCTGCCACAGGGAAGACAGCCTTCGAAACGATCTATGGACTACACCCCAGATGGGACCTTGTAGATCTAGAAGTCAACGCCCCTAACGCCGCCGATATGGCAGATTCTATGCAAGAAATATGGGACGAAGTCATAGCCTCTATGGAATTCCATAGATCAAAGGAAGACACCCCAAAACATGAATACAAAATAGGGGACAAAGTATGGCTAGTAGGCCAGAACATCACCACGAGGCGACCCTCAAAGAAGCTAGACAACAAGAAATTAGGGCCCTTTGTCATATCAGAAAAGATCTCCTCACATGCTTACCGGCTAGAACTTCCAAAGACCATGCGGACACACAATGTGTTCCACATCAACCTTCTCACACCCTTCACAGAAGACAAAGACTTTCACAGACGTCAAGCAAGACCACCCCCGATTGTGACAGAAGAAGGAGAAGAAGAATATGAAGTGGACCATGTGGTCGCATGGGAACAACGGAAAAATGGCTTGTACTACCAAATCAGATGGAAGGGGTATGATCCGATAGAAGACACAATGGAAAGGGCTGAAAAAATAGCCGAGCTACCCCAAATCATGGAAGATTTACTCAAACGGCACCCCAAAGCTCCCATACCAAGGAACTACAAACATCATGAGAAAGAGTATAAAAGAGTGGGGGGGAAAGCCTCAAACCTCACCACCAACAGCCTCAGCTCTACTCCCAAACCACCTTCTAAACCAATAAACCCTTTTATACTCTCTACTCCACCATGGCCCCAACTCGCACCAACAAGTCCGCCAAGGCCACCAACGTCCGATATGACCCCCGCGATGCCCGGGTCGTCTCAAACAGCACTCCCAAGTCAGTATGGGGAAAGCAACGCGTGTCACATAAACTCACATGGGGCCACGGCGGCGACAGACTCTACAGCTACCAGGACGCCATTAGGCGATGTGACAGCTTCATCCGAAGCTCGGACTTTGCAAAGTCCCTTGACCCCACCGTCTCCCTCGATTACATCCGTATGGGGGAACGGTGGGACTGCAAATGGATCGGAACCCACACCCTCAAATGCCCCAAACGGGGTAATCTCTACTGGATCGGGAAGGGACCCCGACCCGAGTCGGACGAGGCCATGCAGGCCACAAAACTATTTGTGATAGAAGAGTGGGTAGGGGATGAAGTCGAACACTTGGTAAAAGGGGTACAAAAACTGAAGGGAATGAGCTGGTACCGGGACTATACAGAAACGATGAGGGAAAACACGCGGGCGATCAAAAGCTCGATGAACAGTCTCAGTACGCATCACCTCATTAGGAGGTTGGAAGAATGGGAGAAGGAAGGGAAAAGGAAGGCGGTGCCAAAATGGGTCGAAGACTCAACGGAATGGTGGTTCCGGCTGAGCGATGTAGAAGAAATGAAGGAGGAGTGGATAAGGTCCATTGGCGACAAAGGACAGAAGATGGCCATCGTGGCAAAAGCGGTCGAGGAATGGTGCCAGGCACCCGACATCTCCAAAACCTACCAAGAGGTCCTCAAGGAAATTACCTTTGGGGAAGTCATCAAATTGGCAGAAAAGGAGAAATGGTCGAAGAAGGAATTGCTGGACTGGCTAGACCAGAAAGCCTGGGACAAAGGCAACGAAGACCTCTCGGTGGATATGGCTGACCTGTTACTCGAGCCCCTGGATGAGGACGAGGAATGGGTCAAATTGAAGGAAGAGGTCTGGGGAGCAGAAGCCCCCAATGGTAGCCACAATATCAAGTCCCACCTTCCTCCTGCAGATTTCTAAATATGGACATTTGTATACGGACTCAAAGAATCCTATTGTAACGCTTTTTTTACCTTGTCAAAATCTATCCCCCACGAACTTTTTGTCTTGTCTGCTCGTCTCATGTCCCCTAAGACTCGCCTTTAAGAGGGGGGTAATGTCATGAGCCGTGCACATGACCTCTATCTTTTCTCGTGGCTTACATGCTGTATAAGCCACTCACTTCTTTTCTTCCACTTAGTAAGACTGATTGGCATATCACTAAGCCTCCACATGGATGCTTACTGAGCAAAGCTATCTTTAGCGCGCATACGGTCTTCTTGGACTATTCTTAGCTATGCCTTATTCTTGAATCACCTTCTTTTAGAAACACGTACTATCTTTAGCTCATGTATTCTTGGAACTGTGTGCACAGACCATGTACCCATGAGTATAAATACTCGGTGTGCAAGCTGCTCCTAGACCAGCTTGCTCTACCTCGTCGATCTCCCCTCAAGGGTGATAACTACTAAGAGATACCCATAAGACTTATACACTTAAGACTCAACTATCGATACTAGGTCCTATTAACTTAGGTACTTAGTAATATACTGCAAGCCACGAGTCAATCACAGTCTCTCCAGGAGACGGGTGCCTTCGACGTCCTACTTGCTAGACGAGCAGAGGACTATACTCCTAAGACTAAGAGGCTCGACACCCTACACCGGGCTGTCGTCGATGCTTCGACTTTAGACTACATCTACGAACAGCCACAGGAGGCTGCCACGCATCAGGCTAGGATCCGACGCCAACGCCGTCGCATCCAGAACAGAAAGTAAACACCCTTAGCAACGAGGGTTGTGACATACATCTTCATCGGTAAACCCATCCCAAACCTGCTTTGCTGCTTTCCACAGGCTCTCAAGGCTATTTCGCGACCCAGGGATCTTTGCAATACCCTTTTTGAGGTCCTGCCATAGCGGTTCAATGGGATTCAGGTCGGGGGAAGAGGGAGGATGAGGTAACGAGCGGATGCCAAGCTCATCTCGGGCCACCTGCGTCAATTTTCGGCGATGTGTGCTAGCTCCATCTTCGACCAAATACATCTCAATACCTCTCTCCTCCTCTAAAGACCGGTAGAAATCGAGTAGTGGTCCTTTGAGAACCTGCTCAACATAATCTTCGCCGTTCATCCCACCGGCGCCTTTTCTCTTTTGTCCATTCGAGTCAGTTGTTGCAGGCTCGATGGGAATCAGTGGCCCTTTTCGACCATTTGCGATCACTCCCGACACCATAAGGGTCTTACGACCACTTCGGAAGGTTGGGACAATGGTTGAAGGAAGAAATTCCTCGCCTGGGCGGCGGGTGACCATCGTCTGACCAGGTGATTCGCCAGTCTCAAGTGAGCATTCATCCGACCATGCTACACCATTCCAGTCTCGGCCAGTGTTATCTTTAGCCCATTTGAGCCGTTGATCTACAGTTGATTGACGTAGATAGGGCTTGCGACGGGCTGATCGGCGGTGGTAACCGTTCCGGTGAGCAACATTCCGGACTTGCATCCAAGTAGTTTTGTTGCCAACAAGCTCAGCAACATTCCGATAGGAGTGAAATCGATGCTTTCGAAGGGTAGCAACGATATGACGCTCTTTTCGGGGGGAAATTGCAACAGGACGGCCAGAACGGGGGCGGGATTTGTATGTATGGTATTTATTGTAGCGCTGCAAAAAACTGTACACTCCAGACAAGGAGAAGTTGAGCTCTTGAGCTATCTGTGGGTATGAGAGACCCTGACTACGTAGCGCAACCATACGACCACAATCAAACTCGGAATACTCAGTTCCGCCAGCAACAGTCATGGTAGAGTGTTAGGGTAGCTGATTTTCATACCAATCACGTGTGCCTTTCGCACACTTGTTGTCACCCCGAGTACCGTTACGGCGAGCTCTAAAAGCAAAACGGATTGCTGGGACTGCGCCCGAGCTGTGTTACCAGGACCTGGATAACCCAGCTCGACATATAGCAAATCGTACTGCTTTTGTTTTCGACATTCTAGATATCTTTGCCATCGTACCAGAGTTTCAAGGGCACAAGATTTGGGATTCGGATAAGCTCAAGCGACCGATTGGCCCGCAACAACTTCCCCATGGTCCCGAGCATCGACTGAAGCAGTACATGCTTCCCATGGTCAATATCGACGAGACTTCTTACTCTGGAAACTCGCAGGTCATTGCATCCGTCCTTAAATACTTGAAACTTGACACAGGCTCTGAACGCGATCGGCTTGTACTGGAGCGATTGATTGTCTGGACTGGCGACCAAATGACGGCGCACCGATGCAATATGCTACCTTGATGAGACCGGGTGTAACCGTCGACGCATTTACAGCAACCGCTCGAAGCGAGTACTCAGAGTAGTCTTTTGCCATTTGATTCTCAATTACATTGAGCGGCGATATAATCCAAGTTATGACATCCTCGCGCAGAAAGTGAATGATAATGAATGCGAGAGACTTGCCCGCCCCAGTGCCCGCTATGCAGACAACGTCCCGCCCAGAATAAAGAGCAAGAGCAAAGTCTACTTGAAAATCCCGAGGAACCTTACCGGTTCGACGATAAGCCTCAAGCGCTAGGTGGTGTCGGACAGTCAGAGGGCGGGGGAGATCCTCGATCGTGGCGGCATCCAAGACCAGGTCCATAGTGCGTATCTAGAGCTGATATTTTAGATATCACCTATAATGAATATGATGAGTCTGTAGACAACTTTGTAGACTTGTTGCTTGAGTATTGACGAAATGACGCGGCACACGGAGGTGGGAAGAGCAAGACTTGCGAATTTGAAATGATCTTTCACTAGTGATCCTGCCTCATCCGCGAGCACTCATCTCGGTCATCCAGCGATCGATTTTCGCGCATATTTTTTTACGAGCTATCGCTAATAGCCCATACGAATACTTTTTACTAGTTGCTCAATATCTAATTACGCATGTGGTGAGGAGATTCGGACCCCCCCTAAGATCACTAGTACAATTATCCCAAGCTCCTTGGCAAGCGCCAGCCGCCGTTACTTGTAACAGAGGCAGCTTGCCTTTTTAGGAGCTTGGTTCCAGGCAAGTTCTCTCCGCATCCGCGACCAAACTCTTCAAATTCCGCAACAATTGCTGGGCTGATCGCATGACTCGATCGGCATATAGTCTTGAAACGTCATGGCCCTTCTCGATTCTCTGTCTGCTCCTGCCAACACGGCTCAGCCCTTTTCTGGCATGACAGACGGTGGGATAACCAATCCAGGGCGCATTTATTGCCACCGGATCTATCTAAAATTATCTATTTGGCAGAGATAGGTAATACATACAGGCTATCAATAACAGAATTCTAGTGTTTCTATCCGCAGAATCTCGACCTGAAAACCCACATCCTTCTATCACGCAAATTGCTCGAAGGGGTTTTTAAACAACAACACACGTTGCCTTTCATTCAGCCTCCCTCTTCTCGACTCTGTTGGCAGACAAGGTCGTCTCACATTCTCTTTGACCGTACATTCCTTTCTCCGTTTACTGGTACTCCAACTACATCACCATCCAGGATGTTCATCCGCTTTACCGCTGTATCTATGCTAGGCGCTTTAACAGCGCTGGGCACGGTCCAAGCTACCACTATCGATGCAAGGTTCGGTTTCAGCTTCGGTTCGAGTTTGTGCCAGAGCGACCACTTCTGGTACGACCGTCTGGGCTGCTGCTTGAAGAATGGGGGAGAATCGACAACCCCTCCGTAAGTACAATCGTCTAGAAATTCTGGGCATCTGGCTAACCGGCAGCAAAGGTCTGGGACATCCTGTCCTTCAAACTTCTACTGGCATACGACGCAAAGCTGCTGTGTTCCGAAGTCGAGCAACCCTGTTCTGCAGATACCATCGCTTTGCCCCAGCCTGTACATTTGGGATATCCTCACGTGGTCGTGCAAGCCTCTCTTCCCATCCACCCCTACAACTTGCGGCAGCGGCTTCTGGTGGGGCGCACTCAACACGTGCATCCCCACTGGTAGCACTGGGTACACCCCTCCGTAAGTACTTTCTATTTGTGGAGGTACGAAAATGCCAACGCATACATCCTGTCCAAGGTCCGGCTACTCTTGTCCAGATCAGTGGAGTTGGCTGTCGACATTGTCGTCCTGCAAGCCGAACCAGCCAACTGCGCCCAGTACTCCATCTTGCGGCAACAACTGGCTCTGGCACCCTGGAAAACAGTAGGTCTACCTTCCCGCACTCTTAGTATCGAGTGCTCAATCTATTGTACATTAGATGCTGCATTGCAGGCGGAGGCGGAGGAAACCCCACCCCTTCGAACTCTCCTGGTCAACACTCTCGCAAACGTCATGCTCCGGTACACAAACGTACATCGTTTTGCCCTAGCACTCACCAGTCTTGCCCCATCCCTGGTTCGGATGAGCACGAATGCCTTGATACCCGCTCGGAGCTGACATCCTGCGGTGGCTGCTCGTCAATTGGTCAAGGTCAAAACTGCTTGACTATCCCACATGCCAAGCGATCTACTTGCAACCAAGGTGCCTGTGTGGTGCATACGTGTAAGAGAGGGCTCGAGGTTGGGGCAGATGGTGCCTCTTGTGTTTCTCCCTCTCGTGCTATGCTTTGATACCCTTTTCTTGGGTTGTTTCTTGGACATTTTGGTCGATTTGCACCTATCTTTTTATAGCTTGTTGTGTTCGCGGTTCAGCTTGTTGGAGGCTATTCTTGTAGTGACGGACATTCCGGGGTGTATGTAGGCTATCTAGTGGCCCGTACTAATAGATACGACTGCCCGGGGATGTAGTGCGGTTGCATGAAAAGCGAGCACGACCAACTACGAGCCCCGACTGCGGCTGCACGGGCCATTATTGCACACACGCGAAAGAAGAACGAGTAGACTTCTTGCACAGGCCAAGGGCTCTGTCAACCATGACGGTTTCAGCCTCCCGTTCTGTCACATGCTAGATATCTGTCACGCACTTTTGATGCTTCTCAAAACCTAGGGTAGCCTACTCTAAACAATCTGGCCGGTCCCTCAATGCACTCCGATTATGGCATCTCTGTCGCCCGATTGGTTTATCTTTGTATACGCTCGCAGAGAACATTCAAGGTATGTCCGTCAGCCCCGCCCCTTTCGCTTCTTCAATTGTCTACCTCTCGTTAATTAGAATCCGGTATATACGGGTATCTGCTTTGAATCGTTACTGCGTGCCCCCTTCGTTGTACTCGCCCGTGTTTGGCTAAATGGTCGGCGAACGCCTGTGGGTGCTCGGGTATCTTCAAGGAGCGCCTCCGAGGCGGCAAATTCGCAGGACTAGCGGTTGTTAAAATCGGCCACCGCTCATGACCAACGGTGGATTTGGCAGAGTGGTAAGTTTTGTTCAAGACAACCCTGCCTTTTGAATGGATTACTATGCCTAACTAGCTGCGGCGGAAAGAGGTTGAAATGGTGCCTTCCGATCAACAAATGGGACTTCCATGCTTTTCATCTACTCATGAACACATCTCGAACACGTTGGAATAAAGCCTGCTTTAAGTATATAAAAGTGCCATCGTGGAGAGCAGCGCTAGTGCCTACTCTTCGGGTAACCTTCAGCCCAGCTCGCAGTGGCTGTTACTCCCGAAAACCTGATTATATTCCATACGTTGTTAGCTAAAATGGTCCATGTTGGCCCGCGAACACATACAGACTCGGTATGTATGGATGCACATCTGTAATTTCCGTTGAAGCTACTTTCGAAGCCCGCCAACTCTGCGGATTTACCCTGAATTACGAAGTCCTTCGGTACCGGGTAAATTGGGTAAAGGTCGGGAACATCGAGGCGTCATTGAAGAAGTGTGTTCTCCCTGCATTTCATTCAGTCCCTTGCTACGCCCTCCTCCAATAAGCTCATGTCAGAAGATGTTCAAACAATGCATAGTCTTCGCTTTCCAGTGATTTCAGATCCTTCTAAAACTAAATGGCCAGCCTGGTTTCCCAGTCACCTAAGATCGCCACGTAGTTGGTTAGATAAAAACTGTGCAGAGTCGAATTATCCAATTGTAATACATACTGCTCATGTTTCCAACAAGATCTATGTCGAGCGTCACTATCATATGCATAGGCGGATTTTAATATGTGTGCTTATGCTACTAAACAATCGCATATAGTCAACAGTCGAAAATCAGGGGAATGTTCCCTGTAGGGGCTAAATTTGCTGTTTTTAGGGCAGTAGGACCGTTCCCCTTTGCCCTCCCCCTCCCTATACACACGCATTTTTGGGGGACAACCCTGAAGCCACCTCAGAGTACATGAAGAGGATCGCGAGCCGCTTGCGAATGCTGTATCTGTTCCAGCAGCCACGTGATTCCCTGAAGCCAAGATGCTCTAGTACTGCATCGAGATTTGGACACTCACTCGACGGGCCAATTTCACGGGCAGCACTTATCCCAGGCTGTAAATTCAGCCTGCCCCCATGCGTAACGAGCCAGGCCATGCTTTCCCAGTACTTGTGGGTCTTATCACGCGTGAGCCAATACCATGATCTTAGTGAACATCAGTCGTATAGATATTTGCATACCTCCGCTATGTATGACTAACAGGTTCCCCGATTCAGGAACACCCCCGGCGGAAGGGCACCTCTCTGACTAACTGAGCGGAATGTGCAGCCCGCGGCGACGCTATGCCGACGCTCATGGCAGCTTAAAGATCAAATTGGCCTCGAAGGGTTCCGATCTGGATCTATAAAAGCGAGAACAAGCACACAGTCTGTAAACCAAGCTTCCCAACAGACCGAAATCTTACCAATGGCTGCAACTCCTGAAAATCCCATCATTTTCTACGATATTGTCGCTAAAGACGGGTCGTACTGGACACCAAACCCATTCAAGACTCGGTATGTCATCGCACTTGGTGATATATAGGTGCTTAAACTGAAGACGAATTTAGTCTCACGCTAAACTACAAAGGCCTCCCTTACCGAGTAAAATGGGTCAAGATCGAAGACGTCGAGCCGCTAATGAAGGAGATGGGCATTCCTCCGACGTCTAAAACCTTCCCGCATTACACTCTTCCGAGTAAGCTCTACCATATCAATCCCATATCAAACGCTAATTCACCTTGAACCATTTTGCATATAGTGATCGCGGATCCCTCGAGCGAGCCTGACGGCAAACCTACTCTCGTTTCCGAATCATTCAGGATCGCAGAGTACCTGGACGAAAAGTATCCAGCACCCAAGTACCCGATCGTCATACCACCCGGAACCCGTGTGCTTCAGAAAATCTTTGCGGAGCAATACGCGCCGTCCATCGCTATGGCTCCCATACCGGCGATTGTCTCGGGTCTACCTGCCGCCGTCTTGGATGAAGCCAGCACCGAGTACATGTATCGTACCCGCGGCAAGGAGACGTTCAACCCGGTCTCTGAGGAAACGAGTGCCAAAGTAATGGCTGAAGCACGAGAAAAGTGGGATGGGTTTGCGCTGACGATAGGAGACGGCCCGTGGATCACGGGCGACACGGTTACGTTTGCAGACTTTTTAATTGGCGGGTTGTTGTTCTTTTGGCGTCGAATTGGCGGAGGAGACGAGGGAAAGCTGTGGAAAGAGCTCGCAACATGGCAAGATGGAAGGTGGGCGGAGTACTGGAAACTGGTTGAAGCGATCGAGAACAAGTCTTCGTGTCTGGCTTGACTACCATTATATATATATAGCCGTATAGGTGTATATCGTTTAATTATCGATTGAAAGACGATCCTTCGATATGTCCTATTTCCGCTAGTAACCCCAGCCAAAGCTAAAGGTTCTCGATTCCATAAACTCTCAATTGATTCATATCAATCTATTGTCCCTAGATCTGCCGCTATCTGTATCCGCAGGCATGTTGGCAACTCTCTCGACACATGTAAAAACCAAATTCTGCTGGATTCGTTGCGTCTCGGTAGGTTAAACAGACAATTGTATATATATAGGAGGTAGGGTACTAAGAGGCTTATGGTGAACTGAATATCATCGATGTCACTTTCATGTACAAAAGATTGGGTGGTTCAATAACAAGAATGCAGCTACATCCTTCACTTGAGGTGACGAGACAATACGTATCCGGTCATTTGAACTCCAACTCAGATTCGATTGTCAGTGCCAGCCATAACACGAAGGCGACTTGTCACTAGTTATATGCGTGGTCTGAATCGACATACCGCGTAGCTCTCCCTAGGGCAAAGCGTGGTAGAAGGGAGAAATTAACGAGACAATGGTATAGATAAGGAAACAAGCGCGTTAAGAGCGACCAGATATCGAGCCCCAAGAGGCTGACGCCACGGTGTATCGCCAAATCCGTGATCGGTGTGCCACAGAGGATGCCCGCTCTCATCCGTTGGATGGACCCTCAGAATTATGCTTTTAGAGTGATAAGGGAGAATTGAACAATTCGAACTTACATAAAGACGCGACTAGCTTTGACAGGGGCTAGTGAGGGATAGGCAAATCAAAAGACATATGCAGACGTACTGGCGATTATTTACGATCAAAATCAATAAAAACTATACAAATCATACCACAAGTCCGGTTTATGTCCGGATATGAAGGCGATACAACCGAAATTGTCCCTTTGAAAAGGCTGTACGCCACCGTATCGGTTGATAAACCCACAACTGCCAGGCTTGATCACATAGGCACCGCTACCCGTAACTAATTGCGATGCTCAGGCTCGGGAGCCCGCTAAACAATCGCATATACTCAATAGTCGAAAATTAGGGGAACTCGACGGGTCAATTCCACGGGCAGCGCTGATCTTGGGCTGTAGATTTAGCCTGCCCCTGCGCATGACGAGCCAGTCCATGCTTTCTCAGTGCTTGCGAGCCTTGTCAAGCGTGAGCCAATACCATGATCTCAGTAAACACCATCCGTATACCTCCACTATGCCTGACTAATAGGTTCCCTAATTTAAGGATTCTTTTCGCTAGAAGATCGCCTTTCTGACTAACTGGGCGGAATGCGCGGCCGGCCGCGGAGCCATGCCGACACTCGCGGCAGCTTGAAGACCAAATAGGTCCCAAAGAAGTCCAACTAGGATGTATAAAAGCGAGAACACGCACAGTCCACCAAATAACTCCCCGGCACATTGAACTCATACCTATGGCTGCCACTCCAGAGAACCCCATTGTTTTCTACGATATTGTCGCTAAAGACGGGTCGTACTGGACACCAAACACGTTCAAGACTCGGTACGTCATCGTACTTGGTGATATACGGATGCTTAAACTAACTTTTAATTTAGACTCACGCTAAACTACAAAGGTCTCCCTTACCGAGTAAAATGGGTCAAGATCGAAGACGTCGAGCCGCTAATGAAGGAGATGGGCATTCCCCCGACGTCTAAAACCTACCCTCATTACACTCTCCCGAGTAAGCTCTACCATATCAATCCCATATCAAACGCTAATTCACCTTGAATCACTTTGTATACAGTGATCGCGGATCCCTCGAGCGAGCCCGACGGCAAACCTACTCTCGTTTCCGAATCATTCAGGATCGCAGAGTACCTGGACGAAAAGTATCCAGCACCCAAGTACCCGATCGTCATACCACCCGGAACCCGTGTGCTTCAGAAAATCTTTGCGGAGCAATACGCGCCGTCCATCGCTATGGCTCCCATACCGGCGATTGTCTCGGGTCTACCTGCCGCCGTCTTGGATGAAGCCAGCACCGAGTACATGTATCGTACCCGCGGCAAGGAGACGTTCAACCCGGTCTCTGAGGAAACGAGTGCCAAAGTAATGGCTGAAGCACGAGAAAAGTGGGATGGGTTTGCGCTGACGATAGGAGACGGCCCGTGGATCACGGGCAACACGGTTACCTTTGCAGACTTTTTCATCGCCGGATGGCTATTCTTTGGGCGTCGCATTAGCGGTGGAGAAGAGGGAAAGCTGTGGAAAGAGGTCTCGACATGGCAAGACGGAAGGTGGGCGGAGTACTGGAAACGAATTGAAGAGATTGAGAAGAAATCTTTGTGTCTGGCTTGACTGCCGTTACTTGCATTTGTATAATTATATATTGTTCTAAGCACAAGTATCGATTGCAGAACAACCCCTTGATGCACCTTACTCTAGATAAGAACGGTCAAATCACGAGATATATGCGCACATACCGGCGATTATTTACCATCAGAATCAATAAAGGCGACACAAAGATACCACAAGCCTGGTTTACGTCCATACAACCGAAATTGTCCCTTTGAAAAACTTGTGCGCCACTGTATGGGTCGATAAACCCACGACTGCCAATCTCGATCACCTAGGCACAATAGTCCATAACCGACCATGATGCTCCTCGGGAGCCCATGCTTTGGGTATACAGACTCTCTTAGAGTCTAGCCCACTTGTCAGCCCCAACTGAACCTGGTTGACAGGTGCCCCTATTGCTCTCACTCGTCCTAGGCTGTCTCCCACGTCTGATGGAATCTGTAATCCGATTAACCAAAGTGGCTAATACAATCTTGAAACAAAACGATGCAGAGCGCGAGCGCGAGACAATTGAGTGAAATCCAAGGAGAAATAGAGCGAGACAGAGACTGAACAAAGAGAGTCTAGAGGAAAAGGAGGCAAAGCACAGACAAACGTTTTACCCAAAGTTGTACAACAAAAAAAGAGAGAGAGAGAGAGAGAGCGAGCTATAACTTATACATATCGACACAGTCAAATAGAAACCAAAGAAACCCAACCCATCACCATCCGTATACAATGTGACTAATCCGAGCGACCGTCCGAATTTTGTACGATTTAAATTACGCCTGCCATGTCTAATAGCTCACCGCCTGGCCGGAACCGCAAGACAAATCGCGCCCAAGATTCCTGCGACGAATACAGCCAGCACCGCGCTGCGAACGACGATTTCCCATTGAGCTCGTGTCACAACCGGACTCAACACGCGCGTGAGCGGTCCAAATGTCGGAATATCCGCGCCGGCCTTTTCGCTGCCAGCCTCGGCCTGAGCCGACCACGCGGTGGCGGGCGTTTGGGGCGAGACGGGCAGGGCGTCAAAGTCAAAGGACCAGCCGGTGTGTGATCGAGATTGGCTCTGGGGTTGATGGGCCGACGTGGACATGGCGGCGAGTTCGCAGCCCTCGCCCCCTTGTTCCATACCAGGCATGGACGATGCAGCCGACAGCGAGCGCGGGACCGGTTTGTGCTCAAATGTGGATGTGGATCCGCCCTCGTTGCCACGTTCCAGGTCGACGAAGAGATGAGCGTCCGAAGCAGGGCGAGATTTTTCCGAGACGACGTCGTCTTGGGCACCGGTAATCGTGCGACCGTTGTCGAGATTCGAGATGGGAGCAGTGATTTTGGGACGGGCGAGCTCATAGGGGTAGAGCTGTCGGGCATCGCCGAATAGGAAGATGACAATGCAGACACCTGTCAATCATAACGTCAGTTTAAGTTTAGATCTAGACCCCAAGGCTGAACTGATATGGGCACAATCCAAAGTGTTCATTTCCCGGGATTCGAAAGGAATGACGTACCATGTAAGCTCATGATGGTAATCCAGGCGCCGAGC
Source organism: Ceratobasidium sp. AG-Ba (assembly GCA_016906575.1). Classification (NCBI taxonomy): domain Eukaryota; kingdom Fungi; phylum Basidiomycota; class Agaricomycetes; order Cantharellales; family Ceratobasidiaceae; genus Ceratobasidium; species Ceratobasidium sp. AG-Ba. The sequence goes on along the minus strand of CP059612.1, from coordinate 2,236,211 downwards.
CAGAATATGGGGATAGCCGCGACGCGGAGCGCACGTCCGCCTCGTCCGGCGAGTATGCTCATGAGGACCGGGGCCAGACCGACGACTGAAAATAGACTGGACGTGAGCCCCGAACGCAATCAGCACGATAAAGGAGGGACATACCCAACGTGATCACGCCCAGGGCGATACCGAAAAGCCCTCTTGCCCGTCCAGAGTTGCCACAGGAACCAGTGACAAACCGGGTCAGCGACTCGCGCAACATGTCTTCCACCTCCCTGCGGACTTTGGCGAGTGCGGGTGGGGGTGGGTACGAGGAATGAGTCGGACCAGTGTATTCATAGTGATGCGAGCTTGCATGAGAGGAAGTATCGTCGGAATTGGTGAGCAGCTTGTCGAGGACAGAGGATGGGAGGTTGAGTCGGTAGGGGGCGCCCGACGCAAAGAACGTCTCTTTGGCACGAGACCAGGAGAGCGCGAGTTTGGGTGAGTAGGGAGTGCCGCTCTGAGCCCATTGGGTGTACAAGCGCGTATAGTCGTGGAGCCATTGGAGAAAGTAGCTGCACGCGGGATGGGGTGAGATGAGCTCGAGCAGCAGTTGGGAGAGCACTCACAAGTTCTCGGGCGAGTGCTCGACAAAGAGGAGATACTCTTCAAAGTCCTTTCGGCTGAGCGGCGGGAGGTGCTGGCCCTCTGCAGAGCGTCAGATCGGGGCACAGAAAAGAACCGGGCAACGCACCTAGCACATCGGTCAACTTGACCTCGAAGAGCGGGGTGAGCAAGAACGAGCGCACGCGGCCGATCTTGACCTGGGAGGGGGGCGGGTGGAAGAGCCTGCGCGGGACATCGAGCAGCGACTTGAACGAATAGGGGTAGTGCTCGGGGCGGGAGGCCATGGCGAGGGGGACACGAGACACGATCCCGGCCCCGCACGAGCACGAGCTTTAAGCGTGATCGTCGATGGGACGGGAAGCCGGACGGAAAGAGTGGGCCCTATGTCATCTCACGTGTACCTGTTCCTATCCCAACCCTCGCGACGAACCGACCCACCGCTCTGGAATCTATCGGCGGACTGTCTCCAGCTTCGTGTCCGTAGCCCCAACTGGCCCTATCTCAGACTGTATGCGCTGTTTCGGGCGCGGAAATGTGCCCCGTCGGTGGCGCTCGGCCACTCACAAATCTCGCCGCATGCTGACACATAACTCACCGCTGATTCACGTGCGGTTTCAGTCCTATCTCCGGGCTAGAAGCGTTCAATAAAAAAAAATGATCTTTGACACATTCTCGTGGTACCCGCGTGCGCCGGCCGGGGGCGAATACCTCGCGTGCTTCACCAGTTGCGGGCATCGATCAAAGTCAGGTATCCGTAGTGCATACACCCACACCATCTCTTTCACGCGGAATGTGCTTGTCGTGCTACTTGGCATGACGCGATCTCCGGCCTCCGACGCATACACGTTACAGTATCTTCATACCACTACGAACTAACCGCTCTGATCTTCCAGATCCCGTCGATTACGTTCTGCCACCTCCACGCGGAATAGGCACATTCAGGCTCCCGAACACGCTATCACCTAAACATTTAGATCATCGACCAAGGCTATATCACACTTTTCATCCTTGATTGCACTAACCCAAAGATCGTGCAACACAGAATGGGTCACCTGAACTATCGAGCTCGCGGTCCCAGCCCACGCCTGGAACATATTGCACCCGCGACCGCACATTTCCCGCCACTCTTCTTGTCCCTAGTAACACCCCTCGGAACTGTCCGCCTAGGCCGAGCCAAGCTTGGCCGCTGCTACATGCAACACAACCGGCGAAACTCAGCCTGGCGTAGAACCGAAAAGTCCGAAGCTCAAACCCTCACGACTTTTGTGTTACGGTAAAATCCATGTAATTGAAAAAAAAGACTAGTTGTAGCATAACACCCCCCTCCCAAAAAGAGACAAAAACAGCAAGTCCGTCCAAGGTAGCACAAAAACAGATTCAAAAAAACGAGCGGCACTAAGATCGACTAGACTATACAATATCACACCATCCATCACCCAGCTCATGGCCTCGCGGTCGGCGCAGGCCATCTCCTCTGGTTCGCACACGTCATCGGGCTTGGGCTCGCAATAGCGTCCCACGCGGGTGCGTATGTGCATCCACTGACGGCCGTATACGCCGGAGCGCTATCAGCAGTGTTGAACCATCCGCTCCCGGCATCAAACGTCTTGGTCGTCTTGCCAGAGGCAGACGTATACGTCGGAGCAGGCATGGTGCTAATCGTACCAGTCGCAGTATACGTTGCGTATGGCGGGTTCGCGTTCGAGATGGTTGCCGGGGGCCAAGTCCCATACGACGCGATCTGGTCGGCCGAAATCGTCCCGGCACCCGCTCCTCCGGTCTGCCAAGCCTTGAGCGGAGGCGTGAACGGATTGTTCGGGAGACCCTGGCTGGCACACGTTCCGGCCGCCGTGCGAGGATCGGGCGTGATCCAGCCTTCGGCAAGACCAAGCTCATACGACCAAAACGGAGACTCGACCTTGCCGGTAACACTCGAATTGCCGATCCTCCACGTCCAGAAGAACCAGTTCTGAAGCAAATCGTCAATCAAAAACCCGAGAAGGGAGAAGACAAGAACTTACTTGGAGCGCGTCCATGCTTGCCAGATTGAATTCCCGGATACCTTGGCGTGTTGCGTCGTCCCATTTCTGATAGTCGGTCCAAACGTCGCAGCTGCCCGCTCCTTGGCCCTCGAAGCCCTTGAACGTACCGTCGTAACGGCTTCCAAGTCCGACACCGTTGACATTGAGACCACAATCGTTGATCGCGTTGCTCCATTCGCCAGCTGCGGTAAAGCCCATGCCAGAGTTCATCGAGTTGTTCATGTTGCTCGCCCAAGCCAGGCACGGTTTCAACACCTGCTTGTCCATGGGATCGTTGCCAACACCGTTGAACGCGAGGTAGGGGTGAGCTGGCGATCGATCATGTCAAGGATGGCAACAACCACATGGTCAAGACGACGTACTGTCAAGACCGATACGGTCTGCGCCAGCGAGGAACCCTTGCCACTTGTCGAGTCCCATAAACCCGTCGTGGATGGAAATGAGAGGACCGTTGCCCTCACCGACGCCGGTGATATTGCGGATCATGTTGTACGCCTCAAGATAGCTACGATATACTCGTCAGCAACCGACATCGAGCAACGTAGGAAGGACTCACAAGGCACCGATCTGCGGTTGGCCAATGGTACCCACCAAGGCCTCATTGAGGATACCAAAGAATGGAATGACATCCTTGTACTGCGGTTGAGAGATAAACTCGGTGAGGATGCTAGACACTCGTCGTCAATGTCATTGTCCAAGATGGTAGCCAAGTTACGCTCACCGAATATAGTTGAGCGTGCGCTGCGCGTTGGCGACACCCATCACACCATTCATAAAATTGGGACCATGGCCCAACCGACCCGAGTGGTTCCAGCTGTTTTGACTACCTGGCGCAGTGTGCAAATCCAAGTTGATCCTGATACCATACTTGCGTGCCCACTTGATCGCCTTTAAAAAGTAGGACCAGCACACGCGCGGAAGGAACGGCTCGTCGTCCCAGACTTCGATTGCCCAGTACGGCAAAGGGATGCGTACCCAGTTGAGACCTGCGGCAGCGATGGCGGCAAAGTCTTTTTCGGTCTGAAGCGAGTCGGCTAAGTATAGGTTGGCATATGAACGAAAAGAAGCTTACAATGAACGTCTTGTAGTGCTCTTCCATCAACGTTTGCAGTCCACCGCCCGCGGTGTCTTGGGCCATTTGCTGGCTGAGCGTCCATTCATCGACGGCAACGATCTGACCGTTGGTGTTGTATTTTTCAAACAGGGCTGGGGAGATGAACGGTTCGGTATTCAACCAGCCGCCCAAGTTGACACTGCAAGCCCAGGTAAGTAACCGGTTCGGTATGTTTAAACGAGCCAACGCACCCCCAAATCTTGTCCGTGCTATAGTCCCAGGACTGGTTGAGAGGCTTGGTCCAGCTGTTCGGGCGCGCGCTGTTGTCAAACGGATTGCTCGGATCCTCAACCCAAAAGCCGCCAAACTTGTTCACATAGGTCATGGTTCCGCCGTCAGTGAGCTTGACCGTGCTACCGTCTCCACCAGTGATAGGATCTTGGCTTCCGTTGCCGCCATTACCGCCATTGCCACCGTTTCCGCCATTCCCTCCGTTGTTACCGCCAGACGAGCTGCCGTTTTCACCCACAAGCGAATTGGGCTTGATGATCTTGAAGTACACGGGGATAAGAACGCCAATCGCGATCAAAATGAGAACGAGCAAGCCGACCCCACACCGGAACAGTGTGTTGCTCTTTTTCTTGGACGGAGCCGCATACAACTCTTCCTTGTCCAGCCCTCGTGATTTGCCAAGCGGAGACATCGGCACGCTCGTGTTCGAATTAAAGTTGGCAGTGCTCCCATAGGGGTCGTCGCGATACCCAGCGGGGGCAGAGCCACCTAAAAACGTAGTGCTGCCGCCAGGTGTGGGTGTGCCAGGCGCGAATGCAGAATCGCGGTTGTACGGCGAGCCGGTGCCGTAGGAAACGATGCTATCCCTCGGCTGGGGTTCGCCAAAGTTGCCGAGCGGCGCGGGGTTGCGGAGCGGGCCGTCGTCTGAGAGTTGGTAGAACCTGGGGGGGGCAGCACCAGGAGGAATGTCGCCCTGGGGGTAGCCATAGTCGTGCGCGAGGGGCTGGGCCTCTGGGTTGGGCGCGTGTTGACCAAACGGATTTTGGTCAAATTGCTGCATGTTTGGATTGGGCGACGGCGGGGCCGGATGTAGGGGATCATAGTGCGCCATGCTGGCGATTTTAAGACTGGACGACCGAGGCTATGAGCACATGGAGGCTGAGCGGAAAAAACCCACGGACGTACCACGGCGGTTGTCAGGATGTGTGCGTGTGCGGGCGTGCGGTTAAGTGAGAGGCAGGGCACAGAGCAGAGAGCGGCGAGGGGGAGTCGTAGCTGGCAGCAACCTCGCACCGGGCCTTTGAATGAGTCCCAATCCACGCGACACAGCCATCTGCATCCGCCGCGACACCACAAATAGCCTCGTCCCGCCGCGTTCGGTCCCAGGAATCCAGTCAAATGTCAGCATTTGTTCTTTTTTTCTGACTTCCGTACGGTTCTCGTGCTTGGATCTGCCGAGAAGGACGAGTCTCTTGCGTGGATTGCCAAGCTCGCGCCGTCAAATGCCACATCGCGGTCACGTGTGCGCGTTCTCGTCACTCGTCGGCTCCACCGACTCCACCCCCGTGGGGTATATATTACTTATTAGCGTGCGTTTGGACATTGTCTCGCGCACTTGGCTCGACATTGCGCTGCATACACCCACCCCACCCGGGATGACCGGCACACCCGGCACGTGAACTTCTCCAGCAGAGCCTATCGCTTGTTCCAAACCACGACCGAGCTAAAAACGCCGCTTCTTGAATCCATGTCGGAATCCCGACTCTCGCGTGCGGTTCAAGCAACCACCCTGCCTCCGTACGCGTTTTTCCCGGTCTAGCCTAAAATCCGCATTGATTAAATCCACCAGTATCCCGATTGCCGCTCGGTGGGCTGCTGCATACAAAGGCACCAACTTGATTAATCTTTCACAGGGCGTTCCTGGATCGCCGCCTCATGACCAGGTTACCCAGAGGCTGAGCGAGGTCGTCAAGCTTGGTGACAGCGCAGGGTATGGCGCTATTCTGGGAGATGCAGCCATGAGGCAGGCGCTGGTCGAAGAGATCAAGTTTGTGTATGGTGGCGGGCAGGCCGATGTCAAGTTTGACGATGTGGCGCTCAGCGCTGGCTGCAACGCTGCGTTTATGGCTGCCGTTATGGCGATTGTAAATAAAGGCGACGAGATTATTCTCCCTGTGCCATGGTGAGTCGGCGCATACATCATTGCACTCGTCTGATATCATAACTAGGTACTTCAACCACGAGTAAGCCAGTGACAGCCATCATTTATTGCATCTGATGCCCCTCTAGAATGACTCTTCGGATGCTAGGAATAGACATCGTTCCTCTTCCCGTCTCGATCGAAAACGGATTCGTTCCAACAATCGCCCAAACCGAGTTGATCATCACTCCTCGAACCAAGGCCATCGTGCTCGTCACTCCAAACAACCCAGCAAGTGCTCGTCCCTCCAATCCTCTCCTCCCAACTCACCCCGCGATAGACAGGTGTGATTTACCCACCGTCCTTGATCGAGTCCTTCTCGTCTCTCGCAGCCAAACACAACATTTTCCTCATCCTCGACGAAACCTACCGAGACTTTGTGACTCCAGGCCCACCCCACTCGCTGTTCACCCAACCAACATGGCGCACAACCCTCATCCACCTCTTCTCGTTTTCCAAAAGCTATCGAGTCCCAGGCCACAGACTAGGCGCACTCGTCGCAGGCCCTGACGTACTCGAAAACGTGTTCAAAGTCTTGGACTGTATGCAGGCGAGTCACCACGGCGTTCCTGACCGTCTTCCAAATTCCAAGAAAAAAAAATCACAAAATCTGACGGACGTGCCTTTAGATCTGCCCAGCACGTCCACTTCAACTCGCACTCGCACCGATCCTGCCAAGTCTCCGGTCCGACTTGGCCGACCAGGCCAAAGAACTCGAAACGCGACACGCCGTGTTCAAACAAACCCTCACGGGCTCGGGATGGGAGATCGGATCGGCGGGCGCGTATTTCGCACTCGTCAAGCACCCATTTAAAGGCGTTCGTGCAACCGAGGTGTGCAAACGGTTGGCGGAAGAAGACGGTGTTGTCGTAAGTGATTTACCCTTTTTTACATGACAAGTTTGGTAAATTTGGCAATTTTGTAGTTGCTACCATTGTCATTTTTCGCGCCTGCCGATGATTCGGCATGGGATAGCTGGATGCGTGTGTCTGTCGCAAACGTCGGAGCCGAAGCAGTGCGAGAGGCGGCAGTTCGAATGGTCGAGTCGGACAAGCGCGCTCACGAGTGGAAACCGATCTGATTCGGACTGGACATGACTCGTGTCCGTTCCGTAACTGGTGTTGCTGTGTCTGGATAGCAAGTAGACTCGTTCTGTCCCGAAACCAGCTGTACAGCTCATTGCTCCCGGCATGGCTAGGACGTTCTCGTAAGGTCACATCATGCTCGAGCGTTAAGCGCCACACTCGAATTAGATCAGGTATATATAAAACCAGCGTGCTCAGGGCGCTCGATTCCCCTTGCCCCCATTTCACTCCTCACGCTCCTACCCATGAACAACCGATACTCGTACACGCCCCAGGGTTATGGACAGCAGCAGCACCAATACCAGGGCGGACGGGCAAACTCGCGCCCGCTCCCCCCGACGGGCGGACCCGGCCCAGCTGGGTTTGTTGGAGGCGGGCACAATCCCCGTCCGCCGCCAGGTGCTGATCCTCAGTAAGCACAGGCCTCATCGAGAGCACGAACACGAAGCTAACCGCGCTTCCGACAGACTATGGAGCTGGTTCATTACCGTCGACGAGGACAGGTCAGGCCAGATTTCTGCCACCGAGCTCCAGCGTGCACTCGTCAACGGAAACTGGAGTCCGTTTGACCTCGATACGACCAAGATGTTGATGGGCATCTTTGTGAGTGCCTCGTAATCGCCCTTGCATCATCAGCTGAATAGGGGCCCAGGACGTCGATCATAGTGGCTCTATCAATTTCAACGAATTTGCTGGTTTGTGGAAGTACATTGCTGATTGGCAAAAGTGAGCATAATCGCCACGCATTCTTGATCTATTCTCATTTCCTCTGTAGTGTCTTCCGCCACTTTGACTCGGACAATTCGGGTTCCATCGAAGGCCACGAATTGGCCAACGCACTACGTCAGTTTGGATACAACCTCTCTCCACAACTCATTAACCTCGTTTCCAACAAGTACTGTAAGTGTCTTCTTGCACATTTCTTCCGCGTTTCTTCTCACATGGCCGTGTAGCTGCTCTTCCCCCTTCGAGTATCCCCGGCGCTCCTGCCCCCGGCATCTCCTTTGACCGCTTTGTCCGGGCGTGTGTTGCCATCAAGACTCTTACGGAGGCCTTTTCTCGTCTGGACACCGATCGGGACGGATGGATTCAGATCAATTACGACACATTCTTATCTGTACGTCGTCTGTTTTTTTTCCCGCATCCGCCCCTAAAACCTGACTCGTTGCGTACAGACTATGCTCAGCGCTCCTTGAAAGACTCAGTCACATAATACTGAAATCTGAACTTTATATATCTTCGAGTCGCGCTGCATGGTCTCGCACACTTAATTTTGGTTTATGTTACCCGATGTGTTGTTGTAAAATATTTAAAATTTCTCTTGTTGACTGAAAAATCACGAGTCACTCCGTTCAAGTCAAGTCGATCAGCCAGGCACGAGCGCCCATCCTCGAGGCTCTCATAATTTTGATTTGCGTCTAGTTGACTCGCACTCGCTACTGTCCAATAGTGGGATCTTGACCAACTCTTGCAGTTCTGCGACTGCCCGACGAGACTCCCCAATCGGAACATCTGTGATTAGTTCCGTTTGCGAGCGGACATGGGGCCTGGGCTGAGCGCTTTCCACTCACGTATGGTCTTCATCCCGAGCTTCTTCGCAGTTCGCAGGTTCCTGCACGTACGTACAAACGTCAGAATTCGGACGTATCAGCCACTGTGGGGACGTACAATCCCAGGTCATCAAGGAACACGACTTCACTCGGCTTGACGTTGTTCGCCCTGCACGCATACTCGTAAATGTCCGGCTCGGGCTTCCTACCAAGTCCGACACCGCATCAAGAATGATCCATACTTAGCCACATTCCCCACAGTAATATAACTCACCGTGACCCAACGACACTGCTATCCACGAAATCGTCAAACAATTGACGTATCCTCGGTCCGCCCGGTCCACCTGTATCAGCTCCCCAGCCTAGAAACTCGAGCTCTACCTCGGGATCGAACAGGGCTTTGGCTGTCGTTTCGTTCATGCTTCGGATGCGGTCGTATTGGGCTGAATAGTTGTTGGTGAGTGCGACGATTCGGAAACGACCCGACGCCCGGAGTTTGTGGATCGCGGTCAGGATGTACGGGTCAAATTCGGCGGACCGCATCATTCGTCCAAAGAGCTAGGGAGACTTGGGTCGACTGACATGCAAATAAGAGGGGATCGGAAGGAATTACTTCTCTGCCGTCGATTGCGACTGACTCTGGGAGATGCGGCACCTCTGGGGGCCGAGTCCGGTTCAGTCCTTCAAGCGCGAAACTATCAGGCTCACCAACATTTTTTGACTTGCACCACTCTCTATAATACGTGTTCCCTCGGGTGGCGTCACTCAGCTCTTCGCCAAATTCTTTGTAGAACGGATACAGCTCGAGCTCATTTCGTTCAAATCGCTGCCACGCTCCTCCGCGTCCTAACACAGCCCGTGAGAAAAAGAACAGGAGCAGGGGCAAATACGTACCAAGTTTAGCGATGTGCAAGTTCAACCAGTCTTTAGGTAACCCTTTCTCTTGTTCGTATGCGTGTATGGCAATGAGAGGCGATTTGATCACCACTCCACCAATGTCGAAGAAAACGGCCTTGATAGAGCTCGAAGGGATGGTCATAGCTATTCAATTAAGAGCCAGAATCGATGTTTTTTCTCAAAAAAAAAATCTGTTGCAAAAAGGAGGGTATAAGTTTATGAGTTGCGACAGTGGCTGGGGCAGAGCAGCGGTATTAACGGCTCGGCAAACAAGCTTGATCCGGGTGCCGAGACGTCGGTCCATACAGCACCAAACATATGCATTCCTACCCGATCATGCAATCGCCGTTTATAATAACTCATTGCACTTCAGAGGATTTTTGTGTATACTGCTCGACCTCTGCCCAAAGTTTACCCCACCTCCCGTCCTGCCAGCTACTCATATCCTTCCACAGCTTCATCTCATCCCCTGGCTCAATCACCCGAACCCAGTAAAACAGAGCACCAAGCATAAGGTCGCCATACGAAATCTGGTCACCCATCATAAACGGACCGCTCTTGTTCTGTGCAAGATGTTGCCCAAAAGCATTCCACTTTTCTCGGGCTTCTTCCCAGCTTCGAGGACCATCCTCCTTTGCAACTTGGTCTAGCGGTTTACCAAACCGCTCCCCACGCGTGCGCCTAAAGTACTCTTCGCCCCGTGCGTCTAGGAATCCGGGGCGGCCAACTAAAGGAAGCAGGGTTGGGCGAAGCGGTTCAAAAAGCGCCGTAAATGTTTCAGTAAACAGGGAATGGAAGGCACGGGTGCCCGGAGGGAACAAGCTTGGATATTGAGGGCTCGGGTACTTGTCCTCGAGATATAGTGCGATTTTGAACGAGTCAGAGACGTAGGTCGGATTTTTGTTCGAATCACTGGACGGATCAGCAATCACTATGTGAGATTTTCAGTCTGTTAGTAGCCGAGTTTCGTAAAGCCTATGAGCATACTTGGAAGCATGTACGCAGGGATTCCGTCCCAAGTGGGAGGGATCCCGAGCTTTTTGAATAAAGCCTCGATGTCAGGATGCGATACGTATTCGACGCGGTATGGTATATTTTTGTAGTTTAGCGCAAGCCTCTCATTCCGTGTTAGGCTCACTGAAAATATTCTTCGTATATGCGCGCACCTCGTCTTCCATGTGTTCGGAGACCATGGCCCCACCTTGGAAGGGATATCAAACAACACCAGCGGGTTCTCCCTTGTTGCCGCCATTGTAACTTCTGGGGGAGAATGAGAGCAAGAACCTGAGCCTGAGGCCAGACGACTTATAGGTTCGGCCAAACGTTTCCGATTGCCTGTGCACTCGTGACTCGACTCGTACGGATCTAGCTCAACCTGGAATCGTTGTCCAGTGATAGCTTCATCCGCGATGCTCCATGTTATAAAACAAGGACTGAGCCCGTAAGATAGTGTAGTGACTTGGAAATCATATAACGGGTTGGCGAACAGCACTAGACGTTCATATTCTAGCTTAATTCTTGTCGTCTACAGCTCACTACACTTCAGAGGAGTTCTGTGTGTATGGCTCGACCTCTGCCCAGAGCCTGGCCCATCTCCCATCCTGCCAGGTGCTTATATCCTTCCAGAGCTTCTTCTCGTCTCCCGGCTCAGTTATTCGAACCCAGTAGAACAAAGCTCCCAGCATAAGGTCGGCATACGAAATCTGCTCGCCCATCACGAACGGCCCACCCCCGTTCTTGTCGAGATGCTCCTTGAATGCGCCCCAGACCTTGGGCCCTTCGGCCCACGTCCGAGGTCCGTCCTCCTCTGCGAGGCGAGCCAACGATTTGCCGAACCTCTTGTGACGGGTCCTCTGGAAATACTCATGGCCCCGGTCATCTAGGAACCCAGGTCGGCCGACCATGGGAAGCAAAGTAGGACGAAGGGGTTCATGGAGTTTCACAAAGGTTTCCGTAAAAAGAGAGTGGAAACCTCGAGTACCTGGGGGGAACAACGTTGGGTATTGAGGGCTTGGGTACTTGTCGTCGAGATATAGCGCAATCTTGAACGAATCGACGACATAGGTTGGTTTCTCGTTCGGATCACTTGAGGGATCGGCAATCACTAGTTATATTGACATCGTTAGTAATCGAACCCGGTCAAGTCGGCCAACTTACTAGGGAGCGTGCAAGGGGGGTTCGAGTTTGGAGTGGGAGGGACTCCAAGCTTTTTGAATAGAGGCTCAATGTCAGGATAGGACACAAATTCCACTCGGTAAGGTATGCGTTTGTAGTTCAGCGCAATCCTATCGTTCGAAGTCAGCCAATCCGGAAAACACATGATATATGCGCTCACTTGGTCTTCCATGTGTTCGGAGACCATGGCCCGAACTTGGAGACAATGTCATAAAACACAATTGGGTTCTGTTTCGTAGCAGCCATACTCTTGCTGGTGATGGGAAGGAGGAAAGAGTCTGAGCGCGGACTCGGTATCTTGTGGGCCGATCAACTCTCTCCGAACACTTGCTCGTGACTCGAGTGGTCCAAATTTAACCAAGCTGACATACGTTGCCAGCGATAAAATTGAATATATACATGCACCGCGTCTCTCCGCCGCACTGGGGACAGGAATGTTGAACAAATCAGTATAGTTATTAGGAAAACAGCACCAGAATACATAGCCAGACCAACAGAAAACCAATCACGGTCGTACAACAGAGCGTTAGACTCATGACGCATAGATTTTGACGACGCCGTCAGCGCCGGCGCTCGCAATAAATGGCATACTCGGATGGAACTCGACAGCAAGGGTACCCTCATTGCTCTTTTCGCGATGTGCGTTGATCTCCTGCACACATGTTCGAGAGCCAAGGATGTCCCAGAACCGGATCGAGCCATCGTGGCTGCCACTAACAAGCGAGAAACCGGTCGTATCGATAGAAAGCGTCGTGACGGTATCGAGATGGGCCAACATCGAGTGTTGGCATTCACCTGAAGCAACGTTAGCGAACTTCGGAAACTTTTGGGATTCTACCTACCTGTAGTAATATCAAATATACGTATGTACTTGTCCTCATGGGCAGTAATGAGCAAAGGCATGGTAGGATGAGACACGATCGCGTTGACTTGGGTCGCGGATGTGCCATCTGCATGCGGCTTCAGTATATAATCCCTGACCACCAAAGCAAATGCTCACCATAGGTCTCGCTGGCATCGAGCCTCGTCAGCTCCTTGCCAGTTTCGATGTCGAACACCTTGATAATACAGTTGGCATATGCAACAGCAACCTTTTTCAAGTCACTCTTGATGCCCTCGACTGCCACGACAGGTACGAATTCTTCGTCTTGTCCTTCCGGGACTTCGTGTTCCGTTCCGTTGTATCCCCAGCTCAGGCGGAGGCTACCACCATTGTCAGAAACCTCCCACACCTTGACTTTGCCGTCTGCGCTTCCGCTCGCAAGCCATGTGCCATCTCTCACAACGGCAAGCCCCCACACAACGTCGGTATGACCAACCAATTCACCACGAGAGAAACTCGGGTCGTAAGGCGCGTAGGGCTGATGTGATTCAGGAGGGAAAGCCCAGATGCGGATAGAGGTGTCCATCGAGGCAGAAAAAAGGAGTCCTTTTTGGGAAGCGACTAGACATGTGACTGGGGCCGTATGTCCACGCAGGTTGAGCTGCGGCTCGATATCAATGCTTTGTTGCATCTGACGACTAAACGGCAAAAACTGATTGGTTCTTCGCCTGATGAATACGTAACCTGGGACTCACGAGTTCGAAGTCAGAGCCGAAGGATCTAGGCGCCAAATTTTAATCGTAAAATCATCCCCTCCGCTAGCCAGACACATTTCGTTCGGGTGGAAAGCTACGGCACGGACCGAATCGAGGTGACTTGGAAAACACCCTCATCAGATTACTATTCACAAAATATCGCGGCCAAAATCCTACTCACTTCCTCAGGGTTTTACGTGTCTTCCATATTTTTGCCTTGTCTTCATTGTCCTCTTCTGTAGACCCAACACTGTCCGCTTCGTCCGCCTCAAATTCGTCCTTCAAAGAGATGTTTTCAAGTCCTGTGCCTCCCATGCCAGCTCGAGTGGCCTCATCATGGGCTTCCTGGAGCTTTCGCTTCCATTCGCCTTGGTCGTCGGGTCGAAATATCGCCGTTACGAGATTACGATCGCTCGAAAACATACCACCGACCCCAGACCCCCTCTGGATAGTGGCAGACGAATCTTGCTCCTGGGGCTCTGATTCAAGGTTGCGCTCTTGCTCTTGACCTGGCTCCGGTTCGTCGAGAGGGATAGGGGCCAGATGTTCTTCTTGAGCTGGCTCGGGTTGATCTGGTTCGCGAGAGAGCTGGGAAACCTCGCCTTCGCTCTTTGGATCCCGTGAATCCAGCGGGGCATCACGCGATATACCCATATTTGCAGGCATAAGACTAGGCTCAAGTCCGCCGTTTGACATTGAGAATTCTTTGCCAACCTCGGAGATGAGTTTGCGAGGACGGCCATTGTATCCAATCGTCTCCGCGCCGCTACCTTGTTGGTTCGACTCGTTCATGCCTGTCATAGAAGGGAAGGACGGAAGGTTTGGCAAAGCGACAGCAATGGGCTGCTGAGACAGATGCTGTGGATGGGATTGGTGCTGCTGTTGGCCTGGTTGCGATTGGTGCTGATTGTCTGGCTGTCCCATGTTCTGTGCGCTGGTACCTACGAGCGTGGATGTTGGACCAAGTGATACGAGCGGGCGATTAGGGAGCGGATTGACAGCTTGTGGGGACGTGAGATAATTGACTTCCTGTAGACATTGCTTGAGATAATCCTTGCTGCGTGCTCGCGACTTTGGGTCGCGGCCAGTCATCTTGATAGCCAAGGGGTTTGAGGAAGCTTGCGATGTCAAGCCGTTGATACCGGCAATCGATTGTGGACGGGAGTTGGGGAGGCCTGGTATTGAGGAAGCGCCTTGTCTGGTCTCGCCGGGCAGAGGGATATCTGCATTCGGTGAATAAATTATATGCGTATAAATAAATGGTATATAACACACCTTCACTGCGCGGAGAGCTGGACCCACTTCCCTCTTTCAAAGGTGTCGGATCGTCCTCTTTGCGGAGAGACGCAAGTTTGTTTGACTGAGCAGATGCGGCGGGTTGATTGACCTGCTTTGTCCTATACGACACCAAGCGTCAATCTTCAAACTATCAAGCGAATGAGATTTGACGTGCCTTTCTACCTTGAGCGCGTACTCTAGCATCTTTATGCGTCGAGTCCAGTCGACTTTGAGGTTGTCAAACGATCTTCTTTCGCCCTCGAGCAAGGCAATACGCGCCTACGCGTGACGATGTCCGCCTGAATCACCCGAAAACGCGACCAGTATCAAACAGGCCACTTACCCTCATCTCGGCGCGTTCTATTTCCCATTCGTTTCGTTCGCGCTCGTATCTCCGCCACTCGGACTGAAGATAGTGAAGCACACTAGCCAGAGACATATCCTGGCCGTTTGGAGGAGGGCCAGCCGGAGCGCCATTTTGGGGACCATACTGGTTTTGCTGGCCCTGCTGGGGATTGTGACCGCCTGGATGGCCCTGTTGCTGCTGGAGGTTGTGGTGCTGTTGCTGTTGCTGCATCTGCTGCTGGGAGAGGAGGTGCTGCTGTTGCGGCTGCTGGTGGATCGGACTCTGCATCTGCTCTCCTCGGCCCGCCATCATCGCGGCCGGCATGTAGTGGCCAAGCATGGCAGAGTTGCGGGAGATAAATCAAGGCAAAGGTCGTGGGCTCGTGGTCGTGCTTTGTGACGCGCTCTCGGTGTCTGCCACAATTTGTCCCTGTGTGGCACCTGGCCACGGAGGCTTTTTTCGATTTCGAATATTTCACCCGCACATGCCGACAGAGCACGATAACGTGGCACGTCTTTATCTCTGGATGTACATGTCTTCCAGCATTAATTTCTTTGCACAACAGTGACCATCACGTCATAGTTCAGCACATCGTGGCTTGAAAACGAGGATACCACGCATCCCAGCAACCCTCATGATGCGGTCTAGACGGGCACCACACAAGGCTACATGCGAATTTCTGCAGGCCGCAGGATTACATCACTCATTTCCTCAAACAGATGGTTGGGCCGTCAAGCCGCCCGCACAATACACCCAACAACCGCCCAGGGTGGTCGCGCGGCAGAACCTGGCCCAACAACCGCCCTCACCGCAATTGAAGAACTCGGACGATCTAAGTCAAGACTAACCATAAACATGTTTCCATAGGCAGGCTCTACTTTTTTGGGTGCTCTTTTTGTCCAACCCTGGTCGTCCACAAGAATTTCGTACGAAATCTGCCGTAGCTCTGGCGCGAATCCAGCCTCCGCAGACCACTCGAGGGCCACGCTGGATACAATTTGGTCTTGGATAAAATCAAACTGAAGCCATTGACCTTCCTCACAGCCTAATTGGCCGCATTTATGCATCATTCACGCAAGGGATACAGCGAAAAACACGTACCTCTTGGACTACGGAATACAGTAGACTCGAGTCCATCCCCTATGCATGCAAGGTTATTCTGGATATATCTTTCGAAATCGACGTCCGCCATCGCGGCCCTACGGAGCTGATCGACTGATCGTAAATCGCTTCCAGCTGATCCAGCTTCAAGAGTCCCTGGCGGCAGCAACTGGATATTCGTTGACCATACGCCTACGCACCCGGGAGCCAAGACGGGAGCGCGGGTAATGAGTTGACTATCGTTCAGTGGGATGCTATCGAAAGCTCTGAAACTGTCGTCGGGTGCGATTTCCGGCCGAGACGTTACGCGCTCCAGATATTCCTCAGCTACTTTCTTCGAGTAGTTAGATAGATAGTGTCACAATCGGCAGTAGGCTTACTATATAATACCAGTTCCTTTCGTCTCCCTCGTCACCGACCGTGAATGCTTTGTCCTGTCCCGCTTCAAAATGCATCCCAGGATCTATCCAAGCCTCCGCACGACGGTTTAGCAAGATGGAAAAGAAGTTATCTGCCATCTTCATGACATCGTCTTTGTTTTCCGATAATATCCTCAGCAGATTGATAAATGACCGCGCATGAGTTCTTCTAAGTAGAGTCCCATGCCCAAGCCAGGCAAATGAAGCAGTATAGCTATCCGTGCTTCGAGTTCGGAGCGTAGTTGACAAGTGTTCATGAGGAGGGAGAAGATGAATTGGATGCTGGTTATCAGGCTGCTTTAGCCTCGAATAAAGCCATAGTGCTCGGATAGCCTCTGCAGAAACCAGATAATCATCATCCTAAGGCTCGACCAGATTCTGTCTGTTGCATATAGGCGGGTGTCGAATGGCGTACCTGCACAAGACACCATTCTGTAGGGGCCTCCATACACGCCAAGAACCGAGCTTGGAAGTACGAGTTCTCAGGAGCATTGAACACCTTTAACATGCCTTCTGGCAAATCGCTCTCGAAATCCTGTTTGAATTACTAGCTGAATCCTTTAAGAGAGACCTAGTTCAGACCTACCTGACCTGATACAGGCCGATGAACGTTGTTATTCCAGACAATCACACAGGATATCGTATCCCGAAGCTGCTCGCTACACAAGTGCGCCACTATGGTCTTGACGTTCTCTAAACGGGCGTAATTGAGCACGACTGCTGTGATACGTGCACCGTTTCGCGACATGATCGAGATGATCTACGGATATACCACGTGACCCTCAGGACGCCACTCCTGGTCATATACAACGCCATTCCTCGTGGCTACCATTTACTGGTAACAAATATAATTCGCCATGGTGTCAGTAACCGGCCAGACCACCGTCTCCATACATCCAAATCTAAATTCTATCCAATGAAACATAAATATATCGTCGACCAAGGTCAAGGCCATCCGGAGCTTGTTTGGGCCAAATTGATGGCTCTATTGATGGCTAACGTGGCGGATGATCGTGGCTACCATGCAAGTATTCTGGAAGATTTCCTGTAGGCGTAGCGTGAATTCCCGAGCTTGATCCTTGCTCTATTTGAGGTATTGAGGGCCAAGAAGGACCCATTAGCCACTGATCACTAGAATACGTGTGAATATACTGTTTATCCCTGTCCTTGGATGCTGGGCTTACGATGGGGTGGATAACTGAGAGGCCTGCACTTGTAAAAGGTTTTCCAAGAAATTTGAATAGTTGTTGGCGCATGGCCAAGTATTGGTAATCGTGCGCAATGAAGCAATGCATTTGTGGATCCCGTCTTGGTTGTGGTTTTGCACAGCGGCCGCCGCTTGTTGTCTGATGAACACAGCCCCGGCAGCTTGGATTGCCTAAGAAGAGTCATCAGCTTGACAAAAATAATATCAAAGTACCCTTTCATACCTGAATCATGCAACGAGGGAAGAACCGAAGTCCATGCAATTGGTCATACAGGTTGACCAAAAATACGATCCTGGATGCGGCACGATCGCAAAACGTATCTGATAGGTCACCAAACGGCCGCAACGTATTGACAAGTGGAGTATTTGCGTTTGGAGCCGGACGATAGTATGGCTCATGAAGGCGAAGGACAAGCCACCAGTATGAAACGTTGAGCATAATAACGTGAGGAAGAAGTGGTAAAGATGTATCGTCTAAAACCAGGAGTTCTGTAGGCAGCTCGCTAAGCCAAGCATCTAGTCTCCAACTAAAGGGTATCGGGTCACCGAATAGCTGGGTTCTGAGCTGATAGCACTGACTTTATTTCTATAGCTCGATTATCTTCCCCAAAAGGGAACGCCGCCAATGACCGGCTTTTTATTATGATTAGTTGATTGAACAACCTCATAGTCAGGACTTACTGTAAGTTAAAGATAGACTCTGCAACCAAGGCAAGTTTGCAGCTTTCGGTAAACACTTGGGTGAGCCGACTACCCAGGCTTTGGCTCGTTGGAGCTGAATCGGGCCATCCATCTATCTCCCAATCGATACGGGGAAGATCTAACGCAAAGTAGCTTTTGGAACGCAGATCGCACTCCATGTTCAGGTCTAATGACTATTTAGTGTGCTCAAGAATCAGTTGTTGAAGAAAGTACGCTGAGCGAACACTAGGAATCGCACCATGATCTTGTCTGTGATTGACCCGCTCAAACCGGTTAGAGGGGCTTCAGCAGCCTCAAGCTTCAGGTAGCGTACCATGGGAGTAGATCGACCAAAAGCACCACTCTGACGCCGCTGCTGATGCAACCGTAGTGGGGTTTCGTCCCCCAGGCTTTCCGAATTCAACTAGGCTGATTCAGCTTTTCAAGTTCAGATTCGGGAACGTCATGCTTACGAGCGCGGACCGCACTTATGCTCATACCTGGACGGGGCATTTATAGCCGTGGGTGTGGACCCCCAAAATCAATCAAAGATAATAAAAAGTCGGCATTTCGACGTACCCAAGTATATATATCCTCTTTCGCTTTCTCCCAGCCCACAATGATATTCCGAGAGGAATACTAGCGCTTGAGCGAGGCATAGAGTTGGACGATGCAGTTCATCATGAAGGAGCTGCTTTGCTTTGCTCGCAAATATGCCGCTTGTCGTTAGATGTTTCGTCGACGAGTCGTCTGAAAACGCAGCCGCAAACGCGAGCAGTGAACAGTGGAGTAATGGGGAATAGTGTTTGACTTCACCTGAACCTTGTGCGTGAGCGAGAGCGTAGAGCATATCATGAAGGAAAAACTGAGGGACAATACTCATCAACCAGCAGCTCGAGTACTTGAAGCACCTGTAGAGGAGCGTGTCATGCTCGAGACGAGTGAGTTGCATGTCACCAAGTGATGGAAGGTGCCGGCTCCAGTCGCATACTAAGCTGAGCCGGGCTGCTTCGGACTGCGTGTCGAGGGGGATGGAAACGTCGATATTGAATATGAACTGGTATAAGATCGTGGGAGCGTTCGGGGAACAATGCGAGTGCTCGTTCAAATAGGCCAGCCAAGGGGATTGCTGCGCTGAATATCTATACACGGGGCCTATACGAAGAGGCTATAATGGAGTGGTTAGGAGAGAAAAGATGGCATTTCCTTGTTTTTACCGTTGGTCGGGATTGGCTCGGAATTCGCGTTTCTCTTGTAGGTGGAATACTTATAGGAGAAGCGAGTGCTTGGAGACCGATTGGCTGACTATGCTTTCCCTTATTCGAAGCCTGTAGCTGTGTGAGTTTACTTTCTAAAACTTTCAGTTTTGTACGAAGTGTTTCGACTAGTTGCTTAGTGGGTGGGCGATGGGCATCGCTTTCGTTACCCCACGAGCACTTTCAATCAATACTATTAGCCTCGATACACTCTTTAATACGACTTGCACAACACAACCTGGTGTCCCTACTGGAGGCATTAGAGTGTCCAATAAGTCATTTAATCAGTGGCCACATACGTAGAATGAGCAAGAGCCACAGGCTGGGCGGATCCCGTCACATTTGCATCGACGGCGACGGCATTCATTGCAAGCTCGGCTAGTATATTGTCCGCGTCGATTAGATAGTCCTCCCAATGTTGAAGACATGATATGGTGGTGGCGTGAAGCCGATGAGAGCGGGGGCACGAACGTTGCGTGTGTGGTGGTCGCACTAGATATACGCAGATGCCTTCACCGTGTGCCACCAAAGCCTGAATTTCCGCTTAACTCCCATACTAAAATATGCCTGTCGCCTCCGATGTTCATAGCATTAAACTGCTGCCGAAATTTCTTAACTCCGCGAGACTTCCGACACTGGTGACTATATGCATGAACCAACCATGCGGAAAATGCGTGCCGCATCAAGGTTGTTCAGGGGTAATAGCTCAATCAATGACAGTAGGGGTCAAATTGTGTTATGATTCTCGGCGAGGGGGACAATCTACTAAGCTGGTAGAGTAGAGTAACTAACAGGCACGGCCAAGTGCATAGTAGTGGTGTCCTCCCGACTGACATCCATAGCCGCATGGGGGCAGCCGAGGAGCCCCAAACGAACGAGGTTACGACACCCACGAATGAAAAAATATGACATCGGCAACATGGTGAATAAGTATGCTAGTGATACTCGAACGCCTACGGACCAAGCAGATGTGGAACGGAAAGAGATCGGGATTATGACTAATAGAAGCACCACGGTTATGATGAATTGCTATTCGTCCTCAGCCTTTGGATTTTGTTGAAAGTCGCGTCTGTCCTCTGTAGGCAACAATGTCTCGTTTGATCGAGGAATTGTGTCTTTGAATATAATATGCTAATGGATCAGCTGAATCCGGGGGGGATTTCCGGGCATACTTTAGTAGTTACTCTGATAAAGATTAATATCTCGACTGAGATAAGACACATGATTTGTAATATGATTGCGAGATACATTCAAGATCAAGGGTAAAGTAAATATAGCAGGTACACGCAACCTACGACAAGTATCAGATGTTTAAACCTCCTGCGGGTGTTATGATCAGCCCTTTTGTGCCCTGTGTGTTTGGTAGCGTCTGAATCCACTAACTATTGAGGTAATTCCTCATGGCTGCTGTGCGAATAACTTGACCCGTAACCTACTGGATTAGATTCATGTTCGGAAACAGCACTACGAAGTTGCTGTACTGAGGAGCCGGGTTGCCACGAGGTGCTGATTGATGGGATATACCTAGGGTTGACGCAAGTTAGTACATACACACAAGTGTTCCTCGGGTGTAGCGTACGCATGCGTTGATGGCTGAGGACCTTGCTCTCCAAGACTTTTTTGTAAGTGGTCCATATATTTCTCCGCACATTGCCACGTATGGCTGATAGTGCGCAATGCGGTGATGCATTTCAAGGACGCCTCTCGAGATCCAGATGGTTCGGGAGCAAACGCCAATTGCCTGAGCCGCAGAATACCGACCGCTTTTATCACCTGGGTTGTATCATAGCGCTCAGTTCTACGGGTGATATGTGGGCTAGCGTATACTACCTGTATCATGTTGCGAGGGAAAAATCGAAGACCATGCCACTGACCATATAGGTCCACCAAGTGCATAATCTTTTCTGCTGCACGATCACAAAGCACATCTGATAGGTCGCCAAATGGTCGCGTGGTGCTGACAGGCGGTGCGTTTCTGTCTGGAGCTAGGCGATAATACGGCTGATGAAGCAGCAGAACAAACCACCAATATGCCATGTTAATCATAATGATGTGTGGGTGTGCTATGGAAGGATGGTCTGAAATCAAGAGCTCTGTTGGCAGCTCACTGAGCCAGGCGTCTAGCTTCCAGCTATTGTTTCATTTTAGTCTGACAAGAATAGAAAATACGGGTATAAGAGGACACACTGAATATCGGTCACTCGACTATCCCCTGCGAAAGAGGCTACAGGCTTGACTGTCTGGCTGTTCAATTTTATGATGAGCTGGCACACGACTTGTACATCCAACTTACTGTAAACGAATAATTGACTCCGCAATAAGCATGAGCTTACAGCTCTCGACGAATACCTGGGTGATCCGACTCCTTGAAGCTTGTTCAGTCGTTGAGCTTGGAGCGGCCCAGGATAATTGGTCAATCTCCCAGTCTATACGAGGAAGCTCCATGGCGAGATGCGATGTGGATCGCAGGTCACTGTCCATATTCATATCTAATGACTTTGAAGAAATTAAGTAATTTAGCTCCCAAAATCGTCCACACGGTTTCCGCCGGCAAAGCAAAATCGCACCATGAGTTTATCTGGATATTTTCATCTCGAATACAAAAAGCTTTGAATGTAGTATTATAAACGTACCTTGCGAAAAGATTGACCAGAAACACCAACTAGACGTCTCAGCGGACCGAAGATCTAATTTGCTGGTGCCAACTGAGTACTTTCAGCCTCAAGGTATACCGTATTCGAGTTTCAACTCACGAGCACGGACAGAGTGGATGCCTATCCCTAAGCAGGTCGGAAAGGTGTAAGCAAAATAGCACCGTGAAGTAAGAAAGCAAAAGGCTGGATGGGCGCACCTAGGTACATGTATCCCCGCTCGCTCTCCCCAAGTCCACAATGGTACTCGGACAGAAATATCAAAGATTGAGCTAGGCACAAGTTTGGTTGACGGAGTTCATCGTGCAAGAGGTACTTTGCTTTCTCCGCAAATCGGTTGCGAGTCGCAGGCTGCTTGATTAGGGGATCATCTGAAAACGCCGTCGCAAACGCGAGGAGCGAACAGTGGAGCAATGGGGAATAGTGGTTGATCTCGGGAGGCTCGTGAGCATAAGCGAGAGCGCGGAGCATATCAAGCAAGAAGAATTGGGGGACAACACTCATCAACCAACAGCTTGAGTACTTGAAACACCGGTCTAGCAGCGTGTCATGCTCGAGACGCGTGAACTGTATGCCATCGAGGGATGGAAGATGTCGACTCCAATCGCACACCAGACTACGGTAGGACCCCTCGCTCTGTTCATTGGGAGGAATAGAAGAGTCGATGTTGAATATGAACTGATAGCTGACGTTCGCATGTCGATTC
This sequence comes from Ceratobasidium sp. AG-Ba, assembly GCA_016906575.1. Taxonomy (NCBI): domain Eukaryota; kingdom Fungi; phylum Basidiomycota; class Agaricomycetes; order Cantharellales; family Ceratobasidiaceae; genus Ceratobasidium; species Ceratobasidium sp. AG-Ba. The sequence goes on along the minus strand of CP059612.1, from coordinate 2,213,382 downwards.
GCAGCAGTGTCAAAGTGTTTGTTCAAGTACACCAACCACGGCGACCGCTGCGTCTGTTCCGTACGCGCAGATACTGTGTCGGGAGCCTGTGGAAATATAGTTTAACGTAAATAATTTTGCTAAGATCGCGTCTTACTGCCGACCGGGAATGGCTCGGAAAGCGGGTCTCCTGCGTGGTCGAGGCGCTGCTCGGGGCCGGGTTCGGGGTAACCGTACCGACCGCATGGCTTCCTTGTCCTTGTCTTGCTGCCTGAAGTTGGGAAAGCTCATTCTCTAGGAACTGCACTTTGATCCTAAGAGTCTCAACGAGCTGTTTCGTGGGTGGGCGATGGGCATCACTTTCATTGCCCCATGAGCACTTTCAGTATGTGTTAGTCATGAGATTTACGTTTAGAACATTAAAATGGTATGACCTGATGTCCCTGCTATGCCTTTAATACCAATATACTTTACAACATGAACGGAATCACATACATAAAACGAGCACGAGCCACATGTTGGGCGGGCGCCATCGCATTTAGATCGTCGACGGCGGCATTCGTTGCAAGCTCGGCTGGTGTACTGACCGCGTCGATGGGATGATCCCCCGGCCGCTGCAGAAGACATTATCGCAAATTGGAGCCGCAGAGCAAATGGAGAGGTGATCGTGAGGCGTGATGGTCGTGTTCAACATGCGCGTATGGTCTCACACTTATATATCATCCGACAGCTCTTCTCCGCAGAACTCCCATTTAGCGTACATGCTTTGCGTTTGCCATATTTTAACCTGCTAAATTCTGTTGAATTTTCTGTTTGTCCCGCCAAAGTTCCGGCTTGATGATGACAACTGGCTGTATGCGCTGCTTGTCCTTAGAGTATAAAAGCCGTTGCTCTGACTACCCGGTGGGAAATGACGTATCTCACCTCATTTGCTCCGTCAAACTACATCACTATCGTCCGGCGCTACTGGAGCGGGGGCGTACACAGGGGGGCGGCCTCTCGAGGACCCTACCTAGCATAAACAAGGCAGGTCAAGCGAGACGTTGCAAGTAGTCTCTTCATGGCCAATCAAAAATACCGGGAATTGAATCGCACGTTTTATCCGTTGGCGGTGAAGGCGGGCGCTGGCTGATCTTTTCGCAGCCTAGCTTCGGAAGTAATACGGAATTCGCGCTTTTGAACGACAAACATACTAATGAGTGGGATGGGACTGATTCAATTCAGCTGGTTGAGCGAAAAAAATCCAAATGTTGAGATTTAAGTCCAAGCTTAGACCTTAAATCGCACCGCTGAACCTGATTGTGCGCTAGGGCCCGTAGGATGGAGTAGATATGTGAATAAGGCGATGAACCTGTCTAGGTCTCAAAATGCTCATAAAGCCATTGATAGCTCCAGTACGGTGATAGGCAAAGCTGCGATATATGGGTAAGTTGAAGACGCGAGCGGTGTCCCACAATGACATTCTTATTCGAGTTTCTCAAGCTCCGTGAATGTTCCGGCTTACTGTAGCGACACGAGATGAGCGCCATCACAGGACTTCGGACACCCTTATGGGAGACAAAGAGAACGCTTTTGCTGTAGTCCGAAGGCTTTCTATTCAAGGCTTGGTGGGTCATTTAAGGCCTACTAGTCACGTCCCGAGCTCAATTGTGAATCGTAGTTCAACGACTATTCAAAAATGTTGAAAACGCAGTTTCGAGTTTTTGGGTTTCACGTAACGCATCTGTGATGTCCTATGTACTGCTCGACGAGGGAGGGTGTCGTTTGCCTTTGTTCTAAATCTGCATGCCAATACGATAACTAGTTGGTGAAAAAAATACTCATTGCATTTGACATTCATTATCGCTGGCTGGACGTACAGGGTATTAGTCTATTTAATAGGAAATGTCAGGCTCGGCCCGAGACCATTTTCGACATGCTTGGTGTCTTGTCGACGCAGTGAGACAGACGTACCGAACGTAACTAGGCATAGGCGCCCGTCACCTTTCCATAAGCGACGTTTTTCTCTTGCTGCCAGTGTTGTCAATTCGGGGGTCAGACCCCTTGGCTGACCCGGTATCCGGAGTCCAGAATTACTGGATATAGGCAATATAGACTCCGGATACCGGGTCAGCCAAGGGGTCTGACCCCTGCAACAAAGTCACATGATAGATTATTATAGCAGCAAGCAGTGTTGTCAGTTGGTGGTGCAAGACTCACGTGACCCATCTCTTTGCTACCAAATCGGTCGATCCTTATGAACGCCCGAATTGCTGGTGACTGAGGAAGCGGTGTAGTAATGCTCAGTGGTGGACGACGCTCCACTGGAGAAGTAAGAATTAAATATATCATGATACTTGCTGACTTGGTATATGAGGACCTTTAGCACCATCGTACCTCCGGGATTCTGGAGGTTGTAAAATCGTCCCAAGTGGGGTGGCGCGCTCTCTCGCCTCGCCCCCGTTTCACACTGGCGCTTAAGTTTTAAGTCTTAAACCCAAAATGTGCTATGACATAAGGTTCCCACGGTCGTCATCCCTTTATCATAGAAGTACCTTTAGACCCGTCGTACCTCCGAGACTCTGGAGGTGGTGGGGCGGGCGGGAGAGTAGGAGCCTCGTTCCTCGGCATCCTGTCTCTCGTCCCGCCCCCCGTTGCACACCGGCGCGCAATTCTTGAACTCTAAGACAGAATAAAATAGAATAAATATGAGAAGGATTGAATAATTGGGGCTTTGAAGTCGATAACTATTTAACCATATTTATAATATACATTACCGGCCTCTCGCCCTATAAGGTTGGGAATATGTCGTTTGGGGCGCATCCGGTTTCCTCGAATAACACGATGATCGTCTAGGTTAGAATCGCATGCAGAACTTATCAGTATATAAAGTTAGATAGAAACATAACTGGATATGTCCTATAGGTCTAAAATGATTACTTCATGCACTGTACATTCCCAATATTTAGGTGAAGAGTATTATGATATATCTACCTCTTAGCTCTTCAGTAGAGCGTCGTCCCTCACTCAGCGTTACATATATGCATATAATACGATAGTTCTGCACATGATTCTTCTGAAATTGTTCTCCTTTTGGTGCTTGATGCAACTGGTGGCAGAAAGCTGCATTGTATCCTGGACTAAGCTTTGGTTCACGTACGTATTTCCCGCGCCCGAGATCTATCTTGTGCTATCGCAATGGGGCAAGCACATCATGAAGCGCAAACAACTTACGCAAGCAAGGGGTAGAATAAACATAGACGTGGAAGATATATGTGCACCCAGGAAGGCAACACCTTATAATGCTACAAAGTGAGAAAGGGTGTTTAGCCCCGAAGAGCATGGTGTGTGGCAAGCAAGGCTGGAAACGCTCAGGCCAGGGCACATCAATAAAGTATGGTTGCTGTCCTTAGTTGAAGGTTCAAACAGTCGTTCATCAAGATATATAGCGAGGGCAAAAACAGTATGTCAGAAAAGCACGTCACAAAACAGAGGGCATGCAGCCGAACCGATATTTCTTGAAACAACGCCAACAATAAAAGCATACTGTTTTGGTCATACTTGGGTAAACGCCTTTTAATCTTGGATCCAATCGAAACCGAGAAGCCGAACAGGGATCGCTGAAGTGGGTCATAAGAATATGTGACATATCGTGCAAAAGTCGTCATTAGAGCATCAGCTCAACGTTTGTAGCTTACAAAGGTTCGTTGTCAGATTTCTATGTAAACGAGGAGGAGCAATGTGCAAGTAATATAGGATTTCGTAGGTAAAGGAAAACAACCAGTAAATGCAACAGCCAACAAAGTTTAGAATTTTAACGCCGCTTGGCGTTTGCGGGGGCCTTCCCTGAGGATTTCGTTGGAGCCTTCGACTTTCCAGCTGAGGCTTTCTTCTTTGGCCTATCCGAGTCGTCAGATTCGTGTCCTCGGCCAGCTTCTCGGGCTTTGTTGTCTGATTTGGCAGCCTTTTTCTCGAGCGCTAGACAACTAAGTTAGCATTATCGGCTTGTATGCAGGCAATGTTACTCACTGTCCCAATCATCGCCGCTCTCATCATCCACTTCTGACCCGCTACCCTCATCATCGCTTGCGTCTGAGCCGTCGTCAAAATCGCTCTCGTCTGAATCGCTAGAGCTTTCTTCAGACTCTTCGCTCTCGGCCTCGAACTCGGATTCAGTCTCTGATTCATCCGAGCTATGCTGTAGAGGCATGATTCTTCTTGCGGATGGGTAGTTATGCAGAGGGGCATACCTTGTCGGATCCTTCGGCTGCAGTCCCACTCAGGAACGACCATCCTCCATCCCTGAAAAATTCTAATGGGTTGTCGTTAATCGTTTTCATAATCTGACCCCAGTTTAGATTGACAGGTCCTTCAGCCATCGGGATCTCCACCGAACTGCAGAATGCGATTGGTCACTATTGTATGGAGAATTTGATACGACTTACTCAAGCCATTCCTTAACGCTATCCAGTTGAGGTGTCGGTATAGAATTGATATGTTGAGGTGGCCTCGAAAAGTCGTTGAAAATGAAGATCAGATCGAACTGCTTCAGCCCAAACTGAACTCTCTCAAGAGACGCAATCTCGATTTCGGAGAGAGTGACGACTAGGAAAGGAGGATCGAAAAGATGTACAAGACAGTCGGTTGTGGGCTGGAGCTTGACGTTTGTTCGGAATGGAACGCCTTCGAAGGCAAGTTCCCTGAACGGAATATCAACTTCCAAACCCTCGCTTCCAGACTGATTGCATGCCCGATCAGCTGTGTGATAAAATGCCAATGAGCAAACTTACAGCTTCCGCAATTTTTTCAGCAAAATGCTTGAATTCCTTGTTTAGCTGTTGTCGTCTCTTGCGCTCACTCTGTTCTAGCTCAATCTCGTCCTCGTCGCCATAGCGATACTTGCGCTTCCTGTTTCCTGTCTCATCAAACTGAACATCTGACGCCTCGCGGTAGAATTGAACGTCCTTGCGATGCTAGATTAGCATAAAGCTTCCCACAAGAACGGCATACATACCTTGGATTTGCGCTTCCCAATGATAATGGGTGACTTTAAGTGGCAATGAATAAGCACAAGCATTTCACCGTCGCAGGGGGCGAAAAATAGATGTTTAATATTAGAGAACAAAATATCTATCAAAGCCAACGTTAGTCCAAATGTCGAGTTATATGGGAGAATTGCTGTACCAATCTTTTGCCCCATCGCTCCAAGGTACCGGATTCCATTCGAGTGAATCTCAACTTCGCCGGGCAAACGTTTGCCATCTAATGCAGGGCGAACAAACACTTCTGGGAGCTTGAGTGGGCGACGGCCTTTAATCTCGATCAAGTCGGCCTGTGTAACAACATCTGCTAGCGCCTTCTTCTCCTGTTCGCGCTTGTTTGCTTCTTTCTTCAAATCGGTGATCTGTTTCGCCAAGTCGTCGAAATGGGCTCCATCAGCTGACCGATATGTCAAGGACCGGATGAATGTGGCATCAGGATCTTCGAAGGGCTATAAAGCGTAGAATATTGTTGAATGCAAATCGGCACGATGGATAGCACAAGCACTCACAGTGTCTTCTTTTCGCCCAGTCAACTGCCCAGGGGACTGGAAATTGATTCGCAAATATGTAAACTCTCCCTCATCGAGTTTGCTAACATTCTTGATCGTGTTGATGTGGAACGGAACTGCAAACCCGTGTACGGGTACGACGATCGTCATGTTGCGTCGGTCGATATGAATCTAGGATAGGATTAGTGATATGTCATACATTAAACACCTTCACACGTACCCGCATAGAGTCGACCTCCTTGGGTAGACCCGCATCACCTCTGTAACTTTGGAATTTCTTCCATGTTTTACGCTCTTTGCCACCATCACCGCCTTCATCATCTGCGAAGCGCTCGAGGCCGTCTGCCAGGCGCTGAGCGTGTAGTTCCTTCTGATGCGCTGTGATTCGGGCCAGGGTAGAGGCGGATGTATCGTTATCTAAGAATTGCTGGCGCGTTTTGGTCCGCAGGACTTTCGATCCAGCAACTTTTCCATTGGGAGATGCATTCTTCTTTGCGGAAGTAGGTTTACTTTTGCTCTTGGACGGAGAATCAGGCTTGTTTTTACTCTTTGCGTCGTCGTCCTATAGTAGCCACTAAACAATTTTCCACTCCATGTAAAGACAAGCTGACTTACTTGCAAGAAGAACATGACTTCGTCCGTGGCCTTGGTACCTTCAGTCAAACACACTGCCTTTTCTTGTCCGACCTTGACGGTATCGCTAACGAGGATAGAGTATCTATGGAAGCACATTTAACTTACCACCCCCACATGAACATAACTTTTAACCTACTTCTTTCCTTCGCCTTCGTCCAGGTCGGAAAATCCGATCGAAAGGTTAAAGATCATACCGGCCTTGACTTGTCGCGCATTTTTAGGTGATAGCAGGTACGAGCTATCGCGATACTCAAGGCCCATCTAGGCAACCAATAAGTGTCTATTCAACGAACATGGAACCCACACTCACCCCAAAGCCCACATTCTTCGCGAAATGCTTCTCTAGCTCAGGCTTTTTCTGTTTGATGTACGACATCGCATGTGCATAAACATCCTTTGCAGGCGTCCCGTCTCGAAGCTTCGACAAAAGCTCGGACTGCAAGCTCAACGTGAAGGAGTAAATGCCTTCTTGTTCCTAAGCGCCAGCATTAGCTATTTCCAAGATGAGCAGCGCGGTAAACACACCTTGGAAGGATCGACGAAGAACGTGCGGCTAACATGGGCAGAATAGCCCTTGTACCTCATGCTAATCGTACCCAAGATTACCCCTTTGTGAGCGAGTTGATCTTGGCTCGACTCGGCGTTGACGCGAAGGTCATATCCAGAACTTCGTGACTGGATAATTGGTGGAAATGTAAACTCGGCAGACGAAAAATCAACCTACAAGGAGCATTTAGTTCGCACAGGCATCGCCGCAATGCAATACTCACATTTGCCAAGTGCTTATTCTTCGACCACACACGCATGTCCGGCTCCTTCCCCTCGCTACCCAACCTCCCCTCAAGCTGGTTCGCGAAAGTCTCATGTGTGATAGCTGACTGGCGGTCCAGAACTATTTCCAACTTCGAGGCGAGCTGATGGGTCATAAGAGTGGAAGACAAGTGCGCAGCAGTTCGCACGTTTTTCTGTGGCAAGCCATTAGATTTAGTGGATTATACGGATCAGACGCTCGTACCAGCTCGTCCTCATCCTTAACAGCCATAATACTTGACAATCCAGCTGCAATGTCCACGATCTCAGGCTTCCCCAGATGTTCCTCAAGAGCCTTGTTCCAGTCATCAACAATACGGCCCTTCTGTTGTTCCTTGGGCAAGCCACCAATGCGTTTCTGTGCCAAATTCATTCAACATGACATGTCAGGCAGTACATAACGGTGCGAACTCACCAGCGGACCTAAAGCCTCCGCCAGTTTCTTCGGCGCATCGCTCGGGCCATCTTTGGGTTTGGACATGATAAAAATTTCAATAGGGATTGGGGTTTTTTGGGTTTCGAGAAGTTGATCCAGGATTTTGGCTAATGCAGAGGCGTCAACCGAGCACCTACAGCAGTAAAAGTAGATATACCTTTTGTAGAAGAGCACATGAAAAATATCCTGTCCTTTGCGAACACGACTAGCGTGAGCGGAAACTCGTATCCCAAGAGCCACGTCTGTCGGATGGCAGGTCAGCAAGTGGAAGATAAGTTGAATATACGCGTCATTTAAAGCATACCTGAAGTGCGGTGCTCTTCCTGAGCATCTCATCCTCTACTGGATCGCCGACTAGAATCTGAAGCGCGTCGAGGCCGGCTAGAGACTCGAACTCGGTGAGCTTATTGGAGCTCTGTTGGAAGTTAGCTCAGATGGCGGATGCATGAACAGCGACCTACCCATGCTGAGAAGACAGCGGCGGCCCTTGTGAAGAACTGCTGGACGTTGAGCTGCACAGACATGTTGATGCAAGAAACAAGAACGAGGCCGCGGTTGTTCCAACGATCCGACAGCCACCATGCATCAGATCATAAACGCCAGGCGTCTAAATAAGCGCCGTGGCGTCCAATTGCTGGCCGTGGTATAGCCGTATTCTTGGTGTTCTGGCTTGAGTTTTAGGTGTCAACGATTCACCAACAGATGCAGTACATTAAAATAAAGGTGACACAACAAGATCGAGAAACCAGCTAGTCTACAAGTACAATCCTTCCGGAGCTCCTTCGTTCTTCCTGTAGAGCACCTGAAAAAAGCGTTCGGTAAGCTCGGAGTAGGTTCATGACCAAGTTCAAGGCTTACCTTTTCCCTTGCAGTCGTAAAGTCTTGCTTAGTCACCCTCATCCTACGTTCTCTCAGTGCCAACAGCCCTGCCTCTGTGCATACAGCCTTGATGTCCGCGCCACTAAGATCGTCCTTGGTCATCACAAACTCCTCTAAATCAACGTCCTCGGACAGGCTCATGCGGCTGGTGTGCAGCCGGAAGATGTGTCGCTTTGTCTTGACGTCAGGCAGCGGGAACTCAATTTTTCGGTCAATACGGCCAGGACGAATGAGAGCGGGGTCGAGTGACTCGATCTTGTTGGTCGCCATGATGACTTTGACATCGCCACGAGTATCAAATCCGTCCAGCTGGTTCAAAAGCTCCAACATAGTGCGCTGAATCTCTCGTTCACCTCCGGAAGTAGAGTCATATCTTGAACGCATGTCAAACTGCGGTATCGGATACTGTTCCGGGTATAAACTCACCGCTTGGTACCAATGGCATCAATCTCGTCAATGAAAACGATGCTGGGTGCGTGCTCCTCTGCGACACGGAATAACTCGCGCACGAGTTTTGGGCCGTCACCAAGATATTTCTGAATAAGCTCGGAACCGACAACGCGAAGGAAAGTGGCGGAAGTTTGGTTCGCCACAGCTTTCGCAAGAAGAGTCTTGCCAGTGCCCGGAACGCCATACAAGATGACACCCTTGGGTGGCTTGATGCCCATTTCTTCGTACAACTCAGGATGTGTCAGTGGCAGCTCGACAGATTCCTGAATGAGCAAGTCAGTGGAATACACAAGCAAAGCCATTGCTGTACTCACTTTGATTTCCTGAATCTGTTGGTCTAAACCACCAACATCCGCATAGCTCTCTGTCGGCGCCTTGTCCAACTTCATGACACTAACCATTGGGTCTGCGTCATCAGACAAAACACCAATGATCGAGCTATTCTTGTGATGCAGTAGGACTGAGCAGCCGGGTTCTAACAGGTCCTTGTCAACAAAGCTCATGATGCTGACATAATTCTCGGGCCCAGTCGCAGTGCTGACAATCGCATGGTCGTCATCGATGATTTCCTCAAGAGTCCCGACGCTCATAGGGCTGCCACGAAGATCATCGACTCGCGTTCGCTCCTCTTCGTTCTTGTCCTCCGAGTCGTGGGGTTTGAGACGCTCTTGGTTCTGGACAAACTCTTCCTCGAGGAGAAGGTAATCTTTGATGCGCTCCAGCTTGAGGAGCTTCAGCCGACAACGCATAGTGGGAACGACAGCGGGCAGCTTGCTCGATGCATCGGGACCGCGTTTCTTTTTCTTTCCGACACGAGTCGGCAGAGGAGGCTCCCATTTCTTTTGCTGGTCCTTGGGCTGGTAGTACTTGTGAGCCTAGCTAGAATGTTACGCAGAGCACATGCTTACTTTGTCCCCTTTTCCGTCTTTGCCTCCACCACCAGGAGGGCCGCCAGGAAGACCGGATTGTTGGTTGCCCTGTGTTTATTCTCAGTTCCGGTTGTTCCTTCTCCACAGCTTGTATACTCACCATGGTGGATTGCTATGCGGTAGTGGTCAATAGATGAGGACGCGCGTCGTGTGAGCTAGTCACCTGACCGCACTCCTAGCCAGCACAGCCCCAAGCTTCAGTCAGCAGCAACAACCACCATGCATCACACCACCCTCCTCGTCGACACCGTTGCCCCATTCTCGACTCTTGCACTCCAAGTGCCTAGTTCGACGCCTCTGTCGTCTCTGGGATCTCTGGTCGTATCCGGCTTTCCTGCTCTTCCGTACCACGCACTTTCGCTCGCTTCGCCATGTGGCACCAACCTTGCCTCTGAAGCACCCGTCTCCTCTCTTACCAATGGCCAGGATATTCTTACGCTCCGACTCATGCCTAGCCTTCTGGGAGGCAAAGGAGGTTTCGGGTCCCAGCTGCGAGCAGCAGGTGGACGAATGAGCAGCCAAAAGGCTAGCAACAATGACAGCTGCCGAGACCTGAACGGAAGGAGGCTAAGCACCATCAAGGAAGCAAAAAAGTAAGCGACTCGCCGACCAACAATATTTTATATGCTAACTTGGATTTAGAATGGCTACTTACCTCGAGGGGGAACCAGAACGCAAAAAGGCTGCAGCCGAGGAGAAGCGCGCTAAGCTCGAAGCTTTGGAAAAGCAGCTCGGTGTTTCTGAAGCTGGTCCGAGCCAGGAGGGAGAGTCGTCTGCGAGAGCCGGGCAAAAGCATCGCTTCGATGATACCGAGTACCTGGAGCAAAGTCGTGAGATTAATGATAACGTGAAGAGTGCTGTTACTGCTGGTGAGTCTCGTATAGAAACCGCTTTTTGGAGATTCAGACACTGACAACGGACTGTAGGTTTGCTCAAGAAGCGCAAAAAGGCGAAGACATCACCTCCGGCTGAGCCCACCTCTGCGGTCGTTGAGAAGGCCAACAAGAAGGACAAGGAAGAAGCCAATTCACAAGATCCTCAAGCAGAGGAGCCGACTGTTCTCGAAAAGGTCACCGAGGCTGTCTTGACCTCTTCTGCCACGCCTGGAGTTGCTGCAGGGCTCTCAGTCGTCGCGGGGGTGGCTGCCAGCGCATAATAACCTCTATCTTTTTGCTGTGTTTTCCTGAGCGTTCATAGTGTATTCGCATGATGTTGGAACAATAAAGCCTTACACCTCAGCAGTTTTATGAATTATAACACAACTACCATCCTTGGCTGATCCGCAACAACCAGTTGTCTGGCCGAGACAAGCGCCAGAGAACCGATGATGTACATCAGGGTCGAGGCCCCAAAACTCCCTTTTTGTGCTCGTCTGATGGGAAACAACATTCCCGTTGCTGCTTTGTCCGCCACTGAACTTGGACTTGACGCTGATCACGACTCGCACATCACCTTTTGCGCGCCTCCAAATTGTGCGCGAATTCAGCTCCACATACTTACTCACCAGTGCTGTGTAGCTCTTGGGGATCTGAACCGAGGATTCAACTTGCTTCAAGGAACCGTCCAGACGACGCCGAGATAACATTCTAGTAACTTTGCATACATTCCGAAAGACTTGTTCTCTGAACTCGTCTTCACCAGAATCCCTGCCCGAGACGCAGTGTCCACGGCGACCACTCCTCAATTGCTCGGGATACGTCATTCGTAACCAAACACTATCAACTCAGCTCTCGTTGCCCACCCCCCCCATCATGCCTGCGTTCGAAGATCTTGAAGCGCGTCTAGCTGCTCTGCGACCCGCTCCCACTCATGTGCCCACTAAACCAGCCAAGGACTCTAACGCATTGGGTCTTGACGACGAAATGGCGGCCAAGCTCCGTGTGCTCGGCATTGACCCACGAAGCCTGAGTGACGCAGAGACGGGCCACGACTCCGAGGCAAGTGTTCATAACAACTTTTCAGGCTCGGCGCACTGATGGAATTACAGATTGAACGATATCTTGCGTCTGACGACTGGCGCTCCGAGCCCACCCAATCAGATAGAGAGTCCACAGCGTTGACGGACAACGACAACGAGCTGAGCGGGCTTGAATCTCCTGATGCATCACTTGAATCACCTACTACCCCGCTCCGCACACCCCTTGCTCGATTTCCGGATCGAAACTCCACGTTACGGGCGAGCGACCGACGTTTATTTTCACTTGCACAATCCATCTCAAGCGAAGCAACCTTTGATTCAGATCGGGCAGACTCGCCTGGTCCAATTATTGCACCCCCAACCGGGCGTAGACGCAAAGTAAAGAAAGAACGAGACTTGAGCTCGTCGACTGCTAGCTTGAGCGCGGACGACGAGCTGGACGACGAGGAAGACGAAGACGAAGACGAAGACGAAGATGAGGCAGCCGAGACACTGAGGCGCGTGAAGGATGAGCTGAAGCTCGAAGCCGATAGCGAAGACGGGGACGTTTCAGATTCATTAGGAAGCATAGGTGAACCTGGACCACCTGGACATACGCCCCCGCCTTCCCGAATGGGTCGTAGAGGTACAGCAACACCGCCACGAATGGTGCAAACTCCCCGGTCCAGGCCAACTCGTACTCTCTCCGGCTCTAGTGCGTCGCCGTCTGGCAAGACTTTGATGTCCCCCAGCCCCAAAATTACTTTGCTTGACCTCAACAAGGATGGAAGCGAACCGCGTACTCCACCAGCCAAAGGAGTTTCCCCCTTGCCATCTATAGAGGATGATGATCCAGTTACGCCAGGTGCAGGGCTTTCGAAACAGCAGTCACTTGCTAGAGGGGGACCGAAGAAAGCGCCTGGTGTTATAAAAGGATCAAACTCGCTCGAAACCGATCTGGCTTCTGCGCTTTCCTCTACAATGTTCAGTACTCCAGAAAGACCGAACAAGACTCTGTCTGGGACCTCATCGGCTACCGAGGACGATGCTGATGTCGCTCGCTATGCATCCTTGCTCAAAACGCTATCTAGCCCCTCTCGTCAACCCACGGACCCATTTAACAATCCTGCACTAACTATACCGAAAACTGCTCCTACGGACGAATCTGACAAAGAAGAGACCAAACGTGCAGACAGCATGTTTGCGAAACTCGAGGGCCTACATCCACAGAGCGGCATTCCAAACGTGCCTGTGGTGACTGCCAAAGTTCCAGGAGCTCCTAAGCTAGATATCGAGGGTTGGAGAGCGGCCAGGGATAATGATCCTGATTCGTGGTGCTGTGAGTGGCAAGTGGATTGTATTGGTGCCCAATCTCACCCATCTCGTAGGTATATGCAACGCCGATGCGACACTCAGGTGCATGCCCGAGCCTTGTGATGGGGACTTGTACTGCAATAAGTGCTTCGCTGAAGGCCACCCAAAGCAAGATCCAGAAATGAGCAAGCACGAACCTACAGGGTGGTGCCCGAAAGATGCATTGACTCCGACCTAATTCCCTACATTGACTCCCGATTAGCCTATTCGGCCTAAGGACCCTCCTGTAAATTACTTTTGTTCGCCAGCAAATTTACAAATTCGCATCACGCCCTCATACATAGCTCCCGTGGTACCACAGCTACCACAATAACCATCAGAAAAACAAAACAATCCTCATGATTGAGTGCTAGATAGGAGACACCGGAAGAGATGTGTACCTGGCGCCCATAGCTGGCCCCTTCTTGTAGTACCCGATTTTGCGGGACGACTCAAGGATATAAGAAAGCCTGTGATGGCAAAAACTGCCCCACCCTGTCAATAATTTTCGAACGCTACGTGGTGCCAAGGTATGCCACACTACTTTCAGTTACTTTGCCCATTTCCTCTTATCGCTCATTGGTCTGTGAGTAGCTAAATACCTCCCTTTGACCCACCAGGGTGACATCCAAAGATGGATACGATGAGTATCACTTGGGTTATTTTAGGTGCAACAATCAGCTTAACTGTAGGCTACATTTTGTGGCAAAAGGATACGTCGGTAAGGCGGCTACCTCCAAGTCCGCCGCACTATCCTTTGGTGGGAAATCTTCTGTCTGTGCCTACCACGCACGAATATGCCGGATTTGTTGAACTAGGAAGGCAGCTTAACAGTCGGTTTTCAAGTATTTTCAGACGTCCTATTATATCTTAGTTTGCTCACCAGGCAAAATATTCTGCTTGCGAGTTTTCGGAAGCTTTATATTGGTTCTCAACTCTTCAGAAGATGCCAAAAACCTGCTTGAAAAACGGTTTAGTATCTATTCAGATCGCTGGTGTCCTCCGATGATAAAAGAGCCTTCCCTGTATGTTTTAATCCAAGCTATGGTAGCTCACGCCGCTGATCTCTCCTGCAGAATGAACTGGAGTGGGTTTTTCACTCTTCTGGGTTATAACGACCGATGGAAGCAGTCCCTTCGACTCATCCATCCATGGTTGCACAAGAAAGCGGTTGAAAGATTCTATCCGTCCCAACAACGTCAAGCTCGACTATTACTGCAACGGCTGTTACAAACGTCCCACCGAACTAGGACATCCGATGAGCTAGAAGCCGAGTTTTATAGGTGGGGACAGTTTTATTTATGTCGACCCGTTTATTATAGCAAATACATTCACCCTCCTCAGAACTCTTGCCGCAACACTGGTGCAGTCCGTGTATGGCTATGAGATCAAATCACCTGACGATCCGCTTTTACTCAACATCAAGATAGCGACGGAGAATCTTGCTAAGGCCGCTTTACAGTCTAGTGCGAACGATTAAATATATGTTTTCAAGAGCCTTCTTATGCTAATGTATGCGCTTGTTCCTAGACTTTTTGGTCAATCTATTCCCTGCTCTGCGCCACGTACCAGACTGGCTTCCTGGGACGGCTTGGAAAGCGACAGCCAAACGGTGGAGGGATCAACAAGAGCATGCAGTCGATTCAGCTTATTATTGGGCCATAGCCAAGTTGTGAGACCATAAACACTTGGATAAGACGCGTTATGACTTTATTTAGGCTAAAGGAGAGAGCGAGCATTCAATTGTCGCTTCCCTTCTAGGTCAAGGCGAGCGTCTTGGGTTAGAGCCAGACGAGGTCGACAATTATGTGAAGCAGATTGCAGTCACTCTTTTCGGAGGCAAGTGATACCAGATACGTATATGGGGTAACGCGCTCACTGTGGCTTTTAGGAGGCGTAGACACTGTACGTATTCTTTGGCAGTTTCTAGGGCGCAGAGCTTCTAAAGACTATCCCAGTCTGCAGCAACACTTCTGATTTTTGTTCTGGCTATGCTCTTATTCCCACAAGCCCAATCAAAAGCTCAACAAGAAATCGATAATATAGTCGGCTCGAGTCGCCTGCCAACTATGGAAGATAGGCCTAAACTGAAATATATAGAGTGTCTCATAAATGAGGTGCTAAGGTGGCGCCCCGCCGTTCCTGCTGGTATGCTCTACGTTCTAGAGACGTAACGCTGAATTTATTAAGATACCCATTAGGGGTTCCGCATGCTTGCTCTGAGGATGATACATACCAAGGATACTATATCCCTAAAGGGGCGATCGTGTAAGCGCTCATGAACGCATCCTCAATTAATGATTACTCATCCGAAGCTAACAGGATAGGCAATATTTGGTTTGTATTATATGCTCAATGGATGCCTAATCTCACTTTGTCGTTTCAAGGGCGATGAACCATGACCCAGAAGTTTATCAGAATCCAGAGGCATTTGACCCTGACCGCTTTCTTGATTCGACTCTTCCGTTGCCCCCAACTTTTGGCTTTGGCAGAAGGTAAACAGTGATCTCCCTTAATTTATGCATGGGATGTCATATTTACTTTGTGACTAGGATATGCCCGGGCTTACACTATGCCCAAGCCGCCCTCTTCATCTTGATCGCATCTATTTTGGCAACGTTCAACATCACCTTTGCCAAGGATACGCATGGCAAAGATATCGTACCCACACCAGAGAGCGAAAACTCGATCACTTAGTAAGTTCTGATCAAGTTATTAGAACTGGAATTTTCACTAACAATGGCATACAGCCACCCGAAACTATTCAAACTACAGCTGACTCCCCGTTCAAACTTGCACAAAGAGCTAATTTGCTCTAGTGAATAATTGCAATAATTTAGTCATTTTTTGGAGATAATAGTCGACTGTATACGGACGTAATTGAAATGTTTGTCACAACCATATTCGCCGAATCGTTGGTAAATCTTGCATGGCATAGCGACGCTTTCACCTCGATCGCTAGGCGATTTGATAATTTTTTCTGCCGTTATTTTCATACTGGAGATCGGGTGCACAGGCCAATAAAATTCCTGAAAAGCTTGTGTGCGCCTCTGTAATGACCCACTGTGACGAGTTTTTTGGTACAATCACTTTACGAACTTCATACAATTCAACATTCATCAACATAAACCCAATAATCCTCGCTCTTTATTCAGACTCCAGCTTGTACTAGGTACTCGTACTGCAAAGAGCGAGGAGCAATATTGAACCTAAAGGGCGCTGGATGGCTAGATGACATTTTTAAGCTGGTTAGCGTACAGGTTGAAATGCTACTCCACTAACAATATGAATGTGTTCTCTCTACTTTTCAGGGGTGGAACCATCCTGTTTCCAAGCTCATCCTCGGCCATTCCGATCTCGAACGTCGCCAGAATCGATGTGATACAAATGAATAGAAATGATTCAGCGTAGTGAATACCTGGGCAAGCGCTTTGCCGCATGGCGGGGTCAAATTCAGTGCGCTGCAGTAGCAACATTGTTCTATACTCACCGGCGGCTATATCCAAATATTGGAGGTACAGGAACTGAGGGGTTTAAAAACCTATCTGGTTCGAACATCTCTGGGTCGTGGTATACGTCTGAATTCCGACTCATAGCCCTTTAACAAACCAACAACGTATGAGGGTATGGCCAACTACCTCTAGACGCAAGCTCACCAAACGTTCCAGAACCTGGCCCGACGTAAGAACATCAATGAATCTTGAATCGTTCCGGGTTAAACGCTTACACAATTGCTCCCCTAGGAATGTAGTATCCTTTGTATATGTCATCCTTTAAAGATACATGCGGGATCCCTATGATAACCAACACATAATAAAAGATAGCTCGTGGTGAACTGACGTTAAACTTACCATTGGGTACCGTAGGGCGCCATCGAAATAGCTCATTAATAAGACGCCCAACGTAGGGCAACCGGGATCGATCGTCTATGGTTGGGAGTCGATTCGACCCAGTTACGAGGTCGATTTCTTGCTGCGCCTTTGCTTGAGCCTCAGGGAATAAAATCATTGCAACAAAAAATCCCATTATAGTACCAGTTAACTTGTTTGATTGCACAAGACTAGTCAGTGGACGAACTCCGACATGAATGAAATCAAAACAATACCGTATCTATTCCCCCTGATGGATACTTTGGTTGTTAGTGCTTCAAGCCGCTACTTACAACTGCACCTACCACTAAATAACACAGCACCAACTTCCTTGACAAAGTCGTCAGCTTCACTTGATTTCACACCCAACTGATTTAATTGTTCGAGTATCGATTCGACTATTGACGACTGGTGTGATCCCTTTTCCTGGTCATTGATTCCACTGTGAGCACGTAAATTGAGAATTGTAAGCATCGTGAAACAGACCATTTCAGCTTTTGTCCATCTGTACGGGCTATCTATAGCGTCATAGATTTCTTCCCTCCATTTCTTGGCAGTGTTCTTTCAATTCATTCCCGGAAGCCATCCCGGAAATCTGTTTAATGTGGGGAAAAGATTAACCAGGAAATCTTGGGTAGATACGGAATGTGAGTGTCTTTAGTGACAAAGTACGACCTTCGGCTTACTCGAACTCAAAGAGCCCTTCATTATGTTTTCTGCTGCCTTCTTGGCTTTCAGCACAAATATATCGTTTGCTCCCTGTACTCTCCTTCCGTATACTGAATGTAGTATTATGCCTGACATAGTCCTATTGTAATTCATGATAAAAGCATTGTGACTTCGAAAACAGCACTATCGATCCTTTAAGACGTACTGGTATATCTCCAATTCTAGCTCTTCAGACGACTCGAGGCGACCCCACTTGCTTAGCAGCCTTTGGAGAAGCAATCGGGTTTGATGCAATTGAGACGGCTGAAAAGCTACCACGGCTTGTTTGTTTAGCCATTGATGCATGGCTCGGCGTGATTTTTTCCACCAGTCTCTATCTGGTGTGAAGGCTGGATTCCTTGAACAATCCAACCTATAAAGCGATGTGTCAGTCATTACGAATGAATTATCTAAAACAATAGCATACAACGATGGTTCAACTAGCATCGGGATTCGAGGGCGATCGGAGTATATACTCGACCTCTTTTCGAGCAGGTTGACAGCATCCTCTATGTCATTCAAAACAATAATCACGGTTCCGAGTGTGCTCAGAGAAAGGATATTAGCTGGACTCGAGGTCAGTTGTGCGCATTACTGATTGACACTATGATCAACTAACTACCGAGTTGTTTCCCTATCTCAGCAAACCCAAGATGCTCGTCCTTCGACGGAATAGACAAAAGGTTTCCTATGAGAGGGTAGGACTAGGGGCTTGGAGGAAGTGGTGCTGGTAATTTATGACCATACCAGCGGTTGTAGAGCAACAGTGCAATAGCTGCGGTCACAAGACTTGCAGTCGCGAATGTGGTCAGATCCAACATGGGTGCTCAACGGTAATTGTAAGCGCAGGGGTGAGCGGGATGATGTAGCATAGCAATAAGAGCTCCAACGTCGGTGAATGATGTAGGCTGTGCTTATTGCCCTGAATCATACGCCGGGTCGTATGAATCTATGGCCTAGCACGCATCCTTACTCGGAACCGGACACCATTTTCGAAGACATGGCCGTCTCTATTGTGGGGGCCAGTTATTGTATTTATTTATCGACACGGGGATTTACCCAAGTATATTAGTATGGATGTGCTCCCAACTATACAACGCCGGCGTGCGGAGAGTAGTGTCAGATTCGACCAGTTAAACGGAACTCGTCGCGCAAGATCTCGCTAATCAAAGTTAGACTCAGCAAGCAAAGACAGTCCCATTAAGCGGACATTGAAAGATATGCTGTCTCCGGTTCATTTCCGCGAGCTCGTTTTGAGCCAGTCCTGTTCGAGATAGGGGCTTGCGGGCCGCGAGCGAGCCTCTGTTCCTATCGCTCGAAATATATATCAACTTTGTTTGCGCTTCTTTTATTATGATGAATCTGATAGCAGCTATTCAAAAGACAAACGGCTGCTATGCTTATGTACTAGATAGGAAAAGCCAACCCAGCCAAAAAGACGCCCGGCACGCGTCGATGGCGAGGCCAGAAGTAGCGTTGGAGCAAGACCAAGACGTTGATGGGGACCTTTGACAGGCGTCGTAAGACAGACCAAATGCGTCGCTGCAAGACGGTGATGAGGCAGGGGCCTGTCGTGATGCTGCCACAAAAGTATTTGCACTGGGACAGGTTCAGACAGGGCTTCTCACGTGAGTGTGGCTGAACTGGACTGATTTTGAACGCTCCTCGGCTCAGGATGCGGCGCTTGGCCGGAAATTTTGTCAGATGTTATCTTTTTTTGCTGCGCACGTCGAGGTCTTTTACAAAACGCAAGCAGTTCGTGTATCAGCTGTCGATTCACGTAGCAACCTATCTTTTTCTGCATGTATCTCAGACAAATTTTATGAGGTCTTTTCGCACGTCGGTCAAGAGTTAACGACAAGCAAGGGTATAAATGCTATACGAATCGCCTAGTAGTATGATACAAATACAATCCACAAGTCTTTTATCGAGCCCTCAGCGATAATATGATTCCCCAATGCCCTCGCTGCCGCATCAATGTGGCCTGCAAGGATCATCCAACCTCGTTATTCGCCTGGTCCTCTCAGATTGGAACGACCGGGAGGGAGCCTGAAGTTGCGAAGTTGCTTCCAACGGTGAGTCCGAACCGCATTTATGATTTTTCAGTACTCACACCAATCTCAGGCTTTTCGATTTGTCGAAACGGCCCAACCAAAAGTAAAGGCACATGCATCTACCACTATTGCGCCTCAGGTAAGGAGTATACTAATGACTGAGTTTTCTCGTTTAACTAACTGCTATATCGACCTCACAGGATGTTCAGAAGCGCAAGTTGGGCGACATCGTCGATTCCGAGGTGCCCTTGAAGCGCGCATGTATAAGTGAACGCCTGGGGCTGCACTCAAATATGGGTCGTACCTTGCGATCATGCGCCTATGATTGCTGGCAGAGCGTTCAGGGATGCGATTCAGACAGGATTCCCGAAGGATTAGATATCCAGCAGACCGTCTTACTCGATGCTCAGTACCAGCGGTCGAAGCCTCTTGAAGAGTTTCGGATGCCGTCCGGTGCACGTTTGCGATGCATCCACTGCTTGTAAGTGTTCTGTTTTACAGTCGTATTGATGCTATTTCTTACAGACAAATCTTAAAGGCGGGACAAAGGCGAATGGAAAACTTGGTCTAGGGACTCGGGAACTACACGCATCCGAGAGCATATGCTCAAGAAACACCCGGATGATTTTCATGCTCGCCCTGCCATTCTCACTCATCTCGCCGATCAAATTGATGAAGAGGAGCTGCTCTATACACCCGAGCTGCTCACAGAGTCCATCGCCGAGTGGATCGCCCATGACGACCAGGTAAGTGTTACAGTGGTATCGGTTGTGCATTCTGCATATTAAGCATCTTACCTGGGACTCTGTTAGGCATTCAACGTCGTCGAATCTCAGGAGTTTCGACGCATTATATTGATCGCCAGTCGAGCACCTCCTCTTCAAGATAAAGACATACCTGGTCGAAAAAAAATGGTCAAAACCGTGCATGAGCTATACCTTGAACAGGCAGAGCGGATTCGTCAAGAAATTTGGGTACGTTATTGATTCTATTAGTCACTTCTAAAGCTACATACGCCCATCGACAGAGGTCTCGCGGCCGTATCTCCATCACATCTGACCTATGGAGCGATGAGATTCTACGAGCGTTTATGGCAGTTACAGCTCACTACATTAACGAGGCGGGCCGACTCACAGAGCACCTCTTGGCGTTTCGTCGAGTTAACGGAAGCCACACTGGGGCTAACGTGGGTAAATCGCTTTTCTCGGTTTTTGTGGAATTTGGGATAACTGAAAAGGTAAGCTTGGAGGGCTTATTGACGTAGCAGCGGCTAACGGATTTGTCTAGATTGGCCATATAACACTTGACAACGCCTCTCCAAACGATACACTGATGAAAGAGCTCCAGACAGTTCTGACCGAAAAGGAGATACCTTTTGGTCACGACATAAACCGCATTCGGTTAGTTATTCTAATACTTCTACTGGATAAAGTACACTGAAAACTATGTTTAAACTAGGTGTTATGCGCATATAATCAACCTTGTTGTTGTCGCAATGCTCAAAGAGCTCCCTGCAGCCGCACAAATGTTCCGTGAGGAAGCGGCAGCAAAAGGCGATGATCTTGATAATGATATATGCGCATACCTTGGTGCTCTGGAATCTGGGGTTGTAGGCGATTGTAGGGCTTCTATCCGGTCTCTACGAAGCAGTGATGTGCGGCGCGAGGGGTTTATGAAGTGCATCAAGGAGGGAAACCTTCTTGGTATATTCAGAACCGCTGCTGGCTCGGCCGTGACCTTGCCCGTCCTGCAACTGCTACGTGATTCGGAGACCCGATGGTCATTGACATACAACATGATTGTCCGCTACATCGAGCTTTACCCGGTGAGTTAAACATTATTCATAACATAGGCACTGTTCGCTAATAGTTTACAGGCTATATGCTACTATACATCGTCTCAGGCAGAGAAGGATATCCCGGTACTTTCCGAGGTGCAACTAGATGTACTTCAGGATGTTGCCTCTGTCTTATCTGTTCTCCATCACGCCCAAGAACTCCTTTCCGCTGAACGTACTCCAACGCTCGCCCTTGCGCTCCCTGTATACGAAAGTATTGTAGAGGCACTCAAGGGACTAACATTCGAGTATCCTGTGCTTCGCCATTCCATTGAGTCTGGCATCCGCAAGCTTGAGGGTTACATCGCTAAGACACGGGACTTGCCAGTATACACACTAGCAATGGTCGTCAACCCTTGTATCAAGTTTAGCTGGATTGACCAAAACTGGAGTGCGCTTCGGCGACAAAGCAGTCGTGTTTTGGTTAGAGAGGAGGTGCGTTTTGATTTTTCTACCCATTACCAGCGGCTAATGGTTCAATTCGTGTAGATGCTAAAGTTTTGTGAGAAGCTGGCTGATTCACGAAGATATTTTACCCAATCCACAAGTACCGGGGCAGATCGTGCGGCGAAAGCTCAACACTCAGGCTATCTGCGACTCCTGAGCACGACTAACAATGCTAGACGAGCTTGCAGTTCTACAGCTGGCCCATCCAAATTGTGCGTAACTTTATTAATTCTTAATATAGCAATTATGAGCCTAAATATTGTATATATCAGATCGACTGTTGCTCCATCGCCTTTGCCAACGCCAGAGCCGCCTAGCGCGGAAGAATTGCTGATACGCTATATGGCCGAAGTCGACGCTGAACTGGCTCGCTGGGAGCAGCTGGAAGGGTTTGACGACGAATCGATGGGTTCGCTTAATCTTGTGGAGTTTTGGAAGGCAAGTTGGAGTTGAATATGAGCACAACTGAAGTAAGTTGACATAGTATGGACAGGCTCGACGATATGAGTTCCCATTGCTCTATGAGATTGCGATGAATGTTCTACCCGTTCAGGCGTCTTCGGTTTCATCCGAACGTGTGTTTTCATCGAGTAAGCTCACCTGCACTCGTGAGCGTACTCGAATCTCTCCCGAAAACATGGAGTACTTGCAGGTTCTTAAACATGCTGTGCACCGGCGGTCTTCGCGCAGTCAGGAGAACAACCAGACTCTTGATTTCATAGAGAAGATGACGTATTTAGATTTGGAAGACAAGGATAAGGAGCTTTACGGTCTATATTAGCTTGAGCGTACAATGTATATGCACTTTGCTGCTTAATCGGATCATTCTATAGATTTTGTAACGCCCCTAGATGTTGATAGGATACTCTGTCATAAAGTGTCAAAAAGTTGCTTACGTTACCAAGACGAGACGAGACGAGACGATTAGTAAGTACGTCTTATCACGTCTTGTCTTGGTCTTGCTCCAACGCTAGCCAGAAGTTGCCGCTGAGCGTCTCCCACGCCTGCCCAGCGCGCGCTATCGGCCGGATTTCATCTATCCTAATGCGAACTGCCGGCGCGTCCGAACAAGGCCAGTACCTCGTCTCCACCACCCTCGATCGACGCCTTATCCTCCGGTCACATTCCCGGAGGGTATGATGGCTCGGCTGGACCAGCGATTTACACTGGATATGCACTACGGATGACACTGGATATGCGAGGCAGTTGATGACAGTGCCTCATTGGTCAGGGCATCAAAGAACAGCTGTCAAAGACATCTGGCCGCAGCGGTATATCAGCCAGCGAACCTCCCCTCCGCAACGCACGGTGCTCATCCGCCTCGTGCACCCGGCAAGTAAAGCGATTCTCAGAAGCTCGCTGGTGACTTGCTGCTTGCCACCATCTACGACTAGCTCGTCTCTCTGTCCAGTCCGATACGATCATGTCTGCGATACGACCCAACAGGGGCTTCAACATTCCTCCTCGCCGGAGTATTCCTCTCATGCCCGATGGTGGTCCGAGAATCAACACTCGCGAATACACCGAGCCTCTCGCAGCCAACCAACCTGGCGCCAGTTTGGGCGCGTACGAGACTCGTCAGCGGACGCAGCTGATCGTCGATGGATTTTCCAACCTAGCGCTCCTAGTGAGCACGATTCGTCTCGATTCGTCTCGATTCGGATCACTGACTAAATTATAGTCTATTCTGTTTAGCGGTGTACAAGCTCAGTTTATAGATACCACAATGTCAGAGAATTCGAATGCCACTGCGAGGGCAACAAATGCGGTGTTTTTCGGTGGGTTGATGCTCTCTGTGTGCAGTGCCCTGCTCGCAACCCGTGAGTTTTATTCAAATTTCTCGTCTGGGTATATCAAACTATGACGTGTGTAGTGTCCGGTCGCTGGTTCTCGATCTTACGCGAAGACGACTCGGAATTTCTCTCCAGCTACTGGCTGGCCGCTGAAGTTCGCCAACAACCAGTTGGGATCCAAGAGTATATTAAATTTCAAAAGGACGCATGGATGAGAAAACTCCCTCAACATCTCCAGTCGCCCAAAAGTCCAATCATGAAGGAACAACATAGAAAAGACTCAGGCACGTTTATGTACACCGCCCCGCCCGAATCAATGTTGGACGCGGTAGAGGCAGGGATGGGTCCAGGATTCAGCCCGGAGAGCCTTTCGTCGAACCCTAGGGAACGGGACGTGCAGTTCGTCATCCAATTATTGAACGAGGAGATCAAAGGCGAGACCACGTTCCGGGAGAAACTCATGCCCAGGATATTGCTCAGCGCAGTGGGCGTGTGCGTCGCGGCGTTTGCTTTGTTCTGTGTGGGGATTTTGATGCTCGTTTGGAACACGCAGCCGTTTTCGGTGGCGGTGACCACCACAGTCCTAACCGGACTGTGTGTCATGCTGATGCCTGGGTTCTTCTTGGAGCACCGTCACAAGCGGGTGATTAGCCGACTCAAATTGGGACGGGCTGCTCTTTGATGTACATGACTTTTTACGATGAGCTCACTCTTGGGCTCTTTTCTTGTTACTCTAACTTAGTTGTTGCAGTTGTGGGCGCTATATCACGAAATCATGATCTAACGTTCAATGCTCGTTTGTGGTAATTGCTGTCAACAGACGTTCACATTGCCGGACGAAAATCACGTTGGAATGTGTTCAATATGTGAACCACGGAGAAGAGCAGCAGCAAAAATTACCAGAATCATTGGATAAACTGTTGAATATATCACGACTTACAATCAACTATGCGCAGGCTAGTCGTACCGGAAAGGATGTTCGATTACATGGCTCCGATCACTCCTTGTTGTAACAGCTTCATAGACCTTGGCGTCGAGTGCATGTCGAACTTTATTAATACTACTCGTACAAACGGAACCCGCTCTCCGCCTACCAATAGCCGTTAAATAGCCGTATGCCGCTGGGAACCCGGGCTGTATGCTGCAAGACCGCGCGGAATACAATTGATCCCTTCGTCCCGCCAAAGGCATAAGCAGCTGATTCCACAACCCCCCCCCCCCCCAATAAATTTAGCATAATCGCCCTGCCCCTATGTCGAGAATAAAGCCTACGAAGCAATCTGCCAAGCTAGGGGAGACGGACTTAGCGACTAGGGCCGATCAGACTGGTCAGGAGCCAACGGAATGTAGAGATTTCAGCATGGCGGGCTGCACTTATGTCGTATATATGAGGCACATAGCACATCTGCAAGATATAACGTGTCATTTTGCACAAAGGCTGGCTTCGCTGATGGGTACTTGCGGTCGATTTGCCAGACATTAAATTCAACCGCCCTGGCCGAAAGAATTTTATCAGAACTCGCAGGCACTTAGCACCGTGTGTGCACATTTCCAAAGTATTGGGCGCCGAGGGCGCCCGCTCTTGAACGCCCGGGCACCAGTCTCAAAACTATCGCAGAGCTCGCTCGGGATGTATAAGTCCATAGGTAAATATTGCACTAGCCGTCCTCGCTGTAGTGTTTTCTGTGTTCGCCCGGTGGCTCTGGTGGTCGTATTTGGTTGTCTACGCACGTAAGCGAGAACGGATGGTATAATGGGCGTGCTGCGGTTCGATAGACGCCGCCCCCGTTGTTCACAAACTGACATGGCAGGCTCGCTCAAAACGACTTCAGCATATGGTCCCTCAACAAACGCACCTGAGCCTTCGTGCCCATTTACCGCTGCGCCAAAGTCTAAGAAGAACAAATCCGCCCGCAAAAAGAAGAAAAAGGCAAAGTCTAATACGATTAACGTTGAGCCTGCTGTACCTGATCCTGAGGTACTGCCTCATGATTTGGGTGAGGGGAGCAGAGACGCAAGTACGGATGCGGCTCCGGTCGACTTATTTCTACGGCCCAACGGCTTGCACTGTGCGGCAGATGACGGTGGGAATCTATGGGGTAAAACGAGGGCGGGTCGCCCCGAGTACAACACCACGACCCAGCCGCCTAGCATGCAGGATGTCCTTTCGCGTATGGAGCAGGTAGACTGGGGTTCTGGCCAACTCCCATCTTTGGCACATCTACCGTCGATGCAGGATCCAAAGCTATTGGCCAACTCGAACTACGCAGCCTCTGTCACCCAGCCCCCATCCGGTGATTGGTTTATCGCCGATCCTGCCGTGCCTGGACGGCTTACCGCCGCACATATCCCATCTACTCCGCTCGAATACTATCGCGCCGTGGTCGAGCGGGATGAAACGGTTGGTACTAGTTTGCAGGATCTTCCCTTCTGTGGGCCCACCGCCAAGGAGAAGAAGCCTATAGTTGGACAGCCGCCTACGTCGTCTCCTCCTATACTAACGTCCCCCAAGACAAACGCGGACCACCACCATGTATCCCCCCCAATATCATATGCACCATCTGGACTATTCGATACAGTGCAGCGGCAGCCTATGATGCTTCAAGATATTGCTCTGGTACCTAAAGATTCATCAACACCCTCACTACGGTCAGCAGCCGGAGCGGATACCGATTTCTTGAACGCAATGTTATCCAATGAGCGCATTAAAGAGCTTTGGTTTGGGTTGAGTGAAAAGCAACGTCAAGATCTAGTTGATCTCCCACCTGAAGACCTATTCAAGAAGATGAAGGAGCAGCAGAGCGGCACCAGCTGTAGGTCCAAACGGTATAGACTCCAACTTTTCGTATCTCGAACCACTAAGCTAACGCCTGAGTTTTCGTAAATGTTTGCTTCTGGATGGAATGTTCCTTGGTTAGAGCTGCGATTGTAAAGGGGCAAGAGGTATCGTGCAACGCTTATTCCGGAATGCTAGAACACGCAATCCGAGACGCCTCCTCTACACCCTCATCGGGATCAGAAACGTTTACGAAAACCAATATAAGTAGTGCGTTTGCTTGTACTCAACTGCCAAGATGATCTTATCCACATCATTCGCTCCATACGTTTATAGATCCCTACGATAGAGGCTGTAAAGGTGATGGTGTGCAGATGCGCTCGCCCAGTCAGGTCAACGAAGATCCGCTTCTGTTTGGAAGCAATAGTCCGGCTGCAAATGGTGAGACCGATAGCCAGGTATACATTTTGATTTTAAGCCTTTTTTATGTTGTTCATTCCGCGTTTAACCATTTCCGGTTTACTCGCTGAGTGAGTCTTCTACATTTACGCCTGGAAGTGTAACAAACTTTACTCAACAAAACCCTGCCAATCTTGGTGCCCATCACCACCGATTATAACTATCCAACCGTTACTCCTATTCAAGATAACTATAGCTGAAGTGTTTTCGTCTGCAAATGCCAATCTTGCGGACCTTACGCCAGCGTCGGTCTCTAATGCCTCCGCTGCTGCCACCCTGGTAGTGACTAGCCAGATGGTTAGTCAGAGGTATACAAGTATGGTAGAACTGGCTATGCTCACAATTTTATCAGCCTGTTCAATCTATGTTCGATTGTTTGGTAGAGCATGGTTGCACGGATCTGTCTTCTCGAATTGACTCCAACTACCAGCTTTGTAACCCAATTGCCGCAGGAGGATTTGCTGACGTCTATCGCACTAGCTTGCAGGGTGGAATCGATGTTGCTATTAAGGTCATAAGACATAATTCGCAGGACTCTGCGCCGAAAGATTTCAAGGTAGATAATACGTCAGCATTGGAATGCGTTCTTCTAATTGGCCATTTAAATGATCAAAGCGCGCAGCGCGAGAGATATATCATTGGTCGAAGCTGAACCACGGTAATATTCACAAATTCTCAGGCGTGGTCATGCTTGAGGGAAAATTCGGCGTAGTCTCCCCCTGGATGCCAAATGGGGACCTTGAAACATATCTTCGTAAAAATCGCTGGGTTAACCGATGGGAGCTGGTGTGTCTAGCACATCCTCTTATTTCATCTATGCACTTTTAACAGCAGTATTACCTAGTGCGTTCAGGTCGCTGATGGCGTTGCGTATCTACACAATATTAATATGGTAACTATTTACTTAGTAAATTTCGTCACATAAGCTTACACTTGGGTAGACTCACGGCGACTTAAAAGCCGTAAGCGATCGTAAGTTACCGCCAATCACATTGAGCCCTTAGTCCTGTCCGCAGCGCAATGTGCTCGTAGACCAAAACGGTACAGCCAAAATCAGCGATTTTGACTCTTCCACGTACCATAGTCGTACACTGGCATTCACGAAAACTGATCATTGCAGAGGCACGCTTCGATGGATGGTGAGTTTTATGAGCGAATTATCGTCATCAGTAGATCGACTTGGGATAGGCGCCTGAATTATATTTGCCCTGCAATGAAGGGGCGGCATCCGCGCCACCCTTCAAGACAAAGCAAGCAGACGTTTACGCACTTGGAATGGTACGAAAATTCAAACAAAATTGTAGTTGAAGTGCTTACACGTAGTATAAATTTAGACTACATTGGTATATTTTCGGTCAGCCCTCCTAAATGCATGTCTAAACGGCTATCTAGGAAATTATCACAGGAAACCCACCCTACGCCGAAATCCAGAACGATCTATCAGTTATTCGTGTTTTGCTGCAGGGCAAATACCCTGATCGTCCGAAGGAGCTCAGGTCTAACAGGATGTGGTCATTGTTGCGTGACTGTTGGAACCACGAACCGACATTAAGGGAGAATGCATATTCTGTTCATACTCGAGTATGTATTCAAAACTGTCTGGCATAATTAGTAACTAACTCACCCTTCTTTCGGCCAAAGCTATTAAATTTTGGGCCAGCATTTTGTCCCCTCACCACGGACCGCGACTCGCCGGTCAAATCAATAGACTGCTCGAAATGGTTGGTGCGGTAATAGGAACCTGCATCCAAGGATGAATCACAGTATGGGTTTCGTCACTCGCATGTAGGATGGCTCATTGGGAGGCTACTCCCGCGTGTGCTGAACACTAAGCACGTATATGGTGTAAAATATTGTGTCGTGTATCATCATTACCACTATATCGGTCCAAACCTTGCTGGAGTGGATATGGATGGACGAGGCTCCCCTTGATAGGCCAACCATCCCTGTTATCATTTCGGTTTATGGGGCAACGAGGATTAAGTATTTTTGCAATACTCCTTCCGCCTAACCTTCATCGAAAAAAGGTCAAACAGATTAGCGATATATACAAATCAAGACAACGATACAAACAATCATCCGTGAGAGCAGACAAACAATGAAACTCAGCGATCTCCCCCAGCAGCCTTCCTCCTGCGCTTTGCCTCTTCCCTCCGTTTCTCCTCGGCCTCGGCTTCGAGATCTTCGAGTCTTGCGAGGCGCGCACTACAAATGATAAAATAAACAACGGACATAAACGTCAACAAGTCCTTTACGTACCTCTGCTTCTCTTCACGTTCGAGGTCCCGCCCCGTAGCCTCCATGTCCTCGTCATCACTAATGACGTCCCGACTAAGGTATTCTTCTCGAGATTTCCCAGGGTTGATCAGAGCCCAGATATCAAATCCAGATGCGCGAGGTCCACCTCTGCCAGCACTCTTGCGACGACGAGCACGCTCGCGTTCCTCTTCCTCGGAATCGTACGAATCAGAGTCGGAGTCGTAGGATTTGCGGCGCTTGGCGGGTGCGACTTTGGGAGGTGGAGCGGGGGCAGCGATCTTGGGGCGAGTAGATGAAGATTGAGCGGTGGCGGCTGCTGGAGTGCCGCTTGTCTTGACAGTTACTTTGTACTCTTTGGGAGTGGTGGATGATTTCGGGCCAGAACTGAAAAGGGTCGAAGGCTTGGTATTGACTATGATCGGGGCTGGTTTGGGAGGAGCTGGGGCGCTTGCCGTCGATCGTTTAGGCTGAGGTTGAGCGTTTGCCGATCCGGAGCGCGAGCGGTCCTTTGCGCGTTCTCGTTCTCTCTCCCTCTCGCGCTCCCGTTCTCTCTGCTCGCGCTCGCGGGCTCTACGCTCCCGTTCCCTGGCCTCGGCTGCCTCTACCGCTTCCCTTTCCTTCTCCAGCCGTTCCCTCTCTTGTCTTTCTCTCTCCCTCTCACGTTCCTTGTCCTTCTTGGTCGAGAACCAGTCGGTAAATTTTTCGGCCTCGGCCCCTGTCATAACCTTTTTGACCTCAGTGCCACCACGCTTCTCCTGTATATCACGAGTGATTTCGTCAATGGTTCGCGTGTCCCGTTTGTTCTGGTTGAGTTTGATGAGCCCAGACTGGGAGGCGGCAAGCCGTGCTCGGACAGACAGCCCGGATCCGCCAGAGGACCCTGAACCCGCGTCGACGTTGAGGCCTCCGCCAGGAAGGAACGCACCGGCCTTGCGCTTTTTGGAGATAAATCGGGTAGCGGTCGAGCTGTCCCAAGATGAGTTCTGGCGGGCTCGTTTCTCTTCGCGGGTAAGGCCCATGGCACCGCTCGCCACAGCGTCATAGGACGATGTTCCGCCAGATGTCTAAATTCGGATAAGACACATGTAAACCAAAGCCTTAGACGGGAACAGACCTTTGTGCGTGAGCTCTCGCCGCCGCCGCTGGGGCCCCCGCTGGTCGATTTGGGGCGAGAAGCGCTGGCGGCTGACTTGCCAGCCAACATGGCTCGGGCCTCTCGTTCGCGGCGCTCGTCGAGCTCGCGTTCGCGCTTGGCCGCCGCCTCTGCGTCCCGTGCTTCCCGTTCCTTTGCCTTTTGCTCTTCCTCGAACCTGCGCTTGAGGCGCTCCTTTTCGAGTTGACGCTCCTTGGCCTCGCGGGCCGCCGCCTCGGCCTGCGCAGCCCTCTGAGCGGCCTCGCGCTTGGCCACGGCAGCAGCAAGGTCTTGTGCTGCATTGTTGTTCTGCGTCTTGGAGAGCTTGATGAGGCTGGCAAACTGGTGGGGGCATGAGCGGGTGTCACGAGAGCAGGTGGAGAGGGGCACTGACGCTGGTCATGGTGGCGGTAGTGTGCAGGCGTCTAGTGGCGGGGGTGCTCGCAGCGAGCGTCTAGTGAGTTGCAGGCGAGAGTGGACCAGGAGTGGATAGGAGTGATGTGGTGGATTAGCGCAAGTCGGGTGTGGCAGTGCCAAACAGTCCCACACTACCAAGACGTCAGCCGCGCCTTCACCCGCAGACCACTATGGCCCTGCTCGCACCAATCATCAGCGACAACGGGAGCGGATACTCCAAGCTCGGGTATGTCAAATAATCACTATTATACCCGCACTAATCAGTCGACAGCTTTGCAGGAAACTCGGACCCGTCGTTGTAAGTCATCTCATACCCTTTTCGACCAAATCACCCACCTCTGTGCAGCGTATTCCCAACCGCCATCGCGACGCGTGAGCATGCTTCCACTACAGCCCAGTCTACCTCGCGCGGTCCGCCCGTTGCGTCCAAGCCAGGCCATCTCGCCTCCAAACGCGGGATCGAGGACCTCGACTTTTTCATCGGAGACGAAGCCATCGCCAACTCCAAGACTTATGGCGTCCACTATCCCATCCGTCACGGCATGATCGAAAACTGGGACCACATGGAACGCTATTGGGAGCAGAGCATCTTCAAATATCTACGCGCCGAGCCGGAGGATCACTACTTTCTGCTCGTGAGTCTATTATGTATCCGCCGCAGCAAATGTCATTCATCTACGCGTCGGACCAGACCGAGCCTCCACTCAACGCTCCGGAGAACCGTGAACAGACTGCCGAGATCTTTTTCGAATCATTCAACGTCCAGGGATTGTACATTGCCGTCCAGGCCGTGCTCGCGCTCGCCGCGTCCTGGAGCTCGAACAGGAACACGGATCGCACGTTGACCGGCACAGTCATCGACTCTGGAGATGGTGTTACACACGTTATTCCTGTTGTACGTATCTCCGTGTCGACTAGCGTTATTACGACTTGACTTGTAATATAGGCCGAGGGTTACGTTATTGGCTCTGCGATCAAGCATATCCCGATTGCCGGCCGCGATATTACAAGCTTTGTCCAGACTCTCCTTCGTGAACGCGGTGAGACGGCTTCGATCCCACCCGAGGACCAGCTCCGTGTGGCACAAAGGGTCAAAGAGGACTATAGGTATTCAACTCTCGCACGCTTTCCCTTGAGCGCATCTAACACCCTCATTCTAGCTATGTGTGCCAGGACATTGTTAAAGAATTCCGCAAATATGATGCAGACCCATACAAGTACTTTGCTCGTTTCGAGGGAGAACACAGTGTCACTGGTCGTGTACGTACTATCTACTTGGTCCTTTCATCCCATCTCATATCCTTCTATAGCAATACAGCATCGATGTTGGGTTCGAACGCTTCCTCGCTCCCGAAATCTTCTTCAATCCCGAAATCGCATCGAGCGATTTCTTGACTCCTCTTCCCGAAGTAGTCGACAATGTCATTCAACAGTCGCCGATCGACGTTCGCAGGGGGTTGTACAAGGTTTGCGTTTGTTTACGACGGCTCTTATATAATATTTACCTAATATGGTACAGAACATTGTGTTGTCGGGCGGTTCGACGATGTTTGAGCATTTCGGCCAGCGTTTGAAGCGAGATTTGAAGCAGCTTGTCGATCGCCGAATCACTGCGAGCGAGACTGCCAGTGGATCTTTGCAGCGCGTGAGTCAATTGTGTCTCTTTTTGGGTGGGAGCGGGACTGAGGGTTGTTGTAGTCTTCGGGAGTAGACGTCAATGTCATTTCGCACAAGAGGCAGCGGTAAGCAATGAATACCAAGTACCAGGCCAGCATAAACACTCACTTGATGACTAAATAGCTACGCCGTCTGGTACGGTGGCTCCCTCTTGGCTTCCCTGGTAAGTCCCCCCCCCCCCGACACAATTCACCTGTGCGACCATGCTGATAGTTCCCTCCCTCTTAGCCCGACTTTTACAACTCGTGCCATACCAAGGCACAGTACGAAGAAATTGGACCGAGCATCGCACGGAGATATCAAATCTTTGGGAGTGTCAACTAGAAGGGGTGATAGGAAAAGAGTACGCAGTGTATGCAGTACGTGTGATGTGTTGAATAAACAGATGCTGCATATTTTTGCTGCGCGGGATGGCCTGGATGCCTTTGTCTAAGTATTCACTACGCACCACGAAAACTCTGCCGAGTGGCAACCGCAGTGGGAGTCGAGCCGAGGGGGGTAAGTGAAAGGGGCCGCAGCGTCCTGGCAAGCCAGTCACGACGATCACCGCCCATGCGCGTGCGAGTCCTAGTGCCGATCTCGTAGTTGGCAGACAGCGGGGTCGGCACCGAGCCAACGTGCTGAAAATCGGTTGGGGTGGGGTCCATTGAGATCCATGTCGCGGGCGATGCCCGAGCGTGGTTGAACCCCTCGCTTTGAGAGATCATCCGTCATTCGTGTCAAAACTATCGGACAGGACAGGGCAAAAAGACAGGAGAATTGAACGGGACTTTATGAGCCTATTGATTCGTGGATCCCAGTCCAGGTCGGAGCGAGGTGACCACCGACTGAATGCTATTATTCTCACCTGTCCGGCGCATACCCAGATAGACACATCTCGAATTTGAGCTGCTTCGCGTTGGCCCAGCAACGCCCGCGACACCTGCATCGCAGAAAGTTTGACCAGAAGGAGGTTCAAGGCTGAAAGTATGCGCTGTTCTTTTTTTTTGACGTCTCGGCACTTTTTGCGTCGGAATGAATGGAGATGGTGTATTGAATAAGGATTTGCCCGGCAGCCTCCGGACCTGCCTATACATCCAAGGTCGAATAATAGACATGGCCAACAGGGATGAAATAAATGCAGTATAAATGCGTGTAATTTACAAAGTGTGTACCCGTTTGCCCTAGAACAATCATACGGCTTTTCGTACACCCCACGTTTCCGAGGCTCTCGAGCGGAGTGTGAAAGATACGACCGCCTGTTGGCGATAGAAACCACGATATACGAGTGTATCTCAGAGGATAATTGCCAAATACCAGCTATACATATTCCTCGAAAGGTTCGTTCGAGATTAAAGAACCACGGCTTTGGATACCCGGAGTCGGGTACGTAAAGTCCGTTGCAGGGAACAAAGCTATGGCTCTCGGGGGTGATGGATGTCCTAGGCGGCTCGACTAACTACTTATCGCTCGTGAGTGTCGAGTCGTTGGACAGCTGTCAATAGGTCTAGCCACCAATCAACTTGGGTGGGATCCCCGAGCTTCCCCACTGCGTTTTTCTATACACCGGTGCGCCCTAGCGTTTTCGATTCGGCTGCGAAACGAGTTTTGGAGCTGTAGATACGAACGAGGCACAAACTACTCTAATCCATACACATCCGAAATACACGATAAATGTGGTTAGTGCTGACCGCGAGTCCGATCCTTCACGGCTATTCCTAAACACGCCAGCTGGCAGGAACCTGGGCGTAAGCATTTGCTGTTCGTTTCGTTGTTCTGCTTTGCACCAGCCTCTAGAATATACAACCGATAATCACTTGTGATTATTCGGTTTGCGTTATGTCCTAGAAAGGCAATTTTGGGTATCATCGGGAAACAAATAAGATGAGCGTGGCTTGGATAGCCACCTAACCGGAATTGTGTGTGATTGCGGTCTGCTTTCGTACACAGGGGTTTTCTGTTAGATTAAAAGATGCACCACGTTCTTTTGTCACAAGACACATGTGGGTATATCGAGGTGGAGTTGCTCCGACGCTACTCGCCATCGTATGCTTCGTTGGACAGGTATTCGATACGCATATATCCACTTGATCCTTGGATGCAAAGCTCCTTTCCCAACGGCTAACTTAGACTTGTGATCGCGCAACAGCTGTACCCCACATCGGCCTACAATTCCGCAGATAACGACGTTGTTTCTTACCAGATTCCACCCAATTGCCCATCGATCCGCCCAAAACGGATGTCGCAAGTTTACCTCCTTTTCCCCAATTTACGTCCAGCTGACTCGGCGGCATCAGCCACGCCCCCCCACTTCTTGCTCTTCTTAGTTCGTCATCGCCCATGAGCGCTAGTCCTGTCATTCGTCACGTTCCGGGCACTAAAACTGAATAGAGATGTTGTCTCTGATCATAAAAAGGGTCATCAGGAGGTGAAGTGCATCGGACAGTCGATCCCTCGAGCAGTATATAGACAGCTCCAATGACGTGGTATTCATTTGACTTTCAAAGGGGATGGGCTACAGACAGGGGGCGATCGTTCAGAATGAATAGCACGATCAGATAAACCAAAATTCACACAAAAGAACCGTTTAGCACAAAGCACACACGCTAAATATCCGAGCGGAAAAAGGGAACCCAAGAATACCGTACACAATGCATAGACAAACTAGAATGATACAGATAAGACCGAGGAAAATGATAGAGTAGTGGAGCAAAACACAAGATTCGGAATCACATCGAAGCCGTCCTCGGGTAGGGGATTCGTTGATCGAGCTGGTGGCCAGAGACAAGTCGGACACGAGATATCCACGGGGCGTGAAAACCCACGCGCGCGTCAAGCGAGGAGGGAGGAGATACGGGGGGCTGGCGTCTTCAGACGAGGAGAAGCCCGCGTTCGTTCATCCGAGTCCTCCACATGCTGGGCTGAAAGTTTGGCTTTCCTCGAGCGTGCCATACGTCCGACATGATCTCTAAAGCACACCAAGTCAGCTAACCATGCTATTCCCCCTACCGCAATGCAAAACTCACCCGTGGCTGCCTTGACGGTGTGATCTCTCCATCCGGTCGACAACATCGTGTAGCAGTTGCTCCAGAGCTGACGGTCAGTTGTATTGCACCCAGCCAGGAAGATCCAGAACGCAAAGTCCCGAAGCTGATCTTGATTCATCTGGCTCGATAGCGTGCAGATGTGACTCGCCGCTTCTTCAATGTCCGTATTTCCTGCCGCACCAGCATGCACTGCGATTTCGAGATAGAGGCGTGCACCTGCCTTGTGAACGGCTGCCTTGGATGGGACCTCGTCCAGGGAGAGCTCTTCACGCAGTGCGTCTAGATTCTTACCGGCCCGGTGAATCTGGTCCGAGTGCGCGGCGAGTGCAACAGCCTCGGCCATGGCTATTGCTATTTCGTTTGGACATCCGTCCAGGATAGCCTCGGGCGACCCCCGACGTGTGCGATACGAGTCAATGAGTAGGGGTTGGCGTTGGGTGGTCGCGCCGGCAATAATGTCCGATCGTGCGGCACGGTCGAGAATGAGTTGTGTAACGTGGGTGTCAGCGAGAGAGGATGTCTGCGGCTGAGAATATACTCCTTTCGCCCAACCGAGAATGAGATCCAGAGAGTTGCCCCATAGGCTGCCGTCGCCTCTAGCCAGCGAGTTCATCATCAGACAGAGGCATACGAGGGCCCGACATTCTGGCCGGTCAGAATCATATCCATTGTTGGTCAAGGCCTCCAGAGCCTGTTGACCGAGTTGGGGAACTCCGTCTTGTTCGGTCGCGGCCATCAGGGCGGTTAGACCTTCAGGATCATTTTCGAACGCGCCAACGAGGGCATTGTCGAGCGATCCCGAAGAACGTTCGACTCGGAGCCAGTTGAAAAACAAATCGTATCTTGGCAACGTGTTGGACTGAGAAGAGTAGCTCTCGTACGAGGAAGTCATAAGGTGATCGAATGGAAGCATATACATATCTACTATTACATGTACAAAAACAAAAGAGAAAACTAAGCGAACGACATACATATAGTCCATAATTCAGTCACATACAGGGGTCGACCAGTTCCGGCATGTAGAAGCAAGGCTGCACGTCTTCGTGACCCGGAGCGACGTATGACGAGTGATAAAAGTCAAACGGTGGGTCCCAGAATTGTGGGATCGGAGCCGATTGCGACCAGTCATTGCTGCTGTGCCAGGGCATGGATTCTATGGAGCCATGTCAGACGGGCTTTACACAGGTCCAACGGTTGCTCTTACCCATGTCAAAGCAGCTCTCGGTTGGGCTGGAGTATTCGTGCGAGGAAGAAGACGAGGCCAACGGCTTGGACTCGAACTCCGAGTCCGAGTCTGAATGCTCAGACTCGCTATGTTGACGCGGAAGCGGTGGTCGGTCCGCAGAAGTGTGGAGCGAGAGGAACGCGTCGTCGGATGAGCGCGACGACGACTTGGCACTGTGATCAGCGAGGAAGTGTTTAATCTTCCGCTTGATCGCATCGACCTGTTGGCCCTAGAAGGTGGTTAGTTATACTAGGCATTTGATGATGTGGGGCCAATGTACCTTTAGCCACTCGGGTCGTTTGTTGCTGTAGCCGAGACATTGGATGCGTAATCGGGCACAGGTCTCGCAGCCCTCGTTGTGTTCGCGGGATTCATCGCACTTTCTATGATTAGAATGTAGTTAGTATACAGTGGGGACGGGATGCGCGCGGCACCTACTTCCTGCGGATTCTACATGTGAGACAGCCGCCCTTGGTACGAATGCGCTTAGATGGGGGCGCGGGGGCGGGGCGGCCAGAGCGGGTCTTGCGAGTGACGGGCATGGCAGGGTAGGGGAAGAGGTCAAGAGGGCGAAGAGCGGAGGGGAGGGGTTGCTGGACACCTCGAGCTGGAGTTGCGGATGGTTAAATATGCTCTACTACATGCAGCCGTTATCAAAAGCGGGACAAAAAAGCGTATGGTCGAAGTGGGCTTACCAAATTAAGACATAATACACCGATGCTCAGGCACCAAGCACCAGTTATTGCGATCTTAGTTGGACAAAAGGGTTCAAGTCAGAAATCGAAATTAAACGACCGCCCGAGCGAGCTGTGCTCATGGCCTTTGCCCATCGCTGAACCCGGGGGGTGTATCGTGCATCGCGTATTGCACTGCTGTGCGAACGAGCGAAAAGGGCCACGTGGGGGGCCGATATGTCGGACCGATGGGCGGAGACGAAAACGGCAGGCGCGCATGGGTGGGCTCGGTCGGTGCGGGATCGCCGAGAGTCGAATGGCGCGACAGTGACACGACCTCCAGGCACAGTACAAAGGGGCCAGACTATCAACTGCTATCGACCGGCCCTCGCTCGGTGGCTCGATCCATCAGCCTGCAGGCCCGGCGCTTCGACAGCCGGGTGGCGGGCCCTGGCGGTCGAGACACGAGCCACGGGTACGCAGCCCAACCCGAAGGCTTGACCGAAAGCATATGGGCGATGTCCTCGACAACGTGCGGAAGTCTCCCGGGAGACCGCACTTGGCACACGTTGTGGGTCGCGGGGGCCCGAACAGCAAAGATAGCTCGATGTACAGAGCCCTGCCGATCAGTTCTTGAATTCAACACAGTGGTGCGCCTCCATTTAGGAATCCTTGGTTTTCTGTAACCACCGAGTGAAACATCTTCGACCAAAAAAAAAAAGTCACTCCGGGTTCCAAATGCGAATCGAACATGCTCACCCGTAGCTTCTGTTGACATCGAAATGTCGACAAGATGGGACCAATGCTTAAATAATCGGCACATAACTTTATTCATTCGTTGATAACGAGTACAGGATTCCTGTGCGCTCATACATTGCATAACGTGCCTATGCACTTTCGAGCTCGGCCAGCCACTTCTTTACCTCTTCGTCCTCAGATGGACTGAGGATCTACCGTCGTACATGGTCAAGAGAACTACCTGGTTGCCGCACTTTCATGGGCTTACCTCGGTCAACTTGGCGACATAAGCTTTCTGAGCGTCCTCCTTGGATGTCCCTTCAAGGCTCTTCCAGGCATCCCTATATTTCCGCAATCAGCGCCCCGATATAATTAGTAAAACCCAAGCGAAATATACGGACCACTTGGCCTTGCCAACAAAATCCAGCAGACCTGGCCGTGGCGTGTTCACATCACCAACGCTGCCTGGTATGGGTGAGCTGATCAGATGATGTCAGGCGAGTGCTCCTCTTTCCTCGTACCCTGTTTGTAGTACTTGTAAAACTACGCGCCCGATCGATAAGCAAATTCATGTTGAGCCGGTGCCACTCAATCACTGACCTCTAGCTGCTGATCCTGGGTCGGCTTGACTGGCCCATCCTTGGGCAACCCCTAGATCAACGTGAGTGCTCTTCGTTGGCGAACGTCACTGGAGCACCCCAACCTGCACGATCTTGACGGCCTTGTTAAACTTGGCTTCAGACATGATTGATGTAATCGGTGGTGGTCTTGTAAAGGGCGAGATCGGCGCGGGACGCTTAACTACCGGGCCGTCCAAGCACGGTCAAACAGTCTCCGCCAGGACGAGTTTGATATGCATAATAAATCGATTTTGGGCGCGCACTCGACGGCCGGCATTTGCGTACTGAGCCAACGAATCGACTGTAGACAATAATAGAATTAGCTTGAAAAAAAAACAATTATTGCCCAAATAGACCTTTGTATTAGGAGCCCTGTGATTTGTCCTTGTTTGGCGTTACCACATCTTCTGTGAGCAACGACAACTTGCTGTCTGTGCTCGTCGCGACGCCCAGTCTCCAACCGATAGCAAACACCATTTTTGTCCGAGGATTGACGTGATGGAGCCAGGTGAGTGTACGATGCGCAATTAACTTCCAATCATGGCTCGTTCACACGTCGGATCTTCCCAGTTGCACCCCCTACGCCGCAGGAGATCCAGCGCAAGCTGTCCATGCATTCTCCAACGGCGCCCGTGCCGATCAACAAGCGTAACTCGATGGTGAGTCTTTGCTGGATCATGAAATCGCGCCGTGGCTGGACCTGACTGTTCCACCAGCGCCAAACCGCGCCGCTTTCGGGTACCGAATCGGACTCTGACGCAGGAGGCGCGGTCGGCAGCAGCTTCTCGCCCAGCATCGCAAGTCAAGCCATTCCTTCCGAGTTTTCCACCTCCCTGCAGCCTCTCTCGGTCATCACAGAAAAGAGAAATCCGAGTGGAGAAGAGACTGATGAGGACGAAGACGAAGACGACGAGGCTGCTCACGCCAGGCGCGGGCCGGCTGAGAAGGAAGTCAAGGACGAAACCGTTCTCAAGAGCGGGTTTTTGTGGAAAAAAGGAGAGCGCCGCAAGGTACGCATTCTACCCTCGCGTCTTGACATGTGTCGTTTTTGAGCGCCCGGCTTGTTACTTTTTTCTTAGACCTGGAAGAAGCGCTGGTTTGTGTTACGTACCGCCAAACTCGGGCTGTACAAGAACGAGCAAGAGTACAAGTTGCTCCGACTTGTTGATCTCAACGATGTTCACTCGGTGGCGCCTTGCGAGCTCAAGAAACACACAAACACCTTGGCGATTGTCACCCCAGCTCGCACGTTTTACCTGCAAGCCGAAACACCGGCCGACTGTGAAGGATGGGTTCGCGCCTTGAACGAGGCAAGACTTCAACTCAAGGGCGAAGGAGTGGAAACGTCGGTCCCTCAGGCCGCTCCCCCAAGCGTCACGATTCCATCCGCCCCTCTTCCCTCTGGGCAAACACCTCCAGCTGCTTCGGCAATGGCATATGCCACTCCCTCCTCTCCCCTTCAGCATACCATGTCCAGCTCGGACTCCGAGGGAGAAGGCGACTTGGATGGTGTCAACCCTGTGCCGATCGACCCGAAGCAGATCGTGTTGCAGGGTTACTTGATGAAGTGTGGGACACACATGAAGAGTTGGCGCAAGCGATACTTTATCCTCACACCCGAGA
Organism: Ceratobasidium sp. AG-Ba; assembly: GCA_016906575.1. Taxonomy (NCBI): domain Eukaryota; kingdom Fungi; phylum Basidiomycota; class Agaricomycetes; order Cantharellales; family Ceratobasidiaceae; genus Ceratobasidium; species Ceratobasidium sp. AG-Ba. The sequence continues at coordinate 2,173,149 of CP059612.1, read as the reverse complement.
CGCTCAAGTACGGAAAGAGCCATATGGTCAGTTTTGTTCGTTCTTTGTGACGTGATCCGGAATGAACCGTTGTTAGCAGAGCATGAAGAACATGCGGAGTGTCCAAGTGACGCAGATTCTGGATGCCATCGAAACCGCCTCGAAGGGTGGCGGACCATCGATTTCCCCTCCGGCGAATACTGGTGACAAGGAACACATCTTCAAGATCATCACACCTAAGCGGGCGTTCTTGCTCTGTGCCCCTAGCGAGGAGGAAGAGATCAAGTGGTTGAGCGCTGTGCGCGCTCTCATTGCTCGGAGGGCTGCTGGCGTTCCGGCGAACGTTCCGGTCGACGAAGCGAGTGCTCGCGCTCGCTCCAAGAGTATCAGCACCCGAAGCATTGGCGAGATGGTCGGCTCTCCCATCGCAACGACGTCTGCGCCCGTTCCCGCTCGGTGATCGTGCCGCTCCTATCCTGTTTGATTAGCTCACCGCCGTCCACTAATTGTACGGGGCGGTTGTATACTATTGTGTTATCGACAAGTCGTATCGGCTTTGGACAAAGTGTTTGCTTCTACCTATAGGGTGCTGCTTGCGTTTCGGAATTGGTTCAGCACAATCTTTCGTTTATAGTTTCTTTCGCATTCAAGGCAACGCTCGTTCCCAGCTCAGTACATACCCTTCATCGTATTGATAATACATTTGGTTGAATTTCTGTGTCATGTGGGGCGCTGTGGGAGCATGGGACGAGTCGCATGCTGGAAATAGAAAAGGAGTTGGGACCTCCCTCCCGGGCCAATTTCCGTATAGAACCACGTATCCGTCTGGTGTGAGTTAGCCTGGTACATGCCATAATAACCCGACAGTATCTGGGGCATCAGGGCAGTGACAAATAAATCCCGATTCCGATTACATCATAGCGGTCGGCGCAACTGGGGTCACAACATGGGCAAATGTTTTCGGCATTTACTCGAGCGCCGCGGCTTGTTCCAAGCGCCTATAGCCTCACCCGTCCCGGTTTCTTCCTTGGCCACCACATAATGTGGTGTGGTCTGTTCGGACACCGTTCTTGAGCATATGCAGCACACCTTCTAGCACAGCTACCGCATAGTCTAGCGTCACTCTGTAACAGCAAAATCCTTGCGCCCGCTGTGGGGCGTATCTCTTGTCGCCACCTGAAAACTTCGTCATGTGTCAGTGTGGGACCACTGCGGGGTGTGTTTGAGCATGACAAAGGATTTTTTACCCGAGCCGGTATTGTGTTTGAGCTAGATTCCACCATCAGCGATTAGTACGGGGTCATTTTATTCGTTCCGGAGACACGCTCGCTGCTCGAGTTGCGGCGCTAGATATTGTTCTTGACACTAGGAACACTTGGCATCTTATGTGCAGCTACCCTCTGTTCTGAGCTTGGCAACTTGCTTCGTTTTCGACTCACCAATACAATGTTTCACAACCCGAAGAGCAAGTGCGGAGACCGTCAGGCTTGCCGTTATCTACAGCCGGCATCAGACGGGTCCAGCCGCTCAGCGGTTTGCTCGGCGGACTTGGTGGACACCTCAGCCTAGTGCGCTCCACACTCCCCAGTCTTACTATCGTCAGACGCATCGCTGCTACGCAAATAGCCCCGCGGCGGTATCTAAATTTTCCGACCTTGGCAATCACGTATTCCAATAACCAGTCATTCGCGAACGCTTGGCCAGGGCGTACTACTTTGGCAACTGAATTTGGTTTACGAAAGATAACGCAGCTAAAAGACTTTATTGCATAAGTCTAGCGATTCCACCGTCCGATGGCAAGACCTCGTGTGGGGTGGAATGCGGAGGGCTGAAATCAGGAAGGTTGATACGGACGTCTCCCGTGTCTCAACACAATTGCCGCAGCACAGAACGACCAACGTACTCGCGCGTACGTATTGGCCGAACCGGCCACTAGGGGTCTCGAGATTATCCTACCGGTTTATAACGTGACCGGGCCCGCATGGTTCGGTCTCCATCTCCTTTTTGTACTTTTAGCTTTCTCGCGAGTCGCCGGGCGGTCGAAAGACCTAATATCTTTTTTGTTGGCTTTGGTTTACACTTTGTACAACATGGGATTGAATAGCGAAACTTCTACGATGGTGCAGCCCTACGAAGGCCCTCGCTATGGCGCTTTTGCGAGGAGGGCGCACGGGTGGTCCTGGCAAGCGGTAGGTGAAATATATATGCCCCTATTAAGTGCAGCAGCTGATCTACATTGCTAGTTCCCTATTGGGATGGGCACAGGCGCAGTCTATGTGCTTTTGTCGGCTGTCAAGCCCCACCCTGCTTGGCTCACGAAGGTCGAGATTGCTTTCTACATCCTCAACATGCTACTTTTTGTCGTTAACCTGACAATGCTGGCTGCACAATTTATTCGTAAGCAATACGACCTTCAGTTACCGTGTGGTGCTAATAGGTTCTACCCCTAGTTTACCGTCGTCAATCTCTTCGGTTGATAACTGATCCGGTGAAGGGTGTTTTTGTGCCTCTCGTCGTCTTGTCCTTTGCGACGATCATTATTGGAACCATCAACTATGCGGTACCTGCCGGCATAGTTTCCCCGACTGCTATTTATGTTCTCTTTTGGTGAGCCGGCAATCCAATGCGCTATCTTAGTCAAGACTAATGAAAATGTACAGGGTATATCTGTCTCTCTCAATATTGGTCTGCTTCCCTATGCTTGTGATCTGGTATAACCGTCCGCATAATATCGAAACATTTACCCCTGCTTGGGCATTTCTGGTGTGTCTTGCCCTCGTACTTCTTGAGTCCGTATCTAATCTATTTCCTGTAGATTTTCCCCCTGATGCTTACCGGAGTGATCTCGTTCAACGTACTAAGCGTCATGCCCGCTTCCGATCCGCGTTCAATAGCGGTTTTACTAGTCGGTTATATCTTCCAGGGTAGGTTTTTGCTAGTATCCTGGTTTGTATCAGAACTTACGCATATACCAGGTATCGGGTTCTTTATGACGTTCTTCTACTTGGCTGTCTATGTGTTGCGTATCATGACAACCGGTTTTATGGATGGACACCAAGCAAATGGCGCCTTCGTTGCATGTGGTCCACCAGGATTTACTGCGTTGGCGCTGATCAATCTAGGGAAACGTGCGAGGCTCATGTGAGTATTTCTCATACCCTTGTACCTCGGGTGTTTGTTTCTACGATTTATTGACCATTTGAATGTACAGTCTGCCCGAGTATGGTTTGGTTTCACCACAAGCAGGCGAAATATTCTATGCTACCAGCGTCATGAGTGCATTGCTCCTTTTCGGGCTTGCCGTAAGTGCTTTTTCTCACTCGGAATGATATATCTCTAATAAAGGTTGAACAGACGTTCTTTTTTGTTTTGGGTGTGCTGCCCTATTGGTTCAAGCTGCACAAACATCTTCATGAAATTCTTGGGTGTAGGTTTGCGTCTTTCAGTACATGATAACATTGGTGCTTACTTTACGCATAGGTTGGGCGTTGACGTTTCCGAACGTTGGATGGATCAACACCGTGAACGCTCTTGGGGACATTTTTGGAATCCGGGGCTTTGAGAAATGGCATCTCATCATGACGATACTCGTTGTCACAACGTGGGTCGTTCTTTTCGCCTTTACTGCTGTTGCGTTTTGGAGGGGCAAGATATTCATGTCAAAGGATGAGGATATCTACTCAGATGGCGTTTGCAATGCTCTTGAGAAGGAAAAGTCGGGAGATATCGTTTGAGGTTGTGGTTCTTTTTTTTGTTGTTGCTTTTTTGTACAGGTTTATTATCTATTGGTGTTGCTTCACATAATGTATCCCTAGCCCTTGCTATCGCATACTCTGTCTCTATTTGCCTTATGTGTTATCGATATTTCCTTTACTTCCTTGCCTGCTCTATATGTAGATGACCCTAGCCAAAGACAGTGGATTTAGATGCTAACGCAGACAGTACTTGTATGCGCGGTGTGACCTTTTTGCACATGTCGCTCACATGGGACAGATCAATTCGCATATAATCAGCAGTTTCTCCGAGGCGCGCTTTAAGTGTGGATGTTTAGATACATATATGCCCCACAAATATCCTAATTCAGGCCAATGATATGTTTAGATGAATGGTGGTTGATATTTATATCGATCTCGTATACTGATATTGAAGCGTACCTTTAATGGAATGGGAAATCTAGTTTTTGCAGTTCAAACAGTAGGTAAGCTTTCGTTCTCTTTGTAGTCTGAGTAGCCAGTGATGGAAAGGCCTTGACACAATTGAGTGTTGTGTGTGTTGCTAGTTTAGCGTCCCCTACAAGACCGTTTCAACAACCAAGCTCCAGATAAAACATTATCCAAGTAATTTTTTTTACTACACCCAACAGCAAAATATCCAAAAACACAGTCCGAACGAAGCAGTCCAAGTCAAACAAAAAAAGAAAAACTAGTTCCAAACCAGACAACAATTCAACCACACGATGTCTGAGGCCAGGGCAAGGAGACTATCAACGCGAGTATTGAGTACGACATTTCGCCCAGCGGGATAGGGACCAGCAGCGAGTGAGTATGAGCGAGTAAAGTGTCATGAGCCGTGCACATGACCTCTATCTTTTCTCGTGGCTTACATGCTGTATAAGCCACTCACTTCTTTTCTTCCACTTAGTAAGACTGATTGGCGTATCACTAAGCCTCCACATGGATGCTTACTGAGCAAAGTTATCTTTAGCGCGCATACGGTCTTCTTGGACTATTCTTAGCTATGCCTTATTCTTGAATCACCTTCTTTTAGAAACACGTACTATCTTTAGCTCAGGTATTCTTGGAACTGTGTGCACAGACCATGTACCCATGAGTATAAATACTCGGTGTGCAAGCTGCTCCTAGACCAGCTTGCTCTACCTCGTCGATCTCCCCTCAAGGGTGATAATTACTAAGAGATATACATAGACTTACATACTTAAGACTCAACCATCGATACTAGGTCCTATTAACTTAGGTACTTAGTAATACACTGCAAGCCACGAGTCCTTCACAGTCTCCGCCGGAGACGGGTGCCTTCGACGTCCTACTCGCTAGACGAGCAGAGGACTATACTCCTAAGACTAAGAGGCTCGATACCCTACATAGGGCTGTCATCGACTCCTCTACACTAGACTACATCTACGAACAGCCACAGGAGGCTGCCACGCATCAGGCTAAGATCCGACGCCGACGCCGTCGTATCCAAAACAGAAAGTAAACACCCTTAGAAACGAGGGTTGTGACATTGTAGAGCAAGCTTCACACTGATCCGTGGCTATGTCTCAACGATCTTCATCAAGAGTAACCAGGAGCCAGTCGGCTCAAGGAGAACCGCTAGTGCCACCGGTAGATAACCCTGACCGGCCGTCGGTAGCTAGATCGGACAACGCAACGTCCCTATCTGCTTTAAGGGAACAAGTATTACAGATGACAACAGAAGCAACAGATGCTATCCACGCACGAGTCAGCATACCAGGATCATACGCAGATCCTGATGAAACTATCCAAGCTGAACCTACCATTATAGTGGGTGAAGGAAACCCAAACGAGTCAACTGCAACAGCAGCCAATATTGTCGGGGGAAGATCTATACCACGGACCACTGTAGAATCAGTATCAGACCCCGAGGAATCCCGACTCTCCGAGGATATAGGACGAACCCCAGATACAACTGAGCCTGTAGCAACACAAGAAGAAACAGTACAAACGACAGGACATGAACCCTTTTGGAATGCAAGGGCCAGCATATCCCCAGGAAGGATAATTTCCGTAAGAAGAAGGGCACAAATTGACCCCACAGCAGGGATAGAAGACCAAATCGACCCTGTACCTCCATATGCACCAAACCCCTTAGAGACACCTGCTGGGAGATATGGTCCCACAAACATTCCAAGAGAGGAAAGACACCTATACTCGGCACACCCCCTGACAGGGATAAGAACCCGATCACAAGCATCGAATGCCATCGAAGCGCCCATACCACAGAGACCCATACAAGTAACGGAACATATAGAAGCCCATCCCCAAATTAGGATCGAGCAGAGACCAGCGAATCCTACACCTCACTCAGCGTCACCTGCACCTGAAGAAGTAACAGGGGAAAGAAATGAAGACGAATATGAAAGGCTTCTTAATGGACCTATAGAAGATATCCGAAGAGCAGCAGCAAGGGACCCCACACTGGGATTCTTCTTCAGGGTACTAGACGACATCAAGGACCAACTTCTTGAAGGGATTACAGCCCAAATACAGGTACAAGAGAACCGACAGGATACAGGAGTACAAACACTCAATACCACCCTACAACAAATGACTAATTCCATTTCCAAAATGGAAGCATCCACTGTCAACATTAGGCAGCAAGTAGAGAGTGCAGCCCAGAACGCATGGACGGCAGCAAACAGCTCTCAATTAGGAGTCAATGAACAAATAAAGACTCAGAACGCCATCGACAAACTCAGCCAACAAATGGATACTATCGTCGTAGCCATGGGGGCTATGGGTAAACAAGTATCCGCTGCCCTAAATAAACAAGAAGAAGCTATTAAGAAACTCAAGGCCGACACAGAAACCCTTCAAGAAACACTACAAGTAGTAGAAGAAAGGGTCTCAAACATTGATATCATGGACCAAGACCACCAATGGGAACCAGAAGCTGAATCCTCTCGAGCACAAGTCCCAAAAAGGCCTCAAGGACTATTCCCAGGGGATAATCCCCCAGGACCCCCATCGGGACCTCCATCAAGGGGAAATACACCCCCTCCTAGAACCCCAAAGCCTCATAGAAAAGAAGGGGGTACCAAAGACGAAATCCCAAAAGGAGCTAGAGCCAAGAAACCTGAGGCATTCAATGGGAAAAGAGGACAAGAAGCGGAAATCTTCCTCATGAAAATGGAAATCTACTTCAATGATTACGGTACTGCCTTTGACAACAATCGGAAAATGGCTACCTTCCTCACCAACATGGGAGAAGGAGAAGCAGCCAAATGGGCCAAACCCCTACTCAGGAAAATCCTCGACGAAGAACCACACGAATACCTTGCAAATTGGAATGCTTTGAAGAACGCTTTCCTCCTTGCCTTTTCGGACCCCATGAAAAAGGAAAGAGCAATTCAAAATATTCACAAACTCCAACAAACAGGATCAGCACAACACTATGTCACTGCCTTCCGCACCCTTATGCAGGAATTAGACTGGGACGAACATGCCTTCATAGATGTCTTCAAGAAAGGACTTAAGAATAATGTCCAACAAGAGCTTCTAAAGGCAACCATCACCCAGGATACATCTACATTCTCCCTAGAAAAATGGATGGAAGTCTCTATTAGAATAGATGATCTTCTATTCACTGGAAGAAGTCTAAGAGATAATGGCTCCTCAGGAAATCAAGACAGGAAATTCCAACCAAGGACAACCCAAGCCAAAGTAGGAATAGTGCCATCTGAAGTCATCCAAAAGAGGAGAGAAGAAGGGAGATGCATCAAATGTGGAAGAAGGGGACACCGCATGCGAGAATGCAAATTCAAGGAATGGCAACAAGAACCCCAAGCTATCAAAGGAAAAGAAGCAAAGATTGAAGAAGTAAAGGAAGAGGAGAAATCCTCTGACTCGGAGTCGGAAAACTAGAACAGCAGGCTGAGTCCATGTCAGTACCTGCCCAGAAACCCTTGACCAAGAATCAGAAAAGAAAGAAGCGTGTATTATACCTAAAGAAATCCGAACAAACTGCATCTATCTTTACAATGGTCAAGGGAATCATGGACCCTATCCCCACTCTAGTCGACTCTGGATCTTCAAAAAACTTCCTAGACATCAACTTTGCACAAAACAACAAGATTCCCCTAATACCCCTAGTCAATCCACGAACGGTAATCGCTATAGACGGTAAAGAACTACCAAACAAAATAAAGAATAAGGCAACCCTAGAAGTGGAAATCGAAGGATGGACCTTTGACATAACCTTCTTTGTGATGGATTTAGGAGACACTGATATGATCCTAGGGCTGGATTGGCTACAAGAAGCCGACCCAGACATAAACTGGAAGACCCTAGAAATTTCATGGAAAGGAAGGCCCATCACTGCCAAATCCGGGAAGGATCTACCTACTATACCAGAAGAATTCATGAAATTCATTGACGTCTTTAGCGAAGAACTCTTCAAGAAGCTCCCGGAACATCGGTCCTTCGACTGTAACATAGACTTTGCGGAAGGATCAGATCTCCCAAAACCAGCAAAAGTATATCCCCTCTCGCCAATTGAGAGCAGAACGATAAAGGAATTCATTGATCAAGAATTGGCCGACGGAAAAATCCGGCCCAGTAAATCCCCTATCGCCTCACCTTGCTTCTTTGTCAAAAAGAAGGATGGATCTCTACGGCTAGTAACAGATTACCGAAAAATCAACAATATCACTATACCAGATCAATTTCCTATGCCTCTCCAGGTGGAACTTGTCGACCAGGTCAAGAATGCAAAGATCTATTCAAAATTAGACCTTAGATGGGGATTCAATAACATCCGTATCAAGGAAGGCGATGAATGGAAAACTGCTTTCAGGACAGCTTATGGAATATACGAATACTTAGTCATGCCCTTTGGACTCAAGAACGCTCCCGCCGTCCTCCAAAGAATGATGAACGACATCTTCAGACACCTTCTAGGTGTCACAGTGGTAGTCTACATGGATGATATCCTTATCTTTTCAGAAAAGGAGGAAGACCATGCAGAACACGTCAAAGAAGTACTCAAAATCCTAAGAGAAAACAATCTCTACGCCAAACTATCCAAATGCGAATTCTTTGTCAAGAAGGTCATTTTCCTTGGGTTGGTAATTACCCCTGAAGGAATTTCCATGGAAGAAGAGAAAATCAAGGCAATCATGGAATGGAGCGCACCTAGGAAAATAAAGGAAGTCCAAGCCTTCCTTGGCTTTGTAAACTTCTACAGAAGGTTTATAGCCGAATTTAGCAAGATTGCTAGACCACTACATGACTTAACAAAAAAAGATACCAAATTTGAATGGACCCAAGAATGCCAACAAGCCTTCGAGGAAATCAAGAAACGTGTCAGCCAAGATCCAGTATTAATACATCCCGATCCCGATAAACCCTTTATTTTGGAAACCGATGCATCAGGAATAGCCATAGGAGCTATACTTAGCCAACGAGGTGAAGATGGATACCTCCACCCAGTAGCATACTTATCAAAAAGCTACAACGATGCACAAAGAAACTATGATACCGCCAACAAGGAATTACTTGCCATTGTGGAATCATTAAAACATTGGCGCATATACCTTGAAGGAACTATATTACCGGTGACTGTCTTCACCGACCACCGAAATCTAGAAAGATGGAAGAATGCAGAAACCTTCAACAGAAGGCATGCCAGATGGCATATGGAACTCGCTTCTTTCAACTTTGAAATCCACTACAGGCCTGGTAAAATGTCTAATAAACCAGACGCCCTGTCAAGAAGACATGACCATGAGGATATCCCAAATCCCCAGCAAATCATGATCAATGCCGAACGCTTCAAGGGCTTCAAAGCAAACATAGAAATTGACATCATTTCTATGATTAGGGAAAGCCTCAGCGATGATGAATCTCTAACAACCCTTATCGAGAGTACAAAGAAAAAGGAAGACCTTCCACCTTCGATTAGGAAACAATATGACAAATACGAATGGAAGGAAGACCTCTTATGGTACGAGGGACGAATAGTAATCCCTGAAAACAAAGAAGTACGACTAGCCATCCTAGAAATGCACCATGACAACCCAATAGCTGGCCATCAGGGACAAGCCAGAACTTTGGAACTCATCTCTAGAAGATACTATTGGCCGGCTATGAAACAACAAGTCAACCGATTTGTCGAAACATGTGAAATCTGTCAAAGGAGTAAAGGCCACAAACAATACGCACCCCAAAAACCTCTACCAATACCCCAAAAACCTTGGGAAGACATCGCATATGACTTCATCGTCAAGCTCCCTGAATCACAGGGCATGGATAGTATACTGGTAGTAATCGATCGCTTCTCTCGGCAAGCGCATTTCATCCCTTGCCTTGAAAGCACCAATGCAGAGGGAGTAGCCGACCTTTTCATCAAGGAAGTCTGGAAATTACATGGATTACCCAAGACAACCGTGTCAGACAGAGGGCCGACCTTCAATAGCCAATTTTTGAAAGCCCTCTATGCCAAACTGGGTATCAACCCCAAATTTTCCACAGCCTTCCATCCAGAAACTGATGGAATAACGGAAAGAACCAACCAATGGCTAGAAGGCTTCTTAAGAAGCTTTTGCAATTATAGACAAGACGATTGGGTCAGATGGCTACCAATAGCAGAATTCTGCCACAACAACCAAGTCAATTCTGCCACAGGGAAGACAGCCTTCGAGACAATCTATGGACTACACCCCAGATGGGATCTTGTAGATCTAGAAGTCAATGCACCTAATGCCGCTGACATGGCGGACTCTATGCAAGAAATATGGGATGAGGCTATAGCCTCCATGGAATTCTACAGATCAAAAGAAAGCGACCCAAAACGTGAATACAAAGTAGGGGACAAAGTATGGCTAGTAGGCCAGAACATCACCACGAGGCGACCCTCAAAGAAGCTAGACAACAAGAAATTAGGGCCCTTTGTCATATCAGAAAAGATTTCCTCACATGCTTACCGGCTAGAACTTCCAAAGACCATGCGGACACACAATGTGTTCCACATCAACCTTCTCACACCCTTCACAGAAGACGAAGACTTTCACAGACGTCAAGCAAGACCACCCCCGATTATGACAGAAGAAGGAGAAGAAGAATATGAAGTGGACCATGTGGTCGCATGGGAACAACGGAAAAACGGTCTATACTACCAAATCAGATGGAAGGGGTATGATCCGATAGAAGACACAATGGAAAGGGCTGAAAAAATAGCCGAGCTACCCCAAATTATGGAAGATTTACTCAAACGGCACCCCAAAGCTCCCATACCAAAGAACTACAAACATCATGAGAAAGAGTATAAAAGAGTGGGGGGGAAAGCCTCAAACCTCACCACCAACAGCCTCAGCTCTACTCCCAAACCACCTTCTAAACCAATAAACCCTTTTATACTCTCTACTCCACCATGGCCCCAACTCGCACCAACAAGTCCGCCAAGGCCACCAACGTCCGATATGATCCCCGCGATGCCCGGGTCGTCTCAAACAGCACTCCCAAGTCAGTATGGGGAAAGCAACGCGTGTCACATAAACTCACATGGGGCCACGGCGGCGACAGACTCTACAGCTACCAGGACGCCATTAGGCAATGTGACAGCTTCATCCGAAGCTCGGACTTTGCAAAGTCCCTCGACCCCACCGTTTCCCTCGATTACATCCGTATGGGGGAACGGTGGGACTGCAAATGGATCGGAACCCACACCCTCAAATGCCCCAAACGGGGTAATCTCTACTGGATCGGGAAGGGACCCCGACCCGAGTCGGACGAGGCCATGCAGGCCACAAAACTATTTGTGATAGAAGAGTGGGTAGGGGATGAAGTCGAACACTTGGTAAAAGGGGTACAAAAACTGAAGGGAATGAGCTGGTACCGGGACTATACAGAAACAATGAGGGAAAACACGCGGGCGATCAAAAGCTTGATGAACAGTCTCAGTACGCATCACCTCATTAGGAGGTTGGAAGAATGGGAGAAGGAAGGGAAAAGGAAGGCGGTGCCAAAATGGGTCGAAGACTCAACGGAATGGTGGTTCCGGCTGAGCGATGTAGAAGAAATGAAGGAGGAGTGGATAAGGTCCATTGGCGACAAAGGACAGAAGATGGCCATCGTGGCAAAGGCGGTCAAGGAATGGTGCCAGGCACCCGACATCTCCAAAACCTACCAAGAGGTCCTCAAGGAAATTACCTTTGGGGAAGTCATCGAATTGGCAGAAAAGGAAAAATGGTCGAAAAAGGAATTGCTGGACTGGCTAGACCAGAAAGCCTGGGACAAAGGCAACGAAGACCTCTCGGTGGATATGGCTGACCTCTTACTCGAGCCCCTGGATGAGGACGAGGAATGGGTCAAATTGAAGGAAGAGGTCTGGGGAGCAGAAGCCCCCAATGGTAGCCACAATATCAAGTCCCACCTTCCTCCTGCAGATTTTTAAATATGGACATTTGTATACGGACTCAAAGAATCCTATTGTAACGCTTTTTTTTTTTTTACCTTTTCAAAATCTATCCCCCACGAACCTTTTGTCTTGTCTGCTCGTCTCATGTCCCCTAAGACTCGCCTTTAAGAGGGGGGTAATGTCATGAGCCGTGCACATGACCTCTATCTTTTCTCGTGGCTTACATGCTGTATAAGCCACTCACTTCTTTTCTTCCACTTAGTAAGACTGATTGGCGTATCACTAAGCCTCCACATGGATGCTTACTGAGCAAAGTTATCTTTAGCGCGCATACGGTCTTCTTGGACTATTCTTAGCTATGCCTTATTCTTGAATCACCTTCTTTTAGAAACACGTACTATCTTTAGCTCAGGTATTCTTGGAACTGTGTGCACAGACCATGTACCCATGAGTATAAATACTCGGTGTGCAAGCTGCTCCTAGACCAGCTTGCTCTACCTCGTCGATCTCCCCTCAAGGGTGATAATTACTAAGAGATATACATAGACTTACATACTTAAGACTCAACCATCGATACTAGGTCCTATTAACTTAGGTACTTAGTAATACACTGCAAGCCACGAGTCCTTCACAGTCTCCGCCGGAGACGGGTGCCTTCGACGTCCTACTCGCTAGACGAGCAGAGGACTATACTCCTAAGACTAAGAGGCTCGATACCCTACATAGGGCTGTCATCGACTCCTCTACACTAGACTACATCTACGAACAGCCACAGGAGGCTGCCACGCATCAGGCTAAGATCCGACGCCGACGCCGTCGTATCCAAAACAGAAAGTAAACACCCTTAGAAACGAGGGTTGTGACATAAAGGGTGTTGGTTTGCACGACGATCGACAGGTATTTGGATGGCGCCCCCCATGACGAGCGGTTCAGAGTGGGCCAGACTCCGAACCAGACACCAACTTTGGGTTGGCCAAACCCAAAGTCAAGTCGGGGCTCGCACTGGGCATCGTTCACGCATCGCTAAACCCCCTCGTTGCTGAACCAGCAGCAACGAGTGCGCGCGGGGCCGTGATCCGCTATGAATACTCAGCGACAAGCCCGAGTAGACAGATGAGGGAGGGGGGGGGGCTACATGTCGTCGTGGTAGCTGGCGATGGTATACTCTGCAAAAAATGTAGGGTGTTATGAGGTGTCATAATATGTATTATAATTGAGGGAAGGATAATGGTGTCATGAGGTCCAATAACCTTGGTGTCATGGTGTTATGAGCACTCATGATATGCCATGACACCATTATCCTTCCCCCCTGTTTTATTACACCTACAGTTTTTGCAGAGTACTTCAAGCTGCTGGGGTATATGCCGTCGTTGTCTTCTCCTCGAGCCTCTGGTCTCCGATCCCACCTCTCCAACCTCCCCTCTCCTTCAGCCACACTTCTCTCTCCTCCGCTTGTGCGAGAACCAAATCCCGCTGGAGAAACCCCTCTCCCTCTTCTCCGAAACATCGTCTCCGTTCGCACCATCCCCTCCAACATGTTCCACCTCTCCAGAACCCTCCACGCCAGCACTCAACCCCTCCTCACCGCCACCCAACGTGTTCTCCCTCCTCTTCCTGACCCTCCTGCCTCCGCGTTTGCCACGCCTGCGAGGACCGCTGGTATCCTCGTCGTCGTTCGGGCCAGGGTTCGGGTCCGACGAACCTCCTTTCAGACCCTCATCTTGCGCGCAGTTGTTGCGTGACTCGTCCGATACCGACCCCAGCGCGGGTGGGGTAACGAGCGCAGGAGAGGCTACAACGGCCTCTGGAACCAAATCCAACAGAGGTGCGATATCCCCAGTCTCGAGAGCATCTCTGGCGCCGATATGCTCAGCCTCGAGGGCAACTGCGAAGCTCGAGACGCTGGTGTTGGTGCTAGACGTCTCTTCAACACTGTCGTCGCTTGCCGTAGAGTCTTCCGATCCATCTGGGTATTTGTGTCAGTCATTGGTAGTTATGAGATTCGTGAACATAGGCCACATACCACAGATCACAGATGAGTTTGCGTCCTTGGACATAGGAGACTCCTCTCCACCAACGTCCACAGAAGCCTCAGTAGAGACAGCCAGACACTCAATGGTTGCAGTCGCCAACTCGTAATCCCTTTCCAATAGTCCCAACGAAGGGATCGGTCCACGATGAGCGAGAGAACCTGTCCGAACAAACGCATCGACGTCGAGCCTGTCGGGGGCGCCCGTGTTTGCCCATCCAGTGCAACCAGACAGACCATCTAAAGAAGAATCAGTAACAGCCCCAATAAAACAAGTATAGGAACCATACCATTGCCAAAGCCCAATCGTCCCAACATACACCTTTGAACAGACCCGATCCAGATGCAGCCAGCCAGCCAGCCAAAGCTCTCGGCGAGGTCAAGAGCAGCTTCCTTGACGGACGCAAGCATCCAGCACAAGGTCCACAAGATCAAACAAGCCATGAACGTGGCCGTCCTGCGAGCGTCGACGACATACTTGGTGGCGAATACACTTCGCGCACCACTTACAGACCATGACAGGTCTGCAGGCACCTTCCAACTCGGCTGCGCAGTGTGCGCTACCGACGTTGGGAAGGGGAGGATGTAGAGGTCATTGATAGCAGGCAAGAGGACGACAAGGGCAGGTATAAGATCAGGTGGGCCGGACAGAGTAAGACGGAGTTTAGGGGCTGGAAGCGTCAAGATTGGGACGTGCTTTGGCGCAGGAAGCAGGAGGATTGGGGCGTGAATGGCAGCGGGCAAGGTGGGGACGACGGGGCGAGGAGCAGCGGGCAGAGTTAGCAGGGGACGACGAGCTGGGAGAGTTAGGAGGGCCACGGAAGGCGACAACGTTAGCTCCGTCGGCGAAGGTATGCCGAGCTGAGCGGATACGATAGCCAGACACTGCGCTGGGGTTGCAACCAGATGGAGGCCGTGGCTGGTACAGACGGTGCGTCATACAGGGGGCTTCGAAGACCAGAAATCGGGGAGAGCTAGTGGGACGCCCCCAGTGGGAAGCAGTTCACCGACATAGCTTGTAAGAGTACGACCCAAGTCACCAAAGGGCATCCTGTAAGAGAGGGGAGGGGGGTTGGGCGTGAGCTGACCTCGAGGACGTATCTCAGCCACATACCCAGGTAGGCCAGTAACGCTGGCATTATGCAAAGGTGCGAGTGAGTGAGGCACAGGTACCGCTGGGACAAGAGAGCCGATGATAGTCGCGAGAACCAAGAGGGCAACCATCTTGAAGGAGAGGACTATTGAAGTAAGGAAGAAGGAGCTGGGATCCCTCCTGGTCTTATAACCTCGAGTGATGTCGGGAAGGCCCGCACATTCGGCGATAGTCTCCGGGGCGAGAGCGGATAGCGCAAAAAGGTGGGGATATGGGCCAAGAGAGACGGTCCTATGAAAGACCGTTTGAGCGCATACATTCACGTGCAGGCGTCTCACCTTCCCGAACAGGCAAGATTCTGGACACAAACAGACCGCGCGCCTATGCGTTTTGGTCACTTCTCCACACTCGGAGCCATTTACGGAGATCCGGTGTACTACCCAGACCTTCTAAGGTTCGCGTCCAGATCTCCGCCGAATTTGAGGATCAGCGGGCGCCCGCGCCCACCGCCGGACAATTGAAGAGTACACACTAGCCCCTGTCGTTATGGCGTATATCGCCTCAGCTACCCCCCCCCCCCCTCGCAATCGATCCCATCTTGTGACCAGATTCAGAAAATGTCTACTCCTCATCGCTCGGTGAGAGTGCGGGTATCAGACTAACAGATAATGGAGGTCAGGTGTTTGTTCGTGAACCACAGAGTATGTAACTTGGTGACGAAGTCACTGTCGACGTAATTATTACATTCTTATCAGTTCTTGCATGTCATATCAACAAATTCTAATCTGCTCTGCCGCTGGTTGAGTTGGAGTCTGCTGGTACAATCACGGCCAAGAAGCTCCCCATTCGTTGTCTGGCAGTAGTGGTGTATCCGCTGGGGTCAAGAAACTCAGTTCTTATAGGACGTTGTATGCGCCTACATATTTTATTTGTTCCGCCCTTCGCCCTTCTAAAAACTCGGTTTGAATTTATGTATAAAAATCCGAGTATGTCATGTTTTTCCTACCACATACGGCCCTGCCTCTGCCGTTGGTCAGTTCATGTTGAGAATACCCGCAAGACTCGACCAGCATTGACGAGCGTCAGCCGTCGAAGCCCCGTCTCCTCTTGGGAGTACCTCTGCCAAAGGCCTTTTTTAGATAGCCTTGCGAGTTTTTACGAAGTGCTCATGGCTTCCGTCATCCAAGACACGCCCTAAAGCAACAAGAGGGACGGCGATGTTAGCTAGCTAGGTGCTCTTCAACCGCACGGTCAAGCTGAAGTGCCATGGTATAGTATAGTAAGATCAAATGACGAGGGGAAAGCGCTGGGTGCAAAGGGGCGGGTAAGTGCTCTCAAGGCAAAGGGCAATCGTCTAGGTTCAGGGCTCGAACTCCTCGCAAAACTCCGACCAGGAATCCGTTTTTCTATCTTGTACCCATTCATCTGCCCTCTTCGTGCATATCTTCATATTTTATATACATTACGGTTATAGTTGCACATACGCGACTTGATCGTGCAATCATATAGCATTATACAGATGTAATTAGATACCCACGTGATCTCATCGCATTGACAACCAATTACTTCTAGTGACTGGATTCAACACGGATCAAAGTGTGGCACTGCGGCGTGTTTCTTTCTCACAATATCAGCAATTATATGTGAACCTAGGCAATGCCGTTCATGCCAAATATACTATTCGATTGCCTTAGTAGCATTATCGCCAATGTGTGTGCATATATCTGATGCACACGTGTCATGATGAGCACAGAAACAGGTGTCGGGTACTTGATATTAGCAATGTGCTGGACATGCCAGGGAAGTTGTTCCCACGTAGAGCCCATCAACTGTGATGCTCTTCCGTTTTCCAGATATGTGAGAACGAAGGGCAAATAGAAGGATGAAAAGCCCACACATCATTAGAAGATTTACGTACTACAATGATCTACCGCTCGAACTTCCGTTGGCGATTTCCTGCAGATAGTTTGCTCATCCAGAAGCGAAGTGAGGAGCACGTTCAAAGTGCAATGCACTGTATGCGGTGCGAGGCGTCCTAGCATACATGTTGCCATTCTTACATAGATCGATAACGCCAGGAAGGCTATAACACCCAGACCGTTTGGAAGACAAGGGCTGATGTACCCACTGCAGTTTGTGCTCTTTCCCAGCGTTATTTTTGTGGTTTATCTTCC
The DNA here is from genome assembly GCA_016906575.1 of Ceratobasidium sp. AG-Ba. Lineage (NCBI taxonomy): Eukaryota > Fungi > Basidiomycota > Agaricomycetes > Cantharellales > Ceratobasidiaceae > Ceratobasidium > Ceratobasidium sp. AG-Ba. The sequence goes on along the minus strand of CP059612.1, from coordinate 2,155,757 downwards.
ACAAGTCAAGGCGCTGGCTTTTCGTTTTTTTTTGGTAAAGGTGGGCCTGAGTGCAATGTGAAATGCACTAACCATGTCAGGCCGATGAAGTAAAGGAGGTTGGGAGTCATAGGAATAGCTAGTTAGTAGCTCCGAGTCCATTCTATGCTCATCAAGTGCAATTTGGATTCAAGCTGTGCGTATAGTTATGACTTATGAGATGAGCGAACGCGAGCCTTCGATATATAATAGAGGCAGGGGCCGGGGCTCTCCATCATTCGTTCGTCGACCAAGCCTCACTGGTACGAGAAAAATCGGCATTTAATTCTTTTAAAGCGAGTACTGACCTGAAAAATCCAGCTCTCTCTTCATACTTCATACAATAGTTACAGTACAGGCCACAAACATGACTACCAGCGATTTCTCGCAAGGCATCCAAACTGCCAGTTCTGACCAATTTTTGAAGTTTTGTGGTCTGAGTGTCGTTCGCCTTCATACTTCTGGTGATATAGAAAGCTCTCCTGGAATGCTATCCGCGCCTTCGCAACCAAAGACTCGGTCATCATCTATACCAGCGAGTCAACGGTTGGACAATCATAAACCACCCCCACCCCTGATAACACCGCCGCCAAAGCCTCCAAAAAGCAAGGTTGGTTTGAGCACTGGTTCTTGTTCTGTCTGTTGCTCATAGAACTTTAGGTGGCGTTCGCTCGGGAGACTGAGTCGACGGATATCCAGGCGAGTGACCCAGATGGGGGCACTCCAAAGCCCGTTGCGCCGCCACCAGATCCAGTCCGGCCCCCTCCTAGCCCTCCGTCGCATGATTCAAGTGGTGATAAAGGGCTCGCTAGACGAGAATGGGGGGCTGGAAGTACGCTCCCAGATGCTTCGATTCGGTTGGGGGGCCTTCAGGTAACAGGACCGCGCGACAGCTTGCCATCCGCGAATTCAGGACCCAAGCCCATCAATTGCACTCGTAAAGCTATTGATGAGCACATTGAGAGTGTGCCAGTGGCTCTCCAAATCAGCTGTCCTTTGTTGTCTCCAGCCCTGATGAGCGGGAATGAGCGGAAGCACCATGATCCTCCGCCGCCTCCAACAACGCCACCTCCTAAGAGTCCCAAGGCGAAATCGGTGCGTATCGTCAATTCAATTGTACTATTCTAATCACTAATATCATATAAATGCATGAAGGTAAATCCATGCCTCGATCCATCGGTTCTTGGAGAGCCAGTGTCTGAATTTGGCCCAGAGAGGGCGCCGAAGCCGGCCCCACCCCCGCCGCACCCAGACCCGGTTGGACCACCTCCCCGCCCTGGTAAATACAACGTTCAAGGAGGTGGGAAGGGCGTAAATGAGGCCCCCAAGGTTCCCCCGCGGCCGACTACTCCCCCTCCCCCTCCGCCACCTCGCAACGGGTGCGAACTCAAGGGGCACGAACCTCCCCCACCGCCACCCGTCGCCCCACCCAAGCCCCCGAAAAGTGCAAGTGCCCAGGTCAGTCTAATAAAATGTTGGCTTCAAGCTATTGAATAAATGTAACAGGGTATGGCGCTCGATGCTGAGCATGTATATGCGCTTGAGAATGCTCAGCCATTACTCGAATTGCTCATGCACTGGACTCGGCGTCCCCCGGACATTTGCAAACCACTTGCTCAGGCTGGATCACTCCGGGCGTCTGCAAACCAGTGGCATGGTGGCGGCGGAACACACATGGCTTCAGTGGTTGCCTAGCTTGGTATGCTTATCAGTAGCATTAGATGTACATATCGTTATCACGTGTTGGTATAAAGTACTCACGAATAACGAACCTGATTACTTTTTACGAGCATCCGCGGCAACTGAGTTGACCGAATGTGATATTGGCTATTTTTGGACTGACAAAGATTTGTCGGGCTGAAGCTGAATCCTAATCTGTTGTCTTGGCATCGCAAAGTACACGTTTTTGTAGGGATCCAGTGACAGGGAAGATAACTGGATAATATAAATGCGTTATCCGTAATCGCCCGCTTGAACGATTCCACGCTAATATAAGCGCTACGTCACTCTAACCCCGCACACCGCCCCGAAATCCATCAGGGCGATCGACGGAAGATCAGAAGAAATGCAGATTTTTCATAATTCGTCAATGAAACCCATCGATGACGTCTGAGCAATATACCTGAAAAGGCATCTGACGTCATGTCTCACGGTATCACACGCTGAACCAACGCGTTCTGGGTTGCGGTCGTCGTCCACGAGGCAAGGCACGGTCGATTCTAAGTTTTAATTGACAGGTCCTATTTAGTTGTGTTCGGAATGGAAGAGCGCGTATTGAGTGTTGCGCCGAGTATCGTGGACCCGAGTCCACGCACCAGACCACGTCCGACGCGGGAAGGACTTGGGTTGGAGCATGTATATGCGCCGAGCGACGATGGGATTGACGAGAATTTACTGATATTTTTACATGGTTTGGGTGGGTGCGCGCGACATATTGGTTTGACTTTGATTGACAATAGAGTGCAGGGGACACACTAGCTCCATTTGCGAGGCTCGCAAAACAACTACAGCTGCCCCAGACCGCAACGCTTATTCTACAAGCACCCGACCTGTACGTCCCTTGTTTCCCCGCATCGAATCGACGACCCACGCTCGCACATGCAGGATCCCGTTCCTAGAGGAAGGGGAGGAAATGTACCAGTGGTATACGTCATTTACCCAGCTCGGCGAGCTCATCGAGCATCCCAACCCGCTTCGGGGTGTCCAAGTCGTGCATCGCGCGCTGGAGCACTTGACGTCTCCGACCTGCGGATGGCCTGCGGACAGAATACACCTGTTTGGGTTTGCGCAGGGTGGGAGCGTTGCGCTCGAGTCTGCGTTGAGACGACCCGGGGGAATCAAGTCGGTGGTGAGCGTCGGTGGGGGGTTGGTTGAGGTGCCAACGCGTGCTGGACCCGGGGCTGGAACGAAGGTGCTGTACGTTGGGAGCTCTGCGGGCGAGACTGGGCTGTCCAAGGGGTTCTCGAGCGTGCGAGTCGAGCGGATGGGCGGGACAGAGGTGCGGATGCCCAAGGGCAAGGACGAATGGGGTGTTATTATGCGCTTTTGGAGCGAGGTTCTGGAACGGCGCGGGCCAGAGGGAGAAGGCATCCACCGTGTATTAATGTAGTCTGGCAAAAGGATTATGCATTATCGAGATCTCGAAGAGGCAGTCGGGCGGGGCACGGGACCAGTGGGGCGAGCGAGGGGGCTGAACTAGGGCTGGCCCATGGTGGGGCGGGAAGAGTGGGTGTATGCAGGGCCAGCGCCAAAGTCTGGACTTGGACGGATCGGGGTGCTCAGGGGCGGGAGCGTGGAAAGAAAAAAGCAGAAAAATAGCAGGGCGGGCGTGCTGTCTGGCGTGTCCCCGCTACAGTGCTTGGCCGCGTGGAAGAGCCCGTTTGCGAGTGTTTGCGCTTGGGGTGGCCGGGCTGGCTGTGCTACTTGATACAGAGGCGGCCGCGCAGCCAGGCCGTTGCTCGCGCTTTCTCGAACTGGTGCCTCTCGCCCGCACGTCGTCGACCACCGTGGTTTCGTCTGCGGATACTGCCTCGGGCTCGAGCACGGCAACGCGCTCCCGTGTCCCGACGCCGAGCAAGCCAGCCCGCACACCCTCGCTCCCGACCACCTTCACACAGCAGCCGACACCGCCTGCCTCCCCGCCGCTCGACCGACAGCCGTTTGCGTTCAACCGTCGCTCGCTCGCCGTCATCGACGAGCGCACGAGTCCTCGGCCGACCAGCCCCCCGCAGATCCCCCCGCCGCCGCCGCTGTCGACGTACGCACGCATCTTTGCCCGTTTCCGCCGGCACGCGCCCGCCGATCACGTCCCGCCGACCACGACGGCCCAACCAACCGAGTCCAAGCGCCCCCAGCCGGCTGCAGGACCAAGCACCGGCCCAGCCATAAAACCCCGCAAGACTCTCAAGAAGCGCGGCTCACAACCCATCAGCTCGACCACCGCAGAGCCGCCGCCAAAGCCCCGCACGACATCCCCCGTCCCCCGCACAGCGTCCCCGCTGCCCGCCCAGCGACCAAAGTCGCCTCCTCCCACACCCGCCCCCATCCCCGTGCCGTCGCCCGCCCCGGTCCCGGCACCTCCCCCACCCCCACGTCGTGGCCGTCCTCGAACCGGCACTGTCGTTTCACCCACGCCCACACCCAAATCCACCGAAATGTATCGCTCACAGAGCCCCCAGCCGACAAAGCAGAGTCTCAAGTCGTGGTGGAAACAGTTCAAGCTCGCACAGGTCCCTCACAAGAAAGATCAAGACGATCTCAAAAACGGTGCGTTTAGTCCATCGTGCCGTTTCATTTGCTCATAATCTACAGCTCCCCATGCGGTGTTTGGCATCCCCCTTCGAGAGAGCCTGCGCTATGCCAGTGTCCAAATATCGACTGCAGATCCCAACGGCGAGCTCTACGTCTGGGGCTACATTCCCGTCGTAGTCGCCAAATGGTGCGTGCTCTCATTCATGTCGCAACGCCCACTCATTCTTTTCTCAGTGGTCTTTTCCTGAAAGAGAATGGTATGTTATCTTGCCGTTTTCTCCGTTGCCTCTAACATAACGTCCATCCAGCAACCGAAGTCGAAGGCGTATTTCGAATCAATGGGTCCAATCGGCGCATGCGAGAACTCCAGACTCTATTCGAATCTCCTCCCCGTGTGCGTCCGACCGCCGTTTGGCCCTGCCCGACTTGCTAATAGCCCTTGCAGTATGGCAAAGATCTCAATTGGAAGAACGAATCATACACTTCCCATGACGTTGCAAGTGTCTTTAGGCGATATCTCACTCAGATGCCCGTACGTCTTGTTTGCCTTGGCCCTAGACTCGTGCTGATGGGGTCTGTTTCTAGGAACCGGTCATACCAACAGAACAGTATCATAGTGTACGTGAATTACATACACCTATCTGATCTAATGCTTATCATTCACATATCACAGTTCAGAGCGGCATTGGGTGCGTGTGTATCTTGGGCTAAACGAAAGTAGCTTCTGACCTTTCTTTAGCCAAACAACCCCGAGACGTGTCAGAGATTATCTCCACCTATCGACGCTTGATCAAGGAAATGCCACGGGCAAACCAATATTTGCTGCTCTATGTGCTCGACTTGCTCTCCGTATTTGCACGAAAAGCAGACAAGAACCTCATGACCGAGTCGAGTACGCCCCGTCGTCACCCCGCCTCATCAGCCGCTAATCCTATTTGCCCAGATCTTGCTGTGATCTTCCGGCCGGGGATCATATCACACCCAGCACACGAGATGCAACCCCAAGAACACGCGCTCTCCCAAGAAGTCCTCGTCTTCCTCATCCAGCATCAGGACCACTTTATGCTTGACCCTCCCACACGCCATGACTCGATCATGGTCAGTTCAAACAACAGCGCGGGCTTTAGCCCTGGGATTGAGCGACAGGGGTTCATCGTCCCGAGCGACAGTGACGAGGTGGGTCGGGTTTTGGCTTTGGATGGCCGCTGGACGCGGTTTGTTGCGTGCGCATAAAAGCGTGGATGCGGTGCGGTTGTTTCTTTATTACCCGTTTTCACTCTTTGGTTTGGGTTGGTGTCTAGACTCGGGGTTGTGGCGATTCACCGTCTTGTCCCATTTCGGTCATCGAGTTTCCTCTTCTTTTTTGGACCTGTCTACGTTTTGGGTGATCACTGTGTCCTGACATATTTTTTTTATCAGGAACCTCCCGCGGGTGGTTGGAAGCTAGTCGAACGAAAGAACGTGAATCCTGCGGCGAACCTCGGCCGACGACGTTCGCTGAACAGTCCCGTACCCGTGCCTGTGTTCACGGCCGAACCTGAGAGCACAGTCACAACCGTGGATCTGCCGGTGGGCGGCGCGTCGGTCGGGGGTGGCAACGTGAAGCGTTCACGAACACTACCTACCCAACGTACGACAGGAGATGCCGGAGAAGTCAAGGCCGGAGAAGGAAAGACCAAGAGGAGGACAAAGAGATTGGACACAGTTGGGAGTGTCGGGAGTGCGGCCGAGGCTGCTGGAGTTTTGAGGCAGCCAACCCAGGATCGAGAGAAAGTGAAAGAGAAGGAGGGAGGTGATGAACCTAGACACACGCAGACTCAGACCCCCGGTACGACCAAGGAAAAAGCCGGGTAGCAGTGAATGGCTCTGAAGCTTTTTGGGTTTTGGTCGTTTGTATATTCCTATCATACTTGTTGTTTTCATTTGATTATCGTACTCATGCCCCTGTCCTAAACACACATATGCCTATTGTCCTTATGCATTCCGTCTTTTCTGTTTCTATTCGGACCGTTCGTATTTTGTCTCTCTTCTCTTCGTCGCTATGCTTGCTTGCTGCTGCCCCAGTTTGGTCTATCGATTTGTATACTGATGTACAGCCGGCCCCCCTTGGTTTCTGAAGTCTTTTTCTTTTTATCCATTTCTGCTACGAATTGTAACGTTGGCCCTCGCTCGTTTGACTTTACTGTATCGCGCATTGGCTTGTCGGCGTAAATAACGATTTAACTTATTACTGGTGTCCATTATGTCATAAGCTTGGGTCGTAACAGTAACGTTGGTGTCTTCACGAAGCAGACAACCACGACAATGAGCGGCTGGACTGTCATCTTTGTTGCGCTCACTTGCGCCGCTATCGGTGTTATTAGCTGGTTCGTTACGCCCAAGGGAGAGCTCCAGACGTGCGTAGCTATTTTGACTATTTATTTCGAGGCGCAAGAGCTAACGTTGCTGGATATAGACTCTTGCGGACGAGCATACTGCTCACGTTGACGTGTTGCTATCTCATGTGGGCGATTACTTACATGGCGCAGATGCATCCACTTATTGGTATGTTTCTTTTTTGTCTGTCTGTTGTTTGCTGCGGCGGAGAGACGACTGTTGTTGACTTGATGCACTATTGTTTCCGTTTGTAGCACCACGACGGGGTAACGTGAGATTCGATTTTGAGACGTGATAAGGGGGGATGGAGTGTGGAGTGTGTGATTACGGGGACGGGTGAGTGCTATAACCTATTCTTACCGGAGTGAATAGTGTTGAACTAACCCTTGGGTGGGTTCATTCAGTGGCGTGTGTGTGGTGTCATTCTATGTGCTGTGGCGACTAGGTTTTTGATAAATATTCAGCCTGCACGTTATTGGATAATCTAGTTTTGAGAGTTTCCGATCAGTTGCGTTTTGCGATCTGGTGCTGTGGGTACGTACTATAGTCGTTGCGGCGCAAGCCAGAATGGGGCTCGGGCTTGTCAAACGAGAACTGGTGAGACGTAACTCTCGATTTTCTGCCACTCTGGGGTGAATGGCTGGGCCCGCTCGGTTGTGTCACGGTGAGAGTGAATTGGCCGACTTAATGGCTTTTATCAGATGGCGACCGACAACCTTTCACCCAGACTGGCTCAATCTCGATAACCTCGGCCGATCATGAGCACGTACGGCACGTTGGGTTCCTCTACCTGTGAGAGTTCCGTTTGCCCAGGCGAGCAGTCCCCCGAATAAAGGGCGCTAGACTTGATTGGGACAACGTCATGTTTGTGTCGAGTAGCACGAGTTGGGTGCATGGTTACACCCAGAGATAAGGAGACTTGGCCGTCTTTGCTCGCCGTTTTCGGGCATGGTGGTTATAAAAGTATGGCGGGCAATTTTGTGGCGTTGTGGGTTAATTTATTCCCTCCGCGTGTTGGGCTGACTTGAAGCTTTTTCAAAATATAGAACAATCATAACTATGACATCTCCAGGTACATGCTGGCTAGCAACTAGCTCAGAAAGAAATTTGTGATAAACTACGACCCTAAGGAGCGAATTGCGAAGCCAAGACGAACAGGTGCATGTGGATCGGTGGTTTAGTCGAACAGACCAAAGCCCATATCCTCGTCCGATTCCTCTGTGGAGTGTACCCGTTAGAACTGGGGAACATGATGGCCGGGGTTCAGGCTCACCCTTCTCTTCCTCTTTCTCCGCAGGCTTCTCCTCGGCGGCGGCGGCAGGGGCGGCAGCAGCCGCAGGAGCAGCAGCGGCAAATGCCTCGGGATTGGCAAGGTACTCCTTGACCTGTTGTGGTGATTATAAAGTTAGTTCGGCCCGTGACAAACGATTGGGTAAATGGATTCAGAAGCAAAAGATCATCGAGTTGCGGCGAAGCAGTCAGGATTTTCAGTGTGTTTGGAGAAAAAGCATCTTGAGGTGAGTGGGGAAGCAATAAAGCGCACCTTCTCAGCAGCCTCGAAGCTGTACTCGGTCGTGACCGCGATAGCAAGCAGGTTCTTGTATGCATTGACGAGCGAGTGGGTGATGGATGCGATCGTGGGGTAGTTGAGGGCAAGGGAGATGGCAGCGATCGACTTGATACCGCTCATGAAGCGGTCGATCAGGACCGACTCGTCGATGTCGAGAACGTCAGGAGTGAACACGTTGCCTTGGTCATAGATTTGAACGACTGTCATTCCGTACGTGAACGGCGAAATGTTTAACATGTTCAGGAGCGTCGCTTCGGACGTTCCGACACGGGTACCAGCCGTTACGACCTTGACATCCGACACGATTTCAATTGTACCACGAGCGATCTTGGTGGGGATACCGAGGGCCTGGAAGAAAGAGGTCTTGCCGGGTTCCATACCAGTGTTTCCGGCTGGGACGGTAACATCCCTAGGAGCAAAGGCGCCAGCACGGGCCGGTGCAGCAACCTTGTTGGCGACGATAATCTCACGAACGTCCTTCAGGTCGCCACTGGTGAACACGAAACCGATATTGAGCTTGACGTGGGGGAGGAGACGTTCGAACTCGGGACGCTCAGAGATAATGGTACGAATCGCACGGCGGACCATGGTGTTCTTGCCCATCAAAACAACGCCCTTGCCGCGGAGAGCAACACGGATCTGATGCATCTGGTTCGAACCGACATTGTCGACATTGACAATGAAGATGGAGGCTGGGACGGACTGTCAGGACATATGCGCAGTTAGAATTAAGGCACTCACGGTAGGTATCAAGCAGCTGTTTGAGCTTCTCAAAGTACACCTGCTTCTCAGCACGAGTAGCACCCATTGTATTTTATCTAGGCAATTGTAAGTTAATGACGTGTAGCAGGAAAATAGGACCTGCAAGTTTGTAAACTGCAAGCAAGTCAATAAATACTGGATGTTGTAATATGGCACGGACTGGCTCACAAGTTGGTAAATTTCGCGGTAAAGGGCTGAAGCCTCCCGATGAACCTCTTTACAAATTGTCAGTGGGACCTCCTCCAATGGTGACGCTGCGGTTTACCTTGGACCCAAAGGATATTTCAAGGCAGACAGCCAAAGGATGGGTTGTTGATGAAAGCACGGACCCTTTTGGAACCGATCAGCAGACACCAAGCCACCGCTTGAAGCTAGCAAGCACCAGGAACACCCACGTGACACTGGATACAGCACCAAATAAAGTCAGACACATATTCCTACCACGACGTCTAATCTTGCTAATTATTGCAGATATTGACGACTACTATCGGATATATTTTGACACTCTCCGATAAAGTACAACACATGGCTGGCCAAGTGTTTTATTAAGCCACACTTTGGGCATTGGCCCGATGTCGAACCGTGATTCCACCGCGACGCTTTCGTTTGATAGGCCAATTGGTTCGCTTCCCGCAATACCCATGAGCTTGTTTGCAGTCACGCTGGTCCCCTGATAACTGCGAAGAGTCGAGACCAATCGCAACTTGCCCCAGCTAGCCAGGTTTCCTAGCCGATGTTGTTCCGTTACTCACAGCAGCCGGCGGGCCGCGCGCGGGCCAAGGCGTCTACACGGATTGTGTGTGACAAGTCGCAATTTTTGCTACGCCTTTCGGAGAACGCTCATCGTTATAGGGAGTATAAATTACCCGCTGTTGAGATGAATCCATTTCCCGTCGGTACTTGGTACAAGGATGCGCTGCTCTCTTGTTGCTATCGCTACGTTTGGGCATTGCGCCCTTGCTGCTTTTACCTCTTTGTCTGCCAAGGAAACGTTTGCTAAGATGGGCCTTGGCTGGAATCTTGGCAACACGCTTGATGCTATCCCTACAGAGGGTAGTTGGAACAACGGACGTACGTCAAGGTTTTCGTTTAAGCTAGCTCATAGTTGACGTTGTGATTAGCTGTTCAAAATATTACATTTCAGCAGATCTATGCGGACGGCTTCCGCCATGTGCGCATCCCTATCACGTTCACAGCTCATTTCATCTCCGATGCGCCAAACTATACGCTCGACCCGACATGGCTTTCGCGTATCAATTATGTTGTCGACGCTGTGAGTAATGACCTCTCTCCTATCTTCTCCCCTCATGCTGTCAAACGCAAGGCGCTTGCCAGCGGCCTCTTTGCTGTTGTCAATGTGTGAGTATATGTTATCACCTTGATCTAATAATCAATGGAGCTCTTTCACTTCGTATAGTCATCACGATAGCTGGCAATGGGTTGATACTACTGGTACAGCCAGCAACATTGACGTGATCAAAGCCAAGTTTGAAAAGCTCTGGCAGCAGCTTGCTACTACACTCAAGGATAAGGTTAGTGCATCTCAAATACATGTCTCTGTAGCTGACACTTAGTACGGATTTAGAACGAAAGATTACTTTTTGAATCCATCAACGAACCAGTTGGCTCCGACCAGAACGCGGCGAACCTGGTCAATGATCTAAATGCACGATTCCTGAATGTTGTTCGGAACTCCGGTAAGTTAGCGCCTATTTTTCATTTCATTAACATTTGCTTGACTGAAAGAAACACAGGCGGGAGCAATTCTCAGCGCGTCATCTCTCTTCCAGGACTGAATGACAATGCTTTGCATCTCACCGAGTGGTTCTCGCGTCCGAATAATTACAGCACTGACAAGTGGTCCGTTCAGTATCACTGTAAGCCCTTGCCGAGAGGTAATTTAGTGCTCGTGACTTGCTTACGCTACAACATGAAGATTATAGTCCGTGGGACTTTATCAGCAACTCTTGGGGTCGTACCTTCTGGGGATCGGATGGTAGGGCCGAATGTGCTTGGTTGCAATCTCTCCCATACTGACGTGCCAATACAGCCGATAAAGCAGCAGTAGTCAACGATCTAGCCCCTGTACGCGGCAATTTCTCTGTTCCTATCTTGATGGGTGAATACAGCCCAAGCAGTATCGGAACCGTGATTGAAAAAGCGGCCGGGTGGGCGGTGAGGCTCATTTTCATGTGTTTCTTAGTTAAAATAGCTTAACCAGAGTTTATCACCCAGTGGGCTGACCATGTTACCCGCACAGCGGTGAATTTGACTATCGTACCTACTTGGTGGGACAACGGAGCAGATTATTTCGACCGTTCTACTGGCAAATGGCGCGATGTTACCACCAAGAACATCTTGCTTGCTGCTGCCTCTGGGAAAATCAATACTATCCCTTACGTGAGTTCAAGCATCTAGTATGTGCGATACTAAATTCTCATAACCCGTGTCAGAATGGCAACGGCACCGTTTGGCTCAAGTCTGGTGTCACAACCAGCCCGTCCCCTATCTTTCTGCAGTACAACGGGAATACGCTCAAAGGTGTCTACACTCCTGCCGGGTCTGCTTTGGTTTCTGGCAAGGACTACACTGTAATCACCACTCCTCTCGCTGGCATCGCTCTTACTTCCACTTACGTTCAATCCTTGAGCTCTGCTACTACTCTGGGTGAACTCGGGCGTGTGATAATCAAGTCTAGCCAGGGTGCCGACCTCGAGATCGATATTCGTCGCTACGCTCGCCCTACGATCGCTTCCTCAACGATCAGCATCTCTGGTACTGATGGAGACAGCTACTATAACATCACATCCAATGGTGCCAAACTTGCCACTGTTAAAGCCCTTGGTCCCGACGGATCAATATTCAAGGACGATTGGACTATATGGCTGGGTGAACCTCAGGCTGGTCGAATCAACTGGGGTGACTTTGGCGCCCAGGGTGAACAGATTATCATCTATCCTCAACTGAAGACAGCTATCAAGAACTACGGAAAGCCAGTAACGTGAGTATATTCGTCGGTTCAAACATCATATTGAGCGAACAAACATAAATTGATTACAGCATGACCTGGGAGTTCTGGCCTCGCATTGACACATCGAACAACTTCACTACTGTAGTGACGGTCACATAAAGCCAGTGCGTCGAATTCGATCGATAGGCGAATTGTAATAGTTGTCCAGCCAAGGAATTTTATTGGTCTTACACGCATACAAGGCTCTGAGAGGAACTTCAAATTCATGAATGACTTAGGACGGGAAAACGAACGAGAACAATGTGCTGAACGTGAATACTAGGCACAAGTACAGGAGAAAGCAATCGCTACAGATCCAACAAATACAATCGAAGAAAATAAATGTGTGCGCTAACCGCCGTAGTTGACGATTTTAGGGATAATACCTTGGGAGCGAGAGATGGCGGCGGCTTCGCGAAAGGCTCGCACACCACCGGCGCCAGGATATTGGTCGAACCACACAATAGAATGACGCTTGCCCGCTGTTTCGCCGCCAAGGTTTCCCCAAACGGGAAATTCTTGACCGACCGCTGCCGGAATAGCCTCGTCGGATATGACGATTTCCTCTTTGCTAACGAAGATCTGTATCGCGAAGACGGGAGGACTCGTAAACGGAGAGGTAGCAAAGGTGTAATTGTCCGAGCGATTTTCGACTGCGGCAGTCACAGCGGGAAGGGCGGCCGGGTTAGGTTTATCGCAAGGGAAACAGTCGTTTAGGAGCTCAACTCGAGTGCAATAGGCTGGAAGCTCCTCATGAATACGTATAGGGGGTTGCGAATAGTACGCCTCATAAAAGGTGGAATAACTAGCTCGAGATAGTTGTGATGACTCGGTATGGTTTGTGTTGAAGCTAAGCGTGGTGAATCGACGCCGGAGGGTCCAGGCGGCAGAAAATGCCATGGCACTGAGCAGTGCAACACATACACTCCAACCAATAAAAGCGGAGCCTGTGAGGGGGACCAGGGTATACGTCAGCAATTCGCTTTGGACGGCGATTATAAAAGACTAAACTGGCGGTTCCAAGAGTAACGAGTGTGGGGGCGAGCATTCGCATTTCGTGAGTAAGTGGAGGGCGAGGAACCAGAGGGGTTGTGAACCCGGGATTTTAATAGACATGCGCCATTTTCCTAAATTAAACCAAAGCATGTTTGCGACGCGGTCAGATCTCAAAGCCCCGTGGACAAACGACGGATAATACTACCTAAGAGCGCCGGCCTAAGCAAAAAGCCGCGCTGCGAGTCCCGTCCGATATCCCGTTTAATTTCGGGATAACGGGATAGTTTTACCGAGGCTCGAAGAGGTCCAAGTACTTGCATACTGAAACCCGATAACCTCGGCAGAAGAAAAAGACGTTGGCAAACTCCTCGATCAAGTCCGGTCGACGGATCATCGTTACTCGATCAGATCTACAGAGTCAACTGGGCAGAATACAATCGCAAATATGCCCATCTCCCAATAATAGTATGCACAAAAAGCAGGCGTTCAATAAATAACGATCGTACCGAAAACTGCGGAGGTATTGTACATAGCAACAGGGTAAGATAACTCAACAAAGCAATGGCCGCTCAATCCCTCGATAACCACAAGCAATTGTCCGTTTGCAGTCGGACCCCGAGCTTACTCTGCGGTACCCGGTCGAGACGATGATGATAACAGGTGGGTGTTGGAAGTAGCCGTTGCGTCACTCTCGTCCGTGTGTCTTCGCTCCGGCTGCCCCTTTTCGTGCGGCGAAGGTCCGATGTATGTACCCTGTGTGAAAGGCGGCAGCATTTCGTCTTCGTCCTCGTGCCTTCGGGTTACTACTGCTCCACCCATCCATGAAAGACTTCGTGGAGCCGTTTGAGGGAGTGCCTCCTCTTCGATATCGTCTCGGTATTCCGAGTCCCTATGGGCTGGAAGCAAAGGAGGCGAAGCATAGTACTCTGGCTTGAGAAATTCAGATGAAGGCGCGACGTCACGAGCACGTCGTTTGCGACAGTGCAGGAATAGCAAAAGCCCAATGATCACACCCAAAAAGGCAATACCGCCGATTACTCCTCCAACTATTGCACCGGTGTTTGAGCCTGGTTTGTGACTTGTCGCGTTAGCTGTGGGGGTCGAAGTACTCGCGGCAACGGCGCCTTCGGTCGTACTACTAGATTCACCGGAGGGGAGATCGTTTGTAACCGCCGCATCTGTAACATGAGCCGGACTTAGTAACATTCCTATCAAAAAGAGAAGTCACGTACTGAGAGCTGTCTCCAGGTTGAACACACTGTCGTTCACACTTCGGGCCCAAGGAGCTAGTGTAGACCATTCGGGGTTACTGCACATGGATATTTAGCCAACGATACTGCGCTACGGTCTAAAGGCACGTACCCGTCACTGCCACTGGGTTGAGCCGGTAAACCGAATTCCCCACATTTGGTACCTGTATAATTCCTCATGCTAATACTCGGATGTCAGCAACAGCAAAGGTGAAAGTAGAGTGTACAAACCTCTGCCATGTTTGGTTCTTCGCCTTTTCAAGAGTCCACCATTGGCACCCAGCGCAGGCTGTCAATAAATTCCGGACGGTCGTTGTGCACATACACCTCAGCACATTAGCAGAAGTAAAGTTCGATGCCTTATACCATGACAGTTCATCCACGTTAGGCAAATTGAACTCTGGTTGGTGTTGTCTGTCAATTTAAGTCTAGTTGATGCTATGTCAGTTTTTCGTACCGATGTGTCCATTTTGATTACAATCCGCAAGAAGATACTCCGCTGCTTCACAGACGCTGAGGCTGCTTGTTCCGGTGAGGGTGTCTATTCCATTGAGGCGATCCCATGCATGATCTACGCACGACTACGTTTTTTCAATGATTTTTCTTAAAATTCAGGTGTACCTAAGTTAGAGCGACAACTGACCGGAGTAGCGTGGGCATTTGTGGCAATGCAAGCCAAGACCAGTAAATGAGAAAGGGTTATTTTTGACCTGAACATCAGAGAAGATCTTCGCGGACAACGCAACGAGTCGTCGCAGGCCCAGAGGAGAACCGGACGCTGCTTGGTGAGAGTTGAAAGGATAAGGCTGGGAGGAGGCTGGGATTGGGCGTCTCGGAGGCTAAACGAGGCGATGCTCTATCACGACGCCCGGCTGTGCAGCAGTGATTTCGTGCCCCTGAGCAATGCTCTGTCAAACGGCCAAGTTTTGTGCAAGAACAATCGTGTGTTGCTTGGAGTGGTGGTCGTTTGCTCGTGGGTTTAAATCATGCCGCTCTGTGGAGGGATGCCAAGAAGGTTGGCGCCGGCGACACCGGGGGCTAAGCGCGTTAGCCTGTGGGTGATCGTTTATATACTTTGTATGGAGGGTGTACAGCAACGCAGACATGCGCATGATATTCGTAGCGCCTGGTTCTTTGCTTCACGTAGCGATATCTTCGCGCAGTCCGCGGCGTTGCTCGACTTCTGGCCGTCTTTCAGTCGTCTGGTTCTTTGTTGTGTGTGTGGCAACCGGTGGGTGTATGCCCCATATAGTGACTGGGAAGATATGATGCACGGGCGCTCGTACTGCTACCCGAAGAGAACAGGCCCCTTCTATCCGATTGCAGACGATAAATGCTCGAATGCTCGGCCTCGGGACAGAATGCAGGTTCGCGAATCTTAAGCGCCCGGATTTGCAATTATGGGGTATCACTTACGCACTCGCACCGCCCTTGCCGTACTTGACTACGACCGCGAACAAATCACCTGAACGTTACCCTCCACCTCTTTGTACAACATGCACGCCAGTGAATACGACTACCTCTTCAAGCTCCTCCTCATCGGTGACTCTGGTGTCGGCAAGGTACGTCATGCCACCCCTCGCCTGATGGGGTAACCGCGATGGTGGTGCACCAGACCGGCAACAACGCGACCAAGGGCTAACACTCGGTTTTTGTGTTTTTAGAGCTGCTTGCTCCTTCGTTTTGCGGACGACACGTATACCGAGAGTTATATCTCGACTATTGGTGTCGACTTCAAGATTCGCACTATTGAGCTCGAGGGCAAGACCGTGAAACTCCAAATTGTGCGTGCCTTTTTTACATGCTAATCCACCCATCCTATACACGTTCTCTGCCACGCTCGCCGTCCTCGTTTATTAGCTTTTGAAAAGAGGATGGTGTCTGTTATCTGGTCTCACCCCGCTGCCCTGGGGACATTTTCTCGCGCATTGTATTGGCCACTCGCGCTTATTCTTGCCGGCACAATACTGACTGATCCTTGCGTTTTAGTGGGACACTGCTGGTCAGCTGGCTTTTTGCGTATCAGAGCTGTGTCAGCTCAACTCACCTTTTGCTCACAGGCCAAGAGCGGTTCCGCACTATCACTTCCTCGTACTACCGGGGCGCCCACGGCATTATCGTCGTGTATGACGTAACTGATAACGGTGGGTTTGTATTTTTATACTTGGGTTGCGTTACTGAATCGTGGCACAGACACATTCACAAACGTGAAGCAATGGCTCCAGGAGATCGATCGTTACGCGTCCGAGGGCGTTAACAAGTTGCTCGTTGGTAACAAGTCGGATTTGACGAGCAAGAAGGTCGTGGAGTACACGGTTGCGAAGGTTGGGCGTATTTTCATTCCCAATCTCAAATGTGGCTAAACCATGTCCTATTCGGGATAGGAATTTGCGGACCAACTTTCGATCCCCTTCCTGGAGACATCCGCGAAGAACGCTACCAACGTCGAGCAGGCTTTCTTGACCATGGCCAAGCAAATCAAGGACCGGTACGCACAAAGATTTCGGTGCTGTTTACTTTTGGCTGACGCTTGTCACTCCCTATAGAATGGGTTCCACCACCACGGCGGCCAATACCAACAAGGCCAACACTATCACTCCTGGCCAGAGTGTAAACCAACAGTCCTCGGGAGGATGCTGCTAAACGCTCGATTTAGGAATAGCATCAGCTTTTTTTGGCGCCATGTTCGGATTTGGCTGAGAATTGATGGTTTTGTAAATGTGTGTTCTACTTTAATTCATTCCTTCCCTTTGCACTTGAATTAGGAATCGGAACACTTTGTTGCTTTCGGCCTGTGAGACACATACTTGGAGAAACTGTTATCTTTTCTTATGCTCCGACTGTGCTAGTATGCCCATTTTTGCTTTAACTATATGGTTTGTTACCAGAATATGTACTGTGTGAGTGTCATAAAGATCAAAGTAATGCGGTCGATGTTGGCCAACATTGGAGTATTCAACGTAAGGTGACACCCGGTTTTTAGTAGACGAGTCTGGAGGGTTTGGTACGTATATGCATATTGACGAAATCATAACCCAGGTCATTCTAGAGTGGGGTAAATATAAATTTGTTCCATTAAACCACCTATGTGCGTTTACTAGCATCACTAGACTCCTTGTCGGCCGCCTTGGTCTCTTCCTTCTTGCCCTCCTCTTTCTTCTCGTCTTTCCCCTTTCCTTCCTCCAACTCTGCCCTTCCGTTCGCAGCTTTGTTATCGACTAAGGCGTGCAGCGCAATAACAGCCCTGACCAAGCTACTAAGGTAAACCACGAGTAGCTGATCATTTGTGGCCGTTGTAAAGCTTCTTGTCGTCTCTGGATTATCCAAGTCCGGTAGCAGTGCAAGTGCATCCTGCAGTTGGTATGAAATCTGGTGGTTGGGCGGCAATGCACCAGGTTCGCCAGGCGCTTTGGACGCTTGCTTGAGGTATGCGCTGATCTCCCGAAGCCGAGCGCTGAGGCCCCGTAAACTGGATAACTGGTTGGTGACGCGGGTGGCTAGGGTGGTGGTCGTGCTGTCCTTGATATCACGAAGGAGATGCTCGACACCAATCTCCTCGGCCTCTTCAGCCTCAATAGCAGAAGGAACGTGGAAAAAGGTCTTTTGGGTCTCGGTGCCATCCTTCAATGTCCAATTAGTAAACACCTGGTACGGCGAGTTATCAGACTCACGTCTTTGATCTTCTCGACCGCAAAGTAAGCATCCGTAGGGATACTCTCGTCTCGCTGTCGCACATTGACGATAACCATGACCGGACGTGGAATGAATTGTTTGAACAAGTCGTTGATTTCCTGGTCTGACGCACGCAGCTTCGGCCCAGAGTGGTACCACCCAATCATTCGTTCCCGAGCTACAGTTCATGAGAAGGCCTCTCTTATGCGAATGGCATAAAGCTCACTCACCGTTCACCTTCTTGAACATATCCCACATCCCTTCAATATAGTTGTGATCCAGGAACCAGGTCTTGGGATCCTTCTCATCCTCCTCGAATGGAACCGCAAACGAGTTGGCAACATTGACATGCTTGCCATTGTCCTGCCCAAGCAGTACTCCTACTACCCGCTTGTTTGGTGCTCGTGCGGCTGACCGAGCATGATGATCTGCTACAGAGAGTAGTACCAGTGGGTGTACGACTACAAGAGACGTTGATGAGCATATGGGCAGGTGCAATACAAGGAGAGGAGGTTAATGCGGTGGATGAACGTACTGACAGTCGTTCCCGCCAAATCTGCGAGCTTTGTCGATAATTAGCGCGTATCCTCACATTATATTAGTAGCATACCTGCTCCGAGGACGTAGTAGGCATGGTAAGGTCGGACAAGTTCGCCTGGCGTAAGGGAGCTGTGGATAGTATTTCGTCAAGGAACGCGCGTCGGGGCGCTTAGTCTGTCTGCACGTGATCGATTCCCCGCCACACTTGCCACCAGAAACGTTGGCCTGTCGAGTTGCGAAACACCCAGCAAATTGAGAAATACAGTCATTTGTCGGCCAACGAGACACTGCTCCACACCGAGACGCCACAAATATCTCCACAGTACCGCCGCAACTCCAACTCGCAGAGTATAGTCTGCAACCACATATCACGCACATCTACACTGTATTCGAGAGGGCCAGACGTGTGGTAAGACATTTTGATGGATCACTTGATTGCGCTATTGGTATGAGATGAATCTATTACTTGACGGAATACATATCAGCGTGCATTGAAATCATAAAATTTGGCGACCGTGGACAACGGTGGAGCCGACATGTTGGACGAGAGTAGTAAATGAGCCGTTAAAGCTAAATTTGCTTACATTTGCTCATACTGTTCTCTTCGTCTTCCGTTGTCGCATTATCGGAGGTTGAGTTTAGGGTTTGTTCATTGGCTGTGGCTTTGATGATTTACCGTGTCACGCATATATATGTCAGATTTATTCTTCTCGGATCATTTCATAACGATCTCTGCATGAGAAAACATCATATTGCATTCTGCAAGCTGTAGTTGCGGCGGTACATCCGCGTGCCAAGTGTGGAGATGTTTGTGGCGTCTCGGTATGGGGGAGTGTCTCGTTAGCCAGTAAATGACTGTACAAGATACTTAGGGCTTGGATACGATTAAGTGAAGCATCTCATTTCAGTTTCGTTCAAAGATGCCCATGAACCGATTTCCGCTAGATCATCTACTCATGTTTGCCCCAGTCCGCTAGACATTATCGCAAGTAGCTATCAATGACTAGTTATTACCAAAATATATTCCAGCTCGCTTGCTAGCAAACAAGATTTAACATGTCTCTTCGGAGAGTATAAACGACAGGGATGATCAAACATCGAAAACGTTATGTACGATCAACGCATATATGCAAGAATGCAAAAGGGTATAGACCACCGGGGGAAAGGACGGTCCTATGCCGTCGAAGGAGGTTGACAGACGTGGCAGACACAACAAAACCAGCCATAGTCAAAAGGCAAACCTAACTAGCCAGTTCAAAAGCCCCGACGAGAGCGACGGTGCTTCTTAATAGCGGCTCCATACTCTGCACGGGGAGACCTCTTGTTCTTCTTGGGTCGGCTGTTGTCGAATAATTAGACGAGCAGATAACTATCTGGGTATCTAGGCTTACCAAGTGCGGTGGCCTTGGCCCTTTGTCGGGCTCGCAGAAGAGATGGTAGTTGGAGTAGCAGCCTGGGCTTTCGGGGGAGCCGGGGACGTAGCAACTGGCGCTGGCGAGGAAACAGGGGTAGTATTGGGAGTAGATGCCGGAGCAGGGACAGAGGTCGATGTAGGTGTGGATGCTGCGGCAGACGTGGACACGGTAGTCGTGACCTTTGCCTCGGTTACACCATCCCAAAGGTCGTTTTGAGCACCATCAGGGAACCCGTAGCTATCAAGATACATTGGGGGATCACGGATATCGTTGAACATCTATGGGACATGAAGAATGAGTAAATAGGTCGACCAAGTGTCTTACTACGCACATTATTGCCCTCGGCTTGATCCCAGTACATTGGCACCTTGGGACCCTTCACACACTTGCTCTTATCGTCAGCACACTTGACTGGGACTTTTCCTTTCGGGATAGGCGTGTTGTGTGTGGCACCCGTAATTCTGCACTGGAAGCCATTCATGTACACTAACTCGAGCGTCAGAATTAGATCGTACGTAGGAACACTTGACTCACTTTCATCGCCTCCGGCGTCTCCTTGATGCTGCCAGAGCCAAGCACAGATACATTTGCCATTAGGACAAGCTGGCATGTTGGCCGGAACTAAACAAGATGTTGATATAATGAATAGAGCTTGGTTCCACATATACTTACCTTGGAAATCGGTGAAGCGATCCCAAATACACCTATGGTTGACACTGAATACAACCAAATCTTCTGGGCGGACATCGTTTACATCCGACTTGTAGGCAATTGCTATACCACAACCGCCGAGGTCGTTGATTCCTTTTTTAAAATGAACCGTTTATTTAAGTACGAGTTGTCAAATATATCGTACACACCATTTGTATGAATCAGCTTGCTTGGCGGGCCCGGGCAAGGATCATTACCATTCCGCTGATCACCACCTGGTCCACTGGTGTAATATGAAGTTGCGTCCTTGTCGCACGCAAGCTCCATCGTAGCTTTGCCACCCGCAGGAAATTCGAATACGTCCTCGGGATGCGGAGGCTTGTCAAGGTGACCGTGCATCCACCATTGGTTGAACGGCAACCCCTTCAACGGGGCCTGTGGTCGATTATCACGGCTCCCGTATTGCGGCGAATTGGATGCCGTGACATTGAATCCAAACATGGAAGGATGCCACATAGCTGTGGATGATTTAGTTCTGTTAGCAAATGTTGCATAAAAAGAGGAGGCTACTCGCATCCATGAGCGCGAACGTATCCGATGAGCGGCAGAACCGCGAGAATGGACTTGGCGATCATTTGTTGAAGTATAATCGAGCAAGCTCAAAGTTGGCAGACAGCAGTAAAGCGGTTTATAAAAGAGTGTTGATAAAGACAGGTCAAAACGAGTGAATGAGACAGAAACCCAGACCGAGTGAGAGAGGGGAAGTTGAGTGTAAAAAATCAAGCGGTAGGCAACAGCCGTTTTATGGCCCGTTACCAGTCCGTTAGTCTGCCGTGACGTGTGCTTCTGAGCTTCGATTCACCTTCGATTTGATGGCCAAATGTACCTTTTTTAGGTACCATGGCACTAATATAGTGAATTTGATATGTCCGGTTGCCGCAATTTAATAGATATGAATTGCTGTCACTACAAGGTCTCTCCTCACATATCCAAAAGATACGCGGCTACTTAGGTTTGTTTGATTGTGAAGGACTTCTCCCTCAGATCAAGCACACTGTTGCGCTCAGTGCCTGCTTATCTATGCTTGGCTAAACATGGATGGTTGCCGCCCTCATGAAAGCCTGTGAAGCTAATATAACTGGCATGGAATCTTGCCGAAAGCTATGCGAATCGCGTGGATGCACACAGAGAGCCAACAAAGGCGAGATGTGTATCATTCCGAAGAACCCGAGATCGGAGTTTCTCGTTGTGTAAATATTGCGCTTCAGATACTCATGCGAATCCAAAGAGTTATGTAATACAATTCAGATGACATTGTTGAGTCCTGCAACAACTTGGATAGGTTTTACTTGCTGAAAGAAGGAATATAGTACGAGATAACGCTATATATGTTGGGCTTGGTACAAATATTGAGTGAACTGTCCGGACGAAAATAAAAACTGTTTGATAGTGTCAGGCGGGGTCTCATCCGATACGACTTGGCTTGCATCACGGGGCCTCGACGGCTTGGACGAGAGAAGAATGGCGACCCCTAAGATTTCCCGGCATTATGAGTAACGAAGACACGGAGGCAGAAAAATGATCACCTTGTATACTGCTGGGGGGGATTACGACTCCCTCGACCAAGTTCTCCTAGCATCCATACAAGAATATTTTGGGTAGCAAGGATGGCTTTCTCTGCAAAAGAAACCAGTTTACATCCGCATGAGCCAAGCAACAACCTAACAAGGTGTTTGTTGAATTTGTTGCGTTTTTTTAGAGTGATGTGAGCAAACTCGTCACCTGACGTTTAGCCCAACACCGAACACACCAACAAGCCAAGGAGGCGGCCTCGTATCTTTAGTGGGCGAACTCACAGGAGGAGGTAATCCACCACCAAAGCTGAGTTGTAGATACATATCTTTAGGCACTCGAAGAAGGTTCGGTAGACAATCGAGGACTGAGGGAAGGAAAATGGTGGCCTGGGAGAGGGGGGGGGTTTAAAGATGACCCGCCTAATATCCCACTTTTCCCGTTCTATGCAATCTGATTTACATTTCATTACGCGAGGCATCCTCGTGTAAGAGGCGTGTGGAATTTCTGGCGCATCCATGCGCTCTGTTTGGGTATATGCGCCCCCTCGAGGCGAGGAGGCCAACACGTTGAATCCACGTTGATCGACCGATTAGGTTGGCTTGAAGTTCGAGTCGTGCGATGCTAATTTATCCAGTAATAATAACGCATATAGCTTGTTCCACGTCCAACAGGCTTGCTCAAAGCCTGTGGTTTCTAGAAGCTCGTTGTATGCGTTATGTCTGGGCGCGGTATGTATCATGCATGTCGATAAGAATTGGCCCCGTAATGGGAAGATAAATGTAATAACTCAAACGAGCCCGTATCGAAAGGTGGACTGCTGGTGGCTCTGGTATGTCTTGACGGCTGGCACGCCACGTGAATACAAAAAAGCTTTGGGCTAGTTACAGAAGCCGATTTTACCAAGAAAAGACGTAAAGCCAGAGCGAGAAGCGCCTGCTGATAAGGCTTCCAGAATGTGTCATATTCTACGGTCCTCATTCCTATTTTGGATAGATCCCAGTTGCTGAGCGAACGCTTATCGCAAGAACTTTGGCACATTCATACGGTTTTGTACACCATTGTTTCAATGACTTATATAGAATACCAAAAGGGCAATAGAGAATGATGTTATGAAATAATTTACAGCAAGCCCGAAGTAAATAGAAGAGACAACATAGGCAAAGGAGAAGTACATGATCCTTTACGGACAGAGTTCATATTCATACAAATTGCAAATAAGGTTAGCATGACGTAGAAAACTCGATTCCTGAGCGATCTTAAATTATATGAGGTGTGGCGATGAAATATCTATGGTCGGTGCAAGCTCGCCAAGCAAGTTCATGTTCCCATTTTCGGCCTTGGATGTAGCCATCAGCGCGTTGACCGACGAATGACTCTGGGAAGAGCATAAAAGTTTCATGTCGGGCATGTCCAGTATTTGCAATAACTGGCCATCTTCACCACCGCGTATTTCGATTGTGTCCAAACTGAACAAGGCAACGTACTTGTCGCAGAACGATGCTGCGATAGGGGCGGTCTCCCATTCAAGAGGGCGTAGTGGAGCGATCGGCTGGCCAGAGCTGTTCACGAAGCATCCATAGGTATCGTAGACGAGTAGTATACGATCTGGCCCTGTTTCAATCCCAGTGAGGAAGCGATTGACAGTCGAGGAGCGAGCTTGCAATCCGAATGTGTCGATGAACGTAGGGCTGAAATCGGGCCAGCTTACGACTTTGGGAATGTAGCTATGAGAAAAGGTTGAATCACTCAGCATTACTGATCGAGGCTGGCAAGAGAAAGATTTACCTGATTGGATTCCTGATCACCTGGCAATCTTTTCCTGCTAAAAAAATGTCCGAACCGACTATGGAAATATCGGTCGTGGAGTCGGAAATTGGAATCGGCTACAAAAGAACCATATGAGTTCTACCTATGCCTGGAAAGAAAGACTTCCACACACCTCGCACAGCCTATCCAGTTGCCTGCTTGCTCGATTGTAGAGATAGATGTGTAAGCGTTTGCGAATGAAGTGCTTCGTGGTAAACGCCACTGTTTGGCCATCATTAACAGGTCAGCAAGACTAAGGAGTGCGGTATACTCACAAACTGGCTGGCTGTTGATTTCCCCAGCGCACGTCTCAAATACGGGGCCATCTGCGGGATCAGACAGATAGATGGGGACTTCTTCCGATATAGTCGAACGCCGGCTGGCGGTCAATTTGCTCGCCACAGGAAGGTGAGCCAGTGTTCCTCCATATAGGACAATTATATCCTGCATCCCAGGCATAGACAGGACAGTCTTGATGCCCGAGAACCCTCGAATCAAGCTCATTCCTAGTAAGATGAAATTAAAATTTGTGTTGTAACATCTTTTGAGACTTACTCTCTGTACTGTCCTTGATACCCATATATACTCCCGTCGTCGTCCCACATACAACATAGGGTATATTTTCGTGCGCTAAGCAAAGATCAGTTGCTTGTGGGAGAAAACACGACCCGATCACGTACTGAGTACACAAGCAGACACCAGACTCCCTTGAATGTCTATTTCGTGGGCAATGTCCCGTGGTTTGAAGAACACCAGCTACAAAGAAACGGTTATCGACTTTTCTGTCCCAGTCGGAAGCCCGTATAAACTAACCTTGTTTGTCTCTACCTCGATTCTGCGAAGTCCTGCTTCCTCTTGTATGCGGTCGATCCACTTTTGAGCGTTGGTTTGGGATCGTGCTCCGAGTTCCATAACTTTGACCCCATTGCGTTTAATAATAAACCGGAAGGATTGTGGACTCTCTTGGCGGTTCTCTTTACGGCTCAGCATCGACGTGAGACGGACACGAGTGGGCAATGGGTCGACTGCTAGTTCAGCGTCCAGTAGTTCAAGCGGGATGGGCTGTGCGCTAGGTCAAATAAAGGGACATTATGATAGGAGAAAACCACGCACCTTGTGGGCTATACGCCTTCGCCTGTTGTCCTCGTCCACGGGATTGGTGAATACCACTGGAATGAAATAAAGCATTAGACAGAAGCAACTAGTGTAGTTGTATGCACACGCACGGTAATTGTCAAGGAGCGTTACATAGAGTGGCAAGGCCGAGGGGGGATCAACTTGAATCAAACTTCCCTCGTATTTGACCGTACGGTTCTCCTGGCCTAGACCAAGATCCTACGCCCGATTCAGCCCAGTCCATAGCCCGGTTGAAACGCACTTACAGCAACCCCCGCAATCAAATTATCGACATCTAAACTTTCCCTGAACGCAACCAACGCAATACGCTCTGACTGGCCTACGCAGACTTGTCAGCCAGCCTTCACAGCCTAGAGTCAAAAGAACACACCTTGCCCTTTGGCCTGGCCGCGCATCACAATCCGATGCAGCATTTTCATAACCATATCCAACATCCCACTTTGCAAATCCATATGATCCAACTCGGTCTTTTTCTTTACGCTTCCGAGCTGCATTTCGAGTTGCCCGAGCCGCTTGTTCGCGCGCTGGAGAAACGAATCAAAATCAAGCTTGCGCACGCGTGCGTCTCGCGTCATGGCCGACTCGGGCGAGACAAACTGCGCATAGGCCGGGTTTTGGTTCAGCTCGCGTTTGTGTCTTGCGATTGCGTTGTCTATGTTCTATTTTCGAATAATATGAGGACGACGCGTGAAGGAAAAAGTATATGCGAGTGCGTACCGAGATGTACTCGACATATGCGTGCTGAAATCCTTCGTTTGAGATCGTATCGAACAAGTCGTCCATGATACTGTGAGTTTCAGGATAATCTCTCCTCTGGGTCGCGAACAACGCTTTAAGCATCACTTCATGGTACCCCTTGATCTGCTCAATGTTCACAAACACATCTTTGATGAACGGCTCGATAACGTGCGATGGGAGTAGCCCTTCAGTGCGCAAAGGGTCTCGGTAAGCCTGTAGCCAGTTGGTCAATAAACTGCTCAGAATTGAAAACTCGCGACACGAACCGTGAGCCATGTGTCCAGGTCAGAGATGTACATCTGCTCCTTGGCAATAATCTCGAAAATCTCCTCTTGCCGCGCAAGTTCATGCTTGGACAGCCGCGCGCGAACAGACTCGGGCACCACGGCGTGCCAAAATCGATCGTCGGGGTGAACTCGATTCTCTTGGAACTTTTTTAGAGCGTTATCTCTTGTCAATCTGTGTGCAAGCGCTTGTAAGGCAACATGCCCGAACAAAGAATGAATGTATGCGTACTCTTCCGGCGTCAAACGCCTTGCCAACGGATCACTAGGCTACAGATATCGAACGATCGATTAGACAACGCACGGGTCAAGTTGCCAGCTCACTCACGTTTACTCGTATCCGCGGCACCGCCGACTCACTCGCTGGGTGATGAGCCGCAGTAGCAGGGCCAAGATGAGGCAGTCCGTGCGGGGGTGCCGACTGGGCGTGAGAAGCCAACGGCTGGGCGGGTGGTCGAACGGGTGTGAGGGGTGGAGTAGGCGTATGAGAATAAGGGTGTGGTTGGAGATATGCTGAGCGGGGTGAATGTGCACCGTATCTCGAGATGGGGATTTCCAGACCTCCGACAGTGGGCTGGGGAAACGCCGGTCCGTTTGTAGCTGGTGTAGCGGGCGGCGAGGGAAGTGCATAGTGGTACGGATGGGGCTGTGGAAACAGTGTGTGGTCGTTGTTGGTGTTGAGCTGTCGGCGGGTGGGGTCGTCGTATGGTGGTCGTAGATGGTTCATGGGTGCAAACAGTGGCTAGCCGAAACCAACGAGTGTATCTTATACACAAGATGAAACCGGCACGAAATGTGTGGAGCGGAGGGGGGATCGCACCGCACAACCGACGGTCGGCTCTCCTTTTATAGTGAGCAGCAGACCGAACAACCATCGGGTCTTGTGATCGGTGTATCGCCCTTGCCGACACCCAAGCGCCCAAGGCACAGGTTCACACTGCGATCAATTAAAATGCAAATACCAAAATGGTTCAATTATGGACCCCAAACAACAGGATGTAGGACGTATATTGACATGCATGGCACCAGACCCGAAGCTGAGCGAGGAGGGGTGCCCCTCTGTAATCATGTCCGAACTAGGAATAAATAAAGCAAAGCAGAGAGGTGAGACGACAAAAGAGATGCACAAGCAAGCTGTTACGAGAACGACATGGTGTTGAGATCCACTTCCCAGCTAAACAGTCGACCCCAGCTTGCGCCAAGTGCATCGTTTGTGCGGCGGCTGTGCGTGTGGAGGATAAGCAAGGCGTCGGTGCGCAGTCAAGAGATCCTTACTTTTTCATAGCCTCCTTATCAGGGAGCTGTCTGAGACGCTCTATGAGAAGGAGAGAGGTAATAATGTGGTCAAAGACTTCGCGACTGTGCCCAAAGGGGGTCACCGTGAGGGTACCCGTCGATTCAGAGTTGGTAGCGAATATAGTCGGCGCAAACACAGCAAGCGAGGTCTGGGGAGATGGCATACTGCACTATTGGGGTGTTAGCACAACGCCGAATCTATGCGGGGAGTCCATACCTGTATGGTCGAGTTCTTTTGCATCGTCCAAGTGAGAGCCCGCTTTTTCCTAAACTGGAAATTTAATGACCTGACAAAAAGGTTAATCAGCGAACAAGCGATGGCCAAGGGATGTGACGTACCCCCAGAGCGCCGCCTTTTTGACAACGTTGACGAGCATATCGTCTTGGCCCCGGAGTGCCAAGCGTGCCCGTCTCCGGGCGAGACCCATCTCAAACTCGGACACGACCTCCCCGTCCTCGTCGCCCCTCCGAACAGTCGTCACCCACACAAACGGATTCCACAGGTCGAGTGCGTGCGAGACATCTATGAAAACATGAGCAACAACATCGCGATCCATAGCAACACCACTTACGATACACAGCCTCGCCGGTGACCTCGCTCCGTACAATCATGCTCGTCGGCGATGCGCGGACAAACGTATAGACCACATCCTCGCGCGGGATGACTGAGCTCCGGTACGCCGGAGGCTCACCCGCGACGGTGCTCGACTGGGTCTCGGGCGAGAGTGCGCGTTTCTCGTCGGGATAACCATATCCGTTTCGTACCGGGGATATCGCTGAACTTGGCCCGGCTCGGGGTGACATTCGGCCACGGGCATCGGTGAGCGGCAGGCTCATATCGTGCTCGTCGCCGCCCTCCGAGTTGTTGCTGGAGGCCGCGGCCGAGTTGGATTGGGACCGAGGGGTGCTCGAGCCGCGCGCTTTGCTGCTCGCCGCACGGTGGAGAAAGTCGGAGATGGGCATACGGGGCGGTAAGGCTGTTGAAGTATGCAGCTGGGGGGGATATATCAAGGAAAAACAGGCGACGGCAGGTGATGTGGGGAAGCCGTCATCGCAAACGACGGCCTGCGCACGACCGTGTGCTCCCGCGTGAAGCACCCCATGGAAGATCTGATTCCGTCGGCATCTCCATGTGCATCCTCATCCAGGCGCTGACACACATCTTGTCTCGGCAAAATTTCTGTTTCTGTCCCATGTGCAATGTACATCTGATTGTTCATCAGCCTCTCCGCACCCCGTCTGCTCCCGAAGCACCGAACCCCCACCCAATCACACAAACGTCCCCAACGCGCGAGAACTGAAGCCCGTCTCTCGGTCGAACACCAGTGCGCCACGCACGTACGTCTGGACCACCTGTCCAGTTAGCGACAGTCCAACATATGGGCTCATCTTGTTCTTAAAGTTGAGCGACTCTTTCGTCACCTGAGAACCCGCTCGGTCAGCAACACGTCCCTGTAACCCGCCCAAACTCACACACCTTAAACTCGGTCGCCGGGTCCCAAATCGCCAAATCGGCATCCTTGCCTACCACCAACCCGCCTTTCCTGTCCGCCAAGCCCGCGTGCAGGGCTGTATTCGCGCTACACCATGTGAGCAGTCGCTCGAATGGTATCCCTCGCTTCTTGGCCGCCGTCGACAGTAAACTTAGTCCCAGTCCGAGCGTGCTGATTCCTCCCCAGGCTTCCATATAGTCTCCGACATCGGGCTTCTTCAATTCAGCGACGCACGGCGAGTGGTCAGACACCACCATGTCGATGGTCCCGTCCAGAAGCGCTTCCCAGAGCTTGTCCTGGTTCTCGCCGCCGCGTATGGGCGGGCAACATTTAAATTCAGGCTTGCCTTTGGGTATTTCTACGCGCATACACACGTGCTCGTCAGTCCGGGTGTAATCCGCCTCGAGACTTGGGGGTTGGTACCCACCTTCTGAGACCAGCGTCAGGTAATGGAAGCAAGTCTCGACCGTTAACGGCAGCTTGAGAACCCGACGCGCATGGCGAATTATAGGGATCGCAGAGTGAGCCGACAGGTGCACAATGTGACACTTGAGCAACGGGTACTTTTTCAACAGCTTTACAATAAGCTTGATTGCATCTAGAAAAAAGTTGAGGAGCGTCAACACACGTGCGCTTGCCGAGCGAGCCTAATTTTTTTTGTCTGTCTCCACATGGAGCTCACGGGCAATAAAGTATGCCTAAAAAACCACGGAGAAGATACGCGAAGGTGGCTCACCTGTCTCGAATGACTCGGGCCTGGACTTGAGGAACGTGTCGTAGTCGGTCGGATCACCCTTGCCGGGTCCGTTCACGGGTCCTTCAACCTCTGCGTGAAATAGAAGAACAGTTGGTTGACCCTAGGGTTTTGCATAACACGGGATGAGAACCAATGCGGTGCGAAAAGATGCACTGTGGGGGCTCCGTTCCGTACATACCTGTAAACGCTGCATCGCGAGCTCGAGGTCATGCTCGTTCACACACGGAAACTCCTGCCAAGTCCATACGGTTATAAAGGAAAGAGCGCACGTTTCGTTAAAAGTCTTCCTCTACTCATACGGAACGCGTACAGACCTCGATCCCGCTGTTGATCAAGAAGCACTTGAAGCCTTTAACGCCATCTGCTACCAGAGGTTGTAAATCGTCCTACGCGATCAAACACTCAGCCTCCATTCCATCTTGTGAACGCCTCGGCGTACTGCATTTCCGGGAATAACTCCACCCCAGAATCCTACGTCTGTCCAACACTGGCCTTTGGCTGCATCGAGTTTGGTCTTGAAGTTTGCGACGGTTGTGGTCGGTGGATTCGAGTTGAGCGGCATATCAACAACGGTGGTACATCCTCCCGACGCCGCTGCTTGGGTTCCCGTCCTGAATCCTTCCCATTCGGTTCGACCGGGCTCATTTAAATGGACGTGCGAGCTTGAATCAAAGATCATGTCTAATCTTTCGTTACTCGATCAACGGGGGACCTACTCGACAAGGCCTGGAATAATCACTCGATCTCCAACATCTACCCATTCTGCGTCTGTTGCGAACCGTTTGTCGCCCTTTTGAGCCTTGACGCGCTCGATCTTGGTGATCTTGCCCGTGTCGAGATCGACCTGGATCGTGCCGGGCGAGGGCGGGCTATCTGGAAAGTACACACACGACGAGGTGAAGACTTTGGTTGTCGCCATATCGAAGAGCTATATAAACCAGTACGAGAGGGTGAGAGGGATCAGGTGGTGATTCGAGCTTCCGATTGTGTCATTTGGTGCGTCGGTTATCTTATCTCTACACGGTCATGTGATGTGTCGGTTTTTATTTGGATAACGGCCAGGATGCTAGGAACCTCACAGGGATAACAGCCTCCCTATACTATGGGCGATAGCACGCCATTAGAACATACAAGCCACTTGATACGTAACCTCTCTATCGGTCTGGTTTGAAACGCTTGTCATAATCAGAGTAGGCTTGAGCGCTCATAGTTCACGCTAAGTCGGTTGTTTGCTCATTTAGGATACGCCAGCGTGTATGCCATAATGTGAAGATATGGTCCTGCCCAAATTGTCTACCATAATGGGCTAGTTTTTGGACAGTTTATTTGTGACGGACAATCTGACCACAGCATCTCGTTTGTGAGTACCTCGGGTCTACATTTCGTGACTTAGAAACCATCTGGCTTGAATTGTTGAACTCGCAAGCACAAGACAAGATTCTTGACGCCAAGCGGGTTACCAACTCCACCGCACGACCTGCATAAGACCGTCCTCGATTCGGAAATGTGGATCTCATCTGTGTGTCTCTGATGCTTTGGCAATATGCTGCCCACGTTCCTATCTTCTGTCTCAAATACGGTCAATGCGCAGGCAGTGTGTGAAGGGTGTCAATTGAGTATATGAATTGCAGCCAGGGATCGCCGAGAGCATAAACGCTTCGAGCGCCAGTTGCCACTCGCGACTAGATGGTTACTGGCAGACGCAAAACCCACAAGTGTATGCATATGTAACGAAAGTGAACTGAAGAGGATGAATAGAATCCATATATGCACTCGCAGCGACACAAGCGCGTGAAAAAAAAACCCAAGTGTAATTCCGGCCTCGATCACGCATAGTAACCGACGGGCCGGTGACGACAAGGAGCCGATTCCGGCTCGCTCAGGTTCAAAGACAGACGACCTCGCTACACACTTTTCTCTACATCTCTCCTCGAACCACAACTGCACTTGTACGATGACTGACTGTCTTCCCTACCCCCGGCCTATAGATTACTCGCGTCAGGCTGTGGAGGCACCTGGCACGCGCAAGGAGGGACAGACTGGTACGTGCTCGGCCTGCTTAGCGGGATTCTGGTCGACTGATCTGGGTTGGTTGTCGTGTAGGACACTATAGAAATGGTGAGCAGCAGTCCGGGTCGTAATAAAAATATCACTCAGTACTTGTTTTCAAGCTATTTGGCCTGACCTCATTACCCTCGACTCGCCCCAACCACACGTCAAGCCCAAGCCAATTCGCAATCTAGTCGATGTTTTCGATTCTGGCGTGTACAAGTCACGCAACGAACCATTCACTGGTGTTCGACCTGTTCTCCCAGACGGAACACTCGCAAAACACTTTGTATGGAGCACATACACAGAAATTGACGTTCGCCGTCAAAGAGTCGGAAGCGCGCTCGAGGTCTACCGCCGAAATGGCGAACTGTGGAAGACCAGTGAAGAACTGCAGACTGTTGGGATTTGGAGCGGCAATCGGTCAGTTTGGATGAGATAATTTGTGTGATTCTTTCCGCTGATTCTTCGGGTTTTTCTTGCCAACAGACCCGAGTGGCAGGTCATTGATCTTGCGCTTCACGCGTACAACAAAGTTGGCGTGAGTTTGTATGACACACTTGGACCTGATAGTGTCGAGTACATGTATGTCGAATCCGTCTCGCCTGCTCCGGCCGGGTTTCTCACCGTAATTGCGATCGTTTTAGTATCAACCATGCGGCGCTCCCAATCGTCTTTACGACCGCCTCGCATCTCACTCAACTCGTTGCGATCACGAGCAAATGTCCTACCCTCAAGCTGATCGTCTCGATAGACAAGATCACCCCGGAGCAACGTGCGACGTACGGCACATGGGCGGCGGAACGCGGTGTACGCATTGCAACGCTGGAAGAGCTCGAAGAGCTTGGCGCTCAGAACCTCGTTGAACCGTCCTCGCCCAACCCAAACTCGGTCGCATCGATCTGCTACACGTCTGGCACGACGAATGTGCCCAAGGGTGTGGTATTGACGCACCAGCAGCTCGCGTTGTCGGTGGTATCTTGTTTGCATGGCTCGCATTTCTTGCCTGGTGGCGCGTTGTTGAGTTACCTGCCTCTTGCGCATATTTACGAGGTGAGTCTATTCTAAATAACTATTCAATTTGAGCTAATTTTGGACTGTAGCGCACCGCTGAACTTTTGACCATTGCATGTGGTGGTCGTATTGGCTACTTTTCGGGAAACCCCCTGCTACTCCTTGAAGATGCCCAAATCCTCAAGCCGACCTACTTCCCGAGCGTCCCGCGCGTACTAAACAGGCTCTACCAAGCTGCGATCGTAAACGCAAAGGCCCCCGGCCTCAAGGGTGTTCTCTTTCGCAAAGCGCTCGAAACCAAACTCCACAACTTGCGTACGACTGGCCAGAACAAACACGCGCTCTGGGACAAACTTGTGTTTAGCAAAGTCCAGGCCGTGCTCGGCGGGCAGATCTCGATGCTCACGTGCGGTAGCGCACCGATCGGACGAGACGCGATGGATTTCTTGCGTGTCGCGTTTGCGTGCGAGATTGTCGAGGGGTATGGGATGACCGAGAACTGCGGGACTTGCACTAGGGTATTTTCGGATGACCCGACGAGCACGACGACGGTGGGCGCGCCCCAACCTGTGAACGAGATCAAGTTGGTGGATGTGCCCGAGATGGGGTACAGGTCAACGGACAAGCCGTTTGCGAGGGGTGAGATCTGTGTTCGTGGGGTCAATTGCTTTACGAGGTATTACAAGGGTGAGTTAAAGACGGCGCATAGATTATATATTTTCTGATTGCAGCTACAGACTCGGAGAACACCAAGAAGACCGTTGATAGCGAGGGATGGCTGCATACCGGCGATGTCGGCTTGGTTGACGAGTGTGGGCGTTTCAAGATTATCGACCGTGTCAAGGTGAGAAACCTGTCGGTTTTGCAAATGTGATCCGTCTCACCTGCTTTTTCGCAGAACATTATGAAACTCTCCCAAGGCGAATACGTGGCGCTCGAAAAGGTCGAGAACGCATACAGCACCTGCCCTATCGTTGCTCAGCTCTACGTACACGGCGATTCTCTGCGAGACCATCTCATTGCCGTTGTTGTTCCGGACCCAGTCCAACTGGAGCAAATCATTGCCCAGGCTGGACTAAAGGACAAGCCAACAGCTGATGTGATCAACAATAAGCGTGTGGTGGCCGCAATTCAAAAAGCACTCGACAAGGAGGGCAAGAAGCAAGCCTTGAACGGGTTCGAGATGATCAAGAACGTTCATGTGACGCTCGAGCCGTTCACGACCGAGAACAACTTGCTTACCCCGACGTTCAAGGTGCGCAGGCGTGATGCTTACATGCGCTACAAGGAGGAGTTGGATAGGCTGTATGAGCTCGGGCCCGCGCAAAAGCTATAGACTGTACGATTTGATTCTTGTATTTTTTGTGTATGCCTTCACAGTCGGCTTCTGAATAAAAATGGATTTTTGCAATTGGCAATTGAAAGTTGGAGTAGGATGTCTGATGGCGGCGCTTGTGTGGATTACACACCGCCCCGAAACCCGAGACAACTCGCATCCGACGACGACCACGATCATCAGTGAACATGTCTTTTTAAATCGGGCTTCATATCAATGACCATGCTCACTCTCCGTTGCGCTATCTACCTTATCACACGCCCTATGCTGCCCAACATGCGTACCTACTCCCACCACTCGTATTGAACCCGCACAACACAACTATGTCAGCTCCCACCCTCATGCGTCTGCACCCGATGCATTCAGCCTCAGGCCGAGACTTTGTCTGTTCCCCCACATCGTTCATGCGCCTAGTCGATTCAATTCGCCCACATTCAAGGTCTACCAGTACAATTGACGGATACATAACCCATGGGCCTAGTGGACATTCCCTCATATCATTTTCATCCTTACCCTCCTCCCCCCCTCCAACGCTGCCGCCATCTCCCACCATGGATAGCACGACAACGCCGGTCGCCACTGCTAAAGAGCGTGTTCAGGCACTTCTATCCAACCAGTACCTCCGGTGCATGCACCGCAATAGATCTGCATGGTATGAAGACTCCCAGCCGCTCGACACAGCACCGAGGTGCTTTCAGCCGTCTCGGGTGAGTCCCTCCAATCATCCCTCCAAGCGCCCGGCTGACAACTCGCGCCAGCGCAACGAAGTGCCGCTGATCAGTGATTGGCGTACCTACGCCCGAGTCGTCGCTATTCAGGCCAAGTGGAGGGCCAAGCACTTTCATGACGCCCACTATGAGATAAACGGCGTCGTCTGGGGCTGGTCCGATCCGTCTACGGCAAGTCCAACGCCGCCGGCGTTTATCGTTTTCATCTGTATCTGACTTCTCATCTAGGATGTCATCGTCAAACTGGTGACCTCACCCGCTGTCGAGACGGTCGAATTTATCATTTCGAACGATCCGTTTCACACCCCGCACATTTTCGTCTCCCACAGCGAGGGCGAGGAGCCCCATTATCTCGATCACTTAGGAAACCCTGACTCCCTGGGCGAATCTGTCGCCCCCAGCGCGCCCTTGCCCGAACTCTGTGGATACACCCCTCGTCAGTCATTCGTCGGGCCAGCAGGCAAGGCCCAACTATTGCTCCCGCCACGCGCATTTAGTATCAACGATCGCGATGCCGCCGTTATCGAATATGCTATGGTG
Source organism: Ceratobasidium sp. AG-Ba (assembly GCA_016906575.1). Lineage (NCBI taxonomy): Eukaryota > Fungi > Basidiomycota > Agaricomycetes > Cantharellales > Ceratobasidiaceae > Ceratobasidium > Ceratobasidium sp. AG-Ba. The sequence continues at coordinate 2,120,493 of CP059612.1, read as the reverse complement.
ATGACTCATCGCCGAAATACGATGCGTCGCAAGGCTGGCGAGTTTCATGCTCGCCTTCGGCATGGACGTGCCCATGTGGGCTATCCGGCCCAGTCGCATGATGATTTCGTGCCGATTGACGAGGTTGAGCTCGAGTACGAGGGATTTAGCGAGCGAACCGAGTGTCCGCTTGCGAGGCTTGGTATTTTCCAGGAGGACCTCACCGCCATCGCCGAGCTGGCACCTAATTCGCCCGACGATGAAGACGAAGAAGAGGAAAACTCATTTGAAGATCAAGTTGAAGAAGTTTCGAGCGACACTCGTGCCATTCTACAACGTCTTGGGATGCTCGACTCGGACTCGGACTCTGATTCGGACTCTGACGAAGAGCGTGACTTGTCCGAGACTACTTCCGAAGACGTATCCGACTCGGATTCGTCCGCCGAGGCCTCGTTCGCTTCTTCAACCACCCTCACCACATCGCCGGCCCGTGTTCATACGCTACCTTCTAGATTCGGGTTCTTGGACCTTGCTCTTCTGGCCTCGGACGCCGATGAAGAGAGTTCCGTATCGAGCTTTTTCGCAGGTGGTGATGAGTCAGATTGCGAGTCGCCGGATACAGAGGATGGCGATTGTTGAGAGAGGGTTCCGGTTCGTTGCATCATTAGATATTCACACCTACATTCACCCACCCGCATATCTTGTATCCCTATCCCATCCACGCCCGCGTTGTCAATAGATTTAAATGCAAACGAATAAAAATAGTAAAAGCGTTCAATTTTGGGCAGTGCTTAGTCATCGAAGTGCCAAGTTATCGTCGACTCTTTCTTCATTCTCCAGTACGAGCAGTGCCCGCATATATCTCTACAACATCCTGCGCCTGCTAAGCATGTGGATGACCATACACAATACATGGAAACTCTTGACTAGGCGTTCTCTCCTCTTGCCAAGTAGCCCCTTCCACAGTTAATTCATCCGACGAAGTCCTGCCAAAATATGACCATCAGATCTGGACGACTATGGGGTAATTAATTATGGGTCGACGCACGTTCCTTTGCTTCTTGATGATGGACTTCCATGCATATTGGGCATGCGGAAGTTAGAGGCCGTTGAGTCTGTGCTTGGTGAGGCTGTTCGTGCCCGTTTATAAGCAGTCGGTCTACTTTTGCGCGCGGGTCGCGAGAACGTACGAGCTACTTTTATGGAACGATTATACGCCAGGTACCGTGTTCACCTCGAGCACTTTGCCGAAACCGCCGGATGAGGTATCGAGGAGTATATAAGGGTTGAACGGGCAAGTTAATATTCTTCATCCTTTCCTATTACCTTCGAATGAAATACTCTATAGCTACGATCCCTCTTGCCCTTGCGACTCTTGTCGCGGGGCTTGGCTCACCAGACTGTGTGAATTTGTTCCAGTCTTCACAGCGTCTTATTCCTGGACTCCGGCCTTATGTCTCTCGGATGTAAGTTCTAGCCTATATCTCTATACATTGGTTTCCTAAACTTTTGGCAGCTATCCAGCCGGTTCAGACTTCGTAGGGGTGGGTGTCACGACCCCAGCCCACAACTTGACCGAGTTCTGTCGATTTGGAGCCAATTATAACACCTCCTCGACTTCGTCGATCCAGTTTGAGGTCTGGTTACCTACCGTCAAACGTTGGAACGGTATGCCAAATTTCGTATTCTCATTGATGTATATGCGTGCTAACGGTTAATTTCAGGCCGTTTCGCCCACGTAAGTGCAATTCGGCGCTGAAATGTTTCTCTTGCTGATTTAGATTATCTTGCTGCTGCCAGGTTGGTGGTGGAGGGGTGAGTGTTCCTGGTTATATGCGGGCATTCCGGGGACTGACACATAAGCAACATAGGATGCCGGCTTCATTTTTTATAACGCAAGTTATGAGTATATTTAGGACACCAGTAGTTTCTAACTTCGTACTTTTTTATACAGGATATGGGCACTGCAATGACCAAGTATGGATTCGCCGTGGCGGGTACCAATGCTGGTAGGAGATAGTTGCTATTTCCCGTTGACTCATGATACTTACGAGTCTATTGGTAGGCCACAACGGGTTAGTAACTAGTGAATCAAAGACACGCTAGATGTTAGGTCCGATCTTTGTTTGCTCACAGAACTTCGAGCGACGGCACGTTCGCAATCTCTAACCCAGAAACTCAAGTAAGCGTTTCGAGTCTATACTCCCACCACTAGTTCTCACTCATAGGTATCAGCTTGACTTTGGCTATCGAGCTGTTCACTTGAGCACTGTTTTCTCCAAGAAAATAGTTCGGGAATACTACAAGAAGAAACCCAGCTACAACTACTGGATTGGCTGCTCTACTGGGGGAAGACAAGGTATTGCCGTTATTCATTCTACCCTTTTACCCCAGTAATTTCAATTGTTTGCTAGGGATGAAAGAAATACAGGAGTATCCCGATGAATACGATGGCATCGCTGTCACAGCTCGTGAGTCACGTTTGCATTTTAACCACACGTCGCTGACGAGCACTATGCTAGCTGCCCAATGGTTCTCGTTACTGTCAGTTGATGAAAAAACAGGCATAGTACAGTTCTACTCACTGTTTTGATGCAGGGTTGGATGGTTTTTGCACGCATATTACTTAAATGATAACCTGGCTGTTCCATCACAAAACATTCCGGCGTCGTTCTTTCCGAGCTGGAACCAGGAGGTTTTGGCACAATGCGATGCAATCGATGGTGTAAAGGATAAAATCATACTTAACGTATGCCACATAATCACTCAAAATGACAACTGATTCACTATCCACTAGCCTCAAGCATGCAAGCCAGATGTTTCGACTGTGGTGTGCGGGTCATCTAGCCCTTCGCTGTTCGTGAATGCGTCAACCTGCCTTAGTGACGCCCAGGCAAGGTCATTGCAATCAATCTACCAGGACTGGACTTCGAGTAGCGGCGAGCTCTTACATCCCGGATACCTGCCTGGAAGTGAGGTCGAGTGGGGTGGCATAGTTGGCCCAGCGCCATTTCAGATTGCTCGTATGTCACGCAATTTCTATTCATTTGAAGAAAAGTAGGACTAAATTCCACCGTCGCCCAGCGGACTACTTCCTCTATCAAGTCTACAACTATAGTTCGGTTCAGTAGGTGTCCCCACTTCATTTGTTGCTCTGGTACTGAGTGCCTGATAGGCCTCCACTCCGTGTAAATGACACAGAGTTACAGCGCATCACTCAGCTTTCCCAGGCGACTAACCCAGGTCGATACAACGCTGCCAATCCAAACCTCAAGCCGTTCTTCCGGCGGGGTGGCAAAGTGCTAGAGTTTCATGGGCTGTCTGATGGTGTCATCCCGTAAGTCCTCCTTTAATATGGGTCAAATACTGTATTTGATTCTTGGGAAATTTTCAGCACTTTTAGCTCGGTTCAGTATTACGATAAAGTCCGCACATATACCAACAGCTCTCTCAGCAAAGACTATCGCCTCTTCCATATACCGGGCATGCGTCATTGCGGCGGTGGCAGCGGCGCAGACGGCTTTGGTCGCCCCCAGCAGGCCGAGGATTATGCGGGTGGGGCCGGGCAGTCCCCAATCTTTGACCGAAAGCATGATTCAATTCTGGCGCTGATGGAGTGGGTTGAGAGGGGGAACGCCCCAGACTCAATCGTTGGTGCACGTTACGTCAATAGAAACAAGACGCAAGGCGTTGAGTTGACCCGCTTGTTTTGTCCATATCCGCAGGTGAGTAATTACAATTTGCAGAGCTCCTTAGATCAGCCGCTGACAATTATTTGGACACAGGAGGGAAAGTACATTGGTGGCGACCCTAACGACGCAGCGAGCTATAAATGCGAATAACTGAGCTAGCATCCGGACAGCATCTTCTCGAAATGACCTTACGAATTCTGTGTTTTTTTCCTCTTCCTTATCATAATGTAAATTCCAACCATTCATCGTCCGAAATTATGTTCGGTTTTATCAGTGATGTAGCTATCCGCCTACTCTGCGTGTGACCCTCAAGTAATCTTTCCATCGTGATGGCGGTAATAGAGCTTCATGGGTCGTCTGGTGTCATCGCATGAGTCATACATGCTACGGCTGAAGTACTGCCTGATTGATTGATAGATAAATACTAGCACTTTCAGTTCGACTTGGTATTACAACAAACCATGCGCATATATTCTGAAATAATACGAGTCCAGGTATATTGGAGAAGTCTTGTGGTGTTCAAAAAATCAGTTATGAATTTGTAGACTAGAGTCTTCAGCTACTCGCTTTGTGTTCTGCTGACTCGACACCACAGCTTGAAGCTGATCCAGAAGCTGAATGAGCTATGTATATGTGCGAATCTTATACCCGACCCCAGCGAAGCGACTATCAGGAGGCGTTGGGGGCGATGCGGATATGATTATAATATTGTGATCGAATTCATTCAATACCAACACGTTTAAGACCTCGTAACTTATTTCTTGTGTGACCATCAGTCTATGCTCACGTACCAGCCCGGGAACGGAACATCAGGATACACCGGCACCCCGGCAATCGCGACCTAAGCAAGTGGGCAGTTTAGTTAAGGTGAAATAGTTTAATACCTCCAATTGTCTCACATCGTTATTCGCCTCTGTACGGCCGATATAGCGGTTCACACCCAATTTATCATACGGATCTGTGGGCTGGAGGCTACGGCGTTGCTCCAATTCGATGTCAATCCCGTGTTCAATGACTAGATTACTCACGAAATGATCCAGCCAGTTTCGTACTTTCTCACAACGGTGAGATTGTAAGACGATGCCTCAATGAGTGAGGATATCGTAATGGGAGTACCAGGCGCAGGCCCGTAGTTCTTCCAGGCGGGACCAATGCCAACAGGTAGGATACCTTCATCTGGATTCGGTTCAAAATATCCCTGAACTGTGACGCCAACGCCATCCACGTTGGGAACAATTCTCCACTGTAGTTCGACGAAAAACAATCAGCTCCTCGCGCGTGACAACAAATCAAGTGTATATTCACCTTATGGCTGTTCGGGTTTCCCGAATGAAGACCTTCAAGCTTGACTGGCCCTCCTGGTGTATCTGGCATAGTAGCATACATCCCGCCAATCTCGGGAACGCCCTCTGGGAGCTTATGCAGATACAGAAGTGATACATACTTGTTGAAGAAAGGGAATTCAGACATGATGATGTAAGGCTTGCGCAAATAGGAGCTGGTTGATCAAGTGATAGCTTGAATGCTGCTGGAACACGGTTAACACGCAGGCTATTTATACAGTGACGGCCGTGTTCACAGCACTTCATTCATGCCTAAGTACTGAGTAAACAGTTTTGGTGTATCGGTAGACCAGCCTCCGAGCACGGAAGTGCGAGTCCGACACAATAGCGGGCATACATGATGTTCTAGTAGATCTTCCGCCAAGACAGAGAGTGCGGCACTCATTTACCATTGTCGGATGGAAGAGCTCCGCGAGATCTACTCTAGTCTTTTACGGATGAGATAGCCTTTGAGAATAGTTACTGAGCATAGCTTTATGTAGCGGGACTGGGGGCTATTCAGAATTATGTTGGTAGACAGTAGAGGGTGGGCCCAAGTTGGTAAAAGTACAAGCAATAATCGGCACTGAATTTCTCAGTCGGATAGTTGAGTACCTGATCACCGGGGGAAAGAGGGTACCGGGTGGTACATTAAGCTGCATCACAGCCCCATGCGTATCCAACACCATTTCAGGAAGTACTCAGCCTTGTGGACGTGCAATGGCCCGCACCGGGAGCCTACATCCGTGACCTTACCTGTGGTGTAGGGGGAAATCCGAAAAAAGTCCATTATGCAGTAGCTTCGAACCATCCACGTATTCCGGAAACACCCTTGGACTGAAAGTTGCATGCTACAAGACAAATACAGCAGGGGCGCTTGCCAGCTGGTTCTCATCGGGGAACTTGGACCCCCTGCTCAACAGCATTTGATAGTGCACCACAGCCACAACAGCCCACATGCACTGCGGGGCATGTTCCGCGTCAAGCAGATCATTACACGGTAATCAACTAACGCACTGGGTATGTGCCGCCGTGATGGTGGTAGCGTTGCGGACAGTTATGATCGTCCTAGCAGGCCGAGGATTATGTAGACGGAGCCGGGCAGTCCCCAGTCTTCGACCGAAAGCATAATTTGATCCTAGTGCTGACGGAGTGGTTCTAGGGAAAGCCCCGGAATCGATCGTTGGTGTACGCTACATCAATGGAAACAAAACACAAGGCGTTGAGTTGTCCGACCATGACTTCCTTCTCAAAGTCTGACATTATAGTTGGACCATGATTTGCTTGCCATTTTGGGCCTTGTGCAGTACATAACACTCGCAGTACTGGGCACATCGGTATGGCATTGCGATAATAATGCTATGATAAATAATAGTTGAGACATTGCTTAGAAGCACCGAAAGGATTAATACAATAAGGAGAAGCAAGCCGTAGTTTGGTTCCTTCAAAATGCTACATTGAGTCCTTGCCTGATCCTGTCGACAGCCAGATGGGTTCAACCAAGGACGAGATGGGATCCAACAGCCACAACAGCTCCAAGCACAGCAAACAATGACATCGAAGCACCGGCCAGCGCCGCGTTGGACTCGGGTGCCGTAGAACTGGGACCTTTGGTCGGTGTGGGGGCAGAAACATAGCTATACAAGACAACCATCGAAACCGAATTGGTGCTCGCGGGAGTCCCAGTAGAAGTCGATGTCCCAGAAGGATCGGCGGTGACAAGGTGGTCTGTAGGTGCGACGGCCCCGGAACTAGCAAGGCAGGTGTGAGATAAAAGAAGTGTTTACGTAGAAGCTCCAGACTTACAAGCCTGAGGCTAGCGCAACTGGAGCCCCGGGTGCTTGTATGTTATTCGGACAGGCGATCTGGACAGTGCACGAATCATCTTCATCCCCAGATATTACAGCTGTCTAGATGACGAATGGTTAGGATTTATCGTTCAATATAACATGGTTCATTGCTTACTGGAGGAGCCGACGCTTGCATGTTGGTGGCATCCGAAATCGATACAGTCAGCTGAGTGCCTGCTGGGTATTTCACAGGCAGCTCGTACGAAGTAGCCCCTGGGGTTGAAACAATAAGGCTAATCCAAATCAGTCAAGGGCGTATTGGGTGATAGCTCATTATATACTCACTCTTGCCCAGGACTCGCTTGCCCTCCCCCACACGCCGGCTTGATATTTATACGGAACGGAGCTTTGCCGCCTTGCCAGACGATGGTGGCGTTCTTGCACTAGGTAGGTGAAAGCGATTAGCGGATTCAAGAGGGGTTAACTGTGCCGACCGACCTGTACGGGTTGTTCGGGAGAGGCTAGCGCGAAAGGCTTGTCGGCCGTGGTAGCATTCGACGACTGAGCAACTGCCCCAAGCGTCGCAACCAAAAGCCCAGTGACTACTCGGGAAAAGATCATTTTAAACCTCGAAAAAGAGTGAGTGAATAGCGATAGTAAATTTCAGTTAAAGAGTGTATATGCGTTTGCATACGAGTCCCAGAGACACAGTCGAGGCACAAAGAGTCGAAAAGGGGGGAATGTTGACGTGGGCGCATCCGATGCAGAACTTTATCTGAATTTTAATAGTGCAGCGCGGGGTCCGACGTCGAAGCATGACAGAACACTGATGTGAAAGAGTGGAGCTGAGGACCATCCTTCGAAGAAGCGCCATCCTGACCGTCGTCAAGTTCGCACAATCAAACCTGTCATTGAACGGCTTCGCAAAGTTTAAAAAATGCGCTCATCGACAGGATCAGATACTGCATATAGTATCAGGCGGTACCGGTTATCTATGTGCGGCGCATCGGTAATGGATAGAACCGTCTCCATAGAAAGTATATATACAATAAGATTCAATTGTTTGGTCCAACACCCACACGAACTATCGGTTCTACAGCTTGGCCTTACCCTTGTATGTAGCCAATGAGGTCCGTTTTGTCTGCCTGAAAAAGAAGGTGGATCAGCAACGGGCTTGTGAGCGAAGCTGAAACTAGAACCCACCCGGTGCTGTGCACGCTGGCACTTGGGACCTTCTTTGGGTCTACGTCATTTGTTTCGACGGGCCGTTCATCTATAGGTACGAAATCGCGTTTGCTCGGCCCGACGTAGACCTGTCAAATATGGGTTTGCGGGTTGCCAATTGGGGAAGTGTAAGAAGTATGACCCACCTGACGCGGTCGCCAGATCTTTACGCCGCCCGGCTGAAGCATCATCTGGCGCCAGTGAGCCAACCACCCGACGACACGTGGGACGGCAAATAGGACCGGGAAAAAGTCTAGTGGGAAGCCCATCGCTCGGTAGATAAGACCCGACCTAGAAAATCGATTTTTACGATTAGGTATATGCCAGCGTGGGATAAGAAGGGAGTGGTGCGTACCAGAAGTCGACATTCGGTGCGAGCTTCCGCTTCACGAAGTACTCGTCATTGATTGCAAGATCATGCAGGCGCATAGCCGTTTCAAGAAGTGGATCCTTGCCGGTACTAAAACATCTTGTAAGGAGCTAGAATAGGTAACACTGGTCGTGATCACTTACACTTTAAACACTTCTTCTGCGGTTTGTCGGATGATGAATGAACGAGGATCTGACTAGAGAAAGTGTCAAATCCCAAGCCCATAGTGCGTGACAATGGCATCTTACAGTTTTGTAGACGCTGAAATCGCATATAAGCAATTGAATCTCAGTTTAAAGCTAAGGCTTACCGATGACCAAACCCGGAAAGCACCTTTTCACGTTTCTTAACAGACTCCAAGAACGCGGGTACGTTTTCGGGGGATCCGATGGAGATGAGCATGCGAATGACGGCCTCGTTTGCGCCACCTATTGAAATTTATCACTCATCGTTTCAACTCGATTAATAAATCCGTACCGTGTAGGGGCCCATACAGAGACGCACAGCCCGCTCTATACATATGATTAGAATCACACTCCAACCAATGTGTAACTATGTACTTACGCAATAGCAGAGTATGGATCTACGAGTGAGCTTCCGGTCTGAAGAACGGTCGTAGCAGACGCGTTTAGTTCATGGTCGGCATGGAGAATGAAAAGGATATCAAGGGCCCGCTCCAAGACGGGCGATGGGGTATAATTTTCTTCGCCGAGGCGATCCATTTGGTACAAAAATCTGATCAAGGACCCGTAAGTTTCCTGACATGAACACGCCAGTGGCATACTTACGATCCCGTATAAGACAGACCTGTGGGAGGCACGACGAATTCACGACCCGTACGAACTCGGTACGCCATGCTAACATTTCACATTTCAGACAAAGGCAACTCTCATGAGATATATTGTACTCACGCAGCTAAAGTCGTCGCTTTGCCTATCAACCTATAGATCTGCTTGTCCATTATGGCGAGTGAATTTGTATCTCCTTTGGTATACAACGTCTGTCCTACGTACACGAATAAGGGTTAGCGCAGGTTAGCCGAGTACGTCGATCGATAGACATGCCTTGCAGCGAAGGATTCGCCTCGGCATAGTAGCTGCCCAATGCGGCAAACGCCGAGGTCAAGATCGACATGGGATGCGCATCGTATCGGAAAGCGCGGAACAAGCCGGCAACATCGACGTGGGTCATGCTATGATGGAGGACTTCCGACTCGAAGGAGGCATAACGCGGCCGCGAGGGAAGACTCCCGTAGATCAAGAGGTAGGCAACTTCAAGGAATGTCGACTGGCCGGCCAGTTGTTCAATGGGGTAACCACTGGATTAATTCGCCCAAGAGTTGAATTAAACCCGCAGACATCCTAAAGCATCGTAACATACCGGTATCGTAGAACTTGATTTATTATGTCAGTTGATGATTGACGAACCCGGGTGTTCGCGACTTACTTCCGTTATCCCCATCGATGTAGGTAATTTCACTCTGTATGACTGCAGTGTTGAGGAAGCCTTTGTCGGACACGCGCAAGCCACGCTCGGTCTCGTTCTCCTCGCGCTCCCCAGGTCGCTTCGGGGCCTTGATTGCTCTGTGGTCGTGACGTTAGGCGGGGTTAAATTTGGCCCACGCTACTAAACTCACTTGAACGCAGTAGCAGAGATGGTGTTGTCGGTGATGGGTATACTATAGGTCTTTCCCGTTCGGTCGTCGCGCACGGTCAGGCTCTCGGTCGGCGTATGTGTTGGTTGGCCCATGACGTCGGAAGGGGTGTTGGGGAAGTAGGGCGGTGGTGGTGGTAGGATGGAGGAGAATGGTTGCGGGCAAAGGTCTTGTAGCTCCGGCCGCGAGGGAGACAAGCCGAATTTATCTTGCGCCTCGGACGCGCTGTGTAGTCGTCATATGGTCGGTTCGGGTGGACTCGATCAACCGGCCAGCAAGCGCCGATCCACAAGCACGTGAAATCTAGGCATCACCTGTTCTCGGCGTTTGGCCCCGCCTCGCTGAAAATCGGAGCGTATGAAAGAGCTAGTACATTCAGAGAACTGTGTGGTACCTTTCTACACGCCTTCCTATATTTATACCACAGTTTACTGTGATTTATCCTGGGCAAGATGAGAACTTCACGTGATAGCTGCCATACGATTGGACGATTGGACAGTCCTGAACCTTCCGCCCACAGTTTGCCACTTCCATGGCTACCGAGAACCTCTTTACGGTCGAAGATGTCGCAAAGGTATAAAATATCTGCCTCGGCTACTCTTAATGGTTAGCTATACAACTATAGACATCACTGACAATTTACGTTCGCATTTCTGGCATTCTGCTCATTCTCACACCAAAACCTGAATTCTCATAACCTCGACTCATACTTTGCGGCTGAAGCATAACTCAGAAGGCAATTTGGTGTGTATTTATTATACTTTTTTCACATCCAAACATGAATTGATCTCATATTTAGTGGATAGTTGTCGACTCTGACGTGTATGATTTATCCCGGTTCTTGAATCTCCATCCCGGGGGAAAGCTGTCCTCTTAGACAAGACAATTGGTTAGCATCATTATTGACTCGACCCACCTTAACTCAAAATGTTCGATCTCCTAGCTGGTCAGGACGCAACCGAAGCCTTCTTTGCAGTCCACCGTGCCGAAGTTCTTGAAAAGCCCCAGTATGCGCGACTGCGAATCGGCAGTCTGAGAGGAAAGGCGCAGAAAAGTCGGGGCTTGGATGACGATAGGCTCAGCATGGTTCCATATGGCGAGCCCACCTGGTTATCGCCTAGTTTCAGTAGCCCATACTATAAAGAGGTGAGTTGGAGCCCCTTCTAGATTTCACTCGGGGATTGACGTGATACAGACTCACAGAGCCCTTCAAAAACGTATGCGTATCCTCGTGGACGACGTCTTGTATCCGGACGGGCAGCTCAAGGAGGCTGATGGGAAGCGGGTGAGCCCGGAAGTGTTGGCAGAGATGAGGTTCGTTTGATGTCCGTCTTTTGCTTGGGCACTAATCTAAGGTGCAACCTAGCCGTCTCAACGTGCATGCCATGAGGCTTGGCCCTGGAAAGCACCTCAAAGGATTGAAGTTGATGGATGGAATTGTCAAGCCCGAGGAGGTTCGTTCTCGTCAACCGCCAGTCCTCTCTTATCACCTAACTCATATTCATGTTCTATAGTTTGACTACTTTCATGAGGTAAGATGGCTGTTTTCTGCGAGAAAACAGGCAAGCTGACGGTCACCAGCTCGTTATCACTCAAGAGCTCGTACGAGTGGGGACTCGGGGGTATGGCGATGCGCTCCTGTCAGGCCTCGTAATCGGGCTCCCTCCAGTGCTCAATTTTGGCTCGGATGAGCTACGGGCTCGTATTGTCCCCGAAGTCCTGACGGCAAAGAAGACTATATGCTTGGCCGTTAGCGAGCCCTTTGCGGGAAGCGATGTCGGCGGACTCAGAACGACCGCTGTGAAGAGTGAAGACGGGAAAGAATGGATCATTAACGGAACTAAGAAGTACGTCAAAGTATAGCCATTATTCAATCTGCTTATTTCTCGCACTAGATGGATCACAAACGGAACTTTTGCCGATTATTTCGTCACAGGGACACGTACAGATGTATACCGAAACCCCCTACTTGGCAGGCTATGTACTGACGCTGGATCTCATATCGTCTTATCAGGGAGGCTTTACTGTAATCCTCATCCCGAGAACTGAAGGCGTTTCAACAAAACCTATCAAGACGTCGTATTCCGCTTCTGCTGGAACTGCGTACGTCACGTTTGACAATGTTCGAGTTCCCGTGGAGAACACACTTGGCCAAGAAGACGCTGGATTATACGTACTACTCAGTAATTTCAACCACGAACGTTGGGTACTGTGTTGCAGCAGCGCTCGGGCGCAAAGATTGATAGTAGAGGAATGCTTGAAGTATGTTCGCCTGAATAAAGGCCGTTCTAAATTTAACTAATTACGTTCTTGGTAGATGGACATGTCAACGGAGTGCGTTTGGGAAGCGTCTCGTCGACCAGGCAGTCGTTAGACACAAGTACGTCACATTGCTACGTCCCTTGCTAAACCAACTGACGCAATTAGGCTTGCTACAATGATTGCACGTACCGAGAGTGTACAGAACTGGCTCGAGAACGTGACGCACCAGATGTGTCGCATGTCCTATAGAGTACAAGCGGATAAGCTTGCAGGGTGTGTTCACATTTAAACGGCCTATCATTTACTGAGGGCTGGCTTAGGCAAATGGCATTCTTGAAGATGTATTGTACCCAGACAGCGCAGAAAACTGCGGCTGACGCCGTGCAATTGTTTGGCGGACGAGGGCTCACGCAAAGTGGAATGGGCAGATTTATCGAGCATGTGAGTGATGTTGTATGGGTCGACTTTCCGCTCTGACACCAAACCCGGAAATTTTAGGCATACCGAACCATAGCCTTTGATAGTCTTTTAGGAGGAGGTAAATCTTCGATATACTCGGTTGCAAGTGCAACTCATTGGAACTTACGCATGCAGCTGAGGACGTACTGGGAGACTTGGGCGTACGACAAGCCATTCGAAAAATGCCGGAGGATGCGAGGCTTTAAACTGGATTTCTCTGTGTTATATACACGTAACAAGTATACTTATGGCCGCATTACCCAAACACCAACGAGCATATAGCACTGAAAACAGCCAAGCTCACTCCTAAAAGGCTCTCAGACTTTGAGAGCCGCTTCATTTGACCTTCACAAATCAAGAAATTCGAGCAATATATGCTAGAACCTAAACCGAGAATAGCACAGATAGTCACCCGAGGGGAACGTGTACATGTATGCGGGGAGGAACGAAGATGTGTCCCAAGACAGCGCCTTGACGTAGTCGAGTGTTGCGTTTATTGCTAGTCTAGCGTCCCCTAACAAGACCATTTCAACAACTAAGCTCCAAATACAACGATATCAAAAGCAATCATTATTCAAGTGATTTTTTACTACATCCAACAGCGGGCCAAAACACCCCAAAGACACAGTCCGAACGGAGCAGTCCCAGTCGAAATAAAAATGGAAAACAATCCCGAACAAGACTTCAACCCAACAACACGATGTCCGAGGCCAGGGCAAGGAGACCATCAATGCGAGTGTTGACCACGATATAACACCTAGGGGCACAAGGACCAGCAGCGAGCGGGCATGAGCGAGTAAAAGGTGTTGGTTCGCACGGCGATCGACAGGTATTTGGATGGCGCCCCCCATGACGAACGGTTCAGAGTCGGCCAGACTCTGAACCAGACATCGACTTCGGGTTGGCCAAACCCAAAGTCGAGTCGGGGCTCGCACTGGGCATCGTTCACGCATCGCTAAACCCCCTCGTTGCTGAGCCAGCAGCAACGAGTGCGCGCGGGGTTGCGATCCGGTACGAATGCTCAGTGACGAGCTCGAGTAGATAGGGATGGGGAGGGGGGGGGCGATGTGTCGTCGTGGTAGCCGGCGATGGTATACTTCGAGCTGCTAGGGTATATGGCGTGTCGTCCTCTCCTCGAGCCTCCGGTCTCCGATCCCGCCTCTCCGACTCCCCCTCCTCTTCAACCACGCTTCTCCCTCCTCCGCTTGTGCGAGAACCAAATCCCGCTCGAAAAACCCCTCTCCCTCTTCTCCGACACACCGTCTCCGTTCGCACCATCCCCCCCAGCATCTTCCGCCTCTCCAGTACCCTCCGCTCCAGCATTTGATCCCTCACCGCCACCACCCAACGCGTTCTCCCTCCTCTTCCTGACCCTCCTTCCTCCACGTTTGCCACGCCTACGAGGACCGTTGGTATCCTCCTCGTCGTTCAAGCCAGGGCTCGGACCCGACAAACCTACGTCTAAGCCCTCATCTTGCGCACCGTCGTCGCGCGAGTCGTCCAATACCGACCCCAGCGCGGGTGGAGCGATGAGTACAGGAGCGGGTGCAATGGCCTCCAGGGCCGACTCCAGCGTAGGCGCAGCATCTTCGGTCTCGAAGGTATCTTTGGCGTCGACATGCTCAGCTTCGGAAGCAACTTCGAAGCTCGAGACGCTGGTGGTCGACTCTATGGACCCGTAGCTTGCTGTAGAGTCTTCTGGCGATACATCTGGATATTTATGTCAGCCACTGATAGTTATTAGATCCGTGTATATAAGCCACATACCGCAGCTCGTAGACATATTTGCGTCCTTGGACGCTGGAGACTCCTCTCCAGCCACCTCCGCAGAAGCTTCGGTCGACACGACCAAGTCCTCGATGATTGCAATCGCCAACTCGTGGCCCCTGTTGAATTGTCTAAACGAACGGATTGGACCGCGATGAGTGGCAGAACCTGTCGGAACAAACGCGTCTGCGTCGAGCCCGTCGGGAGCGTCCGTGCTTGCCCATCCAGCGAAAACAAACGGCCCGCCTAGATATTAAATCAGTGAAAGTCTCAACAGAACAATTATAAGAACCTTACCATCGCCAAAGCCGAATCGTGCCAACGGAGAGTCTTGAGGGGGCCCAATCCAGACGCAGCGGACCAGCCAGCCAAAGCTCTCGGCGAGGTCGAGAGCATCCTCCTTGATGCATACGAGCATCCAGCAGAAGGTCAACAGGATCAAATACGCCATAACCAAAACCGTAACCTTGCGAGCATCGACGACATACTTGGTGGCGAATGCGTTTCGCGCACCACTTACAGACCATGACAGGTCTACAGGCACCTTCCAACTTGGCTGCGCAGCGTGCGCTACCGACGTTGGGAAGGGGAGGGCGTAGAGGTAGTCGATAACAGGCAAGAGAACGGCAGGGGGAGGTATGAGATCGGGTGGACCGGACAGAGTAAGACGGAGTTTAGGGGCTGGAAGCATCAAGACCGGGACATGCTTTGGTGCGGGAAGCGTGAGTATCGGGGCGTGAATGGCAGCGGGCAGGGCAAGGAAGACGAGGCGAGGAGCAGCGGGTAGAGTCAGCAGGGGACGACGAGCCGGGAGGGTTAGGAGGGCCACAGGAGGCGGCAACGTTAGGTCCGTCGGCGAAGGTATGCCGAGCTGAGCGGATACGATAGCCAGACACTGCGCTGGGGTTGCGACCAGACGGAGGCCGTGGCTGGTACAGACGGTGCGTCGTACAGGGGGCTTCGAAGACCAGAAATCGGGGATAGCTAGTGGGACGCCCCCAGTGGGAAGCAGTTCACCGACATAGCTCGTAAGAGTACGACCCAATTCACCAAAGGGCATCCTGTAAGAGAGGGGAGGGGGGTTGGGCGTGAGCTGACATCGAGGACACATCTCAGCCACATACCTAGGTAGGCTAGCGACGGTGGTATTATGCGAAGGTGCGAGTGAGTGAGGCACAGGTACTCCAGGGATAAGAGAGCCGATGATAGTCGCAAGAACCAAGAGGTCAAGCATCTTGAAGGAGAGGACTATCGAGGTAAGGAAGAAGGAACTGGGATCCCACCTGGTCTTATAACCTCGAGCGATACCGGGAAGGCCCGCACATTCGGCGATAGTCTCCGGGGCGAGAGCGGATAGCGCAAAAAGGTGGGGATATGGGCCACGAGAGGCGGTCCTATGAAAGACCGTTTGAGCGCATACAGTCACGTGCTTCCCAAACAGGCAAGATTGTGGACACAAACAGACCATGCGCCCATGTATTTCGGCCATTTCTCTATGCCCAGGGTCATTTGCGGAAATCAGGTACAGCACCCAGGCTTCTCAGGCTCGGGTGTGGATTTCCGCCGACTTTGAGGATTAGCGGGCGTCCGCGCCCACCGCCGAACAATCGGAGAGTGCGCAGTAGCCCGCGCCGTTATGGTGTATATCGCCTCGGCCACCGCTCCCCGCAATCAATCCCATCTTGTGACCAGATTCATAAAATCTCTCCTCCTCATTACTCAGTGAGATTGCGGGTATCAAACCAGCAGATAATGTAGATCAGGTGTTCGTTCGTGAACCACAGAGTGTGTAACTTGGTGACAAAGTCACATTCCTATCGGTTCTTGAACTTCATTTCAACAAATTCTAAGCAACTCTGCCGTTGGTTGGGTTGAGATATGCCGGTACAATCACGGCCAAGAAACTCACCATTCATTGTCTAGCAGCGGTAGCATATCTTTCGAATAGGGTTTTACTGTACATGCTGATCCAGCATAACTAAATTGTGCAGAAGGATGGATATATTCTGAGATGATGCGTGACCCACCTCCAACTTCAGACCAACTATAGCCTGACTTGGAGTATATACTAATAACGTTATAGACTCCATTAGAGCATAGCCTAACGTTGGAACGATTAGCCGGAACGACGCCCAATCGCTGGTGTCAGGAAACCCAGCGCTTATAGGACATTATATGCGCCTGGGTGGCTAATTTTGTTCTGGCCCTCACCCGCTTAAAAACTGGGAATGAAATTATCTCGGACCTCTGGGCCATATGCTTCAGCTTAGAACCTCAGATCTTACCACTGTACTCCCATTATATGGGGAAATTTCAGATTTTTCGCATTCGCGCCAGGAGTACTGTTTTGGGGCTTGGAAAACCGCACATTTTGAGGTTTGCGTGAGTGCAAAAGCCGAAAACATGATTGACCTCAATGGGGAATTTCGCGCTATATTAGCGGCCCCGTTTTCCCACACAGGGTAACGAAATACGCAGATTGTGAATGATAAATCAAGAACATGCGCGCGTTTTGGCCATCAGAAATTTCAGTAACAAACGGGTACCAAGTGTACAAATTCGTAAAAGTTAAACTAAATTTCCGTAGACTTGGTCTCCAGCTTCTCCACTTCGCCTCATAGGAGTCCCCACCTACCTTCGTCCCTTGCGAGCAACTCATTACACCGCCAGTCATTCGCGCCTTCCCCCAGCGAAGCCACAATCTAATCCCAGAAATATAAAAATCCGAGTATGACATGTTCTTCCCCATCACGTACGGCCCCACCTCCGCCATGGGTCCGTTCGTGTTGAGAATATCCGCAAGACTCGACCAGGAGTTGCGTACGTCGGTCGCCCAAACCCCATCCCCTCTTTCGAGTACTTCTGCTAGCGGCCTTTTGTAGAAAGCCTCGCGAGTTTTTACGAGTCAGCGATATAAGTGGGCTTTCCACCTGGTTCTGTTGATGGGTCAGCAATCGCTGCACAAATATATTATTCTGTCGATTACAACCAACAATATTGGGTAAAGCACCTGGAACAGTATACTTGTACCTTCCCAGTGGATTGCATTGAGGAATACCTAGCTCCTTAAACGTAGGTTCAATGCCGGGATATGAGATCTATTGGACACGAAACAGGATTTGCTTGAAAATCAACGAGAGCCTATACGATTTATAGTCCCAATGGCTCAGAGAGCGATTAAGCGAGGCTACCTACCAAATTTTGTACGTGCTCGGCAACCAAGTTGTTGCTGCTTGCTAAATAATAGAAAATGATAGGATTTTCTGTGGTAGCGGCCATAGTATATCTTTCGTCGTAACGTGTATGGGCGATGGCGAATTAGTTGAGTGAGCTCTGGGAGATCCGCTGATCTGAAATGCTCCACCAAGCCGAAGAAAGCTGATGCACTGGATCGCGCAAAGGTGAAATAGGAAAAATTGATCAGGTTGTTGTACAACCATGAGGCCGTTGATCGTTTTTCATCAATTCAACGTTGAGGTTAGCGGTTTTGTACACTTGGGGCAAGCCCGATCATCAGAAACCGACTTGGCTGGGATGAGAACAAAATGTTTGGATTGATGTAAGTTGTTGTTCGGGTTTTGAGCATCATGCAGTAGGTCGGTTCGCTGTCGACTAGGTTGGGTACAAATGGCTCCAGACTATGACGACGCACTTGAGGAGCCGACTTCTTAAGATGTGTTGCGTTGGTTTTAGGCACCCGTGATGAGTGTACATCAGCTAGTGGCTACGGAGTGGCTATATGATATTTCCCTGGTTCATTGACCTCGGTCGGTCTGAAATTAGGTTAAGATGCTTCATTAAATTCATTTCTGGCCATAGCTCGAGTACTACAAATGCGAGTGGTCTCGTAGCACCTTATTCAGCCCCTCTCGTTGCATGCAATTCTCAAACTTGAAGCTTGCGGCTAGTTTGTCTAGCTCGTCTATAGACAGTCCCTCGAAGTAGGATGCGTACTCTGGTGTTAGTTCCTCTGAAAGCAGGATGTTACGCATTAGGCGCCCAACTATTCGAGCACACGAGTCTATTTTGAGCATGCTCTTGTATAAATCTTGATTGACTTACCGTGCTTGTTCACCTTCCAGGTCGGAGGGTAGCGATGCGCGACGTGCGGGGCTTCCTTGGATATCAATTCCTGAATAGGATCAAATACATGCTGAACGCTGGAAGTGTCTGCTCCCCAAGAATCGGCCGCAAGGCGCTTCTTCTTGGCTAGGAATGGCGCAAGCCGACTAATATATGGGCTCTTGGGAGAGGTGTACACCATTCCCTGAAATCCGATATCCTTCAAAAATGTCAATAACCTAGGCTGTTCGCATTCATTCATAAGCTAAGTACCTTGTATAACCAGATAGACCATGATATATTGTAAATATCGTAAAGTGCGAGTTGATCCTTGAGCACATGGTAGCGCCTCTCGTTGATCTTCTCCCATTCGGGACCATCGTCTGGCGACGCATATACCGGACCGCTATACCAATATCTATAGTCTTGTTACTTTATCTTAGCAGTTCCACACTCACAATTCCCCGTTCCATATATGCCCTTTGATTTTCTCGTGATATTCAATCTTTCGTTTGAAAGAACTCTCGAGTTTTGCTTTCTGTTCAGGGGTGCCCTGTAGGATTCGAACAACTTTAATATATCACTAAGCTGACGATATACCGGAGGCATACCTCATACGGCTCGGTAATTTGAGGGAACCCATAGCTGGAATAGTCGTGGATCTATCAAGCCTTTTGAGACAGTTTAAGCGCACCCTCACGGAAGACCTACTGAATAAACGGAGCCAGGGAGGGGCTCTCCAAAACTTGCATTTGGGGTTAGTGGTGTTCTCAAAAAGCGGTCAATGAACTCACTGAGATAGGTCCGCCTTGAGACGTTTGGCGTACTATGAGTCTCATATGACCAGAAGGAAACGAACAAATACTGACGGCAAAGGTATTCCCATCCCAGAACAGCTAAGAAAGGTGATAAGCAATCAACTAATAATCGGATTTAGTCACTCACGATATGATCTGGGTCTATGGCGTGAATGGCCTTCTCGGCGCGAGCATACCAGTCTAAGACCCTGGTATGCTCTTCGTCGGTTGGTTCGTTCAGCGGGTTATAGCCGGCAACCTATAAGGGTATAAGTCGGCGTTATCTATCAGAAAACGGATGGAGTATACCCAGGTATTCTCTTTGTATCGCGCCGCTAGTTTTTCCCAGAGTGCGATTGCGCGGTTTTGAAACTCCATGTGTTCCCAAAAGAGAGCACGGTGGATACCCGTATCTATTAGTGCCCGGTCTCAGGCTCCTACGAACGGTGCCTCAATGTGGCTTACCAGAATGCCAGTCAACATTTTGCCCTAGGATTCATAATTGCTCAAGATGAAGTTTGATTTGGCAACTTGAAAGACATACCCCCTGGTGCGGCATGCAAGTCGAGTATGGTATATATTCCATAATTTCCGCACTACAAGGGATGCCGCGTGAATAGGCGAATAAATTAAATAAATAGCGGTTGTTACTGACTATGTTGATAATACGATCGAGCCATTGGAACCCTCGCTCATTGTATACACCCGGGTTCAAATCATCCTCGAAATGGCGATAGTTAAAGGGTATCCTAGATGGTATCAAGGCTACTACGAAATGTTGGAAAGACGAGCCTCATACCGAATGCAATTCAGCCCGAGTGACGCAAAGAACTCTGCGTCCTTCTCCGTGAAGAAATATTCAAGGAACTTGTCGAAGAAGAAGTTGTATTTCTCCTCTCCCAAAACTTTTTTGACTGCCTTTCGCATGTCATGTTCATGCCCCGGATACCCGGTGATCTAGTACGCAACATTAGTACCCTATTGCACCATATGCAGTACTATCTGAGCGACATACGACTGAAGAGATGTCAGTTGGTCAGAACTATTGCTTATAGTAAGATCACGCACAGTTTTCCATGTTGAGATGGCCACCCAATCCGGCACCTCGTAACAGTACAGACTTGCCATCGGCACCGACGATTTTGGTACCTTGAAGCTTCAATATTCCCGTAGGCGACGGAGCTGGGGCGGGAGGTATTTTGATATCCTGATGGGGCATCGTGGGTGGTTGAGGAGCGCTCGACGGCAACGAAGTGTACTTATATGCGTAATGTGACCATCCGCTTTCCCCAAATGGCCATTCGCTCCGAATGAAATCTACCGGTCGGCACAATCTTCATCGATAATCTCACACGCCGGCTTTACGAGAATGGTGTGCAGCAAAGTTAAGCTTAGATGGGTTCGAAATATGTTTTCATTTTAAAGCGAATGGTAGATTTTAACTATAAACATCTATTTCAACCTAGTGAAGCTTGGCATGTTCCCTGAGAACGACATTCAATCCCTCTCGCTGCTTGCAGTTCTCAAATTTGAAACTAGCTGCCAGTTCATCGAGTTGCTCAAACGACAGATCCCGGAAGTATTCGGCATACTCAGGATAGAGCTCTTCACTAAGCAGAATGTTCCTAAGAACACGTCCAACTAAACAGAAGCTCAATGATTTTGTCCCAGGAGCCAAAGCCGAGTGCACATACCGTGGTGAGTGACTGTCCACATGGGGGGATAGCGCTTCTTGATACCAGGTACCTCCTCAATGAGCCACTCCTGAAGCGGGTCAAAGATGTTTTTGACAACTTTCGTGTCTGCACCCCACTCGTCAGCGGCAAGGCGCTTCTTCTTCTCGAGGAACGGTTTGAGTCGTTGGATGTACGCTGTATCTGGGCCGGCATAAACCATTCCTTGGAACCCGATGTCCTAGGGGCATCCTAGAGTTTAGATTTACCATAAAGCTAGAAAACAAAACATACCTTATAAAGCCAAATGGACCATGAGACTTTATTCAAGTCGTAGAGGGCCAGCTGGTCCTTAAGCAAGCGATAGCGGTCCTCGTTGATCTTCTCCCAATCCGGACCATCGGAGGGAGACGCATAAACCGGGCCACTATTGAACCCGATTATCAGAAAAGCACCTTGCAGGCAATTATTTACTCACAACTCGCCGTTCCAGATATGACTCCCAACACGCTGGTGGAACTCGATTTTCCTCTGGAACCCGCGCTCAAGTTTCGCTTTTTGCTCTGGAGTTCCCTTTAGCCAATAGTTAGCTTCCGACATGTTCCAACGACGGAGGCGGCTAACCTTGTATGGATCGCCATCGGGGAAACCAAAGTTAGAGTAGTCATGAATCGCATAGCAGGAGCCAGGCAGCGCGTCTTTGAAACTGTGGATCATGTTAGTCATTGTTTAGTACGAGGAAATGAAATACGCACCGAGAAAAGTCGGCAGCCTGAGTTAGAAAAGTCAAGTTAAGTAACCAGGTTGGGACTCTACGAAGTGAAAGCACCTACCCAAGTGTTGCCATCCCAGAATAAGATATGGTCAGGATCGACGGCATGAATAGCCTTCTCGGCCCGCTCGTACCACGCCAAGACACGATAATGTTCCTCGTCGGTTGGCTCATTCAAGGGGTTATAACCTGCAACCTGTAAAATATCTTTGAGTTCGACCTGATATTGTCTAATATGCGCGTGGACGTACCCAGGTGTTACCCTTGTATCGTCGTGCAAGTTCCTCCCAAAGAGCAATCGCTCGGTTCTGGAATTCGATGTGCTCCCAGAACAACGCACGGTGTACGCCAGTGTCGCAGTGCCAGTCGATGTTTTGTCCGCCGGGAGCAGCGTGGAGATCAAGAATTGTGTAGATCCCATGAGAACCAAGCTAACGTAGAGTTAATCTCACATGCGAGTGAAAAAAAAAATCATACGCACAATATTAATGATTCTGTCGAGCCATTGGAAGCCACGTTCATTGTAGACCCCAGGGTTCATATCATCTTCAAAATGACGATAGTTGAATGGAACACTGAAACGGCGGCCGTTGGTTTTCCGTAACGAGAAAATAATTCAGTACCTACCGAATGCAATTGAGTCCGAGGGAGGCGAAAAACTCGGCATCCTTCTCGGTGAAGAAGTACTCGAGGAATTTGTCAAAGAAGAAATCGTATTTCTCCTCTCCGAGGACCTGAGGGACAGCGATTGGTTGAAACCAACTGCGGTATTCAGCAGGTTACACACCTTCTTGAGAGCACGACGCATGCCATACTCGTGTCCAGGATATCCAGTGATCTAAACGTGCGCTAGGTAAGACAGGCTGACATAGTCCTGGACCTGGTTGACTTACGACTGATACGGACAACCAATGTAAGGACCCACAGAATCACAGATAGATATCAAAAGACGTACAATTTTCCATATTCAGGTGGCCACCGATTCCAGCGCCACGCAGCAGGATCGGCTTACCATCGGAGCCGACAATCTCAGTACCGCGAAGCTTCAGTACACCCAGCGGTGATGGGGCAGGAGCAGGGGGGACGTGAATAGGGAGGTTAGGCATCTTGGGATAGTAGAGAGAGTTTTCGTATGCTGAATGGGCTTCATTGTGCGTTTGGCTTTTTGAGGCTCGGGAGCTTCGGTCCTTGTTCCTAATCGGGGGTCGTGGTCCGGAGCAAGCCCCAAGCGCCAAGTCGGGTTCGAGTCGGCTTAGATAATAAATCCGATAGTCACGTGTTACGACCTATCCTGATTGCTCCCGTCTCTCGAGGTAGATCATGCAACCGTGGCACGCATTTCATTAGTTGTTGATGAAGACAAGGTGGGGATTTCCCACGTAGCTCGCCACAATTAATACAAGCGTTTCTCTAGTTTCAGGCTCGTCATCGCTAGTGGCTCTGGCCTGGCCTAGGCACAGACGATCCAATCCTCGGTCGGCTCGGCATAAATTATGAGGCGTAGATATGACCCGCATTCTCAATTCAACTTGTTAACTGTTTGTTAACTCCTGTGCGGATTAATACCGGGCGATCATCCTCATCCCTCGGCAGAACCTGCACTTGTCTATAAATGGTCTGTTACTCCGGGCTTTATCCATGTGGCGGGCTTGGTGCATCGCGGATCACCCCTCAAGTGACCAATCTGTAAACCGGCTTTGCCACAATTCTTACGGAATACTACTCTGGATCGGGCTTCGTGGATACCATCGCATCGCACCTGATGTAAAGGACCGATCAGGTGGATGCCCGCGTGGGGTGGGCCCCTCCGAGGAACGAGTAAATGCCCGGGGCACCCGCAATGTGCCTAAGGAAAGTTTGTTGCAGATTTGCTTCGGTAAATACCTTGCACCTTTAAACCCAGTCGCCTAGTATGGGGTAACCTCGCTGTGCTTCGACCTCGCTCTCGATAAAAGTTCGGGTGCTGGAGCCCCGCGCAACGTAGCAGTTGTATTATCGCCCTCCCCCCTCGTACCCCATCCCCTGCTTCAGACGGCAATTGTGCTCTGCATTTCTGTCGAATACATTCGGTCGCACTCTCATTTCAGTGAAACAGCATGTCGTTTTACGACTTGGTTGACGACGGACCATGGTGGAGGAACCGAGGCGAGCCCAAGTTAATTAGACTGCTCATTGAAGGCACTGACGTCAACTCAAACAGGCATATTGTTCCTCAATCTCTGCCTGTTGTTGGCCTTGATTACCTCTTCGACGAATGGGTTCGATAGCTCCGTATGTGATGAGTATCCTTACACGAATTGCACTCATCCCCACGTTAGATGATGAATGGGCTCCAAATTGTACCAGACTGTACGTCGCATATTCTTTTTATATCTGGGAAATGAGCACTGACATAGCATTCCAGGGCAATATTACTTTGGGAATCCATCTGGTTCAACTTTGGGTACACCAATTCTCTTGTACATCTTTGTTCTATGTTAACATCCGCTTGTCAGGTATGGTCAATGCCATTCAGAACATCGGAGTATTAGTTGCTCTTCCATTCGCGCCTTTCGTGAGCGACCAATATGGGCGCAAAAAGGCCTTGATACTCGGCGCCCTTATCATGCTCGGAGGGGTTGCACTTCAGACGTCATCTACGAACATTTGGCATTTCGTCGGTGCTCGGGGCATGAGTGAGGAGTACTTTGACTCAGAATGGAGATGATTGATTCTGATAACGCATATAGTTGGTTTCGGATTATGCTTTGCGACAAACGCTGCGCCACTGTTGATTACAGAGCTCGCTTATCCTACTCAGCGTGGCCGAATTACAGCCATGTGAGTTTCATTGGACCTTTTGTCGGATAAAAATGACTGAATTTTCCGACAGGTATAATTCCTCCTGGTAAGTCCAGGCCAGAACACAGATGCCAGCAATCCAGCTTACGGTCCTTCCTGTTCCTAGGTATGTGGGAAGCATCATTGGTATGTCGATAATCTACTTCTTCGCACGCTAAATCATATTGTTGACCCGGTCGTGAAGCTGCTTGGGTCTGCTTCGGTACTTTTCGCATGAAAGGGACGACTTGGTCGTGGAGGTACGTCATCCGAACTTGCCCCTTTCAGCATCGGGTTTTGATCACCATTGTAGAATTCCATCCTTGTTACAAGGCGTGCCGTCGTTGATCCAGCTATGCCTCCTCTGGTTTGTTCCCGAGTCTCCTCGTTGTGAGTTGATTTGCCGCTCGCGTTTGCAGTGATCGCCTTCAACTGATCTGCAGGGCTACTTTCTCAAAACCGCGACGCCGAGGCCATCAACATCCTTGGAAAATACCATGCCAGCGGAAACACTTCTGATCCTCTTGTTGTTCTCGAATATCAAGAGATCCGCGAGGCTTTAGCTCTCGAGAAGGAGATTGCAGGAAGCACTTCTTACCTATCACTATTCAAATCAAGTGGGAACCTGAAGCGCATGCGAATTATCATTGCACTCGGTTTCTTCTCCCAGTGGAGCGGAAACGGACTGTTCTCGTACTACCTGAATGAGATTTTCAAGGTAAGCAGATATACGCCAAAATAAATTAGCTATGGAACTAAGTCGTCGGCGTTAGACACTGGGTATTACAAGCCCGGGCATGAAAACCCTCATCAACGGGCTCCTGCAGGTATGGTCGATCAGAAAATGATCTATACTTCAGGCTCACCACAGTTTTTAGATTTGGAATCTGATCATGGCACTTTCTGGGGCTATGTTTGTCGACCGGCTTGGCCGTAGAACGCTATTTGTGAGTGGCGTGATGAAATGATTTAGCTTGGGAGCTAAGATGAGCTCCTTCTAGGTTACGTCCAATGCAGGGATGTTTTGTGGTATGTTTATACTGTTGAAATAAACCCACCAATAGGCCAAAATGAACTTTTTTGGTAGCCTTCGCCATTTGGACTGTCACCGCAGCCTTGTATCAACTTCTTGGAAACACTGCAGCTGCGAATGGTAATACAAACTGATTCTTTCCTTTGCATACACCAACTAACGTTGTACTCGTTCTCAGCCAATATTGCGTTCATATTTATCTTTTTCAGCTTTTATGACATTGCGGTACGTATTTGCGCACTTTACTTAACCTCCAAAAGAGCATAATCTCAGTCATTTTCGATCCACAGTACTCGCCCCTTCTTGTTGCATACACTATTGAGGTAACTATCTTCCGAAATAAAAAATCACTATGCGCTAAACACATCTTCAGATTCTACCATTCAACATTCGTGCCAAAGGCTTTGCAGTTATGAACTTTTCGGTTTGCATTGTGAGTATCCCTGAGTCCGAACAGCGAAGTTATTTTACTAACTACGCAACCATAGGCCTTGATTGTCAACCGTGGGTCATGATCCTAATTGTCGCCATGATGTAACATGCTAAAATCCGTGCTCTCAGAATATGTGAATCCGGTGGCACTCAACGCAATTGGATGGAAGTATGTGATTATATCTGTTCTATACATGGCTTAACCTAATGTTACGTTTTCTAGATATGCATTGGTGTATTGTGGATGGCTCTTGTTCGAGTTTATCTTCATCTTCCGGTACATCATTGAGACAAAAGGTCGATCCTTGGAACAAACTGCAGCGTTATTTGACGGAGAAGACCACGCAGATGCACTCCAACAAGGTGAGTCCGAACAATTTCTGCGTACTAGGCAAGGTGTAATAACTGAACTCTCATTTAGCTGGCTACGATGCGGCGCGACACACCCAAATCCGCACTCGAGACTACGAGCACTACGACTATTTCTCGGTCTATATCGATCGCGAGGAAGACAAAGTGTACGAGTTACACCAGGTTGACGGCGAGCGAAATCACTATCGCCAAGCAACTCGCGGTCGAAAGATACGTCGACCTTCTGAACACTCGATGTATGCGGATCATAGTACCTACCGATACTAGGTCAATTACTGTCATTTATTTCACTTTTCAGGGTCGATTTTAGGCTTGTACTTGTGGCTATTGATTTGATATGGCATTATGATTATCTCGAAGTGTATCAATACTGTAGTCCGTCTTTAGGAATATCAAACCGGATGTTTAGGTGCTCTTGACCCATACGGACACCTGTCCAGAACAAGTGAACCGCCCGTTCCCGTTTGAGCCGACTGAAACTGAGGCGGCGGAAGAATCAAGCAGATTCTTCCAGGAACCTTGGTTGACCTAGCCAACTGGTTATTTAGCTGACTCCAAGACATGTGGAATGGGGAAACTCACGGCTCCGACGTTCATAGTGATGCCTAGGTCCTGTGATCGTTCGCTAGAATAATGTTAGTATGACGACCAGAAGATGCGTGTTGTACGAGGTACCTTTCAGGCAAGTTGGACATGACCACAGCGCACCCACCCGGGTGTTTCTCATCACCGAGACGCACAAAGCCAATCAAGTTCTTTGCGACAAAGTAATCCCTCAAGGCACCGTAGGCGTAGAGTTTACGAGCTGTGCACAACGTTTCTATCTTCTTCGGCAAGTCGCGTCCGATAGGTGATTCGGGGTCCGGGAATATATCACCATGATACACGCATCTACATACCAGAGCAAGGGTCAAACTGGCTGTAGCATTCAGTCAGTGGCAAATACACTCACGGATGCCCATCAGGTCTTAACAGGATCAGCGCATAGGCGATGAGTTTCATGTGGTCCTCGACCTTCGTTCCTTAATCAACTCGCGAAATAAGCCCTAGGCTCGAAAGCACTACTCACCCACGACACCAAGGAGCCTTCAGGGCGCGTATCATGGTTATCAACAAACGTGCATGCGTCGTTCGGACGGACCTGGACGAGCGATCCCCGCAAGATCGTCCGGAGATCAAACGACGAGCCTTGCGTGCTCGCTCGGAACAAGTTTGTGTGCAACGGGACGTCAAAGTAGCACATATCTCCGGGGAATGCGCGCATATATCGAAGGATCGTGGGCACGTCGCTGTTCCAGACCTCACCGACCGCAAAGAGCCGGTTGCCGTGAATCTTGCGAGCGTTGATGAGCTAGGGGTGTGACCATGAGCAGTGTCTAGTGGGGCGAGAGCTATTGTGAACAACGAACCCATTCACGGAGGAATTTTCGGTCAATATGCTTGCATGCGTCCAAGCGGAAACCGGATGCGCCGGTTTGCTACAAGCGTCAAGTCAAGGTAGGAATAATAGTTCAAGCGTGGGTTCTTTCATACCTCTAGGACCCACGGCCCCCACGACAGCATATCTTGCCTGACATCCGGATGGCGAAAATCGATCTGTGGGGTCTATCTTTCAGCCAAGGCATATGTGCAGGAACAAACACGCTCTTACATCGGAACCCAACTAAAGGAAGCCGCACGATATGTTGGCTCGACGTTCGCGGACACATGTGGGGCACTCACGAGGAAATCATAGTTCCCAAGCTCCATATCTACGTTCTTCGACCACCCCTCCCGCCCCGGTTCAGCAATTTTGTAAATGGCTTTTTTCTTGGTACGATTGTCCCATTCCACCCCTGAAAATTCGAGCTAAGCATACACCTCTTACTGTTCCAGTGTGTGAAGGATTACCAGTGAAATGTTGATGGGACCATTTCAAGCTGCTATACTGTAGTGCAGTTGAGCTTAGAGCAGATGGAGCATAGTCAGGAGACCAAACCTTGCCGCCTCTTCCAGAAAAGTCAAATCCCGTCCATCCCTGCCATTTCGATTGAGCAACTGATAACTCCAGTTCTCCGACAGAACACACACCTCGATGTCTTTAGGAGCACCAATCTCCTTCCTCCTGTCATTCTCGTCGACTTGGACAGCCCTAAACGTCTCGGTCCTATCTGCTCCCAGCTTGTGCTACAAACGCAAGACCCGAGCTCAATCATATAGAAATAGCCAAACACCACCAAACTCACATTCAAGACCGCATCGATCAAGACATCGATTCCATGTTCTTTCGCCACCCGAATAGCTTCAGTAAGCTCTTCTTTGGTTCCCCACCGGGTGGCTACGGTCCCTTTCTGGTTGAATTCACCAAGGTCCCAGAGATCGTACGCGTCGTAGCCTTGGCCCTTGGGACGCATGGCCTTGTTAGGGGCTATAGTACATGTAAGAAAAGGGCACAACATGATAACAAACTTACGTACGAGGAAGCCAAACCTGAGTAATTCCGAGTTCCTTTAACCTCGGCACCTCATTTTCGAAATGTTTCCACCAGCTCATTCCTGTAGGTGGCTTGGAGTCCCACTCGAAAAACTGGATCTGGACCGCAGTCTGGCCATGTGAAAACACAGAAAAGAGAGTGAACTAACCATTAACGCGTTCTGGCCTTCATCGACTTGAGCTCCACCGAGCCTCATCTTGGGCAACGACGCGTCGGTGGTCACGGTCATGACCCACCTCATAACAAAGTCGAGTATGCCCATTCTTTTTCCGTTTCCCTCGTGACCTTTTTATCCCCAGGCTGATGCTAGGCTATGTTGGTTGTGGCAAGCTCCGCTCGTCTCCCCCTGTTTGATCATGTGAGGCATTAATCAAACACCCTGAATCACGTGAATAGCAGAATATATAAGCGCGGAAGTTTGCAAACGATTTTCTTACTAGATCCAACGGCCTCCCTCTGGTTGATGTGCTCATGCTCAGTGGTGTGCACTATACGCGACCCACCGTCTAGGTGTTTTGTAGGGATGTCGAGATTGATGGATCCTCCTTAATCGCTCTGGGCCCGCTTGCTTACGGTGTCACGGAGTTTCATGCCGAGGACACACCTTTTTTTTTTGTTTTACTCATTTAGAATTAACAATCGATTTAAACACTGTCGCGTGCACAGTAAGCATACATGGTAGAAAATGAATATAAACAGATGTACAGCCTCCAAGAATAAGAAAGTTTGGGTATCAGATTCTCGTCGTGATAGTCGTCTAGGCTGTGGCCGCACGTCCGGATGGGTTCTTCAATGCGAGAAGCTTGGCCTGCCGTTCACGCTGCAAGGTTGTACGTTAATGATAGAACGTAAAGGATCACGAGTTCAAGGCACTCACGTCGTCGGTCGCTTTCTGGGTTCGAAGCTGATCTACCTCTTTCGTCTTGGCCTGCAAAAGCTCAGTCTGAACACGTGCGTGCTCTTTGGTGTTGTCAAGCATCTCAGCCTTGCTCTTGAGATCAGCAGCGGCCCTAATGGTAAGGTTGTGAGAAATGCGGAAGAGACATGCAGACAAAATACGTACTTTTCCCAAGCAGCTTTGGCAGCGAGATACTTCATGTTCAACTTGTGTTCCGCCTTGACTGCCTTCCTATGAGCAGCAATGGCCGCAGCCTCATCCTTTGCAGCTTGCCGCTGAACAGACGACAGCTTGTCGAGCTCCTTGATATGAGCCTTCATCGACCGATCCTCGGTCTTTTGCTCGTTCTTGAGGATCTTGGAAACTCGCTTGGCATCCTTGACTGTCCCATTCGACAGTCAGCACACGTCAAACAAGTTCAATCTTGAATACCTACGCTCAGCAGCAGTGATCTTCTGCACAGCCGAGGTACTCAACGCACCCTCGGCAGTTGCCGCACGGGCGTAGAGCTCAGCGTTCTCTTCCTTTGGTGGTGCCGGACCGCTCGTTCCAGGCCCCATACCAAACGCACTGCGTGTGCCCGTGCTCTTGATCGTGCCAACAGGGCTCTTAAGCGACGAGGGAGAGGAAACAACAACACCGCTGTCCTTGGTCTCGGCGTCTGACCCCTTTTTCTTGAGGTCCAACATGGGAGGATGACCGCCAGTACTATAACGGGGCGCGGGCGTGGGGTCCTCGATGTCTTGATCGTGCTTGGATGGGCCAGGTGCGGCTGCTTCGGTTGAGGTGGCTACCGAGGCAAGAGAACGAGGCGGCAGAGTGGGAGCGGCAGACGTGGAGGCGGTCGTTGGTTCGACGGGCTCAGTGGTAGGAGCTGGTGCAGCAATAGTGTGTTCAGCCATATCGATTCGGGTGATGGTGTGTTCAGAGGGGTCTATCGTGTGCTGAGATGCGTCGCTAGGTCGAAGTCGGGGGCTTTGAGTGGGGGTGGGGACGTTGCTTGAGACAGGAGTCGAAGAATCGAGGGAATAATAAGCGGATTCGGCGAGGGCTAAAAGGGGAGTTAATTAAAGTTTGTCAGATTTCGAAGCCAATTAAATAGGAGCGACGTCAACACGGTCGAGGCAAAGACGTAATGTGCCAGTCATCGACGGTGATCAACAGAGAGACTCACAGGAAGGGGGGCGTGACAGAGGTGGATGTACCATGGTCGTCATCTCTGCCTTGTCGAGCTGGAGCTTTAAGACTCAGTCGGTCGATGGAGCCACGTCAAATTCCGTGTTGGAGCGGTCTTTCTGGATTTCCCACTGCTCTCGTGATGTCATCCACGTGACAAACGCCGGGCGTTCGTCTGCGCAATGCCAACTGCCTAAAACGATCGAGTGGCTTCCGGGTTCATCGCCCTTACGCTCGTGCCCAGCGCTCATCCATCACAACAACCCGCGTTCGACTGCCGCAGCATCTGCCATGGACGTTACGGAAAAGCTCCAGACCGGACGCGACAAGAAAGCCGCTGGAGACGACCTCTTTCGCAAAGGAGACTTCAAGGGTGGTGGGTAACCCCGTTCATCCAACGCGTTGCGTTGCGTCGCCACTGACGTCTTCGACAGCCTTGCGACACTATCACGAGGTGAGAGTGCTGCGGTTGACGCGGGTATACGTCACAATTGACGTGCTCAGGCTGGGTTATATTTGAATGGTCTCGATCGATCGCTCCTGCCGTGCGTCGCCAATTTATCTTGTGGCTACAAAAGTAACTTTGTTATTTTAGCGCATTGACGGGTGGCGGAGAAGAGCCAGCTGAGCCACCCAAACCAGGTGCACCTCAACCTAAAACCGAGGTTCGACTCTAATCCAGCAGCGCGCGGCAGTAGGCTAACTGCCTCTTGTACAGGCGGACGAATTGTTAGAGAAGATATGGGTGAGTCGATACCTCTAGCCCCTGCGATTTCTTTGTAGCTGACTTCAACTAGACGAACATGGCTGGTTCGTATGGAATGCAATTACTCTATCTTCCACTCATGATTAGTATTACTAGCATGTCACCTGAAGGCAGGAAACTACAAGCGAGTCATCGAGTTGGCAGATAAAGCGCTCAAGAAGGTAGCGCCTTTGTTTAGACTCAAGCATCGGTGTTGCTGACGCCCGTTTAGAACGAGAACAACACAAAAGCCAAGTACCGAAAGGTAAGTCTTGCATACATGCTAGGAGATGCGGGGTTTGACGAGATTGCCTTCAGGCCAAGGCACTGGCTGGTCAAGGATACACTGAAAAGGCAATTAGCATGATAGAAGAGCTCATAAAGGCGGACCCCAACGATGAGGCCATGAAGAAAGATTTAGCCGACATCAAGGCTACCCAGGCGGCTGTTGAGAAGAAAGGCTTGTCCAAGTTTAAAGGTGTGCTTCATTCACTCTCGCTCGGTATTTGATCGTAACGTTGTATTCCCTGTGCAGGAATGTACAATCGGCCACCAAAAGACGAAAAGGGCAAGGGAAAAGCAGACGAAGAAGAAATTGAAGAGATCAAGTCTCCTGGCGTAGCTGCTTCATCCTAATCTCTTGAAACATTTGCCGACGCTTGGAGGCTCGCAATATCGAATTGAACTCTCTTCTTGGGTTTAGGGGGCATCGGCATGTGGCTAATTATAGCCTCGTACGCTAAAGAACCTTATTGTGAAATGAAAATTATTCCGAGATCTGATCCTACTGGCACGAATACCTTGATCGAGAGGCTTTTGGGCCCTGTTCTGTGTTTGTCACAATTGAGACATGTTAGGCAAGCGTGGCAAGTGGCGGCACTTGCTTACCTCAACATCAGAGTGAAGGCGCAGAAGAATGGCACGCAATTCCCCTGACTCGCCTCCGCCGTAACCAGGACATAAAGCCAGTCCTTCGACGAATAAACTTATTCTAAACCTGCTGCTCCTATAAACAGGCACTAATCTCCCGGTCACGTGATTCGTCATCCAACCTGTTCCTTGCGCCGCTCCACCTCCTCTATTAGTTTCTTAATTGCAGACGCGCGAGAGCATGGGGCTCGCTCGCACACCCCCTCAAGTTGTATACCCTAGAAATACACTTGTTACCCCAACTACTCAACAAGCCCCACGTCCTATACCAGCACCTTCACTGTCCCGGCAACGACCGCTTGCGAAACCCCCTTTTACGCCTGTGCGGAGCGACGAGACCTCGAGAGAGGATGACTCTAGCTCGTCTGGGCCCGTTGTAGCGGCCGAACCTGCGCTGGACCAAACCCCGGTTCTTGCTGCGCGCTCGACGCCTGTGGCAGCGGCTCGGCCGATCCAGCTTCACAGCGAAAATGCACCGCAAAACGCTCGAATCAACAGTTTGCAGAAGCAACTCGCCGATGTAGATGGGCAGAATAAACGCTTGGCCGCGGAACTCGCCGAGGCCAAGAAGGCGCTCCAGGATGAGGTCGCTAGGCGTGAGCGGACCATCAAGGAGCTTGCTGCTCAACACGAGCTGGATAAGAACGAGTGGAGGGAGACGGTTCGCACAGTGCGTACGATCATTTGGTTGAAATTATTGAATTAAACCAATGTTGCGGACGTGTAGATACAAGTCCTACACAACCTCGCTCATAGGAACAGTCTAATTGAACAATCGATCCAACGGAGCGTCGAGCTGGATTTGAAGCGGCGGACGACTCAGCAGGATGTTCGGATTTTGGTGCGCGACCATTCGCTGGTGAGATTCCAGGCAAACGAGGAAGAGACTGGGAAAGAATCAGTCCGTCTTCGGGTAAGATCTTTGGACTATGTTCAAAAGACAACTTGGAAATGACATGTTTTGTTCTCTTTCAGGAACAACTAAAGGATGTCCAGCTGGACCTTGAAGAGACCCAAACCTTGGCGGATCAGTATTTGCGGGAACTCGAACAGGAAAAGACTGAACGGAAAAAGGCCGTCATGGACTTGAAATCGCAGCTGGACAAGGAACGCAAGGTGCGCTCTTCTGCAGAGGTCAGTTCTATATTCTCGGATTTCAGTATCATAATAACTAAATTTTATATAGAGCGGCAAGGGCAGTCTTGAGGGCACCAACGCCCGGCTCTCCTCTGATCTGGAACGTGCTCAGGAAGACCTCGCCACTGCGCAAGCTCGCATCAAGGAACTCGAAAGCGGGGTTGCCGAGTCAAAGACCTCGCACAAGTCCCTCGAAAAGACTCGTGCGAAACAAGAGTCCGAGATCGAGAAACTCACGAGCGCTTTGGCGGCGCTCAAGACAGAACACTCGTCAACTGCGGAAACGATAGCTGAGCTCGAGGGCCAAGTTCGCGGTCTGGAGAAGGAGCGGGATAAACGGGTCAAGTCCGAGATCGAACTGAAGGTGCTCCAGAAACGCATTCAAGAGCTTGAACGAGATCAGGAGGTAGAAAATGTGTCGAGGAAGACGGAAAGCGAGCTCAAGAAGTCAATGAAAGAAATGAAGAGCAAGTTGGCCGAGGCCCAGGCGCAGACCAAGGCGGCCCAAGACGCAGCGAAGGCTGCCGAAGCTCGTGCGAATGTGCTCGAGAAGAAGTTGGCTACCGCGAAGGACATGGCACTCTCAACTCAGACACTTGCGAAGCCGAAGGAGAAGGGTAAAGCAAAGGGCAAGGTATGTGGACACCACGTATGATTCATTCAGACACTGAACCTATTTACAATCAAAGGAGCCTTCCGAAGAGCCCGAGGAGAATTCAAGGAGCTCGGACCAAGCTGTTGAAGAGCTTGTGGTCCAAGACATTAGCGATGTTGACGATGACGAAGTCGAGCTTTTGGATGAACCAGCTCCTCCCTCTCAGCCAAAACCCAAGCCTATAGCCTCTACCTCTACTGCACCCTCTCGTCCGCCACCGTCCCAAGCTATCAAACCGAAACCGAAAGCACGTCCACCCCCCAAACATGTTTCGCCACCTCCTCCCTCACAACCCAAACCCAAACCCAAACCTCAGGAGGTGCAGGTCATAGAAGACGATGAAGAGGAAATCATTCCGCCTTCTCAGGTCAAGAAACCGAAACCTCGACCCAAGATGCGACCCCCTCCACCTCCCGAGCCCGAACCGGCACCTGTGTCCAAAGTAAAGGGAGGCGCGAAGGGAAAGCAGAAGATTATTGACGAGGAGGAGGAGATCGAAGACCCTCCGCCGCCGCCCAAATCCAAAGCGGGAAAGGATAAGACTTCGATCAAGGAGAAGGACAAAACAAAGCCCAAATCGAAGGAAAACGCTTCGGCTTCCAAGCCGAAACGACCTTTGGACGACGAGCCTGAGGTTCCGGAGGAGGGAGGGGAGAAGAAAAGGAAGAAGCGCAGGTTACTTGGAAATAATCCTACCGAATTCGATTGGGGCAATGGTCTTGCTCAGCCCGAGGTGAGTTGAATGCATTCGAGACAACTATTGCTCTGCTAACCTACAGTTTACCTAGATGGACGTGATGGGCATCCCGCTCTCTTTGACCCCTATTAAAGGATCCACCGATAAGGTCCCACCCCGCCATCGCCCTGGGCGGGTCTAGACAAATTCACCCGTTGCCTTTCTTTGAATTGCGTTTGTGTGCGAATGTAAAACTTATTGCGAACTTCGTGTTTTTTTATTTTATTTTCCTGACGTTTGGCGTGTCTTTTTGGGTGGTTTACGCTGTGAATATCCTGTATCAGAGGTTGGTTTGTCTATACCATATTCTTTGCTGCTTCGTTCGACATTCATATCTAGAGTTCTCTGAGCGGTACTTGTTGTTATGTTTACTCGAAGCGGGCTCGATTCCTGGTCCTTGACCTTGATTCTGCATAGCTGCATAAAACCGCCTTAATCCAACTGTATGTGATACGTAATCAACTTGGCTGGCAAGTTTGAGTAGCAGGTAGAGTGAGTTTGCATAATCAAGGCGATACGTTTGTGCTGTAGAAATTAATACATATGGCAATCAAGTATTTTCAGTTACGGACTCGGCACCTCGTACATCTAGCACTTGCTGATCGCTTTTGAGATTTTGACCAGGCTACAGAATCGTAGTTAAGGTGTTGCTCCGGTCACTAGCTTAAGCAACTACTCACAGTTTGCCGGTATTTCCGCCACTAAACAGCAATCCAAGATGCTGAGGGCACTTCTCAAGACCCTCTTCAATCTGATACCTGCGCTTCAACTTGCCCTCCTTGATCCATTTTGCCATGTCCGCCTCGCCCTGGGGGAACTTGTCCTTGTAGTCAAATACGATAAAGCCCTCGATCTTGGCGCGTTGTGCGATCAAAGTAAGATAATTCTTGATCCCCTCCGGTTGCCCGGCAGAGTTATAGGCCGAGATGGCACCACAGAGTGCGATTCGCGCGCCCTTGTTCAGTCTCGTCAAGGCAATATCCAAAATCTCCCCACCAACGTTGTCGAAAAAGACATCAAGGTAGCCGACTTTCTGCTTGAACTCCTTGGCGAAATTGGGGGATTTATAGTCAAGAGCTACGTCGACGCCAAGCTCCTCAGTCAAGTACGCGCATTTAGAACCCGAAGCGATCGCGATGACTTTGGCTCCCTTGATTTTGCCGAGTTGACAGACGAGCGAGCCTGTTGCACCTGCAGCTCCCGAAACAACCAGGGTTTCACCAGCTTTTACCTGGCCAACCTCGAACAAGCCCTACATCACGATAAGGCGTGTCCTAGAATAAGACAGTTGCGTAACTTACAAAGTATGCAGTCATTCCTGTCATTCCGAGAGGTCCCAGGTAGTCGATTGCGGTACTGCCCTCTGGAGGGCTGCGTGAATTGATCAGCGGGGCGACTATGAGTACAAGCATTAGCTTACTTACGAGAGCTTTCGGAGAGTCTTTGCCTCTACGACAATGTACTCGGCCCAGCCTGCGAAATGAAACTTCAATAAAGGTGTTGATACGCAGATGGGTTGACATACCCAGCTGTCCTTGTACAATGTCTCCTTCTTTCAATTTATTGTTCCCTTTGACAACCGTTCCGATGCCACCTGCGCGCATAGTCTCGCCGATTTGTACGGGTGGAACATACGACCTTGGCGGATTTAGATATAGACATTAAGAAATGAAGCCGCTGACTACACACCTGGTGTCGTTCAGCCATCCTCGCATAGCAGGATCAAGAGAAACATAGTCGACCCGAACGAGCACTTGGCTCTCGGTCGGGGCAGGAAGTGTAGTGGTCTCGCTCTTGAAAGTCTTGTCAGAAATGTGACCTTTGGGACGTTCAGACAAGAAGACACGCTTGGACTCAGTTGGGACCGACATGGTAGTGATGCAGAGCAATCGGGTAATTAGGATGCTTTTTATAGGCGATGGTGTAGCGAAATGACAGAACCAAGCGCGGGGTTGTGTTGGGGTCGGGCCAGGCGAATACCCAGAGCCGGTCTGCTGACGTCAGGGTTCTGCGGCTTGCCATGTGATTTCTGACCACCAACTTCCCCATCGAATGTGAAGGGCGCTCTGTCGCTAAGGACCTTGGGCTACAGTATACCTCTTGACTTTGTAACAGGCACTGGTTTCTGGATGAGCCGCCAACAGCCTCTAACTCATGCGCTAAAGCAACTCAAGTATATTGGCACGGGAGGATTCGGGGTTTGGTTTCTAGATGTACCGTCGAACGTCCATGCCCTCCGGACGTTACCTGGTTATGCATAGTGAGCGATTTAGAGTTAGTGTCCCGCGCGCAAAATTTGACGTTCATATACCAGCCTCTTTACCCAATTCGCCCTGGGTTCTCTGCTGGGAGTGGTCGGGCTATTCTTGTACCTAGTACTATATCTGCCTCGTGTACGACACCGACATCCCGACGTAAGCACTGCTACCTTTTTTTCATATTTGCCACCCAACTGACCATGTGGTTTGCAAAGTACGTACGCTGGCAGGACTCCCCAGAGCTTCGGATAGTGATTCCTGTGAGTTCGGTGGTTTAGAACCTAACGACATTGGATTTAGTGTCGAGCAGATCTTGATGACAGCGATAATTGCGGGGTGGACTACCCTCGCTATAGCACTGGCACGTTGGAGTTCACTCGGACTCCTGGGAAGCCTGTTCGCAGGTACGCTCATCTCGTCACCCGACATCAAGCGGATAACTAATCCATCACTGATTCCAAAGCCACGAGCACATACGCGCTCACGTTTGGCCTAGTTGGACTGATACCAGTTCCCAAGGCACAAAGATGATGTCAATGCCGACCGTTGCTACAATGTGATTGACACCGAAGATCACGATTTCAGGTCCTATTCGGCCTTAGCTCTCTTGACTGAATAATTTCCTATCCCACCTATGCTGCTACTGCATCTTTTCATCTCCAGGATCATCATGTAGAGATCAATCAAATATACGGTTCAAAACATTGCGCCACATGGCATAGTCTGGCGACCTCGCATGATGCCTCAACAAGGTCGAAGCCCGCTCGGAAAAACGCTCGCAGCTTTGTAAGATACAAATCCACGGAGCAAATAAACTAGTTGTGTAAAGCATTCCGCCGGTTTGCAAATGTCAAGATGTTGCTTAACCTTTGATTAAAAAATGATAATTAATAGTCTTTGTAGACATATTCATTTGGCGCTTTTAATTGAAATTTTGGACACGTGACTGAAGCCTGTCTAACTCAACTTCTTGAGCACGTGGCTCGCGCTTGACAAGTTCGCGCGACACTCTCTTGAGCTTCAGTAGTCAACTTATTCTTCTTTACTTTACCAGGAGGAGCGGGAACATATATGATCATTCGTGTTAAACTAAATAACACTTGAACTCATTATGTTGCCAATTCGACGTCCAAGTTTGATGCATGCAGGTACCGCGTGTTCCGTGCGAAATACCGCTCTGCCCGTCGTTTCCTATCAATAATACATATTTGGGCATGTGGAAATGCTATGAAAGTCCCATACGCTTCTCGATAGTACTTAGCCAGTATTTCGATGCGCTCAAAAAGCAAGAAACCGCGAAATGCGCCTCGTTGTACTTTTACGTCTATCAGCTAATGCTTTCCCACAGACAAGCTGGGTGTTCTTCTTGTGAGAGAAACTTTCGAAAGAGACGAAAGATGCGCGAGCGGGTATCGCGTTAGCCTCTGTGTATAACTGTGAGTAGGCTGGGCGAGTTGAAAACAGGGTGGGAGTCTGTTCGGTGTTACTTTCTTTCCGGCCCCCGCATACATGGCATCCTGCCTTTTCACTTCCCTAGCTATATGCTTTCCACAGCGATACACATGGCGCGCAATCGATCCAAAAGTATTGCACATTTGGTCAATCACCAACTCCCGACATCGGTTTATGGAGTATCAATCTTGATGGAATCACAGAAGGAGCGCGCTGTGTGCCGACGCACAGTTCAGCCGATAGTATAATGTGGAAATTGGACGATGTGGTTGGTATGCCAGAAGCATATAAGAGCGCATAGTGTGGCACAGTCCCTCCTCAATCTGTCTCTCAGCGGTCACCCAACGCCAACTGGATTCTGTTTGCTATCATTTCTACCCACTACTCAGCCTCGAGACTGCCGCATATCAGCACCACCATCTCTACCATAGTATTACTTTCCGCCCCTAGTCAATTATCCATGGCTTCCGCATTGGCTCATATGCAGGTTGAATCTCCTGCTCCAGCTTGCTTGCCCGGCCCTCCCCCCAGCAAGCCACCCCCGCCGCCCGTGCCTCACCCACAACCACTCCCTGCTCCCAACGGGGCCTCCCAAGGCGGACATCCGATTCCACCCCGTCCTAGGACGCCTCCCCCACCTCCGCCGCCGCGCCATGATTTAGCTGGTGGTCACGAACTGCCTCCCATGCCCACAACGCCTCCGCATGAGTCGCCAAATGGCCAGGATGCAGAGCTGGCGTCGAGCCTTTTGGGCTGGACCGAAGCAGCTGGTGACCCCAACAAGCACTTTGCCGACCTATCAGGAAAACATGAACCCCCACCACCTCCGCATTCACCTCCGCCGCCTCCTCCAAAGGGAAAGAGCATGTGCAACGCGTTTGACACCGGACCATGGAGCATAGATTCGAGCTCTAGCATCGACCCTGCTGACCTGGCTAATAACCACGAGTCTCTCCCAGTTCCGTGCGCTCCGCCGTCGCACAAGAGCTCGGGGAACGGTAAACACGACCCACCTCCAGTCCCCCATACTCCACCTCCCCAATCGCCCAAGGGCAAAGCGACCTTTGAAGCAGACGCGTCAATGGTGCATGCCGCGACCATGTTGTTTGAAACCGTGCTCATGTTCGTGTTGACCGGAGATTCTTACAAGGGCGCCTTTTCACTTTTTCATGACACCATTGCTGTTGCCCCTCTTTTTCCTGATACCGTTTGAGTACCGTTGCTGAGTGCATGTGGTCTGACTCGTCCATTCACTTGTACATACCTTCTTTCCTTTGTTTCTTCTGCATCGTGTCTCGGCCTGCTACAGCTCTTAATACACACTCGTTTGTTTATGGTTCGGATACCGTCAAGCGTTGATGATTCGCACCTACAAAGCAGGGTCACCGGCCTCCCGATATCTCGGAGAGCCCAATCAACCGGGCTGAAGCTGTTGAGTACCGTACAATAGTCAGAGCCAATCGATTGGCTTGGCTTGGATGTATGCATCTATCCCAACAAGCCCTGAAAGAAAGATGGACCGGCCAAGGGACAAGCCGGGGTTCACATTTCTAGAACGCCACCATAGCTAATTTCAAACTTTGATTCCCTACATCCTGCGATTGAATCGAGGCAACGAAGCCTGTGCCCATAGGGGTTATCATACCATAGTACTCAGGTGCTGATACTCCATTAGTCAATTTCGACGAGCGTTAATGAATCACGTGACTGGCTTCTCAAGTTCTTGATCCGATTCGAGATGCCGGCCGCCGGTATGCTGTTTGCATATAGCCGCTCAACTTGATTGTTTTGCACATCGCATGAACAGATTGGCAACGGATGATTTATTCAAGCTACCATCGAGACAGTGAGACAGGGCACCGAAAACTAAACGATAGAAACGCACAGGCCAGCCGGCCACAACAACGGGGCTCATTGCGGCCGGCCAGCGACGAAACAACAAGCTGAAGGATATGTACAGAACTTGCGTATATCCATGAAGAATCTGAAAGCAGAAGGAACGACACACAAGGAAATAGAGAGAAAACGAAAGTGGATGCGGACTATGCACAGAGATCCAAGAAACTAAAACGAACGGATGACAGGGGAGGAGAGATTTGGGATAGGATACAACGAATGTGAGGTTCGGATTGAGAGATGCGAGGGGAAAAGGTCGAACGAGAGTATACGTATGTTCAAGAAGGGACAGTGGAGCACGGCGCGAGTAGACGAGTCCATGCTAGACAGAACGAACGAGTGTGGTGTACAACGAATCAAAGCGCAGTCGAGTCACAGCTAGCAGAAAGAGTCGGCGGGTGGAATGTATACAGAGTGGGATTCGGAAAAAGATACGAGTTTCGTTTATGTTTATTCGTATTCGAAAAGCGAGGAGCAGAGTCCAAAAAGGTATGTACCGTGTTTGAGGTGGTTGAAGATAATGCACCTTACCCACACGAAAAAAAGTGGGCTAAAATCGCGAGAGAACCGTCGGTCGTGAACAGATAAATATAATACGTTGAAAGGAACAAGAACGAAAGCCGAAACTTCGAAAGGAGATGGGAGACGGGATCCGTCCAGACGGCCCGCTTGAGATCACAGGTGGCTTGAAGCTTTAGAGCCGCATGGGGGCGACCGAGGGCGCCGACTCCTTGATGTGCTTCTTCCTCGAGCGGCGCTGGCTGTCGCTCGGCTGGGACTCGTGCTCTTTTTCGCGCTCACGGCGTTCCTTGCGCTCCCGCCTCTCGCGACGACGTTCTTCGTCCGAAACGACCATAACGAAGCCCTCGCTTGTAGTTGCACCTGACACACGAGGCTTGTGGCCTTGAGCAACACGAGCGGGAGGCGCGGGGGCAGGGGTAGCAGGAACAGGAACTGGCGTAGAAGGCGCCGGGAAAGTACGAGTGCCAATACGGCGCAAGGTGCGAGGTGTAGCCAACATAGCGGGAGGAGCAAGAGTAGCAGGAGCAGGAGTCACTGCAGGTCTGGGTGTGCTCGGTTTCGCGGTCGGCTTGGAACTCTTCGCTTGCGGCTTGCGGGCTGGCGCAACAGTGGGCGCAAAGACAGGATCTTCAGGGACAATCACAAGCGGGTCCAATATTTCCTCTTCGGGTGAAGGCGCAAGAGTAGGCAAAGGAGCGCCCAGGAAACTTGGAACACGGCTAGTAGTCACACGAGGACGCTTGACTTGGGCCTGACGGGCCTTCTCTTCCTCATCGGACGAATATGAGCCTTCGGGAAGAGAGGTTCTGGCGTGTTGAGCGCGTGACTTGATTGATGCAGCACTGAATGATGGTGCGCGCTTAAGTGATTGGGGCGGTGGCGGAGTAGCCGAGCTACGGAAGAGCTTGCGGGGAGTGGGCGGGTGGGCGGAAGCTTCAGACGATGTGATCGAGCGAGTGCGCGGCCGGGTGAGGACTTCGACAGTCGGGGGAGGTGTAGGACTGCGGGAGCCTGAAGGACGTGCGTAGGGGTGGAAGGTGGTGTGCGGGAGCAAGCGATCGGTCCGCTGCAGGCGCGAGGACAAACTGAAAGCGGGAGATGAGAACTGTGTTTGAGCGCAGCATCGGATCGGGGCTTACCGAGTGACAGACGTGGGCTCGTTCTTGACTGGCAAGAAGTCCATGCTGCTCTGACGGTAGAGCGGGCGGCGGGTCGGAGGCATGATCTCCGCTACTTGGGGCGAGTTTTGAGAGTCTGGACGGGGAGAGGTAGCATGCCGCTCGATGGCCTTTTGCACGGTCTTGCGGCGACAAAGCTCGTGGAGCTTGACACGGGTCGCACGGACTGAATGCGGCCATTCCATGGCGTTGCGAGAGAGGGCGATGTTGCGGGCGAGCTTGTCGAGCACATTTGGCGGGGGGATGACGCCCACATAGGGGGTCATGAGATGCGAGGGGATGTTGTCGAGAGTCTGTGCGCATGTGAGAAACAGGCGAACAAAGAACAGGTAGGACATACCCGAGAGAGCAGCTCGAGCTCCTCATGCTTCCACTCCCAGGCGATCTCGTTGGTGTCGACCGAGTTCCAGCTGTCGATGCTGGAGCGGGGCTTGTCGGACGCAAGGGACGAGCGGGGTTGGGAGGTCCTTCGGGGGGTGCGTGGGGACGCAGCAGGCTCGGGGGAGATCGCCGCAGGGTGGTCGAGAGCCGGGTGGGGGAGCACGAGATGGAGGAGGCCAGGTCGTCTGTGCGCAATGGGCATGGTCGTGAACAAAGAGAAAAGAGAACGAAGCGAATGCGAGCAGTCCGAGTGAGAAATCGGGGAAAATCAAAGGCAGGGGGATGGTCGTCTTCTGCCTAATTAAATCCATATCCACTTCAACATCTCCCCACGTGCCTGCTCACGTGACCGTGACGCGCCGTCAACAATGCCACACGATCTCCCCCCCTCGCTCCCCAGCCCGCTCGCCCCCCTGCGCACATCGTACACCTACCACTCCCCCAAGCCCCCCGCCGCCGGCCGCTATGTCCTCGGCGTCGACGAAGCAGGTCGCGGGCCCGTGCTTGGCCCGCTCGTCTACGGCATTGCGTACTGTCCCCTCGAATACCGCGACACGCTCGACACGATGGGATTTGCGGGCAAGTCACTCGATGACGCGCGCCTTGACCATGACTGACGCGCGTTGCAGACTCGAAAACTCTGACTCACGCCACACGCGCTGCACTGCTAAAGTCCCTTACTTCGGACCCAGACAACCTGGCCTGGTCCGTGCGTGTCCTCGCCCCTCAAGACATCTCGGCTTCGATGCTTCGACATCCACCTACAAACCTAAACCAACAGTCCCAGGCCGCGACCGTGTCTCTTATCCGTGACGTCATGGCCAGTGGCATCGACATCGCCGAGATCTACGTCGACGCTCTCGGTCCGAGTGTACCGTACCAAAAATACCTTTCTCAGCTGTTCCCAACCGCTCAGGTCACCGTCTGTCCCAAGGCCGACTCGATCTACACCATTGTCGGAGCTGCGAGCGTCGCAGCCAAGGTCACAAGAGACGCATGGATCGAGAACTGGATGTTCTCAGAGCCGGGGGATTGGGACAAGAGC
This sequence comes from Ceratobasidium sp. AG-Ba, assembly GCA_016906575.1. Classification (NCBI taxonomy): domain Eukaryota; kingdom Fungi; phylum Basidiomycota; class Agaricomycetes; order Cantharellales; family Ceratobasidiaceae; genus Ceratobasidium; species Ceratobasidium sp. AG-Ba. The sequence continues at coordinate 2,076,531 of CP059612.1, read as the reverse complement.
ATGGGAAGCGGGTATCCATCAGGTTTGTCATGGATCATCATTCGTTTTGGCATTTAATTGACTCGGTACAGACCCAAATACCAAAGCTTGGCTAAAGTCGATCTGTGAACCTACGTTTGGCTTTCCGAGCATAGTACGATTCAGCTGGGGAACGTCTAAAACAGCCCTCGAAAACAACGGACATAACGTAACTTGGTCCGTTGATTTCATACTCTGCTTCTATCCAGAACTCATGCCCACCACTTAGGATTGACGAAAACCAGGCTTCTCTCGTTAAAGCATTTGGGACCGCCACAGGTCTAGACAAGGGCCGACCCGCATTCGCCAAGGACCTGGCAATTCGCAGCATGTCCGAGTTGTAAATGCTGCCATCGTGCTATCCGGTTTTGCTTCCCTTTGCAAGCTACTTTGTGTATTTATTTCCTGGCTGTTTGTTGTAGCCTCATTTGGTAATGCTAAAGCACATAATTCGCGTAAACGACAAGCATACTCATTCCTAGATTCCGCACTTTGGAACTCCCTCTGAACCATGTGGAATACAGACACGCGATCCAGAGTCGGCCCTGGTGCAATCAACATCGCACGAAAGTTCATCAGCTTGAAATGTGTTTTCTAGGATCCAAATATGAGGATTCATGGTGGACTGTGGCCCTGCTAAATCCGCACCCACCAGCGCGCCTACAGCTGTGTCATTTACCGCCCGGCCGCCGTCAGAGCCACACTCGCCGCGGAGTTCGATCGTTCATGAATTTCCAACGGTCACTCGGGACCGGCGCAGGCCGGATATCCCAGGCAGATGTCACCGCCATGATTCATCGGGCCACGCCATAGCCGAATGTGCAGTTACTGTAAATTAATCTGATCAATTCATACATGATCGTGGCCAGAGCAAATAACGGCAGTCTCTTACGAATCGTTCCGCCAGGCGTTGCGCGATCCTGGTCCTCGGCTATAAAAAAGCCCACGCACATCGGTGGACGTGCATCGTCATTCGTTCCCCCTCTTCCACTTGCGGGTAGCTTCGTACCTCCCACCAGCAGAGCTTTCCACTCCACATCTACTATTATGTCTACATTCTACGACCTCAAGGCAAGTCGTACAAAATGTTCTGCTTGGCGGGTGTGTTGTAATTGGCTTTGTATGCAGGCTGCTTCCCCCAAGGGTGAATACAATTTCGACCAGCTCAAGGGCAAAGTGGTCCTAGTCGTCAACGTCGCATCCAAATGGTAAGTTGATTATCGCGCAGATCGTCGCTAGATCACTGATGCTAGGACCCGAATACAGTGGATTCACCCCGCAATACACCGGTAAGATGATCTGTGTTCGCCGGGATGTGTGTTGAGACTGACGCCCACCTCAGCGCTCGAGGCCCTCTATAAAAAGTACCAGGATCGCGGCTTCGTTATCCTCGGGTTCCCCTGCAACCAGTTTGGAGGACAGGAACCTGGTACAGATGAACAAGTCGCCGAGGTATGTGCACGCTCACTCTCCAAGTCACTCAAGATCTAATGTTCTACTCCCTCTCTAGTTTTGCCAACTTAACCATGGTGTAACCTTCCCATTGATGAAGAAATCCGATGTCAACGGTGACAATGCCAACGAGGTTTGTCCCTACATATCGTTCTCTCACCATAACCCCATCTCACGCCTATTCAGGTCTACAAGTACCTCAAGAACGAGAAAGCCGGTCTCCTGGGGCTTACCCGTATCAAATGGAATTTCGAGGTATGTTCACCGCCGCCCACTGCCCGCCCATCACTCACCGCCTTTGCCCCGACAGAAATTCCTTATAGACCGCGAAGGCAAGGTTGTCGGCCGCTGGGCGTCAACTACCAAACCGGAGTCACTCGAGGCCGATATTGAAAAGCTGCTTTGACTGGCACAGGATTGAGGGGCAAAGAAAGTGAGGAGCCGGCTGTGAAGTTGCGGTATGGATCGTCTTGCGATACCTGGAGAAAGTAATATAGAATCTTGTGAATGGAAGGCGGCCGGCTGGTTAGAAATTGCGCTCGATTGATTGGCCGTTCAACGTCATGCTATTCAAGATTCTGGACTTGGGCGCGAGGCAGAGCCACCAGGTGGAAGAAATACCGCGTAAACTACAGCATTGATATGATTGATTTTATGCTCATGAAGGCACTACGATACTGGGGTAGGCTGTCTTCTGGACTCCAGTTCCTGAACAGCCTGGTGAGTTCGAGAGTCCAAATCGTAATCAGCTAACTTACCTTGCGTTTTTGAGCAAGGAGAAAATTCTGTCGCTCCTCAACACCGACTAACCAGTACCCAATTGCACCGAATACACCTCCCGAGAGCAGATAGGAGCCGGGGGCTATGGGAGATAGACACGAAATTTAGAAATCAGATCTGGAAACTACAAAATGAATTTGCATACATTGAAGAATCGCTCGCTTCTGTATCCCAAGCTGCCACGCACGAGCAGCCATGCCAAATACACCAAAGCCTAGGACGTTTCCCAGGAGAGACATAGTGACTAGCAGGAAATCAGGTTTGGTCACGTGGGGCACAGCTTCCTCCGCTAAGCAACCAGCGGCTACTTGGATTGTCCAAGCTCACAGACGACCGGAATATAGCCGACTCGAAAACGAGGGCTTTGTCGAAGAGAAAACTGGAAGCCGTATAGAAAAAATTCTGCTGCTGCACTCAAGTGGTCCCGTACAATTAATTACCTGCTTAAATCGGTTCTTGCGCGCTGATTGATGGGCAATCATTCACGTCTCTAAAAGGCAAATTGGTTGTTTCTCTGAAGGGGCCATACGTTCTGTGACGAAGCACCGCACAGGCAATATCTTTGCTTACGAGAAAGACATCTTGGATTGGCCTATGCTTCAGGAACCTCTAGAGTCTTTGCGGCTGTCAAGATGCGCCGCTGGTCGCGTAGCCTCCTCTTTCGAAACGGCCGATCGACTCAGGTGTATGGGTATAACCATAGCCATGCGCAGCTGCGGTACTGGTGAGCGTGCCTCCGCGTCCCCAGCGGTGGAGGCCAACCGCTCACCTCGAAGCGCCGAATGATAGTCGTTCCTGGAGAATCGCTCTATTTTCAGCCACCCGACCAGGTTCCCATACGCACTGGGAGTTCAGGCAGTCTTACACTCTTGCGGGCCATGCCAAATTAACTATTCACGAAAGACTCGGGCTCGGTCCATTCGTTCTCCCTACTCTCAGAACATGCCAAAATTTTCCTTTCAATGCCTACAATTCGCTAATCTCAACTACGTCACGGGCACGCCGCTTTGGAACCGCGTTGGCGATATGTACGACTGCTGCGCCGCCTCACGCAGCTTCTCGCCCGGCTGATGGCACAAAAGCGGCAAACTTTCTCTCATTCTTTTCTCGACGTTCTCGACGAGGCCGGTCCAGCTACCCCACCCCCAAACGGACATTCTACCGACTGATGCGCTGCTCCGGCTCTTCTTTGTGCCCATCCCTCCCGTGCTTAGTTGGGACTGCCACCCCTTTCGTCGGCGAATATATAACACCCGCCGCCCACCACAGGTCCCGTCATATACCTAACACTCGCTTGCATACCGTATTCACTACCTCACGAGAGCTCCTGCAAATACTTCCATGACCCAACCACTCATCAATCGTCGCTGGAATCGGTACCGCCCAGTCCCAGGGCAGTTTCCCCTCGATAGCCTCAACAATTGGGAAGGGTCAGGCTTGGCCAAATCAAAAGTTGATTGGGAAGATCTTCTGACCCGCGGACCAGGAAACATAGCAGTACATACTTGTATACCATTGGGTAAGCACCCCCAAAGTTTGAACAGAACACGCATCCAATTCCTAACCTTAAATAGTCTCATGTCGACGGTACTACGTAGTAACCAGCGATATGATGCCTAAATTTCGACGAGTGTGCAACCCTCGTGACGACCCGCGAGCTGTTGCAGCGCAGCTCATACACGAGTGGTTGCATAACCGCCGGGAGTTTATGGTCGAGTATGACTTTGGTGGTGACTATGACAATCGTGGCCAATACGTCGTATGGGTCACTAGGTGTACGTATAATTCCGTATAACACTCCGCCCGTAAAACATACTGAAATACCTTAATTTAGTCATATCTAGACTCGAACGTCTCCCAGTTCAGTCATGTCAAGGTGAAGGCCGAACCATTCAGGAGGCTAAACATGAGGGAGCACGACTGCTCCTTGAAAGTGGACTTTGTGTAAGTGCTCTATATTCATACGTGGTATCTATTACTGATAGCCACCGCTATACAGATGATCTGCTTGTGATATGCAACCATCGCCCTTTCCACCTCAAATCACTATTGAGACAATACCTTCGTTTACCAATCTCATAGCCGCCTGACCCCATCGTCCCTGGCTACTAGCATCATACCCGTTTCTGAATCCGTTTCGTCGTTATTGTATTAGTATTTTAGCATACCCTGGCTTAGCATACCAGAAACCGCCAGTCGTTCGTCTTATATTATGTATGCTGGCCCCCTTAAGCGTTTTTCTTTTGTGATGTATACCCCACTTGTATCCGCTAGCTACCTTTGTCCCCAGACGATGCAGTATGTTTGACTAGCTTTCAACCATTGTAATACAACACCGCACTTGGGTTCCGTATATCTATCACGCAATAATATACTACAGGTGGGTTACATAACAATCCTGCTACGATCATGGGAGGTCTACAGTTAGAGTCCTAGAGAGTTTATGAGACTACCCCATGTACTTGCCCGGCAAAAAGTCTGGAGACAATCATTGGCCCCACTCAAAGCTGACTTGCGACGGCAGTGAAATTTCTACATATCCTTCAGAGTCCATATATTTCTCCAAGCTTTACGACATCCGTCGGATGGGAGAAACCATCTGGTGTGGTGCCGATTTGGCTTTTGTTTGTACAGCATTCTATTATAGTCCAATAGACCCACTTTCAGTGGCACTCCTACACCCCCGATACGAATACCGCCGCTTCATCATGCGTCGCCAACTCGGCCTCCGAATCACCTGCATCTGTTCCCTCCGTTGCTTCGTGCCTTTCAAGGAGATTTAATACATACAACGACGCATAGGATGAGCTCTCGGATGACGATAAGGATTATGACTTTCTCGCTGGCTTGGCAGCGTACTATGCTATCATTAATACTCGCTATAAACACAGAGGGCCCGTATTCACCTCCTCGGTAACACCCATGTCCTTTGGTAGTATGTTCGCGGCGAAGCACACCACTACTATTTTCGTGAAGCTTGTCCGGGTCCCTCCCCAGACCTTAAATTACTATATTCTGGCCGAAATCAAGGATAACCAAGCGTTCTTCAATAGCTCTGTTCTCCGAACACTTTTTGCCTATTTAGATATTGTGCTTGCTCGGTACCTTGTATATACACAAGTCAAACCAAACTTGCTTGACGCAGCATATCCATACACGACACAAAGTAAACTCGGCCTCGAGTAACGCCACCACCAGGGGGGATGTATATATGCGATGTAATACATATAGTAAGAGCAAACAGAAGAACAGGCTAGAACAAGAATCCATCACTACCCGATCTGCCGTATTCTTCTTAAGTTTATGCACATAGTATAGGCTTGGTATTAGATTTAAATTTTAGACACCTGCATAACTTCATTACCGGAACGTGAAGGTTCGTTGAGCGTCGGCAGATGAGGGAGATGCGAAACGGGCAGAAGATCTGTAATCGTGTTGCGTTGCCGTTTTCAAACCTCCCGCGAGCGATAATACCAGCACTTACAACAAACATTTAGACACTATGATTGACCCGCCCACGGTGCTGGCATATAGCCACTTTCCCACCACAAGTTATCATAATGTATGCTCAAGAGGTGCTTCGTAGCCCGTTTTATGCTCAATGAAGCGAAAAAAAAACCTCTGGCTACTGAAATAGAGGCTTTTCAAAACCATGGTCATGGCCAGTTTGACATTGCGAAGCACAGAATCTCGTACTCGCAAAGCTCATAAATGAACAGACTGCGTATGGTTTTGGCTTATCTCAAATCCCAGAAACTTGAAGTATTGTGACACTATTTAATTTTCCTAGGTTAGACTTGCTTAAAACTTTGAATACAGTATATTCAGGCCATATTTGCTGAACGCGCCAACGCTGGTTGACACGATCTTGGGCGTCCTCAACGCACATTCATTCGATATTCGCGGCGAGACAAAGGTTGATGTCACAGCTTACATGTGGCTCGTGCGTGGGAGAGAAGGCGTTTTCAAAATATGAATAACTATCCTTACTCTTAACTCTCTCTTACCATTAAACGTCGTGCTCCCTGTTTTTCTACATCACATTTTCACACCATGTTCGCTTCGTCATCACTAGTTCGGTACTTGCAGAGTTCTCTGGGTAGATCGGCATCACTATCGCAGCTGTTCATGATGTTAACCCTAATGCAGTCCTACAAAATACAGGCAGTAGGACTTAAAATTCACAACATCATGGACGATGGTTCCAGACTTCACAAATAAGGAACGTTTGCCCGAATGGAATTTAAGTTAGTTAGACTACAAGCCGGGGCGACCATGAGGCCTGCAGGCCTAACCGTTCATCTCGCATACATCTTAGTCGATAGCGGCAAGTTACGATCAAGTTAAGGTGTCAAACTATGTCAGACGTAAATCAGCTATCTGATTGGGTGGCTAGTGCCGCGCGACGAACTGCCACAGAGAGGATATTTGTGAGACCTATACCGCCAATGCACGACCAAAGGTTGGTAATCAACTAGTATCACTATAAGGACACGCATATATCCTCGTCTACGAGCCCTCAACTGGCAAAACGGTTGGGTTCTGCCCTGATTCTGCAAATCAGATGTTAGTGCTTCCCAAGTAATATCGGCAGCTTTATGGGCATAGTGGGTGAACAATCAAGACAGTCGTTGTAATGCTTTCACCTTAAATAATGTGACTCTACCGGCTCGATAAATGTGCCTGGCCATTATGCGGTAAGACTCTTGGATCGTACAAGCTTCAGGCAAAGCAACTCGTTGTAGAATCATGATATGAGAAACCTAAGCAAAAATCTTCCAGTGCTGTCCATGCTGGTAGAGTGCAGAAATGTGCCGCCGCGAATTTCTGGGAACTTTGGGCAACACGTATGTAAACCTGCAAGTTGGATCTTTCGGTAGAAAACCATCTGCCTCTCCTTTTGGGATGGAGGACATACCCTCCCCTTTACTCTTCAGAATTTGGAACGCTGTTCAGATGCGCATATACAATACTCTAATTACCAAAACCGTCACGAGATTAAAGTCCTAAGAACAACACAAGTATTTCTCAGCGCACAGAACCACAAGCCGTCACGACAAGGGAAAGAAAGCAAATGCATATTTGCGAGAGGACATAGCAGTGGCTAGCACAATACAGTAGTCCGTTTCGGCACTATCAATCGGTTAAAGAACCAGGAGTTCGCATGAGGACGCGCGCCCCGTCCGCTGGTGTAGCTTGACAGGGACAATCGCTTAAAACGGAAAGGGAAGAGACAAAGATGTGTCAAGTGTGGTTTGTATGGATGCAAATGAAAAATATGACCGGATGAAACCAAATTTGAATGAGGCCGGTAATGCCCAAAAGCTGAAAACTAAAACCAAAAGAGAGAGCGCGGGGAAGAATGAAAATTAAGGTGTCCGCAAGGCAAATGGGCGAGAGAAAACAGGCAGAATATGTACAAGGAAGAACAGAGACAAGGTGAGAGTCGCAGACCAGGAGCGAGTGACATGAAGGGGCATAAACATGGACGTATATCAACTTGGAGGAAACTGGGCCTGTCCATTAGCTAACAGTCTCGAAGTCACGTGAGTTGCGCGTAATGTTTACGCAGTAATCTCGGTTTCAGGCTTGTAGTTGGCCTTGGCCCATTCGCGTGCGAACACACTTGCTTTGAGGAATTTCTTGTTGGCGTACTTGCGGCAAACGTACAAGGACTCGAAGGCGGGATCACAGAGTCGTTCGAGTAGGAGCTCGTGGCCAGCAGCAAGTTGTTCCTCAGCGAAGCCGGAGTAGAACACAAACGGCTCAGTCTGAGAGAACAATCAGCCACGGACATAAGTCACATCAAGATACTCACCCAGTCACCGCCGAGCATCTTACGAGCCGAGTACATGCCGATGGCCGCGATCAAGCTTGGCTTTGCGCGCAGGAAGCGGTGATCGAGCAGCGTCATCTCCATCAAGAACTTGCTCAAAGTACGGGTTTGAATGTCATAATCGTCCGCCTTGCTGATGCGGCGGCACCACGAGTAAGGCGAGCAGTAGCTTGAGATATTGAAATCTAGAGTAGAAAGTATAATGCGTTCGCCCTTCAAAATTTCTTCACGTTCGTAGCCGCGTTCGGTCATGAACACAAACTCGTCAACCGAAGGCGCCAAGATTTCCTCATACTTTGCCGCAATAAACATGGCAGTAACGCCGACGAGCTGAAGCTTGATGAGGGATACGACCTGAGCAATGGATTAAAACACGATGTAAACCAAAGAATGAAGATGAAACATACCCGCTTGGAAAGGAAGCGGTCGACAATGTTGATGGCGATCCAAAGTGTCTCAGGAAGCATATGGTAACGCATATGAACTTGCATGAGCCAGTCTACGAGGGTGGCACGCATCGACCATTCGATCTCGGTTTGACCAGAGATGTAATCGGGGTTCGGCATGCACTGAGTCTGCAAACAATTTAAGTGGCTATCCCGATCCACCAGGCTGAAAACGTACCTCCATCGATTCCATGTATGCAAAAATCTCGTCGGCGTACTCAGATACCATTGTAGTATCCCACTCATCAACTTCATCCTTGAAGGTCTCACGGACAGCGTTCACCTGGGCCTCGGAGCGCGCCAACCTATCCGGGCTGAGGTAGAGCCAATCTTCAGGATCATATTCATCAGCATCCATCGTGTCCTCATCTTCGTATGATTCATCGGCAACGGGGGAAGGCGTTTGGTCAACAGGAGCGTCCTCGATCTCGGTATCGAGGGCGATAGCCTCTTCGACTTCCATTTCGTAGTCATCCTGAATAGGCGCCGGGGCGGGAACGACGACCTCCGTTTGTGTCCGTCGAAGCGTCCCGCGCTTCGGCAGAGGAGCAATAGCGGGGCGGGCGTTCTCGTTGTAGGAAGCGGTCCGGGCTGGTTGGACACGCTGGGCGATCACGGGGGCAATGTTGCTGGCAGGGGCGGCGGAACGAGGACCCTTCTGCTGGAGCGGCACGCGCTGAGTAGTAGAATTCACAGTAACTTTTCCCAGGGCAGCTTTCCCGGTGTTGGCCTTTTTGGCGTTGTTGGAGAGATCGTTGAGAACCCGGCGCTGGGGGGCAGCAGACGGTGCTTGGGCACCGAGGGCCGCCTTACCAGCGTTGGCTCCCGACGCAAAGCGGTTTGCGTTCTCATCCGGGCCAGCATTTTTGGAGCGCATCGGGCCAGTCTGGGCGGCGAGTCGAGTGCGGGTCTGGAGACAAGGCGAACGAGTTAGCAGGAGCGAGCCTAGCCGGTCCAACATGGACAAGCCGCGGAAGCCCGATAACGTACACGGATGTTCTGTGCCATCGTTAGTTCGTGTTGTAGAGTTCAAGTGTCGGATACTTGGGTTGTTCGTCTCTCGATGTAGCCGCAGCCAATGTGGTGCGGTGGTGGGGTGCGGCGGTGAGAGTTGTATGTTGGTGCAGACGACTCGTTCGAGAAGCAAAAAGTGGACAGGAATGGACAACACAATTATACAGGAAAGGTAGAGCGAGCAGAAGACGAGTTGAAAGCCGAACGCAGACGAAGACACGGGTAGGTCGACGAGGAACGAACGAGGCCAGTTCGAACAAAGTGGGCTCCTGTATGTCCTCAGGGTCGGTCACGAGACCGCGAACCTGGCGTCATCAATTCCACTGAAATTACGCCACCCGCCTAACCTGGCCTCAAACAGCTTGTCAGACGTCTGAAACAATGGTATCATCTACTTGGAAACACTTCTTTTCTGAATTTGTTCCATCCCGAGACCCCGCGTGGCAGCGCTGGCCCGAGCTCATCTGCACTCCCCTCTCTGCTTGTATGCTCGCTCAGCCCGCGAATGGCTCAGATAGGCTGGCGCAAGTTAGTGATCTCCAGGGGTATATCTTACGTGAAAAACACGCCTGCTCCAGGCGTTTTCAGCGTGTCTTTTTTTCTAGTTCATTTGTTGATCTCACCAAGAAGTACCATAGCAGACACACACGACCAAACAGCGACCGCCCTAAGGGGATCTCCCAGTATGGTTTCGACTTTAATGATTGTGCCGTTCGGGATGAGTACAAGATCGCATATTGATACAATGTGGCGCATACAGTACTGCATGACGTCGGCAATATCACCATGAGGCTAATAGAGTTTGACGCACAAATATGGATTATTTGCTTTGATTAGACATGTCGAACAAGATTGACAACACTCTGAAGAATGTAATTACTGACACAATATTTATCCAAAAATACCTATCACCTTCAGAGACGGCTATTTTACACTAATGATGTTCGGACGCATAACTAGAAAAATGGTTGTACGAACAAAGGGGAACATGGGCTAGGGATCATAAACCGAACACCATGCGCGAGCGTCCGATGGACATCAAGAACGAGCGTGCGAAGAGCTGAGGGCATGCCTCACAGCTCATTGCCCTGGGATAACTTGGTGAAGATCTGTCAGAGCAGTCGGGTTGTCTTAGCGGGCTTCCACTTTCCGCACAGACTCAGACTTGCCTGATAGTAGACGTTAGAACTCTGGGCTCCCGAAATGGACCATTTGCCGTTGATAACTGTGAGTGGTATGCTTAAGACTCCCATGCTCCGGCTCTTTTCAACCCTTTCCTCCACTTCGGCGCAAAGCTCATTTGACTCCAAAAACATGCACGCCTGCCTGATATTTAGCCAAAACCAATTCAAAATTTGACCCACTTACTTCTTGATGAGACATCAATCCCGTTTTCTCAGCATATTCTGCTAGAATCAGAAAATCTTCGATATCTTCCTCCTTTTCGTGGTGTGCTCGGAACAGTTCAGTGAGCAAGTTTTGTTGTGCATTCTGTCCCCCCTTTTGATACGCATACAGGAGCAAGCGGTTGGCCGATGTTGACTTCCACACAGTGCCACCGGGCCGGCGGCTATGTCAGATGTTTCAGTAATCCATATGAAATAGGATGGTACTGGTTCTTGGCGCTCACAGAGTCACACCAAACTCGAGCGCTCTAGCCGCCATGGTATGGTAAATACCGGCCAATCTACGTTCTCAGCTGAAAAATTACGCCACCATAGGCAAGCGCTCATTTACCGTTGGCTGAATCCCTTTCTCTTCTCCTCGTCCATTCTTGATACGAGAGCATGGAACTCAAAAGGCTTGTATTCGATAATGAAGGTGACGGGTAGCTTATTTGTGTACGCTCGGGCAATTGCCTTTCGGAGTTCTAGTGTGGCTATATAACACCAAGGGCTGGTCACAAATGACAAGTTACAGTATAAGTATTTGAAGTTCGGTAGACTGGAACGCAGCTGTGCGCTCACCAAACAACATCGCTCGTGACGGAGAGGGAAATGGTTACGTTGGGTTGAGACATAGAGGGGTAACCAGGGGTATATGGAGTGGTTTGAGCGCTTGGTCGTGGTGCAAGGGCTGGGGATTCACAACGGGTATGTATCAACGCCGTCATCTGGGCTTATGAACCTGAGTGATCAGCGAGAACTTCTTATACATGCAGCTCGGTTAGAGATGCCCGAGAAATAACCATTTGCAATTAGCCTCTTCCACTAGTGTGTGTGGCATAATTCGCCGGCCAAAGGCGTGTTCAGGCTGGAGTGGATGCGCTTGGTGCTGCTTTAGGTGTGATAATAGGTCGAAATATGTTTGGATCTCCGCATAGGGGGCGAACTGGTTTAGCGGCAATAGTCGACCGATCTAAGCGGCGACCTAGTTATCTCAAAATGATGTATAAGCGGGGGTGAAGACCGACCATTCATTCGCATATGATGAAAGAACGCGGTTTGGGCCGTTTCTCCTGGTCCTTGAACTGATATATGCTGGTAATCAATGTGTTGTGCCTCGTTGCCTGGGCTGTGAATGTGGAATAAAGAATGCGAGTGATTAAGCTGGCGGCCTCGGAGAACAGCAAAGCATTCAAATAGTTCGTTCATGTAGTGGTTTGCGCATACACTCATAGTTATAAAGCTACGATTGCGGTAGAAGTTTGCGTTTCCAAAACTAGTTGATTTCCCAGTAATAAGACGTTGCGGAACATGGACTTGGCAGGCGTCTCGGGCCCGATCTCGTGCTGGGTTGGTATGAGTGTTTTTACCTGTTTCGCCAATGAGACAGTCAGCAAGCGGCGAAGGAAGGCCGATCTAACTCGCGGCTAGTGCACGCTCAGGTGACGCCTCAGGAGTTTTTGTCTTGTTCTCTCGGGAACTTTCCCAGTCCCCTCGGTGTTACCCAGGTTGATCATTTGGCCTTGTTTGATTGCGGATATCAAGTTCTTTCAACAAGCGCCTGGCTGTTACCTGGTCAGCCAAGCAACCACATCCCAGAGTCCGGGCACTCTGAGGATGCCTAGCGACATGCAAAGCGTACGGCCCTTATCTCCACTATTAGTCCATGAGCCACTAGAAAAACAATGGAAATCACTTGGGGTTGTTGCTCTAACTGTGCAAACGCCTACCTCTTCCAATTTTACTCCCTCCGAGACTTCGCCCAGCCCGCCCCCGTCGCGATGGAAAACACCAGAGTTTCTGTTCTATGGGCTCGTATTTCTCGTGGTCGTACCATACATGATGAAAATTCCGTTCGATCTTAGTAACGGTAAGCAGTAGCTTGATGTCCATTGACCGCATCTGAGTATACTTTCAAAGAATCGAACCCCAATTTTTTCAAGATACTGCCGCGCCTCCAACCAGGATGGCTATTGGGGAGGCGCGTGGTAAGCCAAGGCGGTTTTGTGTTGATTATTGAACCTGATTATGAGATAGGACAACAGTGATGCACAATACCGCTCGTTTCGCTCTAATATCCCTTCTTTACTGGCGCTCTCTACAGTTCACATAATCTCTGGCCAACTATACACAAGAATTGGTCACCTATTTGCGACGGACTCGCCTACCGACGCCTCTAGGCGCTCACCCAATATTTCGCGAATTCCGTTTTTGCTAGGCTTTTCGCTACTTATGCTCGCTGGGCTACATGGGACCAGCTCCTTGAAGATCATTACGATCCTCTGGGCAAACTACTGGATTGGGAAGCTTAAAATTCCAGCGGTTACTTGGGTGTTTAATGCCTTTGTTTTGTTTACTAGCAACTGGTATGAGGGGTTCCGGTTTAGTGATATCCACGGCGCTTTGGCTACATTGGTCGGTCCCTATAATTTAAATACAAGTCCAACGGACTGATTTTATGATAGGATAGGATAGCCGGATTTTATCCACGTTGGCATATTAGTTTTAACATCACTATGCTGCGGATGTTGTCGTTCAACATGGACTATTATTGGGCTTCCAAGACTACTACCAGTAGCCAGGTACATAGAGCAGTCTTCAAACGCTCGAGCGATTTTACCTGATATCCGACTTCTGAAAGCCTAGCACTTCAATGACACACAAGCAACGCATTGCAACCTCCCATCCGACCGATGCATATTCGTTTGCCAGTTTCCTGGCATATGCTATATATCCTCCGCTATATATCGCTGGTCCCATAATTTCTTTTAATGATTTTATGTGGCAGGTCTGAGAAATCCGCTTGAGAATCGCTTTTGCACTAATGAATTCTGCCATTAATTAGATTCACCGACCCACGCTCTTAAACAGCTCAGGCCGAGTGCCATTTCCTACCACATATGCACTGCGATTCCTTGCCTGTCTGCTTACCCTCGAACTCATATTGCATACAATGTATGTGGTGGCCATGAAAGATACCCGCGCCTGGCATGGCCTAAGCCCGCTGCAGCTAAGTATGGTCGGATTCTGGAATCTTGTAGTCGTGTGGATGAAAGTAGGTGTGAGGCCTGGGTATTACAAGCGAAATTTGCTGATATACATTCGCATATGGTAGCTATTGATACCGTGGCGTTTCTTTCGATTGTGGGCATTGGCAGACGGAATCGACCCTCCCGAAAACATGGTACGGTGCATGGCGAACAATTACTCCGCACTTGGTTTCTGGAGAAGTTGGCATCGTAGTTATAACCTTTGGATCATTAGGTACGAAATTGTCAATATTCTTTTTACCAACTAATGCGGGGTGAAGGTATATTTACATCCCCCTTGGTGGATCGTCATATGTCCTAAGGAATACACTGGTGGTGTTTACGTTTGTTGCGCTATGGCACGACTTATCATTTAAGCTGCTCGCGTGGGGATGGTTAGTTAGCCTGTTTGTTATTCCGGAAGTGCTAGCTAGGAGTTTTGTGAGTGCTTCCAAGGTACGCTGCCCTGACAAGCCTAGAGCCTCTACTGATTGTTGTCTCCAAGTTTGGAAATCATATTTGGTACCGGCATATATGTGCTCTCGGTGGAGTGGGAAATATCCTACTCATGATGAGCGCCAACCTTGTCGGATTTGTGATAGGCGTCGATGGTATGAGATACTTTGTGTCCGAAATCACTGGGAGTTGGCAAGGTCCTTGGTCTCTTCTCATGTCAATGGCGGTTTCCACTCATACGGGGTCTAGGTCTCCGCTTCCTCCTTGCGGCTAGTGCGTGCCTTTTCGTCGCTGTTCAAGTGATGTTCGAGTATCGGTTTGTCTCATTCGTCATCGACTGGTAACAACCGGCTGATCAATGCAATATACAGGGAAGAGGAAGCCCGGAGAGGTATTTATCGACGATGCTAGGTTCTCGGGTGAAAGCTTCGTGTGCCACGTTTACAAGGCCAGTTCATTGTTGCTGTGATATTATTCTACGTCCAGGGATACCATCGTATTGTACATCAGAGCCTAATTTCATATATGCCTCATTGATTCTAGCGATCCAAGGGGCTCCTCTTAATCGCTTAACTTCTCTTCGTGACGAGTTGGGGATGGGGAACGGCGGGGCTTCGCAGGAATCGGTGGCGGCCCCATATCCCCAAGGGGTGATGCAACTTCGCGACCGCCCATTGCTCCTGGAATATTACCACGACCTGCAGCTCTCGAAACGGTGAATCTTGCGCCACCGGATGACGTTGCGAAGGGAGAAGACAGGCCTAGTAGGTTTGTCTCCATCATGGCACGAGGGCTCGGACGAGGCGGAGGTAGTAGGTTGGTGGAACCGCGGGAAACATGGCTAGGAGTTGGCTGCAACGACATTGATGCGGGATATGGAAGGGCTGTGAACGTTGTTGCTGGGGTGCGCGAATCATGATTTTTGGTGAAAGGCATCAGTGGTTCTCCTAGGGGAAGATGTTGTACCACCACGCGCTTAGACAGAACTTCGGCCTAGCGGCGTAATACTTGGGAGGTCTTTGTTAAAGGTACTGACGAGTGCGTACTGACCTCATACATCTTCATTAGCCCAATATTAACCTTTCGCCATACGGGAACGGATGATGCAATGGAATACAGTTGAGGCGAATGTTCATGAAACGGTCCTGTCTTGATAGTGTTGTTGCGCAGTATGGAAAGTGTGTAGAGATCAGATGGAGGATTGGGTAGAGGTCGCTGCAGTACAACAGACGGTGAAGTACCGGGCTTGTCTAAAGAAAAACAAATGGCTCTAGTTGTTCGGAGCAACGGGATGATGAGACTTACCCCTAAGTTGGGCGCTGCCCCATATGTATCCCAAAAATGAATAGTCATCTAGACCCCACACCCCGTGGCTGCCTGCTGGCTCTAGCTTGTATACATCCTGCAGTTTCCAGCATACATTCAAATACCTAAAATAAAAGCTGAACTAGGATAGGTCGAAAACGATAATTCTGGGTAGGCTTACCTTACAAAAACGTCAAGAACGATGCTCCGTTCTATTTCAACATGGCTCGAAAGGAATCCAATTTTATGTAGACAAAGCAAAAAGACCAGGAACGACAACTCGTGTCCAGTGCCATAGTCAATTCGAACGAATGATCCGAACGATGTCAGGACATAAGGCTGCAGGAACGCAATCGTTCTATGGAGTTCATTAGGCAACAGCGCCTCGAGTACGGCTTCAGATCGCTGACACTTAGGATTAGCATCGCATCATAGCTGGAGATCGCAAATTACATGCCTCCTCGAGCCGCTGACCCCAGTCTCGGAACGCAAGGTTGCCATACCGCTGCGGAGACTCCTGAGGGGGTATATCACTGATCCATGAATCGAGTTCCTCGAGAAACGCCATCAAGGCGCAAATAGGCTAAACAAATTCAACCGCATTTAGCTTACATCGATTTGCCTAGCCTTGGACTTGCACCTACTTCCTCGGCTACGGATTGAGGACCGTGCCCCAGTTCGGTGCCAACGACCGCTTCCCCCAGTCTCTGAATGTACAGAAGTATATGGGAGTAGCACTCGGAACGCTGCCAAGCCAGAACGTCGGCATCGGTTTGAATCAACGGTTGTGGTGGAAAGCCTTGTTCAAAAGAGGCAATATTCAGGGTGGGAACCGTAGGAAGACTAGCTTGGCTCATGGTGCAACGTTATATACGGTAGATTATGTCGTTACCAACGAAGTGTAGACGTTCCCAATGATGGGAGCTCTATACTTTCGAAGGAGCGC
The DNA here is from genome assembly GCA_016906575.1 of Ceratobasidium sp. AG-Ba. Taxonomy (NCBI): domain Eukaryota; kingdom Fungi; phylum Basidiomycota; class Agaricomycetes; order Cantharellales; family Ceratobasidiaceae; genus Ceratobasidium; species Ceratobasidium sp. AG-Ba. Next base: position 2,059,864 of record CP059612.1, on the reverse strand, counting down.
CGGTGCACGGGCCACGGTATTTTGATTACTAACCACAAAAACATGCAAGCCGTCCTGGGTGTGTAGCACGGGCGACCACCTCGGCTTCCTGGCAACGCATTGCTCAAGGTCACTAACGCCCTGAGTCTACAGGTATAGACCACTCCCAAGCTTATAAAACTAATTTGTGCATAATCGAAAACGGCCTACATTCAGTGGTGTCATGGGCCATCGAGCAGAACTTGAGTGGCCTGGCGAAACCGAACCAGCGAACCACCGGCATTCCGGAGATGTGGGGTATATACAAGACGTACCCACGATGTCTACAAGTTTTCGACCGGCGCATAATACAGCTTTCCTACGGTTAACCGTCTTAACTAGTTCGGTGCTGTCACGTCGAGGGGTTGTTCTTATCGATTCATACGACGAGGTCTCGATAGGACGCGACAGATGTGCAACCCCTAGACTAAGACTTAAGGAGCTTGCCGTATCCAAGTATCATGCTAGTATCTACTGGGACACTCGGACGCAACTCTGGTCACTGGTAGACATGGGTTCGACCCATGGAACTCATCTTGTGTCCCCTGAATCAACTGAAGCTCAGCTATCTGGCTCTGTGTCTGACTACGGATATAACCTGAGTAAATCTAATAGACTGTCTGCTCCCAAAACGGCTAGCCTGCCCAGACCGCTTTCGCATTTGCAGCATATCATCGTAGGAGGCACGACGCTTGTCGTTCATATGCATTCGGATCAACAGCCATGTGATGCATGCACTATTGTTGGAAACAACTTGGTTAGCCTTGAAACTCTGAAAGGGAGCGGAGAGGCGACCACTGGGACTATTCGGGGAGAACCTGAGCCCCATACAGCAAATCCGCTCAAAGTTCTTCGGCAAAACCTCCTCTTGAGCCCAACCTACTCTGTTTCAGTGTGCAATCAAGAAGATCTTCTTCGTTCAGGCACCTATGTGGATCGCGCCGAGCGCAGACGTCAACGCTTCCCTGGGTGGCGCGACGACTATGCGCGACGCGAAGTAACCCCATCCCGAAGCACCCCAAATCGACAATTCCGTCTGCGGGAACCAGACGTACCTCGATTGCGGAGCGACGGGTCAATACAGGACCTGGAAACCGCCACACCCATACCTCTCAGCAACGTGGGACACCGCCTCTTGGCGAAGCAGGGATGGACTCTGGGGTCTGCCTTAGGTGTCCGCTCCGGAGATGAAATAGCCTCAAATGCTCTCACTGAGCCACTCGTGCTCCAGGGGACGATTGACCGTCGTGGCTTAGGGATGAACCGAATATAGTAGATCCAGGCACATAGTGCTTTCATGTGTATCCCTAGCAAAAGAATGCGCATCCCGTCGCCTCTATACTTTACTGCTACATAAGAACAGTCTCGACACAATGTCCGAAATAATTTGGCTTGAGCATACACTCAATCATCCTGGCCAATAGCAAACATAAAAAGGCTCGAAAAGTTGTTACAGGGTGCAAAATAGAATACTCGAAAGGTCCAGCATTGCACAGCAAATAATGAGAAACAATAATAATTAAAAATAGTCGCCATGGATCTGCCTACACGGGTTTAGGCAGAGCCACCGGACTCGTACGTCAATCCCGTAGCAGAGTGTGAAGATTCTCCGGACTTAGGCCGGCCGTCAATGGTTTGGCTCAAGACGTGTGGGGGATAGTGTCGAGGGGTTGTTGTGGGGGACGTCATTGACTCCTGATATGTTAGGTTCATCGAAAGTGTCGTTGGGGGCCCTGGCGAATCAGAAGAACCAGGAGTACTGACAGCTGCGGCAGCAGCAGCAGCCTGTGCCTCAGCTTTTGCCTGGCGCTTTCTGATGCGAGAAGGGTGTGTGGAGGTCGGTTTTAGCCCCTAATGGCGTAAAGAGCACCAAGATGAGCAAAGTTCAATCGTGAAAGGTTAAGAGTAGCCGCTCACCAAATGAGTTGCCTTGATCAATATCTGATGTCGTGTGCGACTTGCCCCAAATCTCTCAACCACCCAATCCCAGTCTATTTTATCCTGACCTGCCGCTTTTGAGGTCGCACGACTATGTTCAGCGAGCTTCTTTAGTTTTTCGGACTCTTCATCTCGCCATGTGCCGTGATTGACCTGATTGGATTGGGTTGAACCAGTTAAGCCCTAGGCAGATCAGTCGGAGAAACTATCGACTCACGTTCGCGGCGCTCCGCAATGTAGAATTGTTGAAAGAAACGTCAATGCTAGATGGTGTGCGAGAGAGCGTCTCTCGCTGAATTGTCGGATCTGTGCCATAAAATCCTTTTGGAAGTTGGTCGTGCGCAAAATATTCATCCATCCCAGAAGGCACAGCGGGGTGAGAAGAGGGCGTTGGACGAGGGGACCATGGGCTGTGAAAGGTCGGAGGATATGCCGAAGATGAATATGGTGGGAGCCCATGCGGCATTGTGTTCTCCAGATGTGAGGAATTAGTCCTACCCCGGAGAGTAAAGTCGGTGAGCTGAAAACAGAGTAACGATCAGGACAAACTACTGCAAACACGTGAATAAGCTCACCATCATCCGCTCACATATCGACTTCGCATCATGCAACACCTTCATCGGGTCCGCGCCTGAACCCATTTGCAACGACTGAGCCAACACGTCCTGTGGGGTCGCGCGCTATGGATAATAGAGTGGACCGAGGTTTCGCCGCCCATTCAATTCCAACAACGAAGAGACAAGATAGGAAAGTGATTAGCGGTCCAAACAATGCCCCGGCGTTCTTAGGAGCTTGGACCCACCAGCAGATTACCCGCATCGTTGTTGAACTTGAGGCACAAAGCACGGGCGCGTTCGTAGAACTGGGGAAAGTTCGCAATCATCTCGGTTTCTCCAAGCGAATGGGATACGTTCGATGAGCCATCGTCTGAACTTGTTGTAACAAGGGCATCGGTGCCACCCGGTGCACCTAGCGTGGATGAAGACGTAAAGGAGCCTGCCGAGTTGATGCCAGTAGGCGCGGGCGGCCCCCCACTGGAAGGAGGGGTATAATACGGACTTATTCCGTCAGGAGCGGTGTGTCCTGGAATTGTCGGTGACTGTGAAGTGGAACTGTCTGAAATCGATGTAGGGGGTGCAAAGGTATTTGAGGAGGCGTTGCTGAACCGTCGTTGGGGGGAGGCAAAGGCTCGGCGTGACGAACTTGGGACGGGGGCTGGTCCGTGGACTAATACGTTCATGGTGAGCGTTTCAGCAGGGGATTGGGACTGGGAGTTGGCAGAGTGAGGGCGGTCACTGGCTGGGCTAGGAATGATCCTCTGAATGATGGGGCCTGAGCTGTGGCTGGGGGCGGCGCGGCTGTCTGGACGAAACTACGGAACAGATAGGGATATGCCTGTCAGCCTTAGATATAGCAAGCCAAGCAAGAAGTAGGCCGGTTCGCAGGGGAGATACGTGGCAATATGCGGACTCACAGGCGAGTTCATGCCGCTCAAACCGCTCGTTGGTCGGGGCAAAGCGCGGCTCTGCTGAGAATTCGAAAAATCCGACATTTCCCATCGGTGGTCGGGATATGACAGGCGAGAGTCATTCGGCCTGCTTCCATCTACGGAGTGCCTTGAACGTTTGGCAGAGTCTGGATAGAGCGGTATCTCTTCTCGCGCTCGCTTGGACGTTGTATTATGCCTTTGCCCCTCGTTGGGTCCTCCGTCAGTGCGTATGCGGGCTCAGAGAGCGAGATATACTCACGGACTTGCGTGCATAAGTGCTCGCATGGTAATCGGATCAAGGTGCTCGGATGAGGAAGGCATCCCATTGCCCAGTGGTGCCATTGGATCATTCAGGAAAGCGGTCTGAAGCTCGTGACTCGGATGGTGGGTGGTAGCGGCCGACTGAGGAAATGACAATGTAGCGTGTGCAGCGTGATTGGGTTGTTGTGTGATATTTCCGTCGAAAGCGGAGCCGTAGCTCCCAGCCGGTGATAGCTGACCATATTGCTGAAATTGTCGAGCAAACGACGAGCTGCTCGAAGAAGGCACAGATCGGGACGCTAGTCCGTTCGATTCATCAGAGTGATAGCCATACGACATGCTAGGTTGGCCAGAGCGAGTTGATTCCAAAGTACTGAAAGGAGGGGTATTTGGGAGCGGGTGCGCATCATAAACGCTAGGATTTGCCGGCGCGTGGCTGGATGACGGCTGAGCTGAAGCAGTATATGCATACCCGCCTGGCACGTGGGAGGCGTGTTGGGCAGGCATGTTAACGATACAGCAGATGAGACTCTACTTGAAGTTTTCGGCCGGACGAGCAGTGGACATATGCATACCCGGGCAAGCGAAAAAAAGGGCTGAATTTCGTACGGCTGTTGTGAGGGACCGGCTGGAGCGCAGTGAACAAAACTGACGTCGCACAGCTGGCACCTTCTTGAAACGGAGCATGGCCAGCGGCTTAAGAAGGTGGGCCATGATAAATGGCCTAGCCAGCGAGGCGATGGCAACCATCCACACCACATCATCGCATAGAGTCTCGAAAGGGCGCAGGAGCCGACAGAGTGGGTGCACCCTAAGTCTGACGAGGCCGAAGAGGACGCGACAACTCCACGAGAAATTGACGATCCGAAGGCTGACTAGAACCACGCTCTACCCGAAGGACTGTTTGAGCAAGCCATAGTTTGTGTGTTCCCACCCCTTGCGGTCGGCGGAAGAGCTGTGCAGACGAGATCTGGGACCCTATTTGCAATCGACGGCCACGCTGACCCCCACGCGCGGGCTCCTGGGTGCCTCTTCTCCCGCCACGTGAATCGACGCCATGTCAGCCACCGTCTCCCCATCCCCGCCCGCACTCCCCCCCGCCGCGTCCCTTGCCGCCTTGTTCTTGACGTCCAAGAAAGCACTCTTGCACGGCAACAACGTGTGCGACTATGCCAGCACCCTCACCCGCCTGTCAAGCCATGTTTCCGTCGACATCTTGGCCCTCGACGCCAAGTTACGATGGCTCGTCCAATCTGTGCTCGAGCAACTCAAAGTGGGCCGCTTATTCCCGGATGTAACACGCGTGTCGTTTTAATCATTCAGGCTGCAGGCAGCATTGCAAAATCCATCGAGTTTGAGCAAGAGAAACTGTACTCAGTTGCCAAGGCACGTCTTTGCTGCGTCAGACCAACTCATGTGTATCACAACTCAACAGGAATGGGATCGTGCACGCTCCCAAAGGACCCGGTCTCTAGACATTGTTTTGGAGCAGCTGGGCAACCAGAGTGTCCCGCCGTCGCTTCACAAAACAGTTGCCGGGTCATCAGTGTTCGGCAGCCCCGCCTCCAACGCCGGCAAAGAGTTGCCCGTTGTCTCGGCCGGGTTGAATGGGCGGTCTCTCCATGACACCAGTCGAGTCGATCAACCGAAGAACGCCGTCGCCGATCAAGACAGGCGCACATGGAAGACGCTGCGTGATTTCATCGACGAGCGTTCAATCGAGGAGGCTTTGGAGAGGGTTGAGGAAGAGCGCCTCCGTCTCGATGTAGGTTTGAGTGTCTGCCAGACACCACAACACAAGGTTGACGTTGGGCCTACCAGGACAGCCTTGCAAAGACATATGACTTTTCTCCCGCGTTAGGTGCTCAGATATTGGAAATCCAAGAATCTCTGCCACACTTGTCCTCGGAGTCTGTTCTTACTTTTATCCATCAATTAATTACCGAGCAGGATGATCTCGTACGGTCAATGGCGGAGGATTTAGAGGGCATTGCGAGACATTTCGGTCAGGTCCGCGACGCGATGAAGGTAGAAGAGAATGGTGACGTTATCAACTCCGAGGACTTGCAAAGTGAGTTTGATTGGATATGGCAAGCAGTCATACTGGTACATGTATCACACTCCACAGCTTTAGATCAGGATACCAAGGAGCTGACCGCTGTCATCAACGACATTGATTCATCGGGGCGGATGGTGGAAACCCTTTAGTACGAATTTCATCCTCGGGTTAGTTCAAGTGCTGACGTCGGAATTTAGTGAGCAGCTTGGAACTACGAAAGAATCGCTGCGTCAAGGGCTAGTCAACCATCGAGGAATTGTACAAAAGCTAGAACAACTCGACCAAACTATGACTACGATGCTCGGTGAACAACAGGCGGCGCAAGCCGAAGTGTATGCTCTGCTCGATACTCTAAACTCTCGGCTTGAGGAGCTGGAGGATCTAGAAACCACATATGTCATATACAGACGTTCCTATGCGCGACTTTTGCAAGAAATAGCGCGCCGTGACCGGCACCGTGCAGAAATGGAGGAAATTGTACATGGAACGATGGAACGATTGGAGCGTTGTCGAGAAGGTAAGCATCAGAGCGGAACATGCACAGAACAAGATAGGACTGACAGAGTACCATGGACTTACTCAGAGGAAATCCAGAAGCGGCAAGAGTTTTTCGCCACCGAAGGCGAAAATATCCCCGAGGACCTATGCCCGTTTGTTGCCGATCCCCCCGCACGATGGATTCTAACATACACAGGAGATGATGATGGCCGTGCGATTGAAGACGAGTTACTGGAAGAGGTGTGTGACTTTCTGGCCCGCCAATTATCCCGTCCTGATCTGGCGTTCGTTTTTGATTAGGCCCGGCGGATATTGGCAAGTGGATGAATCTGAGTCACAATGCTCCGATATAGCCGTGTCGCGTGCGCATATTGATGTCGATCGCTTCTTGCACACGCGAATTGTTGATATACGCCCACGTGTGTTGAATCTGACATATCGCGCTTGTTCCGTGTCCGAGATGCGATAATGAGTCTATTTCGTATGGTTTACACGTGCTGTCGGTGATCTCACACGCACTCTCATCGTTTTTCGTCTGGGAACATGCTTCTTTGATTTGCTCGCCGCCCCAAACTGCACATGCCTGAGCGCAAATGGCCGGGGCCCGTAAGATTTCGTGTAGAAAAGGTTATTCGACATTTGCTTCTGATTTCCGAGTCACGAACAAAAAGGAGAAAAACACATGCAAGTCTCTCGCGAGCGATCGCGACCCCAATCTTTTAGTTGTGCACGCGGACCGAATGCTTGCCATGTGGGCCACGTTTTCAGCGAGAGCTTGCGCCACCTCGGCTTGCTCCGAGTGTCCATTCCAGCATCTGGGGTATTGTTCGACTGAAGAAATCTGAGCAGGACCATGCATTGGGTCGGAAATCGAAAGGAAAGAAGCCGCCACTGATGCCTGGAACCCGTTATTCTGTTCCACACTATTTCTGTCTCTTTGTAGTCATCTTGCTGATACTTCGACACTGCAGGCCGTTTGGATTCAAGGGCAACTTTGCTTCCGTCCAGGCCATCAACTCACCGGGCAAACCCGTCGCTCACTGCTGTGGTCTTTTCTTCTAGAATCTGCTCTTTTCGTATGGCATCCTTTGCTTTGTTGTACATTTTGCTCACTGTATGCTGTATGCGGTCATCTCAACGTGTACTCAAAAATAGTATAGAGTACCCTAGAATATACTGCATCTACATGCCGTATCTGCGTTATTTGAAACCCGCAATCTGAGGGACGAGGGGAACTGTAGTCTTGGTATACCGATTGATTCATGGGTCTATGTAAAATGATTTAAACTTGTTCAAATGCTGTTAGCATACTTTGATTGTCGCTATGGGTTGCAATCAGTACTTTTTTGCATCGAAATTGCCCCTCGAATGGGTAGTTAAGCTCATATCTACTGTACTCGAGTACCTGAGCGCCTGCTAGGGTTCTGATACCACCTCACCACAGGACCGGTGAGTCAACATCAAATGTGGCAGGCACAGCACATCTTAAAACATACATGTAGCTAGCTACCTGTCTAATGATAGGTGTTTGATGCATTCGTTTGATTTGATTTCCTGCTCGCTGCACCAGTTCGGAAGCGCAAAAGAGTGACATTGCGCACACCACCTCCCTGAGCAAAAGGGCGCTGCAGGATGGGCGAAATATACAGATACAAATCAACAACCTCCAGAGAACTTGCACAAACAATCAGAAAAGATTAAAGCAAAGAACGTCATCTCGACGAAACGAAAGCGAGCAGATTCTAGAAGAAAAGACCACGGCGGCGAGCGACGGGTTTGCCTTGAGAGTCAATAGCCTGGATGGAAGCAAAGTTGCTCTTGAATCCGAATGCCCTGCAACGCCAAAGTATGAGCAAAGTGAGTACAAAGAAACAGAGAGAAAGACTGACGCATTGAAGGCGTCGGCGGCAGCCCCCTGCTTCGCGCCTGCAGCAGCAGCAGCCTGCAGAGCTTGTTGGCAGACTTGCTGGGCTGCAGCGTCAGCTTTGCACGAGTTGACAAAGGTCTGGTTAACAAGTTAGTGTCGCTCGGTATTCAGGCCACGACTGGTCACTTACATCGCAAATGAATTTGGTGATGATACCCGAGGCCTGGGCGCTTCCGTGGTTGAACTCCTTCAAGTTGTTCGGGATGAAAGAAGTCTCCTTGCGGCCCTCGATTCCAGCTCCGAAGCGGATGGTCGGGTCAGTGCACTAGATAGTGCGCTCTGGGTAAGTAGGGGGCCTTTTGAACAAGTAAAAGGACCGCACCGAGCCAAGGTTGATGTTCGCAGACAGGCTACCACTGATGCCAGCTGCGCCGCCGTTGGATCCCGAGCCAGCGGCTGGGGTGGACGCGTCCGGAGCCTGGGGTACCCCAGTGGCAGTGGCCGTCGCAGCGGGGTCGACAGTCACTGAAAAGGGATTATTAGAAAAACAAGGCTAGAATAGGCGCATATAGCCCTACTTACCTGTGACGGTGGCAACAGGCGGGCAGGTTCCAGGGACGTCGGTCGGCGTCGCAGTATTGTCCGGGTTGGTAGCCGCATCAGTGGCCGCGGGGGGAGGGGGGGTCGCTGGGTCTGCAGGAGCGGCACCACCTGCGGCCCCACCCGAACCCGCAGCACCGCCGCCAAGAGGGGAGGTGTTCGCCTGAGATCCCTTCTGGACGGTTTTCTTGGTCACTGGATCAAAGAACAGGTTGGGATCGTTGGCCGGATCCTGAGCCTGGTTGAGCCCAGCGAGCTCCGAGTTGCGAGGCTGCTTTTGGCAAAAAACACTGTTGCGGAGGCTGGGAGGGTTGGTGCTGAAATCGGGCGGCGTGTTCTTTTCAGCGGTGCGAATTTTCTTTGCGAGGTCGATCATCTTGGTTGCGGTAGCAGCATCCTGCTTGCGTGCGGCGTCTGAACGACGAGTTTAGTGGAGTTACAGACATAAACTGAATGTTACATACCGATGATATCGTCAGCAAGGTCTTGCTGAGCGCATTCACCAGCACCAGCGAGTAAGACGCCTGGAACACGACCGCCCAATATCCCACAAACGTCGCCTTGGCAGGCCGAGCCAAGTTGACCAGCCTAGGAACACGTTAGACTAGTGCGAAACACGATTTGAGAACAAATGCTCACCTCTGGGATAGATTCTTGGCCGAATCGGCGACCATAGAGAGCGCGTCCGTCGCGCTCGACGATTCGAATGCGAGCTTGCGCACCGCTAGACAAAATGGCGAGGAGAACAAAGGAGACAAGCGACTTGCTGAACATGTTGGATAACAAGAGATGAAGTGAAAATGCTCTAGTGATGTTTCGTGGGTAGCACCTGTGCTAAATGAACGAGTGTCGAGTGGACGAAAGTTGCAGAAGAATGAATGTGAAGAAAGCCGATCAACGACTGAGTAGAACTGGAGAGGTGACTGCACTGAAGAGGCGGTGAGGTTGGAGTGAGTGTTCCGGTCGTGTTTTATAGCCGCAGACATCGCTTGGTTGTGGACGACAAGAAGCGATTTGCGAGGTACAAACTCTTCCGAAACGGCAACGACACCACGTGGATTCATTTGGTTGCCGATTCCATTTGGTCGTTGCTCTCGTTTTTACCATCTTTGGTGTGTCGGTCATATCTCGGAACGCACGCTTGCAACGGCTCGCGCACAAAGCTAGTTATGACTAAGCATCGTTGCGCGACTAGTGGTTCCACCCCGCGACGGAGCATTTGGGTTGCTACACCCCCCACACAACGATCACCACTAGCGTGTCGGGTCGTTAGACTTTAGTCGGCAATTTTTGACGTCATTATCTAGGAAAATATGAGAGGCAAAGCTCGTCCTCTTGCTGGCGTTCGAGTGGTTGAGGTATGTGTCTTGCTCTAGTAGTTCCAGCTAGACTCATTTTCACTTATTCGATATCAGTTTGCAGGGCTTGCTCCAGTGAGTATCGCCAATACGCGGCGATAATTTCGAGTTCTATCGTGTTGCTTGGCGTCGCTAGGGTCCATTTTGCGGTGAGCAACCCCAAGGTTCACCTCGGTAACCTGAGCTTGATGCCTTTGATCCCAAGGTCTCGTGCTTGCCGACCTAGGTGCAACAGTTATTCGAGTGGACAACCCAGCGTCAGTTGAGAAACCATCGAACGACTTGCTATGTCGTGGCAAACAATCGATTGCCGTCTCTCCAAAGACGCCAGCTGGCCAGGACGCGCTTCGACGACTTATCTCACAGTCCGATGTATTAATCGACCCATTCCGGTTAGCAGCCTGATTGCCTTTGATTCGTTGTTTGTTTTTACTCACATGTTGACACACAGACCGGGTGTAATGGAGAAGCTTGGGCTCGGGCCAGACGTTTTCCTTGGACCAAAAGGAAATAATCAAAGGCTAATCTATGCTCGCCTTGTTGGGTGAGTGTCTTATGCATGGTTCAGTCATTCACTCTAATTTTGTTGCCGGCCAAAGGTTTGATCGGCATGGAGAATTAAAAGACATGGCCGGCGAGTGGCATCATGAGACTATTACGAGCCTTCAGTAACATGTGCGTTCAGGTCACGACTTGAACTATTTAGCACACTCTGGAGTGCTTGCAGTGTGTAAATGTTAGCCACTAATCCCACATCTAATCAGTTTGGTTCCAGATGATGCCTCCGTCCACACCCGGGGGCCGACCCTCATTCCCTTTGAATATTCTTGCAGACATGGCTGGTGGGGGTTTGATTTGTGCGACTGGGATCATGGCTGCACTACTCTTGCTTGCACGTTCGCCAGAAGCCCGCGGGCAAGTAATAGAAACAGATATGGTATATTCTTTAGAGTGTCCCCAAATATTTAAACTGAGACTGGCTAACAGCCATCCGATAGGTTGCAGGTGCACGATACATCTCGAGCTTCAACCTCATTCAGGCACTCATACCCAACAACCTGGCCTTTGGGCAGCCTCCGGGCCATAGTCTCCTGGATGGTGGTGCACCATTCTACAACTCTTATCAGTGTGCTGATGGCGGATGGATGAGTGTGCAAGTTGCGCGATTTCTTTCGCGAACTCCTGTGCTGAAAAACTATATAGAGGATGCCTGGAGCCCCAATTCTATCAGACATTCTGCAACCTGATCCAGAACAACCTGGGTCCCGTATTCCGCCCCCCTGCGAACGCCATTGGTCCAAACCCAGCCAAACAAAACGACCGTATCCAATGGCCGGCTGTTGCGCTTTGGCTCGAGGCGGCCTTCAGAACACGCCCACGTAGCGAATGGGAAGGTGTTTTCAAAGGTTACTTGTGTACCTGTCTGTGGCGGAGGTGCGAAATTAACGAAGATTCTACACCTAGGCACAGATGCTTGCGTGGTTGCGGTCTTGACTCCGGCCGAAGCTGCACGCATCCATGGCCCTGACCCAGTTGCTCACCCCAACTTCGTGGACCCCCATGACACCGAATCAAACTCTAAGGCGACAATTGCAAGCGCCAGGACTTCACCTCCGAGCCCGAGCCCACCGACTTTGTTGCCTCCCGGGACGCATACATTTGACATCTTACGGAAGATTGGGATTGATGAGGCTGGAATTATAGAGTTACAAAAACAGGGCGCGCTCGGAAGGCAATCGGAAGTACGTTCTAAGTCCAAACTGTGATCGCCAAATGATGTACGTACGAAAATATATTGGATTAGCGTACCGGTTGGCGTTTGGGTCGTCCAACAGTTGTAACCTAATATCTGGTTTGCATTTCATTTTTATTGATGCTACAGTTGCGTTGAAGGCCGGATCTCGGTGGCTATACCTGCGTTCACATTGACGGGAGTGAACGAGGCAGCAACCGAGTTTCGGTTCCTACACGTCCAATTCCTGTCTTTGAAGTATTTTGCAGGCCACCGCTACGTAATAATAACCTTGCTGTCCCGCTTGTTAATGCGTAGAGTCTATCTGTTGCTTGCCTCGAGGTTTCTGTCATCTCGAGACGGGATCAGCGAACAAAGACTAGAATCAACATTATTCACAAACTCTAAAACGCTGACAGTTTACGTATAGGCAGATCTATGATCCACTCTATCCAAGGACAGCAACATATAGCGGCGAACAGTACAACGTTGCGCACTGCACTCAACTCGAGCACGAGCACTGGAATCCCAAAAACTTGGTCGATCCCATTCCACACAAGCGCCTTTCGGCCCGTTCTTCCTCGCTAAGCTCGGCCTCAGGTCTCGAGTCGTCCTCGGCGCCCCACGGTTCAAACGGTCGGCTTGTCATCTAACCCCCCCACAAGTCAGCCCATCAATCACGAAAACGTGTAACAACTAGACTCACGTCGAGCGCTTTGACGAGCGCACTCCGACCCTTGTCAATGTTTTCGTCTAGCCCGGCGATCAACTCTTCGAGCACCCATTGTCTCAAAACGAAACGCGGGTTCACTGCGCGCATCCGGGACTCTCGCTCGGCCAGATCAACCTCGGACAAACCTTCTGCTTGGTCTTCGAGGATGCGAACAGCATAGGTCTCGAGCCAGGCAATGATGTCTCTGCACGCTTTCTCCCGAGACCCTGGGGAGATGATTTCCGGAGGCGTGAGTCGTGCGAGGAGAGCGGTGAGCGGCGTGTGCTTCACGTCAGGTTCGGGGATAGGTTGAAGCGCGGGAACCGGGACTTGGAGTTCTGCAGCAGATGGCCCGTTTTCGCTCGGGATGGCACAGGTGATAGGGGCCTGGGACTGGGCCATCTCTTCAACCCCCTTCAGCACCTTTTCGTATGCATCAGAGCTCGATTCTTTTCCTTTCCTCTGGCTCTCGTCCTCTTGCAAGGGATCATCCATATGTGCTGGCTTGAATGCACACAATGCACGGAAAGTACTGTGGAAGTCGAGCCCGTGGGTCTGCATCACGTCCAGTAACGGTTGAATCACGTTTTGAACGTCTCGCGGATCCTCCTTGCGAAGGCCAAGTCGCTAAGCAAATTATGGTATCAGCAGGATAAATGCACCACACCTGTGGCGACTTACATCTCTCATCAGTCTCCAATACCTCTTCTCAAATGTTCCTTTGATGAGATCGTCGACTTCGTCTCGGATCTCCTCTCCCTTTTTCGCCCAGGTCGATATCTGCTCGGTGTCCGCGGCTTGCGCCCACCCCGACTCGATGCGGTGACCAAGCTCGGATTCGGCTCCGATCAAGGGAGCAAGAGCGTTCAAGAGGGACCGAAGCGCAAAGATTCTGTAAAAGAAGAAGGAAAGGGTTACACGGTGATTTCAGCTGAGAATTTAGGAAGCGCATACATCATGGTTGGTTGCATCTATAGTGTGAATATATATCAGCATGTGCGTTAAGATCTCCGAGCCAATACGGACCTTGAACGAGTACCGACCTCCGTCATCTGAATGGTTGCAGATGTGATCATTGTCGTATACATCCATGAATGCATATGGACCATAGTCTATTGTGAGCCCCAGGAGCGAGATATTGTCTGTGTTCATCACTCCGTGCTAGCATAAGAGACCCCCTTCAGCTTCGATGCATGTAAGTTTGAGCGGTTTAGACGAACCATGAACCCGTATGCTTGCCAACCGCCCAGCATCTCTGCATTGCGCCTTGCCACTTCCATAACCAATCTCTTCCCCCATGGTGCCTTGGGATCTGTATTGTCCAGCTTGAGAACCTTATCGGCTACCCATTCCCCCAATATCCTCATCCCCTCCCAGTCTTTGACCCCACCACCAGAGCCTCCCGAGAACAGGAAGAACAATTCATGAGGAGGATTGAATGTCTCAAAGTTTCCTATTCTAAGGAACGAAGGTGCGAGGCGAGTGACAATCGATGCCCGCTCGAGGCGTTCACGAACCACCGGCAGCTCGGGAAGGTGGATGAGTGAGAGGGAGCGGGTCGTAGGAATGCGTAGGGCGTGCATAGCTAGACACGGAGACTCGGATTGAATAACCGAACCAAGAAATGACGACGGGCTTACCTTCTGCCCCCAGGAACTCGCGAACGGAGCTACGCATGACAGCCAGGCCGTCTGCGCCACGAGAGAACGGAGTGCGCCCGCCGCCCTTGATCTGGATTTCGTAGGTCGTACCCGGATGATCTGGGTGGGGCGTCGCCACTGTCATTGGGCCAGCCTCCTATCAGTGACACCCGATCTGCACAAGACCCACACTCACGCAATGAGATGGCCCGCCCATCACCAAGTTGACCCGCCCAGGATCCAAACTGGTGGCCCGAGTACCTCAGCGACCAAGGAGCATATCCCTTCTCGTGGGCACTGTCAGGGATATGCATAAGCACGCTATGTCCGCTTAGTACATCTACAAGTTCCTGTCTCGCCGCGTTCTCCTCGGATTTTGGAGTTGCTGCGGGTCGGGTGAGAGATCCGGGACCGGTGTAGTCAAATGCGTCACCAACGTCTAGGTGAGGTAGACAGTCTCGAATACCGGCGGCCGACAGAGCGAGCAGGTGTCGTGGCTGGTCTCGCAAACCATCCTGGGCCGTATACTTTCGTAGCTTGGACTCGGTTTGATTAGCCAGGGGCACTTCGACCAGTGGCTCGCGCTTGCTCAGCCAGTTCTCGATGTACTCTGCCTTGTCAAGTTCATCCTCGTTGCCTTCTGGAGGGTCGACCCGATATGGGAAAGGGAGTGGGAGGGGGGCGACATATGAAAAATGGCTTGAAGGATGCAATTGCCGACTCCTCCGCTGCAACGAAGGTTTAGTCTTGAGGTTTTCGTAAAAGGCCTGTACCGAGGGCTGAATAGGGTCAGGAGTGAGGTTTTGTGTAAGAATATGTGAAGAGGGTGGAAGTGGGAGAGAGCTAATTGAGAACTTTTGTGACATCTTGAGTATACTGCTGGGGCGAAGTGGCATAGGCTAGGAACTAAGTTACCACCGTGGTGGTCGAGTATAAAAGCAAGCGAGGTTGGGTATTGGCGTATTTGATTAATAATGCCTAGCAGATGACGCATACAGCTCAGAATGATACGAGTACAACGTCAAAGATCAAACGGCCATGACGCTCTGATGAGGGGAGTTGTGCTGGGTTCAATAATCATATTAGTCAGCACAGTCCCGTGACCTGCCCTGAAGATTCACCCGGCGGCATTCGGAATCCAATCAGTGCATACCCAACTCTCATCACGACAAGTATGTTCGCTGCTGTCCGCAACCAGCTGCGCCCTGCAGCGCGCAACTTCCGCCCTCTCCCCCGCACTCTGCACACCACCACCCGTGTCTTTGCTGGCCATGCTGCCCCGACGCTCCTCGGCGAGGGTGCAAAGCCTGGTGAGGTGCCGACAGACGAGAATCAGTCGACAGGTCTCGAGCGTCTCGAGCTGCTCGGAAAGATGGAGGGTATCGACGTGTTCGACATGAACCCGCTCGAGATGACTCGTATGGGCACACTCTCTGATCCTATCAAAATTTACTCCTTGGTCTGTTGCGGTTTCTCACATTATCTGGTACATGCGCTCAATAATACTACTACCGTTTGCAGGCCCCTGAACGTCACGTAGGATGCACCGGCTACCCTGCCGACTCGCACGACACGATCTGGCTCACCGTGAACCAGAAACTCAAGAACCATCGGTGCCCTGAATGCGGTTGTGGTCAGTCTCTGCTCGTGCCCTTTCATTTCGATTTACAACAGAACTCCTAAAATGGAGTCGTCTCATTTCGGGGACTTGATATCACCTTTATGCGCATATACCACTGATGATCGCTACTGACATTTTATTTCCAGTCTACACCCTCGACTTCCACGGCGACCCACACGCCCATGAGCACCATTAAACGTGGCACATGAGCGGCTCACGATCATAAATATGGAATTCCGGCGTGTATAAACCTTGCTCGTCAAAATATGATGGTGTTCAATATCCTGCTTTGCGTGTGATCATCCTAATCACCAAGAGCCGCTTGATCCCGGTTGATTGGGCGATAAACCCGTGCGTTCGCTATCATTTATCTTCTAGGTATCAGAGTTTGGCGCTAGGCAGAGACACCGTTCCCTTCTGGGCAGTCACCGTACGGAGTCGGCTTTCCTCCTTGGCCCACTCAACCAATGCATCCACCAATCCGTCGACTTCTCTCTCAGTGTTAGATGCGTGCAAACAAATCTAGATCATATCTCAGGCTCCGAATGAGTCTTCTACACGGTTGGGCTTACTCTGACACGTTCTTCTCCTTTTGGTACGGTTGGGTGTGTGATAGGTCGCGCGAGGAATCCTCGTAGATGAAGGTGTTGAGCAAGTGGGCGGGGAAAAGGTGTCAGAATCGGAACTATGGGCGTTGGGAGGTGAGTCGTCTCTGGGTATGCCGGGTCTGGGACTAGGTGCGGAGGGAGTGCCATTACACGTGCTGGAATCCCCACGAGTCTGGTACGAAGGGTATTTGTAAACCTAGTGGATATATTGAATAGTTGATTTGCAAGCTATTGAAGCAATCAACCGAGTGGGGTGGAATTGAACAAAATGTGTTAGTTTACATTTGGACATCATAAAGCATGGTTTGGTGATGGGCATAGGGTGGTGATATTAGTGCGATTAATGGACTCACGCGTTCGGTTGTCCCATTTTCAATCATATCAAACGAACATCCCATCGCAATTACATTGGCTACCGTTGGTGCTGTAGTGAATATGAAAGATCGTGCATAATTGATAAGATATTCCCTCGTCAGTGCATCGCAAATCACGACCGCTATATGCATCCTCATCAGCCAATCTCCAGATGCTCATACCAAAACTACTCACCCCCACTACTTGCCATGGCCTTTCCAAATGTATGCAACCTGACATGGATGCGGCCCCATAATCCAAAATGTTCGACCATCCCTCGACCTCGTCCGTAGATCCCGGTTGAATGCGCTTCGTCAACAACAATACACGCTCTACCGGTTGGAACAAGTGTTTCCACAGCCGAACAAATATCCACAAGAGGTGCGAGATCACCATCCATACTATAAAGCGCTTCGAGCGCGACAAAGATTGTTCCTCTGCCGTTCATCTCTCTGAGCGCATCTTGAATTTTTGCAGTCAAGTCACGAACACAGTTGTGCTTGAACGCGACCAGTCTTGTACGAGGAAGCCGGGATGCGCGCATGCCATCATGTACGGATGCATGTACGAGTTCATCGTATAGGATCGTATCGTCTGGTTGGGGCAATGACGAGAATAGGGCGGCATTAGCGTCAAACCCGGATCCAAATAGTAGGGCAGTAAGCGGTCGAGTAGGGGAAGAAAAGAAATGCGCAAGTCTATGCTCGAGTTCAAGGTGAGCTGGACAAGTTCCGTCGAGTAATCTAGACCCCCCTGAGCCTAGTATTTGAGGTGCCTGGTGGAGACATTGAAGGAAATGCTCTCTGAGGGGCTCGTGTGTTGCGAGTGAGAGGTAGTCATTGGAAGAGAAATCTACCAAAGAGGCTAAATGGGGTGCCAGATTTTGGGTCACATAAGAGTGTGGGTGCTGGTGAGGCTTGCTCACCTAGTGCCGTCTGGCTATGCAGATGACTATTCGGCGGGAGTGGTATGAAAGCATCTGGGTGAGGTCTTCGGAGTATTCCTCTCTCCCTTCTAGAGCTGAGAGCAGTGCTCATTTGTTTATGCAGTTCAGATTGCCCAGCCATCGTGATAGCACGGCTTAATCAACGCGCGGGGACAGGGCGGGAGGATGAATCGTAATAGAAATTGTTGGGCACCTATCGCCTATATAAGATATATGCGAGCGTCGAATGCAGGTGATCAGAGATAAGTAAATGAGTGCGTCGGCCGTACGGCTTTGACCCACTAGAACGCAGAAATACCCACGTCAAACGATTTGCTCGGGTGTCTGTCAGCGTGGGACCCGGGTTCAAGGTTCTTGGCTGTGGACGACAAGCACGCGACTGGGATGGACCAAACCTCTGTTTCGTATCGAACGAATGGGTAGAAAGTCGGAAGAGATGATTATATGCGGACCGATCGGATCTTGATCTGCAAGAATTCTCACCCGATGGGGGCAGCCAGTCAGACTTCATTAATTAGACCAGGTTTAGGCTGAGCTTCAGCCTGTGAACCACGGGTCTAGACTCGTGTGAGACGCATTGTACTTGAACGCTTCAAGCTGAATCGGGGTTGGCGAGTGAGTCACGTGTAAGCACAAACATAATGGTAAACGATGCGCGCCGGCGATCTCGCCCGTGGCTGAATCTAGCCACGACCACCACAACCCCTGCCGATGATCTTCGCCTACCACCACAATGAGATTCCGAGCATGCATAGACGAAATCCAAACACTCTCCAGTATGATCTCTTATATACACTCTTGCCCGATCCATGCACTTACAATCCGGTGGCGCGTTACAGAGATCGTGCAAACGATGGAAAAGTTGTCGAAGCGATGTATATTCAAGATGAACGAGACAACAGTGCAGATTATTTGCCTGGGTGAGGCGGACGTTGGCGTACAGATTTGGTCGTGAGTGGTTGTTGAATATGTGGCCATCCGAGTGGTACTCAACCGACTACTGGCGGTCGAAAGTAAATTACCAGTGGTGAGTAATTATCTACTTGGCAACTGTTATAAGTCATCCGAGCACAAACTCCCTAGGACTCTATGTTCTCGGATTATCGAATCCAGTCCAATGCAAACAATATGATCAGCCTCGAAGTATCCACCGAGCCACTCTCGCAAGCTTTGAAATCCGCCTCTGCGGCCCATGAAGTTGTCGTGAAACTAGCGAAGAAGAATGACCAGCCGGTATTTTCGTTTGAAGCACAGACCGAGGTACACATACTTTTGGTCAGGTTTACTAGTGCGAGTTGGCTCAATTGGATGGTTGTGATAGAGCCGGCAAGGGAAAACGATGCTCGTCACACACGATGTTCGAATAACGGTCATGAAGGCCGTCGACATCGAGCAAATCAAGGAACCATTATGCCCTCCGCCAGACGTATGATCTCTTGTTTACCCTCTTTGGCATACCACTGACTCTTCAATAGCTCCATATCATCCTCCCCTCCCTCAAAGAACTCCGAACGATCGTGGAACATATGCAACGACTTTCCGACGTTGTCGCGTTTAGCGCTACTCGCAACGGCGAACTCGTACTGGCCATTCAAACCGACGACGTAAGAGTCTCGACAGCTTGGGAAGGCTGTCTCCGACCAACAATCGGTGAGCTAGTTGTATTGAGAGGATAATCAGGGATGCTGATACCCTCTTAGAGGGAGAGCCACCCGAGGATCCCGAAAACCTAGACATGGATCAAAAGTTTGGAGCGCTTGTTGCAGTTAAGAGTCTGCTCAAGTTCCTGACGGTGCACATGTTTTCGAGCTCGACTGTTGCTTGTGAGTCTTTTGTTATCTCTGTAGTCCTGTGTTGACTTTCGAATATGAAGCGATATGCGCCAACTACTGCGTTATAATGTACGTCTACATTGGTGAGGTAGGCGATACTGGGGGAGTAATCACTTTTTACATTCCTGCTCGATTGGACGAAGTGGAATAGAGAACGGACGAGTGGTATAGATCTCTGTAGTAATGATCGATTTCAAGATGAATAAATAAGGACATAGGAAAACGACGGGAAGGGTTGCGGCAGTCCGTGATAGCAGTAAGACAAATGACACCGAAGAAATTTACATAGAAATAAAGCAAGCAGAGCTACACACAATCTTTCAGCAGTGGGTCATCCTCTTCTGAGCGGTGTGTGGCAGTTGACTCTCCGACGGCGTTCATAATCGCCCATCCTTCTTCCTCCCAGCGCAATGCAGCACCTCGACCTCTTCGTTCCTCTCTACTTTCCGGACCAGTTGAACGAATGGCCCATTGTGCAACCAGCATGGTTATGCACGCGTAGCCACTCGTCATAACGCATACCCACAACAGGAAGACGCCCGCCATGCTAACCGAGTGATGGAAGAGCACAGGCCAGAGGAACCAGGCGAGCGTGCGCTGGACGGGGAGCGCCCGAGTGGACGCGCTAGGATGACCGTCGAGGATGACGAGCCAGGAATCGGACGAGTGGGGGTTGCGTGTGCGGATGATCGTAGCAAACTCGTTTCCATGCGCAAACTTGTCCGATAGCGATAGCCTGATGACCTGCCGCTCGAGCGTCTTTTCACCTGGCCAGACGTAGATCGTGAGATAGTTTTGCCATCGGTTCGCGGAATAGACGAGGTTGTTGAGCTCGACGGCATCGGCCGGGTTGAGGCCAAATGTGTCCCATGGAGAGGTAGGGTGCGCAGAGACCAAGAGACGGGAAATGGTCGAATTGCGCGAGTAGCTAGGCGGCGCCCCACGGTTGATCTTCGGTCCAGCGGGGCTGGTGGTGTCAATCGAGATGTCGAGATGGCTCGACAGATCGAGCGAGTAGAGCGTCCGCTTGTTCTCAGTGCTGAGGGAGAATGATTTAAGCGCAGCAACTCTGCGGGGGGCGTTAATTTCAGGCGCGGGGGATGAACATGGGGATGAACATACGAAAAAACACGCTTTTCGACTACACCGCTGGGTATAATGCCTACTGGGTGCTGGAAATCGTGGCCCCGTAGGAAAAACCCAGAGGAGATGAAGAGCGTAAAGAGGCCTGGGCGGTGTCAGCGTGCTGAACGGGCGATCGACGACGGGCTTACCCAACCACGCGCACACGGCCACGATGACGAGCTTGAGCGGGCCGCTGTTGAGGTACTTGAGCACGAGCGAGGCCATGGGGAACAGTGCGAGCCTGTCCACGACACGACTGGTGCTATGTACTCGATGGCCGAAAAGAACGGCACACAGCAACAACACGATCAGCAACCTTGCCCTGAAGTCGGGACCGACCTTGGCAACCCCTGGCACCGCCCCTGCCCTTCCAACTTTGTCACCCGCATTCAGCCTTGTTGTTCGGCGTGGATAGTGAAAAATTGACGATTATTACACCCTACATAATCCTACAGTGCACAGCAAAAGCGACAGAGTCTAAACCAAGCCAGCTGATACCCCAATCCAGCATTCCCGCCGAGCTTAAAACGTTCCCCGAACCTCCCGAGTGCTATCGACCAGGACATCAACCTTATCCTGGTACACCGCTTTAATAACCTCATGCTCTGTCCACGTTCGCGCGCTGGCCACAGAAGCAAATCGTGTCGCCGGTTGCGGCGTGAGTGTATACGTAACTGACAGTGCTGAGAGCGCTCCTCCATACGCCTTGGATATACCTAAACGACAATCGGGCATTAAGCCCAGGTTTACTGAGAGACAAAGAAACGAGCGTACCTGTGTCGATAATAATGATCTTGCCGCCACAACGGGATACCATGTGCTATAACAACCAAAAACCTGGTCAGTTTGCCTATCCTTTTGCCAGACGCCCAACTCCACCCCTGGCAACACGTCCAGCCTCCCTTAGACTGACCTCAAAGTTGGGAGTATGTCCCATGATCATTCTTCGGACACCCGTCTTGGCCAACACGCCTTCGATCGCATTACACACAAACGAATCGGGCTCCATTGCCCACCCTCGGTACCATACTGGCCCATCAGCTCCATACAGCTCATGCTCGGCCGCAGTCGCACTCTGGGGCAATCCAGGATACGGATTTGGTGGGTGAGGAGGAGGCTGCGTACGGTCCTGCAAGCGCTTCAGCAAGCTCTTGCCCAACGCGTTGATGGCGGACGGGTACGGTGTCAGATTTGAAAAGGTCGGAGCGAGGCCCCCGTGAAGAAAGGCGTACGCAGCATGCGAAAGTGGGCCAGACGGCGCGCGAGGATCATAGTCCGAGTTGGGTGGCCCGAGCGAAGGGTGGAGCGGTAGGCGGGATGTGACCGTGTAGTTGGCGCGCCATGATTTTCCCAGCCATCCAGAACTGAGCATCTTTTGACGTGCTGCTACACCACCAAATGTTTGAATTTCAGATGGAGGAACATATCGCCAGTCGCCGATTGCGTTCATAAACTGGGAATAATATAAAGGTGTAACTGGATACCAATCTATAAATACAATACAGCTCACCTCATGATTTCCTAGATGGCTGAGCACCCGGCCGCCGACTGAGATTGCCTGCTCCCTAAGCTTATCCATAAGCTCGTACATCTCTAGCGTGTCGTCCCCTCGGTCTGTGTACCTTATGTTCAACAATGTCTCTAGTTAACTGCGCTTTAGGTGGACCCACCAACTATATCACCAGTCTGAACGAAAAAATCAACGTCCCCACTCCAGTTCCCGGCTCGATCGATCACACCGGCCATGGTCAAGACTTTTTTCATGTTGACTAGGTCTCCATGAAGGTCCCCGACTGCGACTATCCTCCGTGTGAACTGGCCCTCGGCTGGGGACTCGCGCGGGGGTGCAGGAGGTGAGCCCGACGGAAGATGAAGCAGCAGGTAGAGCGAAACGAGCGAGAGCGCGCTCAAGATGAGTGTACGCGGCGTGGGTGTCATCGTAGAGATTAAAGAGTGCGTCCTGGCCTGCTGGCCGTATTCAAGTTGCTTGATCAATTCGGAAGCCTGGGGAAGAGATTAAGGCTTAGCTAAGTACAGGGAGGGGCGGGAACAGTCCACGTGGTTGCCACATCAAGTGGCTATTCTATAAAGAGCTAAGATGAGGCTAAAAATTATTATTATTCAAAGAAAAAAAATCATAACAATATCAAAAACTTTCAGACGTATCAAACCAATAACACCCCAAACCGAGTCCAAAACAAAACAAAACGAAAGCGAGAAACCGAGTCCGAACCAGAGTCCAATCCAACTTCGTATTATCCAAGGCTAAGGGCAGGAGACCATCGACGCGGGTGTTGAGAACGACATGACGATAGGTTGATAGGAACCAGTAGCGATAAGTGCGGATGAATAAGTGAGTCCTGGATTGCACGGCGACTGACGGGTGTGTAGAGGCGTCCCTTACGACGAGCGGTTCAGAGTGGGCCAGACTCTGAACCAGACACCGACTTTGGGTTGGCCAAACCCAAAGTCGAGTCGACACTCGCACCGAGCATCGTTGACGCATCGCTAAACCCCCTCGTTGCTGAACCGGCAGCAACGAGTGCGCGCGGGGTCGCGATCCGGTACCGATGCTCAGTAACGAGCGCGTGTCAATAGGGACGCGAGTGGGTGGTGTGTCGTAGTCGCCGGCAATGGTATGCTTCGAGCTGCTGGGGTATACGGTGTCGTCGTCCTCTCCTCGAGCCTCCGGTCTCCGGTCCTGCCTCCCCGACTCCCCTCCTCTTCAATCACGCCTCTCCCTCCTCCGCCTGTGGGAGAACCAAGTCCCACTCGAGAACCCCCTCTCCGTCACCTCAGCTCCCTCTCCGTTCGCACCGTCTCCAGCTCCTCCCACCTCTCCAGCTCCCTCTACCCCACCACTCGATCCTTCTTCGCCGCGACGCAGCGCGTTCTCCCTCCTCTTCTGAACCCTCCTCCCTGCACGCTTCCCACGCCTGCGGATACCGCCAGCAGCGACCTCCTCATCGTCCGGCCCAGTGCCTGGGGCCCATCGGCTGGCCAACAAGCCTGTCTCCGGGGCGTCACCTTGTGCGCATTCATCGCGCGCCTCGTTCGACACGGACTCCGAGGCCAGGGGGAGGTCGGATGCAGGAGCGGGCGCGGCGGCTTCCGTAGCCAGCTCCGAGACGGGCACGACCTCCTCAGCCTCGAGACCCTCTTTGGCGTCGAGAGCGACATCCTCCGTCGTAGAACCCATGTCGAAGCTCGAGATGGTAGCGGCCGACCCCATAGACCTGGCCGCATAACTGGACCCGTCCGCCTCGGTATCCAGATCCGACCTGTCGTCCGACGATTCACCCACATGCTCGCTGGTAGGTTCGGGCTGCGTGTCGTTGTCGAGGGGTAGGGCGGTTTCAGGCTGGTCGATAGTGGTATCGGGTTGGGGTACAGCCATAGTTGGAGTGGGGGATTCGACCGACATATCGAGCGATGCGACGCAAGATTCCGTGCAAGAGGTTTCTTCGACAGGCTCGACCTCAACGGGTGCCTCTTCAAGTGCTGGAGCCGCCCCGACGTTGCTGACGGTA
This sequence comes from Ceratobasidium sp. AG-Ba, assembly GCA_016906575.1. Classification (NCBI taxonomy): domain Eukaryota; kingdom Fungi; phylum Basidiomycota; class Agaricomycetes; order Cantharellales; family Ceratobasidiaceae; genus Ceratobasidium; species Ceratobasidium sp. AG-Ba. Next base: position 2,035,676 of record CP059612.1, on the reverse strand, counting down.
GTGTCTTCGGATGCGTCCACCGGTCCAGAAATATCCTCCAACGCCTCCGTCTCATCTGCAACGCCTGGATGTTTACATCAATCAGGAACAAATAATCGACATATAGGCATAGACCACCTACCATTGCTCGTTGACAAGTCCGTGTCGTGGGACATTGAGGGTTCCTGTCCAGCAACAACAGCGGCGACTTCGGTTGGTGGGGCCAAGTCCTCGTCGTGTGTAGTCACCAGTTCGTCGTCACGGCCCGAGAGTGTCATCGAAGGGATGGGTCCACGACTAGCAACAGAGCAAGTCGGGACGAACACATCCGCATCCAGTCCGTCGAGAGCGTCCATGTTTGCCCATCCTGCGTAAACCGACAGCCCATCTAGACACCAGGTCAGTAACATCCTTAACAAAACAAGTACGGGAATCATACCAGTTCCAAAGCCCAATCGTGCCGACAAACACTCTTGTGGGGGTCCGACCCAGACGCAGCGAACCAGCCAGCTGAAGCGCTTGACAAGGTCGAGAGCATCTTCCCTGATGCATGCGAGCGTCCAGCACAAGGTCAACACGATCAAACATGCCATAACGAGAACCGTAACAGTCTTGCGGGGGTCGACGACATACTTGGTGGCGAATACACGCGCACCACTTACAGACCATGATAGGTCTGCAGGCACCTTCCAACTCGGCTGCGCAGCGTGCGCTACCGACGTTGGGAAGGGGAGGACGTAGAGGTTGTCGATTGCGGGCAAGAGAACGGCGGGGGCAGGTATAAGATCTGGTGGACCAGACAGAGTAAGGACGCGTTTGGGGGCTGGGAGCATCAGGATCGGGGCGTGCTTTGGTGCGGGAAGCATCAGGATCGGAACGTGGATAGGAGCGGGCAGGGCGAGGATGACGGGGCGAGGAGCAGCGGGCAGAGTCAGGAAGGGACGACGAGCCGGGAGAGTCAGGAGGGCCACGGGAGGCGACAACGTTAGGTCCGTCGGCGAAGGCATACCGAGTTGCGCGGAAACAAGAGCTAGACACTGGGCCGGGGTTGCAGCTAGACGGAGGCCGTGGCTGGTACAGACGGTGCGTCGTACAGGGGGCTTCGAAGACCAGAAGTCGGGGACAGCTAGTGAGACACCCCCAGCGGGGAACAGGCCACCGACGCAGCTAGTAAAAGTACGACCTAGGTCGCCGAAGGGCATCCTGTAAGAGAGGGGAGGGTGTTTCGGTGTGAGCTGATATCGAGGACGCATCTCAGCCACATACCGAGGTGAGTAGGCGATGGTAGCATTATGCACAGGGGCAAGGGAGCTTGGTACGGGTACTGCTGGGACAAGAGAGCCGATGATAGTCGCAAGAACCAAGAGGGCAACCATCTTGAAGAGGACGACTATCGAAGTAAGGAAGAAGGAACTGGGATCCCACCTGGTCTTATAACCTCAAGCGATACCGGAAAGGCCCGCACATTCGGCGATAGTCTCCGGGGCGAGAGCGGATAGCGCAAAAGGGTGGGGATATGGGCCATGAGAGGCGGTCCTATAATAGACCATTTGAGCGCATATAGTCACGTGCACATGACCAAACAGGCAAGCTCTAGACAAAAACAGGCCGTGCGCCCATGTCTTTCGGCCATTTCTCTATGCCCAGGGTCGTTTCCGAAGACCCGTTATGCTGCCCAGACTTTCTGGGGCTCGGGCGTAGATTTCCGCCGACTTTGAGAGCCGATGGGCGTCAGCGCTGACCGCTGTGAGAGAGCATCTAACGTATGCCACTACGGACCTGTCCAAACGGGACCCGGCTCCTTCCCTTCTATCTTTCACTCTCATCAAAAGCTCGACCGTTGAACGTATTAACTTCATATATTATTAAACACTTATTACAAAAACATGAGCATATTATAAGGCTCCACATTGTTCTTTAGAGGCGAATTCACGCCGAGGGTGCGAAGTCCTGCACTAACACATAGCGGTACCTCGGCTTGCCGGCTTTCATTCCCTCGACAGCCTCCTTAACCTTGCTCATGGGGAACAACTCGATCATCGGCTCGAGGTCTTTCTCCGCCGCGATTTGCTGCAACCCAAGTATGTTAGCTGAACATAAATCCAAATGACCGCAAAACGTACGAGCATTTGAGTGGCCTCTTTCTTCGAACCAATAAGAGACCCTCCAAGCCGAGCGCCATTAGCAACGATGTCAAAGGGGCCGATTTGTGGAAGAGGAGAGTCGGGAATACCGACGTTGATGAAGGTGCCATTCACGAAAAGGAGACTAAACCCGAATTTAGCGTCTGCGTTATCCGTCTGGGACCAATTTTATATTAATTACGATAAAAAGTCTTTGAGGGGGTACCCCTCTGTCACGTCTACGGTCGAGATGATAAGGTCGAGACTATACTGAAGCTTTTCCATGTTTTCCTGAAGACGAATTCAGTATTTTGTTATGCTTGATAGGCTCAGTAGTTATACGAACCTGCTTCGTAGTGACGACAAAGTGATCCGCACCGAGTTTCTTTGCGTCAGATTCCTTGTGATCGCTGTGCGAGAGCACATAAACCTCTGCGCCAAGGGCTTTCGCAAACATGACAGCATAGTGACCCTTGAACGAGATGAGCATAGAGCAATAGTATCACATTAGTGCGAATTGCACTCACAAGGCCACCGAGACCCACAATTCCGACTTTCTTACCGGGGCCACAACCGTTACGAACCAGGGGCGAGAACACAGTCAAACCGGCGCACTATTGCATTTCATGAGTATGTATTAGAAACAAGGTACCAAACCGAAGCTTACCATCATGCTCGCCGCGTGCTCTGACTTGATTTTCTCGGGAACGGGGAACACAAATCGGTGGTTGGCGCGAATCGCGGTGCTGAATCCACCCTGGGAGATTGTACCGTCCGGATACGGCGAGTTCTATGCAATACGAGCTTCAGCCTGTTTCCGAAAAAACACTAATACTATCTCACATAAGTATCGAGTCCTTTGGGGCAGTAGTTCTCGTTGTCGGTCTTGCAAGCACGGCATTCACCGCAGCTTCCGATACGAGCGCCAACACCGACACGGTCGCCGACCTTGAAGCCAGTTTTCTCGGCAGCGACAGACCCGACTCGGACCGCCTTGCCAACGATTTCATGGCTATTAAGAATAGTCGGAATTTGAGTTACTCCTTTATCTTGATTAATGCTGCACTCACCCAACCACAAGCGGCAAGTGTTCGAGGTTGCCCCATCCGTTTGTCAGAGTGTGAATGTCGGAACCGCAGACACTAAAAGGCGGTCGTTAGTACAGTAACAAGGGTAGAAAACGGGCCACAGACCCGCAGTGGGTGATGGCGATATCAATGTCCTCTTCCTCCCATTTCTTGGGTGTGATATCGGTAACTTTCAGGTCGCTCTGTCGTCGGCAGAGTTAAGAACTGCTAGATTAGCCAAGAGCAGGTGACCCACCCATTTGTTCTTATCGGTGATAGCGTAGCCTTTGAATTGAATGTCACTAGACATGATGGATGGTTTGGGTGGTTGAATTAGGGGAAAACGTGGACGGTTTGTGAGATTATGCGTGGCCCGTCTGCGTTTTTAAGCCGCCCATGGACTGAGTTAGAAAATGACCTACTGATGTCACTGAACATCATGGATTCTATCGGAGCAGACTCTGACGTCTGTGAGTCCTATTAATCAGAACAATGGCGATCGGTGGCCCACCAAAATCAGCTTCCTGTATGCGTCATTACTGACTCGAAACCAATCGAGATCGGGTCTTACGTTTGCCTCCACCGGGCAACACGAGTCTGGACCGCGGGGATAGCAGCTTAAATACGGGATTTATGCGGCGGCGGCGGATCCTGTCGCCGATGAGTTTGATTACGTCATGGGTGCTCGCGCCGTGATAGGGTTGACTATATCAAGCGTGGAGCTGACTACGCTGATGCCGGTGCAGAAACCACGAGAGTAAGTGATTAAACTGCTGACAACTGCCAAACCACCGCCCACGGACCGACTTGTTCGCTGCAGTCTATAGCTAAACCATGGCCAGTAGCGCTGTCCCTGCCAAACGCCGTGGCCACCACGCCACCAAGGCCTGCAACGGATGCCGCCGTAGGAGGTGCAGGTGCGATGGCGTGCATCCAGTATGCGGAACTTGCTCGTTTTATGTAAGTGTCGGGCACACTCGCGGTCTGCATACAACTTGCAACTGACATCCCGCGTTATCAGGGGCATGAGGTGATCGGTGCCTTCATTTGATAAACGTTCGTCATCGCATCTAATACGTCGTCTGCAGTGCACCTGGAGCCAGGAAGAAGACGCTCGCCGTCCAGCAACGAAACAGCTGGTCGAGAGCTTACGTGTGCGTATCCGTGAGTTAGAGACAGAACTCAGCCAGGCTCGAGCAAGCTCAGAAGGGCTGGGTCAACATGAGAACATCACCTCTGCCAGCACCTCCACCAATCTTGCACACACGGCGCAGCTGAGAATAAAAACCGAGGATGAGCACCCAAACAAGTCTTCACTAATGGTCTGTCTCGTACTTTGTTTGGTTGAGCTACTATACCGACCGGTCATTCCTAGGTGCATGAAGGGAGTATCAGCGCGAGTGGCCCCACATCAATGTGGTCAACGTTCCCAACTGACGAAAGCAAACAAGAAGAGCACAAGAATGGCCCACTCGGACCGATGTATCAATTCGTATTCCGCACGGATCCTTCTGTTCCTTCCCATCTGCAATCGCGCGAGGTTCAACTCTCTGAAATGTGCCGATGGAACCTACATCTTCCCAAACTCGATTTCGAACTTACTCGGTTTGAACACGATACTATCCTTGATCGCTTTTTCAACTTTTACTCCCTATGGCTGCGAGTTGTGGTCCACGAATCGTTTCTCCGAGATATGCTGGTTGTCCTTGTGCCTGACCATATGCACCCATCAAACGGCCAACCTGCTCGCACACTGAGTTACTCCCCCTTTCTTCACTGTGCAATCCTGTCCGTCGCAGGGCTATTCTCGGATAATCCACTAGTCAAGTCGAGGGAAACGCGCGGCCGGTTTGCATCCTATGCGAAACAACACTTGGAATCTGAATGTGAACGACCGACTTTGGCGGCGGTTCAAGCTCTTTCCCTTTTGTCAGACTACCACGCATCTTGTGGAGAGCGGGGAGTGGCGTACTTATTCGCTGGTGAGTTCATAGGCCATGTTTATCTCGTTGCAGATTCAAATAACAAACGCTGCCTAGGTATGAGCTGCCGGATGACTCGAGCTCGTAAGATAAACGATTTTCTCTGGACTTTTTCATACTTAAACGCGTCTTTAGTTGGCCTATGTATCGACAGCAAGATATGGGTCGAAAAAAAGCTGATGAATCATACTGAGTTGATTCATCGAGACTGGCAGTTCTGGAGCACGTTTTGTCAAGGTATGGCTAAGCTCGCCATTTGTTTTGATTCATGCTGATATGGTTCCTCAGATAAGATCATGGTGAGATCAACGGCCCACCTGTCGCTGTTCGTTCTCACAAAATTAAATTAAATAGTCACTTGACTATGGGAGGGATTTCGACATACCTCGTCCTCACCTTGGCGTCGGCATGCCTGTAGTTGATACTAGCTTAGACCAATCTCCTTGGACGGGCGATCCCCATAGCCCTGTAGAAATAGAAAAGCATCAACCCAACAATGCTACCCTTGTATTTTTCGAGACATCCAAGTTGATGCTTATTGCCCTTCGTATAATGAACACAGTGTCAGTAAATCTATATCGTACCGAGGATTTAAACGCTAACGACGCTATTTCGGGCACAGGTATTCTCAAGGGCGTCAAAATTGGAAAGTAACGGACAAAGACAGCGTCTCGGATATCCAGTATGTACCATTCATACACATTTGACCACACTTACCAAATCACAACTTTAGTCTGGTGCTCGAGACATGGTACAATAATCTGCCCGAAGATTTGCTAGTGTCATCACGTTCAAGTGCACGCCCAACGCCCCATGTTATTGTTTTGAACATTGCGTATTGGTGGCTACTTATGCTTTTACATCGGCCGTTCTATGCCCGTACCCAGCGACAAGCATCCCACGCGTCCACAGAACAACCCCCGACCTCATTTATGGACCTGTCCGTCAAATTCTGTGACCGAGCGGCTACAAAAATAGTGCAGCTTATCACTTTATTTGATCAAAGCCACGGCATGAAATATTATCCATTGAATATGCTACAGGTAAGCATACCTTGTTCGAACAAGTATCTTCTGGAATCGAACCCGGGTATTTATAGGCTATTTTCATGGCTGGCACCACTTTGCTGGTTCAGGCTGCTACCTTGTCTGGGCTAGCGGTCAAAAAGCGCATGGATGCACATGAAGCGACGCGAAAATGCATATATGCATTGCGCGCTGCATCCCAAACCTGGGAATCGGCTAGTCTCTCAGCTTCCCGCCTTGAACAACTACTACAAGAACAAACCGGTGCGCTACCTATAATAGAGTGCGTTATTAGAGTATTCTATAAATATGGTTAATATCAACTGAGTTTCCTCATAAATAGGGGCTTTAATCCCCAACAGCTACAAACGTCGAGTACGACTTCATCGCCACTGAATAGGCAACCACCTTTGCCCGAGAATCCGTATGCTGTCCCAGGTAGCTACAGCACGAACTCTCCTAGCCAGGTTTTGCCGCAAATGTTTCGCGACTTTATCGCTCAACAAGACCCCAACTCAGAGCTCGGCTACACACTCTCTGCTCAAGTTCCACCTTTACAATACCCAGAACTTCAAGAGCTGCACCAACAACCGCTCATGGGAATGCCGTCGGGCAGTCAATTCGCTACGAACCCTCACATGCTTCCGTTGCCTTATGACCCAAACTTCAACGCAGCATATCACATCATCGAGGATCACGAAGAAGTGTATTATCATCACCAGCACTAACAATAGGAACAACCCGCAATTACCTCCACTATACGTGCGATTTCTGGAATGTTTTGATTGTTTTCACCTTTTGTTGTGTTATCGCCGAATAGTGGTCAAGCCGATGTATGAATAAATCTAGTTGTATGCTGTTTCGGATTTTTCTTTTGCAGTGCATATGCTCGTATAGATCCAAAAATTTTAGTATCCTACGTCCCTATTGGAGCAAACGGGTCACAAAGTACGACTGTCGTAACCCGCTACACTGTCGTTCAAGCCATGAGAGGCTCTCAGGCTGATGCTTAGGTAAGGTCACGTGCGACCTGTTGTTTCGCACGCTCTCATCTCCCTTCATCTAACCTCGCTTCTTCCTGCAACAGTCTCCAGTCTCCCACCATCAGCCATGTTCTCCAGTATTTTCTCGTAAGTAAATTTATCTCAAATCCAACAGATTTAACTTACCAACGTAAATACCAGAGCCGCTCCGGATCCCAAAACGCCCAACTTCCACCCGGTGACGTCCAAGACGGCTCCAAACGAACTCTTCGGACAGCTTACACCCAAAGACACCGAATGGACCTGCGCAGGCGGGTTCGTCACTGAGACTCAAACATGGTACCATTTTTTGGATGATGGCACGTTTATCATGTGTCAAATCATACACTCTGCTGTCGGGTGAGTGTTGGAGCTTCGGGGCGCCGAGAAACCCTTGCCCGATATTAGTCAAATCTATAGGCCGTTACTTACTGGCACCTCCTTGCAGGTTATGGTACCCAAACATCCAGTTTACGTGCAAAATCTATAATCCGAAGACTAATGAGGATATCTGGAAGTCGATCAACGTGACTGGTTTTGTTACTCCTCCTCCTGGCAAAGACAAACGGTCATCGAAATCAGACCAATTTACTGTCACGCACGGTTCCGGTACCGGTGAATTCGCCGAACAATACGATATCAACGCCAACCTCGATAACGACCTCAAGCTTGTGCTTACTATATCGCGCCCTGCGGGCGCAGAGGGATTTAAAGTAGGACGTGGAGAGTCCTATTTTGGAGTTGACCCGGCCAAAGCTGATGGCTACGTTGTCCATCGGTTCTGGCCGCGTACCCAGTGCGCTGGCCATATCATCAAAAAAGGACAGGCGGTCGAGGTGAACGGCGTCGGAATGTTCGTGCATGCAATCCAGGGAATGCGCCCGAATCTTGTTGCCGCTCGTTGGAACTTTGCTGATTTCCAAAGCAAAGATGGCGTGAGTGCCGTTCAGATGGACTTTACCACAACCGACCAGTATGGGCGAAATGGGGTTGGGTCTGGTGGGGTGACAGTTAGCGTGGGTGGGGTGGTGATTGGGGGTAAATTGGTGTGTGTGACTGGGGAGACGATTTGGCCAGACGAAACTCCATTCATCGATGCGCCGATTCAGAGTCGCGCTGTTCACCTAGCTCCAGCGATGGACCCAGAGACGGGATACAGACAGCCATCTCGAATCCGTTACACCTGGAAAGGCCCGGGAATAGGATGTGAGGGTGATGTGAAGGCAGAGCTGGAGGCCGATGTGGGAATGCCTGAGGCTCCCAAAGGCTTGGTAAGAAAGGTGGACGTTCTATCCGAGATTCCGTATGCGTTGAAGATGGTGGTAAACTACGTCGCGGGCACTAAACCTTACATTTACCAGGTAAGCCTATGTTGTGTGCATGTACGCTATACTCAATTACTGCCTAGTGGTACAACCCTGGAACGCTTTCCCTCACTGGCCCCGAATCGGTCATCCCCGGTGGATCTACTACTGTTGAGGGTACATTCTACAACGAAGCAACATTTATCTCCGAGCTGGCTTCCCGTCCGGCTTGATTGAATATCTCTAGTAATGCTGTAGTATTATTTCTTGCTTTCTGTAACTGTAAGCTCCAAACCAGACACGTGTTACCAAGTATAGCCGATCGTCGCTCGGGGCTTCAGGACCCTGGATAAGAAGTGTACACGCAACACGACCAGCGCTAGGTCCTCTGTACCCAGCCTCGACCTCGAGCAGAATGAATGATGTCGGGGCTCTTACGGCGCCGCTTCCCTCTCGCTCTGAAAACTGTAATCGTGCCGAGGCCGCCCAATCCACACACGCAAGCTCGCCGAAAGCCGATCCCTCCGGTATCAACATCTAGTTTGGTTACATTTGGCGGCCTCTTCGCTGGAGTTCGTGCTAGGAATGTACAGGAGGGAGTCAATCATATCAACAGAAAACCGTTGCCTCGCGCTACTCAGTCGACCAGCATCGTTGGGCTTGGGACTCCTTCGCTGTTGTTCCATGACCGTCGGGCACCCCGGCCTCAGCAGATTTCGCGGTTGGGGCCAATAGCGCTCCAGGTCAGTACTTGGTCATCTATGTACTCTCTTAGGGTGCCTTACCGACGTACAATATGCATAGGTTAGGGCCGCACTCTTTCATGCATCGCGTCCCGCTCAGGGATTGCATTTTGTATGGCTGGCAACATTCTTAAAGGTTGGTGTTTTGTTATCTGGGTGGAAACCCAGGCTAACTCCCTTGCTAGTCGTCTACGGCTCTTGCATTCGCCCAGACTGCGGGCCGGGTCACCATGTCCCTTCTGCCCGTATTGTTCCTGAAACTCAAGTGGGCCTCCAAGTACTTGCGCAAGGTGCCTCCGGATCACCCACATTACGCACACAAGCGCGAAAAAGTCCTACAGATACGATGGAAACTTTGGGTAGTAGCCAGCATATTAGTGGTCGTACCAGTCACGCTCTTTGTGAGCACCATCCTGGCGAGTTTGGAAAGGACACCGTTGACCGGTCGGTATGTTGCGCCAAACCACTGTTCAATTGTTTCCACAAACTGACATTGACGAACAGGATGCGCATGATTATGTTATCGGCTGAGGAGGAAGAGGAGATTGCAAGGGAACTCAAGGGAGCTGGGTGGTACACATCTGTCGCTCAGATTTTGGTCACTGCCTCACCAGATGGAGCCATGCCTCGAGTCATCCCTCCCGATGATTGGCGCTGGAATTGGGTGGAACAAACACTTCGGCGATTGGAATCCGCCATCCCAAAATTGCAACAACGCACGGAGAACCCTAGCGAATGGTATGCTTCTTGGATGAGAGATCATCCACAAGCCAGAGGCAAGCAAGGCGAAGTTGTTGATGGGCTGTCTGCTGCGGAGTGGGAGATACATGGGCCAGTTCCCCCACCACCCGAATATCCGCTTATTCCACGACCACGATTCGCTCAACGCCTTCATGAGATACCTATCTCCCCTAGTGTAGATGGAAGTAATCGGGAACATACCCACCATCATTCTCCCCACGCTCAGCTTGGGCCTCCATACTCGCTCCTACTTGTTGACCTTCCAGAGAGCAATGCTCTGTCTTATGGTAAGTGGCCCTTGACACATCAAACCTGGCGATATGCTCATGAAGCCTAGGTTTTGGAGGAGATGGCGGCGGTGGTATCGTGGTTTACAGCGGTTTTCTAGATGAAGTGCTTGGGACGTCTAACAAACCTTTACCTGAACCCGCGTCTACAGCGGAATCGAACTCTTGGCTAGGGAGGTTGATCCCATCTGGTAACAGTAACATGAACATCAGAAATGAGCCACCGCAGCCAACACCAGAGCAAACGGACAAACTGGCAACTCTTCTTGCTCATGAGCTTTCTCACCTGTTGCTGAGCCATCACCTGGAAACGCTCTCTTCCGGAACCATCTTCATTCCAAGCGTCATCGGGTATGTCGCCCTTATCTGAACTCGCGTGATTATCAACTGATTTATTCTGTGTAGGATCATGTCTGACGTCGTTCGTGTGCTATTATTCCCGATCACGATGGTTCTCGGCCCATTTGTCAATGATGCTGTAGCCAATTTCACCCGTGTGGGGTTAGACGACGTCGCTCGGTCCGGAAACACATGCCAAAGTCGCAAGCTTGAATTTGGTGTGTTTGTACTTCCTGTTCAGTTGCCGCGTTGGATATTGAATCACCCGTTCTTGTCCAGAGGCTGATCTGGTGAGCGCCCGAATCTTAGCGTGTGCGGGGTTCGATCCGCGATGTGCGATAGAATTCTGGGAAGGTCGACAACAAACACCAGCGAACGGCGACCCGGCCGCGATCGACAAACGCGTAGACTCTAACCCCAACCCGAGTGATTCTTTGCGAACACTTACGCCGCTCCCCACTGTGCCTGGTACCTTCTGGACCTCCCGCTCCTCCGCTCTGGGGGCCGCTACGGGGGGACACGGGGACGATAGTCACCCACTTGATTATGCACGTGTTTTAAAACTCAAGAGAGAGTTGGCAAGGTGGGAGAGGGAGAAAGCTTATGCCATGGGCAAGCTGAAGATTGATTCATGGGTGCGCGGGGCGTGTGAGGCGAGTGTTAAAGGTGCAAAGAAGAAGCTATGGCACCAGGGTACGAGTGACAACACAAACTAGGTCGAAGGTGGTACAAAGGCGTAGGGTTATGGAACAATTTCATAGAATTTGGTTATGCGGCTCTGTATGGTGTATCGTGTCGGTCTCTGCACATGTCTTTTCTGCATTTATGTCACGGTTTTTATAAGTCATGATTCCTGATATCGTATGTTTTGTCAATGCACCTCTTTATACCGTTTATTCCTGTGTGATCACGAAATACTGAGTCAATATCTTTACGTCTTTGGTAGGAGGCGACGTAGTCTTTATCAGACTGTTTAGCCTTGGGGTGATTATTTGGAATGCAATTGAATACCCTCAGGAAACGCATTCGAGAAACTTGTGGTCGCGGAACAGAATTTTGCACATGCATAGCCGTATGGGTTCTGTTCCTGAGATTCAGCCGCGACTTGGGGGGTTGCAGTTTTCAGTCTACAAGAGCAGTAGCGTAGGTCGACAATTAAAGGACTGCTGGGCATATAGAGAGGCTAACCGGTGTATACCCCACGGGGAACAAGACGTTCACACGAGCATTGATTCTGATAAACAATACGCCATAGAGAGATAAGACTCGTACGCCTGGGTTACGTTTAGCATCCAACCCTCATTGTCGAACTGGTTTCAGCTTTGAGATTGGTCAATTGTTGCATGCATCTCGCACAGCACCTAGGGGTACTTGGTGCGTAATTTGAGGCACCTCGGGCCAAACAAGGGCCGACGCTAGCCCTTGTGGGCGATAGGGGAAAGGCATGGGTGGTGCTAACTCGGATCGAAGATCAAGGTTGAATCGATATCAGGGCTCCGTTTTCGCGGGCTGCCCCAAACCGTCGTATCCGTTCGAGAATGCTGCCATAGACGGGAAACAGGAACACGCACGGTGGAAGGTTCGCCGGATTCATTTGCTCCAATCACAAAATGAAGAGCATTAGCTGATGGCGATATTCCCGCAATCGCCGATCATCATGGGTGCGGCAGGCGGCGCACCATGTTTACAGCGCCAGCAGCTAGGAATAGGTAAATGGCAATTTGCGTGGAGTTTAGGAAGCGAGAATGGCAAGTTTGGCGGGGCTGCCTCCGGAGTCTGAACTCGCCCGAATATAGTTGGTCAGCTGGTGAGCCATTGCCGCGAGTCGACATCCGCATGAGAACGGCCTCGATTGTAAAGCCCATGTGTGGAACGGGGTCAAGCCCGAGACGAATAGGTGCCAATATGTATCACCTTTGTTGCTGCAGACAGAGTTTGCTGTATACTTGGCGCATATGTCCACGTCGCAGCCTATCGGATTTACCCCGCCGAATACGATGGTTGGACAGGATCGGCTATCAGTTGTGATCTTCGGCAACCGTACCGCACACTGAATATTCCGGCGTTGGGCGAGGCTCGCGCTGGGCGATGGGATAGGCGATCTTATGCAAGCACACATCGGGTGCTGCCATTCGCAATGCCATGTGGTTGGCTCGGCGGCTATCCTTTTTTCCATTTGTCTGACCTCATCCCGACAGAAAATTTGCGAGCCGGCGAGTGTATATATGCGGCAGGCTCGAACACGGAAACGGATTCGAACGTTCGTCGAGCTTGTTCTCGGGTCTCGAAGGAGAGCTGAGTTCGGCCGGAAGATCGTGCGCAATCGGTCCGAGATCGAAACCATAATATCCGCTGGCCCCGAGCCTGGGTCTTGAGAGTTCTGTTCATCTCCCACTGCCCATTCTTAACCTCGACACCCACCCTCTGCGCCACGCCCCCCATCGTTGCCGACGCAGCACGCACGAGTCGTCTGACGCGAGGTATTCGACTCGGGTGAGTCATTTGTCCTGTCCTGGTCCTCCCGTCCTTCAACCAGATCCCTGCAATGTCACCCTGGTTTATGACCACATACGTCTGTTGGCGTCTGCGCAACGAGGTAGCCACGCCCCGTTCCCGATGTGGGGTCAAATGACACTCGCGAGGGGTGATGTGTCATGGATGTGGTACTCGACTTTCCCCACCAAGCTCGGGACCACAGCCCCGTAGATCACATCTTGTATTCCCCGTCCTGACCCACAAAGCCCCGTCTTCTCGCTTTCTGATGCCCGTCGCAAGCCCTGCCGTGTCGGCGCTAACGCATTTTTTCTCGACAGATTTCGTTATCAATTCTCTTAAAGGCTCCAGCTTCCCCCTCATCCCCGGCTCGCCCTCGATACCTTCCAAAACACCTTGTCATCGTGGCCAGGAACGCTGGCTCGGCAGTGGTATGTACCAGCTGACCCCAGCTTTGGCCGCAGCATCTGACCAAACTCAAAAACAATTTCCTATTTTAGCACATACCCCGCTTTTTAAGTTCGCCCAGCTCGCTCCACAGCACCCCGCCTCCCCCCGTTTCTTGCAGCATGGACCTAGATACTAACTGGTGCCCCGTCTGCGGTTCGTAGTCCTCGTCTATGAACACGAGTCAAGCCATTGACTCAACGCAACAGACCGCCTTATCCCTCCCGAGAGGATAACGCTGCCCACGCCTCCCGAGGTCGAGACGATCAAGGCTGCTAGCGATGCTGCTCCAAAACCCAAGCTAGCTGCGACTCGTCCCCCCATTTCTCGTCGCCACACCGCCAACCACACCCGATCGAACAGCAAATCTACCGCTCTAGCATCTAAAGCTACTGGGCTCGAGCTCCTAAATACTCATGTGTCGAACTCGACCACAGCCCCAAAACCTCGCACCGTCATCTCTCAAGCGCCATCTGCGCTTTACTGCTCTGAGTCGTGCCGTGAAAGAGACCAGACGCTGTCTGAAAGGTTTCAGCTCTCGCTTGAAACAATGTTCTCGAATGGCCCATCCTCTGCAAGTTCTCTATCGAGTCCCCTCTTGGTCTCTGGCAGCGAAAGTGACGTCGACGTGGATGTATTGACAAACGAGAGCTATTTCGCTCAGCTACGGATCCACGGACGAAGTAGGCACCAGGGCAGCGCGTTGAACCTTGAGAAAACCTCGTGGTCTACCAGTCAACTGAGCGCAAATTCAGCCAGAACCACTTCGAGTTCGAGCGAGGACCTCCCGGCGGTTAGTACCACTACGAAGCAACCTCCTCCGCCGGCTACTACAACAAGTCACCGTCGTCCTCTCAGCTATTCACACACATCGTCATCCACTTCCACGCATGATGTTAACGTTTCGCTCTACGCTGCGTACCCCCTAACATTTCATCGAACCCGTTCGGGAGAGGGTTCGGCTCGTTCGAGGAAAAACAGCTATGCCAGCCTTCATGGGACCAGCTTGGGTGCACATCACTCTCAAGAATCTAGTCCTATACCCTTGGAGAACCCATCAAAATCCAAGGATGTTACACCTACCCAAAGCTTGTATGGCATCGATATGATATCAGCTCAAGGACTTCTTGTTCGACCCGCAATGCTACGCTCCAAAACCGATCGCACAGGCCTCACACCCCTCTCGCCCATCTCGCCTGTACCAGACTCGGCGCCGAGGCTGTACGCACCACACTATCCTTCTTCCCTTCCTCCTTCCAAATTTGGCTTTACCCCAATGTCGACGCCAGCCTCCCCGACTGGTTCGAGAAGCTCTTCGAGAAAGCCGACCAAGGGCGACCCGTTGCGACCCCGGAGACGATCGGATAATATCTCTGAAGAGTTGCTCACTGAGGCGAGTCGGGTAAAGAGCTGCGATCAACTTGCGGGACAAAAGACACCGTTCCTTCCGATGTATCCTGCCCTGATGCCGGCACCGTGTACGAGAGTCGTACAGAAGCTCGTGTTGGAGCGTGGGGAGGATGGTGTGGAGCGTATGGTTCAAAAAGAGGTCGTCGAGGAGTACTACGAGGAACGTAAACGGTAGGTCTGTTATCTCGATAACCCTTCAGTAGATGTTGACTAGTTCTAGGCTGTTCCATTTCAACGCCGAAGTCAAATGATCGTGGATCCATTCGGGGGCAAGGGCTATCTTCGCATGATACTCATTTATATTCTGTTATCGGGCTCTCTGCTTGGGTAATTCTTAATGCTATCACCTTGCTTGCTAAGGTCACTCCCCCCCCATTAATGTAACACGAAAACCATGACGGGTCCAAAGGGTTCAAATTTGTAATCATTCCCTGGATTGCCAAATGTTGAATCCCTCCACATCTTCGCTCGAGATGAGATGGTTGCTCTTGCAAATGTACCCCTTCAAAACAACCAAGCGACGAGGGTGCGACCGCCCACAGAACCGTGAACTATCATTAGCTTTCCTATTTAGCACTTGACATCTGGACGGCACCCCTTCGAGTTTACAGCGCCGGACGAACAAACCATAAGGTGAGCAGGGGATTCATGGTACACTCCAAACTGGGTTCCTTTTCTCAACCTGTGACGATTCACCGTCCAGCTGCTGCAACCCGTAGCTCGTTTTTGGGCCCTGGTTCGGCTCTAAGGGTTTCTCGCCCGAAGCCTAGGAATAGACGAAACTCCGCGACCGGGAGTTTTTAAGCGCCCACATTGGGTTGAGCTACTCACCCACTTAGACTTCGGTCTGACGATCGGTTCAGGTGTAGTGCCTCTGGAACCAAAACCGTCTTGCACACCGGATGGTGGATACTACGTACAGTGATGAATATTTGGCCACGCTATGCGAGCATTGTTTGACCCGCAACAAGAACAAGGATAGCGATAGCGATGAGAGTGAAGACTACCCGGAGGAGGACAGGGACGAATGAACTTGAACGTTTTCGAGGAACTCTCAAAATGTAATATCTGGTAATGGGACTGTTTAAACTAAAGCAGCTGCTGGGGGAGACGTGTAGCTCACCTTGATTATAAGTACTCCGGGGCCCATCCCGCGTCACCTACTCCTTCTGAAAATTCCCATACCATTTCTCCTGACTCGTATCTCTTCTTGGTTTGCAGATTGAGGTCCATGAGTCTCTCATCTTCTACTTCCAGGAATTCACAGGGGGTATTGGTGAACAAACCATCGTCAAAATCCCGGAGCAAACGAATCGTATCTTTCCCGGAGCTTAAGTATAATCGCTACAGCAAGCAAGGTACACCGCCCGGGCACGGGCATTTCAATATGAATTATTGGTGATAAAAAAACTTGTTTCAATCAAACTGTTACTGCTTGCACATGCTTGCGCGAACCAAACAAGTTCTATGCGTGCATCCTCGTGGACTACTCAATTACTTGCCACACGACACTCCTCGATGAGCGCCTGATGTCACAGAAATTTATGCAGGCTGTCAAAACTCGGCCGATTTAGAGTCGAGGGCTCGACCCCTCACGATAGGGCCAACTTAAATATGGATAATAGTTGTTGCTGCGACTTCAGCCGGGGATCTCCCCATAACAGCTGGCAGTCCACCCCGATCTGAACAAGGTTTCAACCTAGCAGCTATGATAAGTATACCTGAACTCGTACTTGCCATCTCAAACTACTTGGACCGGTCTGACATTGCTCACTTGGGGTGTACTTCGCGATGGATGTTCAGTTTGTGCATGCCCCTAGCTTGGGAGTCTGTCACCGGTATTGCCCAAATACTCATCCTGCTTCCTGGAACTAACATTCAGAGACGATGTCAAGAAGATATCCTGGTAAGATATTCGCTTTTGTGATATTTAAATGAGCTGTTTATAATCGTTATCTTAGATAATAGGCGAAAAGATAACCTCCGTCGAGCGCTCCCGATTCCTTGTTTACTCGAGTTTCGTCAAAAGACTCGAGGTCTTCCCAGCCAACCATGGCTGTATTCTCAAGAATTGGGAAAATATCCTCGTATATTTGGAAGATCATGCACTGCTACCCAATCTTGTGTCGGTCGTTTTCGATTCGGATATGCTCGAGTCGTACCCCCAGTACTTGTGGACACGTCTGATTCTTTCTCCAGTGCTTCAGGAGCTTCAGGTGCTCGTTCCAGAGTCAAAGACACCTGTTGGTACCCCCTTTGTTGTGGCTAATGCCCTGACGCTTGCTCTGAAAGAGAGATGTCCCCAGCTCAGACGCCTGACCTTGTTCCCGAGCGTGAGCCTAAAGCCACACCCCGATGAAGTCCGTCTCCTCAAACATCATTCGACGTCATTCGAGAATCTCATAACGCGAATAGACAAACTCGGGTACCTGTGCACCAATCTAAACATGTTCGGAAGCCGATCAGAGGCAAACTATTCCCTCCCCGCACTAACACACCTTGAAATCTATGATGTTGACGAAAGGCACGACTGTGCGTCGATCGCTCGACTTGATCTCCCTAACTTACGGCGGTTTGGTGCATACAATCTGGCGAGTCAAGCTGGTCTCGAAGAGCTTTGGCGCGTTATTGGTCCTGCGAGTCAACATGTTACTCACGTCGAGCTCGAGCTTTTGGCCCGGTTCTCGAGGGATGGGAGTTGGCCATACAGACATGATCCTATTTTTACCGAGGCTATTCCATTCCTAGTGGCCCATAGCCCCCGAATCACCGAGCTTTCTATCCACAACTTGCCTATGATACACTACGAGATACGGCGGGTGCCGGCCGCGTCTGTAGCCCAGTTATTGCAGAGGTTGCCTCTTGAACGTCTCTGCATTATTGGAGGGCACATAGAAAGCATGGTAGACATGATTACCCAAGGCACATTTGCTCGCTTGAAGAAACTTGAATTACCACATCAATGCATGCCGGTGACTATGCTGCCCTATTTTGCCAAATATATGCACAATCTGGAGTATCTATGCTTGGATTTACAGCTGGAGACTCCTTGGGAAGTACAGATAGCTGGACCGCGGGCTTCTGCACTTTGCATACTCGAGAGCAGTTTTATGACCCATGATCATCACAGCTATCAGTTCTCTCCTAAACTCACGCGAGATGGGTATACGACGGGCTACTCGCTAGCAAAGTATGTTGGTGTTTGAATTGGTAGATGCTGGTACTGATCGAAGTCGCAGGAGATTATATGATGTGTATCCAAGCGTGCGACTCAAGTCGCATATGCAAGTCTCGAGTTTTTTCCGATACAGGATTGGGGACGCCGGGATGCAAAACGCAGTCAACTTGATAAACAAACAGCTGAAAGCGCTGTCCATGCCGAGCAGACTGGGGCAAGGAAGGGCTGATTTCGATTCGGTTGGAGTTTTGAGTCGGGAAGCGTGGGGTCGATGCTTTGTATAGTGGTCAATGAATTCTGCTTAGTCAATCGCGAGTCAACCTACCCGATTGGGCTTTGTTGTGACGCAATTGGTCCCCGCATATCTTGCTCCGGACCGCGCCCCCCTATGAGATAAGGCGGTCTCATGGCCAACAGAGTGCTCGATTTACTACGACCGGTCGACACGGAACCCCCGCTTGTGCAAGCGAGACAGCTAAAGCGCGCGTTCATTTGCGCCAATCATCCCCGTCCCTCGCAACCATCATGAGTTCCGACAGCTATACTGCCCCCGGCCTACTTTCCCTCCCAACAGAGGTCATTCTTCAGCTGCTCTTGGCCGTCGACGAGCCATGGGCCATCCACCATACCGCGAAGCTCTTTCTTGCCATATCAGAGGTGCGCTCAGGCTCCAGCTGCGACCAAAGCGTTAGCTAAGATGATTTTCAGGACGAGCACTACCTCTATCTGCGCGACACCGCCCTGCCCCTGTCGCTCATTGTTTGGAACGCGATTAAACGTCGGGGACCGCGTTTGACGCCCGAGTATCTCCAGCGGTTGCTCGGTACGTAGCTGCGTCTTGCCCTAGCTTGCTTTTTACTCACGTATCTGGTTAGATTTCGGCGCCCCTGTGCCTATCGCGTTTGCCCAGCTGCTCACAAATCCGAGAATCCCGCGACCAGCCCCGGCCCGGGCCCTGCACGCGACCCTCACAGCTCTTCCTGCACGCACGCGAGCGCTTATAGTAGCCGTTCATATTCGAGTGCCTTCTCTCGATGAGCCTGTCTCGGGATTCGTATGGGATGCACTCATCCATGACGATGACCAACGCGTATTCGAGTCCCTGTTTGGTGCACCCGGTAACCGCATTGTCTCTGCCTCTGCTCGAGCCTTGTTCGATGTTCGAGGGTTCGTTCCGTTTTGCGGAGGTCGGAGCGATACGGAACGCGGCGTAGGGAGCTTGGAAGGCGCCTTTGACGTCGCGTTTAGTACGTTTTTTTTTTTGGTTATATCAAGCTATGACATCAACTAATACTGTTTCTCACTATAGAGTGTATGACACAGACTCCGCCCAACCCGTCTCTACTCTCTGCTCTGCTCTCCTCGACCACAATCTCGACACTTGTTTCAACCGACGAACGCGACCTCAAATCCCGCTTGCTCGTCAATGCATTTGCAATCGCAGGAACGCAATGCGCAGCTCGCTTGATGCAAGAACGAGCGTTTTGGCGGCCTCGGCTGGATGTGGTGGAAGCGCTGCTCAAATTAGTAAGTGCGACCTGTAGAGAGACACGAAGAAACTATACTGATGTTGCCTATGTAGGCAGCGACAGAAACCGATATCAACGACTTTATGCAAGTTGTGACTGCTCCTTCTCCGGTTTGGCCACCCGCGCCACACAATCCGACTTGCCTCGCTTCGCCTTTACTTCCCGCTTCTAGCTTTACGTCTGCCGACCGGAATTCGGGCCCTGGTTTGTTTTGTGAACCAGAGCATACCATCTCCACGATTGCACAACAACTTCTCGCACGGATCGGCGCTCGGGCTCAAGCAGAAGATGGCGCGGCATGGTTCCTAAAATATCATACGTCCCTCGGCAGGATCTATGCTTACTACAATCGGATCGGCGAAGGGGGCGGAGCGCTGTGTGTGTCGTTGGAGTCCATGGCCTGCGCAGCGGTCCATGAACTATTCGACTCGAAGCGAGCTGCGAAGAGGAGGTATGAAGGGACGGCAGTAACTGAAACCTCCACCGCCTGGACGCTATGCGAAAGATTCGGGCCGAGAACCCGGGAGAAGGTGCTGAGCGCTGTGAGGGCCCAAGTTGAGCAGCTGCTGCATGGTAAGAGTTGATTGAATTCTTTTTCATTTCTCCAGACTGTTCGATGAGTTGGGCGGTGTATTGAATTAACAATTCTACGATTTACTTGTGATAATGACTTGGTTGGCTTACCTTTTCCTCTCTATAGACAGATCTGTCCTCTGCGAGGCTCCCCGCACCTTTGCCGAATGGGGCATGCATGCATACCTAATCGCTCGACTCGATCCACAAGACCGGCGGCGTGTATTGGCTGGGGTCAAAAGCGTTGATGTGGGTCCAGCGGGTATAGGTTCTGATTCGGGGAGTGATGATACACGTAGAAGGCTTTTGAAGTCGGGTCTCCCGCTTGCTGTTCTAGAGCCCGTCGCGTAGGATACCAACACTAGATACCATGATTTGCTTAAGCACTACCCATTTTGAATTTTCTTTTTCTCTGCAATGTATAGTATTTTGTCATCTATTTCAGAATCTTTCTAGTACGTCTAAGCACAAACAATGTGTGGTAAACTTCTGGCGTGTATACATTGTCTCGGGTCTCGGTTTGCGCCAGAATTCGCTCTGTGCGCTCGAGCTGCCAAAATTCACCAGCTGCTGGGCTATGTTCGTCCTGGGATGAAAGGATGTCCAACCGGCTGCTCGAATAGGATACGGCCAACCAAATGGATCCCGGTGCGACCAGTGCAGCAAGGTGTAAAGCGAGTACTTTGACCGGGTGAAGGACAGAGAAGCCCCCAGATAATAGAGCTGTATGCATATCATCGCCGCATGCAATTGCGTCTGCACATGACTTGTCCAAGACAACGGAGAGCTGGGGCATAGGTAGGAATTGTCTCATTGCTTCCCAGTCCAATAAATCCAGGACTTCCCATCGCATGATTGTATCCCCAAACCGAGCTATCTCTGCCATCCGCATTCGCTCGAGTGCAGGTGCTGCATAGTCGACGTTGATAATTTCGACGTTTGACTTTGAGGGCCGCTCGCTTACGCACTGGCGAAGGTCCAGCGAAAGCTCCGAGTTGCCGCACCCAATGTGGATAATTTGTAGGGGGTCCTTGTCCAGATCGTCGAGTGCCCGTATGAAGTGTGGCAGGAATAATGACGAAGAACTGAGCCATTCGAAGTGGTTTTCGTGCTCGAAGCGAGAGGTCCAGTAGTCTTTGGACGAATAGTCTACGGACGCGCCCGCTCGGGGCCGGGACGGCGGCATGGGGGATATGGTGCGAACTAACGCCAGAAACGGGCTGCTCTCAACGACCACAACATGCCATCGCAAACCCCGCCACCCCCGTTCCGAACGCTTCGTACACACACGGCACAGATAAACACGCTACAGTTTGCCTCTGATAACGAGTATATCATCGCCGGAGATGCTTCTGGTCGAGTGACTGTTACTTCCACGCGCACTTGGAGACCCGTGGCAGATTGGACACCCCACACGGATAGTGTGCTCGGCGTCCAAGAGTGGGAGGATAAGATTATCACGTGGGTCTTCTCTCATTGAGCAAGACACTCATTATATCTTGAATTCAAACAGCCATGGGCGCGACTACAAGCTCCACGTTTGGCGACTCACTCCACCGGCTCCCCTTGTTGCCGATGCTGCCGGTTCTCCAACTCTTGCCACCCCGAGCCTCGTGTTTTCTCTAGACGTCAATTCGTTAAACTTTTGTCGATTTGCCCTGTGTTCGATTTCTCCTGGCAAGGCGTTGCTTGCCTTGCCGAATCTAGTCGAGTCGGAACTGATTGATATTTGGGAAATCCCTAACCCAGTAAGGCTCCACGCGGGGATTGGGACGATCAAGGGTGCGGCCCCGAGGAAACCATTTTCCGACGAGGGAAGAGACTTGTACAAGGCTGGTACGGAACCGACT
This sequence comes from Ceratobasidium sp. AG-Ba, assembly GCA_016906575.1. Taxonomy (NCBI): domain Eukaryota; kingdom Fungi; phylum Basidiomycota; class Agaricomycetes; order Cantharellales; family Ceratobasidiaceae; genus Ceratobasidium; species Ceratobasidium sp. AG-Ba. The sequence continues at coordinate 2,013,584 of CP059612.1, read as the reverse complement.
CGGAGCAGTCGATCCGTTGCTAACACAAGGTTGCTTGGCACGTATAGGAGTTGTGATGTCACTCCATGTGTCAGAGACGTCAACGCACATGCGCATTTTAGCCGCGTACGAGAGCGGAACAGTGACGCTTTGGGTACGCCCGCTATCAAACTCGTTTAAGTCCGTGGAAGGACAAGGCTGGGAGACGGCATGGAGCGTAAAGCAGCATTCAGAGGCAGGTGTGTATTCTGGATATCTTTACGCCACATAAACCTTGCAATAACGCTTTGTGGAGCTAGTAATGGGTATGGCCGTAACTCGAGACAATTCATTGGCGGCGACTATTTCAGCGGACCATTTCGTTTGTCGATATAGGCTTGAGCGTAATACTGCTGACGCGTCAGAAGAACCCGAACCACTGGCAACAAAGCATCTAGGAAATGGGGCGATCGCATTTCGTGCAGATGGCCGAGTGATAGGTACTGCTGGGTGGGATGGGGCAGTCAGACTTTACTCTGCTGGTCGAAGGTATGACGATTTACTCTGAACGTTAGCGGAACTCATCATGCATAGGAAGATGCGTCCCTTGGGAACTCTAGACCACTTCAAGGAAAGTTGCTTCGCCATTGTATTTGCAAGCGACGCACATATGGGTGTCGAAGCAGCATCTGGAATATCAAAAGGCCTTCATGTCGACGGGATTGAGTCGGACGGCGTGGAAGAGGATAGAGTAAGCGCTACGACCGAATTCCGCACACGCTCTCGATGGCTGGCAGTTGGAGGAAAAAATGGTCGAGTTATTTTGTGGGAGCTCGACTCTTTTGAGAAACGATGAACTCATAGACTCCACCAAGTCTCCAGGTATGGGGCTTGTGTTTATTAGTAACAAATGTGGCTCATTCCCGCTCAAATTTATATGCGATAAGCTCTGGATTCGTGAAGAAATTCACGGATCAGGTTCCGATGGAACCGGGTCGGGAACGAAGAGATCACTTGATGCACTATTCGATGATAAATTTCCGCATTAGTTCCTACAGTGGTACGGCCGACACAATCCCTTGATATACGCAGTTCCAAAATCCGTTGTTCACGTCATTCGTATCGAAGCGAAGCAGTTCTACATTCATTCTCCTACCTATATGTAAGGTGGCGCCGGGGTGAGTGTGCTCAAACCATCCTCGATTCCCGCTATGCCGCAGACACGCTCCCGTACTACCGCGCAACGCAAGGTGATTGGCATCGGGATTGATTTATTCAGACGTGGACTTACCGTTGGAGGGTAGACTCACACTGTAAACGATCTTAGCGCCAAGAAATTGGAAACTTCCGCTATAGCCCCGGTTCCTACAGAACCGAACACGTCCAGAGCTCCTGTTTCGGTCTCGACTCGTTTCAACCCCGAGGAGCTTGATATGTTCGACGCGGATGTTATCCTCCTGGCATCCGATCAAGTCTACTTTTACTCTCACCGGGCTACTCTACTTCGCAATTCTTCGAATACTTTTGGGTCACTTTTACAGGACTTTTCCAATGACCTCAATTCAGAGGTTGACGTGTTTCAGCCAATGTCAGGCACTGATCTATCGCTGGCTCCAACAGTGGCAGCAATGCCATACCCATCGGACGTACTCAATCTGGTGCTCCATATAATATACGGATTTTCTGTTGTGTCTTACAAGCCTACACCTTCTGCATTACGAGCGGCTATTGTTGCGCTCTTCGAACTCGGCTACAACATCGAGGCAGTACTTGCGCCACATTCTGAACCGCATATGCTATTCTTGCAAAGCGCCGTTATTGAGCCATTGCCTATGTATGCGCTGGCTGCGCAATACCATCTCGAATCACTTGCAGTCGCTGTCAGTACATTTACGCTTGGGGTGTCGCTGAGCGACATATCAGACGAGCTAGCCAAACAGATAGGGCCTATCTATCTCCGTCGTTTGTTCTGTGAGTTTCGATTCGAATCTACGTGACTACTCGTTATTGATTGAGATGTATTAGTCCTACACCTTGGGCGCACTGACGCACTGAGGAGATTGCTGTACCCCCCACCCTCCCCTCACTCCTCGTCCCCCGATGCGGAATGCAACGAAAAAAACCACGAAGAGGTCCGACGTATTTGGGCACTTGCATGTGCTTCAGCGATAACCGAAAACCATCCAAATAACCTGGCGAAATTGTTTGCTCCTCTGAGCGCGCAGCTGTCGTGCGTGAAGTGTCGCCAGGCGCTACACGAGAGGGTAGGGATGCTAATAAGCGATTGGAGTGCCATTAAAACTACTATATAACTGAGCTATTGACTTTTGGTTTTTACACATCCGTCTGCGCGAGCTATTGCGTCCAATCATCATGTATTTCTAGTATAAAATATATCCAGTTTTCTTGCGTTATTTTTCCATTTATGGAATATCTTGATGAATACGATCATACGTGCAAATCTGTTGTGACGTGCTTTGGAGCGCTTGTCCTTTTCGTCCCCCCTCGACTTATATCTTCCGAGCAATAGATAGGCCAGGCCCATCACACATTACAACATTGGACCGGCAGCCTGCATGAAGCTTTCTGTTCTCCCGGCTCCGAACAAGTCCCGCTATGAATATCCCGGAGCAATCCCGTAAAGGCCACATGTAAATTACCCATAAAACACCAGTTTACATATCAACCTCCGCGGGGACAGCTCGTCTCCGAAGCCGTTTGCCTTGGGGCAGGTAATAGGGGCAGAGGCTGACACGTATTTGTAAAATTTAAACGTAACCCCTCCTACCACTAGTCGCGCTCTTTTGTGTTTAAGATGGTCGGTTGAGAGAACGCAACGTGCAGTTGGGCTCACACCTTCGATAACATGCAGTCTGAACCTCACGTCGTTGCTGTCGAGCATGTGCCTTTTCCGACTCTGGCGGCTCCTTCTCAAGACGGACTGAATGCAGCTATATCCGTGTCAACGCGATTCAACCCCGATGAGAACGACTTCAAAGGTGCAAATATCATTCTTTTGACAGAAGATCAAGTCTACTTCTACGTGCACCGGGAAATTCTGCTTAGTGGCTCCTCAAATAAGTTTGGGTCGCTGTTGCCTGACCCTGCACGCAACCCAGAGACGGAGATCGACGTGTCCCAGCCCATGAACATGATGGATCTAGTGGTGTCACCTACTGTTATAGCAGCGAAGTGCGCGTCGGACGTATTAAACGTCGCGCTTCATTTTATTTATGGGCGCTCTGTTGAATCGTATCGACCTTCACCTTCCACTCTTCGTGCTGCGACGACTGCACTCCATGATTTCGGTTATTCCCTCCTGGAGATGTTCGTCCCTCATTCAGAGCCGTACATGCTTTTCCTCCAGGCTGCAGTCGTCGAGCCATTGCCCATGTATGCGATAGCCGCGCAATACTCTCTCGAATCTCTAGCTATTGCTGTCAGCACATTCACGCTGTCGGTTTCTCCAAGCGAAATATCTGACGAACTTGCCCAACAAATGGGGCCGATATACCTTCGTCGACTTTTTTGTATGGTTCATTGCAGTGTGTTTTTTCGTTCGATGCTGACTTGAACGTGCCTAGTCCTTCATCTCGGCCGAGCAGAAGCCCTGAAGCGCCTATTGTATCCCCCTCCTTCCCCGCACCTTTCCATAGAGCCTGGTTGCGACCAACGGACCCAATACGAAGTGTCCCGCATATGGGCTCTTGCGTGCGCTTCGGTCGTGGTCGAAAGCCAACCGAATGAGATATCAAAAGTAGTGTCACCACTCAGTGCTCAGTTGGCCTGCTTCAAGTGCCGGCAGGCGTTGCATGAGCGTGTCACCACACTGATTCAGGATTGGAGTACAATTAAGGCTACGATTTAACAGGTTTCGCTTGTGTAATGTTTAGAATATCATCTGAGCGGGTTTGTCGTTGTTTAGCTTCTATTCTGGCACAGGTGAAATTGAATTAAGAATAGAAATTTACGAGCCTGATGGCTACGTAGACATTGCCTATTCACGTGTGTGGTTGTCAGAAGCGAATTGTGTTCGTATGCGACTTATATCAGAATGATCCCTTACTTTTTCCGTTGATCCGCGAAACCAGACCGAGACCACACCACACGCAGAAGTTCACACCTCTCGGCTCGTTTCAGCTAATGAATGACTCTCCGGCGCCCTAACGGATGTTTACAAGGTATTTGGAGAGCGTTGAATAGCATTATACAACAGCGCGACCCACGGCAGATCGAGTCAACACCTGCCAACGACAACGACGTCACCATGTCGGAGTCGAGGGACATATTGCATAACTTCCCACTTATCAATTTTCTCAATGCCTATCCAGAGCCTGCTTTCATCTTGTGCACGAGTTCTACTCCCCATCTTACCCTGGATTTTATATATGGAAACGACGCGCTTTCTGGTCTAGTCTTCGGCCAAGACGAATCTGGGATCCTCGATAGTGATACCTTCTTTACCGTTGTGACCGCCAGCGATGATCTAGTGTGGCTTTCCAACCCAGTCAACTCTCAGCCTGGGTCCAAAGCTATTAACGAGGCACGAACTATAAGCATTCGTCCTTCGTGGCTGCCTCGAGATCATACACCCCTCGACCTCGACCTCGTCCCAACTCCCATAGACTTGCCTGTCACGATTCCAGAAATTGGTTCGTCCAGCAAATCTCACGTGTTTATTGCGGTCCCCCGAAAGGCCAGCCTGAACCTGTTGCGGTCTGGTTCTAGTACCCGCTCTGACGCCGGCAAGCGGCGAGATTCTGGAGCGAAAATTAATGATCTTCCGCCGTTGGTCGCATCTATTGGCCAGCGCAGATCCCGGAAGAGCAAATCGCAATCTTCGTCCAGGCCGTCGCAACCTATTCACGCTAGCGATTCTGTACTCGTGCCATCAAAGTTAATCCATGTTTTCCCCTGGGAGCAAACGACGCTTGGCCCAAGAAGTTCATGGCCATGGAGTCTGGAAGTTATGGTTAGATATGTGATGGAGAAGCCCATACCTGTAAGTTTGGCACCAATCCTGTTCGCAGATATTATAACAATTTTTCTACAGAGCACAGTTTATTGGGGGTGGCCACAGTATGTCGAAGTCGCGGTGAACAACATATCAGCTCACCCCCTTCCCTCTCTAGCCTGGTGATGATCTACAATGACGCCTACGCTCGAATGATCAGTTTGAAACACCCTTCAGCGTTTGGACAACCTGGAGCAATAGTGGTAAGCATTAACGATCCCACGAAATCAAGCTAGCTAATGTTATAATGTAGTGGGGAGAAATATGGGAGATGTTGTCTCCAGTGGCTTCACTTTGCCAGCAGGGAAAGGCCACAATGAAGACTGATGGTAGGATGATAAGGATCTTGCGGATGATGTATTCCTGATAGACCATTTTCTAGATTTATTGTTCTGGAACACTTTAACGGAGCTCCACCTACCCGAAGAGGTTTACCAGTGAGGCGCTCATCTGCTATTGCTCGGGAACAATATACTGACTAAAGTTGCATTTCTTTTTGACAAAATCTGCACCAGCTCCTGGCACTGGACCCCGGTTTGGCAGGAGGACGGAACTGTTGGAGGCGTTTTCAACAGCACTTACGACACTACCCAAAAGGTCATCGCAGAGCGCCGACTGGCAGGGATGACAGAAATATTTTCCAGTTTGGCGGACGTCCGAACTGCGGACCAGTATGCTGAACGAATTCTAGCCGTATTGGCAAGAAACCCCTTGGAGTAAGTTGGCCCCCATAAGCGAATTGAGGTGCTGATTGTAGTTAGCATACCTTTTGTGGCACTATATTGGTGCGACGTAGAGAACACTCGGAACGACAACTCGGATACCAAAAAACCGCCCCTTGCTGCAGGATATTTGCGCCATTTCTACTCAACTATGCTCATTAATGTGACGCTCACGCTTGCTGGATCAATTGGAATTCCGGAAGGACACCCGGCTGAACAGAAAGTTATTAAATACGTACTTGATCCAATGACCTACCAACCGCTTCAGGTTCCTGGAGACTCTGCTCGTGATCCAGCTTCCCCTGCTCCATCGGAACCAACGCCACGGACTCAGCCTAACTCGCTACCACCTGGCCCACTCCGCACCGGTTCGAACTCTTCGATTGGATCTCAACCTGCCGCTGGGATAGAGCTTGCAAGTGTACTCGCATCTGGCCATATAGAAATCGTCGATCCTTTGCCTGAAAGGTTTGCCACCGGCCTCGAGGGTCGTGGGTTCGGGGACACGCCGAGAGCTGCAGCATTGTTACCAATCTCTACCAGCTTTGGCCGAGGTGCGAATAGAGGGGGCAAACCCCTTCCACAAGCAGTACTTTTGGTCGGTCAAAATACTCGTCGACCCTACGACGCTGACTATGCAGCATGGTTGGAGAGTATGTGTGCAGCGCTAAGCAATCAGTTGACGGTAGTTCTCCAGCGAGAAGCCGATATGAAAATGATAGAAGAACGGGAAAAGATGGACAAGGCAAAGACACTATTTTTCACTAATGCATCACATGGTATGCTAGTGCAACTCTCAGTCCAGAATTAACTTACAGTTGACATCATCGCACGCTGTCTGAAACAGAGCTTCGAACCCCACTCACGTTGATCCAAGCGCCACTAGAACAACTACTGTCTTCGCAAAATGTGGTAGACTCATCACACTACCAAATTCAACTTGCTCTACGTAATGCAAAACGGCTTCGAAAGCTCGTAGACGTAATTCTAATTCAATTCATATTACTCTGAGGGTGTATGCTCATGATCTTTCTAATGCCAGTCCATCTTGGATATGAGCAAGCTTGAGGCTGGTCGGTTACGAGGGTACTTTCGGCCAGTTCAGCTGGGGCGTATTACATCGGATCTTGCAGCTTTGTTTCGAAGCATGGCTGAAAAGAAGGGTATAGCATTTGAAGTAGTGGATGATAACATCGATCCCCCCTTAGTCTACGTTGACGTTGGTGAGTCGTAGGCTTCATTCTTTGAGAATAAACAAATCAATTGTTATTTAGACTTCTGGGAGAAAATAACTTGCAATCTGTAAGCGGACTTGGGGATAGGTGGATCTACTGACTAATCTTTGTAGACTTTCCAACGCTTTCAAGTATACCGTCAAAGGCAAAGTAACAATATCAGTCACCTATGACTCATCCTTTGCATATATGCTCATTCAAGACACTGGTATGTCGGCGTAGACAAAGCTCTGTTCGGTCTCTTACCGTTGCATGTAGGGGTTGGAATCCCAAAAGAACATCTAGATCAAGTATTTGAGCGATTCCATCGCGTCAATAATCATGCAAGTTCGGGTTAAATGGTTTTCATCTACTGCTAACTGATGCAATAGGTGGCGGAGGGTACTGGAATAGGACTTTCTTTGACCAAGGTTTGGCCCCTTTCTTTCAACTCGTTTTGGAAACCTTGTTTCACCATCATCATTTAGGAATTAGTTGGGCTTCATGGAGGAGAACTTAGTGTCACATCCCGCTCCAAACAGGAGGACCCTAGTCATACTGGTAGCACGTTCACGGTCAAGATACCACGAGGTTACAGTCACCTTCCGGAAAGTCTCGTTCACGAGACGGGTGAAAATAAGACACACGGGATGTCAGCGAACGAACTAGAATAGTAAGTGCAACTGGTTTACCGAGTTTGGACAATGTTCTGACTGGGACTTTGCCAGTTGGATGGGCTCTGACATCGAACAGACCACCCCATCTATATCTTCCACCGATGACGAAGGGGAAAGTGCGGCTTCTTCGACCCTATTCTTTGAAAAAGATGATACAATCCTGGTTGTCGATGATGTAGGTTGTAAGGATCTTTGCAACTTAGAAATCCTACTAAGTCTACCGTCTCTAGAACGAAGATATGCGAAGATACATACGTAAAATATTCTCCCCTTACCTCAAAGTTCTCGAAGCCCGCGATGGATTTGAGGCGTTGAGTACTATCAGTCTGCAAAAGTTAAACGCGATCTTATGGTAATGAAATTATTTTTATACGGTTCGATATGCTCAATTTTTCTTAGCGATGTCATGATGCCCGAAATGAGTGGACTCGAGCTGTTGGCCAAACTAAGGGAGGAGAAGAGGACAAGACTTGTTCCTGTCATTTTTGTCACTGCATCTGACGACGGTTCGTCTAACAGCCTTGCACCATTCACATCACTAAAGATAGCTCGATAGTCAATTTGATTAGCGGAAAAACCGAGGGTGTCGTCGACTGTATCACTAAACCATTCAGGGTTAGAGACTTGCTGGCTCGGGTACATCTTCAAGTTCAACTCGGTAAACGGAGAATCAACCTTGAGGAAGAATTCGAGGTTCGGTCCCGCGAACTCCAAATCCTAACAGATTTGTCCCCGGTTAGTTCTACCTTCGTTCGCGGGCGATGCTCGTTTTGAATACATTTTCTTTGGAACCAATTAGGTGGGGATATTCCGAACGGATGCGAGCGGAAAGTAAGTCAGACATAAAGATCTGGAATACAACTTGGACATGATATGATTTCTCTAGACTGACCTACCTCAATCCGACATGGTACCAAGTAACTGGATTTCCGCCCGACAGAGACCGAGAGGAATGGCTTGATCAGTATGTTATCAAGACGTGTACTGAGAATGATTTTCTTATGCTTTGATTAGCATACATCCCGTAAGCACACAAGATGCATTACGTGTTTGGCGTGCCTGCTTTGAAGACCATAAGACGTCGAGTGTGGTAAGCTGATGCTGATTTGTTCGCCGTGTATTTAAAATGAGGTTGCCTTCTACTCCTAGCGGCTCCGTTGGAAACCTGATATTTGGACGCATGCCTGCATCTCGCCTATGTTTGCTCCCGATGATGCCTTTGCTGGGGCTTTCGGTACAATCACCGACATCACTGATCAGCACAGAGCCGAAGAGGCACGGATCGCACTTGCTGAAGAAAAAGAACACATCGCAGCAATGAAGGCGAAGGACGCAGAAGAGCAGCGACTCTTTGAAGTGGAAAGGAGAAGGGCACAAGGTACGCACGTCCATTCTGACCTGGTTCGTTTTCACCTTGATTGACGCCTTCAATGCAGAGTTGTTGATTGATGTCACTTCTCACGAACTCAGGTAACGCATGGCATATTATCTCGATCGACGTACTAACGCCTGTTCTCAGACAACCTGTGTCGGCGATTATACAAAATGCGGTATAGTTCAACCAAGTCTCCTTGCTATTATGTACTCAACCTTCCAAATAGGAGGTAGTTCGTACGAACATGAAGGGGATGCGAGATCTCTTGCAGGATTGCCGCAAACGGAACGTTAGCTATATCCCCACGGATCGAGTATTGGCTGAATTGGAAGACGATTTACAAGCTATGGAAAGCATAACACAGTAAGCAATACGCCTGCTATCTATTAAACAGATGAAGACTTACTGGAGCCAGATGCGGGCTTGCTCAAGGTAAACCCTGCAGCGACCGCATTGAACCAGGTCTGACATTTGCTTCTCCTAGCCCGTATTGCGAATGATGTCTTGAGTTTATCAAGGATCCAGCTAAATGTGAGTCCACATGTTTACATCGTGGGATGAGGCTGGAGTGATCCTTAGGTTCTCTCCATCATCCCAACCGAGTTCGATATCAGGCGTGAAACTGGACAGATTTTAATGGTGTTCCGGAATGAACTGGCGTCGTGAGTACCAGTGGGTTCTGATGCGTCAAATAGGCTGTCTAAATCAGGAGAATTTCCCGGGTGCAGAAAGGATATAGATATCAAACTTGACCTGGGTCGAGGTGCCGACTTGATTGGGTGCACCTCAGTCTGCACAGACCGAAGTCGCTTCGCTCAAATCATTACTAACGTAGGTGTTAGCTTCAGTTCTGAATTAAGTTCACTCACAGGCTGCCATCTGCAGCTGATGTCTAACGCTATTCGATTCACCGATATGAGTGCTGATATAAGAGAAATCCGAGTTTCACTAGAGATTGCTCTTGACCCTCCTGCCGACAACACTTGTGCACCTCCCCTCATTTTATCAGGCCGCCCAGCACACAGTCCATCACCAGAATCGGAATCTGGGGCCACTCCTGTCTATATTTACGTTTCTGTAAAAGACTCTGGCCCTGGTCTGCAAAAGGAGGATTTAGCGTTGTTATTCCAGAGGTGAGCTCAGCGGTCTGAGTGTCGTGTCTACTGACTTGATTTCTGGGAGGATAGATTCCAACAAGGATCAGTGAGTGCTACGCACATCCCAAGAAAGTGCAGATTGATGAAATATGTGCAACCTATAGAATGCACACCACGTCTTTGGAGGATCTGGCCTTGGATTGTTCGTTTGCAGGCAGCTATGTAGTACGCACGTACAAGTTTACAGCCACAATCAGATACTGACTTGAATGCACTCAAAAGATCTAATGGGTGGCAGAATTGAAGTGGAAAGCGAAGTCGGTAAGCATATGTGAGGCCTATGCATAGACCTGGCCTAACATCCCCCAGGTAAAGGCGCCATGTTCCGGTTCTTTATCAAAGGCACGATGCCAGGTATGGTTCGGACCGGTCAAGAACCGACAGTCGCCCGAGTACGAAGATCTGCATCCATACACTCGAGAGCGAGCGGCGTATCGAAAACCTCCGGAAGGTCCGGCTCGCGTCCGTTGCCTGAGACTCCAAACCTCCGTCTTCATCGTCCTTTACATGTCCTGATTACCGAGGACAACAAGGTTAACCAGGTCTGTAAACCATTGAACAGCACATATTTAGATGCTCATTTAATATGGATTCAGACAGTATTGGCGTATGTGGTCCACACAGCATTTTCACGTTACGTTGTATGGATTAACTTGGTTGTTCAGGCGTCAGATGAAGCGCGCTGGATTTACCTATTCGTTGGCCTCCAATGGTTTGGAGGCCATCCACGCGATTGAATCCGCTGATGCTGCCGAAAGCAGCGGGCTGGTCCCAGGAATGTTTGACGTGGTACTCGTAAGTCATATATGCATACACCAAGCGCAGACATATTAACGTACTTATGCATAGATGGATTTGGAGATGCCGGTTATGTATGTCTAATCATATTGTAGCACCAACTCGCTAACTCTACGATACAGGGACGGCTTTGCCGCAACTCGCGAGATCAGAAAGAAGGAAGCTAGCAAATCCTTGAAGCTGCGAAGCTTTATCATCGTTCTTACGGGAAATGCACGCATAGAGCAAGTAGAAGCAGCACGCCAGGCTGGTGCCGATGATGTTATGATCAAGGTGAGCTCGTGGACTGCCCCAAGGTCTTGTGTGAGTCTGACTGTCTATTAGCCTTATCAAATAGAGTCTTTGATAGCGAAGATGCGAGCTGGATACCAACCGTCAACTAGTACATCTACTATAATCCCACAATAACGGTTGCTGCAGACTTTTTATACAAAAATGTCCTTTACCATACCCCGAACCAAATTTATTCTCGAATAAAAGTCTTCTCCTGTTATCTGTCATATTTTCTTTAGTTACTTTCGTCTGGGATACTGGTCGGTTTTCAGTGTGTATGCCAATGTGGGTGGATGCACCCTAAGGGTTTGTTGTGCTTGTCATACATTGTACATATTTGTCGCGTGTCGCCTTACTGCGTGTCACGTCAACCATGGTCACTGTCGCACTCAATGTAGCCGGTTCTCGCCCATTGGCCATAGCCAAAAATCTTCCCCCGACTTTGGAATTCCCGGGTCGTACTTATGAATCTGTTACAATTGGAGATGTAAAGCAGGCGATTGCTAAACAATGCCCCAAGGTATTTTGAGAAATTAAACTCGTCTCGATCCCTGCTGAACATGTATTACAGTTTTATACTGCTCGCCAACGCCTAACCGCAACACCTCCTATTAAATCAGCGGAAAAAACGGCCAAGCCGCCCAGATCACAGGCTTTGAATGATCAAACAACCCTACAAGAGGCAGGCTTAGACGTGTCTGGAGCTTTGTATGTCAAGGATCTTGGGGCACAAGTTAGCTATCGTACGGTATTTATTGTCGAATATGTAAGCATTATCTTTTCTTTCTTGAAGAAAAATCTAATCCGATGAACAGATCGGGCCTCTTCTTATCCATCCGGTTGCATACCACCTCCCAAAACTAATTTACGGCCAAGAAGTGCAGCATAGTCAGCTTCAGACGTAAGTATAATCTTCTTGCACGTTTGCACGCCATTGACGCCTTTATCAGCACCGCATATGTCCTAGTTATGCTTCACTTCCTCAAACGAGAGCTTGAGACAGTGTTCGTGCACCGTTTTTCACATGCCACTATGCCAGTTGGGAATTTGTTCCGCAAGTACGTATAGTCTGAGATACATCAGCTTGTTCTGACACTTTTTTGTTAGTTCTGCTCACTATCATCTACTTTCTGGGTTCTTGTTGGCACTATCTCTCTATGGGCCGTGGTATTCCGCGCCCACACTCGCTGCCAAACAACTGCAGAACGCTGCACCTAATTGGCTTTTAGGATGGGGCTGGCCAAGCAGCGTTTCTTCCAGCTTGACTAAATGGATTGCGATCTGGGCTGTGAGTACGGATTAGCAGGTGTTTTTGCCTAAATAACATTTCGTTTAGTTCGCCGAGCTTTCAAACCTCCATGCGCATCTAACTCTGCGTAATTTGCGACCCGCATCCAACCCAACTGCTCGCGGTATTCCTAGGGGCAAGTACAGCCGCTACTCATATGTAGACTCGCGTATTGAAGGTACTCTTTGCAGGATATTTGTTCGAATACGTGTCATGTCCCAACTATACGTTTGAAATTATTGCTTGGGTTGCATTCACTCTGATGACTAAAAGCTGGGCATGTAAGTCTTCGACATTTTTCACTTTAACCCACAAGAGCTAACTATTGGTCCAGCATCGATATTCATAATTGCCGGAACTACTCCTATGGTTATTTGGGCGATCAAAAAGCACAAGGCGTACCGCCGAGAATTTGGGACTTCGTATCCTCGCAATCGAAAAATCTTGGTGCCTTTCTTGTTCTAGCTGGGCCGTGATTTAGAGAACACGACATTCTATTGCCTGTATTCCATATTCACAATAAAGTTCGCGGCCAATCTTTGGTCTATGTCTACAGACTGCAAAATACGGCCAGAAAGCCTACTTGGATCCATACCCTTGAGGCTGTATGTTCAATCGAGCCCCGCAGAAGGTAATGCCCTGCGAAGTTTGCGTGCGGGGCGAGACTCGGTGGGCTCCCCGCCCCCAAACAAGGAGGACATCATGTCTTGCAGCGGATTTGCTCCCTTGCGAGCCGACGGGAGATCAAAGTATAGGGAGCCAAGTGACTCGATAGCCTAAAGAAAACTATTGGTGAGAACATGGACAACGTGGTTACTAGTATAATAAACGCACATCACGCGTAGTCTCCCCACCAACAACTCTCGTCCGGTACCTTGCTGCGAGTCGGAGCCACGCGTCCCTGGATGCCCGGTTCTGCATTTCTTCCTCGGTTGTAGTCGCTTCTGTTCCCCATCCAGCACGCTGGCATGTTTGAATGGCGAGCTGCAAAAAGTTGAGTGTTGGGTCGGTGGTGATCTGGATTTCGTCTTGTTCTAGAAAGGCGGGGTCAGCGGGCTTAACGGCTGCTAGAATTGACAAAAGGCTGCTTGCCGGAATTCGGTGAATTGAGTGGAATAGGATTTGGAAAATGGGAGTTAATGAGGGAATCTTTCCGCGGAGACGCTAATAGGAGACCGAGGAAAGCTGTGAGGAAAGTTCGGGCCGCCAGTATGGATGTGTTTAGCAAGTATCTGTAAGGTTACATTAGTTTACAATAATAAAACTGATGAAATAACTGACGGAATTGTGCCACGAATTGCATATGCCCCTGGGTTTGCTCCATCGCGTGACCATTCGAACATCATCTGGGCTAAAAGTCGTGCCGAGTCTCTAGACGCCGAGTTGAGTAGATGAACTTCTGCTGCCTCAAACGAGCCCTCTAAAGACAATATGTAATTTAAAACATGAATGGTTTGAAAGCTTAGAATACGCACCTCGATATAAGAGTTCCCCGCAATAGTGAAGCAGCTCCGGATCACCAGCTGGGCATTTCCCTCGTTTGGCCGACCATCTGCAGAGCCATGATCAGAACATTTCAGGGATTTCGTGTCATGTGTGAACGTACGCGACCGTCTTATCGATGAGAGTTTTGCGCCAGGCCCCCTCGGAGCCGGTCAGGGCAATGAGTTGGGTCATTCGCCCTTGAACCAGGTCGTTTAGTCGAATAATCCAAATCAAATCAGCCGGGAGGCTTACCTCGCGATTCTGAGTTGACCTCCACTTTGGCGGTGTCATACACATCCAGCAAGAACGAACCAAGGTCAACTCCGCTCCCCATATGCCCAGCTTTGAGCAACTCGCGCGCGGATTGGAATAAAACGTCAATAGCGACATCGTGTTGGCCTGATTTGACATAGCGCGAGACAAATGTGCGTGCTTTCTGATGTGCCTCGTAGGGCTTGTTTTCAGCGATTTGGGGGAGGATGGCCTGTAAAGCACGAGCAGACGAGGGAGCAGGAGGCATTCTGGTCGATTGTGGGGATAAGTCACGTGGAGCGGTGGATGCAGAACAGACGGGATAGCCCCTCGGAGCGCCCACATCGACTGTGTCAGCGTGCTTGCGTTTGAGCGGCAAAGAGCAGCCGGCGCATTGCCTTGAACTGACTGGCTTGATCTAAGCTTACTTATAGGAGGTGGTGCTGTCCATTTGGCTCAATTGTCCGGCGAGCTTCATGCCTATTCTGGGACGAAGCGGTGGATGGGAACTTCTGGGTGGACTGATATCCCTGTGCTATGGTCACGGGAGACATGCTCTCGGCTACTAATGTTTATGAGCTCCCGAAGCTCATGCTGAAGCATAAATAACTAGGCCCTCCAACGGGCTGAAACCATACTAGCCTCCTCCATCCCATCACTATGGTGGCCGCCCTACACCGCACGTCTCTCCTAATCTCTGCTTTACTAGTCTCGGTCAGGAGCCTAGCTCCAGCCGTCACACTCGACTATGGTACGTTCACTGGCACCGACAACTACACGATCGACTCGGGTGCGGAGCTACCCAACGCTCTTACTGCCTATCTCGGTATCCCATACGCCGCGCCTCCGACCGGACAGTTACGCTACCAGTATCCCCGTCCACCTCTGAAGCGAAGCACAGCTACAGCGGCAACCGCATACGGTCATATGTGCATGCAGGCTGGCACGGGTGATATGAACGAGGATTGTCTGACCCTCAATGTCTTTGCACCAAAAGGTACCATTCGAACAAGCAAACTACCGGTTGTGATTTGGAGTACGTCTTCCTGCCAGCAGCCCAAGTATATTGAATTTTTTTTACCGACTATATGTTCCAGTACATGGAGGCTCTTTCAACACTGGCTCTGGGCGCGGGTTCATAGCACCACTCATTTCGAACTCTCCTACAAAAATCATGGGCGTATCCATAAACTATCGGGTGCGTAATACGGGCGTTGTTGGCTGGCTCGGGTTGACGATAACCTCATGAACAGGTCGGCGCATTTGGATTTCTTCCTTCCAACATTACTCACGAGGCGGGCCTACTAAACATTGGCTTGTATGATCAAGCATACGCGATCCAGTGGGTACACAAGTACATTAGCTTGTTTGGTGGGGACCCGAATCAGGTGGCTTGCTTCATCTCCATCTCAAACAAACTTCTACTGAATTGCCTTTCTAAAGGTAACCTTGTTTGGTGAATCCGCTGGCGCCACGTCCGTAGGTTACCATCTGTTGCGCGTAAACGGGCCAGCTCCATTCCACCGTGTGATCATGGACTCTGGAGGACCCACGGCTCGAGCCTTTCCTAACTGGTATGTTGAGTCGCTTCTTATCGCGGTTCCATACACTATATGCGCGTACCTTCTAGGACCTACCCTCTTTACCAGACTCAAACCCAAGAGTTTCTTACTCGCGTGGGCTGCAACAACAAATCTAGTTCAACCGCTACGTTTGCTTGCCTTCGAGAACTTCAAGCAGATATCATAAAAAACGCCAGCGTTGCAGTTTACAACGAATACAAGTATTTGTATTGTTTCAATCTATCTAAACATATGGTTGATCATTGATCACTTAGTGCAAAAATCACATGGCCGTTTCAGCCTGTGGTAGATCAAAAGTTTAGTACGTGAAATATTGGAAATGAGCGATCTAATAGGCTTACCGTACACCTAGTTGCTCGGGCAGCGCATATTTCATGGGAGACCGGGCAGTTCAATAAAGTTCCCATTTTGACTGGTTTCAACTCGTAAGATTTCCCTCGAGAGCGAAAGGACAAACAATAATGCCTCGTTTAGCGACGAAGGGACTGGGTTTGTTCCGCAGAATCTCAATACCACAACACAATTCAACGCATTCTTCAAGAACCTCGCTCCACTGATCTCAGCTTCACAACTCGCGACGGTAGACAAGCTGTACCCCGACCCAAATATCGCAGGCTCTCCTTATGCAAACTCGATAATAAGTCCACAGTTCTCGCGAGTCGCGGCAGCTTATGGTGACTTTGCCTAGTGAGTCACACGTGCATTTGAAACAATACGTTGATTGATTTTTTGGGCAGCATTGCCCAAGTACAAGCGAATGCGATTTACGCCACGACGAAGCATGTCCCTGTTTGGAAATACCATTTCGCGCATCTAACACCTGGGGCAGACGCCTACCTAGGCGTCTATCATTCCTCTGAGCTTTCGTTCGTGAATGGGGCTATCGTACCCAAGAATCCGGGCGAGGTTGCCGACCAATCTCGCATCATGACTGCATATTGGAGTTCATGTACGTCTAAAATGGATGAAGCTAGTTTCTTTTACCATACTAACTAGTTGAATGGTAGTCATTGCTTCCGGTAACCCGAACACCCATAGGAACCGCTCTGCTCCTACATGGCCAGTATATGATCTTCATAACGAAACTCAGCTCCGATTCTCTAACGGGGGCGCCTTTGTCGAATCTGACAACATTCGCCGCAATGCAACCGACTTTTGGAGGAGCATTCCGGATGTTTTGATGCACTGATAGTAGATCCTAATGTATGATTACCTTGAATGATAACAGGGTCGAATTTAGTGGCTCGCCCGTAAATCGTTTCTGATCATTAAACGCCGCGGCCATCATCCGCGTGGCTAATCCTCAGACTTTCACCACGAAAAAATGTCTCATATCGAGTTTAGACAGCTCCATTGACACAGACGTATGCAGGAGACAGTCAAATAATCTCAATTTTGTTTCCTGAACTGAAAATGGATCACTACACATGAGAACCTATCACACTCGCGAGTTCCAAATGTGGCCGGGTACAACAGGCGGCGAGTATGTATAAAATGACGTGAAAATGCCGTAGAGCCCGAATTCTCTAGTGCGCTATTAGTGTACGGGGGTTAACCATACTGGATACGCGCTTGAGAGCGAAGTGCCTTGCATGTCCACTGCGGCAGTAGAAGAAATGCTCGTGCTTAGATTCGCCACACAAAAGGTCGAGTCAACGGCTTGGGTAGAGCACAAACTAGATCTAGACCCGTTCGGATCAATGTCAGATGCTTGAGGTTCATCCACATCCACAGTAACATTGGGTCCGGAGATTCGAAGACCATTCCTCCTGTCAAACGCTGGGTCGCGGAGGACAAGCGCAGGGTCTGGGTCTGGCCATCCCGGCAATGGGCGAGTATCCCCTTGTCGAAAGACCATCTGTACGCTCCCAACAAGCGGCGCCGGTCCATTTCGAGGCCTTGGTTGTCCACTCGAAATCCAAGTGCGATTTACGCCTTGCATCTGTCCAGTATGATACATGGGTCGAACAGCTCCTGTCTTGGCGCTGTACAGAAAGATTTGCGAAACGTGACAGTTTGGATCGAGGTAATTGCACGGCCGAGTCGTAAAAAACTTGGGCGCAAGAGTTCCGTCTGGGTTCCGAGATAGGCTGGGTAAAAGCTTGGCTCCTCCATCCTGAGGTAGTGGAAGAGGTGCACAAGAGATTGTACCACAAGGAGCGGCGCCAAGTGTCATACCTGAGCCTCGTGGGTTCGGGTCGTATGTGGCGCAATAGGCAAACGATTTATTGAAAAGAGGGGACCGGAGAGTGACTGGATACTCGATTTGGCTACTCGTGTTGTAGCTGGATGCGAATTCAGATCCGGCAAAGCAGTCGACGTCGTGGGACTTGAGGATCCAGAATTTGGTGCCTTGTCCAAACGGCATTGCACTCAAAGAGGCGAGAGGGCCTCGCATACTGTAGCCGATTTCGCCTATCTTGTACACGGCTTGATTGCTGGGTATGCTTTGAAGGGTTGTGTAGGGACTATACGAGTGTGTCGCGACGGTTCGGTTGGACGAACTGGAGACCATCAGGTCGATATGTCCTGGGACGCCGTTTGGGATCCATGGCTCGAGGGTTTCTTGATCTTGAGAACGTCGCTTTGAGGTGCTTGAGTGGATGCTGCATACAGAGTGTCGAGTACGTAAATTTGCATCATGCTCAGAGTTCCACAGTGGTAATGCAGAAGTCATGATCAGAACAGTAGAGCACCCTACGAGGGTGAGAAGCATTTAGAGTCTTGTCGTTTGATCAACTGGATAAACCGGAATCCAGATTAAAATGTGTGTCAAACCCAATGGGTAAGATAGACGCTAGTCGGGACGTCGTGGATTAGACCCTTGAATGAGTAGGGGTATCGAAGCCGAATAGGGGCGAAACGAGGTTGCGACATATCACGTGATAGTTCGGCCCCTCGTAGGTGATTGCTAGAGAAAGAGAAAGGCGGAGCGACTATCCTGGTTTCCGCATCCAACCAGCCTTCGCACGACGACAACGGAGGCCCCGTTTTGTTGCCAAGCAGATTACGTCCTTGCGTGCGACCTCTGTGCCTGGTTGCTAGCCTATGGATATTTCGTGGGATGCCCAAGGAAGGATCGTCTGACAGATTCCTCGAACAATAGTGCTAGAAGAATACTCCTCGCACGTCATAAGCAGACAGTTAGTTGGTTTAAATACGAGTTGTATGCGCTACTCTGACCGAGTGCGCCACGCTCAATAGGAAGCAGTGTTTTAGCCGTGCCAAGGACAGGCTGTCAATGTCCTTGGCGGGGCTGGGGACGATGACCCTGGCAAAACATATCCATATACATAATAGTATGGATGAGCTTGACAGGAACGGCGGTCCTCGTCGAAAGCAGACCTTGTGAGCCGAAATATGAACTACGACGAGCGAAATAAAGCTGTCGATCCACGAAAAGCGTGACGAAATTGAGTGCGAGCTGTGAGGCTGTCAGGGACTCAAGGATGACGCTGGCCGAGCATACCGGCACCATCACAAGAATTCGACCCTGCCGAGCGTGGGCCAGAGAAGCGATCACGATTTAGCTTCCGGCATTGTGTGTGGCCACGTTCCGATAAGTCTTGATATTCTGTCTCGTCGTTTGCGAGCTGGGGGAGATGGGAATGCATGTGCTGAGTCGGTTTCGAGGCCGCGTCGGACGAGGAGAATTCGCGGTCACATGACAGGAGTCCCTGATCGACAGCCGCGGGGTGGAGCCGAGACACTTCATTTTGCCGGAGATACGGAATGTTTGCAGGCTTGCACCAGCTCGCTGGCAGAGACGGCGAGCGATGAAGAGAGCGCGACGAAGGGATGCCAAAAGCGCAATATATCTGATACCCTTTGTATTCTGATTGTCCGACAAGACTGGGTTGCCCGAGAATGGGCCCTGCCAAGCATTTGGCGAGCGCTTGCTGGGGTTGAAATGGCTGGGTTCAAAAGGGGCAAGGCTCTTGTGTGCTGCACTCGTTCTGTTCCTCCATCTCTTTTTTTTCCTCATCGCCTCATTGAGCTCCGATGTCGAGTTCACCACGGCCTGAATCGCCGTCTGCGATGCAAACCGACACCCTCCTCCCGCCCAAGGCCGTCGGTCTCCAGACCAACCGCGACTCGGTCGCGACGACCGCCAGCGCCGAGCCCAGCATCAAGGCCCACGATTCGTCCTCGTACATGGGTGTCCCCGTCAACGACCTTCCTCATCATGAAGATGTTTCTGAAAAGCCAAAGCGCAAGCGCAACCCCTTGGTCTATGCGCTTGTCGGCCTTGTTGCACTCGCGGTCATTGTCGTCGCGGTTATTGTGCCTGTATACTTCAAGGTCATCAAGACCAACAACTCGGCGACGACTGGAAGCAGCAACAACGGCAGTGGAGGAAACCCCTCGACTGGCGGCCCTACCGGAGGAAACAACCCGACCAGCGGAGTGGTAACGACTGGTGCGTCTTTTTTGATTTTATGCGCGCCTAGAGCACATCGCTCATCCCTGAGACAGGCGGCGACGGCTCTACGATCACCAAGGAAGATGGCTCGACTTTTACGTACAACAACAAGTTTGGTGGCTTCTGGGTCTTTGATCCTGCCAACCCGTACAACAACTCGGCCCAGGCTCAGAGCTGGTCGCCTCCCCTCAGCCAGGAATGGAAGTACGGAACCGATGCCATGCGTGGGTCCGTGTTGCTTAATTGATAGATATCTCGGACGCGAGTTAATTTCATTTTTTTTTCAGCGTCAACCTCGGCGGCTGGTTGGTCCTCGAGCCTTTCATCTCCCCCGCACTGTACGAGCCATACCAACCCTCGGCACCGAACTATGGCGGTATCTGGGCGATCGACGAGTGGACCCTCTGCGAGGCTATTGCCGCGAACAAGAGCAGCGGTGGTGTCGCCAAGGTCCTCGAGGAACACTATGCCACCTTCATCACCGAGGAAGACTTTGCCCAAATCGCCGGCGCCGGTCTCAACTGGGTCCGCATCCCCATTCCCTACTGGGCCGTCGAGAAGTTTGACGACGAGCCGTTCTTGGAGCGCGTGTCTTGGAAGTACGTCGCGCGGTGATTGGCGCAGGGATCGGCTCACGTAATATTGCTTCTGGCAGGTACTTCCTCAAGGCCATTGAATGGGCGCGCAAGTATGGTCTCCGTATCAACCTCGACTTGCACACCATCCCTGGCTCTCAAAATGGTTTCAACCACTCTGGAAAGCGTGGCCAGATCAACTGGTGAGATTCAAGCAACCTTGATGCTGTTTAGGCACTCAACGTTTTCTAGGATGCACGGTGTTATGGGTCTTGCTAATGCTCAGCGCTCGCTCAACATCATGCGCACCATTACCGAGTTCATCTCCCAGGACCAGTACAAGGATGTTGTCCCCTTCTTTGGCGTCGTCAACGAGGCTCAGACTAGCCAGATTGGTATTGACACTATCACCAGCTTGTAAGTTGTGGTTGTCAAGTCGATTAACGGATACTCATGCATCTTTCACAGCTATATCGAGATGCACGATATGATGCGCAACATCACCGGCTACGGCAAAGGTCCTTTCATTTCGATTCACGATGGCTTCCAGCCTCTTGAGCAATGGGTCAACTTTTTGCCCGGCTCTGACCGTATCGCTCTTGGTAGGCATCTTCATGCTACGGGGTTGTAATGCAACTGACAGCCTCCTCTTAGACTCGCACCCGTACTTTGCGTTTGCTAGCCCCCTCGATTCCTCTCCTCTTGCTCAGCAGACCAAGCGTCCTTGCGCTCGCTGGGGTGCTCGCTTCAACAGCACTTTGGACGACTACGGATTTGCCGCCGCCGGAGAGTGGAGCTTGGCTTTCAACGATTGCGGTCTCTACCTGAACGGTGCCAGCAGCGGTTACCGCTATGACGGAACTCTGTCCACCTACAACGGTCCTCGCATCGGCAGCTGTGATCCTTGGCTTGACTCGACCAACTGGTCCCCTACTGTCAAGCAGAACCTGAAGGAGTTGGCGATGACTAGCATGGATGCTATGCAGGCAAGTATTGCCTGGACTACTCTTGATGATCCAATACTGATTTGTCCTGTAGAACTACTTCTTCTGGACCTGGAAGATCGGCAAATCGAACAACAGTGGCAAGGTCAACTCGCCTCTCTGGTCGTACAGTCTCGGTCTCGAGAACGGCTGGATCCCGACCGATCCTCGCGAGGCTGCCGGTGCTTGCGGTAACACCAACCCCCGCTCTGGCCCACTCAAGCCGTCGCAGACGTCCTATGTCTCCCAGACGATCGCTGCCTCGCTCCGCGCTTCTCATCCTTTCCCTCCAACGAGCTTTGCCGACCAGGGCAACGTCGCCGCCCTGCCTTCGTACACCCCCACTGGCACGCCTCATACTCTCCCTGCTCCCACCTTTACGGCTGCCACCGTTTCTGCTGGTAGCGGCTGGGTTGGCGGAAGTGGTGGATGGGATGGCGACTATGTGCCCATCGAGGGTTGCACGTACCCTGATCCATGGGACGCTGTTGGCGCTGCTGTCCCGAGCCGCTGCACAGGACGAAGGAGGCTCGTCCGGGAGCCGAGGATCACGGATGCGCCCGTACTCTAAGCCTGATTGTACTCTGTGTGTTGTTTTGCGGTGCTTGTCATTCAAGGACGTTCTGACTTGACGCTGCGTACGTTCTTTACTGTAGTATTGGTTTGTTTCTCTGCGGTTGTAAGGCCTGCGTACTATCATTTAGTTGACTTTTTGGTTGGACTTTCTTGTGAACTTTATGTGTTGTGATCGTGTGTTGTTTTTTTCTATAACATTTTCGGGTCGGTAGATCTTCGCCATGACCGCGAGAAGTAAGTGCCTTGGTAAGGAGAAAACAACACAGGAGAATTCAAGCCACGCCTCAGCACATTGGCAGATTTTGAATAAGTATTGACGTGAAGACGGTCGTCAATTGGACTATCAACATAGTACCATGGATCATCTACGAGGTATGCGGTTGAATCTAGAATATCATACTATCCAATACTTCTAACGAGTTATGACACCCTTGAACTGTTATAACTGCTCATGCCAAGCGAGCAATACGCGGATGTAGCTTGCGGCCTCTAACAACACCTATGATCTCCAATACTATGCGACGGCATTAGTTCCAAAACCCTGTCACGAAACACCCCAACCGCTTACTCACCTGAGCAATATCGTGGATACGATCGAAAACCACTGTAAAATACGACCACTCGTTCAAGAGCGTTTCAAAATGTTTGATAGCCTCTTCTTCGGTCAAGTCAAGCCTAAACTTTTCTTGCACCTGCTCATGGACGTCCCGATGCTTGATATCTGGAATGTTTGCGTCTACCATCAGCGCGACAAGGTTCAAAATAAGATTCGCGCTCTTTCGGAGGATGCTGAAAGCGGTGAAACAGTGGTTCTTGAATCTTGCATAGTGGGCTGACCCAGCGCCTCCCATCGCGTCCACCATTTCTTTACAGACTTTGACTGGGGGAGGGAAAGGCTTGGGATCACGTCCTAGAATGTAACCGAAATCGACTAGGGCGAAATCAGAATACAGCTGGACGCAACAATGGTCGAATCAAAACATACCATGGAAGAAATGACCTGATCATAATCTATGATTAGTGGAGGTTATAAGAAGAGCCTTGCTGTCACATACCATCCGGGCTAACGAGTAGGTTATCAAGATGCCGGTCTCCCACTCCAAGAATATACGTAACAACACAGTATCCGGCTACAAGATTATAGGTCAGCGTTGGTCTCGATTGCGGACCAGTTACACACCGCAACTTCGGACAAACGTCTCAATGACATCCTTCTTGACACCATAGCTTCCCACACTGCCTTCATCGGCGTTGTGTGCCCTCAGATAGTTTAATATCGAAGAATATTCCACCATGATACTGCGAATCGCTTTACTAGGGACGAACTGTACCATGCCTTCGAGGGTGCTGGTAGCCAAGACGGCGTAAGGAGTAAGTTTAAGATCCAGGTTCTCTTTACGCAATAGCCGATCCATAAGTGTAAATAATTGAATTACCAGTTGGTCTTGTCGCATATCGTCTCCGTTCTTGTAAATGACAGAATACTCGGTGGGATCTCCAGGCTCCTGAGGCACACATTTGAAGGCTAGTAGCAGTGGGACTAGGTTGCTGTTGAGAACACTGCACTTTTCTGGTATAACACCGGTAATCATGATTCGTGCGTTGAGCGGAAGAGGGAGTGGTTCACTCATATTCAGCAGACCGTTCTTGGCGTCAGCGACCCAGGCTCTGAATTTCTCTGCCTTCTTCTTTTGCGGATCCTTAGAGGCTCTAGTTTCTTTGGCCCGGGAGGAGAGTATTGCTAAGAATTCTCCTTGGCGTCGAATTGTATCCCGTCGACTAATTCCATCCTCGGACTAGTACGAATGTAATCAGTGTATGCCCTGGCTTCAGAAACGACTCTGCGTACCGCTTCCAACCGTCGCATGAAGTTGAACGCAACGCTTCCATACATTTTGCCAATCATCTTGTCCTGGACTTCCACCATCAAATACCAATTTAGACGATTTCCTAGCACAGGATTTGCGACACCTCGATCAATCAAAAAGTCAGCAAGACCACTGTCCCTGTGTTTAGTTGAGGAAGAGAGTGGGCTCTCGAACCGAAGCGCTTGAACAAGTTGAAGCAAATAGAGCAGCAGTTCCTAGCTCGCCCAGTCAGTGTGGATATTGATAACAAACCGGCAAGAAATATAAACACCTCGTCATCAGCTCGTCTAAGTTGCTTAACCGCAAAGCTCCGGACACGTGAATCCACAATTGATGGTCCAAGTAGTTCGAGGGCATCCGTTGTACCAACTTCAGTCCACATAGGAAGCAGCACTTCGACAGCTTGCTTGACTTCACTGGCATCTTTCCAAGTCACGGCCTGACGGTTGACCATTCAAGCCAAGTAGAAATTCAATAGGCGAGAACGAACCTTGAGGAACTTTGTCAATGCCCCCGGATCGCGGCTAAGATAGAAACGGAATTTCCAAACAAGGTCCTTCTCCTCTGAGCTGAGAGGCTGAGTAGGTGGATAGTTGACAATAGCCTGTAACGAGTCGGTAAACGAGTGGGATATATATATATAACCACCCACAGTAAGTTCATCCCGGATCTTCGCATCGGGCTTCAGCTCCCTGTCCAATGGTCCACCACGATGACTACGAACAAGGCGACGGTGTTTGTCCTCCACGGGGTTTTCCCTTGCAATATCTGGGTCAACAATGTTCCAAATCTGCATTTCTGCTTTAAAATCCATAAGTGGTGCAACTGCCACAGTAGCTGGAGTAGTGGTAGAAGGCGGAACGGGCGTATGAGATGATGTAGAGGGTGGAAGATTCAGCATCTCCTATGAACAGGTGAGCTTAACTACGAATTGAGAATGCTAACTGACGTACAGGCTCCGTGAAGAGTACCGGGAAGTCAAATCGAGGGAGGTCAATGTATAGGAACAGGCTTTCTGACTTTGCCGTTTCAGACTAGGACGCGGCTCGTCAATGTGACCGAGTATCGACAAACGAAATAACCTCATACCGAATGGATTTCTTCCATCCGACGGAACGCCATCTTATCAAGCCATTCTGATTTTGGCAAATCGCCTCGCTCGTATTTCTTCACGAGCTGTGAAAGGTAGATAATAGGCTTATCCTGACAATTTGTAGCAAAGTGTTGGCATACCTTCTCCAGCCTTCCCATTTCGTCTTTGAGTTCTACTTTGCTCGGTGTTCGTGACTCGGCCGAGCCATCGGCCTCTTGGCCAGCCCATAATAATAATCGATGCTTTCCACGCCGTAGAGTGCTAATGTCACTTGTCAAAGGATTCCAGCGAGAAAGATAAATCAACCTACCTCTTCTTCCCGAACATCCGGAACGTTGTTCCTCCCACAGGGGCAGACGTACGTGGACCTTCGATATCGAATACAGTGAACGTGATCTGTGCATTCAGAGGAAGATCCTTGTATTTAAGTGGGAAAGTGATCCATTCGTTCCAGCTGCGGCACAGTTTGAATGCGTTTATAAGAGTAGCAAGCTCAAAGCACCCACGTATACGTATTCTTGAAAGCTTTGAATGATGTTCGGTATGGAATGGTCAAAGGCTTGTTATCCGCAACAATCTGGCAAGATACGTATATATCTGATAAGCCACTACATCAGACATTATTAGGTTTACGTTTAAGGCATTTCGTGTTTGCTGACTTTTGTTGCACCCCTGCAAACCGTAATTCTGGGTGTTCCAAAAGCTCAGTAAATGGACGAGGCGTCCGAGTACCCTCCAGCTGAGAACTTTGGAGAAACAATCAAACATTATGTTTCAGAATTAATTTACAACTTACATCCTGACTGTGACAGACCGGTCCAAATCACTAAGCTTCGCAAACGAAAAGTCTCGAGCCGCCTTATCCATGGTGGCTGGATGAAGATGCTTAGTCACGTGAACACGAAGCAGAAGACACGGGTCTCAGGCGCTAAACATGCGCAATATCCAAGCTTGTATGCGTTTGTTCCTCATAAGACGAAATCGAAAGAACTATTATTCAAGCAAAATTTTTATAATAATATCAGGAATTTCCAGTATCAGGCCAATAACATCCCAGAACCCAGTCCAAAACAAAACAAAACAAAACCAAAACGAGAATCCAATTCAACTTCGTGTTACCCGAGGTTAGAAGCAGGAGACCATCGACGCGGGTGTTGAGTACGACATAACGGTGGGGCGATAGGAGCCAGCAGCGCCGAGTGCGAATGAATAAATGAGTCCTGGATTGCACGGCGACCGACGGGTGTTTTAATAGCGTCCCTTATGACGAGCGGTTCAGAGTGGGCCAGACTCTGAACCAGACACCGACTTCGGGTTGGCCAAACCCAAAGTCGAGTCGGCACTCGTACCGAGCATCGTTCACGCATCGCTAAACCCCCTCGTTGCTGAACCAGCAGCAACGAGTGCGCGCGGGGTCGCGATCCGGTACCGATGCTCAGTAACGAGCGCGTGTCAATAGGGACGCGAGTGGGTGGTGTGTCGTAGTCGCCGGCAATGGTATGCTTCGAGCTGCTGGGGTATACGGTGTCGTCGTCCTCTCCTCGAGCCTCCGGTCTCCGATCCTGCCTCTTCGACTCCCCTCCTCCTTAGCCACGCTTCTCCCTCCTTCGCTTGTGGGAGAACCAGACTCCATTGGAGAATCCCCTCTCCCTCCTTCCCGAACCAATATCCCCGCTCCCACCCTCTCCGGCTCCTTCCACCTCTCCAGCTGCCTCTACGCCACCACTCGATCCTTCTTCGCCACGAGCCAACGCGTTCTCCCTCCTCCTCTGTACCCTCCTCCCTCCTCGCTTCCCACGCCTGCGGATACCGCCGGCAGCGAGCTCCTCATCGTCCGACCCATGGCCTGGGGCCCATCGGCTGGCCGACAAACCTGTCTCGGGGTCCTCGTCTCGTGCGCAGTCATCGCGTGGCTCGTTCGACACCGGCTCTGATCTTGGGGGGATGTCGGATGCAGGAGGGGGCACGGCGGCTTCCGTAGGCGGCTCCGACACAGGTGCGACCTGTTCAGTCTCGAGACCCTCTTTGGCGCCGGGAGCGTTAGCCTCAGCGTTGGAAGCGACGTCAAAGCTTGAGACGCTAGCGGCCGATCCGATAGACTTGGTCACAAGACTCGACCCATCGTCCGTCTCGGTATCCAGATCCGACCTGTCGTCCAATGGTTCGCCAGCATGCTCGTGGAAGCGACGAGGCAGAACATCCGAAGGAGCTAAAGACTCCTGTCCAGCAACGACCACGGCGACTTCAGTCGATAGGGTCAAGTGCTCGACGCTTGCGGTAACCAATTCGCAGTCTTGGACCAAGACTCCCGTCGAAAGGATGGGCCCACGACTAGCGACAGAGCAACTCGAGGCAAACGCATCCGCGTCGAGTTCGTCAGGAGCATCCGTAGTTGTCCATCCAGGGTAAACCGATAGCCCATCTACACATCAATCAGTACCAGCTACAACGAAACAAGCACAGGAACTATACCATTGTCAAAGCCCAACCGTGCCAACAAGCACTCTCGAGGGGGCCCGACCCAAACGCAGCGAACCAGCAAGCCAAAGCTATCGGCGAGGTCGAGGGCATCTTCCTTGATGCACGCGAGCATCCAGCACGAGGTTAGCACGATCAAATATGCCATAACGAGAACCGTAACAGTCTTGCGGGGGTCGACGACATACTTGGTGGCGAATACACGCGCACCACTTACAGACCATGATAGGTCTGCAGGCACCTTCCAACTCGGCTGCGCAGCGTGCGCTACCGACGTTGGGAAGGGGAGGGCGTAAAGGTCGTCGACAGCGGGCAAGAGGACGGCAGGGGCAGGTATGAGATCGGGCGGACCGGACAGGGTAAGAAGGAGTTTGGGAGCTGGAAGCATCAGGACGGGGACGTGCTTTGACGCAGGGAGCATAAGTATCGGGGCGTGGATAGGAGCGGGCAGGGCGAGGATGACGGGGCGAGGAGCAGCGGGCAGAGTCAGCAGGGGACGACGAGCCGGGAGAGTCAGGAGGGCCACAGGAGGCGACAACGTTAGGTCCGTCGGCGAAGGTATACCAAGCTGGGCGGATACAATAGCCAGACACTGGGCCGGGGTTGCAGCTAGACGGAGGCCGTGGCTGGTACAGACAGTGCGTCGTACAGGGGGCTTCGAAGACCAGAAGTCGGGGACAGCTAGTGAGACACCCCCAGCGGGGAGCAGGCCACCGACGCAGCTAGTAAAAGTACGACCTAGGTCGCCGAAGGGCATCCTGTAAGAGAGGGGAGGGTGTTTCAGTGTGAGCTGATATCGAGGACGCATCTCAGCCACATACCGAGGCGAGTAGGCGATGGTAGCATTATGCACAGGGGCAAGGGAGCTTGGTACGGGTACTGCTGGGACAAGAGAGCCGATGATAGTCGCAAGAACCAAGAGGGCAACCATCTTGAAGGGGACGACTATCGAAGTAAGGAAGAAGGAACTGGGATCCCACCTGGTCTTATAACCTCGAGCGATACCGGGAAGGCCCGCACATTCGGCGATAGTCTCCGGGGCGAGAGCGGATAGCGCAAAAGGGTGGGGATATGGGCCATGAGAGGCGGTCCTATAATAGACCATTTGAGCGCATATAGTCACGTGCACATGACCAAACAGGCAAGCTCTAGACAAAAACAGGCCGTGCGCCCATGTCTTTCGGCCATTTCTCTATGCCCAGGGTCATTTCCGGAGATCCGTTGTGCCGCCCAGACTTTCTGAGGCTCGGACATATATTTTCACTGACTTTGAGATCCGATGGGCGTCGGCGCTGACCGCCGTGATAGCACATCCAACGTATGCCACTACGGACCTGTCCAAACGGGACCCGGTTCCTTCCTTTCTCTTTCGCTCTCATCAAAAGATTGACCGGTGAACGTATTGACTTCATATATGATTAAAACGTATTACAAAAACATGAGCATATTACATGGCTCCTCATCAGTCTTTAGCCGCGAATTCACGCTGAGGGTGCGAAGTCCTGCGCCAGCACATAGCGGTACCTCGGCTTAACAGCTTTCATTCCCTCGAAAGCCTCCTTAACCTTGCTCATCGGGAAAAACTCGATTATTGGCTCAAGGTCTTTCTCCGCCGCGATTTGCTGCAACCCAAGTATGTTAGCTAAACATGAAACCAAATGACTGCAAGACGTACAAGCATTTAAATCGCCTCTTTCTTCGAACCAATAAAGGATCCTCCAATCCGAGCACCATTCACGACGATGTCAAAGGGGCCAGTTTGCGGGAGCTGAGAGCCGGGAACACCGGCATTGATGAAGGTGCCGTTCACGAAAAGGAAACTAGAACTGACTTTCGCGTCTGTGTTGTCCGTCTAAGACCGATATTACTTACAACAGAAAGTCTTTGAGGGGGTACCACCCCTGTCACGTCTACGGTCAAGACGATAATTTCAAGGCTGTACTGAAGCTTTTCCGTGTTTTCCTGAAGACAAAGTCGACACTGTATCATGCTTCATAGGTTTAGTAGCTCTACAAACATGCTTTAGTAACAACAAAGTAGTCCAGCGTTGAGTTTTTCTACGTCAGTTTCCTTGTGATCGCTGTGCGAGAGCACGTAAACCTCTGCACCTTGAGAGTTCGCAAACATGATAGCGTAGTAACTCTTTACGACAGATAATTCTGAAATAGTACCGTAAAGGCCTACAATTCTACCCTTCTTTCCAGGTGCTGAATTCACCCTGGGAGAACATATCGTCCGGATTCGGCGATTTCTATGCAATGCGAGCTTCAGCCTGTTTCGGGGTCAGCGTTGATACTATCTCACATGATTATTTAGTCTTTTGTGGCAGTAGTTCTCGTTGTTGGTCTTGCAAGCACGGCGTTCACCACTCTTCCTGTATGAGTGTTATGCTTAGTGCCTGTGTATTCAGTCGTATAGTGACATGTCGAAATTCCATTATGGTTTGCCCATCATCTACGAATTGCTACGGTTGTATGCTATGGTTAGTCATAATTCGATCATGTGCTTATACCGAAGTAGGCGATCTCTGATACTACTTGGGCTGTTTGCCCTCTAAGTCAGGCCATGACACTCTGAAGCGGACTCAATTAGGATTGCTTTCTACTGTTATTTATTACAGTCCAGAGCTACCGGATAACCCTCTTGAGTTTACCCCTTTTCGTTTCGTTGCTCCGGACTGGAATCGGAGTGTATTCATTGGGTTTTATATGGGAACACGCTCTCATGTTGGAAGAGAGTATGCTTTAGTTTCCTCCGAGGGCGGTGGGGCAGTAAATATAGCACCACAATAACAGCAATATATCAGATTCGTCGAGACGTGGACAGCAGTTGCTACCGTGCTTGCATGACTTCTCTCAAAGTACGGCATCTCGGTGGGTGAAGCCAAATTCAACACACTCCCCGGCGAACCGAGCGTAGATCGTAGAGAGCGTGTGTTGGATCTTATGTTTCGCCTGGCTCCGGTTCCAAGGAATGTCGCGCTTGTGTTTACAGCTAGAGCGACCTGGTATGCAGCCATGTTGAACGAGATGAACTAATTGGCTATATGCGCCTTTTATTAAATCTAAGCTTCTGTTGTCCGTGAAACAAGGTTAAATATGGCACATGTCGATTTATATGACTAGATATACCACCCTCATCGTCTAGTGAAAATTATTCAACTTAAATATTCAACTTCAGGACCAGACTGTTACATGCAGCGCATTAATTTATAAAATCGTTAGCAAAAGAGAAAAAGGAGACCTCGTTTATAAGCCGGGCAGTTTACATGAGGGAAATCTTCTGACGTCCAAGCTCGTCTCGCTTGGGGATGTCAAGAGTCAAAACCCCGTCGACAAGTTTACCACTAGCCTTGGATCCATCGACTGCATGAGGAAGCCAAACTGTGCGAGAGAATGTTGAGCGATACTCATAAGCCCCAGATTGTTCAGACCCTTGAGTTATTTCTGCAGCAAGTTAGTATGAAGTTATGAGGCTCGTTGCTTCAGTAGCTCACCTTGGGTGGCATTCCCTTTGGTCTGAGAGGCTTGGGGCGACGGAACGCCGCTGGCTGAACCTTTGGTGCTCCGATAGACGTGGCCCTCGATAGTCACCGACCTTCCATCGTCACCAACGTGGACGTCCATGTTGTCCTTTTGGACCCCAGGTAGTTCTGCGCGAATGACGTATTTCTTGGCCTCTTCGGAGACCTCTGCGTGCGCTTGACGCTGGCGACGGTGGGATTGTTGCCCAGAGCTATTATAAGGGCTCGAAGGCTCTTGGATCAGGCGGAGCATCGGTTCAAATTCGAAGAAGTTGCGAGCAAGAGACATCGTGGAGTTCGAGATGAAGTATAATGTGTGAGCACTTGAGAAGTGGAACGAAATGTGTTTGGTTGTTGTTCGTGAGCCCCGGAGCTGGCCTAGTTTTATATTGGTGGGGTTATACTGGAACATTCTACCATTTTCTCTCATACGGGTACCTAGCTTCCATTGCGTATGCGCCACTTAAGGGCGGTTGGCGGCTGTGCTAGAATGGTAAGCGCCAGTCGCTTCTAGAAATTTCTGGGCAGTTGATCTACTACGCAAGGCCCAGAACCTTTCCCAAGAACACATCGTCTAAGGATGCTACTCGCGTGATTTCAATCGGGCTTTTGTACATAACTCGCCTAAGCATGATGTTGGCAAGCCCCCCAGTTTGACTAGAAGGCGATTCATAGCACAACGTCAATAACATATGGGGTTTGATTGGCGGGCAGACTCCCGAAACGATCCAAACACCCAGAAAATGTGGATAAGACGATCGAACATCGATTCGAAACTGAGATGGGAGTCCTGGATGAATGCACCACGTGAAAGAGGACCATCACGTGTCACGCGAGCAACGCGTGATCGCGTCGAGCCTCATTTATTCTTCGACAGTCATAATGGCAACTGAAGAGCCTCCCACTGTTGATATTTCCGTCATCGAACACCAGAAAGAGAACATAGTCCCCCGAAAACACGGACGAAGTGCGGTTGCGCTCTCGAACATCCTCTCCGCCCCCCGCCAACAGCTAGCCAAGCAGCTCGCCGATGGACATGCGAAACACCAGGAGGCTGTTCGAATTGCAATCGAGGAAGACGAGGATCCGGTTGCTGCGTATGTCGCATATGTCGATTGGGTTGTCGAATGCTATCCGGCTGGGAGCAACTCTGAGAGCGGACTGGTACCCCTATTAGAACGAGCAACGCGCGAGTTTCGTGAAGACCCTCGGTACATTAACGATCTTCGGTATCTGAAGCTTTGGATTTGCTATGCTGGGATAGTCGAAAAGCCAGAAACCATCTATGCATATCTTCTGGCTAATGATATTGGATCAGTGTGGGAGTTGTTTTATGTAGAATATGCCAACACTCTGGAACGGAGTCGCAAGTAAGTTGCATCGTTTGTCAGCCATATTATCAGCTAAATATCTGCAGTATGAAAAAAGCCGACGAGATATATCAACTCGGTATTGCCCGTAAAGCCAAGCCTCTCAAACGCCTCCAAACGCGATACGAAGAGTTTCAGAAACGCATCCTGAGCGCACCAGCAGGCTCGAGCACCGAGACAGACGAGCTTATGGCCGCGCCACCCCCAGCACCTACCGCACGGAAGGTCCTTGGGGAACGGACACGCCCCACAACTACACCTGATGACCCGTTTGTCGTGTCTTCCTCGACTTCTCGTCTAACAAACAATGGCGCTCGTATATCCGTATTCCGAGACGGTGCTGACCAGCCTGGTGCGTGTGCTAAACTCATTTAAGTTCGATGCCACTAATGGCTACGCTGCTTAGATTCAGGAATTCAAACAGGGGAGTGGTCTGACGTAGGGACCCGAGATGGTAGAAGGAAAGAGAATCATGCAGATGGGAAGAGTTGGCAAGGCGAAACGTTGCCCCAGCTAAAGCATGGGGTTTTTACGCCTAAAACTCCGAAGATAGAAGTCTATAGAGACGCGGAGGAGGTAGGCATTGTGGCTCGTATGCTTAATTGTGTTGCTTGAACCATCTATTACAGTCTCAGCCTACACGAACTCCACACGCGCCTAGACCTGGCCACGAGGATGTTTTTGCGCCATCTCAACCGAAAGAGTCCGAAGCGCTACGCCAAAATCCGTTCAAGAACTGGGATAGTGCCCCCACCCCCAAGGGGCCTGCTCCTGTAGCTTCAACATCAACAGTAGCCACTACAGCACCATCAGCCGCACCGCCTTCATCCTCATCCACCATTATTAGTTCAGGGGAACCCTCCACCTCCACCTCCACCTCCGCCTCAGCCTCAGCCTCAGCCCCCATACCTAGCTACCCCAAGCCTAAGCCCCTTCGGCCCCTCCCGTCTTTGCCAAAGCGCCTAAGGAACCCTGCTCCAGGACCTGGCAAGAAGGCCGAACAAATCTGCCTTCCCCTTGCTCGACTTCAAGCTGCTGGCTCTGGCTCAATAGATGGTCCTCAAGAGCTCAGTCCCGATGAAGCACGAGCCCGTGCATTAGGGTTGTTAGGCAAGAAATGGGCTCCCCCACCTGTGGTTGTTGCTGTCCCTGTCCGAGATTCCGCTCGCGATGGACCTGGAGGAGCTGGTGTGAAAGGGGCGAAGAAAGAGAAAGAACGCACTATGACCGTCACGATGGCAGGCGAGCCAACTGTGACCGTGAATACACGTGCAGCACTTGGGGATGTATTCGAGATGTTCAACGCATCGCCTGGGAAGGAGAAACATATCACCGGAAGGATAGAAGAGGAGGATGAAGCGGAAGAAGGCGTTGAAGAGGTGGGTTTCCACTGCTGCTACATCATGACAAGCTCGACTGACTTCATGTTGTCAAGTTACGGCCTCCATTGTCAATGATGAATTTATCCGAATCCCAAGGTGCTCCTGGGACTCCCACTCCCGCAACGGGCTCGATACGTCGTTCAGAAAACTCTAATCGACCACCGGTTCCATATTTCGAGTTGGGGAGAAGCGGAGGCGACGAAAACTTACCTAAATCTAACGAGAATGCTGCGAGGGCCTCCAACGAGAACGCAGTTCCTCGACCAAAGGAGAATCCTCCCCATGAAAACATGGCTCCGCCAGTCCGCATGTCGACAAACAAAATACCGATCTTCGTCGATGACCCGGAAGCTGCTACTAAAGCGAAGATTCCAGTGTTTCGTGACGAGCCTGAACCCGCTGCAACTTCACTTGGATCCAAGAACGTGCTCAAGGCCAAATCATTTACCCCATTTGTCGATCCGCCATCAGAAACGTTTGTACCATCTGGCGTTACTGCGACTCCTGCTGGCCCGCTGAAACCCAAGGCGTTTGCGCCATTGGCGGATCCCTCTGTTGAACCGAAAACTCCAAAATCGTTTACTGTGTTTCAAGACGAGGACTCTAGTAACTCAAACCCTCCGGCATTTACCCTTCCAGCACCTCCTAAACTTTCTGAAGAAGACGAGTACGATGAACAACTCGACGAGGAGGAGGAGGATGCAAGATATGTTCCTATGGGCGGTCGGCTTGGTCACATCAATGTCATGACACCTATAACAGAGCGAACCTGCGAATTTACGACGACAACGATGCGCGCCGTAGGTTCATGGAGAGATGAGATTCCTGAAGAGCCTGCGGAGGTTGAGCAAGACATGGCGGATGAGCCAGCCGATTTGGTATTGCCTGCTCTGAATCCGTTCGAGCCTGCAATTATTTCAGACTTGATATCGCGTGTACCCGCCCCTCCGTCGATCCAGGACTTTACGCATACAGACGCGGACCAGCTTGGGGCGCTAAACAAGTTTGCTCGTAGCAAAAAGGGCGACGAGCTCCCGATCACTCTCGGAGAAACAGACGAATACTCAGTCGTAGCCAAGCTCGGGGAAGGCGGATTTGGAGCCGTATTTTTGGCCATGTATATGCCCGAGGATGAAGACGGAGACGATAGCGGATTCGTAGACGACGATATGTCTGTCGCAGTCAAAGTCGTTCGACCTGCGGACCGATGGGAATACACGGTGCTTTCAAGACTGCGGGCCGCATTGCCCGAGCATGTGCTTTCCAGCATCGTCCGACCAAGACGATTATACCTATATCGAGACGAGAGTTTCTTGATCCTCGACTATTGTAGCCAAGGCTGTCTTCTCGATACCGTTAACCGATCGACCGCGTGCGGATTTTCTCCAGCAAATACGAGTAATCCGGGATTGGACGAGCTGCTCGCTATGTTTTTCACAGTCGAACTCCTTCGACTGATTTCGGCGATGCATACACAAGGGTTTATTCATGGCGACCTCAAGATCGATAACGTCTTGCTCCGAGCTGAGGATATACCCGACGAAGCTCGTACGTGGAGTGCAAAATACGATCCCTCGGGCGCAAATGGCTGGGCGTACAAGGGTATCCGGTTGATCGATTTTGGGCGTGGGATCGACACGTCGCTCTTCCCACCTGGCCAGACGTTTGTAGGCGATTGGCCGACAGATCAACGCGACGCGCTTGAACTCCGCGAAGGTCGACCATGGACCTACCAAGGCGACTACTTTGGGCTAGCTGGGATTGTGTACTGTATGCTATTTGGCAAGTACATCGACACGGTGCCGTATGAAGAGAACGGGCGCGCGAAATACAAGATCAACGTTGGATTGAGGCGATATTGGCAAACTGATATATGGTCTTCGTTGTTCGACGTCTTATTGAACCCGACAACCGTACGCGTAGACGGGAGTATGCCGTTGGTCGACGAGTTAGATGCCATTAGGAAAAGAATGGAAAATTGGCTACAGGAGAACTGCGACAAGGGTTCACGTAGTCTCAAGTCGTTGTTGAAGAAAGTTAGTATTGCGGCGACGGATAAGCCATTAGTATAATCGTCTTTGTCTAGACTTGGGATACTTGGTTATGACTGTTGGTTGTATACCACCTAATGAATAGAAGGCTCGGACTTTGATACCCTCAAGTAGAGAGGCGAATCATGGCACAGCAAATCGATAGCCCGGAATGAAAGGTACATGCACAACACCTCTCACCCTCTTCCCCCGATCCAACCTTCAACCATTTGAGTCAACCGACAAGAAACCCCCCGGTACAGTCAGATCGCACACAGCAAAAACATGATGTCGTACCATCCCCGTACATGGTAGACCCCCACTCCCCTATCTCCCGACGTCTAACATCTCCTCAAACATGAACCCCTCCTCCCCTATCGCCACTTGTTCTGCTCCTGTGCTTAATGCCCAACGCCTAAAGGACCCGGCGGGCCATTCGGTGGACCATTGGGGTCGTACGGATGAGGTGTTGGTGCACCCGGGGGACCCTGCATCATCATGGGATATGGTACAGCGTGACCAACTAGGAAACATGGTCAAGCCATGCCCGTCACGTTGTAAAGATAACTGAACTCACGTTGCGGGCTCTGGTGATAGTAACCGTGCGGCGGAGGCATTGACCCACGCGGGGCGGCACCAGGTGGGTACGCTCCAGGCGGAGGTGGCATGTACGCAATGTCTGCAAGGCACTCGTTATCTCCGTCCGGCTATTTATATTCCAAGTTAACTTACGAGGTATCCCAGGCATAGGCGCACCATACATCGCTATAAGGACGTTCATTTGAGCCCAAGATCAACAGCAAGCAAAAAAACATGATGCTCACGTTGATTTGGAGGCATCTGATGTTGTGGGTATGGCATTGGCTGCATGTACGGGCCCTGCATATACCCAGGCGGGGCAGAGGTAGGCGGGACCTGCATCATGGGTTGCATCGGTGGCTGCATATCATCAACGGCCAGCTCGTCGTGTCAAAAAACTAAAACTCACTTGGCCAGGATACGGATACCCATAAGGATACATCTGCATGTATGGGCTCCGCCCGTGATCTTCTTCGTATGGCCCAGGGACAGGGGGGGTCTGCTGTTGCATTGGAGGCGGGGGTGGGTGCCCCGGGTGCGGGCCCGGTGGAGGAGGCTGTTGTGGTTGGGGCGGCGGGGGTTGTTGCGGTTGTGGTTGAGGTGCCGGTTGGGGAGCTGGCGGTTGAGGTTGAGGCGCGACCACCGGCGCCGAGAACAGCAACATGAATTTACGCCCAGTATACGGCCAGTTCGGGGCTATAGAAGCGCATACACGAGGCAGAAAGGAAAGTCGTCAAAACACTCGTCAACTGCAGGTTGTAAATCGAAGTCTACTCACGCACGCTGGATGAATCGGCAACTTTTGCAAACTTGAACGGGTTGAACTCTTCCTTGAGCATTGTCATTTGCGTCTTTTTGAATGTCTTGGTGCCGTAGAATGGGTTAGGAGGTGCGGCCACCTAAAAGGAGCCAATAGTTAGATAACATCATACAAATGAAAAATACTACATACTGCATCCGGCGCAGCCGCTTTTGTCTTTGGCGAAGGCGTCGCACCCGCAGAGACAGACGCAGACGAACCATGCCCCTATGCTAAGATGTCAATTACACGCATCCTTCGAGCTCTACTCTGACTCACAGGCCTAAATGATGACGCATTTACGTTTAACCTAAACGCGGCACTCGTCGGGCTCGGTTCTCGGTCATCCTTCTTGGCTGGGGGCAACCCAGTTTTGACACTCAAGTTCGCCCCGTCTTTGCCAGCTGCTACACCATCCTTCTTGGGAGCAGCAGGGGTCGCGCCAGCCGCTCCACGCAGCTTGTTCGGATTAAATGGCGGGATCGCTTGTATTACCATCTTGGGCACCTTGGTCGCTCCAGTTGTGGTTGCCGTCTTTTTCATCGCGCCCGCGCCCGAGCCCGCAGGAAGTACCGAAGCGTTGGTCGCTCCTGTTGGATGGGCATTCGCGTTAATCGTCGCGGTCGCCCCACCGATATTCCGCGCACGAGCTGACGCAGCATCCGCGCTAGTCTTCTCAACAATTGCCTTGGCTTTTTCCGAATCTTTCGTCAGAATCGGCACGAGGTCTTTAGGGATGGGTTTGTTGAGCTAAGCAAGCATGAGGACAAACAGGACGCAGAAATTGCAGAAAAAAAGAGAGAAAACGAGAATGTATGAACACGGATACTAAATGAAGGAACGTGCAAGAACGTACGCACCTTGAACGTTTGGCTAAATGCCACGAGCTCGGCCATGCGCTTCTCCTTTTCGCTCTTTACAATGGCCTGCTTCTTTTGGGCGAGGCGTTGCTTTTCGTTCGTGACAAACTCGCGGAAGGAGCCCACGAGGTTGTTCTCGCCGGCCTAGAACGAGTTCGAGAATGTGGACCGGAAGTCAACTGGGTCACGAACCTTGGCTTGAGCACCCGTAGCGGCCTCGGTTCCGTTAATGGCGAGCTTCGGAACATCCGGCTTCGGGTCGGTCGTCGCAGCCGGGGTAGTAGCGGCAGGCGCATTTGTTGCCAATGCTCCTGCTGGGGTCTGCGCAGGAGCCACATTGTTAGTATTGCTTGGCGGGGGTGACTTGGCAGCGACTGGGACGGGTGGAGATTTGGCGGCGGTAGGTGCTGGCGAGGGGCTAGAAGAACCATTGGCCTGAGCTGCGCGCCTGGCGCCAGGAGGGATGTACGCATTTTGTCCGCGCACAACGGACGAGTACCTATAAAACACAGATTAGCGCTGCACGCGACCGCAACCAGATCCACACACTTGTCCTCTTCGTTCATCCCGCTGTCGTCGACAGCGCCGCGCTCCTCGGCCAAATGTGGATTATTGGTTGATCCCTGAAAAAAGGGTCAGCAAAAGTCGCAGAAAGAGCAACGCTCAACCGACAGCCATGATCTCCTTGGCAATGATCTCCGCCTTGCGCTCCTTTTCCTTGAAGTCAGGGGCGTTGCGGTCGAGGGCGGTGGTGTACGCCTCTTCGTTGAAGCTGGTCACCACGCCAAACATCTTCTCGTTTGCCTGGAATTGATCCCACGGCTGGCCAGAGCTTGCGCTGGCACCAAACGTAAGCTCGTCGACATTTTGGCCAGGAGCACTGGCCGGTGGTGGGGGGCTCGACCATGGAGGACGGGGCCCGTTGGGGTTTGCACCGGCAATATCTGCATCGGTACGGAATGCGGTTGAGCCCGCAGCAGGAACGCAGCCGGCAATGTTCTGTGCGGGGATAAACATCTGCTCCTGGATGGGTGCGGCCGTGTTGGCAACGTCGCGTGCGTTGCGGAGCACAGCGCCGGGGGTGCCGTCTTCATTGGCTGCTGCGCCGAGCACCCCTTCTAGGCGCTGGTTTGCGCGCGTGGTAAGGAGTACAGGGGTACCCTGGGGTAAATGTGAGCATAAATTGGGGGGTGCTCATTGACGACTGACCACTAGCGTGGCAAGCATAAACTGGTGGGCCGGGCCATGTGCCAGTGGGGGAAACGCGTTCGGTCCAAATTGCCGCCCAGGAGCGGGGAATCCACTGCCAGCGCCGGGCCCGCCGCCGCGCCATGCTCCTCGTCTGCCGCGGTCAGCGAGTCAGCAGAAAATAAATATTCATCACTCACCCCCTCCCAGCAACGCCCGTCTCAGGCCCCTTTCTCGGCTTGTTAGTACGAGGACTTGCGCTCATCGACGTCGTCGTCGGTCGTGAAAGATGTGTTTGCCGCCCCCTCGACCTGGGCGCTATCCGGGGTCCGGCACAGCCTCGCATGTGGCTACGACAAAATAAAGTATATATTCATGCATTCTACCGAGTGTATGTTGCGTCAATCTGCTGGATCTGCGGCAAAGCCAGCATGATCTTTCGTCTGTATCCTGTCTCATCTGCCCGCTGGCACGGATTCCGCTCCAGGTAGATCGTCGACAGGTTGGTGCTCCCACCCAGCTCCCGTTCAAGCTCCTGCATGCTTTCAATCTGGTTGTCGCTCGCCTGCTGGCCGAGTAAGCGACCGTCACAGGCGAGATCGATGTACATCTCACTCACCCAAAACTCCTCCAACTCTTTCAAGTGCGATATCCCCTCGACCGCCTTGATCGTGTTCCCTCCTACATCGAGCGTTCGTAGTTTAAGCTGTGTGTGTGTCAAAATCCAAGCACTGCAATCAGAACTGCGTATACGTACGTTCTTCTCCAACCCCTCGATTTTGGTGAGCCCGTTGTGACTAATGTACAGCTCTTCTAGTTCTGTCAGCTCCTCAAGTCCCTCGAGCTTCGTGATCCTGTTCGATTGAATGGATAGTACTCGCAGTTTTTTGAGTGTCTCGAGACCCTGTGCACCGCCAATCAGTCTCATCACATCTGCTAATAGCAGGATACTCACCTGCAGCTTGGTGATCTTGTTTTTTCCGAGCCATAGCTCTTCCAAATTCCCTAGGCCCTCTAGATTCTCGATCGACTGGCGCACACCAGTTGGTTACACCCTCACGACGCATTCAACCACTCACCCGTATCCTGTTTCCGCCCAGTTCTAAACTCCGCAATGTTCCGCCAAGACCTTGAAGGCCACTCATCTTTGTGATTTTGTTCTGGACGAAATATATTGTATGCAGTTGAGTATGTCGCTCTAGTCCAGTAGGAACGCCCCTGAGAAGATTAAATGATAGATCTAACACCCTACTCCGTACTCAGTGCTTGATTCCACACCAGATGAATGACACTCACTTTAGGTCTTTGAGGTTGTCTAACGCACCACCA
The DNA here is from genome assembly GCA_016906575.1 of Ceratobasidium sp. AG-Ba. NCBI lineage: Eukaryota > Fungi > Basidiomycota > Agaricomycetes > Cantharellales > Ceratobasidiaceae > Ceratobasidium > Ceratobasidium sp. AG-Ba. The sequence goes on along the minus strand of CP059612.1, from coordinate 1,972,732 downwards.
ACACTCTTGAGCCTATTATCATACAAGTCTAGCTCTTCAAGCTTTACAAGTGCTCCAATATCTTGATCTCCAATCTCGGCCACAAAGTTCTGTCTCAGACACAATCGCTTTAGGTGAGCCCCAAATCGAGGAAGTCGCAGATTCGCGAGTGTGTGCAGCCGAGCGTGCACGAGATCAATATCCTATTCGTAATACCGCTTAGTCCCAAATGGCAAAGACGCAACGCAGGATAAAGAGCAAACCTCAGTCTCGTCGGGATACACAGCCAACAAATCTTCGGTCGCTGGGTCGCCAGTATCTCCAGCTTCGTCGGCGCCCTCTTCGTCCGTGTCGTCTCCTCCAATATGTTCGACCACTACACGGGCTTTCCTCTCCTCTTCTGGCTTGGGCTGTGACATGGGGGTTGTGGTGGCTGGTTTCAAGAATAAAGCCAAGTCAAGATCGACACATCACTCATCATCATCAGACGCGCCGAATGATGGGTTTCTCGTGGCTATACAGTCACGCTCTCACCCGCGCCTACCGCGTGCCTTTGTCTCACCATTACCACCTGCACACCCGGAATAGGTTATTCCCAGCTGATCACGCAACTTCGCACACAAATCTCAATGTCTCAGCAGACGTCCTCTTCGCAGCAACAGCAACAGCCTTTTCAAACAGATGCTCGACCGTTCCATACAGACGCATCACGTCGGACTGCACTCCCGCACGCATCACTCAAGTCGAATATCCAAGTACCTGCCGTTGACTCGGAGACATTTCTCCAAAATCACGAAGAAGAATGGAACCGACTAGTAGACGCAGAGGTAGAAGCGTTGGCAGAAGGGATGGCAGATCTAGTTGGAATTGCTTCGGTGAGTTTAGTTTAGCCATGCAGTTAAAGTCTAGATTTAAGTTACAGTGTGTAGATTGAAGGCAAGGACAGGTTCCAAATAGCGCAAGAAGCGTTTCAAGCGGAATGTAGAGCAGAGTCAATAGTTTGTTCTCTCCATCCCCCGTTTCGCTCCTTTCTCATATATTTCCATGATAGGCAATAGCAGCCAACTCACTCCTCTCGATAACGCACTCGCTCAAATTGATGTTCTTGCTTGGAGACGAGCAATACATTACCCAGCGACGAAAAGAACGACTCAAGTCAGCAGTATCAGATATTACGGCTGCCAAATCTCGCGTCGAGTCTGCTTGGGATGGGTTAAGAGAACCTCGAGTATTGGATTCAATCGAATTTGCAAAGACTCTAGAAGAAGGTGGTGGTGATACGGAGATGCGTTCATGAGGAGGGGTGGATGGGATGTACATAGGAGCCAATAGGACTAGCGTTCGGGCATATCGATGTCCCTTTGCTCGTCTCTCTCTTGGTTTTGGCTTTGAGCTTGGTCCTGCAACGCAGCCCACGCCATACCTCCCAGCACGGTCCTTCCGACCACTTGTGTGAGCTCATCGTGTGGATCCCGTCCTTCCCTCTCGCAACGAGCGATGATCTCTTCGGTCTCAGCAATCAACGCATCCGTCATCTCTCCTGATACCCCTTCTTGTTCCGATGGCTGAGACTGAGGGAGTGAGCTCTTGGATCGGATGTAAGCCGCGACTTCGGGATAGTCTTCTTCTGTTGCGTCGGCCGGCTTTTTGTGCCCGTCAACACCACAAAAACATATAAAGGGGCCCAGGACGTACAGATTGATCTTCCGAGTTTTTAATATCCACTTCGGCGCCATGTTCTACTAGGAACTGAGCGACAGTGACTGTTTCTGCCGTGTAAAGAGGTGTGTCTCCTTCTTCGTCTGTGATGTTTACGTCTCCCCCTTTACCGATGAGGTATCCTAAAATGTCAAGGTGACCATACGATGCAGCTGCGTGCCTGTCCAGACAGTCAACAAACAACCTAAAGGTCACGCAAGTCCATCATCCCGACATACATTGGTGTGTACCCGATCACATCGTCTGGTGCATTGGGAGATATTCCTGTAATTTTATTAGGCCTTTTTTCAGGGCAACAAAGGTTACTGCACCGACCTTGCTCTTCCACAAGTTCCTACACCTGACGACATCGGTTATCCTAGCCCTCGACCCAGTCGAACCTACATACCCTGACCCTTTGGAGGTCGCCGTCTCCAGCAGCTATCCAAATATTCTTGCTTGCCGTATCTGCTCTGACCATATTGTACAAGCCACAAATGAATCAAAGTGGTGGATCTCCGCAATCAAATGATTTAGAGCTCCGTAAATCAAATTGCCCGATTGCAATCACAGCCACCTCCGCCACTTGAACTCTTCGACCACCATGGCCTCGGGTAGCAAAAAGGTCGGAAAGGCAAACGTCAACGCATCGTCGTTCTTTGACCTTAAAGCCGAACTCGCTAAACACGAGGACGCGTTCGCAAAGTCTAAACTTGTGGGCAAGGGTCGGGTGGAACCTATTGTGGGTGGAGTGAAGAAGGACAAGGACAAGGTGCAGCCATGTCACTCAACTTTATCTCTATTCATTTATGTTCGCTTGGACTAACTCAAAATTTCTAGAAACCACCTGCGTGGGCCCGGCAAAACAAGGGTGTCAAGGATCGTGCTCGACGCGACGCCGAACTCGAGCAAGTTAGCAAACCAACCCTCGAATCCGCACGCGCTGCGTTGGAACGAAAGGCCCAAATATACGATAAGCTTCAGCGTGGAAAGGGTGGTGGATTGAGTGAAAAACAGCGGGAAGCGCTCTTGGTCGACGTGAGTAGATTGGCTTTTTCGTATACGACCGAGTAGAACAGCATAACTTTTTTCTTCTCATTTACCTTGATAGTTTGATGATAGGTACGACGATGGGAGCTCCGGAGATGGCTCGGATCGAGACGAATCACTCGTTGTGCCTAGGCCTCCAAATGGCGAGGTACGTACAATACCTCCGTGTTATCCGAACAAGCCGCTCCACCCTCGACCAGCGATTAGAAAACTCAATCTTTTCCTTGCCTACCCGGTTCACTCACCATAATTTGCATCTACAGCCTGACGAGGGCGACCCGGACGACCCCATAATCGAATACGAAGATGAATTCGGGAGGATCCGAACTGCTCGACGGAGTGACGTGCCTCGCGATCGTTTGCCCGAAACGTCGATGACAGACATCCCAGCTGACGACGAGTAAGCACATCCTTCTCTTGCAGATCTACCATTACCAACGCCACGTGTTTTCGACCGACGAAAAAAGTCCAGACGTCGTGTGTGAGTGGCTCCCCAGGTTCTGCCCATCGTCACGCACTCGATCTAACGCCACCGATCACCTCCGTTCCCCTATCTTTGGCTCTTTCCCTACTTGTTTTCGCAGATGGCCGCGCAACCCATTTTCCCGTATACGAGCCCACGGCCGAGAAACGCGCCGAGGTCGAGTTATCTTTATTAGAGTCATCTCCATTCGCCCGATACGATGCGTCGAAAGATAACCGCGCGACTGGAGCTGGGTTTTACCAATTTTCGGCGGATGAGGAGACCAGAGCACGACAAATGGAAGAACTGAAGCAGGCCAGAGTTGATACGGTAATTGCACGTGCCGAGGCCGAGGCCGACGCGGAAGATAGGCCGGCATTGGGTGGGGCTGAAGTGAAGCCTAGGAGTCGAGCGATAGAGAAACGAAGAAAGGAGCTAGACGAACGACGACAGATGCTGGAAACGAAGCGCAGGAAGTTACTTGGTATAAGTGGAGAAGACGACACGACAGGCGCAGATGATTTCCTGGCTTCTTTGGAGAGGGATTTGCTTTCAGCCCCCGCTAAGGCGTAGCGCAGGAGAGATGGGAAGTACACTCTCCATAAGTAGCAATCAAGTTGTATTTTTGGATGGCACGTATGTGTATGTACGTGGTAATAATGGTGATTCTACAAATCTCTAGCAACTGTAACGGGTCATACGCGCACTGCGGACCTATGAATGTAAAAGCAACACGAAATAACGAACGAGAAAGTCCTGTGGTATAACACAGAAGACCCCAGAGAATCAAACATCCCACACCAGTCCGTCTCAAATAAACTCGGGGGCGCCAACAGAACAGAGGACTAGTGCATTGGCATGAAACTCGTGGCACCGTATTTCTGGTCTTTATCGGTATCATGGATCTCCTCAATACTCTGAACGTTCGTAGCACGCTCCAAGTCGATAGTCGATGTCCCGGACTGGGTTTGGCCATGGTAAAAGGTGATATCGGCGTTGCTATTAACGTTCAGCTAATGAGCTACCACCAAGTCTAAAATGAAAGGGGGTGACTTACTTGTTGGTATATGTGTCCATGCTGATGTGTACACCTTGGCTGGCCTGCTTGGTTCGCTTTCCGGAGCTCGTCTGGCGAGAACTCACGCGGGCGCTCGAGCTGAAATTGACACAACCGGTCAACAAGACATGCAGAAGTGAAAAGAAGTAGATGCTCACTGGATATAAACATCCTGGCCTGTCCAATCGGATAGCCGCATGACCGCCCTACATGCGACGATTGCGCTGAATACAGCGGCCGGGACGGTAAACATGATGTCCATCCTACACAAATACAAAACACGTAAGGTTTTGGTTACCATCAAAAACCGGAAAATCGCAACGTACGCAGCGTTCAAGTGAAGGATGGCAAATATCTATATGCGTGGATTTAGTCAAAGTTGCCGCTGAGGAGCTGCTGCCGAGCTGAGACGGAGAAAGCTTACCGCTGCGATGAGATTCCCGATAAAGGCAACAGTAAAATATGCGATCCCGTCGCGGAAGAGCAGCTTCCAAAGTCCAGAACCCCTGCCATGCCCGGTGCGCGTAAGTCCGGCAATGGACAGCACGAGGACCAGGAGGTCAAATGCCATGGCTATTGAAACCGGGTGATTTAATTAAGACCGAAACACACAAGGCTGATTTAGAGAGACTTACTGTATCCGTACAACAAACGAAGGAATAAGGTAGATGTCCCAGTCACGACGCAAACGCCAACTTCAGCGACCCACTGGGCTCTGACGGCGATGACCCCTAGCGCCCAAAGTAAATGATCAGGAGGTGGAACAGGGACTGGGGAAGAGGCGCCCTACCGTGTAAGAGAATTGCCCAGTGACCCATCGCAATAAGGACAAGTGGTACAACCACCCAGGTATTTCGGGCCCAAATAGCCATGCTGGAGCAAAACGTAAGCGACTACGCCCAGCCACTTGAGACTAGGAAACTTACGAGCGGAACATGAGCAAGTTGGAGGTTGCGCCAATTGTGACATTCCCCAGGAACTAATCAAGACTGTAGTATAAGCAACGGTCTGAGAGCATTGGCTATAGTGCACACCTGGACCGACGTGTACGCGGCTAAGCATATCCTGTTAGAGAGGAGATTGGGATCTGATGGCTCGGGCACATACCTTGACAGTTTATCTCGCTCTTGACATTGTTGACAAAGTTGAGCATGATCAGGGCCAGCAGAATAGAGTATCTGCAGACGAAATAGAAACTCTAAAGGAGTGTTAGAGGATGTATATATAGAGAAGTATGGATGTACCAATGGCCACTGCAAAAGCGGCGGTCAGACGACAGGAGTATATGCGAATGGTAGAGCACGTACTTTGAATTCGCGTATATTCCGGATAACACGAAAATCGAACCCGAGCGTGGTGACGACCTCCCATGTCATGATACCGAGCAATGCCCAGAGGAGATGGCCAAAGGCGTTTGCCTGGCTCATGATCGTCGCAGGGTCAGACCAGTTGACCATGGCTAAGAGTCGACCTAGGAGAAATGGAATGTGATGAATAGATGTGATGACCAGCGGGGGTGGCGCCCGGGAGGGATGTGATGAGGTGGGGAAGTGATGAACACGGTGCACCTGCGAGCAGGTTATAAGTTGTGCAAAATGAATGGGCCGCTCGAGAGAGGCCATCAAGGGTTTTATGAGCGCGGCAGAGGTTGGCCGTCTGTCGAATCCTGGCCAGGCAGTTCGCAATTGGGAGCGATTCGGACAGCACTAGGCTTCTCGCGTCCGTCAATATCATGCCTCGAAGCAGGGTCGTTGCGCGCGATGGGCACCGGCCGACCGGGCGCAAGGGGCCCCCCTATCGGCTTCCTTTGTGCGTCGCGCTCGGTGGCTCGGCGCTTGCGGAAGTATGCCATGCGTGCCGCATTAGGAAGGCTAGCTCCAGCTGTCAACTCGATCTGAAATTCCATATTTTCGCAGGGAACGGTGCATTCCTTGCTCAAAAAAGGGCAAGTCTTGTATTTACAGAATCACGCAGAAACGGCCCCAGGTGCCCGACGTTGCCTGGTCTAGCTAGACTCTCAAACACCGACGAGGCCTTCATATTGGCTCGGCGAGGGGACTACCCTCGTTCCGGCCATGCAATGCAAGATATTGCGATTTTCATGTCTCGAGGCTGAGTTAAAAGACATTGCCTCTCCGATTTGCCGCTTGATCCATCAACGTTGCCACTCGTTGATGACAGTTATAAGATCAGAGGTCGGGAGCCGCAACGTCGCATCTCCCGTCTATCCCTCTTTCCGCCATGTCTTTCATCGCGGAGCACCCATTAGCCAGCCTTTCTTCCGCTGTCGTGTTATTTTTCGCTATCCGTAAACTCTCTCAATCATTCGCAGGTCCTTTACGTCGACTACCAGGACCAGTAGGTGGCGCCTGCTTCTAATTGAGCTATTTACACTAAGCATGCTCGCGGCAGAGCGGCGGACACTGGTTCTGGGGCCACGAACTCATCGCATTCGAGCGTCCCAGCGGAGACGCATACACCGAATGGATTGACACTTGTGGTCAAACATACAAGATCAAGGGCGCGATGTTTCATCCTGACATTGTAAGTCGCAGCACCGTATCCTTGTCTGATTGTGGGCTAATTATCCATTAGTTGGTTACAGTCGATCCCGGAGCTCTCAACCATATGTTGTCCAAAGAGGCAGGTTTTTGTCACTCCTTCATTTGAAAATGTTGATTTACTCTTTCCTAAATAGGTTTACACATACGGTATGCACCGAGTATTCCCGGTAAAAGCGTATTATTGAACGCTATCCGTCAATAGAGAAGTCAGACTTTATTCGCACAATGACCGATAGGGTTGTTGGAAAAAGCCTGCCCTACGTCAGTGGAGACGCACATAAACGCCAACGCTACCAGCTATCCCCGTTCTTTACGTGCGTAAACTCTACACCATCCCTCACACTATCTTGTCTAACCCTTCACGATATCCGCAGAACGCAGGCAACGCGTGAGACGTTTGATATGATCAAGTCTTGCGCTCAGACCGTTGCCGACCGGCTCAGGTCTGAAGTCACCAAGTCTTCAGGCTCCATGATTATGAACCTTCCTGATTGGATAGGCCGTGCGACGCTCGACATCATCGGAAGATTTGCATTCGACTTTGACTTTAAATGCGGGGAGAGTAATACAGCGAAAACGATCCAACAGGCCTGGAACGAACAGGTCAAGCTTGCTATGCAACGCGCCGGGTTTATTGTAAGTTCTCGCAGTTGCAGTGCATTCCCCAGTTTGACAAGTTTGTGTCACTTCAGGGGCTAGTTGTGCTACGAGCGTTCCCGTGGATCGTAGACTTGCCCATTCCGGCAATCCAGCAAGAGGGAGCCGTCAAAAGGGCTGTTCGGGACGTCGCTCGCAAGGTCATCGAGCGCGGCCCCAGTGAAACGAAGCGCAAGAACCTGCTCTCTACTCTTGGTAAGTTTCGACTTGCCCAACTTTACCATTGTGATTTGTTATTCACAACGTTGTCAACAGTTACTTTGGCGTCCCGAGGCGAACTAGACGCATCAAGCGATGAACTACTGGACCATGTGCGTGTCCCTCTTGATTTAAGAGTCGCATTGATTTCTCACGCTTTTAATATAGATCAGCACCCTCGTCCTCGTCGGACATGAGACTACGGCAGGAAGTCTAACCTGGGCACTTTATGAGCTCGCCAAGAAGCCTGAATACCAAACGCGACTCCGGGAAGAGATCAAGCAGCTTGGTCGGGAACCGACGTACGAGGATTTGATGGGCAGAATGCCGTTCTTAGATGCGGTCATGAAGGAGATGTACGTGCCAGATAATGTGTGTGGGTGTCGCCTGGCTAAACGCTACAAACAGTTTCCGTCATCGTCCCGGCAGCTCACATACCGAGCGTGTTGCACTGAAGGTGTGTCAATAATTGACTGTAATTTTGCAGATCGTAAACATAATTTCATAGGACGATGTCATCCGGCTTAAAAACCCGGTCTACAACGATCGTGGTGACAAAATTACTGAAATCCCTATTAAAGCTGGTCAAGTACGTCTTGTCACTATTCGCATCCTCATCTGCTAACCTCGAAACCCCTCGAAGCTCATTCACATCCCCTCTATATCTATCAACCATGTAAAGTCTGTATGGGGACCTGACGCTGAAGAATTCGACCCGGAGCGTTGGCTTGACCAGTCGCGGATCCCTTCTGCGAGCGAGACTTGCGGAGGCTGGAACGGGACATTTATTTTCTCCGAAGGTGCGAGGATGTGCATTGGTTACAGGCTCGCCATTCTCGAGTTCAAGGTAAACAGTTCTTTTGAACACAGCAAGTAGCAAACTAATAAGATGTATAGGTGATTTTGTCGACATATCTCCGCTACTTTGAGTTCCATGACACGGGTGCAACAATCTCGCATCGTTTTGCCAATACACTTCAGCCCTACGTGGTCGGCGACGAGGCAAAAGGCAACCAACTTCCACTTCGCGTCTCTCTTGTTGGCGGGCAAAAGTAAACTCCGATTTTATGCATCTCTGATTACCCTCTCGTTACTACTTCTAGCTCAATTTAAACTCTCAGTTCTGCCTTCTATCTTCGAGGATTCTTCTTCTTGACTTCTATCATCGATGTTCTTGATTATCGTCTATCATACTTTCACTCCTTCTGCATCAATATATTTCTCTTTCACTCTCTGCTCGCGTCCTCGCGAATCAACTGAGGCGTAGAAAATTGGACTACGTCGTTACTTGTAGACGTACTCTGGAGGCATTTTTGAAGTATGAAATGTTGTGTATAGGAGCGGTTTCACTTTGTTAAAATTCAAACATTTTCGGCCGAGCCTCAGCGGCCGAGGCGTAGGCACAATCCCGGCAAGACTCGTGTATGCATCTTGCATCGCACTGATATGTTATATTAGCACTCAGTGGAGATACCCTTCGTGGTTTGATTGCCTAGCATTTCGACCCTCAAGATGTGCGTCAGGGTGATTGTGAGAGACAGGCATAGAGCAAATCCATATGTCATAGCATTAGTTGCAACAGCTCCTCCAGGCATGAAACTAACATGCCGAAGCTAGTCAACCAAACGAAGCGCACTCGAAACTGGGTGTCTAGCACAGTATCTACCTTGTTAAAAAAGAAGCCGATGTAGATACCTTTGTACCACGCAGCAACAAGAAAGAACACTCGGGTTCGATACGTATACCGAGTGCACTCGTTTCGGCCGGCACAACAGGCTAGAAGGCACTGGCCTTGGTTGATGCATTTACCAGCAGGCTCACAAGCACATCTCAGAGTGTGACATACCAAATCGGGACCACGAGCAACGCTGTTCGGCGTTGCGCAAAGCATTACTCCGGTCTGCGCCTGGGGTACATCCCAACCCTTACAGCGTCTGTGTGAGAAAGTTGTGGAGACAGACGTTTCACTTGGTATATGTACGTGAGCACCGGAAAAATCGGGCAGCGTCACCAACTTCTCTGAATTCCTCCGACTACCGCTCTTCATCGTCTACTCTTTCCTCCTTTGAGAGGCTAGTTGGTTTGCCCCCCGCACCGCCTCTAAACCGCTTTCGCATGTCGAGCTGTCCAAATACGTATGAATTTTAACCCGAGGAGAAACGGGCGTGGCATCGGTAGGCTGCTAGTGGCTGAAGCACTTCATGCTTACCTTGCCTCGTTTACACTCGAAAAATGCCTTCCGGAGATGCCTGCACTCTTCTGGCAGCTCTGATGAATGGTCTCGCATACACACGGACGGTCTAGACGGACCAGGGGTGAGCGGTCGGGTTGATATTAAAGACACGTCTAGACCTGGGCGATGCTCACGCTATTCCCTGAATTCGGACACAATCGGACTGAAGTAAACACGTTTTCAGAGACTCGAATAGGTAGTCGCACGAGTTGGTCGACATCGCCGTGGGTTGTGGTGGAACATTTCGTAAATCAAGTCACAGTAGGCGCTTACCGCACGTGGGTCCAGTTTGAAGAGGATAAATAATACGATACAAACACAGGTGAGAAGAGAATCGGGAAAATATAAAATGAAAGGTCACAAGGCAGGAAAGACGCAAAAGAACGCAACACAACTCGGCAGAATTCTTGATACATCGTACGTTGGTTCTGATAGTTTAGAAGGCGAGCCGCAAGGTGGGCGCGAGGACCAGAAACATTCAATCAAGGTTGCTTGAACGCTCCTCGCATTGGATACCCAGAATAAGTGAAGGACTATGAATAAATAGCCGGATAGTGAGCTTGGGAGAATGTTTGACAAAACCTCGTCCATCCATCACACACAATTATTGTCCAGCAAACGCTTGAGCTTGGCCACGTCCCTGTGGAGGCCCATAAGATGACACCGAGTTTCCTACGCGTCCATACTCGTCGTACGCGTTCTGGTACGCGTTCTGGTAGACATTCTGGTCATATTGAGTATCGTAGGCGTTGGGGAAATGCCCAGGCTGACTCGTAGCTTCCGACCGAGGGGGCGAGGGTGAGCCGGACACAGTTGTCAATGTTCCGCTTCGTGCTCGTTTTGTTTCACGACCCCCAGCCCCAGCACTTGGCCATGCCGAAGCTGAGGTGTTGGTGTTTGACCCAGCCGCGGCTGATAGAGAAGGTAATGAACTAGTATGACGAGGGCCCGAAGGGGGTGTCGGAGCAGGAGCGAGCGGAATATCTTTATCACGTCGGCGCTTGGTAACCGTGAGGCCGTCCTTTTTTTGTTTGGACCGGGCATAACGCAGGCCACATCTGGTAACAAATGTTAGCTACTAGACTAAATGCCAGTGCCTCCCGACATACGCATTGCAAAGGTCCTTCTTCCCCGAGGGTCCTGTTAGCCCCCGATCGATCGATCATACACCATTGTGATCGGCGAACAATCCCACAGGTTGGAGACAGGCAGTATGATCGAGACATGATCGGCACAATACACAAACCCCAGTCAGAACACATCAGCAGCCAGCATAAAAAGGCTCACCCTTGCGCCATTCCGGTGACGTCTCGCTTTTGCAGCTCGAACAATGCATCACTCCCGCAGGCGGCCCTCCACCAACGCGACTCGCAGCAGCGCCCGCGCTCTGGCCACGCTCGCGTGAAATCATGTCCTTCCCACCCGGGTTCCCTCCCGAACCATCCTTGTCAATCGGTTCCTTCTTGGCTTCGGCGTCGCGCTTGCGTTTGGGCGCAGCATGGACTCTTGGAATGGGGATAGTCTCTTCCTGGGCAGGCGAGCTCCGCTGTACCTGGGAGCGGTCTGGATGAGGCGGCGGAGGCGGTTGAGTAATCGGCACGTCCTGAGGATAGGAGGGGGGAGGCGAAACTGGGTGTGTCTGTGGAGGAGGGGGTAGTTGTGGTGCTCCGTAAGGCTGATTTTGGTACGAGTAACCGGCTTGTTGGTTGTGCGCTCGCTCCACTGGGCCCTGGTTCCAGCCCTGGGCTATCATCCATTGCCCATCGTACCCAGGGCCGTTTGCGCCAACGGACGAAGGTTTAGAGCTCGTGGGCCACTGCTGTGCTGGCGGTTGAGAACCAGACGGAGGGGGTTGAGAATATCCCCAATCATCGGCCCGGTCGTGTGCGTGGCGTGAATCAGCCGGATGTTGGGTTGGTGGGTAGCTCCCATTTCGCTGCTGTGTAGGATAAGGTGAACTGTACTGATGACCGTAGCTCGCGCCCTGAGGATAGTTCATATCACGCATTCCAGGTTGAGCGCCGTACTGGGTGGTAGCGTATTCGGCCGGTCCGCGCTGATAACCAGTGGAACCGCGTGAACGAGCATACTCGGGCGAATCAGGCACGGCACCGCCGGCTGGGTAATCTCCGTCGCTGGCACGCCGACGAATCTCCTCGTCGTAATGCCCCTGGACAACCGGCTGGTTACTATTCGGATGATACTGGGATGGCTGGTGATGTGGACGAGAGTGGTAAGAGTACATGTCTGACACGTTGCTCCGGCCGTTGTGAGCCGGGTCAGAGTACCGCCGAGACGACATGACTTTGTGGCAGGCAAAAATCACCGCGCCTGAGAACGATAGCGGCATCAGTAAGAACCGGGAGTGGAAAGCTGGATGCGGCTCACCGTGCGGGATGAAGATGCTCTCGACTTCCTTTAATGTCCCGTCGTCTGCAACCTGTTGCGTTGCCTTGTACCGCCTGGTACAGCTGGTTTTGGCCGAGTCTTCGCTTCGTGGCTGGTTCTCACCCCGGCCGCCTATTTGCATCCTATGGACGAGTTTGCCAAATTCCCCGGCCGTGTACCCTTCAGGCGGCCAACTGAAGAGTATGGGCCGGGCTGGCTGATTGATTAAAATCTGGAAGATGCGATCCGGAGGGCCGTGGGATGGGGACACAAGTTTCTGGAGACGGTCGTACAGCTCGGATGCGTGCTATATGTCAAGAAGGAAGGCAGAGAGGGCATGTCGTGTCAGCGCACGCGTAGGGGTTGGACATGGCAATCGGACAGGCACGTGGGGAGAAGGTTAAGATTGTGGGGCGAAGAGAGATTGACGCACATCGGTGGTCATTGCAGATGTGCCGCACCAGTTTGTCCACTCGGTTTTGTGAAGCTCGTCGTTGTCGGCCTTTCCCTTATCTAGGTAGTTTCACGCATGTGCGAGGTGTTAGAGGGACTCAGGGTCATGGAGCGGTGTTCGTACCGATGATCGCGTGCAAAAAGCAGAGAACAACGTTGTCAGAGACCCAATTAATGACGACGTCGCAGGCGATGTAGTGCTCGTCCTCGGTCACGATGTGAGCGTCCGGAAAGGGATCAGGCGCGGCACAGCCGAGGATGGCCCGGATTCTGGAGAGTCTGGCGTAGCGCACGCTGCAAGAATGACGCGAACCGCACGAGGGTGAGTGCAGCCCGAGAGCGAACAGGCAGAACGTACCGGGTGACACTGCCGTGCAGCGTTCGGCTGTCGAGCACATTCCGCAGGTCTGCACGTGCCGAGTGCTGCTCATCGGGGTGCACATAGTCGAGCAGGCAGCTGCCGATGATGGCGGCAGCCTGCTCGCCCATGTGGACGTAGCATGTCGGATCGAGATAGAGGTAGCGCAGGTCGGCGTCCAAGAGGGACCAGTCTAGGCCCGGGTCAGCACACCGCGGCTGAACACCGACGGAAACTCACAGCAGCGCGTGCGGCCAAAGGCGGGGACGGGGTGGTCTTGCATGGCTTTGCGCTGGCTTGCTTCCAGCACACTGTCGACGGGGGGCAGCATCAAGTCGCACGCAGGGGGTGGCGGGCCACCTCGCTCGCAGCTCAACTGGCGCCCTTCGATCCGGCCCTGAATGACGCCGGCGCGAGTGCTCGAGACGGCGCGGACGCTGCAGTCGTGGTCGGCGACGCACAGGATCTCGAGCAGATCACACCCCGATCGACTGCTTCATAAACACCAACCCGGACCTGGCTGCCCATCCGCTTCTTCAGGAACTGTCCGCGGATCTGCACACACACGGCCAAACATGCGCCCCCGCCCCGCCGCCGCACCAGCCCCCACCCGCGTTCTAGAAGTCTGCTCGCCCGGCCTGGCCACGCGACGCGGCGGCTGGCCCGCGCGCTCGTGCATCACCACCGTTTCAGCCTCGGCCTGATATTAGGTCATTTAGCCATCCCACGCCCTCTGCGTGCAGAACGACGCATGTGGTCTTGACATTTATTCTACATAAACCGACCTGTTTTAGATTCATTTCAGACCTCGTTCCAAACTCCGCTTTACGACATACCACCGCCGGCTGATATCGTTCGTCACAAATGTGCAAATTTACGCCGGCTCCGTGTGGCCTGCAACGGCTGCTGGATTCATCCAACATCCACTTGTCTTTGCAGCCCTAGTTTGAACCGGAAGCACTGTAGCGCTACGTGTGTCAGCCGGCTAAAACTGTTCTCCCGAGGCATGCGAGCAAAAACGAATGTTCGGATTACCGTTTCGGTTTATTGGCTAATGTATATGACTAATGGCGCTTTCCCTCAGTCTTTAGGTGACATTCTGAAGCGATGCCGTATACCACGGGTGTCAAAAATATTTATACGTCCCCATGCAGGTTTTTTTTTCTGACGTGGGGCCTGCTCATGTCGCTGCAAGACCAGTCTAAACTAGATTGATAGAGGCTGGCGTCTAAATAGCTGCACTTATCACGTGACCTGGCCCACGGGCGCTAGACAACTGAATGGCGTGCTCTAACCTCATCGTCTGATCTTCCGTCCATTCCTATGCATCTAATTACACCCGGCTCAGGCAAATGATATAACCGTATCCAGTGGTAAAAACATAAATGCGTCGAGTGTGGAAACCCCTTCGTGTGCGCCCCCTCTTTGTGACGCGACCATGTTCACTAACCCCCGGCTGGCTTCCCGGGCTGGCTCTCGGTCACCTGAAAAGAGCGATCCGGAGCGAGTATCCATCTCGAGCGACGATGCCGGCCTGAGTCACCCACTCGTGGGTAACGAAGAGCTGTGGAGGAGCACTCGGCCCCACGACAACTATGAGGTGTGTTCAGCTATATGCTGCAGCGTGTTGCTGAGCCGAGTTGATGGCGACTCACACAGGGCTTGCATCGGTGGGATCCTACAGCAACCTGGGATGCCAAGGAGGAAAAGGCACTGGTCAGGAAGATTGACATCCGGTTAATGGTAGCTTGGTCAATCAATTGAATCCCGAGTGCCGAGCTAAAGTGTTGCTTTCAGACGTGGCTTTGTCTCATGTTTTTTGGACTTCAAAGTACGCCAAGCCTACCTGATTGGTGCATTGAATGAAACTCACAAGATTGCAGTTGATCGCGGCAATATCGGGAATGCCTTGACAGATAACTTCCTAAAGGTAAATGTTCTCAAACTTAAACCTAGTATTAAATCTGAATAATCAACGTGTCTCGCAGGACTTGAAACTAACAACAAATGTATGCGTGGTTCTTCAGAACCTTATCGAACGCTGCTTTACGCCTCTACAGGACTACAATAACGGAACTACGATTCAACTCTTGGCATTCCTTACCGCAGAATTACCTTCACAGTACATGATCAAACGGCTCGGAATGGAACGTTGGCTCCCCGGACTCATGGTTTGGTAAGCGCAAATCTCATCAATCGACTGAGCTTAAAAAGTTGACATTTTCATTTAAGCTGGTCGATGGTTTCTTGGGCCCAGGCCTGGATTACGAACCGCACATCCTTCTACATCACTCGCGCGCTGATTGGTGCATTCGAGGGCGGTTTTATTCGTGCGTACCCCGCTTTTTCTCCACTGGGGCTAATATCTGAGTAAACCCCGACATCTTTCCCTGAAGCTGGCGTCATATTGTACGCCACGTACTGGTACACGAGCAAAGAGCTTGCCATCCGGCTCTCTTGGTTCTGGGCCAGTGCGTACATCTGACCTATCACTATCGGGTGAATCAAAACTCAGACCGATTAACTGTTTTAGCTCTAAACGTTGCGCGCATTGCCACCGGCCTTTTGGCTTCGGGAATTCTACAGATGCGTGGGATAAGAGGCATGGCAGGATGGTATGTTTACGTCGTGTGGGACGCGTGTTCCAGGAAGTTAAAGTATTTGGTTGGGTCAGGCAATGGATGTTTTTGATCGAAGGGCTTTTCACGGCGGCCATTGGAATCGCTAGCTGGTATTATCTCCCCAGCTCACCTACAAATACGAAACGGGGATTGTGGGCCAAAAAGTCATGGTAAGACATGGCTGTCTACATGCGAGGAGATTGTAACTGATTTGAGCGTGCGAACAAAAGGTTCACGGAGCGCCAAGAGGTTATCGCCATCAACGTGAGCCGATTATATCCTTGGCTGTTTATTCGGCTCTCATTCCGTGTTACGTAGCGAATTCTGAGGAACGATCCCGCAAAAGGGCTAGTTCAGATCCACGAGCCTCTTAGATGGAATGATTTCAAGGTGAATACCATTGCGTATTTGCGGTGGACTACCCTAATCAAGCTGAGTTTGTAGAACGCCTGGGCTGACCCTTCATTGTGGGGGCTGTATCTGATTGGGTTAATTGCCTACATCCCGCAAGCACCTGTGTCAGGTTATCTGAACCTTAGCTTGAAGAACCTCGGTGCGTGCGAATTTAGTCGTTTCGTTTGCAGGAGACCAACGTCAGTGTAAGGCTTTACTACAATTCAGAGCAACTTGTTGGGTATCCCGGCGGCGGCGCTTCAGATTATAGCTGTATGCGTCGGTTTTGTTTCTCTCGTGACCCCGTCTAACGTGACATAGATGTTGGCACTATCCAAGTCCTCAGATTACTTCGGCGATCGCTCGTTTCACGTTTTGTTGGGCGAATTGTGGAGTTTAGGTCCCTTGATTGTGAGTCAATACTCGAGTGATGGAAAAATGCAAGGAGCTAAAGTCGGCTCGCGAAATGCAGGCACTCGCATACCTCCCAAAGCATGCGTCCAACTGGGTTCGTTTTACAATCAGTACGCTGATTGCTGGCTGTAAGTGACATGTCGAGTTTGCAAGGAGATACTTTCTCACTACTCGACCCAAAACAGATCCATATTTTCATCCGATTGTAACCAGTTGGGTATCAGAGAATAGCTTTGACGTCAAAAAGCGTGCCGTCGCAGCTGCTACATACAACGTTAGTTTGACCCTATACTTTATTGCAGTCCTAGTGCTAACACGGCCAATTTGACACAGGTGATCGTACAGATGGGAAGCGTGTAAGTGATTTTGCTAAGCCGTAAAACACAACATGTTAACTGACCTTGCGGCACACGCAGGGTGTCATCTCAGCTGTATCGCGCAGATGATGCACCATTGTATTACCGTGCCAACAAGATCCTATTTTCGATCTGTATCGGTTCAGCAACTCTGGTGGCGATTCAGAGGTAAAGCTATACAACCCTGGCTCCACCATACAACTTATCATCTGCTGGGTTACAGGTGGTGGCTGCGCCGATTAAATAACGCCAAAGCTCGCGCATGGGACAACCTCACGCAGGAGCAACAAATCGAATACCAAGCCGATGAAGCATCTCGCGAGCTGGAAGGTAATAAGCGTCTCGATTTCAGATTCAAGTATTGAGCGCTATGTACCTATATATGAGAGGGAATACACAAGCTTTGCTTTATTTGGTTACTGTATTGCCGGTTTGCGTCATTGATCGACGTAAGCTACGCGTGTTTTGATTAATGAGCAGTGGGAGCGTCCTCGAGGACTACCACGACTTGCTTGCACTCTATCTCTTTGCTCCGAGTCCGGTCTTTAACAGAACCTCGGCTTCTATGGCGGACCTTGGCGACTCTAGTCTTACGCTTGTTCGGCCGAGCCCCAAAATCAAGCAGGAAACGCCGAGTCCGCGTGTACAGGATGGTAGGAAGGCCGAAGATGATTCATCAAATCGAAGAGTCGTGTCGAGGTACTTTGCGAAGACAGAAGAGGAGAAGAAGGCTGTTAAGGTTGGGGGTAGCAGCGAGGCGGAAGACAAGCGGTTGAAGGGCAAGTACTCAGAAGCGGAGGCTCGAACCCGGGAGAGTCGGACAGAAATCACAGACGAGCCTGCGGAAGCCGGATCTGAGGCAGATTCTCGGAGGCAGCCTGGTATATATTTTGTCCAAGATATATGTTTGAACTTGATCGTAAGGTGGTTTCACCAGGACCGTCTGGATCACGAGCGGCAACCAAGACATCGAACCGACGACAGAAAAGGAAATCGGAAACGGCGCACGAGGAAGTGTATACGGATTCGGCGCAGGAGGTGGTGACAGACACAGAACCTGCAGTACATAATCCTGGAGCCAAGAAGAAGAAGAGGAGGACCAAGAGGGGGTATGCACCGCCAGAGGTATACGCACATCTCAATTTTGTGCAGGACTGTATAGGTTATGGTTTGGACAGTGAGTTAAGAAATGCCATGCTAGGGCGTGTCCTGAAATAGTCGTATTTGCAGTTCTATTTTGTGGTATCAAGTAGGTATGCACTAGGCGAATTGGCCGTGTACTCATGAATCCTTGCTGATAACATAGCCCTGGCCAAAAGTCGGCTGGTTCGGGCCACCATTTCGCCGGTCCCACCAACGGATTCTGGAAATGCTTGCACCAAGGAGGTCTGCCTCACCAAGTACAGTTGCGTATTATTTGTTGGCTAAGCAGCTTTTAATTTTTTTAGGTCTAACTGATAGGCTTATTCTGCCTTCAGAGGACCATATATTGCCAGAGAAGTTTAAACTTGGGATTGTCAGTATCGCTGAAACTTATTTGAAATGTTTGTCTGACAACCGTCACAGACTAATTTGGTTGACCGGCCATCAGCCGAAGTGAGTACTTTTGGTTGTTCCAGTACGATGTATTGAGTGCACCATTGGCTGAGTAGATGGGCGAACTGTCGAAGGAAGAGCGTCGAGCTGGGGTGTCTGTATTCCTCCGCAAGGTACACAAATGGCGGCCCAAGATTGTTTGCATGGTAGGAAAAGGTATCTGGGAGGATGTTTTTGAATATGTGGTCAAAATGAGCCGGGGGAAAGCTGTGGGGGATGGGATACACGTCAAGGAGCAAGGTGAAAGTGGCGCAAGTCTAGCCAAGTTGAAAGATAATTTTGAGTTCGACATACAACCAGTTTGGCTAGTCTATGACGATGAGGAGGGTAAGATCTGCTGTATACAATGGATAGACTGAAGTTTTCATGCAGCATTTGGCAGGTGCTGGGCAGACGCTGTTCTTTGTTGTACCGAGCACATCTGGACGGGTTTTAACGCACCAGGCAAGCAGAGTGCGCAACTACAATAGCATTTTCTAACGGATTAATACAGCTCTCGGACAAGGTAAAGCTATTCCAGCTCCTAAACAAGCGGCGGACCGAGTTGGAAACCGGGGCCTTGGACAAAAGAGCAAAGTGGGAGATCCGACTAGACCCTAGCACGTGACGTGCATGTTGTCAGCCACACAAGTCCAAATATACGAATTTGCCACAGATCTCCTTGCTCTCGATTGAACACTCCTGATCCCCTCCATCACCCGCGTCTCCAAACATGAACTCCCCGACAAAATTCACCCCGAAGACGACGACGCCGCGCCCGCCGCTGCCGAGCCATGCGTTCAACCCACTGCTTGCGTCGAGTATGTGCCGCTTTTGCGCAAGCCTCACCCCTACTGATGCCACGTTGTGCAGTGGACAAGACAGACCCCGCACCCGTCAAGTTCCAGGTGATCACCCGTGAAGGCCAGGACATCATTGTCGGGCGTGTAAAGATCCCCACAGTGAGTACCAGTCTGCTGACATCATGGCTCCCCTCTGAACCCCCGACCCCTCCAGCCTGGCGGGAACCATGCGTTCATCCTGCGCCGCTTCGACACCGGCGCCATCAGTCTCTCAACCATGTTCCGTGCCTCGTTCCCTACCGCAGGCGAGGAGGCCGAGAAAATCGACTCCAACTGGGTCAAGGCCAACTACGACCTCACTGGGGCCAATGGAGGCGGGAAGCTGCGTCTGGCCGGTACTTGGGTCCCTCCTGCGCTCGCTGTCCATCTCGCCCCCTCCTACAGCCTCAGTTCAGTGGTCTTCCCCCTCGCCGAGGCCCAACCCGATGCATCCGCCTCATACCGTAAATCGAGCCGCCACACTACCAATGGCCCAGTCAATAGCAACATGAACGCCCTCTCCTCGCCCTTCCCCAAGACCACTCGGGGGCCTCTTGCCTCTGTTCCTGAATCCCCGGCTCCTCCTACCAAGCGCACTAAGCGCGAGTCTGCATCTCCTACCCGGGCACGCGGGCAAGCGTCCCCGATAAAACAAGCGGTACTCCCTACCTCTGTCGAGGTTCCAGAGACTCAGGAAGAGCATCATGAAGAGGCAGAGCCTGATGTTCCAGGACCAGACATGGAGGAAGATCTTGCAGAGAGCAAAGCGCTTATCGAGAGACTGAAGGCGGAGAAGGCCGCCGCCGAGGCCAAGGCTCGTGAGCTTGCACAAGAACTGAATGCGACTACAGCGGACGAAGCGATCCAAGCCGGGACCAGTACCAAGCGTGGTCGTGAAGCAACTCCACCACCTCCATCCTTTAACTTTGATCGTGAGCCCGTCGATACTTCTGAGCGTCAACTAGTGAGGCACCGTGCCGCACAGCAGGCGAACCGACGCAGTGCAATGTGGGGTGCTGTGATGTTTGCGGTGGGACTCGGTGTAACGTGAGTGGGCTTGTGACTCGGATCAATGCCTTGCTGATTGAACCCCCTATAGATCCGTTGTTCCAAATCTTTTCTTCTAAAGTTTCCATGTGGCTTCAGCTGCTGGGTCGCTGCAGATGACCCTATCGTTGTCGGATTGTCTACCGGATATGCTTTACATATCTCAATCTTCTGTAACATTACTGGCGGCGACTCTTCACTGATTCACTTATTGTTTTTTTGTTTCTTATTGGTATTGGGCGGCAGTGGGCGTATGCTGGATTCTCTCGTTTTAGCTCCTATGCGACCTCTATTCTGTTCATTTTCTTGCTGTTTGACTTAATCGTACATGTTTGTCACATTATACCTCGCGCGTTTGTACAAGCATGGAATGCAAAAAATCAGGTGGATAATGTGTATTCCAATGTCGTGGGCGTCTAAGTATCAGTCAAGGACCTTCATTTCGGGGCGGACGATGGAGTATCATGCGGTTGACCAACTGGGTTGGATGGTTTGGTTTCCTCCGGCGCATCCTCGTATGCTTCTTTTGTCGGTTCTTCCTCTTCCTCCTCGTCCTCGGGAAACAGGATAAGGGATTCGAGGTGTGCAAGTGCAGCCTAAGATAACAGGGGTGGTATGTGTCATAAGGAAATTGCACGACAAATGGAGCAGGAAGATAGCCAAAACATGACGATGAAAACCGAGGCTAGTAGGGTTGAAAACGAGCAGAGGTATTAGGATCGCTGCGTACTTTGCCGACTTCGCTGAGCTCCTCCTCGTTTGTCCCGTCAAACGTTGCGAACCCGTTCTCGCCGTCTATCCAGTTGCCATCGTCTCCCTCGTTGTCGTTTGGATCAGGGTGGAGCGCAGCACATTGGGAGAGCGCCTCGAAGATTGCGTCAACTAGTGGTCAATTATGTCAGTAGACGACCGATAGCATACGTGAACAAGTTGTCCCCACCGCTCGCTGGGTCTGAAGGGATGATCTTCATCTCCCGCATTTCCGAGTCCTCATCCTCGTTTTCTGCCGCTCCGTTTGTAGCAGGATCACTCTCGTCGAGTTGACAGTACACGGACGTCACGGTATCACTCCTCGAGACAGCGTGCAAGGTAATTCGGGGATACTCGATCGTAAAGCCCGTACCAGACGGCCAGGCAAACGCGAGCACGCTGGTTTGTCGAAAAATTATATAAGTAGCTCGAAGAGGAAGTTGAACCAAGGCTTACCTCTCGATCACGTACAGAGTGCCCTTTTCATCACCTCCCAATCCAGCAATAGAGGGATCGAATACGATTTGGACGTCTGACTGTGTGTGGCGCAGGACAGGTGGTATGTCCCCGAATGATGTGGGTGTCGAGGCCGTCAGCTGCTTGTGCTCCTCGGGCGTGATGAACCGCGGAGGGCCTTGAGTCGTTGGAGTTACGGCGGGCATCAGGGTATCTCGTTTGAGACGTCAAATGTGGTTTGTTTGTCAACACAGTTGGTGGTAGAGCGTTGTTTGTTTGGGTAAAGTTCTTCTAGGTGGCTAGCATATAAGCGCCCAAGTCTCACTCCTCCCACCACATCCAGGCCATGGCAGAGCGGTCATTTACAGTTTTGTACTTTGCTGGTCAGTCTTTATGGCCCAATATTCTATTTATAGAGTGTTTCATTGCATATTCCAGCCGCACGGACAGCAACTGGAATCCATAAAGACATTATCCAAATTGATCCAGACTCCAAGGGGATACCGCTCTCCCAACTCGCGGATCTCCTATCGAACCGACACCCTGACACGAAACTCAGGGAAATCCTCGAGATTAGCTCGTGGAGCGTAAATGAGGAGATGGTTGGTGAAGGAGATGCTCACAACGTGATTCTGAGTGGGGGAGAAGAAGTTGGAGTCATATGCCCGGTTTCAGGCGGCTAATACTGCGATCCAGAGTGCAAGGTCCTTTACATTGCAGCTGAGTTCTATTCTGATAGAACTGTATGTAAAAAGACTATGCACGCGCGCTTTTCTGATGGTCATCTCGGCGAGTCGAACCCCTTCTACTCTTACCAAGCACATCAGAGTAATGGCTCTTTTGCTGTGCATATAAAATCCAGCCATACTTGCTTGTGGACAACTTGACCCAGATCTCCCTCGAGTCCGAAATGGCTGCTACCAAAGAGAATCCAATCATCTTCTACGATGTAGCCAGTAGCAATAATACACCGTGGTCACCAAACACATACAAAACTCGGTAAGTTGTCTTCATGTTCTCGCATTATTTTGTTCACACGATATCACGCATACAGCCTCTCCCTTATCTACAAGCAGCTCCCATTCCGAGTCGAGTACATATCTTATCCGGACATTGAGCCTACATTCAAAAAGCTAGGAGTTCCCCAAGGAAATCCAGCGGGGAAATTCAAGTACACTGTCCCAGGTATTTTACTCTGACCTTGGCGAATGATTAGTCGACTGAAATATCTTGTTTAGCGATTGCTGACCCATCGTCAGAACCAGGCGGAAAGCCGACATATGTTGCAGACTCGTGGACCATCGCGTTGTACCTTGAACGCACCTATCCGCCCCCAAAATATCCAGCACTGTTTCCCAACCACTCAATTACACTTCAGCGGCTCACGACTATTTTTATCGGCCGTACGGTCCACAATCAAATTTCCGACGTCACCATTGCGCTCGTCGGCTTGGAGCGCATCTTAGATGATAGGGGCCACGAGTACTTTATTAGAACTCGCGAGGCAGATTACGAGAAGCCATTGAGCGACGTCCTCAAGGAAGCAGACGAAAATTGGACAACAGACATACGGAAATCTTGGTCGCTCCTTGCCGAAACGCTCGATATGGCAGGGCCAATGGACGAGGTGGGGTTATACATGATGGGTAAGCAAATGTCGTACGTAGACTTTGTTATTGCGGGGATCATGCTATGGCTTCGTCGGAGTGATGGTGTGGACGGAAGGCGGTGCAAAGATCTATTCACATGGGACGGAGGCAGATGGGCGCTTTTATGGAACGAAATCGAAAAGCTGGAGGCTAAATCGACCGAGGTTTAACATGTGGATAAATGTCATTTATGAAACACATCTATACTGGATAGCAATAAGATCCAACTTCTCAATGTGCCAGGCCATAAGTGTGGATTTCCCGAGTTTCGGGCCTCTTCCCTAGTGATTTCTGGGATTCAGCGTCGTGATGTTCCATGGCCCATTCCACTGCAGTCGCAAAAGTAGCTTGATCCTTTGCATACCTCTCATAATCTGTGTCTCGGTCGTACGCTATCTGGGCTGCAAGAATCTATATCGGCAGCTTGTTAGAAAGGTACCTGTGTTGAGGAGAATCTGCGCATACAAGGATGTCCGATGTTAGTCCCTTTATGGGCGTTGTCGTCGACCTGTACCTGTGCATGCGATACCAAGTACCATGGAGCCACTGAGCATCAGTCGTATCCTATTACGGGCAAAATATTGGAGTCTGTGAGCTGAACGTTACGAAGAAGTGCTCACATGAAACTCTGATTGGTACGGCCAACTCGGACCGCCGTGCTCAGATAGGGGTCGTGATGGAGAAGTTCCGATGGTCGCTACAAGTCCGGGCGAAAGGATGGCTTCGAGGGGGTGATCAAATATCTCGTCCACTTCGTCGGGGTTAGGCCTAAGTGTATCAAGAACAGATAGATCGGTGAGAAATGCCACCACTGGGGTTACCGCGAGCTTATAAAGGGATAAGAACGGTGTCAAGAGGCCAAGAATATGGATATGTCTGCTTGACATAGGTAAACCGACTTCTTCATGCGCCTCCCTCAGCTTTACAATACCGGACCAAAGCTTGAGTAACAATACCGACACGTAAGCTCGACACTTACTGCAGTCTCGACTGGGCTTGCATCGGTTGGGTCCGTTTTCCCTCCTGGTAGCGCAACTTGGCCAGGGTGCGACCGCAAGTGCTTTGACCTTGTAGTTAGTAGGACTCGGAGGTGGCCGTCTCGTATGAAAAGGAGTATAAGAACTGCCGCAGTTTTGTTCCTCGGAAAGTCTGAGCTAGGCGAATACATAAAAAAATCAGTCCCTCAGAATAAAACTACAATTGCAACCGTCCATGGTGGTTTCCATATGGATAAGAATTAGACTTACTATTCCTCTATAGAATGTTGTGGCCAATAGGATTGGAACCGCTTTACGAATGTCGCCACACACTGCTCATCAGGAGTAAAGTCAAAGTCTGACGAGAGGGCTGCTCGAGACATGTTTTAAAAGAATAGGATGTGCTTTAATAGCAAGTTGTCTGGGTGATTTATCGACCTTTGACAAGACGTTAATCAAGGTCTGGTTCAGCAGAGTGCTGGCAACATGAGGCGGGGGTGGCGGGTCAGAACCTGAACCACAAGCGCCAGGGCCGAGTTCCGAGTTAGCGATCAACTAAGCTCCGGTGCATCATTAGCACATTCATTTCAGTTGTGTCCAAATTCAACAGAATCAATCGTACATTGTGACGGGAATTAGGGTTCATACCGTCCCAGCTAACCCTCTCAAAATATCTAGAGGCCAATCCAACTACTCCGCCCTCCAGGATTATGCAACGCAGTCTGCCCAATTTTGATCCTCAACTCGCGATCATGTTCGGCTGATCCAGCGCTGACTGTCCGAGAGTGCCCCCAGCCGGGTGGGGCGTCCATCATTGGACTAGGAATAGTTTGGTTATTTAACGAACCCCCCAGCGTGTTCGATCCGGCTTCGGCTGTGTCTTTGGACCGAACAACGCTTGGGAGGAAGGATTCTGCGATCCATTCATACCAAACTTTTTGGGTATCAGTCAGTCTCCACATGTATACGTCGAGCTCGGAGTTTGCGGGAAGGTATAACGGTTCCTAAAATACATCAGAACAAGCGAACCCGGATATGGCTGATCGTACCTTGAAGGGGAAGAAGATAGGGAACCAGCTAAGCATGTTTGGTGAAATTGTGGCCATGCGATCCGGATGTATGCTAATTCCAACATCTTTATACAGAACGGCTTCGAAGTATCCAGCCAGTCCATGCATGAGTCCAGCGTGTGGTATGCGAAATGTTAAATGACAAGAACGAGTGTTATGAGTATTGGTGAAAGGGAGACCTGACGAGAGGGTAAATATCGCAGCCTGCTGCTCGGGTTTCAGCGCACCTTGAGGGTCGAGAACAACGTTGTGAGTTCTAGGATGTTCAAAATCCCAACAATCCTGTATCTTTGCTCCACACTTGGGATGATCGTTTCCTCCATCTTCGCTCAAGATATTCACTGCATGGAGCATAACCACGTAAGGTGTTTCGGCTCCTTTTATTTCACGCAAAGTGCCACTTGGATCACTGTAGAGCTTGGAGGCTGATAGTGGCGCAAGGTACGCCGTATACGAAGCCGGAATAGAGATCCCTTCGGCTATATGCGTGTTAACTTGACCATAATATCAGTCAAAGATGCTCACGTTTAAGCAGCCGCATTGCTCCATCAAGACATTCTGGGCTGAGTTCGTTGTCACCAAACGACCCTAGCAGCTCGCTGACAAGAATGTCGACAGGCTCTGGCAATTGCACCGAACGCATATCACCAAATTTAATGAAAACGTGATCGGGCCACTCGCGGGCTTTGCGTCCTTGCAGTCTGGAGAATGTTAAATGGCTAACGCAGAGTTAAATGAATCGGCTTACGTTACAAACGCACTTGGGTTTTTCTCGACTGCGTATATCCTAGCCTCGCACCCTGACCTTTCAACAGCACGAACGCAGTTGGAGACGATGGGACCTCGACCGGCGCCGGCCACGCATATAATTCTGTATTTCTTAGTACAAGCCAGGGTAACTTATAACAGAATGAAAACTCACATAGGAGAGTTTTGGCGTCGATCCAACAGAGCTCGATAAACGGCCTATTTTCTTCGTTGATTATTTCTGTATTAGAGCAAACGTGAGGAACTTGCCTGCTCATATTGCCGATATTTCACTGGGTCTTTCTCGAATATCTCATAGGTTATGCTTGCCAAGTTATCCATCAATGGCTGTTCAGGTCGTCAAATTATGGATGGCGAACACTACAGCTAGCCTCACCTGGAGAGGTGCTTGCAGGTAATCTTCGTAGCCCCGGCCAAAGCTCTCTACAGTCAGTCCATCGGCCGCTTCTCGAGCTACTGCGGTAGGACTAGTTTTCTCTAAATGTCGTACATATTGTGCATATGCTAATTCACCGCCTAACTTATGTAGTTTTGATGTGGTTTGCGAGATAATGACGTTTGTGCGATTCTACAAGACACTCTAATTAAGCGATGGATTGTTCTAAAAAAAAACGCCCTTAGCTTGCCTTAAACACATCTCGAAGAAATGTCTGCACAAGTTTCGGTAAGACGGGATAGCCCTTGGCGTTTGGGATGAACGTGGTGGCAGGCAGAATGAGATGTGAGACCGGCTCTGCAGCCCAGCGTCCGAGTATTCCAGGCGATGCTGGAAGTATAGGGCCTAAATCCAACGCTAAGGAGGGCTGAATCAGTCCAAGATCCAGTCAGCATTAATTATGAACACACCAACAGATAGCCTGGAAGTTGGTCCGCACACCATCCGGACGGTATTCCACATTTCCCAAGTAGCACTCAGCTCGTCATCGTGTCCCGTTGCGCCTTTCGCGCCAGAACCTTCTTCTGGCGGGACATCGCACACTGGAATACGGACAGAGAAATTGATGTAAGATGAGATGGAAGAGGCAGTAAGGCAGTCGCTTATAGTGCGGGCGTAGGATGTTGTTTCATGGTTTCGTCGTGGGGCAGGAAGGATAATGTTTACAATGCCCAAATAAGAGGCGAACTGGAGTTCTTGTCGTAGAGCCTGGGCATCGTCATATGGTGTTTACATGTCAAATGGCACAATACTCACGATTTCAGAATCATACCGTACCCCCTCGTCAAGAGAATCTAGCTGCAGCCAATCCGAGGCGAAACCAACGATGTATTCTGCTTGATCTACCAGCTGGGCGATCAATCACAAAAATAGCTCTTGCCAAACCAGCTCCAAGGCTCACCGTTGCGGATGATGTTAAGCTCATCCCTTTGAAATCCTCCACCGGCCCTCCAGAGCTCGGCTTCCATCAAGCTCTCAGCATCCTTTGGTCCTGAAACAACCTTCAGATTCCCCGATTCTGTGTTCTGTACCTTGACCCTTGGTGAAGGAGATGTATCACGTTCTGAATCTGCGTCTGACTGTGCACTGAGACACATTTTTTGCCAACGTTGTTTCCATCTGTCGTTGGTTATGTATAACGACACAGTGTCGTAGCTTGCCGCTAAGGCGTCATCAATGTGGCGTTTCAGATCGTCAGAAGAGACATGATCATCTCCAGTTTCGGGCTTGGCGTTTTGAGACGGGGTTGGGATGGTCACGAAGCGCGAGTAGGTGGAGCGATTCATTGCATATAAACAGGAGACTGCTCATGAAGAATTGTTAATGGGGCGTTCCGATGCGTCGGACTGAGTGGACTTACTTTTAGGGCCGAAGTTAGAATTGCACAGTGCAAATTGTGGCTGGTGTAGATGTCAGCCTGCTTCAGATTCTGCAAGCTTGGGAGAGGCCCTTCGGTAGCCAAACGAGCTAAGGTAAGGTATTGCTTAAATCTCAAGCTATATAGGAGCTTTGGTGGAGTTTTGACCAGGGTAAGCAGTGGTCACCTAGAACGGTCGAGGGCAGGAAAAGTGAGTGATCACCGCACATCACGTGATTGTAGGCTTCCCTTTGGCGCTTGAGTTCAATTTGCACCGCTCCAGGACTCCACTCGCCCACCATTACCCTTTGACTCATTTACGTCCGGCCCTCTCTCACGCGCCCAGCGTGCCCAAGTCGAACCTGCTAACCCAAGGTATTTAAAAGCGTCTCATATCCAGCCTTGTACTGAACACTCCGGTGGCGATCTCAGCATGGCTATTGACGATGGGGACCACTCAGACCTTGATTCGCTCTTTGGCGACGGGCTCAGTGACAACGAGACACAAAACTTACAACCATCGCGCGCGGTGATCTCGTTTCCACGAGTAGCCGTCGCATCACAAAACGTGGGGACCATTGCACCTTCTCCGGTCCTCAGCTCATCTGAACATCATTCTTCTGGATCTCTATCCAGCGCTAGCATTCCGCTCACGAGGGACAGCGTTCAGCCTTCTTCTAAGCGCAATGCGCCACCTGTAGCTGACCAGCCGAACAAAAGGCGACGCGTCGAGTCGGATGACTCGGCGTCTAACAAAATTCGAGCTGCCAGAGAATTAGCAGGTAAGCCCGCCGACCTGAGACGTGCGGTTCTGCAAAAACGCGCGCTTACTTCTGGTTCAGATGCGTTTGGGCTGTCTGGCTCGACGGATCGTGTAGCTCGGGCAGAGGCATTGCAGACGGTTCTTGGCATGTTGGCCCCTAGAACAAAACCTCAGGCCCGGTCTCGTGCCCCCAAAGTTATCAATAGAACAGACGACAGTGCATCTGGGGTTTCTGGTACAGGCACCGCGACCGATCCTGTTCTGATACCAGACGACACTGCTAGTTCAGCGGATGCTACCAACACAAAAAAGTCTGGCCAACCATCAACGTCTCGGCGTATTACCCGTTCTCAGGAGGCCCACGCGTTACTTGAAGCGCTCCCCAACGACCCCAAAGACATCCTTTCTCAGACCCTTCGCACCATTCTGAAAACGCCCACTACGATAACGCATAGTCGAAACACCACTCCCAGAGATATTGCTACCTATCTTGCCAACGGACGACACACGGGTACGCCTTTCTTACGTCTACTTCGACACCTTGCCGGACCAAACAGATTGAAAGATCCAAAGTATGGGCTGGAACAACTCAAGAAGCTGGTTGATGGAATGCGGATGACAGAAGTCGCGTCTAAACAAACTGCCATGTCCAGTCAACCATCAACGTCTGCTGCATCTACACCCATGCCGGCGACGCCCAACACACCTGCTGTAACCTCGTTTCCTGTTTCCGAGACTTCAATGACCGCGAACCCTCCCGAACTTGCATTTAGTCCGGATCTTTTTAGTTTGCCAGACTTTGGGTTCAATCCCTCAATCGGCACGCATCTTGATCTCAACAAACAGCAACCCGATCCGGATATCGTAATCGATCCACAACTCCTGGCTATCTCGCAGGACCAGAGTTATCTCCAGTCTATGCAAAGCGATATGCAGAACGTGGAATTTAACCTTGAGGAGTTATTTGGTGCATTGCCCGCACCTCCCACCCCCAATCCTTTGGCAAACCCCACAGACGCAACAGACACGATCAACTTTACATGGGATGACTTGCCACCTATCCCGCTCAACTCTGATAACTGGTGTCCTCAGTCTGTCGTTCCCACACCCGAACCAACTATCGCAGTACATCGTCCGTTTAAACACGCGAACCAAGTTACTCAGTTGGTACCAAAGCAAGCGGACCTTCCTCCCGGCGGCATACGTATTCCTCCCAAAAGCGAAGCGCTTGCTTTGCTCGAACGCGCGCGTGCGCGCAAGGATGAGATCGAGGCCAAGCTCAAGAGCGCGAGGCGTCAGGTCTGGGGTTGTACGGTTGAGACGGCCGTGGAACGGAACCTGCTCAGTAAACTGACAGAGAAGCGCTGAGTCCATTGGGGAATCGTATTGTTAAGCTAATATTTAACTTATTACCGGGCCGACGAGTTATTATGTGTAACAATATTATAATTGCATAGCAAATTGTTATTTACTTCACATTCAACTTGACTTCGGCACCTTGAGCAAGGATGCGAGAGTATGGGCAAACCTAAGGCACGGGTATCAACGCCGATAGAATTGTGTTCCAAAAGGGATTCATACCGTGTGAGCTTCGTGGACGAGTGCAGCGTCGGCTCCGATGGCAGTAAGCTCGACCCCAATGCCAAATCCTCCAGAAGCCTCGCCTACGCAATGTCAACTCACGTTCTATACGGCAACAAGTACACCAACCGATGGAGACCGCTGCCTTGATCTTGACATCTTCCGAGAGCTTGACGCCCTTATTCTTGGCAACAAGCTGTAGGGCCCCAAGGAAGCACGCTGGAAGTTGTTCCAGCAACCATCAGTCATTTTGCACACGTACATATGCATATCGATGACTTACATGAATATCCTAGGGCAAACAGCTGCTCCGGATTCTGTCCGTTGCCAGACCCGCCCATCTCCTTGGGAGACGCGAGGTTGACGCTCATCGATCCATCATCGAGTTCAGTCTTACCGTTTCGGCCTGCGCCAGACGCGGTAGCCTGTCAAGATATACATTAACTGAGTTGGGTAGTCGTGTGAATATGAGATTTACGTTGGCTGTGTACTATTGAATTTGAACGGCCTGGTCAGCTAGGAGAGCGGGCAGAAATCCCAACACTTACCGCTGTCTTGGAGAGCGTGAGCACGGTGCGGCGCTGTGTGGATGTGATGGTACTGGGTACGATGGTAGGTCGACGCGCAGCCGACCGAAGAACAGCAGTCAACATTTTCTAAAACTTCTACTCTATATTCGATTTTCTTCAAGGATATCCGATTCGACCAAGTGCAAACCTTGGGGCTGTTGAAGAGCTTTGTAGAGAATTGTTTTTAGCGCCTTGAGAGGATGTGTTTTTATTATGTTGCGCACTGATCCCGTGATGTAGCTGTAAAAATCACAGGATTCGATATTTTATGGAACAAGATCATTGCACGCGTCACCAACGAAACTAATCCACATGTATGATACATGCCTCTGTCCTGCCGTAGCCAAGGCGTCGACCCTCGATGTAAACTTCCGGGTTCCACCTAGGCTCCATTCCTATCCCCAGGCTTCCCACCTCCCAAAGAGCTAAAGAACTCATGGTAGGCATTATCGATATCGAACAAAAGCTTCGAGAACAGCCAATGGGTATAAATCACAGCACCAATAATGAATAAACCTTACCTGACGGGCTTGATCATCAGTGATTTCGTCCGATGCCTTCATGGCGTTAAGAGTGATCAGCCTAAACCGACGTTGATCAGATTTCGGAGAGTTCGTGTTGCCCAGCCATTTACCAGCTAACAATTTTCCCTCGGCCCTCCCACCTCGCAGAATCCTTAAACTTGGCGTATCCTGTCATAAGCTCTTGTAACCGAGGGTGTAGTTGATCTTTGGCTCTCAATCGCAAGTTTAGCGCATCCATGAAGGTGATGAAACTCTGTGTCGTCTCGGCCACCCATTTCGCGGTCTCCGCTGACCCAGTTTGTTCTGAAGAATGTTCAATCGTGGCGGGTACTCCTACTTGAATGCGATGCAGTGCCGCTGGGTGATCCATCTGGGCTTGTCAGTTAGAGAAACTCGAAGCATCCTCACAAAAAGACTCACGTTGTACCGCTTCATGAATTCTTCAACACTAGGCACAGAATCACCGACCAGTTTAAGCATCGTTTTATACTGAGATAAGAGCCGGGTGCATGCCGGTGTGTATCTAATGAGCTCAGATTAAGAACAAACTCCAGCCAAGGTTGACACACGCACTCGGCCGCGTTAATAGCATCTCGGACATAAGCTCTCTCAAGATATTCCAGTGCAACTATATTACCGAACAGAGTAGCCTGGGATTCGTATTTCTCTCTTTCGGCATTCGTGGTGTAAAGCCTTGCTTCAGAGTCTAGGTCCACAGCAGGAAACTGCATCGCGGGTGAAGCGGCTAAACAGCCTTGTTGTGAGCAGGCGCTAATAGTCGGCAGACAGCGCGATCCTAACACGTATAAACAACAGCTCAACGCATACAGCCGTTTGTTTGCCTCACCGTTAATATAACGAATCATGAAACAATCGCTCAAGGAATATATATATATAACCGGTTGCCCTCTCTGTGAACCAATACTAGCTCCATCTTAGGCCGCCGCGAGCTTCCCACAGTCTTATAAAAAGTAATACGCAAGCCAGATTCGTTTTCGCTAACGATAAGAACATGAAAAATCGGTATGGTAAAAAGGGTATCCTGATACAAAGGTTTTCTTTACATCAAGACCATACGATCCACAGATCTATATGCAAACTAATCCAAGGGTCTTGCTGAACGGAACGTTGGGAGAAGTGGCACTGTCTTCATCAAAAGACGTAATGTGAGAATCAATAAAGAATACTAAATATTATACCCACAAATATTGGGTCTATAGCTTCTTCGAGCTGACGGACGAGATCTATATGAGCTTCTTGAATGGTTGCCCCATGCCCAGTGTAACCCGCCACATTGACTCCGTTCACTATAAATGTTATCAGTTAAGACGTTCAAGGAAAGCAAGTGGATACTCAACTTGTAAGAGTGGACCTCCAACCACCCTCATTAGTTGGGGAGTTATTCCAGTTGATGACAACTTGGACTCTATCCGTCCAAGCAGACAACCTCTCGAGCCA
Organism: Ceratobasidium sp. AG-Ba; assembly: GCA_016906575.1. Taxonomy (NCBI): domain Eukaryota; kingdom Fungi; phylum Basidiomycota; class Agaricomycetes; order Cantharellales; family Ceratobasidiaceae; genus Ceratobasidium; species Ceratobasidium sp. AG-Ba. Next base: position 1,940,028 of record CP059612.1, on the reverse strand, counting down.
AGGAAACGGCCCTGCGACATCTTCGTTCATTCGAAGATGCCATCGTCGAGGTTCTCCGTTCCCGTTCCCGTTCCCATATGATCTGTTTTGTCTTCCGTTATTACCGAGATCTCCTGCCATTAGAAAAATGATTCTTAAACGTGAGGGACTATTAGCAGCTACCGAGGTGTCGCACCATAGTATGTGAGTGTCGTCCTTATAGGATAAAATGCTGCTCATCTGTCAAATTCGGTGCAATAGTACACACGGATACGATGCTCGACATCGTAGTCAATAACAATCACTCACGGCTGGCCTAAACAGGGGAATGGGAGATTGAGCTACACGGCTCTTCAGGGTACCTCAATGGGTCAACATCGTGTGGTACCTAAAGCACGGGCTTGGGATGATCCCCGTACTCATTTCTATAATGGACATTGAAATAGGAGTGGTTATTTTCCCACTAAATTTCAAGCGAATTACGGTGGTACACGCTTTTTGGTGACTGAGCGCTCACTATAAATGAGTTTTAATGTGCCATGTGGTTGAAGAGCGCCGCTTATGGTGAAAAGGACCGTGTTTTGGCTGTACCATGGCTTGATCCACTATTAAAATGTGGCGTATTGACTCCTATACTTGATTGAGCATCATTCTAGGCCTCCAACTGAGAGATTTCCAGAAAGCGCAAAGGCCAGATCGTGAGTAACCAAGATATTCACAATGGGATACCCTGAGGACCAGCGAGATCCTGAGATGATGGTATTTATGGAGCGCATGTAACCGGATGGCTCAAACCATCATGAAGCGCCGAGTAACGCCTTCCGCTAAACAGGTCACGGCTTGTCTACCACATCCCCATCCACACCGGTAATCTAGGACCAAATTTAGGAGACCGATTGAGTACCAAGAACTGCTTAGGCATATCTGCTTGGAAACAGTCGTGCTTTCCTAACGGTATTTTATTACACGTCATGAACGAAATTCCATCATATGTGGCTATCCCGCCAAACGCAACTCTGTTGAACGCCAGGGCATCCGACTCGCCGAAACCAGACCAGTCTAAATCCCCTGAGATTAAAAATGGGTCGCCATTATCAATCAGAACCACTTTGGAAGCTATGCAACAGAGGTCCTCCGCTCAAGCAATGTCATCTCCAACGTCTGGTCTCCCACAATCTCCGACCCGCTCTAGCAGTTTTAGCATACCGAGTATGCTTCTGTCCGCAACAACCCAGTCTCTACCTCCTGCCCCTTCTGCGTCACCAAGAGAAACACCATCTGGTAGTACCAAGCTACTTTCCAATCGAGATTCGTTGTCTATCCAAATAACCACGGCAAACTTTCGTCGATTCGTTTCTCGTAGCGGGCCCGTATTCTGGCTCCAAGATCGACTGGAGGAAATATTTCTATGGAAGTGTGGCTGGCAATACACTATGGCGTGGGGATCTGGGTACGCATTTTTGTGTGAGTCTGACTCGTGTGAAACAAAATAAACCAACAGATAGTCTAACTGTCCTGGTAGGCTTCTACCCTCGAGCTCTGCTTATTTTGCCACATTTGACACTCCTATCTGTTTTACTGGTTAATTATCCTGGCAAACCCCGAACCCCGGTTTCCCCTGGTGTAAAACCAAGTCATAGTCCTGCACGACGACCGCCCCAGATGCAAGCCCCAGAAGGCAGCACAGAATGGTATTCCAATTTGCAAGCAATACAGAACCTAATGGGCGCGGTATCTGATGCCCATGAGCTCGCCGTTCAACTGGTTCCGCACCTAACGTGGTCAACTTCTGCGACTCGACCTATCCTTTTTATGACTCTCATGACCATCCCCTTGATCCTCTTGCCAATTCCTACACATCACATCTTCCTAGCGGCAGGGCTCGGCCCTCTGTTTTTTACTCACCCCATTGTCCAAAAAGTTTTTCCAAGTATCATCGCCCAGACGACCCCAGCTATACGCGTGGTTGTCGAGCGCCTTCTGGACGATTTGAGAATGGAAGAGCGCCATGTCGAAGCTCGGGGTGGCCTCAAGTTAGAGCTCCGGTTTCCTGGATTTCGAACCATGCATATTCCAGTCACCCTCAAAATGGTATTTGGACTTAAGGTATCTCCGCAACCGGCGTCTGGTCAGTACGCCATACCGGAGCCAGAGGAAGAACGAATGCTCGAAGTTGAGCTGTTCGAGAACGAGCGATGGGCCCCAGGAGCCGGTTGGAAATCAGCTCACCTTCGAGCGGGAGAACGACGAGGGTTTACCAGGGGGCGAGATGGATGGAGTGCTGGGGATGGGGATGTTCGCGGTCTAGATAATGGTAGCGTTAGGTCTGTTCATCCAGTCACATGTTTGTCTCGTGTCTATCAGATATTAACAAGCATATCCTGTGCCGCACCTTATCCAGCAGCAACCTCACGTTTGACTTAAGTCCAGGTTGGAACTTTGTGGAGACGGAAGATTGGCGAGTGGATTGGGTTGGATCGTGGATTGCGTGCGGAGCAGACAATGGTACGTTCGGAGATGCATGTGTGCTCTTTTTGAATATCTTGATGCTTATTCGCTAGACGGTTGGGTGTATACTAACGACTCATGGCTCAACCCTCGACCATCACCGCCGAACGAGCTCGTACAAAATACCTCGGGCGCAGCAGCCAATCCTACGGGTCTAGGGGTCACGAGGAGGCGGCGGTGGAGAAGACGGATATACCGAGTGGATGCCTAATCTCGCACACCGTTCTGCCGATGTATCGCAAACACGCTGTTATGTTTCTATGATTAACATTTCGCTAAACCAACGCATAGGACCGGCGAGCATCAGTCATCTCAGAACAAGGTAACGAACGTCAAGCTTTCGATATCACCCTAGAGGCGTTCTTCACTGCATCGTGCGTGACAGATTGAAGGGTTAGCCTTAAGGTTTGATGTCCAGATATTTCTTGGGGAACAAGGCCGATGCGCAACGAATGAAATGCGCCACTTCTCACGTGCTGCGAATGGCCCTAATTATGATCTCATGATGAGCGATCGTATTCAACTCTAACTTGATAAACGTTGTTCCGTTGTTCCGTGTTGGCAAGACTTATACGATCGAATACCAAAATGTTCGAGTTTCAAGCCGAATCTGCTCTTCATTCGAGGATGTCATCGTCAAAGACGGCAACCTTGGGGTACCCTCGACTATCTATAACACTGTAAACGAGCCATTCAGTCAGTGCTTTCTAGTATTGGAAAGGCCAACCCACCCTCGATACATGCCGGTACTATTGAGGGGCATTGCAACTATGTGATGTAAACTTAGCTTGAAAGACCCCACGAATGGCCTAACTCACTGTTGCCTTTGTTATCCAGTGCAATTACGCCGCCCATCCCGCCCGCCCGCTTCAAATCAAGTATAACACCATCGGCGGCATCCTTTAGACTTTGTCTCTGATGTTGCATGCGTCTCGCCAGACTGACGGCTGTTGCCTCCCGGATGAAGTACTGAAAGAGCACTCGTCTAATTGCTCATTGAGTAAAATGAGAGCAACTTACATCGCCGTCCCCTGTCCCTGAAATTCCCACAGCATGTTCGGTTTGCGCATTTTTCCCAGCCATTCGGCAGAGCTTGGCCCAAAGCCCTCGCTTGTGCTCCAACCATGACTCGGCCCAGAACCCGGAGCCCATACTTGGGGTATCTCCTACACGGCCGACTAGCTTGTTCGTCTTTCCTCCAGTGCTAGTACAACACGCGATGTGGCCGTTGGAATCCAGTGCTACAGCTCCAACGGTCCCAGTCGGCAGTTGGTCCAGAGGTGGGTAGGGTGAATTCTCGCCGGAATTGGGAGCACCTGGAGGAAAAGGTGTTTCGGGAAGACCGAGTCCTCGCCTATGCTCCCTCCATCGATGTTCTGTCCAAAAATAGGATGGCTGGACGAGTTCTTGTCCAACCTTTGCTGCCATTGTTTCAGCAGCCTCTCCGGATAAGAATGCATGCGGTGCGAGGTTAGGCTCAAGGTAGAGCGCTCGTGCCATTTGCGACGGGTTCTTTGCACGTGTGAGCAACGTCAGGGAGAATCCTTTGCGAGAGGCCGGAACGGAAGGATGCGAGGGTGGTGGGTGTGATAACATGATAGATGATTCAAGCTCATTCTTGATGTGATGTCAATATTAGATATGCCATTGTTAGATGTGCTGGGCTTACTTTGCCGGCGACGTTGAATACAGCACCGTGGGCCGAGTTGAACAACGGACAATCTTAGAAACAACGGACTCGGTAAGATTGATTGTTTTAGATGATGCTAGTTGCCACACACCTTCCATGGACGTGACTGCGGCTACAACTGCATCCATTGCTTGTCCCCCAGATTGTAGCACATCGTTTCCGGCGATAAGAGCCTTGCGCAGAGCATCCCGGTAAAGTTCTATCTGAACAGGCGACGAACTACGACTTCATCTTCAGATTATATAGTTCTTGGTGTGAATACGCGTTTGCAGATTTCCCAACATACTTCTTTCTGAGGAGCAACCCGGCACCTGCCAATGGGATTGTTGTAAATAAGTAATGAGCAAATACTGAAACCAACACAAACCTCCATGGATCACAAGAACAGGACTTTGATTTCCTTTGGGGTGTGAGACGAGTGAGGATATGCTCGCTTTTTCCTCCAGCCCGGACTTGCTCCAACGCATAGTGGTCGCTCAGAGCTGGGCGTTCGCTTGTATATTATGTAATATTTATATCTGGCAGGGCTAAATTTCAAACCAAAATATTTGTCCCTGGCAAGTCCCCCATCCAGACGCCTATACTTGACCATAACCATCGCAGCATGGGTAAAGGAGACATTGCTGAAGCTCAAGTCAAGGGAGAGTTTGCCATCAAGCCAGAGGCAAAGCAGCCTCAACTCGATACCTCCCAGGCGAGTTTCATTTAACCCGGCCAGCTCCATATGCTAATGTGCTAAGTCCTATGTGAACAGTGGCCGCTACTGCTGAAAAACTACGATAAACTGCTTGTACGCAGCGCACACTTTACCCCCATTCCTCAGGGCTGTAGTCCTCTTAAGCGAGATCTGCAATCGTATATCAAGTACGTACAAATTTTCCGCCATTCATACATCGGGCTCATATCGTCCACAGGTCCGGTGTCATCAACCTAGACAAGCCCTCCAATCCGTCTTCGCACGAAGTCGTGGCTTGGATACGAAGAATATTGCGAGTAGAAAAGACCGGTCACAGCGGAACTCTCGACCCCAAGGTCACAGGATGTTTAATCGTGTGCATCGACAGAGCAACCCGCCTTGTCAAAAGCCAGCAAGGTGCAGGTACGCCTGGCCTCTAGTTTCATTATATATAGACTTAAATCGAGATGTTTCATTGACAGGCAAGGAGTACGTCTGTGTGTTACGACTTCATGCTGCTCTCGAGTCCGAAAAGGCACTTCCCCGTGCACTTGAGACCCTCACTGGCGCCCTTTTCCAACGGCCTCCCCTCATTTCGGCTGTCAAACGTCAACTACGAATCCGTACCATTCACGAGAGCAAGCTGCTCGAGTTTGACAACCAGAGGAATTTGGCCGTGTTCTGGGTCAGCTGTGAGGCCGGGACATATATTCGAACACTATGCGTGCACCTTGGGCTTTTACTAGGCGTTGGTGGACATATGCAGGAGCTCCGACGAGTGAGGAGTGGAGCCATGGGCGAGAACGATGATATTGTTACTATGCACGATGTCTTGGACGCTCAGTGGACGTATGACAATACTCGAGATGGTGCGTGAGATCTTGAGGAAGCAAGACTGGGCCCATCAACTTACTAGATCCTCCTAGAATCCTATCTCCGAAGAGTGATTCGACCTCTTGAATGCCTTATGGTCGGATACAAACGAATAGTTGTAAAGGATAGTGCCGTCAACGCCGTTTGCTACGGGGCAAAACTCATGATTCCTGGTCTGCTCCGCTATGGTAAACTATCTTTCAGTATATCATCCTGGTCGTACTTATCAGGTTTCATACGTGTTCAGAGGCCAATATCGAGGTTCACGAAGAAGTTGTACTCATGACCACCAAAGGAGAAGCCATCGCGCTTGCCATTGCGCAGATGTCTACCGCGGACCTTGCCTCGTGCGATCATGGAGTCGTAGCCAAAGTCAAACGATGCATCATGGAGCGTGACACCTATCCACGACGATGGGGTCTTGGTCCCAAGGCACTTGAAAAGAAGAAAATGGTCAAGGATGGAAAACTTGACAAGCATGGTCGATCCATCGAGGGTGTTACGCCTACCGAGTGGAACAAGGATTACGTTGACTACTCTGTGCCTGTGGAGGATCCTATTCCGGTATGCTTATTCGCCATATATTGCCTTGGTAGAACGCTAAACTAGCATCCTGTAGACTCAGCCTCCTGCCGTTCCTGCTGTTCCTCCTGCGACAATTGAAGAAGTGGTGGAGGAGAAGACCAAGGAAAAGAAGAGAAAACGCAAGTCCGAAGTCGTGGAGACGGACATCACGATGGAAGAAGTGCCTGTTGCTGAGGGGGAAGAAGATGAGGAAGCAAGGAAACAGCGCAAAAAGGAGAAGAAGGAAAAGAAGAAGAGGGAGAAGGAGGCTGCACTATTGGAGGAGCAGGCTGCCGTAGGTTACTGTTTCTTGGTGTCTTTGCTAGGGTCTGACGAACCTTTTAGGTGCCAGAACGAAAAAAGGCAAAGAAGACGAAGGAAGAGGTTGTTGAATCTGACTGAGAACTCTAGGCTATGTTGTGCACAGATCCACAAAAGGCAATCGGGGCGCCATGTATTATACTCTTACAATGATTTGCATTGACAAGTCGTAGTTTCGCGAGTATATCGGCTGTCACCTACGCCTCAAGCCTCGTCAAATATGAGGAAACTACTCTGGGTGAATCGGCTCACATTCCGAGAATCGTCTTAAATCATCACAAGTCGCATTTCGAATACTATCGCGGCCTTCCTTTTGCGATAGAATAGACGTATAGTAGCATGCATCGTCTAAAACGGAGTATTCGAGTGACTCCAGTACCGAAATTCGGGGATACACGTATTCCAGTGTGCCTGGTCAAGATTTTTATGCAGCGTCCGGCTGATGCTTGCGAGTGTATGCGATCTGACCTGCTCTTGGATCGGCTTCCGACGAGGCGGGTTTGTTAATTGATACGTATCTACAACACGATATAAGATAGCATATGCTCATAGATAGTATCGGTCTCCTATATTACCCATCCCGGGGGTGATTGACCAAACAAGTCGTCCATGAGAACCATCTTCGTTTTGGAGCCAACTCTCCTGAAGCCCATCGTCAACAGCCCCGCATACAAATTTAATACGAGGGAAAATCTTTCTGATGACGGACATGCCTCCACGGGGTACACCAAGATAGGTAATGAATACAATCTGGTCTTCTGGTACGCCGTGATCGAGGAGAACTCGGATTGCCATCAAGGCTGCCGCGCCAGTACCAACCTATCGAAAGAAATGTATTGGGAAGATTGTGCGTCTATAGGTGATCCGGCTAACCTGAGCATCGAGGAGAAAGACCCATGCATTTTTGCTCCTCTCCCTCTGTTGAACGACTGTTGGTAACATATTGTGGAGTAGCATCGGCTCTCCAGTCGTAGGGTTTGACTGAATGAGCAACGACCCGATGGCAATATCCCTTAACACTCTTCGAAGTCCCATTTCCAGCATTCCGCCTGCCCGAATGATCCTAGATGCATAGATCAAAAGAACTCATTAGTCAGTCCGTGTCGTCATGTAGTAATTGTACGTACGTAACAGCGCATATATTTCTGTCTGGGTCCTCGATTGCAGAGTCCTTTCCATCGGCAATGGCTCCAGTGGGGGTCGTTACTGTGACTTCTTTAAAGGGCAATACTTCCATAGCTTTCTCGCAAATCAAGGTGGCCAATCGGTCGGCATAGAAAATAAAATCCTCTCTTGATGTGTCCTTGTCTCGTAATATCGTGTAAATCCCCTGATGAACACACTCTGTAAATTTTATGCACGTTTATCCAACTAGTTTACGTACCCGAAGCTGGGGAGTTTGAGGGAGTACAACCACGTTCGAGGGTAATACAGCTGACATAAGTGGTGAATTGGAAGTGTGGACTAGGGAGTCAGAACGAGCCATCTTGTCCCGAAACTGATTGGACCTCTCGGATAATTTCTTGCGTATATGTGTCGTAATTAGATCGATTGCTACATCGTTCTTGCTTCCAGGGACAATCTGATCATTGGCTCAGAGAAAGCTCCGAGATCGACTGTTGAACTCACAATATCCGCGAACCTGCCACTGAAATGAGCACTCCAAACTGTGTATACTAATCAAAATTACCTCGCTGTTGGAGCCACGAAATGATCGTAGGCGGGCTTCACGAAGCGCAGATACCTTCAAGTAGTTAATCTCCATCGATTTTCTATAATACGCCTGTGAAGGCCAAACTGACTGTTCAAGAATACCATCAACACTACGGCCGCGCTCGGCTACATCTCGTTTGATGCGACGAGCCAACATTAGATCCGAGTCGCATTGTACAAATATCTTCCGACAACGGTCGTACAAGTTAGCATATATCCAATTGTACGAACGGGAGACAGCGTACTTTGACATCATAGAGGTCTCGTAAAATGGGGTCTTGGAGCGCCATGATCCCTTCGACTAAGGTGAAGAAATTAACAGTAAGTAGGTTGACTCACTCCATCTCATCGTACACACCGATGACAATGTTTGCTCCGTATAGATATCTCTGCTGCTTCATTCGTTGGTGCTCAGTGAAAGAGTAGATTGGAACATTTGCTTGGCGACAAGACTTCAAGTCACGAAGACACTGTTTGAACTATCAAGCCACAACCGTCACGGGATAAATGCAATGATCAACACACCTCGGCAAACAGGGGCATATCTATTGCGTCTGGGTCTAATCTCAACAGATACGCTGTAAAAATCAATCCACCAGGTATTTAAAGTTGCTCACGGTCAAAATCCTATGTGGAGTGCAATCGTTCGCATTCTAGATAACTGACCACGGCTTAGCCGTACTCACATATTGATTAGCAAAGGCGAGCACCAGCTCTTCCTCCGTGTGTTCCTTGTAAAACGAGTCTTGGGACATGATTATAACAGAAGGTATTGCTGGATTACATCGCTATAGAACCTGCTCGGAAGGAGAATCAACATAAATACTCACAATCCAACGACCGGACAATTTCCTGTGCAACATGTGTCTGTCAAATCGAAAAGCAGTTCAAGAAGGGGTCTTGTGTTTTGAACTGAACAAATACTTTTCCACTTGCAGATCCGCCTTCTCCAGTTGATGAGTACGAGGAAACGTGTATTCAGACCGAACGAAACGCACCTGCTATTCCGATCACAAACGCGTCCGTCAGAGGCTTGCCATCCTGTCCGTACCTAATGAACAGTAGTCAATGGAAATAACCTGACCCGACTATTATCGCGCTTGCCATGGCGGTCGTCCGTGAGAAACCAATAGTTTGCTACTCTTTTCCGTTCCAGGAGGATTAAGGCTAACTGTCGCCAAAAAGGGCGTGTGACTAGCCTGTGCTCGAAGCAGAGTCGGTCTGCGATAAGCCTAAAATGGATCATTATTGGGCCGTAATTAAGACCAACTATCCGCACGAACCATCAGAGAAAATTCGCAGACGTGGGTTGAACGTGTCAGCAGACAGGCCAACCTAGACAGCAGTCTAGATGAGGCAACAGCCTATCACGTGGTACCGTCGATCACCGCACCAAGTCGGCGTCTAGCAACCTGGACGGTGCCAAATTGATGAAAAATGTCGAAAAAAAACGTGATTGAGTGTTCTAGACGAGAACCCACGCAGTTCTGGAAGCGAAACAGAGTCTTTAGCAATTGGAGAGTTGAACACCTGACTGGCCGCATGTCGATTTGTTAGGCGCCCAGACAACCACCATGGACCCAAGTCGGAATATTTGTTATACCTTTGATCAAGGAGCCAAGCCATAGAGCTGCTATCCCTAAGACTACATGAACACTAATCATACAATCAATCATCAAGTCAAATCACAGGCCAAAAGAGGCGTAAAATTGGTAAGGGTATATGCGCTAGAGTTGGTGTATGCGCAGGGTAATTTCTCAAGCACACCATGCATTCACATGATCCGAGGACTTGTGCCAGGAACGTGACATTTGAATGGCCAGCCACAAGCGTGTTGAAGTGATCGAAAGGCAAACTGTTGCGTGAGACTTGTTTCCCACATCTAACTGGGCAGCTCTCATGCAGCACGCGAGTGTCGTTCGCAATAGAACGGTTGGCTCGCGCCATACTGAGTCGCCGCTTGATAGTGTAGACGCCTAACCATACGACTCCGCAGCTTTACTCTTTTCGGGGTACTGTAGCTTCGAACGTGTGCCGGGCTCGCCATTCGAGACCAAGAAAGCCCGCACGGGAGACGACCGCGTGAGACTTTTGTTGGTAGAAAACACACAGCCCTGCCTAGTCAGAATGCCGAGTGAATGAAACACCGATTGATGGTGTATTTTTTTTTGTTGATAATCTCATGCTACTGAGTGGGTTGCCGAAGGCAACTGCTTCGTTTTGCAAGACAAAACAAGCGGGAAACCAAAAAGAGCCAAAAATAATTGTGTATCAAACGCGACCTATCCCAACTGCGCTTCGAGGTCACAGTCGGCAGTCTATACTTCTAAGTTTGGGTTCGAGCATTCATCGTCGGCACACCTATATGGATCAGAATCACAAACGGCTTCTCTATATGCATTGCCTGCCGTCAGGCAGGCGAATTGAGCTATAAATATAGCCCAAGTGCTCGAGTCTCGGGCGGCAAAGAACTTGCCAACGTCATTTTCCATGGGGATATGTCGCGTGTGCATAGAAGTTTCTCGGCCACCGACGCCCGCGGCACCCATAATACACTTGCAATGCGTCAAATCGTGTGTGGCAATAGACGGATCATGGCAACATGTAATCAAACAGCAGCATTGATAGACATTTACGGCTGGGAGAAGCCCCAGTAATACATACCCCACACCCCCACACTACGTATGCTATACTAAGATTAGGTCGAAGTAGCTATGGGCTCGCACGCCGTGACGATGTGGCCCAAATGCAGAAAGCGCATACAGGCGGGGAATCATTGTGAGATCAGATCGCCATGCAAGTTCCGCAACTCATGACCACAAGACCACGTCCACTTTCAATTTCTTCCACGTTTGTGTTGGGGGGATTCGGTCCTAGTCGGCCAAGAGTCCGATGACTAGCGGCGAAAGTGCTCGAAAGGCGTGGGCTAAGCCTAGATGAATGAATAGATCGCCGAACCCCTATGCCGCCAGAGTGTATACAGCCTCGCTCATACCCACAGGTACGGCGACCTTGGGAGTATGAGGAAATTCAAGCCTGCGGTTGAGGTCATAGCCACCCAGCTGACCTCGCTTAGCCGAGGAACAACGAAACAAAAGAGTGGGATTTGTATAGGAAATGGCCGCTCAAGCCAAGCACGTAAATTTTCCATGTGGATGACACATATTGCGCCATTGATGGGTGTGTTCGTCATCCAAAGCGACGCGCTCGAGATGTGGGGTGGCTCCAATCGCACCGCTCCAAGAACGGGAAGTGCTATGGCCATTATGAGATGACACGCGGGGATTTAGACATCGTCCAGAAGATGTCGACGGTCGACAGGCAGGGGCTGCTGAATTGTGAAACGGAAAAGGGTGGGGCAATGTGACCAGAAGCGACATGCTGGTCGAGGTCAGGTGCGAGACCTCAACGTAAATGCACACACACGCACAAATACGGGATTTAACCTCGGACCCTGAGGTACCCCACACACGTTTGGCCGACTTGCATAAATCCAAGGTCAGCTGCTCCCATCCGCTACCCACATTTTCCGCCTTTTCTTGTCCACCACCACCCCAGCGAAAACTCATTGTATCCAGCCTACTTGAATGCAGCAAAGCGCCACACGCTTCAACCGCACGTTCCCCGCAGAGGTCTACGACAGTATCTGCTCGACGGTGAGCAGCTCGCCCCCTCTGCGGGCCACACGCTGAGCCTCCACTTTCCAGATCTACGACCTCTCTCTTCCTCCGGAGACGCCGTCGCTTGACCCTCTCATTCAGAGGGAGGACTCCAGGTCGCCAGTCGCACTCCCATCGACGTACCCCGCCTCCTACTGGAGCGAGCCGACCGCCCGCCACACTCTCGCCAGCCTCTGCCTAGTTAGCAAGGCATGGCAAGAGGCCGCCAAGCCTTACCTTTGGAGGCGCGTCGAGGTACGCGTTTATTCTCGAAACGATGCGCTCGTGCTCATCTCGGCCGCTTGTTCCTGTTCCAGATTCGTTTGCCCCGCAGCTGGCTATGCGTTCTCGAGGAGATCGGAGGTGGAGATGCTGAGGACGATGGCACTCAGAACAACGAGCTCGTTTCCCGGACCGTCAAACAGGCCGCCGAGGCAGCAGCCAAGGCCGGGGGAGTTTGCGCTATGCAGATTCACGAGTCGATCATGGCAAAACTTGAAGGAGTCATGGAAGAACGGAACACCGGAACTGTCCCAAACTTTGGGATCCCGATCGAGCTATTGTCGCCACCGGCGTCCCGTGAACCGAGTCCGGGCCGACTTCGTGCGAAGAGCCCTGGCCGGTGGCGCATCCTCAGAACTGTCAGCGATCTCGCCGAACGCGCAGCAGGCGGTGCATATAGTGCGTATTCTACTGCCACAGACGTGTTCGGGTGACTGACGGGTTGCTCAGTACCGACGCCTGACGACCCGCGACCAGGCCGCCACGTTTTCCACCTCGACTTCAACCACTTCCGGACTATTGGGATGCGCCGCTCCGTTGGGGAGGGCGTGAATAGCCGATTTGTCACTGGCGACCGAGTTTTGAGCATTCTTCGTGTGAGTACCACAACAGTGCTGCTTATTACTAGATATACTGAACTAGGTCTAGGAAATGCCCAACCTCCTCGCGTTTGGTGCGACCGAGTACATGGATGGTGCTCTCACGACCCCTGTTTTGGCGGAACTGCTCCTCCGCGGGAGGCGAATTCCGCCGCTGCGCAATCGGGGACGTCTTTCAACCGGTGTTCCTAGTTCCGACGCAGATGACGATCACGAGCGCCGAATGGAATGCAAGCCCCTGGAGGCAATCGACCTCTGCGGCTGTGTGAGCGCCGTCTTTGTCCGGGCCCTAGCCGAATTTGTCGCTCAAAACTTGCTCCGGGAGGACGGCACGAGTCCCGATGAGGAGGATGCGCGTGGTCGGGTCGGCCGACACGGACCACGTGACGAAGAGGATGAAACTCCAGTCGCCACTCTGTTTGGGCTACGCCGTCTTGGGATGCGCGGTGTGACTTCAGTTCCGCCGAATATCCTGAACACCTTCGTACTCGCATGCCCTCGCCTCACCCATCTTGATCTCTCGGGTACCCGTGTTGGTCCAGAGCTTCTCGATGCTCTGGCAGAAAGCCCGAGCGTGAAGCTTGTTTCGCTGAATCTTGCTCGATGCGCCCGCTTGACAGGTCAATCGATCGTCGACTTTTTATGCTACGGCCGCTCGGCTCGCGTGTTGACCGAGCTCTGCCTGTACGGTGACGCCACGTTGCCATCTCCCCTCAGCGACTCTGAACTCCATACACTCGTAACGGAAGCACCGTGTTTCTTATCGGGTGCACTCAAATACCTCGATTTGTCTGGGGCACCTATCACCCGCGCCCACTTGGACCGGTTTGTGCCACAACCAGCCCTGCGCTCCCTAGGACTTTCCCATATTTCCGCCCTTCCGCTCGACGATGTTGCCTCGTTCCTGCTCAACAAAGCTCCCAACACCGAAATACTTACTTTAATCGGAACCTCGCCTGAACTCGCACGTGGCGGCAAGGTCTCGCTGGCTCTTCACAAGCATATCATTCGCCCACTTTGCACGCCTCCTTTCCGAATCTGCGGCCTGACTGGCTCCAACGCTGCAACAGCCGACGAGATCCCAACCCGCTTACGAGTGATTGAGCTCTCCATCGCTACACTTAACGGGCTTGGTGCTGGGGCAGGTGCATGGCGGATCGTCCGGAGCAAGGGTGGTCGAGGCTTTTATGTTGACTCGAGCGCAGGATGGGTTGCTTCTTCCGAGGACGGAGCGACAGCTGTCATGCGTCGTGACTTGACTGAGGAGCATCCATTCCGCAAAGAAATCGAGCGTTTGGCCGTAGCAAACGGCAATGTCAGCAGTGGAGTCGGCTGGCACGCGCGAAAGATGGAGGTGTTGTACGGCACGGGTATGATGGGTCGCGAAGACGGACTATACGGTGCAGTTTCGTTTGCGTATCAAGGTTAATGGGGATGGGGTCGCGTCTTTGGTTGGCTTTCATTGGGATTGGGGCTTAAAAATATCCTGGGTTACTCTTTGGTTGGAGTCTGGATCTATTAATGTCGCATTTGCATCTGTTCGTCCATTGTATAAAAGTTCAATTTATTGCTTTCACCTGTCTACGTGACCGCACTAAGGAAGAGCCGTGGCCAGCAGTTTAAATAGAAATGAGAGTATGCAGGTTTGTTCAAGGAGTCACTGCACTGAATCCAGTCGAGAAATAGGGTCGCAAGGGTATAATTCAATTTATATTTACGAGCCCCGCATATAGGTTATCATCTATTGTTTACCGATTACTGTTCAAAACTAAGGCCTCTTGATTCTGCATCCTAGTTATCACACTGCTTGAATTTTCAACAAAAGTATCGCCAATGACGAAACTATCGGTCAAGGTGCACAGAACATCCGAATGCCCATCGGGCTCGACTAGTCATTGCCGTATATTCACATCTTTAAGACATGGTCGATATTTGCCTAGTTGGGAAGCATTATTAGCTTGGGATCGATTGAAAGTCGCATTCACACGCCGATCATCAATCGAAACATATGTTTCTGGTCCCTGAGCTGTGTGAGGTCGATGACCGAACCGGTCGAACGGGAGGCGTGGAGGCAATAGTCGGAACTGACGAGTGTCGCTCGTGACTTGCCAAAGACTCGTATTCGAATGAGGGTTGCCTCTCTGCGTACAGACGAGGCGTTCTTATGTACATGCGGGACGAGTGTAAGGGTTCGATTATAACATAAGAGAAAGAGATAACGAGTGACTGATGGATAAGATAAACGTCCGTGGCCGCAACCCTCACAAGCTGATCAGATTCTCTGTGTAAACATGCTTGATCCGAACTTCATCGACGGTCTACCCGTGAGTCCCAATGAGCGCGAATTTGTGCGACGGCTCTCGAGTTACAAGCCGCCTCTTACGGCAGAACAATGGTAGGACCAGTTTTACAAGGCTCATTTGCGTTTTGATGGTCAACTTTGATGCTAGCACGGGATTTCCGTCGAATAGGCTTGCGGCTGTACTTGTCCTACTTTTCGTAAGAGACGGGCATGTTCGCGTGTTGCTCACGACTCGGTCTAAATCCCTCCGCTCTCACCCTGGACAAGTTGCGTTGCCTGGAGGCCGGTGTGACCCCGAAGACGGGAGTATGGCCAGAACCGCAGCAAGTATCTTTGCCCATCCTCGGTCTTTGGCCTTTTCTTACATAGCCAGTCCGTAGCTTCGCGAGGCCCACGAAGAAGTCGGCTTGGCCTATAACCATCCTGATATCCATATACTCACTACCTTGGCGCCATTCATGTCTCAATTCCGTCTACTGGTGACGCCAGTTGTCGCCTGGGCCACACGGCCGTCGTTTTTACAGGAACTTCGAGCGAATGAAGGCGAAGTGGACGCCATTTGGGATCACCCTCTCCAGGCCATGTTACTTCCGGAGCTCATTCGCCAACCGGGTGTGGTATCTGAACCGCTTGCTGCCAGTGGGACAGAAGGATGGCCCTATGGGAGTGATATATACGTACGTGTTCATCATTTTAATTAAATGCTATCTATATCTTATGAGGGGTGAAGGAACCTTACGACCGTGATTGGATGCGAGGCACACACTACCGTATGCATAGATTTCGATCTGTAGCCGTACCAGTGAAAGGGCTAACAGCAGATATACTGGCGAGTCATTCATATCTTGCGCACCATTTTTTCGTGCTCATATACAGCAGATACGCACGGCAGAGATAGTTTATGACAATCAACCAGCCTTTGATACCAGGGCAGCCGACCAGATTGATTTCGAAACTTCCTTGAAATACGCTATCGAGGATTTGGAGACGGACGCAGCGAGCAAAGCGGCTCAAGAGCGGCTTAAGGATGTCTCATAACACTCGCCTCTAAAATGTAGAGCAGACAACACGCGTTGAATAGAAATGCTCCTGGTATATTGTCTCATAAACACACAGAACAATATTTGGTGCAAAACAAAGGGAGAACACGAGACATCCAAGCCTTCCACAAAAATTGCCTCATGATACAGTTGGGTCATCATCCTCTTCTCCTTCCTCCACACCATCGCTGACATCCTCTTCCTCTTCATCCTCATCCTCATCCTCTTCCTCTTCTTCGCCTGGGACCCAATCATCATCTTCGTCGTCTTCTTCGTCTTCGTCTTCACCTTCCTCAACCTCTTCATCATCTTCACCTTCGCTTGCACTCACGCTGGTATTTTGGATACTCGCAGCTGAGCTGGTAAAGCTACTTGACCCCCAATTGGGGATAGGCGGTAGTTTAGGCGTTGTAGTTGTACTGACTGCTTGTGCCGGGGTCTGGAAAAAGTTGAACCCGGGAGAAGGCGCACCAGCGCCCCCACTGGTTGGAGTCGTAAATGAGAATGGTACCGGATTACGCACAGGCTGGGCCGCCGCTGGCGTGGTGCTACCAAAGAATGACTTGGCGGGAGGTATAAGAGGGGGCAGAGGTGCAGGGCTAACTTCAGAGAGAGTGCGCGAGGCACTGGGTGAGGGAGTTTTGGCTTTAGCAGACGAGCCGTGCATGCGCGATTTTTCGTTCCGTCGCACGCTGTGTTCGTAGCCCGATGTAACATGGAATTCGTCTTTGCCAAGGGGTGAGAATGCAGGTACTCCAGCAGGAGCTGTAGGCAGCACGAACGAGGGGGTGTTTGGGGCAACCGGTTTTGAGAGTGGGATAAATGCCGGTGCAGAGGGCTGTTTCGGAGTCGAGGATGACGCAGGCGGGACAGCAAACAGCGGCGTTTTTGGTGCGAAAGATATAGAAGACGATGGCCCATGCACAGGGGCGGGTGTGGTTGATGGTGCAGGTGCAGGCGCGATTGCAGGTTTTGTTGTCGGCGTTGGTGCAGGAAGAAGTTTAGCGAGTGAATTTGGCTTCGGTTCAACAGGGGCCCCAACCGCAGATGCATTCAACGGTGTCTCCTTCCGGGCTTGCAGCAACGCATTCTTCAATCGGATTGAAGTGCGTTCGGCGTTTAATGCCGCGGCTGAAGCAAGCTTGATTTTCTCACTCTCTGCCGCAGGTAATGTGATCGGTGTCGTTCCGCTTGCTGATACTCTACGCCTTGGGGCTCTTAGTTTCAGACGATCCACTCGCGCTGTCAGCGCGGCAATTTCATCTGATTTCTGAGTGAGAGCCGTATCGATGTTGCGCATCGTTCGGTTGATCGTATCCAGGGATGGTACCCTGCGTAACAGGTCAGTAAGTTGAACGAGAATCAAGACACTGAAAGTACACACTTGAACTCACGCCTCCCCTCTTTCTGTTTTTGCATCCGAGACTTTTGGCTCGCCATGAAGTCCTCCAGCTGCCGGGTGCGGTCACGTACAACTTGAATCGACTTGCGAAGCTTTGTTTGGGTCTCAAGATGTTCGGGACTTGATGTCCTAGATTTGAGAAGGCGGGTGTACTTGGGATCTTTTTTGGCCCTGATGTATCTCGCTATTTCATTTTTCTTGGCATGTACTAACCACAGATGTTAGCTTTTGGTATGAATAACTCCAGCGATTTAACGCACCTTTTTCGGCACCAGGCTGCAGCTCTGTCATTTGGGAAACGAAGTCCTTGTTCAGTCCTTGGAGTTGATCAACTTCCTTAGCAACCAAGGTAGTAACTTGCTTCAGTGCCTCTAAGTCACCCAAGCTCCATTTTGAAGAGCTAGATGTGCTTTGAAGGGTTGGAGTAGGGATGTTGGCATGTGCTTTCTGAGCGTGTCGTTCGCATAAAGTGACAGTGTCTTGACGAAGCTATCCAAGTAACATGAATACAAACTGGCGATTTTGTTAGGTAAAACACACCTTGTTAAACTCAGTCGCCATCTGCTCTAGTAGCTTATTGAATTCAACTTCTACATGAGATAGGGCTGCTTGGGGAGTGGGCGGCGCTGCAGGTGCTGCAAAAGGTGACGTAGCCGGAAGCTTGGTCACACTATTAGCAGCAGGGATGCCAAATCCAGAAAATGAGATCTGGTTCGAGGCCGGAGCAGGCGAGGTGGATAGTGGTGGGGCAGATGGAGCGGGTTTAGGTATAGGAGCAGAGAATAAAGTTGGAGCAGCAGGTTTGGGAGCGGGTGCGCTCGAGGAGGAAGTGTAGCCTGTTACGGTGGCAGCGGGAGCGCCGAACGAAAACGCCGAACTTGCTTTAGGTAGAGCCCCCGGCGCAGTAGTAGAAGAAGCAGGCGTGGGCGCGGGCGTGGTGGCTGGAGGTGTGAGGGATGGCTTTGAAGGGGGAGCTACTGGAGGCGACCCCGAAGTTACCGAAGCAGGGCCGATCCCCTTCATCGCTCCCGAAAATGAACTCGGCCATTGTTCTCCCTGTGATTTTGCGTCCTTATCTTTGGTTTGTGCTGTGGGTGCTGGTGCTCCAAAACCAAAGAACCCGGAGCCTGCAGGTTTGGGCACAGTGGTGGCTGTTGGAGCAGACAGAGGCGCAAAGGGAGAAGAGGCCTTGGGGACCAAAGCTGGAGGATCCACCTTGACAAAGCCTTCCGAGGTGGTCGAGTCCTCACGAGTCACAGGCGGACTAGCAAGCGGGGAGCTCTTCAATGGTGCCGAATTGAAAGCACTCCCAAATGATCTCGCAGGGGGTTTGCCCAGTCCAAACGCTGAGGAACCGGTTGGGGCAGTCGGTTTTGTTGTAGTAGTGGTAGACGAGGATGCCTTATCAGAAGTAGGGGATCCAGGAGGGGTGGTATTCTCCGAGCTGGCTGGAGTTGGCGTGTCGTCCTTGGTGGCGGCCTCAGCGGGGGGCTTTTCAGGCTCAGGTTTGGGTGGCAGCCCAAGGAAACCAGAGGACTTTGGAACGGGAATCTTGGAAGGAATGTCACTCTGAGACTTGGGAGACTCCGACGGGGGACTAGACACCTTGGGTTTAGGTGGGGGGGAGGACACGAGCAATCCAAAAGCACTCTTTGGAGGTGCCGTGACTGTTTGCCCAGAGCCCTCGTCCTTGGATTGTTTTTCAGATTCCTAAATGTATTTTTAGTGAGAGCAAAGGTTATAATCAGCACCACATACAGGTTTGGGCGATGTTGTTGCCTTCTGTGTCTCTTCCTTGAGATCCTTCGATTCCTCTTTTTTCGGCTCTTCATTCGTGGCCTTCTCAAATTTCTTGGCGTTGTCTCCGAACGCAAGGAACCCGCCCTTTCCGTCCGCGGGCCCAAATCCACCAAACCCAGTAGTTTTGCTACCGAATCCAGCAAACCCAACCGACTTCGAATCCTCGGCCTTGGGAACAGCAAACCCACCAAACCCACTCGGTTTAGATGTATCAACCGATGCAGTCGTTCCAAACGCAGAGGTGCTGCCAAACTTGGGCGTTGTGCTGGCCCCAAGAGTGGATGTTGAGCCAAAAGCTACTCCACCCGTTGCGGGTTTAGGAGGAGTACCAAACGCAGATGGCGTCCCAAATCCTGAAGTTGAACTCCCGAATGCTGTACTTCCGAATGCTGAACCTCCACCAAACGCGGGTTTGGGGGCCTCTCCTTCAGGCTTGTTCGCGGCTGCGCTCCCAAATCCAAACCCAGGGGTTGGTGAATTCGATTTGGTCCCAAATGCTCCGAATCCGGCACTGGGTTTGGCACTAAACCCACCACCACTTGGGGTGTTGCCAAAGGCCCCGCCACTCGACACGCTCCCAAATGCACTAGGCTTTCCAAACCCAGCAAAAGTACTCGTAGAAGGAGGAGGCTTGGACGGAGTTTCGGTCGGGTCAGGTCCATCTTCATCGTCGCTGAATTCGAGACCTGGTATTGGCTTCTTTGCTCCTCCACCTCCTAAATCAAGCGAATCGACGTCAAGACCACTGTCGCTTTTGGTAGTCGGAGATTGTGGTGGGCTAAGGATGTCTTCGTCGGCTACAATAGCTCCCTTGGCCCCAGTTGGACTGTCTGCATCATCGTCATCCTTGCGAGTGCGTGCGCTGCTCTTGGGAGTTGAAGCAGGTGATGGGGGAGGGAATGCAGGAGTAGTAGAGCCAAACGCTGGGGTTGTAGAACCAAATGCCGGGGCCGCCGGGGTTGTGCTACCAAACGCTGACGAGCCCGTACCGAACCCAGCGAACCCGCCACTCGCCGACTTAGGCGTTGTCACAGTCGAACTAGCACCAAATGCTGATGACCCGGACCCGAACGCAGACGTGTTGGTTCCGAATATCGAACTGCCGTTGCCGAAAGCCGACTTGGTCTCTGTGGAAGCAGAGGTAGGAGTTGTAGTTCCTGCACTCCCAAACCCACTCGGTTTACCTCCAAACCCCGAAAACCCACCACCGGAGACCGGCGTGCTAGATGGAGTAGTGGACGAAGGTTGGGCACTTCCAAAGGCCGATGTCTGGCCAAACGCCGGTGTGGACCCAAATGTGATGGTAGGTTTGGCGGGGGTACCAAAACTGGTAGATCCGAAAGCAGGCGCACCAGCTGGGGTGGTAGATCCGAAAGCTGGCGCACCGAAGGCGGGGGTAGTCGAGGGTTGAGAAAAGACTCCAGTTGGTTTTGGTGTAGTGGTTGCGCCGAATGCTCCAGCACCAGCTCCGAATCCAGCAAATGCTGTGGGTTTGGTCGCGACTGGTGGGGTCGACGGCCGAGGTGAGGTGGCCGTCTCGCCTGCAGCATGCATACCAGGATATCTTCCTTCTCGTGAGTTGAGGATATGATAGCTGATTAGGAGCCCAGCAGAAGTATACAAGTGAAGGATAGGAGAGGGGGGTGAAGGTGCAGCATCATCTCCCGCCTCTTTTGAATTGTTGATCTCGTCTGTGGAAGTGAGGTCCAGGTCAAGCCCCATAACCGAGGTTTCGTTCATGTCATCATCCATCGGGAGACTAACACGAGATGTTTCGTCGACCTCTAAGGTGGCCCAAGGAGTCTCTTTGCCTGCAGCCTCGCTGGGATCCAAGCATCCAACAATTCCAACATCGGTCGACGGGCCATCGGCTACAAAAATGAGGTGTTTTGTGGGTGTCCAGCCTGTCAAACGGGAATAATGTCGGCTAGAAAGACGGCTAACAAGGCCAAAGGGAGGTGCCGGATCGGTAAATTTGATGTACGAGGCAGTCTTAGCCTTGGAGTCGAATAGGATGTTGTAGACCTCATAGTCATGCGTAGGGTCGGATGGGTCCGAGTTGGGGTTGCCATAAACGACGTGGAATACGGTATTTTCGAGCCAAAGCACAGAAACCACCGATTGAGGGGTTGAAAGTGAAGGAGGAGGTGAAATTGTCTGTTTACGCGCGCCTTCGGGGGTAAACTGCGCGAGCTCGCCTCCCTTCGTTCCGGCGACGATTTGTTTCCCCCGAACCGACCAGCACACTGCGCACGTGTGAGATCCCCGGTTACCAAGGATGCACACAACTACTCACAGGAAGTAAATGTTGCATTTTCTTCCATAACGTTCGCAGGTCCCCATGAGGTCACCCGAGTCGCAGAGACGACATTGATAATATCAAGGCAGGAGGACGAGCTTTTCCTTCCCCGCAGTAAGGCAACAATTTCGGAATCTTCGCTAGGATTTGGCTGCATGTCAATGACCACCTCCTTGCCGAGGGAGAACGTGTGTAACGGTTTGGCCTGTCGGGTGTTCAGCAAACGTTCGGGAACAAACAAGTCGAACTCACATCAGCAGAATCCTCTTTGCATATATCTTCCGAGTTGAATATCTCTAGGCTCCACGAGTCTGCTTGGGAAACAGCCACGACGATCTTGGTATGCGTGGCAGCAAACTTTACGAAGAACGGAGCGCCTGAAATTGCTATGGTACGCTTGGCCTCGAGAGGGGTAGGGCCGTCTTCAGGGGTGATGGATTGGCGTTCTCGAAGATGTTGCAAGGGTGATGCCACAAGTCCTGGAACATGGCGCTAAGCTCGAGTTGAATGAGCAGCTAATAACAACTCACCAGTCGGTGTTCCAGCTACGAACCACCCGAGCTTGTTTGACACTGCAAACAGCGAACTATTTCCTGCCCATTGCGCCGCGTCAAACGCGTCCGAAACTCGAACTTTAGCATCACGACCGAGCAGTTTGAGAGACAAGAACTATGTTTACACCAATTAGCAAACAGAAATGATAGGACTGGGTAGTCTAACTTGCCTCTGAAACGTCTGTAATATCCGCCTCAACCTCGCTCTTTTGAATTTCGTCTGACATGACGAGTGCTCGTCACTAGCGGTGGCCGGACCAGTCGTGGACAAAAGTGGATGGGACTAACGGTCACGTGGCTTGGCGGGAACTATTTGGCACATTGTGTCTAACCACCGTGTAACAAATGATCTAGGAGATCGGCATTGGGTTTTGCTTTGTTGTTTGTTGTTTCATTGACTTGCCTACCCGCTTTTTACCCTTACAATAATCTATTCATAAGCCTCGCATGCTTGCAAGAAACGAGTCAATAAAACGTGAAAGCAAATCTGTAACTTTATCTCGCTAGCGACAATACAACACGTGCTGCATCTCGTGTTCATCGTGGCGAGGTTGCCTGAGCATTAAGTGTCGCCGCTTCCCTTCTGAGTTCCTTTATTACCGTCTACACAACGGTTGCACGATAAGACACGCCCATTCCCTCAACGTCAAATTGCTCACCGCCAATGCTTCCGGGTTAACACCGCTCTCAATCATTGACACGCACGTTGCGAGGGTTTCGCGGTCCAGCTGCGTATTTAATAATTGTGAGATATCAAATAGCGCTACGAACAACGTAAATATGCGTCGTGACGTTTAAAAGAGATCTCTGCTTGCTATCTAGGGTCTGTTGAGCTGCAGAAGCTCTGGCCGATTCTCGAGAGCTCGACATGGTGGTGGATGGTTTCAAGGGGTGGCAAATCCACAAGCGCCAAGATGTTCGCACCTTTCCTGGCCGAGGTAGCTTCAGGCGCAAGATACGCGCCGCAAGTGTGAGTAGATTCACGTGCACCATAACATAGATTCAAAGTATTGTGTAACAAATGTACAAATGCAATTTAGCCAGACTTCCAGTACGCAATGTCACCATCAATCACTAGAAACGCATAGAATCAGCAAAAGTAGGGTTTACGGTCAAAGGGTACGTACTTTCATAAGGCTTGCCTTGTTGGCGAAGCTTTCCGGCCTAAAGTCAAATTAAGTATTGAGAAAATCGTCTCAAGAAGTCTGGATAGACTTACGGCCTTGACAGCGGATTCACTTCCATACTCCTTCAAGTCAGCATAGGTCATGATTTCACCGCAAACAAACTTGTTCTCAAAGTCCGAGCTGCAATTAATTGCTCAGCATCTTCCCTCTGTTCGTTTGACACATTATTCACTTACTGAATAACACCAGCGGCCTGAGGCGCCTTGGTCCCCTTCCTGATCGTCCATGCCCTAACCTCATCCGGCCCACATGTAAAGTACCGGATCAAATCTAAACTCGCGTACCCTGCCTGAGTGATCTTCCCGAGCGCGCTTGTTGCGCCAGCCTCCTTCTCAGCCTCCTTTAGTTCTTCGTCGGACAGTGGAGCCAGACGGTCCTCGAGCGCGACCGAAAACGGAATAAGTGGGTCTCCAGGGTTGTTGGCATCAATCCAGGCTTTGATCTTGGGGAGCCATTTATTCTTTTTACGGACGTAGTCTTTTTCGGAGAGGTTCACGAGGTAGGTGATAGGTTTTGCGGTGAGAAGGGTCAAAGTATTTACGATCTCAATCTGCCCAGAGTGTTGGAGAATACGTTTGGTTATGGGCGACAAGACTGACCTCTTTGTTTGTCCAATCACCCTTTCGTACGTCTTTATTATCAACCGTCAAACATTTGTGAATCTTTTCTACCGTGGCCTGCGCGGCAATATGCATAAGTCATACGTAAATCGTTCTCGACACCGAACTCACGATCTCTTCCTTCTTTGCCTTGTCCGCCAAGCTGGTGTTACTCAAGCCACGACCAGTCTTTTTGAGACCATCAAGGTGCTTTTCGACCCACTCGATATCCTTTAGTCGCAACTCGGTGGAAATGATCTCCATATCACGGATGGGATCAACCTCTCCCTCGACGTGCGTGACTTCTGGGTCGTCAAACGCTCGAACGAGTTGGAAGATGCCGTCGACTGCACGGACGTGGGACAAGAACGCATTGCCGAGACCAGCTCCTGTGGACGCGCCCTGGCAAGCTTGTTAGTCGTGAAGTGTATGCTGCGAGGAAAGGCGTACAGCTGTGAGACCAGCAATATCAATGCAAGTCAAAAAAGCAGGTACTCGGGACGCCGGTTTGTAGAGATCGCAGAGCCAATTGAAACGCTCGTCTGGGACGGGTATGCGAGCCTCTTCGGGATCGATGGTCGCATAAGGAAAGTTTGCGGCCTTGCCCAGGTCTGTAGATTGTCGTAAATTCTGGTTTAGAGGCTAGCATTCACGAGCAGACCCACCTGTCTTGCTCAGAGCGTTGAAGAACGACGACTTGCCGACGTTGGGCAGGCCTAGCACTCGGTCAGCCACGGCGCTGAAATGAGCCCTATGCACCCACCGACGATGCCGATCTTGAGGTTGTTGCTCGGCCGGCCGAGAAGGACCTTTTTCTCCTGGACAGGTGCTTTTTTCGGGGGCATTCTTTTCTTGACAAGTGCAGGTGCAGAGAGAGAGAACTGGCGGGTGGCGGAGAGCGCAGGTGATGAACGGCGGATGGCAAGCCAAAATGCCATCCCGAGAATTGACAGCGTATGTAAGCAAGTCTCCAAGGGCAGTGCATCACGTGTTCCCGACCTGCCGCCCGCGACCACGGCAGCTTGGCACCTTGTTCGACTCGGCATCCACGACCATGTTCACGATCCGCAGACTGCTTGCACTCGCTGCCTGGCTCTCATTCACGACAGCACAAACCTCGCTCTCGACAGTTCCGGTGATGTAGGTGTTTTGTGCCGCATATGAACCGATGATCTCAAGTTGGAGTTCAGTGACGGGAACACAGTGGTCGTGGCAATCACGACCGACCCACTTGGGAATACGAGTCCAGTTGTTATGTGAGTCGCTCATCACCCTCCACTCGCGCCGAGCACTTATTCGCAACACAGTGGCACGGTCAGCGACCCTGCTCTCACTACTCCAGCTGCAACCCCTGGTCTCACAACCACGACGCCTGTCGTGGGTGCAACTACAGCTCCTGTCGCAACATCTGCTGCGCCGACTGTCACCTCTTCTACTCCTCGCGTTGTTGGACAGCCTGGGCCAACAAACGTGAGTAATGATCTCATTCCGCGCAGAGAGGTGTTATTTATGTAACCTGCTTTAAATAGGCGGATCCTGGCCCGACTGTCTATACCTACATGACAACGGATGCCAGCGGAAACCCGACCCAGGTAGTTGACACCTACACTCCCAATTTCGTTCAAGCAACCACGAGCTTGTACACCCCAAGAGTCGGGTCGGTCATCCCGTACGACCAATATACGTCCATGTACGGCAGTGGATCAGGCGGCGGAGGTTCGGCAGCTATCAATAGCGCGAACAGGCAAAATCCCAGGTTAGGGCTGGGAGCGGCTGCCGTGATGTGTATACTTGGCGGCGCCGCTGTGCTTCTGTAACCTTGCTTCGTCACACTTTTCTCGCTTGGCCAGCCGTCTCGATGCACGGTAGGCTATCTGGACACGATTTTTCATGACCATACACTTGCATCTCTATTTCTCGTTTTGTAGCACATAGTAGCCCTGTCTGCATATTTAGCAGCAACGGATTTATGGACAATATAGTATCGATAGCCATCGTTCCCTGCGCGTGTTGGCTCGGTTTCCCAGACTAAGACGAGAAGCCGCGCGAGATTTCAAGAAGCAGAAACCGCCACGCGATGGCACGTGACCGTCCCTTTATTTCCGGGGTCGCGACGGGGGATAAAAAGCGCACTCAACAACCTGACTACGACCGCGTCGTATTTGTTCTGATCTTTTCAACTACAGCCCTTTTATTCGCTTCACACTCACTTTCGTGTTTAACCGCAACCACCACCATCATGCAGCTCTCGCACACTTTCGTCGCTCTCTATGCTGTCGCTCTCGCTGGCTTTGCCGCTGCCCAGAGCACCATGACCGTCGCCACCCCGTGAGTGGTTTCCCTATGCGTGCCAGTGCCGCTCGCTGATAGCGTTTGCAGTGCTTCGGTCGTCCAGTGCCAGCCCGTCCAGCTTTCTTGGTCCGGAGGAACTGCCCCTTACTTCCCCTCGGTATGCGCTGGCGAACCTAGTTTCTCAAATTGTTCTAATAACTATTATGCAGATTATTCCTGGCCAGCAGGCCGGTGCGCCCGCTCTCAAGGAGTTTCCCTCGCAAACAGGCACCAGCCTTACCTGGACCGTTGATTTGATCGCAAACACCTACATGTGCGTCTGCTGCTTCTTATTGATGACCTTGCGTTGAACCTGTTATATAGCACGATCCAAGTTCGTGACAGCACTGGAAGCGTGCAGTACTCGTCGGCCGTGAGCATCCAAAATTCGTCTGATGCTTCTTGCGTGAACGGCAGCGTTTCTGCTTCTGCTTCGGGTGGTCCTGCTGCCACTACTCCTGCTGCCAGCACCCCGGCTGGTACTAGTGCTGCTGCCACTGGCACTGCACCGGCTGGCTCAA
Source organism: Ceratobasidium sp. AG-Ba (assembly GCA_016906575.1). Taxonomy (NCBI): domain Eukaryota; kingdom Fungi; phylum Basidiomycota; class Agaricomycetes; order Cantharellales; family Ceratobasidiaceae; genus Ceratobasidium; species Ceratobasidium sp. AG-Ba. Next base: position 1,913,129 of record CP059612.1, on the reverse strand, counting down.
GGTGAGGGTATTTGACCCAACCATCGTTGGACGTGAACTGACGTCCAACAGGTCCAACAGCGTCTCGAAGACTTCGGCTGCACCTTCCGCGACGACCTCCCCCAACTCGGCTTCTGCTGTCACCAAGGGCAGCTTTGGGGTCGCTGCCTTGGCTGGTCTTATTGGTGCCGCGTTGTTTTAAACGCGACCGGTTACTGATCCTCTAGACTATTGAAGGAACGGACTCTTACGGAAGTTGTGTAGCGTGCGGCGAATCTCGTGTCTCATTTCTTGTGTGTTTGCGCCGACCACGCGTGTGTTTCTTTAGACTCGGACTTAACTTTCTGTAATTGTTTGCTCGTCGTTCTTTGGTGATTGTCGGGTTGTGCAGGTTTCACCGCCTCCGGTCTCGGTGACTCCTTTGTGCGGACGAAATGCACATAATCATTCTTTTAGTAAACCGTTGTGTGACGCGTGCACCTGGAGTGAGCAACAGAGCACGGAATGCTGGGACCGAGCCGAGTATCACGCACACGACCACGTCCCTGATTCCAGGTTCAAAATTTCGAGTGACATGGTGATGAATGATGGGCGACACCGGGGCTTCTTTGATGTTCGCCATGACGAACGCACGCTCTATCGGGAAAAAGAAATCGCGAAACGTTTATGGACACCACCAGATCGAGTGCAATGACGCAGTGGCTGCCATATCGGACGCGTTCCTGCTCGAGATGCTGGTGCATTTACGCGTCGTTTAGCTGTTGAACACGTACATAGACGCGATGGCCAAGGACAGTGCCCGGCCTGGGCGCCTAGATCGAATGCATTTGCCCCGCTTTTTTCAGCGTGGAAACCTGGGGGTTGATCAGCCCGGGTCGCACGGTGGGCCTTGTTACTTTTGGTCACTTCTGCCGTGGGCGGAGTCAACCTGGGCTAGTAAATGTCGATGCGAATATTCAATAGAGTACGGCCGAGTGATAGGCTATCATCCGTCCAAAGCACACCGGCCGCCTCACATCTCATGGTGTAGACAGCACACGGTTGCCCTGCTTTTACGGCAGATTGGGCGCGGCTCTGTGAGACCAGGACATTTGAAATACTGGCGAGTCTCTACACAACCACGACTACTACGCGGTTTACGCACTCTGTTGAATTATTCTTGGTTCACTCTTGCACATGGTCATACTGTTGTCGCGGGATCACGAATCCTTCAAAAACGGGGTTGAAGTGCTTGCGTCTGTTCCCGACGGGATTGCAATTGTAGCCGACGACGCTCAAAGTGGAATGGCCCATACAACTGGAATTCATAGGCTCAAGTCTTGGCCTGGGCCATGATACCGTATAGGCATGTGATTGGACTTGGCTACTCCACCGAGCTTGGTCATTCAATCAAGATAGGAGAATACGACTGGGTCATTACAGTACCTGCGCATGAGCAAACTGGTGACACATAGCCGTATTACCGCATCAAATTAATTTAGAATAATGACAGGGATAGGCACTTTGTCTCTAACGCTGCCATACTTTGGACATGAATAAATCCTCTTGCCCCCCCCCCCCCCGCCGTTGCATACCGAGTAAGATTAAGATGGAAAACAGACCGACCCCTCTCCGTTTCAAGGTCGCCTCGGCCATGCTTTTGCTCCATTATACCTCGTTGGAATCTTGAACGATCTAGCAGGTCAAGCTACTTGGAGGATCTGGGGTTTTTCGGTCGTGGTTTAGGAGGGAACAGCCGGCTAACAATCTTGGTTGGGTATTTCTGGTGCGAGGTCAGTATGGGGCCCTCGGCATGTGCCATTCGAATCGATTCCGCAATGACCACTTTGGGTATACTGCCGTTGGTCTTTCTACCTAGGTCTTGGCGACATCGTATCTCCCGTGACTGTATGCGTGGTCTTTTCGGCACGTTGGCCCATCTATGCCTCGGGGAACAGCAGACACCGCGCCAGCGAGACAGGAAAAGGCCTATATAAAGACTCGTGGGGACCCAAGTGCGACTCCTCACCGGCTACGATTATCCCTCGCCCTGCGAAAAATCGTGCTACCAGAACTGATTCTACTGCTTGACTCGAACTAAAAATTATCATGATCCCCTTGCTCTTATCGCTGGCCACTGGCCTCACACAGGTCGCGCTCGTCGTGGCCCAACCCCTGACCATCGTTGTCAGCGACCCGGCGTCGTTCCTCAACGTTTTGACCGGGCTATCTTTCTTGGGTGTGGTCTCGTGAGTACGATAACTAGACCCGAAAGTAACTTGGCTAATGATTTCGATTCAGCTTTGCGAATGCTGTCCTGGTCTTGTGTGCTGTTCTCCAAGTCTTCTGGAACGTACCTGGTTTGGCCTCGACGGAACGGATTCTCATCTCGATTGGAAAGTCTTTTGTCACTGTGTTCAACTTTATCGTGTCTTTGGTTGGTTTCTTTTATTGGATGAAGCATGGTACGCTCATATCCTTTTGTGGTATACGATTGGTATTGACACGGACCAACAGTTGTTACTACGGCGCGAGCTCTCATGTACTCGGTCCTAAGTGTCGCTCGACTGGCTGGACCGCTCATGTGGAACGAGATCGTGCCGGTGGTTTGCGTGTATGGGAGGTTTTGCTTCTACCATACATCGCTGCCGTTGTGGTTGAGTCGCATCTGTGGGGCATATGGTGAGTGTGGACGGGGATCGACCTCACATTTAATTCACTAACATCTCTGTCGCTAGCTGGATACGAACGCAAGCGCATTGAGTGCGCATCATGGATCACTGAGGCGGTACTCGAATCTGCAACTACCCTCGGCTTGGCGCTGTTTGGGGAATGGGTGCTCGAGGACGAAACCGACGATCGGGTTCAAACTCGCAAGGCGATACGCGCACGAGTCACGCGGAAGCGGGGCAAGATATGTATGGTAAGGGTAGACTGGGCAAAGAGACTCCGCAACTCGCGCCGGGAAGAGCAGCTCTCGGAATACGATGATGCGCTTGAATATCTCCCAGGCAGCAGGGAGGAGTTTACTTTGTCTAGCAGCCCGAGCCAACAGATCGAACCTTCGCTCCTTAACTCTTTGCCTATTGCTCTCCCGCCCACAACGTCCCCCACTCCCCTCGGAGACAGTGCCGGTCAGGAGGAATCCAACAGCCCAACCTCTCCCATCCTTGGTGTATGCACGGCGCAAGCCCAATGCCCCGCCAAACCAGTCCCGGTTTCCAGCCCCGATTCCATCATTGCGTTGGTGTCAGCTATGGAAGGTATGGACCTTGGTGCCGATGAAGTCCAAAAGGTATGTCGCAGCCGTATTCGTCGCCCTAGAGGGGTCGCTCACCAACTTGTGATCTGGAACCAGGCGAACGGAATGAAGAAATCCCCTCGGGTACCGATTTTCCAAGTCCTCGTCAGTTCTAAAGCCGAAGGTCGCACCCCTGCTACTTCGGACGACGACGGCGCGTCTACTCCCACCCTCGAGTCCCCTACCCGTATAGATACGAACACCGTCCAGAGTTTACTCGAAGAGGGCACCCCGGCAGACACCTCAGCCACTACCTCTCCTGCCGTCTCGACGCCCAATTCGAGCACGGATATTCCGCCTGTGGCCGTCGAGGATACGAAGGATTCACCAAAATTCGAGCCCAAGGTCGTCGAAGGCTCGGAATCTTCCAAACCAACAGAGGTGTCCGAATCCAAAGGCGAATCTGATTCAGTTTTGGAGCCCGAAAAGTATGTTCAGCCGAGCGACGGCTCCCAACCAGACATTATCGAGGAGTCTGCCTCTACGGGATCCTCCAGTTCGTCCCCTACTCCAGAAACCTCTGCTTCGACCTCCTCGCTAGCTCCTGTTCCCACATTCGACTCCGAGCCGCCTGCGAACGTCGAACTCTCTCCTGAGCCGGAGTCCGAACCTCGCCTCATCCGCAAACTCCCCACTCGTCGGCCCAAGTTTGCGTCCAAAAACCCTGCCCTCCCACCTTGCAATACTCAGCCACCCCTCCAACCCCCGGCGCACGCACCCGAACGCCAAGAAGTAGGGGAGAAGCCCGAGCTGCACGGGCGACAGGGAGCTGAAGGTCGTCAGGATTTCGCAGAGGAGGGGCCCGCCAAGAGGAGGCGATTCGTTAACAAGGACGCTAGGGAGGAGGGAGTCGCAGCCAGTGCCGAGGGGTCGAAGTCGAATGTCACCCAGCCCGAGGAGAGCGTCTTCTCGCTGGCCGATAAAGCGGACTCGACCAACTACGCTGGAACCCCATCTGGCTCGAGTTCGATCTTTCCCATCGACCCAAGCTTGGACGACTCACAGTCCGCGTCACTTGGAGCTTCAACTACCACCGCGCCTAGGAGTCTCGAGTACGCCTACGGCGGCTGTCCCGACTCCTTTGCTGGCCCGCTTATGGGTCCTGTTCCCAGCTCCCCCGGCCCCTCTCACTCCACCCCCTCGATCCAACCCCCCCTACCGACGCTAGGCGAGTTGGGCCCTGCTCAGTCCGCTTTGCCTGGCCCGACCTCGTCTTTCGACTACGGGATCTCTGCTGCGGACGCGGCCGCTCTGCTCGACCCCAACTACATGAGTCTGTTGGACTCATTCTTGGCCGAGGACTTTGGACCCACCCCCAGCCATGCATCCAGCATGGACGTGTGCGGCGAGTCTGGATCCTCCTGGCCCGACAAGGGCAAGTGGCCTGCGCACGACGTGAACGAGGTACGACGCGAATTGGAGCGTGCTGGAGCTCCTCGTATGGGCGCGGGTGTTGGTCCCAGTGCTAGCACAACCACCAACGACAACTGGATGGGGAACGTGCCTAGCTTTGGGCCGCTGTACGATGGTTGGGCAGATGGGATGTTGGGTGGGGCGGTAGGCGGCGGACCAGTGGGCGGTACCGTGAACGATGGGATGGGATGGACGGCCAATATGGCGGATGGAGGATGGACAGCTGCTCCTCCGGATCACCCCGTGTCGGCCTCGGAGCTCGACATGTCCTTGAGTTTCCTCAACGACCTACCGCCGCCAGAGTTCAACTTTACGGACGAAGAACTCAGTGCGTTGGCGAACGCTCCGGACTTCAACGACGCGCTCTTTGCTCTGGGGAATGTCCCAGCGGGCGGCGCGCCTCTCCCTCAATCCGCTCCAGAGCTGGAGCAATCGTTCATGGCGATGTTCAACACCTCGTCGCCAACGCCGTTGATCACGGACGAAGAACTCGAGGGTTTGGTCAACGGGCCCGAGTTCGCAGCTGCAATCGCGGGATTGGAAATCGATCCCGGGTTGGGCGACTTCGGCCCCAGTGGCTTTTGGATGGGCGACGTGCAAGCTCAAGCCGAAAACGCGGAGCCAAGGCGGCTTGTAGGCAGGATTGCTGGTCGAGAGCGGCGCATGGGGAGGCTCGCTTAAGGGGGGGAGGATAGCTGGGGGCGAGGTGGGAGGTTGGTGCTGGTGTTGGATCGGGTAATTCCCTGGTGGATATTCACCCGAATGATTGTTGACGAGGTTGTTGTGAAGTGACTCGGATTGTAAATACGATAAAACCCAGAAAATATTCATTTACCCTTGCCTTCGGGCGAGGGTTTATTCACTTGAATGCCTGAGGGTTTCTGTTGAACTAGAGTACAGGGACTATAGCATATATGCGCCCTTAACTTCAACATTGCTCTTGCTAAAGATAGCAAGACTGTCGTCTACCAATCTGAGCTTGTAGTGTCTGCCTACCCTAAACAATCCTCGTGGTATAAGAGCGTTACGCATGCCGGTGGTTCGGTGGGTCCATCCTGCTCAATGCAGCGTTGCGCAACCTCCTTCGGCCTGGCCTAGGTGAGTCGGGTCATTGTATAGCACAAATCGAGTGCTGATACGAAGTTTACATAGCCGTCGTACTACCCCTTCACACATACCTACCCTGCTACATCACCATAGCCCTTGCGTCGTAGGTACCTTGTCTATTTTGCCAAACAGCGCGGCTAACCAGTCGATCGCAGTCATTGACCATGCCCTCTTGACCCAAGCTCGTTTAGATCATTTCCGTACCGTCCCCAAGCCAACCCTGCAGATTTTTGTCAAAGATAAGTCTTTTCCTGCCGCCGTCTCCCACGCTGGGTAGCCTCTGCAAACCATTCGCAACCAAGCTACGTTGCCTTGGTCTGCATAGATTATCTGGCATGGACGTCGGCGAGATCTCAAATAAATACCAGAATCAATCCTGTGGTGTATGTTTTTATTGGAACGGGAGGGGTGTTTGGCCGTCTGTACCAATATACATGTGCTACCTCAAATGTCATGAACCGTGTTTGATACACATTTGAATGGATGCGATGTATTGAGCCTAAGGATTCCGTGCGTAAAGTACAAGCCACTGCGAAGAACATGTGTTACAATACAAAACATATGCGAAAACAAGAGTACCCGGGAATCGCATTAAGCCTACCAAGACGTGAGTCAATCGAGGACATTTACGTCACAACTTTGAACGCACCAGATAGTTGTAAGACTTCTTGTCTTCTCCTCGTTCAAGGTACTCTTTCTTTATATCCGATATTCGCTTAATATTCATCTTTATGGAGAGGGCAAGGTCTGCTTACCTCAATCAGTGCTTCTATGCGCTTTTTGATCGCTGCCGGAATGGGGTGGAATCGGTTTGAGAGTTGCTTCGTCACTTCTGAGATGAGGTCGTTGTGGGACATATGTTTTCTGTCTTTCATTACGCGCACGATACAAGCCTGCTCCCCTAGATTAGGCAAGTTATTCTAGACGGTATAGCCCAAACGAACCTCTGTTTGAAGCTTTCGCTCTTCTTCAACTTTCTCCTCAGTCTCTCGCCGCTCTTCTGTTGTTTCGGCTTTGCTCGCTACTGTTTGGATTTTGATTCGTTGCAGAGGCGCGGTAAAGTCGTAGTTAAACGAAAAGGTATCGCTTCGGCTGACATTACGAGTTGCGGGATGCTTGCGAAGAATTTTGTATTTGGCACATGCGAGTGATTGAAGGTGCCGCTGAAGCTCTTGATCTGGGATACCAGTCGCTTTTTGTATTTCCTAGGTCATCAAGTTAGAGGTAGGCTACCCTATACAACGAGTATAGAACTCACCTGATATTCGAGCTCCTCACCAATATCGGTGTCATTGAACGCTAAGAGTACGACCATAGCAAGGGTAGAAACATTGAGTTCATGCTTTCGTGTCTTGAACGCAACCTTGATATCGGCAGAGCCGTAGCCTGGTTGCCAGGCTAACCGACGGCCAGTGTGTCTTGCATAATAGAATCGTTCAAAGTTGGCCATAGCTTTTGCAATTACCGGCGGCATAATACAATTGCTGAGGTTGGTCGTATGCGTGATTGGCCAGAACGTAGATGTCAAGACAGATGTATGCATATCGATTGGAGTTGCGGCCTATGAAATTCTAGATCACTATATCATATAAGAGAAACAGTGAGAACACGTACTTCGTCGTCGTCAGCAACTCGTTGGACAAAAGCGCGGAATGAATCGGTTAAATCAGCTGATAGGCGTATGTCGTGGAACATCCCCTCAAGCTTTTGTGTAAACGCAAAACCGCACTCGATCTAATTGAGGAGTTAGTTTGGCAATATTCGTGATGGAACAATAAATGACATGCCTTAAGCTTGCTCAGCATTCCTCGCTCTGCCTCGTCATCGATAACCCGTGACTGAAGTAGACGTTTCGCCAGATGAGCCTTGTAGTAACGCTCAAAGACATCCTTGTCAGATATGAAGCGGAATACAGAAATAGTTCGGTCAATCAAAGTGTCAACCTCTTCCTCGGTTTTCTACCAGAGCATATCTCATCAGCCAAGGCTTGACATATTACAAATTCGACTTACCCCTTTCATTCCCTTCTTGAGATGGTCGTCAATAAATAATGAGATGAATTCAGACGCCCGTTTATTCTGGTTTATGAACGTTTCGAATGCCTGGACAACACAAATTGAATATAGACACACGAATGGGTATCATAACTGACCTCATTGATAGCAGTTTGGAGCGATACTTCACCTCCCCATGCATGTTTCAAGAGGCGATCGTAAAGGTCTTTGAGGGCCAGCACATTGGTCATCCACTTGACAGCAATTTGAACGGCAGTGCTCTTGCCACCAGCTGGCTCTGCTGCTTTCTTGCCCTCGGTGTTCGGTGCAGGTGCAGCACCTCCTTCATCGCATTCTTCATTGATAGCCTTTCCTCTGTTGATTATCCCGTCTTTCATTTGTCTCCGAAGCACCTTGATCCCTTCTTCCTCGGCAGGAAGCAGGAAAATACGTAATATGCGTGCTAAGTCGTCGGTGCGCTCAGCGTCGATTAGAAGGTCGAGAGCAGTATGGGGCTTGGCGTCAATGATGCTGGAGGCGGTATGAGCATCTGAGCCAGAGAGAAGCCGTGAAGTGTAGGGCGTAAGAAGGTAGCTGACAAGGATATCTTGAAGAGGCGTAGACGTATGATAGGACAGGTAGCTGTGTGTTCGATCTTGCTCTGCGTTGATATAGACTTCCACCTACGCAGAATTAGTATCAGCCTAAACAAAAGATATTTTACGCACTAGACGAATGTATTCTGCTAGATCATGACCTTCTAACATTTCCTTCCCTCTTGAGCTGTAATATGTCTCGCTCTCCTTAAGAATCTCCGGCTCCAGGTACATCTTGTAAACTGTACTTTCGGACGTGATCTTGACAGTCGAGTCGCGAAGAGTAAGCAAGACATCTACACATTGCTTCATTGCACTTCGGTTGATCGTCGCACCATCTCGCTCCATTCGGATAAGTCGTAGTATTGTCGATACGAGCTGAGTCCGAATTGGTGCTTGAGTCGACCGAATGATTTCAGAAAGGAAGAGCTCCAGTCCGCGGTCCATGATCTTTGGAACCCGAGCTGAATCGGTGTACACTCGATCCTACAGAATAGCGAGTGTTGGGTATTTCTATCGAACGGATGAACGACTTCAAAGTACTGACCATATACTTCACTAGATCCGAGATTTTGCTCATGCTGCTCTCGTGATCATCCCACACATCCCTAAACGCCTTCACGAATGCCTCGCCTTCTTGACACATCCCCACTGCGTCTCGACCGTCCAATGTGGCGCGAGGGAACTCGGGTACCAGCTTCTCCTTCACCAGTCGATTTAAATTGTTGGTGACCAGTGTCGTAAGCCCTTGGTAAAGCATTTCTCCGTGTTTGGAGACAACTAGATTGTAAGCATGGCGGTAGTTTTCTTCGAAGGACAAGCTGGAGGCGTTCTTGGCATAGATCTGCTGAATAGCTGACGAAAGTTTCTCCCATGCCTGCTCGTGAGCACCTACAGGCGTGGTTTCAGCATAAAATATCGTGTCAATTACGCTCGAATTAAGCTTACCGGGTTGCTATTTGGTGGGGTGAACAGAAATATGAGGCGTGGTTTGGTGCACGTCATAATATATTTAGTGGCACTCTCACCTTGCGCGGTGGTTTCTAGGATTTAATAAGACAAGTCATTAAAGTGGTAATACATTTTTTCGAGATATTTACTGACAATTTTCCGATTCACGGGGCGTCGTGAAACTGAGCTACTAGCTAAGAGGCCGTGATTAGGGGTTCTTCCTCCACACGCTTGATTATGAGGAAACATACGTGCTGACATGATCGACGATAGTTTTAATTCGTTCTATTTGACTTGTTCCGGAGCTAGTTAGGGCGGTCAATAAGGGAAGTAGCGGGAGGGCCTGAGGTCGGGTCGTTTCGTCGTCGTAAACCGAGGAGGAGCGTATAGGCACGTGACCGTACCACACTACAGTATCTCGATTTGGACATACAACCTTGGGCGTCGTCCAGGTATATCTTGCTTGCATCGCGACTTGAGCACATTGCGGTAAGTCGCCTGCACACATCGGCGCATGATTTTGGCTTTTCTCACATAAAATTTCAACGCTAATTTCTTGAACTAGCGTGAACGCATATATTGTATAGTGTCATTCGGGGTGAGGTTTTTCGTTGGCCTAGCCATGTTTCAACTCATCCCACTTTTCCAGCCAAGCAGGTTTTGACGCGTCCATCTCTGCCTCTATTTCCCTGAGTTGTCGCCGAAGCGGTCCTCGAGGATCTCCCTTTCCTGCTTCAGCTATTCGATCACCTGTAGCCGTATTGATGACGGTTGTGTTAGGAGGTATGTTCTGAGACGGTCGTCAATACACTGGAACTATAGATAAAATTCTACTGACATCAATGATAAATCGCATTCCATCAGCTTTACCAGCAAGCTCCATCCATCTTCTTGTGATGTTTGCAGAAGAGACTGGCTGTATTCTCAAATCCTGCTGCCAGTGTAAGTAGCATCAAACACAAATAATTCGGGCTACCAACGTTCATATCTACTTCTCGCACAATTTTTTCCAGGTTCTCTGGGCTGCAGGAATCGGTAATAAGCTCTGTCATAGCAGGTGGTCCGCCCTTCAGGTCCATTGCCAAGGTACGCAGGTATGTTATAACTATGCCAGCCGGCGAGTTGTTGACCCATGTGTCCGGATGATTTTCGTGTCCCCATATCGCAAAGTACTAATTCCTGGCTTAGGAATGGGTTTTGCAGAATAGAATGGCCAAAGGGACGTACGTCATAGTGACCATGAGCAAGGGCTGTGATATGTCGATCTCCCATCTCAAATTCAGCCAAGTAGACTGGCTGGAGAATTGGATATGCTGCTAGCTGGTAAATTATCTAAGAACGAGCAGTTGTAGATAAAGAAATAAACTGACCATCTTGAATTCAACCGATTTTGGATCCACGTTCCATCCCTCGGCTACTTCTATGTCGTCATAGGGGCATTCCGCCAACGCTTCAGGAATGGCTAGAGGCGTTGTCGTGTAGGGGAGTGCCAGAATTTCGTGTTTACCCTCAAGAGGCTCTAAATGTTCTTTGCTAAATGGCTTGGCAACATCAACTACATTGAACCGGGCGAGCCATCGAGATAGAGGATGGTGGTGGAGTCCTGATTTCAACGTTAGACGAGTTGTGATACAGCTTGTAAAGTCCGTAGGTCGCCAAGACTGAAGCCTACCTGGTAAGATCCCTTCGGCGAAATGCATGATAGTGCCCTGGTCACCGCCCGCTATCCGGCTAGTAAATGACACTATTGAGTCTACAACCCACGTAGGGATGTAAAGGGGCTGCACATCCGTCAGATGAAGCTTGTTGCCATGTGGTATGATACTCGTGCCTTGAATTCCGTTCGTTTAATCCCGGAGTCAATGATTTCGGGACCTATTTGTGTCGGTTCGCAATTGGATGTTGTATGCTGTGTTTCATACTCACCTAGAGCCATCTGCGCATACCCAAGTATACTCGGCAAAAGTCCAAACATTGGTGGTACGAGTAGGTTAAGCTTTGTCTGCGTGGACGCTACATCGTTTCTACGAGGCCAAGTTGGTAAGAGGCGCAGTTTATGGTCGGTCTATTGGGCGAAACTGACGTGAAGGGAAGCACGCTGACTTTTGGGTGATATTTGTCTGCTAGATTCGAGTAATTTCTCAGCAGGTGACTAGTTCTGTTGAGGACGTGCCCGAGCCTTGGCCGGCAGCGAAGGAGCATGGTGGTCAAGGCGATCGTGCCCAGTGATCAGAAGGAGCGCTTAGCGCAGGGTCCACCTCAGGGTCCAGCGTTAGCATGCGACGTGTCCAGTCTGGCCACTGCTTTCCCCACGTCATGGCATCCCCCTCTTTCATTGCCATCGTCACGTTTCTCCTCGCGCTGCTCTCTGTGGTGGCTGCGGCAACCGACTATTACAAGACTCTGGGTGGTAATGAGGCTTCTTCTCACCCGCGCTTCCCAACTCATCCCCGCGCACAGTCGACAGAGCTGCCAACGATGCGACCATCAAAAAGGCGTACAAGAAGCTGAGCAAAAAGTACCATCCCGACAAGAACAAGACACCCGAGGCCAAGGATAAGTTTGTCGACGTCTCACGAGGTCAGTTCATCCGCGCCGCATCTCTGAAATTATGCTCACCGTATCCGCAGCATACGAAGTTCTGTCCGATTCTCAGGTCAGAAACAACTCATTCTGTAGCACTACGAGCCACCTAACATCCACCAGAAACGAGCTATCTACGATCGTCATGGAGAGGAAGGGCTGAAACAACACGAAGGCGGTCACAATGCACACGACCCATTCAATATGTTCTCCAGCTTCTTTGGTGGCGGGCATGCCGAACAATCACGAAAGGGGGCGACCATGTTCACAGAGTTTGAGGTTAGCTTGGCTGATATGTGAGTATCATGGTTTAAATTCTCGAGGAACCATTCTGACACGTTGGCTTTCAGGTACTCGGGCAACCATGTCGAGGTGAATACGATCTTGGCGTCACTGCCCTACCCTGGCTAACAATAACCCCCTTTTCCCCGCGCAGTTCAGAATCAAGAAAAAGATCCTGTGCGACCACTGCCGAGGCTCTGGTGCGGCCAGCGATGGCGATATCAAAACCTGCACAGGATGCAACGGCAATGGTGTCAAGCTCATGAAGCAGCAAGTTTTCCCGGGAATGTTCGCTCAGACTCAAGTAACGTACGTTCGATGTTTTCTCCTTCCATATCTCAGCTTAAATGCGTTCTACTTTCCTAGATGTAACGAATGCGGCGGTCGTGGCAAAGTCATTACCAAGCAATGCCCACATTGCGGCGGACACAAGGTCATGGATCACACCGCAGAGTACGTCCTGGACGTTTCGCCCGGCATGCCGGAAGGACACGAGGTTGTGTTTGAGGGAGAGGGTGACGAGAGCCCCGATCTTGACGCCGGTGATGTTGTATTGCGTGTTCGAAGCGGGAGGGCCAAAGGCGGGTGGAGGCGTAAGGAAAGCTCGCTATACTGGACTGAGAGTATTGGCGTCGATGAGGTCCGTATCCGGTCTTATATGTGCGCTATTCGGATGCTAATAGTACGATCGACCAGGCTCTTCTTGGATTTGACCGAAATATCACACACCTTGATGGTCATACAGTCAACCTCAAAAGGGCTGGCATCACCCAACCAGGTATGCTTTGCTCGCAACACAAACTATACATAAGTAGCTTATTGGTTGTCCTAGGATATGTACAAACAATTCAAGGAGAGGGTATGCCCATTTTTGAAGGTACCGGTCATGGTGATCTCTACGTTCAATATAACGTAGTATTACCCTCTCAATTGAACTCGGACCTCAAACAAAGTAAGTCATACGCAGACTTTGCACTTGCAACGCAATCTAACGCTACTTGTGTACAGAATTATCCGAAGCCTTTGGACATAGAGTGGGAGCAGATAAGGAGGAATTGTAGAGTTAGACGATGTATACTATGCGGGCTTTGGTAGAAAATACAATCATATATAGTGCACACGAGTTGCGAATAGGGGTTCTGAGTATTGATGTTCGAAACGAGGGCTCTTATTACAGCTCTTGGTGTATCACAGATTCCACAACTGATATCACACTTGGGGCTATTTCAGACTCTAGGACAGCATATCAGACTTGAAGGCTTACCTAGCCGTAGCACTCGCGACCTCCTCCAGGAACGATGTAGTAGTATACATGCTGTTTCAATGACGTTAGAGCTTTAAAATACGGCAAGCAGATCGGTAGCCTTACCCTTCTTTCGCCGGGCAGACTGACCCGGAGCACAAGGCCGAGGAGAGTGTTCTATGCCTAGAACTTAAGCGAGATGAAATACACGCATACAGATTCACTCACTGCGATACCGATAATGCGGACTCAGTGGAAGATCCAACGGCGTCAGATAGTGTTTCTAAGCTAAAGAACCACCAGTCAGCCCAAGGATTAAGGAGAAGGCACCGCAGATGTGCATACATTTTTGAAGATGTGGATGTCGTCAAAGAAGAGGTTGAAGAAAGCGTGGTAGTCGGTAGTGATACCGCCGTGTTCGTGAGGGTCTCTGTGAGCGAACCAGATGATCTAGAAGGGCTATGTATGGGCGAGAACTCAGTGTCAATAGAAAGCATGCATTCCAAAATGATCCTGCGCACACCATCAGCCTAACGGGAAGAGTCGCCACAGCTACGACACTATCGTGGGGTTGAGTTGATGTTACAAGAAAGTCTAATCTCCTACGTACCGATCGAGAACGCGGCGTTTGATGATATAGGCGACTGTAAGCAGAAATACACTTAAAGAGAGCCCAATAATGATGCGGTCTATCCAATCAGCGCGTTGCAGTGCTTTGATCAAGACTTGGGACACATCCATGAGGTTGTCGATGCTGGTGTATGAATCTGAAGTAGCTCGCAACGTTTTAGATGATTCCTCTGATCTCACGCAGTACTAATGAGTGGGTCGGGCGAGCAGCCATAGACGAATTGACCCACCAAGCATTTGAGTAGACAATACAGATCTTTCAAGCTCCTGTTGCATTAAACGGGTTGTGCGACGCAATGCTTCAGTGACATCATCCGAGGCCGCCATTAACTTGTCCTCTCTACACATAACATTTCAGATCGTAAATTGTCATTCCGTGGTGTCCTGGACCAAAACTTACGTTGCTTGTTGTTTGTGGGCTTCTGCATCGGCAGCTCGTTTCTCTTGGAGACTGGTGGACAGCAACTCGTCTCGCCTTGATTTCGCATCGTTGTCAATAGCTCGCTTCGAAGCCAGCAAGGCATTGCGAGACTCTGATTTTAATCTAATGCGTAATTCGCGTTTTAGTTCTACTGAGGCCATCCAGTTGATCGTCCGCACCTTGCGAGCTCGTTCGAAAGGTCAGTAACCCACTGCTTGACTTGGGTTCGCTCATTTTCCCGCTCTTGGTCCTCTGCAAGCGTAGAAAAGTCCTGAAAAACTTTATTAGTTGGCTGCACGCCTATTCATTAAAGCCTATGCTTACCTCTAGTCGTTTTGCTAGCGCATCTATGTCGTCACGGAGCTCAGCGGCAAACTGCTGTTGCAATGTCAAAGGTCCTTTGCAGTCCCGAAGCCTCGGAATCTGGTATTCGTTCAAATCCTTTAATATTCTAGAGATCCCTTCGTAGGTCGTCTGGGCTTCAGTAAAGAGGGGAGAGGAGATGGGCGGCATCGTGGTGGTGAAGTGTCAACGTGTCGTTACCAGTAACGCCGGTGGTCAGGTGGCTACCCACCAGCTGGCGTCGATAGCCGCATGATCCTGATCTTGCCCTCACCCACAGCCAAAGATGCCTGTCGTTTATTTTTCCGAATTACCGAGAAATATCGCTCGGAGTGCATTTCGGGATATGATCACCAAGCTGCTTCAGAGCTTGCCAGAGGTTGCAGCAGACGAAGCCCCCGAGTTCACCCTTCACCTAGACATACCTGAACGGCCCACAGCAGAGTATAAACATGGAGGATCGGGAGCATTAGAGATACCAAGTGAAGAACTGATGATTGTCTTCATGGCCAAGGTGTGCCTATCCAATGCAGCCTGAGATCATGTCGCTTATCGTATGCCTCAGCTCAAAACGGAGCCGATGATGTTTCAGTCAGGACGCGTCGTATTTTCCAAAGAGCCTCCTGCACCTTCTGCGATGGTACAACGGTCTGATGGCCCATCCAAAAGTAGGGCGGACTCTGTGCAGCAAGCTCCTCGCCCTGCGTCAGTGGCCGGTAGTCACACCTCTTCGGCGATATCGACCGGATCAAGGATGAATCTAAACAGGACCAATTACATCAGACCACCACCCGAACGGACAGGGCCCAAACCCGAAAACCCACGATATGAGCGAAAGCTCCAGCACAGACTCTCCGTCCTAGGAAAACGAGCCCGGCTAGAGAATTTTCAGTTCGGTGTTCTTCGAGGAAAGGAATTCTCCGCCGAGTATTCTCAGGACGTCCTCGACTCTGGAGGCGACCTCTCGTTCAAGGATGATGAAAAGACTCTGGTGATTCTTTTGGGTGGCACTCACCAGAATCCTATAATGCCCAGCATCGCAATCTCAATTCAGACAATCAATTCAGTAGCTTTGGGAACTGATTACGGAAAACCTTACATGTTCTTGGAACTCCTTCAAAACCCTCATTTCGAACGCGAGGATACCGTTCGGTCTACCACTGGAAATGCCAAGGACGACGTGCGTCGTAGCCGGACGCGGCACTCCGCTCTGGACCCAGCACACAGGCGGGTTGCTCCATACACCTCACGCTGGCTGAAGCTGCTGTTCTATAGCGATGGTTTTTATCCCGACCGTGAGGTCTGCGAGCTAGCAGGACTTCCGCCAGTGAATATGGACCCCGATCTTACATTTGTAAAACGCGATATGTACTCTCTCAAAAACATCAATGCCCTTGAAAAATGGCTCCAAAGTGGTTCGCTGCCATGGGAGGTTGCATTCCAATGTGAGGCGTTGTTCCGTAACGGGGTTTTGGTTCCCAAGGAGTTAATGTCGATCAGTCCTCTCATCGAAAAACTCGCCGCGGAGTCGCCCACCCAGGCTTGCGACGCCTTGATGTCCTTCCGAGCCGATATGGAGGGTGCATGGGCGGCGAAGAAACTTATTGATTTCAAGCATGAGAATATTGTTCCGCTGTTCGAGAAGCATGTTGTCGAAAGCAGCAAAAAAGCGCCAATTAGTCGGTTGCGCGAAGGGAGTAGTGTCTCGAATTTCATGTGTCACCATGTGAAGATTACGCCTACCGCAGTTTTTCTTGCCGGTACGTTTTCTTGCGAGGTCGAGTAATAGCTACTCATGAGCTATCTAGGACCCTTGGCTGAACAGTCGAATCGGGTTATTCGCCGCTACCCAGGTTACGAATCAAATTTCATCAGAGTCAGTTTCACAGATGAAGGGGATACTCGATCCAGATTTGACTTTGAAGTTGATACAAATGCCTTTTCGGAGGCTAGAGTAGGTCGATTCCTCAAGTCGGGTGAGCTAGGATTGCCTATTGTAGCAATTTTGTGCAGAGACCTGATCGAAGTGGGCGCATACAGGCCTTCAGATTGCGAGCAGACACTATGCACTTTTGGGATACAGTCAATCTGGCAAGTACCAGTTGATCTAAACTAGACCAACTGTCTGACAATCCACTGGGCTAAAACAGGTTTCCGCGACCATGCATGTTTCTTCAGCTCCGATTTCGAGTTTGGTGACTTACTTGTTACACCTGAGCTGATCCGGCTTACTTTGGGCAACTTTCCTGAAAAAGTCATGACTTGCCCCGCTCGCTACGGTGCTAGGATGAGCCAGGCCTTTTCATCAACAGATCCTTCTATAACGATCCCGCAGTCTTGTATTACGGCCATCCCCGATATACAGGTTGGTAAGCTCGAGTTCACAGATGGCTGCGGGACCATCAGTCGTGAGTTGGCAGAAGAGGTCTGGCAAGGGATGATCGAAAAGATGCCACGGACTCGACGCAGGCGAAGACACCTGGCTGAGCCAACGCCCTGTGCCTTCCAGATTCGACTTGGCGGTGAGTACATCTTATGGTATTAATTAGTTGCGTTGATACATTCGAATCTAGGTAGCAAGGGTATGGTGAGACTTGACCCAAAGCTCAGCGGAAAGCAACTCTGTCTGCGACCATCGATGACAAAGTTCGAAGCCCCCGGCGAACTTTCTCTTGAGATAGCTCGAGCATTTGAGAAACCTAGTCCCTGCTATCTAAACAGGCGCGTATGATTTTTGGAGTGAGCACTAGCGTTGGCTAACTAAATTTAGACCGTTGATTATGCTCATGTGGACGAACGGGGTCGAGTCTTCCGTGTTCGAGGAGATGATGGAGAGGACACTGAAGGAGACCATTGATGGAATGCAATCCTTCGAAGGGGCTAAGAAGCTTTTACTTCGGAATCGCCTCGGTGGCGCCTTTCGCTTGTCCGACACTTTTGATAGGCTATCAAGGCTACAGCTCGAGCCGAATCAAGCTGGCGTTCGAACGAAAGGATTAGATAAACTACTGAATGGCGCATTGTATCACATCAAGGTTGGCCTAAAGCATAAAGCGAGGATCCCTGTCCCCGAGAGCTACACGCTTGTTGGTGTATGTGACGAAGATGATTATTTGCGACCTCGAGAGATCTATGGTTTGTCTTGCAGAGATCATGCTATGTTAGAATGTACTGAATGTCTCTCTTATCAGCTTGTGTCCAACTTTTCAATCACGCCACCGGCCAAACAGATAGACACTTCCTCAAAGGGCGTATGCTTGTCACCCGAAGTCCAGTCATTCACCCTGGAGATGCACAAATCCTTTGGGCAATTGGGCCACCCCCTCCTGGTTCTCCTTTTGAAGGAAAGGAGAACCACCTACCTAACTGTGTTGTATTTTCTACCCGAGGGCCTCGCCCAGTGCCAAATATGTTGGGAGGAGGAGATCTTGGTGAGTTTCTTGAGAACGCATAGACGAAGCATTTGCTCATGTATCACAACTAGATGGCGTATGTCCCATGGGTACTTGCCAAACGATATTATTGATATCTAACTACTCCTATTGAAAGGACTTATACAACCTTATTCCTTTGCCCGAGTTGATACCACCGCACACATACTCGCCGGCCTCATATCCTCCAGCCAAACTCAAGAAAACTCCTGGGGAAAGAGATAGGTGAATGCTCGTAGCCATATCGCTTGTCAAAACTAATGTTCCTCTAGCACAATCGACGACATAGCCGATTTCATGGTTCTGGTAAGTTGCAGTCTGCTTTTAGCATCTCTTGGTTAAACTCATGATGTTTGAAGTACATCTGCAACGATGCAGTATGTTACTCTCGCCCTAAACCTCAGATACGCGTACAAAATCTCAACTCATATAGCTCGGTGCGATTGCGGTCAATCATCTCGTCATTGCTTCCAGCGCAGAGCTCCGGGCTCGAGATGAGAATTGCATGATAAACGCGGCGTTACATTCGAAGGTCTGTGCTTGGCACTCTGCGGGTTTACCGCCTATGTAATCTGACGTTGTGACAGGCTGTCGATTTCGTTAAGACAGGTTACTATGTGGGCGCTCACGAAATACGCAAGCCCATGTATAGCATGAATATCAACCCTGTCACTGGTATGGGCATGCGGCCAGACTGGCAGGCGGGCCATGGTAGAGATCCTTCAGATGGTCAATATTATGCATGCGATAGGTCAGGAGCTCCGTGTGCCCCTCCATTCGACGAGCTGATCTGTGTTGTTCCAGTGTGCTTGGAAGACTTTTTCGGGCAGTCGAGCTCCCCAAGGGAAACCCTGCGCGAGAATCTACCGACTCTCCCGATGTTTCCAAAGCCATTCAGCTACGGGTAGCCAGTCACGTCGCAAAATATGCAGCAGAAATCAGAGCAACGGTTGATAGCACTGAGACCGAAACCTGGATTCAAGCTCTATTATCTCGGTATATATCTGAACTCAACCACATCTGCATTTCCCATACAATCTCAAGCGAGACCAGCGACCGTGTATCAGAAGTGGAAGTCATGCTCGGGACAAATTTGGAGTCTTCCGCCTCCGATGGCAGTAGCCTCATCGAACGGATGAAGCGCCTCACCAATAGTCTCACAAATTATGTGCGATTGGAGCTTGAAGGCGAGGAAGGTGGAAACCAGTACGAGTGGCTGGGGCGGGCGTGGAAAGCTTACCAACTGACGAGCAAGCTTGGGGAACAAACTTTTGGAACTTTCAGTTTTAGCTGGATTGCACTTGACTCGGTGCTCACCGCACTAAACGCAATTAATCCTGATTTCCTACCAAACACTGGCCCTCTCGTTCCCCTGTTTCCAACTTCAACACTTACTGAAGCAGAGCAGCGGAATTTGGACCGATTTGCCCCAGTTGACCTCGATAATTGGGCATGGGACGATGAATCAAACACTGAAGGGAGTAATCAAGGCGGCACTGAAGGCGCAGGTAAGCTTCTACGATCTCGAGAGGGGGCTATTTTATACTTTTGCAAAAGCCTCAGCCTCTTCCCATGCCCAAAACCGGGGCTCTTACCCCAATGGTCACGGTCAACATTCAAGGGGTGGGACTTCAGGTTGGGGGCAGCGCGGCGGCCACACTAATGGGAACGGAAACGCTTACCGGGGACGTGGGGGGCGAGGTCGAGGTTGGGGGCAATCGTCACAGGGTTCCTACAACAGTGGTCCACAGGCAAATGGAAATGGCTCTCGTGGACAGGCTACACCGAGTAGACCAGGCCGTGCTCGAGCGTTTAGGATTGTGCAATCTTGGTAAGTGTATGCCCCCCTACAAACTTGTTAGCGGCCCTCCAAGCCAGGCACCGAATGATGAATACAAGCAATTGGTTGATAGCTCTCCACCCTCTGATATCCGTGCGCTGTGTTCCTTTGCAGGTTGCTCAGAAACCGCGCTGGATGGGTGTGAATGATGCTGGATGAGAACCTAGAATTTGCAACCTGACTCTTGCTATGCCTTGCACTTTCTAAGCGAAATGCTACAACTGGCTGATGACTTGCATATCCAGATTTTCGGAGAGCCTTGTACCTAGAAAGATAGGAGGGAGGTATAAATGGGACACATTGCTATCGCCTGGCGTTATTGTCCGAATCACTCATGTAAATCAACAAACTGGTATGCGAATGATGTGTGTCATAAGATTGTGCGAACCAGCGGCAGGTCAAGATATGGTACAGATCGGAGATAATCGAAAGTGAGCGAAAGATCAAAGTATCAAAAGACAGTGACAGTGGTAGACACCAAAAAGCAAAGAAACAAGGGGTTGAGTGATATCGTGACCAAAAATAACAATCAAAAGCCGAGGCAAGAGCAAGACACAAGGCGCATCAATCACATAATCTATGAGTGTGACTGACCGATCCGGGAAAATCTCCAAGTCGATTTAGCCGGTTTCGAGTTAGGGATTCCCCCAGATGTTGATGAAGGTGTTGCAGGCTGGGGTGTGTGTGCGTCCTCTTCCTTAATACTTCCCTTCTTCCTAGGCCTTTTCAGCTTGTGATGATCCAATGTCAACAGAGGTTTTCCAGAGGCTGCCTCATCCATTCCACCCGAGGTCCTAACGCCCTCTTCCACTGTGCCAAGTCCATGCACGTAGCCCCCATTTCCATCGAGAGACATGTTAGGCTGCGTATGTGCCTCAGACGACGACTCGCCAATCGACGCCCTACTCGATCGTCGTGCCAACCCAAATCCGCCCGCAATCTTCTGCCTGATATTTCTGAGCGGAGACTTCCAACTTCCTCTTGCTTGATGCGCATGTTCGTCCAGTTGTTCTACCCACTTCTTGTGGAGAAGCTGTTCGAGGTAATCTGGCTGAGGCTGTCCGGACGATGTCATGTCCAACGCACGTCGAGGGGGGCTGGGTAAGCGAGGTGGCGAAGGGGGCGCACGGGGCTTGGCAAAGTGAGCAAAGGTTGCTGCCAGCCTGCTTTGCACTTCTTCAGCCGGAAGCGGCAGCACCGTTTCGGCGTTATCAACAAGCGTAACATGGGCCGTCGTTTCATGCGGAGGAGGAACTGGAGGGATAGTGTACGTGTATGATACATTCCTCGCGAGCCTCATCGGCAGGGTGGGTGAAATTGGCCGCGGTGGGAGTGGCTTGTTATGCCGGGGTGCGATGGGTGTAGTAGGGGAGTCATATATGGCAGTAGGCAATATTTGGCTTTGGGTTGGCGTGAGAGGTGAGCGCGTGGTAGTAGGACTGGGTGAGGAAAACAATGAAGTCAAGCGCGGAGGTGTGGCAGGACCTAGTGTAGATGACGGCGGTCGTGGCATCTTATCGGCCGCCGTTGGCTGCCGCGGAGGTTCCGAGAGTTTAGCCCGCCGAGTGGTGACATTCGGATGGTTGATGATACCTGCGGCCCGTGGTTTTGCCTCGCGTAGCACCATGGATGGACTACCCCGAGCACCCTCCCATTCTGTTCGCTTCGTTTGGCTTGCATCGGGGTGTCCTCTAGCAGCGAACCTCCCATTGGGTCTAACTTTGGCGTTGCGTGTCGGTCGGCGAAGCGCAAATTCATGCAACTGCTGTTTAGCGTGTCGCCGCTGATTGATCGCCTCATTCAGACTCGGTCCAGTAAGACCCGATGAATCGCTCCGCGTACCAAAAGTCGAGCGACCAAGAGTAGAACTGGAAGCGCTATAAGCCGATGGCTTCACAATAAGCGGCTTGGGTACAATCGCGCCCAGACGACGAAACTCCACTGGCAGGTTGGATTTAGGTCGATTAGAGCTGCTTGGATTCTCGGGTAAAAGACAAGCAGAGTTTGACAGCACTCGTAGTCGGCTGAGCGCATAAGTGAGCTGAGCGATACGGGTTTTTTGATCGTCGAGCCTCCTGAGTGTATCGAGTAATGCACGATCCCGTTCGAGATGCTCGACAACAAGCTGGTCAAATTTCTCGACTGGCACGCCTTCGTCAGGTTTCGGGGCTGCAGCCTCGTCCATATGGTTATCGTTAGACGAGCGGGCTGTGCTTGGTGGTGAAGGAAGTGCGGCCGGAAGTGATGTGGTAGCATCCGCTGCGGACCGGTTGATTGGCGCCAACGAGGACCGGTTGCCATAGCGAGCCTGTGGCGGTGTCAGGGATAACGAGGACGAGGACCGCTCAAGTGATATAGTGCTCCGAGGCGGGGTTGGAGGATGTGAGGCATGTGAGAAAGAGGAGGAATATCGTGAGTGGGAAGATAGGTAGCGACGACTGGAAATGGTATAGTCGTCGCCTTCTTCGTGGTCTGGCCCGAACAGCTCGTCTGAAGATGGATACGCCTCGGTTTCGTCGTCAAAACCTGGCTTATTTTCGGGATCAACCGGTAGGTAAAGCGAGCTGGCAAACGACGCCACCGAGGTTTGCCTCGCATGAGAATGAGACGTAGATATTTGCTGTTGGGTGCAGTAAGACATCAAAACATGGACGGAAAGTCAACCGAGTGGCTTACTACAGATGAAAACTTGTTGGGTGCTTGAAGTGACATCGTAGCCGGAACAAAGGGAAAGGCGGTGTGATTCTCTCTGCGCTGGGGGTAATCACGACAAGATAGGTCTGGCAACCTGGCCTTTTGAAGCGGCAAGTTAGTTGCGGCAACGCGGGTGGCATCAGAGGATACGCTCACCAAAGCTACCGGCATAAACAGGACGTGATTAGGGGTTCGGAGCGGCTGTGTGTTGGTGACGACACTCGGGTGCGTTGCTGGGACTAATGCAGACCGAAAAGGATAGACAGAGGCAAGACAGTGGAAGAGCAGGCTGCGGTTCTCCTGTGGAGCCTAAACCGGGGGACCTGAGTCCAACTGGGTCGCGTTTTCACAAGATTCGGAAGTCGTGCAGGTAAGGAACGTAGCCGAAAGAGGACAGTGTTGCAGAGGCGCACGGTACCCTGTCGTCGAGCGCGCGTCGAGCGAGAGAGGCGCCCAAAGGAAACAAGTCACAAATGAAGGAGAGCAAGTAAAAACCGGTCCAAGGCTCGGACCCCTCACCTGATCTCACCTAGGGCCGTTGACGTCTACCCACGTGACCGGCGTCCAACAACCGTTTCATTGCCACACATCCGGTGACCCGCCAGGCAACCGTCTCGCAAGTAACCCGCCTCCATTTTATAGAGGAACATTCTGTACTCGGATGGATCTATAGTCGGATCTGAATACGATGCACTTGCCGCCGGCAGAGATGGGCTTATTCAAATGAAATCAAGCCCTGTATGCGTCGATTGTTAATGTCCTTCCAGCAAATTGGGAAATAGTGTCCTGGATCTGGCTTTCTCTCGTTTTCTGCTAATTAGACAACCTCGATCATAAGCGGCTTTACTCGGCCATGTCAAATGAGATATATACCTCCTTTACCCCTATCGAGCGTTCTTGCTACCAGGCTCGGTCGCGCAAACCATCATGTAATATAATCGATGATACGACAAACTGTCCGAAGCTCGGTCTGAAATTCTGCTCTCGAATAGCTTCGACACCCACACTGAACCCTATGCGGGCAGTCGTCGCCGGCAACTTCTTTAGGCGGTTATTTGTAGGATACACATAATCAACTATTTGTGAGAGGCCAAATAGTTTGGTGCCCAAATTGGCCAGGCCCGCATCTTTTCTCGGGCTTTCTAATACAGCGACTAAAACGGGACAGTGCCCGGATAGCATAGCTACGATTGCGTCATTCACCACCACCATTAGGCTGAGTGAGCAAGCGCTGTGGAAGATGTGCTGACTGAGTCAGTGTGGATGCTTTCTAAACACTCGATCTACTATAACCTATAAGAGAGCTTTCTATCGGCTTATCGATTCCACGCCCATCAACACTGGCTTCTGCTACTGCTCGCCGCCTGCAAAACATACTGTCTACGATGTCTGCCTCGAACACCCCGCTTCTCTACACTGTTGGCACCCCCAACGGTAAAATTCCACAGTTGTGCTCATGATCGTCCGCATTTCTAATATACCCCCTGCAGGATTCAAGCCATCAATTCTTCTCGAAGAGTTGAAGGATGCGTATGAAGGCTTTGGTTACGATTTCCAGAAGATTAACTTCCAGGTATGACGATCAGACTATATCTCCTTTCGATGTAGTTACCAACGGGTGCAATATCAGACCAACGAGCAGAAGGAGCCTTGGTTCCTTAAAGTACGCATCCCACTCGTCTACATAAACAGCGTCCCCAAATTGTAGTTCTTAGATCAACCCCAACGGACGCATCCCTGCTTTGGTTGATCGCTCACGGGGCGACTTCAAGGTCTTTGAATCTGCAGCTATTTTGCTCTACCTTGCTCAGGTATGACTTGACGTCATTGCGCTCTTGCCGCTCCTAACTGGGCTGCTCTTATCTAGCATTACGATAAAGAACACAAGTTCAGCTACGACCCTGCCCAGGACGCTGATCTTTATTCGGAGCAGCTCCAGTGGATCTTCTTTTCGGTATGTCTCCCGTGAGAACATCTTAGGACATCAAACTAACAGCGTCTGTGCGATTAGCATGGTGGGATCGGCCCTATGCAAGGTCAAGCCAACCATTTCTATCGATATGCACCAGAGAAAATGTGAGGATATGTGCGTACTAACTACATCAGACACGAGACGCTAACTACCTATTCCAATCTCCAAGTCCCTACGGCATCAATCGTAAGCAAGCAGGTTTACTAATCTATATCACAAATCATTGACGGAATTTCTAGGATATATTACCGAAACAAAGCGTCTGTATTCTGGTAAGAAAAATGTTTAGATTATGGAATCATGGTAAAACTCTTGCTAACAGCATTTCAACTTGTATAGTATTGAACGATCGTCTGACTGATCGCGAG
Source organism: Ceratobasidium sp. AG-Ba (assembly GCA_016906575.1). Lineage (NCBI taxonomy): Eukaryota > Fungi > Basidiomycota > Agaricomycetes > Cantharellales > Ceratobasidiaceae > Ceratobasidium > Ceratobasidium sp. AG-Ba. The sequence continues at coordinate 1,888,003 of CP059612.1, read as the reverse complement.
TATCTTGTTGGCCCGGGGAAGGGCAAATATGGCCTGGCAGACATCAACGCATTCCCATGGGTGCGTAGCTGGCGGTGGGCGGGGGTTGAAAACTTGGATGCATTCCCTCATGTTGAGGTGCGTTACAATAGTCGCATCTTTTGTTTCATCTACTAATCATAGTTGCGCGCCGTACAGGCATGGCTTAAGCGCATTTCGGAACGTCCTCAAGTGAAAAAAGGTTTAGACGTCCCAGAGCCACAGAAGCCACCCATGTCCAAGGAGGAGGAGGAGAAGGCGGCAGAGGAAGCTCGCAAGTGGATCTTTTCAGGACAACAAAAGTAAAATGGAATGTTCAGTCGTGGAAATAGCTAGAAAATTTGACAAGCCCGTATGCCATCGTTCGAGTTTATATGACCCTTGAAATTCGATCATTTATACATAGTTTGATAATGAAACAACTCGAATATTTATGTCTGATAGCCTGTGAAACAAATCTCACATAGCAAGGATAGGCGTGCCTATGGGCGATTGAAGAACACTCTTCATTCTAACGTAGACTCGGATCTTACGCTGAAACCACACTGAAACACTCGCTTTTGTCCATTTGATATTTTCAGAAGTTTATTTTGACCAGAATGCTCCAATTACTGCGCCCTCGATCGTATCCATAGTGTCACGACTCGAGTTAAGACTGCTCATAAAATAGGCAACGTTGCCGAGCGTACGCGCGTTTAACCCGTATTCACACCCATCCCTGGATAATTGCTGTTGAACAGAAGTCAGAAACTGTTGAGCAGTATTTGCTTGGTAGCCTAACAAGCGGGTAGAGTTAGCTAATTCGATACAACCGAGTGAAATTCCCACTTACCCCCGTCAGGATCGCGCAGTGTCACCGCAAAGAGTGTCCCGAGCGACATGACCTGTTCAACTCTTGGGTCTCCAGAGACTGCGTTTACAAACTCCGAGTTCCACATTGTCCAAACGCCCTCGAACGAATTCCCTTCTGACGCCTTCCAGTCGTATAGCCTCCCTGTGCACCTTTTCTTTGCTGTTTGCCAATCTTGCGCTTGTGTGACCAATCGCATTTCATCCATTGCAGCATTAGCGACTGCGCAGCCAATAGGGTGCGCAGTATAGCTGTGTCCATGCAACAAAGCGTCAACCTTTTGTGCGCCTGGGTAGTTGAATGCTGAAAAGATGGAATTGGTCGCAAGCGTGACACTGAGGGGAAGGAGTCCTCCGGTTAGGATTTTTGCGTAGACCGCGATGTCAGGCGAGGTTCCCAAGATCGAAGCGGGCGTCAGAGGTCCGAGTCGATGTAAACCCGTAAAAACTTCGTCAAAGATTATGGGTAAGCCAGTCCAGTCGGGAGCCGAGCCTTGTGCTACACTTGTTTTGAACAAGTCTGACGAAGATCGCACTACGTCAACCAGTATACGTTGGAATAGGGGATCAACAAAAACCATTCCCCCTGCGCCTAGGACGAGCGGTTCGAGCAATAACGCACCAAATGCTCGCCCTTCTGTAGTGAGCCGTTCGAGTTCGCCACGAATGTTCTTTTCGTATGCCTTGGCCAAGGGTGTATGCAGCCGAGAAGCTATATCATAAGCGGCTGAAACGGATGGGAAAGCATGCTGGGCACCAGAAGGATCTATGATTTGAACTGAACCGTTGTAGACGCCGATAGTGGGTGGGTCAAACCAAAAACCGCGTTCCCTATGCCATTCGACGGCTGCGTTGTACACCCCACCCTCGCATGCGTCCATGGCACCGATGGTATCGCCATGATAGCTCCCTTTGATGCCCAATATTCCTAGTTCAGGTCGCGCGTTGCGATTCAAGCCAGCTTCGCTCGGGTCTACCTGTCTGCGTCGAAGTGCGACAGCTCGTACGGCCATCTTGAGGGCGACTTCGACAGCCGTGCTGCCGTCATCCGAGTAAAACACACGCTCGGCCCACCCTGCGCCCGGACCCCGAATCAGGTTCTCGGCGAGCTCGAGCGCAGGTTTATGCACAGCAAGAGGGAAGAGTACGTGGCCATATCGGCCTGCTGCGTTGGCTGCTGCGAGCGTGAGTTTAGAGTTGGCGTGGCCAAAGGCTTGAGTCCACCAGGAAGCGGAGCCGTCGATGTGGGGTCTGAGAAGCGATTGAGGTTCTTCGGTAGGTGCATGGACGAAAAACGAATCGTTGTGTGCACTGTCGATGGTCGTGACGTCTTTCTCGGGGGACTTTATGAAATCGTGTTGAACAAATGGCCACCAGAATGTACGTTCTGCTCGATGGGGCATGCTGCCGAGTTCCTTCAGTCGACGTTTGTGGAGTTCGGCTAGTATTTGCTCCGCGCGCCGCATTTCGCCTTCCCCATCAGAGATGGCAGAATAATAAGAGTCCATATTGGCCTGATCTTGAGCCTGGCTAGGAGCACGAATGGGAGGGGGCGACGGGGAGCATAGTGCAATACCCTTTTCAGCGAACCAAGGTGCGAGGTATTCGTGGTTTAGATATGCTTTCGAGGATGTTGGGTCGAGCATGCACAGGACGAGATCGATATCATATCCCCGTAAATGAAGGGATTCATAGGCTGAGATCGTAGAGGAGATCCCTCCAAGACGTGAATCGGCGATCAAGATCGTTGGAAGGCGGAGCGGCCGGTACGCGTCGGACTGGAGGGTGCCCGAGAGAGCAGGAGAATGTACTCCTAAGGTGTGTTCACGTCAGAAGTTGAATCGCCACGGCCAAGTTATGAATGGAGGGCAGAAAGTATCTGATAGATAGCGCTCACCTCCTGCGGTTTCCACAAACATGGAACCAGTTGCGTTTTCCGAGGCACATTTGCGTATATGCTCGGATACTCGGCGTATGAACTCTTGATCAGTTGGCGCAACCTAGATTGTTGCAAGTCGAAAAATGCATACAGATTTATTGAAGTGCTTACCTGTGATTGATCCCGGGCTGCCGCGAGGTGAGGGCTTACAGGATCACTGTACCTGTACAAGCAATCAGCAGTGATCCGATCGCCCCGTGGCCCAGCGAATCTCGATACATGACTGTGAAATGAATCGGATGAGGCATCGAGCATATGGTCGTGGTGGCCAGCTCACCGGTCATCCGCATCCGCCGCATGCCCTGTACTGAGCGGCTTGAGGTAGAACACGCGCCGAGATGTGGTAGCAGCGGCTCGAACAAGGGCGGTGGTCAGCACAGTCTTGCCGACGTCTGTGTTGGCCCCGAACACTTGATGGACTCGGAGGTGCTTGTACAGATGCGCCATCGACGTAGTCTTGAGGGCCTGGTCGATGCCGCAGATTGATATATCTGCCGAAGAATATCTGTGCTGATTGTCCGATTGACAAACGGTGGGTATATGCTAGGCTATGCTGACTGCTGTGAGAGCCCAAAGCGTCAGCCTGGTCACGTGCCATGCAGGCAAGGGGTGCCTTGCCGAGACGCATCGCCCAGCACAGGTTCGGAGCGCCTTGACATCAGCCGCAGCAACCGTCTCACACAGGGTGCCCCTCGCCGCGGTCGTCCAGGTCGGGTTACAAATAATCTCCGGACAAGCAAGTGATTGACATGCACCCCTCCCCAGATGGCACTCATCGACCACATCCAAGATGCTGTTCACAAATTTATCCCACAAAAGAAGGAGACATATCCCAAGCCGTTGAACACGGCGTCGGGTGGCATCGGCCACGGCATGCAGTTTGACGACGAGGTGAGCATGGGCTCTCATTTCGCCTTGTTCGCTCCAGGGGCTCAAGGCTACTTGCGTCATATTGCAGATGCCACTATCGAAACCCGCGATAGTCTACCATGCCTGCCAGTTGTTCTTCACGTTTCTTGCAATATGCTGCTTTGCCTCGGTTGCATCATTTCAGGCCAAATGGAAAATCGGTCCATGTGAGTGTACATCCTCGACGACGCGCGCCGAATCTGATTCGAGTTCTGCGCAGCTGGGCTTTCAGGATTCGCGCTCTTTGTTGGCGTGACATCGTTCCTGCTATCTCTGTTCTTGCTCATGGTCCCAGTCGTATACGACAAGTATGACAGACTCGTCCGCCTCGCCCGCGCTCTTCAGGAAGTCCGGGTCATGTTCATTCTCGCGACGACCGGACTCGTATGGAGTCTGCTCATCAGGTACGGTGCACTAGTTCAAGCGCTCACTATAGCAAAACTCATCCGGTTCACCGCACAGCTTTATTACAACCATCTCAGGTACCAATACCCATTACCCACAACTTAATAGACCCCTAACCATGATATCTAGCGTTTACCCAGCCTGGTTGCAAAAATCCGGACAACGATCCTCATGCAGATCTTGGTGATGATTTCAAGAAGCAGTTGGGTGGTTGGTGTGGCACCAAGAAAGCAGGCGCCGTGTTCTTCTGGTTGGCCTTTGCAGCCTGGGTAGCTACCTTTGTAGTGGCTGTTCTCGAATGGCGCTCGGGCAAGATTCGCGGACGGAGGCGTGATACTGGCCGCGAAGAAGGATTCGTTCCCCCAGTGATGGATGACACCGAGAGCGTGTTCTCAAGGACAGACGATTACAGGCGGCCTGCACATGACGAGGACGATGACGAGGACGATCGCAATGACCATAGGAGTCCGTTTGCTGATCAACCGCCGCAACTTCCTCCGCCATCATTTGCACTTGATCCCCAGCCGCGGGCGAGCATGGACGCCTATGGTGCGTTCAACGACCCTGTACCAAGCGGCTATGGAGGCAACGACCCGACTTCGCCGGTTGGAGGTGCTGGCAGGACGCAGCACGCGCCGTCTCCAACTGTTAATGTGGCCGACCCGTACGCGCAGATTCGGGCGAATCTAGGAGGATCGCCTTCGTTCGGATCTCCAGTCACTGCGCCTGCTCCTGCGCCTGTACCTGCACCTGCACCAGCCCCCGTCCCGGCCCCCGCTCCATACATCACGGCACCACCAGTATACACCACGACCCCACCGACTACGTTTGGAGAGTCGACGTACGGAAGCGCTACTGGCGCTGCATCGTACGGTCAAGCTGGAGGATTCGCTGCACCTGCTCCACCACCAACACAGCAGAGCGGATATCAGTACCCAACATATCAATAGACCAGCACGCTGTCAAAGGGAGGTCGAGTGAAAGGATGGACTTGAATTCGAAGCGTAATTATATGTGGCTACTGGTTTATTGAGCACTACAGTTTATTCGCTTGCTGTACTGATATATTTGTAAAGTTCTGGACAAGTTTGGGCTGAAACATAATTTAGATGATACCCTTGTTGAGCGCCCGGCGCCTGGGGAGGAAAGGGCCAGGCAATTTGAGTCACGCGTCAGAATTAAGAATTTGGATTGGATTGGCAAGGCTGCTGGACGCTTGTTCTTGCCTGGGCTCCGATGGAACTATAGACACGACTGTATCAACTCGTCATCGCTAACTTTATATCCTTCTGCAATCTGCGCTTTCAACGATTCACGTACTAATTACCTCTTTGCGGCTTGCCACCACCGTCGTCCCCCCTCTCCTAGTTGGCCGCCACCAGCGGACATGTCTGCCGAACAGAACATCCTGAGCGCCATCGCGATTGCGTCCGACCCGGCGCAAGATCGAGCACTGCAGAATGAAGCGGTCGAGTTTCTGAACACGGTGCGGGCAGGAGCAACAGAGACGTGGCCAGTTGCGCTGAGGCTGTTTGTGGGCGATGATGCGGCGCAACGGGCCAAGCAGAGCGTACATGTGCGTCTCTTTGCCCTTCAGGTCCTCGATGAGCTGCTCGACAACCGGTGCGTGGTCTGCTCGGAGCCGGATCTGATCGGTGCTAATTTATTTCTCTCTTGATCCATCGCATCTAGCCAGGAAGAGCTCGTCAGTGCCGGACGTGCACAGGAGACGTACGCCACCCTCCAAGCAGCGCTCGGGGCGTACATCGAGTCCGAATACGTGTCTGGACCAGCAGAAGCCAGCGCCCCTTGTGAGTTGGCATATTATTCATTCTGAGAGATAGAAGTGCCCTGACAAAAGCTGATAACCAGTCATCCGCAACAAATTCTCTCACACCCTCGCACTCTTATTCCTCTGCACCTATCCCGACCAATGGCCGACATTTTTCACCTCGATCTCCCCGCTGCTGCACACGTCCCCGGGAGCCTCGACTCCCGCCCTCAACCCGCATGTCACTACGTTCTTCCTGCGGCTGTTACTCGAGATATCAGGCGAGATTCATGACCAGACGCTCAAGTCTGCTCGTTCTTTTGCTGCGAGTCGCCATGCACGCGACGGTCGTGTACGAGATGCGGTGAGGACCAAAGATGCGGTTGGCGTGAACAGTGATGTATTGGGCGTGCTCGAAGAAGTCGCTAGACGATTGGAGGCCGTTCGTGCTGGGGGCCCTGTTGGAACGGATGGGCTTGGTGCACAACAGTTGACCGAGCTTGTCGAACTCGCTATCCGCGCATTTGCTAGTTATGTTCGTACGTCTCGATTCGGTCATATTATCGTCGCGCATACACTCAGCTCTTTCTACATCTAGCTTGGGTTGACATCAATTTGACCGTCACGCCCGTCACGATTAACATCCTCTTCAAACTACTCTCCGACCAAGCACTCCCGATTCGACTCGCGACTTCTGCAGCCATTTTGCGTATCGTGCAAAAAGGCCTAAAAGAGCCGTCTGACAAACTTCAGCTTCTGCGCGTCTTGTCCCTCGGCCAGGTGCTTGATATGCTCGAAACCAAAACCAGAATCACTGGGGACAAGGATGACGCCGACCGGGACGACGAAGTGTCATATCGGGAATCGCTCGGAAAGTTGACCAGCGGTTTAGGATTGGAGCTGCTCAAGTTTTGTGATGATGTGAGTCAATCTTGGTTCATATCGTCATCACCAGATAGTTTACACTCTCGGTCACCTGTAGCAAGCCGCTCCGCCCCCTGACATCGCTGCCGGTGCAGAAGAGCTTTTACAGCAGTTGTTGCCAATCATGTTGAGGTTCCTGGCCGACGAATACGACGAGACCTCATCCTCAGTATTTCCTATGCTCAGCCAGATATTCGTCGTGGTAGGCCTTTATTTTTGCCTTTTGCGACTCTCTCGATTGATGAAAGTATTGTCACTCAGTACAAACGCGCAAAGAAAAATAGTCCCCAAACCCATCTTACATCCGCCAAGCGTACATTCCTCGTCCAAACACTCGAAATTCTTCTACAAAAAATGCGCTGGGATCCTGACTCTGATCCAGATGACTTGGACGATGATGATCGAGGGGCATTCGAGAACCTACGCAGCGACCTGCGCTTATTCCTTGACTCGATCTCAGCGATCGATGAGGAGCTCGTGACGAGCGCCATCAAGGTCCTCGCGATGAATACACTTGGACAGGACGGAGTTGGCTGGGCGGATGCCGAACTCGCGGTCTATTTGGTCTATCTGTACGGAGAGTTTCAAAAGGGGGATAAAAGTGAGCACCCCCTCTGTGCGGTTTATCGCCACCGGTACTAAAGGGAATCACGCTGAAGACAAGGGCCGCCTAGCGTTTGTTAACGTTCCAGATGACGTTGCGAAAGACAAGCGCAAACAGTCCGACTGGGCTGCATATCCATTGACACCTCATGGGGAAATGATGGATGCGCTCATGAGATCCCAGATTTCGGCCTATCCCCACAACGCGGTGGCAATCCAGTATTTCGAGACCGTTGGTCGATATGGTGATTTCTTCAAAGCTCGGAAACAGTATGTTGAGGGTGTCTTGACCACGTTTATTGATGCTCGGTGAGTCTGTTTCCTAGTTATGATAAACCTTGTGTTGATCGCTCTGGCGTTGATAGCGGCATCCATCACCCAAAAGAAAGTGTTCGACGCCGAGTCTTTTACATCTTTCATAAATTCATCAAAGACTGCAGACTTGAGATCCCGGCCGAGTATGTAACGACAATTATCGACAGTATGCGTGACGTGCTCGTCGTACGCGCTGAGCTCCCTGAGCCTGAATCATCAGAACAAGATCTATTGAGTGAGGCTTTGAGTAGTGCCGGGCTATTCGATAGTCAACTATATTTGTTCGAGAGCGTGGGGACGTTGGTTTCACTCCTTGGGAAAGACCCCGACAAGCAGGCCACTGTGCTGCAGGTAAGTGCTATCTCAACTATTAGATAATGAGTATACTCAGCTCTTGACCCTCTAGTCTATTACCAGCCCACTGCTAACTAGCTTGGAACAAAGCATACAAACTCCAATTAACGGTCCACAGGATATTCTTCCTATTCTCCAAGCCCACCACGTTATCCGTGCGCTCGGTTCTGTATCCAAAGGCTTCCCGGACGTTATTGGAGCCACCCCTGTGCCCCCACCAGCGTGGGTTCTGGTCCTGAAGCAAGTGGCCGAAGCAATCTTGGTATCTTTAGAGGCTATGAACCAGCATCGGGCTATTCGGGACGCGGTACGTACTGAATTAGTAGTTGAATGCTGCGCGAAAACTCATGGTTTACGGAATAATAGTCACGGTTTGCGTTCGCTCGGATCATTGCATCGACCGGATCGAACATCACGCAATACATTCCAATGCTCATGAATCGGCTTATCAGACAATCCCAACCGGTTGAGCTTGTAGACTTTTTGTCGTTCTTGTCGTTCACAGTCCACAAGCTGCAGGTTAGTCTAGTTCTTGACCCCATCCAGCAGTCGACTAAGTAACTTGCGTTTTCAGAACGAGATCTTCAACGTGTTGGACGAATTGATCTCGCCGTTGAGCACCCATATCTTCGAACTTCTCGCTAGACCCGTTGAAGGGACCGATGATCGACTGCAGCACAACGACACGAAGAGAGCATATTTGGAGTTTGTGACCCACATCATGACGGATCAAATGCACAGTGTCTTCGTTTCTGAAAGTGAGTCTCTCTGGTGTATAATCCTGGCTCGATCAACCTAAACCGTATTCTCTCTAGGAAATAAGGACCAACTTCCCAACTTTGTTCAAAGCATTGCAACTATCGCGGAGGACGTTTCTGATCCGGCCAGTGTGAAATCTGCATTGTCTTTTCTTACCAAGTCGACGACTGCGTTTGCGCAAGATCCCAGTGGACCAGGTGCACAGCCTAAACCGAATGCGCCGGCGGTCATAATCCAGCTAAATGCGGTCCCGGGGTATCAGACCTTCATCTACGAACGACTCGTGCCCCTCGCGTTTACCATCCCAGCAAGTCCATCATACAACGTGAAGGACGGACAAACCTTGTCGGTAAGTCAGCAGTCAGTGTGTATGTATTGTATGTTTAAACCTGTTGCCTTTGCAGGCGACCATGGAAATTGGTGCGCTTCTCAAACAAATTTACCAAGCGCGCGGTCAAGAGGCTATCAAGTACATTGCCGAAGTATACCTCCCGTCTCAAAACTGGCCCCCGGCACTTATCTCTGAATTTGCGACCAAATTGACTGAGCTTGATGTCAAGCAATTCAGGAGATACTTTGCTGATTTTGTTCGTAACTCGGCCAATTCATAACCTTGAGTTTGTTTGGGTTGTTGGAGTGGTAGTTTTCAGTTGTCTTTATTTACGTGTGGTGGAATGGATCACCCATGCTGCCTAGTCATGGCTGCTTCGGAACGATGAACTAGACGAAGCCGGAATTACCATGCAAAGAGTGATGGTCACAATCTTTGGGTGTATGTATGCGCCCGTACAACTGGAAAGTCTCATGACTTGTATTAGGGTGTGCTAACAAACGCTTTCAGCTGTTCGTCTGTCACCGACGATATCAGCAGTGAGTATTCAGGGATCGCCGGGAGCTTGGGTAAGAACCTGTCAAGCCACCGGCAAGAGCTTGGGACACACCGCCAAAGTTCAGAGTGTCCGGCCCAACCGAACAAGTAGGCAGGTGGATTACAAGAGCCGTCTCTCCGTGCGCTACCAAGACCTAGGAGAATAGGCGAAGGATTCGAACACATGCGTCGCTGCGTTTAAGTCCAAGGATTGAACTTCATATTCAGTTTCTGATATGATTGAGTAGAAATGGACTATATGCGCGAGTGGGTCTAGCCCCGGCACTGCCACAGATCTGAGCGGATCAAACTCAAATCAGTGTTGAATCGGACCCCGCGCGACGACTCCACTAAAGGTTATCTTGTTTATTTGCATTGATATAGCAATGACCTCTTGCCACCAGACCCAGCTGGTAGCCCCCTCCATCGCTATCCCCTGCTGGACGGAATGGCGACAGCCAAGGTCACCCCTCTGACTGCCGCAGATGTTTGGTTTACTGCCAATTTCAGACAGGTTATCAGTATGAGCAGGTGCCAGACTCGGACCGTCCTGCAGTTGACCTCGCCCTGGATAGGGAGGCGGCCACAGCGTCCTAGTCCAGCGGCAACGACCCACATGCCCTCCCAGGTTACTCGCTCCACCCCCGCTTCCTTGGCTGAGGGTCTTTCCGGAAAGCCCAAGGATACTGGCGACGCTACCCCGGCCTGTGGCAAGTGGTTCTAGTCTAGTGACATCACCGCCCGGCTAGTCGGAGCAACCGCGGACCCCGTTGCTTTGTTGTGCGTAGACCCACGACCGAGCGTGACGGTCCATACTCTGCGAGCGCTTCGGCCCTCGCCGCTGCATTTTCTTTGCCGGATGCTCGACCACTTTGGTCGACGCCCAATTGACATTGGCCGCCCTGGCCCTAAGCGCCTCGCCGTGTTATTTGTTGATAGCAAACGCGACACAGATAACGGTAGGCCCTTGTTCTCCGCATTCGAAAAAAAAATCAACATCGCGCTTATCTGCCATGTTCAGACGAAACGCGAGGGCCTCGGTTGTCTTGGTCCACACCTGCCTCGTCATCGCACTCAAGAATGGTCAACCCCTATTGCCTCGGCGAGGCTAGTATCGTCAATGATGGTAAACAGACCCTTTTGAAAACGACGATTTATATTGACTTTTCTTGATTAGTGGGGTTGAACCTCGTATCAAAGCGGTTCGCAGTCAAGTATCGGGCTGATACTGACTTTGCTGCTGAACATCTTAGGAAGTTTGAGCGCCAAGTCGCCAAGCGTATTCGCGAAGGCCAGCTCGACAAACTTGAACCCCTTAGACGAGCTGTACACAACTGCCTCGCGCGCGTCGTCGACCTCAGGGCTGGCACAAAGGAAAGGGAATACGAGGATGCTGCCCGTGCACGGCGATCCAGAAACCACTCTCGAACAAGTTCCTTCAAGCTTGATCTCGGAGGCACTAGGCGGCCCCGTCGAGCTCGTCCGACTGTTCAACCGCTGGATCTAGAGGCCGCTTGTTTCGAGGTGGCAATATCAGATTCACCGCCCGAATCGCCTACTCCAACTACTCCGGTTGATGATTCTCCAACCGATCCGGTCGATGTTTTTAGGGAGGATGAAGGATTCGTTCAGGACTATACCCTCTGCCAAAGACATTAGAGACAATCATTTTTTTCTACTTATTCCAACTCGTGTGCATCTCCATTCCGTTCCTTTCTTTATCATATAGATCCATTATATACTTGTATATCATTGACTCATAATCGGACCATCAGCGTGTTCGAGAATACACCCTACGCGGTTTCAACCGTAGCCGAGGTTAAGCAATAGCAGCCAGTCTCAAACACTAGACTATGTTACAACACAAAGCTTTATCAGAATCCAATCACACCTGAATATCATCACACTACTACGCAGCTCTGTAAATAATTGCATCATATATAACATTGCAGCATATAACACAGGCAAAAAAACAAGGATAGGGGCATATACAACAAGCAAAGTAAAAAAAAAAAAAAAGGTCCACACAATCCAGACTGGTCCAAAGCAAGAGGCCGGAGGAGCACAGCGCAGGAGGTCAGATCAAGAGCAACTCCAGCAAGGGCAGGCAAAGAGCAGAACGAAGATGGGCGGGTGCTACAAAAAGCAAATATACAATTATATACCTACACTCACACACGTCCCAGGTCTGCATCGATCTGCTCACCCCACCTAGATTGACCAAAAGCGCTCATTGGCGGCGCGCGCAGCAAGCCATCCAGTCCAGCAATCAACTCCTGTCCTATGCTCCTCCTCATCTCCGCGTGTAAGTCAACCGCCTCGTGTCCGCTACTACTCCCGCTCCCGTTCCTGCTCGAAACAGTGGTCGCTCGGGTCTCATATTCGCTGTCATTATCCCCGCCAAACGAAAATGCAAAATCCAGCCCAAAACGTCCCGATTCAGACTCAGTCACCAGCGTCTCCGGGTGGTAGGGATTGTTGCTACTGACCGTGGTGGTGTCAGGTGCTCCAGCCCCGTGTCGCGAGTCTCGCGAGCCCTCTGATCGGGCCTCGGTTCCAGACTGGCGCAGTTCGGTCCCCAGTTGGGAGTATTGGGAGCGGGAAGAGACATCGCTCAGCTGGCCTTGGCCGCTGCCGGGTAGGTGAGGGTCGGAAGCCATTGAAGGGCTGTGACTGTGTGCACTGCGGCTGTTGCTGCCTGTTCCGCCGTGTACCGAGGCGACTTGTGATTCTGTGACCGCGTGTGGACTGTTGATTCGTACAGCCTAGAGAGATTCAAAATGAAGCTTAAGAGTAGTCTCAAATCACACTACGCTTATACGTACCTGACCCAAGCTTAGCCTCCTCAGGTTCCAGTTGTCGGGTGAGGAACGGATGTGGGCCCACCGTTCTTCAGCTGCAGGAGGTTCATCGCCAAGCTCATTCAGTAGGCCAAAGTTCCATGTTCGAGGTAGTCGCATCAGCCCAGGTGGGAATACAGGCGCGTTGACGGGTGTCGCGGGGCTGGGGGGAACCGTCGGAGGAGTGATCTCCAAGAGACTCTCGGGTGCAGGCGCATCGAGAATATCTCCGCCTTCGGAGCCAGAAGGAGGTTGCGCTTCGTCCCTCGCCAGCTGCGAAGCGGGATCGACATCGCTGTCGCTTGAACCCCGGGTGCGTGCAGGTTGAGGCGGAGTAATTGTACGAGAGATAGAAGGCCGGGAAGAGGCGTGGAGCTAGAGTCCTGGGATAACGGCGAGGGCCTTGATGGTACTGGGGGCGCAGGTCCTGCGGATGGGCTCGCTCGGCCTAGGAATCCAAGCCAAGTTGATACCTGCGAACGAGGGGTAGCTGGTTGAGACGGAGCATCGTGGTAAACGCTTTGACCAGACACAGACGAAATCGGTCGTGGAGCATTGGGTTCGGATGAAGGGGTAGGAGGCGTTTCTCGGTCGCGTGAAGTCACCAATCGCACCATTCCTGGATGACTGGCCGGGGGTTTGCTCTCCAAAGTTGGTGGATCAGAAGGACCGGCCCCAAACTCAGAGCCTCCTTCAGCCAAGAAGCCTTCCTCCGTTGTTGGAGACATCCAACCGGGGTACGAGGCGCGGGATGCCCGTGCGGGTGTCGAGGATCGACCGTTGCCACGGGTGAACCTATTCAAGTTATGGGTAAACTCATTCCCTTTGATAGAAAGCTACACACCAGCTGAATCTCCCTAAAAGCCCGATCCCACTCTGTACGTTTCCTCGCTCAGCCCTCAGCAGTTGCGCGCTCTCGTCGTGTTCAGATTCTGGGCTATCAGGCCATGACAGTGTATCTCGCGCAGGAGGCGAAGCGGGTGTCTCACTGGGGGTCGGTGAGTGACCTCGCGATGCTCGAGAGCCGGTGTTGGAGCCAGCAAACATTTGCGAAGGTGGGCGAGAGTACTCTATCCCAGAGCGAGAACGAGAGCCCAAGGATGAAGGTGTTGGGACGACCAATCGAGGAGGCATCGATCCACCACTGGATGAGGTTGCTAGCAGAGACTGTGATACATCAGGATAGCGTCTGCCCAGTCCAAGCATTCCAAGCTCAGCACCCAGGCCGGCTCCAAGGCCAAACGGCGACGAGGCAGCTGGTGCGGGCGGTTGAATGGGCCGTTGATCCAAATCGGATGCACGACGTAAAACACCACCGGTACTATCCCGAGGTAGAACTGGACTCTCGTCTTGTTCGGCAGGATGCTCGAAAAGGCTGGACCGTTGAGAGCCGTTGCGCATGCTCCCAAAGGCACGGTGACTAGACGAGGTGGGATGTGAGGGGCTTGAGCTCTGGGGTTGGCTGGCTGTCGTGATGGTTCGTCGCCTCGTCCGTGGGGGTGGCATTTCGGTATAAGCAACTCCAATCTCCTCTGAACCAGTTCTCCTGGACGAATGCCTCGATATTTGCGATTCATTCAAACGCTGGTACGACACCCCTCCGATGCTCCGCTGTGCCATCGGTGGCGGCCTGGCACCCAGAACTACAAACGAGTCGTTCCCCAGTAGGCTACGGCGTTCGCCCAGGAGGCCTGGCACATCATGCAGCGACTCCATTGACCCTTCATCATCTGGTCCTGGTCCAGCATAGAACTCGCTGTCTCCTCGGGGAGGTTCGCGCCTGCGCGCCTTTCTCCTTCGCCAAAGAAGGGCAGCAATTAAGCAGCAAAGCAGGACGGCCGCGGCAGCCCCAAGAGCAATAAGGGCTATGGCAACAGCGGGGAGGCGAGAGTTTTGTGCACCGACGGGAGAAGTCGACGTTGAAGAAGGAGATGAAGATGTCGAAGTTGGTCTCCGCGTTGTGATGGGGGTTGCAAAGGATGTGGTTGTGGGTAGAGAAGAAGTAGTACTAGTTGAAGAAGTTGAACTAAGGGAAGTCGAGGTTGGGAGGGTGGATGAGGAGGAAGTTGTCACTGGGGGACTGGTGGTGGCGGGTGGAGGGGTAGACGTGGCGGTAGTGATGGTCGCGGTCGATGAAGGAGCTGGAGACGAGAGCCCTCCGTACGTCCACGTACCGTCTGTTCCTAGAGGGATCTGAACCAGCACGTTAGAGCGAAATGAATCATGATAAGCGCCGAACATACACTGGGACCATAGTACGTGAGTGGCAAACGCAAAATGGTGTAGCTAGTACCGCCCGAAGGGAGCAAGATTGGCGAGTAGGTAAGCCAGGTCGGAAGGACTTGGTCAGTGTTGGCCTGTCGAACTTCGTGAGGCGCCATGTCGATTGTCGGGTTTGTTGATGTTGTCGGTGTTAGTCGATGTCGTGACTGTCGGTGTTGAGTTGTTGAAATTGTCGAGTCGTCGTTAGTTGTCGTTGGGCTTGTTGGTTGTCGTACCTCTGTGTGTCGGGTGTCTTGTCGTCGTTGTCGAGTCGATTGTTGCTGAGCCGAAAAGCAGTGTGAGTTCTGTTCAACATTGGGAGCCAGTTTCAGCCAAATTCGTGTGTAGAGGGAGTTATGACACCGACTTGATAGAATAAAGCACTTGGCTCCTATCAGTTTTGGGTGGGGGCGGAGGGTCGTCAAGCTGCGGTCGAGCGCGTGCGGATTAGGCTCGCGGACAAGCGCGGCGAGGGAGGGGGGAGGGAAAGCAAAGAAGGATTTGAACAGGGTCCCCGCCTATATGATATGTAGAGTCACGTGGCTTCAAGCTAGTTTACTAACCTCAAAGGGAGGAAATGGAATATATGATGGGCGTTGTGCTAGTTACAGTGGCTCGCTCCGACACGCCGGAAACACGTGTGAGCAGGGTAGACAGCCTATCGTAAGAGCTGTAAGCGCAGTCTCGGCAAGTCGTCCCGAAGCATACACCACTTACAGACCAGTCCCGCATCCTCAGCGGAACACACTGTCGGTGCCGGCGAACACGAATCAGTTTGGGCGTTGGGCAGCATCCTACCAATAAACTCACATGCCCAAATGAATTCGGGTGATGTCATTTTGATTGGCCCTCCAGCCGCTGCTTTTCTGCGGCCTCCAGAGTTCGCCTCTGTCGTTCGGCGAGCACTCGTTGCTTGTTAAAGTATGCTACCTACATGATAGGCCATGAATATGTGTGATGTGATGAGCGAGGGTAAGACATGCCCAGCTTGCGGCGCAGTTCTTCTCAAAGAGTGAGTTCTCGGCATTGCATGCGCCGTTCTCCTTGCCTGGAACGACAACTTTGTTGCGGTCTAGGCATGCGAAGTACGCGTCGCGCGAGTCCCAGCAGCGTCTGCGCTCTTCGCGGTTCGGCGCCGACATGGGTATGGTGTCGGCTGGTCGAAACTGCAAGTCACGTGTGGCGAATGGCGTGCCCGAGCGCCGACGATGAGCGTGCCACACCCGCTGAGCGCAGAGCCAACCACCACGCGTCGACGCAACGCGCCAGCCAGCTCTCGGGCGCCCACAAACTACTTTTCGCTCAAGAACGCCTCTGAGCAGCGCGCACACCATGTTCCCGAGGCGCTTCTGGTTTCTCCCCCCTCCGATTTGGATGTTACGGTCGAGCGCGAATCGAGGCACGACGACCACACACCATCGACAGCCCATCCAACAGATGTTGGGGCTGCTACACCTATCCCACGGACCCCTGTCTTCTCGCTCGCCGACGGCGACGGAGACCAGGCAAGCCAGATGGTTCTCTCCACTCGGTGGCACACACTCTCAGACGAGGAAATACAAGCCAGTGTTGCGACACTCTCTTCCGTTCAATCGCCATCTGAACAGTCAACGCATCCTTACCACGATACCATTAGGATTCTGTCTGCGGCATGTGACAGACTGGTCAGACAGGCAGCCGCTCTGGAGCGTGCACGCAAGTCCTTGCAACAACAAGAGGCTCGACGAAAGAAAGCCGCAGAACGGGCAGTCAAAGATCTAAAACCTGGCCAGCGAGAAACGGGCCAGCAACTTCTCCGTGCTATATACGGTCTCGAACCGACAGAATCGATAAATAACTTAAATACAACAATAGACGCATCTAAGCCTCCTAATGTGAGTCCTTTTCCTATCATATCTGTCGATAATTGCTCTAATTTGGTTCAATAGTCACTTCCCATGTCCATATCTGAAGCCATGCAGGACGTGTGGACTCCTCCCCCTCGTGAACCTGCTCTCCAGCCATCTCAACCCCTCGATATCCCTTCGGCCTCTGACGCTATCTCTTTTGTCTCTGGCTCTCGCAGTCGTGCCTCTAGCTTTACTCCTGGGAGTTCTATCGCCAGCCACAGTATCAAGAGCGAAAGGACAAGTGCTAGCAAAACATTCCTGGGTGGCTGGTTCGGTCGGTCGGTCTCCCGAACATCGGAGAACGACGACCAAGACGCAGACGCGGATGTAGTGTCCATTGCTTCAGCCAATGTTCCTGCCACCTCAACTGGTAATACAACAGCCAAGATGATGTCAGGCGTCTTCCGCAAAGGTCGTGGAGTTTTCAACGTATTCGGAATCGCGCCCACACCACCTAGCTCTACGTCCACTCCACCTCAGGCTGGAACTTCACAGGAGCAGCTGGAAGATCATAATGAAGCGAATGTGCCCCCAGTCTCAGGCATATCATATACCAGTTCTCCGACGTCGAAAATCGCCCCCCTGCCCTTCCAAGCCCCTCTAATGTCCCCAATTCTTCCTGCAGTGACTACATTCTCGACCAAGGCTCCTTCTATTACCGCACTGTCTATTGACTCGACAGAACCCCCAGCGCCAGAACCATCTGCACCCATGCACCCGGCTGAGCACCTCAGATTACACGGTCATCCTGCTCATTTCCGAGCCATTACACTTGCCACACGAGTGATGACAGCCGACCCAGGTAGCATATTAGCCGACAGGGGCGCTGAGACGAGTGACCTCGTTGCTCGGGGTGCTGTTGCCCTTGTAGAAGAAGCTCGTCAGAAGGGCCTCGTCTCCCACGAACCGGGAGGACGGTCAGGGGACCTCAGGCGTAGCAAGAGCAAAAGTAGGAGCGCGAGCGTATCGCGCGTTGTTGACACCAAACCTGAAGGGGACGAAGAACTCGAGCGCGTCACTCCCACAACCAAGGCAGCCATGAGCCTGGGCAGAGCTTTAGCCGAGCACGGCCAAGTACGCGATAAACCGGAAAACGGAGGAAAGAACACAGCTGGGCTAAACGCCAGCCTAGGATCCAGGTTTAGAAACCTCGCCCCGATGGCAGTTGCTTCGCTTGGCTCTCCCCTTCTGTCTGCCTTTCCTCGATCCAGCAACTCATCACGACCGGCCATATCCTCAACGTCCCCCGTTGCACCTAATCCAAATGTCAATCCAGTCGCCGGGCCAGCAACAGCTGTTGCCGGGCCCAGTGGAACTGTCAAGAAACCTCCAGGGCGAGGAACTGTTGAGCTGGCTTCAATTGTTCCAGCCCAAATGCAGCCACCGACTCAGTTCCTATCACGAGCCTACACATCGAGTCGCCTCACGAGCCCGACCTTCAGACCTCATCTTGCGTCGCGCTTTACACTCGATTTAGACAGCGGAGAGGGTAAAGAAGGCAAAAAGCTGGGTATGACCGATCGGTATGGGTTCATATACGGTGCAAGCGCGTATGATGTCCGGCTACTGCAAAGAGCTAGAGATGCGAGTAGTTCAGCTCCAGCCTGTATGACAGGGATGAAGGTCCAGGAACGGGAAGATGACGAGGACGACCGAATAATGCCATCTCCTGAGAAAGTGCTAGAGAATTTGGACACTGATACTAGTGTTGTGGCCGACGCGGATGCCAGCATCACAGCCGACTTGGATACCAGCATGACAGCAAGCGAGATTATAGAAGCCTCCAAATCTGGCTCATCATCACAGAACTCTCGGCCGAGCTCCAAACGAGCTCCGACGCTCAATACACTGTCCCGTGCTGCTACGACAACAGCCAACATAACTCCGGCGACGGCTACCACCTCTCCCCCGTCTTCTTCGACCGTTCGCAAGCTGCTCGATCAGCTTACCGCTCTCCATGATACACAACAAGCTGCCCAAAAGGCTGAGTGGGATGTGTTCTTGAAGCGACGACGACAGGGTGGAGGCGGGGCATTCCTTGGGTTCATGAGTAAGGTTGACGGTGAGGAAAGTGATGAAGAAAGAGAGTGGAGCCTGGGTATGGTTGGGATTGGGAGGATGGATGGAACAAGCGCTAAAGAGTTCCTTAAGTTGGTGAGAAATGGTATTCCCCTAGTGTATCGGGGCAAGGTGGTAGGTACCAGTGTGTGTCTGGGTTCCTGGATTGTAGCATTGACCGAAACGCTAGTGGAGTGAGTGCTCGGGGGCTGCGGAAATGCGAGAACCTGGGGTATTCGGGGAGTTGTTGTCGAGCCATATAGGACAGGATAGCCCAACTCTGAAGGAAATCGAGAAAGACGTTGTGCGAACAATGCCACTGAACGTATTCTTTGGTGGAGATGGGGTAGGCGTATCCAAACTAAGAAGAGTCCTCCAGGCATACAGCTGGTAAGTTTTGCCCAATCAGGATATTGACACATAATTAATTGTGCAACTAAGGAGAGACCCCGAGCTTGGCTATTGCCAGGTAAGCATTCCCCTCATTCCAGCCTATGAAATGTTAACATCATCTGGTTTAGGGAATGAATCTCATCACATCCACGCTCTTGCTTGTTTATCCTGAGGAAGAAGATGCGTTTTGGGTACTTACGTGCATCATTGAAAAACTGCTTCCTACAGAATTCTTTTCTGGTTCGCTTATTGACTCGCGCGCCTGTCCATTGGTGCTCCTAGACTACGTGGAAATACACCACCCCAAAGTCTATGCGCACCTTCTTGACTTGAACGTCGATCTACCTGCCATATGTTTCTCTTGGTTCCTCTCCTTGTACACGGACTGTCTTCCAGTTGAAGTGAGCACCCCGAGTTTCAAGTCTAGCATCACTAACATGCATCGTAGACACTGTTTCGGGTCTGGGATCTGATGTTTGCCGAGGGCCTTGATGCGCTTTTCCGCATTGGATTGGCGATCATTCGAATCAACGAACCTGAGTTACTCGCGTGCGACTCAACGCCCACTTTGTATCAATATCTCGAAGGTATGACGGCACGCATGTGGCAAGCGGACAAATTGATGAAAGTGAGTCGGCACGCGTTCCCGTATTGATCGACTCGACTAATATCTCGGGTACACAGGTTGAATCGGAGGTCAAGGGCCTTATGCCACATGACGAGTTAGTTCGGCGTCGAGAGGCACACGTTGCGATGCTCCAAAGCTACGCGTGATCCAGCTGTTTGTAGAGGTAGTGTCGGACAGAACTTTCATTTTCAGATTGCAAGTATATAGCCGATAATGACATCACTGCGCCAAGCTTCTTCAACTTGTGTTCCGCGAGAGTTGAAATCAGAAGTGTAACCATTCGATTGTTGTTGTCACATGGAGAGGGTACGTTATGACATGCAGAAGATTTCGTACCGAGTTCAGACATATATGGCATGATACGCATATATGGTCCGCCCTTGGTATCTTTTACCTCATACCCTTCTATCAACCACCTCCACCTTGCCTATCGTAAATCCGAAAGCTTGCGCAACCTTTCCAGAAGCCCATTCGTATCTTTGAGCGGTTACCTTAGCGAACCTCTTTAAGTTAACAGCCTATCACTTAACTTCTCCGGCTAGAGCAGCAAGCGTTGCGCATTCTCTCGTTGTCCGGTTTAAATATCACAACACTAACCCCTCGCCTCCCTCAATTGTCGTTCTCACACCATGGTCAGTTCTAGTGACATCGAGAAGCGGAACTCGCAGGGTGCCGAAGTCGAAGTCGTTTCAGTCGAACGAGACCACGAGGAAGGTGTGGACAGCATCTATGATATGAAGAGCGAGCTTGGTGTGTACGCCTTGCTGAAAATACTGTCATTGGGCTAATCAATGGGCTCTGTCCCTACAGTTAACCGGTGCTTTCAGAACGAGTACGTTTATGCTTGATCTAAGTGGAGTACCCCCTTATTCTATTTTTCTAGAATAGGCATGGGTAGGTACCAGTGGGAGTTGTTTCTACTCTCAGGCTTTGGCTGGATGGCGGACAGTGAGTCGTAGAGGTATAGCAAAGTATCACCAAACCGAAACACTCTTCACAGATATCTGGCTGCAAGGGGTTGCTATTATCCTGCCTTCCATTTCGCGAGAAATGCAACCGGTAAGCTTATTTTGATCGTCTGTGGCCGATGTGGGTGCTTATCACCCGCTTCTTCTAGCCGCACATCGCATTTGCGACTTTGGCCTTGTATGTTGGCCTTATCGTTGGTGCCACAACATGGGTATGTGCTTATAGCCAGTTATCGGCGAGTCTATGCTGAAGCCCATCTAAACAAACCATAGGGTGTTCTCGCCGACATCATAGGCCGAAGATTATCCTGGAATGTGTGTGAACTGCGTATAAACGCATAGTTCCGGTGTTGATGAAATTGCCTTCTTTGGCATTAGATCACGCTGTTCTTGTCGGGAGTCTTCGGCATTGCCGCTGGGGGGTCGCACAATTTTGTGACTTTGGGTGCGTTGGTTTCGTGCCTAGGCGAGTATCATACATTTTGTTTAGTGGCTCATGAACCAGCTGGCTAACCTACACACCAAAGGATTTGGTGTTGGCGGCAAGTATGTCTGTAATAACGTCTTGCTAGAAAAGTGTCATGACCTAAGCTTATAGCCTTCCGGTGGACGGCGCCCTATTCCTAGAGTTCATCCCAGGCTCTCACCAGTGGCTCCTCACCCTACTTTCCGCCTGGTGGTCATTTGGACAACTCGTCGCCTCGCTAATTGCATGGGGTTTCATATCAAATTACTCTTGTGCAGGTGATACAACCGAGCCATGCTTGGCTAATGAGAATAGGGGTTGGCGGTACACATTGTATGTCACAAAGTTTCTCGAGCACATTTATCCTCAGCTGAGTGTGCGATTCAGTTACACACTAGGTACTATGACATTTTTTATGTTCTTGGCACGCTACGTGGTCTTTACGCTTCAAGAGTCTCCGAAATATTTGCTTGCCAAAGGCCGAGACCAGGAAGCCCTCGAGGTTCCTTTAATCGATGTAAGGAGGTGAAATTTAGCTCAAAATGTTTCGTGTAGGTCCTGCAGTACGTTGCCAACCGAAACGGTCGGATGTTGAGCTTGACTATCGACGACTTTGAGACGATCAACAAACTGGGAGCAAGAGTAGAGACGGCTCCTGCGCACTCGAATCTCCAGGTGGTTAGGAATGCGTTTACATCATTCGATATGTCACATGTCAAGGTTCGCCTAGAGTGCCAATAGCCAAACGGTCATTCTTAACATCCTGTGAACCTTCAAGCCTTTATTCTCTACTCCCAAACTTGCTCTCAACACGTAGGTCATTAGATTAGGCTCATCATTATCAACTCTGTCTATAAACTGAATAACACGTCTCCAGCTCACTGACTATCGCCTGTTGGGGTTTAATCGGACTCGCCTATCCTCTATACAACGCTTTTTTGCCTATCTATTTAAGCCAAAGATCCGTGTCGCAGGGTTCGGATTCCATTGACGAAACGTATCGCACATACAGCATCGTCTCCGTTTTGTAAGTGCTAGTTTAAATGGCCCTTGGTACACTCCGATTAACATCCGTCCAACAAGAGGTATCCCCGGTTCTATCATTGCTGTATGTCCTTCACGCATATATACACATTTAGTGTATTGATCCAATTTGACGTAGTGCCTGATGGTGGACTGGACTCGTGGAGGGGGCAAATGGGCATTTGGTGGCCGAAAATTCGCTATGGCATCGGCTACCTGCCTTACAGGTATCTTTTTGTTCCTTTTCACGCAAGCAAAGGTAGTTTTTATTTTTATTTTAGTACGTAGAAGTGAGCGAACATTTTTTCTTGCAGAATTCAGCTGGCGTGCTTGGGTTCAATTGCGCAAGTGCATTAACACAGAACGCGATGTACGGAGTAGTAAGCCAAAGATTCCCCGAAATTTGGTAACCTCAACTTATGTCAACCCATGTAGTTGTATGCATACACGCCCGAGGTCTTTCCAGCACCACATAGAGGAACTGGGGATGCCATATGTTCCGCCGTCAACCGGATACTTGGACTCATGGCTCCAATTAGTAAGTGAAACTATCTATTTGAGGGCGGATTGGTACTGAAGCACACATTTCGATAGTCGCAACCTACGGGGATTTGACGAGCAATGCCCCACTATTTGTGGCCGCCTCCTTATTCATAGTCACATCTTTGCTAATGATGTTCCTCCCAATTGAGGTATGGAAGTGGTTTCAATGACAAAGCTCACACGTCTAACTGATGTTTCTATAGACCGCGGGAAGATCCGCAATCTAATAGTATTGGAATAAAAAGATATTGTAGCCTAAGTTAGTACAACAATGTTTACTTGCGTCTAAATCTTGATAAGTATGTGCTGTTCTAACCATGTATAAGTCTGTCGGAGTGATACGTTAAATGTTACTGGAACACGGAGAATTTCCTATGATAAAGCAAGAAAACGATGTGAACGGGCCCATTCCAAAACCCAAAGAACAAGTGCATGAAAGTTTATGATTGATACCGGCCGATTAGCTCTTTAAGCCTTGCTTGTCCGACAGCTACACCCTGGGCAGGCTGGCTCGTTCGCCGCACCAAAACATCATCCGATTGAGACTCTGGGATGGATGATGGAAAAGCCATTTGCCGAACACGAGCTCCAACTTCACCAACAGGTCTAGCCAAGGATGTGGTAGAAGAAAGAATGGGTGCTCCAGTTGCAGGGTATACCATAGTCGTCACCGACGCGGACTTCACGGCTGTCTGTAATCCGTTTAATAGAGGTGATGCAGGGGTAGTTCGATCCGGCTGAGAGATGACTTTAGTTTCGGTAGATGGACCGCGCGGTTGTGTAGGTGATCCGGCGGCGACATTTTGCCAGATTGCTGCCACGGAAGTGACTTGTCCACCTTTCCCTCCCCGAGCGGAACGCAGATCATATTTGGCAAGCAGTTCTGTGTCATTAGGCATTAGTGCCGCAGCTGATTTGGACGCCATAGGCCTCGGACGGGGATGCTTTAGTTGCGGGTCGTATACAGCGCGAGTTGCGTGTTTGTCTACCCCAGCAAGTAGCTCGACCTGAGATGAATAGTAAGCTAAGCATAGATCATCAGGTCGGAGCACTTACCATCGTCGGTTCCTCATCTTTTGAAAGCTGTAGATCCCAATTAGAGTACGCAGCGAGCTCGTGACTGGGCGGTGCCATGGCTCGTGTCGGCGGTGGAGGCTGCGGGACAATATCAGAGTTGAGCCACATGGGCACCCGTGACATTGCTTCTCGTTTCAACCTGAAGAGCTCTGCTTCTCGAAGTGCAGCGTCTGCGCGTTCACGAGCGTCGTTGCCCGGTAAGATCACAGGTACCTCGAAACCGGAGCTAGTAACAGGGATCAAAGATCGAGCAGTTGGGGCAGTAGGGGGCACGGGCATGGCCGTGAATCTTGGCCCAGTGTCCTCTCTTTCAATCAAAGGATTGGCCACAACCGGTAAGATCTGCGGGCTTCGTGGGGTGGGCAGAGTCACTGCTGGAGGTTGGGATCGGACGGAACGCGTAGATTCTTTACGTTGCTGTGGCGTGATACCTTCTTGTGGTTGAAGGGGCCGACGAAGAGGTACCGAAGCCAGGTTGGGTTTAGTGGGAGAACCAGGTCCATTCCCGGCCGCGAGAGATTCGAAATATCTTGCTTTTTGAGCTGCCTGAGACTCAGCAGAAACCCGCCGGGGCTCTGAGGGTTGGGAGTAATTCCGAACGACTGGTTTGTTTCTCTCAGGGCCGACGGGCTGTGGTTGGCTCTGTGCTTGAGGGCGAGGACGTTGTGGACTGTGGGAGCGTCGAGGCAGAGGCAGAGAGGGCTGACTAGTTGATCTGGTGTCGCGCTGCGTCAAACTCCCAGGCTCAGGCCCAGGCCCAAGCTCAGGAAGAGTAACAGATGTGGACATGGGAGTGCTTGTTTTTGACAGAGGGTTGCTGGGCGGTGGGACAGAAATAGTCGCTGCCTGATCACTCATCCCCTTCTGATTTATTCGTGGTGGTATAGGCTTGATAGGGGATGCTGGTCTAGGCGCAGAAACAGGTTTCAGAACAGCTCTATAATTTGGCACGCTGTTTAAAGGAGATCCGAGATTTGTTGGGTCCGACTTGGGTATTGGTTGTAATTTGGGGACTGGGGGGTCTGCAAGCTGATAGCGGATGGCATGTTTAGGGGCTCTCAGTATGACTGGAGCGACGGGAACGGTTGAGGACCTATCAGGTTGTTTGACCACCATGGATGTCTGCGGTTGTTCGATTGGAGGACCAGCCACTGGCCGGTCAGGTAGCGATGTTTGTATCGTAGTCGACTGTGGGGCATCCTGGTTTCGTTGAGGCTCAGGCCATTGAGCATCATTAGATGGACCGGCGGCACTAGATGGCCGTGGGGACGCGGGTTTAGGGGGCATAGAAGGCTGAGGGAGAGCAGTTGATGAATGGTTGACAGTGACATGCGGAAAGGATGTTGGACGAGATCGAGCTACCGTTTGCTGTGACTGAGTGGCACGAGTAGCTGATTGGTTTGCCAGGGCAGGGTTGGTAGGTGGCTTAGACACAGGCGGGTCGCTAAGTTGATATCGTACTAAATGCCTGAGTTCTGGACCAGAAGATGAGGAAGCGGGTGGTGTGGGATCATGGCTGGTTGGAGGTAGTGAAGGCGGGCGGGACGCTGGCGGCAGAATATGGTTTACAGGGCGCTCCTCTGGCTCCGAGCTAGGAACCGGTTTGCGCGTGACTAGGATAACTTGTGGCTTGGGTTTGTCGAAGAGACTTAAAGGCAAAGCTGGAGGGGTAAACGAAGTAACCGCTGGCTTCTTTCTCTCAAGTGCGAATGACTTGAGTTTCCCTATCCTAGCTATCTCTCCCCAGTCGATCGTCTTTCCAGAGTCGGGTTTCGGGTTTGGCGACGTTGGTTCAGGCTTTCGATCTGGCTCGGGATTCTTCTGAGCTGGAAGAGGTAGTTCTATCCTGGTGGTCAAACGGCGCTCAAGCGCCGTCAGCCCGGTAGGTACAGGCTGAAGCGGCTTGAGAATGGGAGCTGGGTCCGTGACAGGTTTGGCGATGGGGCTGGTCGATATCGCTTCTTGACTATCGCCACTTCGAGGCGCAGTTGTAGGTGAGGAATCTCCGGGGGGTGTGGCTACTGGGTCGTTGCATATCAAGGGGGGCAGGCGTGGTAACACCTTTTCTCGAACCCGCTGCTTATCCGTGCGTTGATGGTGGGCTTCAGGATGTGCCGCTGCTTGCTGACCATCCGGCTTGTTCGAGCCCTCCGGCCTTGGTTTGTCGGTACTGGTTTTTATTGTATCACCCTCAATTCCCGCTCGCGGGCTTGGAAGTTCGGCCTGGCCTGTACCTCGGCTCGAGCTCCTTGCCCGTCGATTTTCCTCAGGCAAGGGTGAGATCAAGGAGTGCGAACTAGAGTGTTCCATCGGAGCATCTCCCGCAGGTTGAGGTGGTGGTGCCTGCGACGGGCGGGGACGTGCACCAGCGAATCGACGCCCTGTGGGCGAAACCGAACGAGTTCGGGACGACATCCGGAGATGTTCAGAAATGCGCGATGCTCTAGCGCCTTTCCCTTCCACACCATCGGCATCGTACTTGGCCCCAAGAGGAGGAAATATGCGAGCTGCCGTAGGCGAGGAGGCTCCTGCCGGAGGGGGTAAATCAACAGCGACTTGGTGAACGTGGGGCTCTGCACTCGTGGGGCGTGGAGGGAGTGGAGGGAGTGGCCCCCTGGACGGCAAGCCGTCATAGCGTTGTGGTGACTGCGGTGGTCCGAGTTGAGGCATCGATTGAGTATGCACAAACTCAGGTATGTTGGGTGGGTGTAGTGGCGCCGGGGATCTAGATGGGCCTGGAGAATGGGGCGGATATGGGTAGGGCGCATTATGGTATGTTGATGATGGTATGATCGGTGTGAATGGAGGAGCGGGACCAAAAGGTAGAGCCGGGGACATTATTGGGCCAGGAGACATCGGAAGCGTTGGGGATGTAGGCGGTGCTGGGAAGTAGTTTAAGATGTTTGGAGGCTGGGGTGACATTGGAGGAAAGTAGACCTGTGTATAGGGCACAGGCGACGACGGGGGATAGGGGGAATATCCAGTGTGGTAGGGTTGGACAGGAGAATGTGGAGGCGCAAACGGCGAACGAGGGGGCTCGTAAGGTGCGTACGGGCTAGTCGGCCGGCCGACCGTCAAATCCTGAGTTGGTAGGCCAAGGAGAGGGGGTTCGGGTGGGATAGCGGCTGGGTGAGAAATTACAACTGGGAGCTCTAATGACAGATCCTTGCTGAATATTAAACGGAGAAATCAGTATTAATCGACGGTACTGCCAGAAATGACCCACGCCCCGACCCCCATGCATAATCGAACGGTAATTGAGCCGCGTACATCGAACAAGGCAGCTATTGATTTATCCGAGCCAGCTTCACCACTTTCTCGCGATCCCCCTGTCGATATGTTTACAGATTAAACAAACCATCAACCGAGAAATAGAATCGGTCAAACCTTTGACGGTCCTAGCTGTGCGAGGAACGTTGATAACAAGTTTGGCGACGCCGTCAACGCCAGGGGGACAACAGTACTCTGCAGTGTTGAAGGGGGCAGTTACAAGGGTGTCTGATATAAGGATGTTTGCATGTTGTGGCGGTGGATTGTCGAGATGCAAGACACGGCGAAGCGAAACATTGACGCCAGTGGTCTGAGCAAATAATCAGTAGTGGTTTTGACCCGGAGTGAAGGAGCAGACCTTGCGTGAAGAGTGATTCTTGACATGAAGCTCGATGCAACATGTTTGGCCGGCCATAACAGCACCTCCAAGAACCTTGGCTTGCATCCAGACTTTTCCACTCTCGCCTACTGCGGTGCCCGCAGACTCCACCTCCTGCGTCGCGCTTTCGACAACCTGTATGTCCTGACGGTCGGTGACCAACCGTCGTTCCCCCTTCCACGCGACAGACGCGCTGGCCCGGATTTCATAGCGAATACGCGCAAGACCTGAACCGAATTCGATGGATGCGGGCGACGTGAGGGGGAGCGGAAAGCGGAAGAAGAAGGTGGTAATCCCACGTCGAGCTGGATAATGGTGTGGGGGGAACGCGCCGCTTTCGTCCTCTGCGACGACAGCGTTGGAAGGGGGAAGGCCGGGGCCTTGGAATATCCTGCGAGTGTGGATAAAGGTGGAAGTAGCCGCATGGTCGCGGGAATTGAGCTCTGCGGGTCTCGTTGTGAGCGGGGGGAGAGTGTGGATACAAAACGCATGCCTTGGATGGCCATGAGCTCGACCATAATGGTCCCCAGCCCGAGCCCCTTTTCTGCACGGCATTCGACGTCGATCTTGCCTGCCACGTCGGTGCCGGCGACGTGCACGGCGGCCGCGACGTGTGCGGTGACCCGGAGCTTTGCATGGTGGGGGCCGGCATTCATAAGCTCTTGTCGGTTCGGTTCTTGTACAGGCATGGTCGACGAGCGCGCACCTGCCAGTCTATCCGGGAATTTCGCAAGCCAGGCCGTTGCCCGAGACGAGCCGTGGCGACTAGCCCCTGTCTTGCGATCTTGTCAGCACGGCACAACAACCGCCGTCATGCTATTTGCAATAATCCCATGTCGCATACATAGTTGGCACAGGTTCAGACCTCCTGCTCTCCGGCAGGCATTCGCTGTCTAATCCGGTCCCCAACAAGTGTTGCGTGAAACTCCCCCTTGTGCGGGCTCAGGACGAGCACGCGATATACCCATGCTGCAGGCTCAGGTTTTCGCTGTATTTCAATCGTTAGCCTTTGGACTAACCCGCTTCCCCTGGCGGTTACCCACCTTATCTACGATCTCCTTTATTTCGACATCCACCCACACATCTGAGTTTGGCAATAGCCCTTCCATTACATCGCCGACCTCCCAAGGGGGAGATGACTAGGACAGCACGGATTCAGTCTTCGCACTGGTACCTCAGCCCCCCATGCTCACCCGTTTCTCCTCTCCATAGCTACGGCGCCCTCTCGCACGTACTGTTTGTTTACTTTCCTTTTTCTGCTCACATGACGGGGGAAGGGAAGACATTTCAACGACGCGGCGAGAAACTTGTGGGAGCAGTGGGTGGATGGCGACCCCCCCCCCCCCACCTTAAGACCTAGTTCCACCACTTCGGCTTTACAGTGATTGATCGATAAGACGCACCAGACAGATAAAGCCAGCTAGGAATATTTCAATGTGTGAGGCAGCAGACTTGCCCCCAGCTGATTGCCACTCGGTATAATCTGAGCCAATCGACGTCCTAGCTATACACATGTCTATCCTAACCATTTCGAGGTGGAGATCGAACAAGCTAACATATATCTCAGGATAAATCCGAAAAGCCACCAAACTAAAGAAATACAGAGAGACTTGTGTTTCCCAAGTCTTCGCGTTTGCGCATATAGTCTATGAACAGATCGTCCGGAACACAACCCCCCCCCCCCCAGAACCGACGACGCCCTGACTAGGTGTAGAAGCAGAGTCACCCCAATAAGTCTTAAACAACACTGTGTCCGGATTCCTGCAGCGGACATCGCCGATGCTGGATTTTTTCTCCAATTGGTGACAGACAGGGCGATCACGAAGCCACAAACAATCACATGCTGGTTCGCACAGTGCGGGGGAATAATCAATCGTATATTCGTCTCATGTCTATCATCACTTGCATCCAATAATTCGGCAAAGTAGTGGCCCATAACTACTCTGCAGCCCCCTTGGATCGAGTTTTTCTGCCCGGAGTCGCAGTGCCCGTCGTTTTCGTTCGCGTGGGTTTTCGTGGAGTGGGTACAGGGGGTGCAGGGGGTGACGGGAGCTCAAAGTCTTCCCATTCCGACGAGCCTGGGGCCGGGAGCTTAAATGCGTTCGGTGGTGGCGGTATGGCGTCCGGCCGGAAAGGCAAGAGCTCCGTCGACGAGGGACTGGCTTGCGCTTGCACATCCGATTCAACTTGGGGTGCGGGGCTAACTTGGGGTTGTGGGTTGACTAGGGTATCAGTCGCCGGCGTTGGTTCCGGTTCGTTAGTGAGTTGCTGTAGTCCATCGTCGCTACGAGCACGAGATTTTCCCTTGGGTTTAGATTTGTTGGGCTGGGGCCGGGGTCGAGATTGCTGAGCAATTAAATCGAGGAGCTCTCTATGGTCATGCGGCTGTAAGTCGAGCCATATGAAGAACAAAATATATCTCACTTTCGTTGGGCCCGACGCAGGTCCACCCAGCGCGAGCACTCTTCTTGGAACACGCTCAAGTGGTCGGAAAATTGAGCGTAAAACTTGTATCAAAGACCAAATTCAACGACTTATTAAGCAGAATGCAAAACTTTCCTACCTTTGCCCCTTCCGTTACATTGGATAATACCTCGAGGTATCTATGGTACGCGAGGTCGAGCGACTGCAACGCCGCCTCACGCTGCTTCAGAACTGGGTCGTTGGTGCGCGCTTGAATGAGTAGTTCAGTCAGGTGCTGAAACATCATTCCGTATTTGAGATTTTGGGGCCCAATTAAGACGGAAATAACTTACCTCCACTCTTTCAAGCTCTTGCTCCTGCTTTTCTCGGCCTTCTTCTACACTGTCCCTATACCTATCAAATTTGCCCATTTCCTCTTCTATCGCTTCCTCAAACATTGCAGGCTTGACCTCAACCCATCGGGCTAATCCAGCCGCCTCACGCATGATGCGAGGCTTGATGTCATCGGTGTTTGCTCGTTGGCGAGCCGACTCGACACATCGCGCACGAGCACTTCGGAGGTCTTCGAGATGTTCGAGCCCAGCGCGGATGGCACGAGCGTATGTATGCGCTTGCGTTGCTTCTGCGGAGTTTGCAGATGTAGAGTGCGAAGGGATTAGTCGCTCCATTTGGTCCTGCAAACGTGGAAATTGGTGAAATGAGAGTATACATGTATGATCCAAGATTCACAGGTTCGGAGCTTAGAACTTCGACGTTTTCCTCCCATTCTTCCCATTTGCTTCTCACTACGGCGTCACTTGATGCAGCGTTGTCGAGAATTTGACGGTAGTTGTTGGCTTTTGCTGTTAGTTCCTTGTTCGCGACATGACAGTTGGAGTATCCAGCATCTGTCGCAGTCTGCGCCATACCCTCTGGCAACTGTGCGAAGAAGGTTTCATCTTCAGCAGCTTCCGCATCTAGGAGGTCGAATGCCTGGGAAATTTGTACGTGACCTCGGCCTGCTGAAAATGTACAATACGACGAACCTCTTCGAGTATCCCGCTGGCAGATGATCCCAAAGTTTGAACTTCATCGATTTGCTGCTGCAAGTATTCTGCGCCACCCATCGAGCGAATCTCCTCGGACCGGCGCAGCAAGCTCGGGGGTATACCAGCTGGTTTGTCAAGCACGTCCAGTGCGCCAGGGAGATTAAGCTTTTGTAGCAACCTTCGCGTACACGAAGAACATTATTGGACAAGTTGTGTCGAAAATATCAGACCTACTTGGTAGTCTCAGCGTCAAGCTCCTTGGCTCTTCCTTCGACTTCTTCCTTGATCCAATTATCTCTGCGATCAATATACAACTCTGATGCACTCGTCAACCCAAGACCTTGGGTGTTCAAAGTGATGACAACACTTACCCACAGCCACACGCACACCGTATGCAACCAACCCAGAGAACAAGGCGTTTTCGGAGTCTCCGATCATCAACGAGGGATTTTGCAGTTTATTGTTAACAATACCCTGTACCATATCGGCTCCGGCGATCGGTGGCAGAGTCGACTCGGGCGGAATTGTCTGGTGATATATCAAGTCATTGTCTTTTTGCGCGCGAATGAAGTTCGAGTCCAATGTTTTGGAAAGACTCTGATCAAAACAGGTTCAGCGCGATTCAACCAGGTTGGTGTATGGTCGGGACCTTGATATCGTCAATTACGGTTTTGGCTACACCCTTTGAGGCCCGCTCTAGCCCAAGTTTCACCTCCTTCTGGGCCAGTTTTAACCGACCGAGTTCAATTCCGTACCTACATGATATATAGATATAAGCGCATAGATGCATAGGTGAAAAAACGACTCGCGCACTTGTGGGTATGAAGATCGCTTCGGCTTTGCCTAAATTGTGCAACTCCCTCGAAATGGTGTCTCTTGACGCTCAAGTGGTTTATCCATTCCTGGGGGCATGTTAGCATTGCACATGATTTAAAAGCACAAAAGTTGCGCACTTGAGGGAAGGCCGAGGGCGATACACTAGTGGCCGCAGACAGCGCATTCTCATAGTATATGGATGTCTTATGACGGAACTCAGAACAGCAAAAGAGTTTGAATCTGAAGTACCGCGCACCTGCTTTGCGAGCTTTGAAAGTGTGCCATCTTTGTAGGACTCTGATCGGGTGTGAGTTGGTATCAGGAACGTGACAGTGTCCTTCTCACCCATGGAGGCCCTTTGCCAAAAGCATTCCTGGGCCTGTGCAAGCATTAACAGCTCGAGTGATTTGAGAGCAGGTTCTGTGAGCTCGGAGGGGATGGCTACGGACTGGCCAAGCGAAGAGGCCAATGCCGGTATGACCTGGTTCGACAGATACTGTATGACACCGGCAGCATGCTGGGGTACGATCAGGCGGGGGACCGGAGTGGCTCGGAGAGGTGCTTGCCTGGAAGTTGGAAAGTACGAGTTTGATGTCTTCGGCGCTGCTGCGACTCGCCGCCGTTCCCAGCTGCGAGTAGAGTGCGGCGAGGTTGAACAGCACACCGGCGCGCTCAAAGACGAGGTCCTCGGCAGAGCATGCTCGTCTTGAGGCCGAGGGGAATGCCGGCTCGTAGGTGACGGTCAGCCCTATCTGCGGAGTGTGTGTGTTGCAGGCTGGGACGGGAACGATGTATGGCTCGGCTTACGTTCGCGGGGAACTTGGTTGATAGCAGGACGAGGTGCGCGTGGTACCTGGCGATGGTTCAGCAGAGTGGAGGCGATGAGCATGGGCACTGACAGGAGGCTGGCGTCGAGCCGGTTGACATGGACATAGCCGCCGACACCGTCACGGCGCAGGTCGGTCCAGCGGGCGATGTCCCACTTGAAGGCGTCGGGGTGGGCGTCGGGGTGGTGGAACTCGATGTATGCGCCGACGGCGTCATGGATGTGTGCCGGCGGCGTGTGCTTGAACGGGATGTGCAGCTGGTTCGGCATGGTGGTCGCACAGGGGAGCAGGGCAGTCACGTGCCGGCTCGAAACGGCTAATGAGATGTTTGCGACGTCTGGGCCTCGTCTTGGACTGTGGGTGTCGGCTGGGCGGCGAGGGACAACTGAATCGGATATCACGATCGGGACGGCGCTAGAACGCGCTGAAACAAGAGAAAACACACCCCGCCCGCCGGTCACGTGTGCTGTTGCCATCCCACATCCGACCACCACGACCCCCTTCCGGCGACGACCGCCCCCGCTGTATATATCCCTCCGAGCGGCTGCTGTTGCTCGCCCGGCCCGTGCTTTCAACGTGATCATCCGCGCCGGCCCCCTGACCCCCTGGCTGCCCCCTGCGATCGACCCTGCACAGGTTGCATTATTGCCCGCTCACCGCAATTCCAATAGTGATACGTCCCCAGCCCATCATCGTCGGTCCCCTGCTCTTGCACCATGTCGTCCTATCCCTCCGAACCGTCGTCTCCCAGCATGTCCTCCCGTCGCCTCACAAACCGCACCACCCAGGGCGGTCGCTACTCGGTCACCGCCCTCTTCAGCATGGCTGCGGAGCAGGACGTCGAGATTGAAGACGACTTGGCACGAGGTACGAGCTTGCACCGTTCTGAATCCCATTTCTTCTCGCCACACGCGTGTGCAAAAATGCGCCCATCCGTCTCAACAATACATCCCCTGGCACTCTCGCAGCAGCCCACTGCCTTTTGGTCCTTATCATCCGATTTCCCACCTAATTGTGTCTATTTGCTTGTCATTTGCTCACTATGCATGTTTTTTTTTCCAGCCCAAAAGCGTCTACGCGATCTCAAGGCACGTATCTCCTCCCAGTCCAAAAAGAATTTTGTCTTGGAGCGGGATGTCCGGTATCTCGACTCGCGGATCGCTCTACTCATCCAAAATCGCATGGCACTCGACGAGGTTGGTCTCCGCCACGCTGCTCGCTAACAACACTGACTCTGGACTCGTAGCAACACGAAGTTGAGCAACATTTGGAGGAACACGACGCTACAGAAGGCAGTTTCCCTGACGATCGAAAGCTTACTGTAGGTCAATAGTCGTTGCCTTCGACCTTGGATCGCTAATGGATTACATCACAGCAATACTCGAATTTGTTTTTTCTACTCCAATCCGAACCGCGGCATATCGCCTCCCTTTGTCGTCTGGTTAGCTTGGCAGAGATCGATACGCTCTTGCAAACAGTCATGTTCACGCTATATGGAAACCAGTACGAGAGCCGGGAGGAGCATCTGCTGTTGACCATGTTCCAGGTGAGCTATCCTCCACCCAGAGAATCGCTAAGCGTGATAACCGAATACCGGGTGTAGTCTGTCTTGTCTGCCCAATTTGAGACAGCTACAGAATTCGGCTCCCTTCTTCGTGCAAACACCCCTGTCTCACGCATGATGACCACGTATACTCGACGAGGGCCCGGCCAAAGCTATCTTAAAGGCGTTCTGGCAGAGCGCATCAACAGTTTGATTGAGCACAAGGATTTAAACTTGGAAATCAACCCGCTGAAGGTGTGTGTCTATCGGTTGTTGAAGCGGTGTATTCCCTCAAGCTTCTAGTCAAGGTCTACGAGCAGATGATCAACCAGATCGAAGAGGATACCGGGACCCTCCCAGATCATTTACCCCGCGGTGTCTCGCCCGATGCTGCTGCTGCCAATCCAGACGTTCAGGCTATCATCGCCCCACGGCTTACCATGCTCATGGAGATTGCCAACAGCTTTTTGATGACAATCATCGACAGCCTAGAAATGGTCCCGTATGGAATCAGGTGGATCTGTAAACAGATCAGGAGTCTCACCAAGGTCTGTTTCGACCAGAATATGTATCCTGTGGCTAACATACATTCGTTTGTAGCGAAAATATCCCGACTCAACCGACTACGCTATTTGCTCGCTTATTGGTGCCTTCTTCTTTTTGCGCTTCATCAACCCGGCCGTGGTCACCCCACAAGCGTACATGCTAGTCGAGGGTGTACCAGCGAAGCATCCGCGGAGAACATTGACTTTGGTATGTTTGGAAGCCACAGCTTGATACTTTGTTAACCCCCCTCCTCTGATGCAGATCGCCAAGATGCTTCAGAACCTTGCAAACAAGCCCTCTTACGCCAAAGAGGCATACATGAGCACTTTGAATCCGTTTGTTGAAAACAACAAGGCTCGGATCAACGTGTTCCTGAATAATTTGTGCGAAGTTGGCGACTTTTACGAATCACTCGAGGTATAGTTGGCCCAACACTATGATGATCAGTAGACTGACTCGGTAGCGCAGCTTGATCAATATATGGCACTCTCTAAGAAGGACCTGCAGATCAACATAACCTTGAACGAGATATACAACACCCACTCTTTGCTCCAGCAACACATCGAGACTCTTGTACGTCCTGTTGACAGTCAGATTTCTCATATTGATTTATCCTGTTTACAGGCACCGAGTGACAAGCAACATCTTAGAATCCTTGCTGACGAGTTGGGATCTGCGCCAGGCCAAGTGCCTCGCAAGGAAAACCGGACGGTTGAACTTCCTTTGTTTAGCCGATGGGAGACTCCTATTCAAGACGTCGCACAAGCACTCATGTCCGAGAACAACGTCACTCAAAACGACATTCTCTACATGGAGGCTAAATCTATTTTCGTGCATCTCTTGCGATCAATGCCGCAAGCCATGGAAAAGCGACCGATCAACTTGCCAGCGGTCGCCGAACGTGCCGCAACTACCAAGGACGCCACGCTTGTGCGCAAAGGAATTAAAGTCAAGGAGATGCTTCGCGAACTCGAGGAGCTTAGGATCGTGGACAAGGCTGATGACTACAAATTGATGCGGGAAGAAGTCGCCGCCGAACTCGTGCATCTTGGTAACATGCGCGAAAAAGTCCTGATGGAGACGCGGTCACTCGATTCTGTTTACAAAACAATATGCGACCATAACAACTACCTTCGTTCACAACTGGAGCAGTACAAGGCCTATCTCCAAAACGTTCGATTGACCAGCCAGAAAGACCGTGGGACTACCGGTGTAGGAGTTGTAACGTTTGGGGGCAAGGAGAGAAAGCCTGCCAAAGCGGCTGTACTGGGTCCGTACCGATTCACACACGCTCAACTTGAAAAGGAGAACATCATTGTAGAAAGCAATGTCCCCGAGAACAGGTGAGTCGATTTGACTCAGTAGTGGCTTGAGGCTGAATTGCGACTCAGGCGACCCAACATTTATTTCAATATATCCTCGCCGACCCCGGGTACTTTTATCATCGCCCTCCATTACAAGGGCCGTGATAAGGCTATCTTGGAGATGGACTTGAAGATCGATGACTTGCTGGAGAAGGTTGGTACAACCGAACGAAACTCATTCAGCTGCTCTCATATCCAAATTTTTATAGCAAAAGGACAACAAGCATCTCCTCGATCTTGAATACGTGCAGCTGAATGTGCCAAAGGTACTAGCGCTCCTTAACAAAATGTTCACTCGCCGTTAGATTATTGCTTTCGTCCTGCATCTATGCCATTCGACTGTCCTTTCTCGCTTCGATTCGTTGTGATCTTTTTGGCGTTTTCCTTCTCTGTGTTTGTCTTTTCTCACTATGTAACATTATTCGCGTTTGTGGATGTTTTCGGACGTCGACGTGATACCGTACGTACGGGGGTCAGATAAACTCCGTACGTGTTTTTGCGATGTAATGTGTTGTCGAATGTAATTGCTGGAAGCTTTGTTGTATGTAACTAGACCTAGAGCCTTGGCTTGTCGGTCACCAAGTAGCTCGTGTCGAAGCGCCAGCCCTATAACACAAGAACAGGAAAGTCGGCAAGCGCCTACTAACTCCCGACCCCCCACACCGCCTTGGTACACAGAACTATATTTGACTCCTTTGAGAGGGTTCAACTGAACAAGGTCCGACACCTTCCTGCATGTCGCGATGACGCCCGCGTCTGGCGTATTTCCCTTCTTTACAATATTATCTTGTCTGATGGTGGTTGCTGGGGTGGGCTCCTCAGGACGGTTGGCGTCCAGCAGCGCTCCAAAGCTCGAAATCGTTGCCGGAAACGATCCTACGTTTAGCAGCATAGTGCCCGAGCTGGACAAAAGGGGTACTGCAAATGTAGAATATTTGCGCTATACTCCTCAGTAAGTTACGTTTAGTTAGAGGGATCTGTGCACACGCACATAGCGCGGCTCCTGCCTGCTGATTTTTCATTTGTGGTGTTCTAATCCACCATTCTGTAGGTCATATAGTGTCCTTGCAACTATCGGCCCGTACTCTTTTCTCCTCTCCCTCGATACTGCCTCTGCCGATACCTGGGTTGTCTCATCAGCCTGCCGCACTGCCTCGTGCCGCGGTCTCCCAGCCTTTTCCGCAAGCATAGCTAGCCCATCGTTCTCCCCTATCGCGGACAACAATACTATATTTCATGTTGCCTTTGCGGACGGAACCAGCGCCGACGGGTTTGTAGCTCGTGAAAACTTGGGAGTCGGTGGGTTCATGTTGAACGGGCAGCCATTTGGTGAGTTCTCCCGATTGATTTGAATTTGGATAAAACCAAATAGGAAAGACAGCATTTTGCTCCATTTGACAACTCGAGATTGGTGGATTTGATGTTTTCTAATTTGTGGAATTTCATAGGCCTTGTCAATGACACCAACGTAACGCTTGCATCGGGTGACACCAAGTCGAGCGGCGTGCTAGGACTGGGATTTCCGCGACTCTCGTCGATATCACGGACCGTACCAAATTGTGGGTCCTTTGACTTTTTCAGCGGGCTCGTCTGATTTTACCATGAATTATTTAATAGCCGCCCCGGTGATAGCCCGGCTCGCACAACAGGGCGAATTATCATACCCATTGTTCGGACTTAGTTTGCGGAAGAACAACACTGGGACTTTAAGTTTAGGTTGTGATATATCAAGTTCCCTCTTTTTGATTTCTTATAGCTAGTTCCTTAGGTGCAATCGACGCTGGGGTTGTATCGAACCTCTCCTCAATAGCGTGGCACGATGTGGCACCTTTTCCCACCCTACCTTCTGACAACTCTTCTGTATATCTTCAATGGGCAATCCACCTGTCAGCCATATCTGTGAGTACTAGTGTCGTGAGGGCGATGGCCAGTAATTCAGTACATATGACAGGTAGGGGGCGATCGTATCCAACTCAACTCGACGTTCCCGGAGATAGTCGGAAGCCAACCACTCGCCCTCCTAGACTTGTAAGTAGGACTACTGGATTATAGTTCATGTCTATCAAATGAACTACAGGGGCACAAATGGCATGTTTGGCCCAGCGAGTGATGTACGTTCGGCTTTGGTCAGGAACTATGATGTGTTGATCTGAGATCGCGTGTAGGTCGTCAAGGTTTTTAGCTTGATACCGTCGAGCCGACTAGTCGGGGATGGGCAATACGCTGTGCCATGTGAAACTACCGCCAATATGAGCTTGATATTCGGGTGAGTAGTTTCATCCGGTTGTAGAGATATCCCAAATGACTCTTCTTGGGGCCTAGAACTCGAAGCTATGTGCTGCAGCCGCGCGACTATATTTTTGCACGAGTGGAGGACCCCCCAAACATGTGCCTTGCATGGCCTCGAGCCATGGCGCCTAGCAATGACGGACTCGATTGGCAACTTGGAACACCATTTCTGAGGACGGTATACTCCGTATTTAGGTCTGTCTATTATTATTTTGACCCGCACAATATGGGTTGAATATATTGGTATTAGCTATGGCATCAATCACAAAGAGCCCCCTAAAATTGGGCTTTATCCTCTCGCATTAGCGGTGGATACTCCGGAGGTGATATCGACCGGGCTATCGTCAGACCCAGCTGTGTTTCCAACAACACTACCCAACTTTGTACTTCCTACACCGACATATACAACACCACCCTATATATTCTCGCCTTCGTCACTATTGGCCGTCTCGGTATCGGCTGTATCTTCTGCGCCTGGTTCATCTAGATCGAGGACTTCGAGCTGGGCATACTCGGTGCCGACTCTAGGTCAACTCCAAGACAATGGACTTGGAGCGAGCACCTATAGCCCACTTGTCACACGTTCGAGTGGGGCCTTGCTTCCCACCGACCACGTTTCTTTCACTGTTCTGACAGACTCGAGCGGCATTCAGTCAACGCAACTCATGCCGATGCAGACAGCGGTCCTGGGCGGACCAGAGATCAGCAGAGGGCAGATGTTGGGCGTTGGAGTAGAGCTATGGTCTATTTTTTCATTGCTTGTCGTATTTTCTGTATCATAGCACCGCATGTTATCCATCCGGTTGACTCCTTGCGGGCTATCAGATGTCCGGTTCTTACGAAATGAGGTGTACCGTAGAAAGCAAAGCATGGTGATAGGTGTACGATGGGGCTCCGATACAATCCGAAAGATAAGATGCGGGTCGATCATGTGTGGACCTGCGCCCGTGCGGTGACTGCCTAGATGAGCGGACAGGGGTCGAAAGCGAAGTACAGGATATGCACAGATCCCCGTGCACCACTCGGCTCCGGATGACTCGCCCTCTCTCGACACCTGGAGCAGCGACGAGTAGACACGTTGCGACAGCGGACAGAGTGGCGAGCGACATTGAAAATGCCACCCAGGGGACAAACGTGTGCATGCAGCATATACACACGACGCGCGGAGCAGCGCAAGTCTCTCGCCGGTGCACGGGGGCCACCTGCATGGTCGGATATGGCTTAAAGCCGAGAAACGCCCCAGCCCGACCTCCACCTGAACCCGACCGCGACGAGTGCGACGATGTCTAGCAGACCGACGACTTACCCCGAACCGACCCCTCACGACGCCGACGACGTGTCGGACACCTCGAGCATCGGCTCTGGCGACTGGACCGATCTGAGCTCGGCCCATCCTGATGATGTCTCTGATGCTGCCAGCCTTGATGGCGACGGCAGTATCCGCCCAGTCAGCACCATAGCCGCCCTTGACGACGGCAGCGAGGAGGCGTGGACTACAGCAGAGGCTTCCGCCAGCCCCGGAGCATCTCTCTACGCCTCGGCCCACGTTCCCCTCAACCCGTTTGAGCAGGAAACCAGCGCTCGCACCGTTCACACCCCTGAGCCTGATGTCGGCCCCACCCCCGCCTATGCAATGTACGCCCCTCTCGATCCGTTTCGTCCACCGTCGGACGGGTCGGACCGCAGTGGCCGTGAGTCGGGTAGTGCGCACGAGCTCCAGCTGATCCTGCCTGACCCCCTCGAGCGCTCCGAATCGACCGTCGCGGCGGACCTATCTTTCTCGGACGATGTCGTGCTTGCCACCTCTCCCATCATTGTGGTTTCCCTTGCGGGCGTGCCGCCTTCAATCGCCCAGCGTGCTACAGTGGTGGCTGATGTCCTCCGCGCGGTGGCCAAGGCGACCCATGCATCATATGTTCGCCCTGACTATCGCAATTTTACTACTCTATCTGATCTACCAAGGCGTGTCAAAGTCGCCCAAGACTACTCCAAGGAAGTTTCCGTCTTAGTCTGCGATCATACCTATGATGGCCCGGTGCGTGCATTGCACACTTGGTTTTTACTGCCACTAACCGTACTTCAGGACCATTCGCACGACGACTCCCCGTCTATCCTAGTCGCTTTCACAGGGGATTTGCACCATTCAAACTTTCCCCAAATCCCAATCCACTCTATTCTTATTCCAGTTGTGGTCAACGATGCTGCTGGACCTGTTGTCCTTTTCGATGAAGAGCGCGACGACCGCGGCATTGACGAAACCACGGTTGACGTTGACGATCTTGTGGGCCGTCTCACAAATATATTTGCTGCCGACCATCACTCCGAGACCGCCACCCAGACTGCTGTGGACACATTTGATGGTAGATCTCTCGCGAGCGAGTACCTAGATGAGGCCATGCTCAATACCGACTACGATACACCCGATGAAAGGTCTGAAAAGCAGATCAATGAGCGTGTTTCCCTCGAGCGCGAATGCAGTCTGCATGCAACCCAGAATCCAGACTGCCCAGAGTTTGCTGATGCTCTCAAGCATGCTGCCCGAGCAGTTTCTCCACGTTGGGCCACAGCTTGGTTGGTGGTTTGTCGGGGCCTCTGACCAAACACTAACATGTTTTTTAGCGCCCTAGCTGTAATGTTCTCCCTTCTCATAAGCACAGGACATCTCATTGCTCGGCAAGTACCCCCGCAAGCAATTGTGCCATCTGCCACTACTGTTTTGCCCCCAACCTCCATGCCCCAAACAGATGTGGCTATCCGATCGCCGCACACGTCATTGGCCCTCAAATCTCAGGACACGTCGCTGGCCCTCAAATCCTCCCGTACATCTTTAGACGTCAAATCTACCCAAACTGCGTTGACTCAAATCCCCCATGTTCTTGCCAACGAATCGTGCTCGTCTATCATCAGTATTTCTTCGTCTCCGGCGGC
Organism: Ceratobasidium sp. AG-Ba; assembly: GCA_016906575.1. NCBI lineage: Eukaryota > Fungi > Basidiomycota > Agaricomycetes > Cantharellales > Ceratobasidiaceae > Ceratobasidium > Ceratobasidium sp. AG-Ba. The sequence continues at coordinate 1,846,728 of CP059612.1, read as the reverse complement.
AAAGTCTACCTCGTCTCTGACAGCTACCAGCTTGTCGACGCTTGCTCTTATCTCATCCAATACTTTGTCAACCACTACTCAACCACCTACGTCCACTTCAACTGCTACATGCACAGACGCTCAGAGAGCGCACGTAATGTCTAGCGTGGCCGAAGATTTGACCGGAGCCATTGAGCGTATCGATCGCCTTCTTGGCTGGAACATCCGGGATACGCTAGGCAAGGCCGAAGCCGCGAGCAAAGCCTTGAATGAAGCTACCACGCGGGCCAATGCCGTCTTCGAGGCCACAGCGATGGGCGCTTCTGAGGCGCATCAAAACGCTCGTAAGAACGCCCAACGTCATTTGGTTACCATCAAGCGCGGAGTGGACGCCTTGGGTCAGAAGGTGGGGTTCGTGAAACAGACCCAAGATGCCGGGGGAGTGGGAAAAGACCACAAGGGAAAAGGAAAGGGGAAGGATTCAAGGAGCCACAAAATATCCAGGGACAACGCCAAGGCCCGCCCGGGAAGGGATAAATGGCAAACTTCGATGGACAATGCTGCTCGTAGAGAACGAACAGTGGCCGCAGACAAGGACCCACGCGACGATAGAGCTAAGTCTTGCGAGAACAGAGGCAAGGTTCCGTTTCCTGGCAGGGAGGAACAACAGAGGGCTCAAAACGCCGGTAGAAACAAACGTCCAGCCCGGGAGCCCACCTGGACATGGACGGTCGAGGAGGAATGGACAGAGTACGCACCTTTACAGGCTAGGCAACGTACAGTGATGGAAGAAGTACGCGAATACATCCATCATGGGTTTATGCTATGAAGAATTCTTGGATGCCCTTGAGGTAAATTTGTGCTCGCGAGCGATAGCAACTCTTTCTTTATGTCCCTGTGTTGAAGTGCACTCTTTTTTGCTTCCCTTTTTCATGATGTAACTTTACCACCTCAGACGGATCGTGTGAATATATTTGAGCTGCAACCTAATGGACTTGGCGTTGTCCTCCAAAAACAAGCTCACACGAGAGGGCAGTAGGGATTCAATACTTCGCATGATAGTTTCAATTCAAGTTTGTTAGTTCTCTGAGGAAACAATAATGCCATCATCAACATCAAAAGTACACCAACGCTGTGAAGGCTACATGATAGAATTAATAAACAAAAATTAAATAACGGAAAGTTACTTGCCCCAACCCTAGATCTTAGAACCTCGGCGATGTGGGTTTGTCTCCCGCGCATGTCTCTTGAGGGGTTTGAGGTATCACCGAAAGCGACTCGGGCCGTGCTAAGCCATATAGTTGCGTGGGCCAGGAATGTAAATGTTGGGCCAAGTGCCGGTTTAGCCGCCGTTCCGGGGAAGGAGGAGACCGACCGATCTTGAGACACGGTACTTCGATTTACAACCTGGCGTGTTCGTGCATGGGTGGGGGTTTAGTCAAAACTGAGAAAGCAACAGACTACGATGGTCAGTTTGTAATCATCCGCCATCTTAGCTAGTTGGTGCATAACGCTAGCCATTGTTGCATGTCCTACAGCATCACTGGTTGAACTATAGGCTTAAAAACAAATCAGCGTGCGGTTCACCTTGGCTTGATGCTCCAGTGATCTGAGACAACAGAATAGAGGTAATTGGATCGATCACTATATACCTCAACGAAGGAGCCAATGCTTCCTAGCCACTAGGTTATTTCAACATAGCATAACAATAACAAAGGACATATCACCTGAAGGGAAGCTTCCACACTGTTCAGTGTGTTCTGAAGCTCCTCCAACTCGAAGGTAAGTATTACTTGGAGCCTCTCCAACACTGTCGATATAGTGCCATCCTTCGCGAAAATAGTTAGTAGTGCTCACTGCTAAACGTGGGAAAGGAGGCACCGGAAGATCTAGAACATGGCAAATTCTCCTGGCACGTTCTCCCGGGAAATCGCCCGAGCAATCTATCCATAGCGCGCTCGAATCTTGTTGATGGGCTAGCCAGTCAACTACGAGTTGTATGGCTAGTGTCTAAGGCAATTCAGGAGCGGCTTTGTTGAAATGCATCACACACATACCGATTTCCCGCTTCCCGATGCCCCTGATAATTCGATTAGATAGGGACCTAAGAGAGTTGGATACAGAAGGTCGTTCAACGTTTGGATGCCCAAAAGCCGCCCGTTTCGCGGTCGCATATGTTCTAAAGCATAACTTTCATTCTCGAGGATTTTATCTCCCGTAAGAGATCCCGGAGTAGCAAAAACAGAAATCTGTTCCCGAATCGCGATCATATCCGTCGTGGTGGTCTTGGTGGTCGTTGCAAGCCGGGCTATAACCTCAGGAAGTGGAGTAAATAGAACATCGTAAGTAGTTCTAATCCCTACTGACTCCAAGCTTGCCAGAAGAGAGGGATTATCATTCAAAATAGGAATACTATGTTGGGTGGTCCGAAGCCTCATAGTGGTCAGGTGGCGGTGGGTGGCGAAGGACAAGCGCCCAGCGGTGTTCGGTGGACCCTTTGCTGTGACGTCAAGCACATTGTGGACACGTACTTGATTCGCCCCCTACTCTTGACCACCACCAACTGCTCTACTTGTTCTTATCAACATGACGATCTACTACAGGTATGATTGGTTGTGAATGCACATACGAAACAAAATTAATCATAGGTCACCTTAGCCTCACATTCATGCTGCTAGCAGCCGAGGTACACCAGTCGTTTCTGTGCACTACAAGCATTGACGGCTTTGCAGATGGTTACTTTCTGTCTCTTGGTCCTGCCCATGCCATTTGCTGCTAGGCAAAAGCTCTTCAAGTTCCTTACAGAAAGTGTTATTGTGGCGAAGATTGCATATGCGCTCAAAATATCGTTCATGTAGGTGGCTATCCAGTTTGGACTAGTAGCTCTGTTGAAATTCGGTGACATGTAGATTCGTTGGGGTGCTATTTGTTGGTAAGTTGAATGGAAGGCGAAGAGTTTCCTCCTAACATCGTGGTTTAGATGCTGTACAACGGATGTTGCGCGTGACAGCCGAAGGGCAGCAGGCTAAGACTGCAGCTGGAGCCGCAAACGTCCAGACCGAGACCAACCACGCTGCAAAGAAGTTTTAGTATGTCTCGTTGCTACTATATCGTTAGCCACCAACTAAAGCGCCTGGACCATAGTACTCAACGAAATATGTACCTGACCGGCTTTACGTTATTCCTCTCACTCATCCTTACCCGTACTTTCTACATCCTCCTCGATTTGATCCATGCGCAGGAACAATATGCCGAACTGAAAAAGGCGAGTCCACTACTTCATCTCTTTCCTTAGACTTACCATTTGATCAGAGAACCGAGGGAAAACCAGGTGCCAAAGACCAGAGCGCAGAAATCGCTGACTTGAAGAAGAAGCTCGCCGCTAGCGAGGCGAAGTCCCGCGATTTCGGTAAGGAAAAGAAGGTCTCTTCGCCTCTGTCACACCGCATGACCGACGCTCATTGTTGATTTCGTGGCTCTAGATACTTTGAAGAAACAAGCCAAGCAGCAAGCGGACGAGTACGATAGACTTGCTACCGAGTACAACAAATCGACAGGTCAGGTTTCGAATAAAAAGTCTGATTGATTTGAGCTACGACGAAGGCTTGCAAATGACACTTTATATACGTCTTGTGATTTGTAACTCGTTGTGTTTTGCGTATGCACGTTTAGATAGCTGAAAACTAGGCTCTGTTTATGCGGAACCGCTTAAGTTCTTCTATTGGAATGCTTGACTCAAACTTGTCTAAACCAAAGTAAATACTGGCCAAACTTACAAACTGAACCATGTCAACACCTCCCGCACGAAATGTGTATACCATTCGCCCACTTCCTTCGGGTAGTGGAACCCGTGGTTCTCTTTCAACGTCTATTTCTATGGGACCACATGGCCTTGTCCAGTCCTTACTCGCCGCGTCACCGACCCCACCCACCCGCCACCATCTAGACGCAAACGCGTCGACGCTAAGCGCCTCTCCTAGGACGTCTCGTATACGTCGAGATTTTACCAGTATAGGACGTCACCCACTAGCAAATGACAAGGACGACGATGTTGCTTTTGGCGAGGACGAAGATGACCTTAATGACTGGTCGATTGTCGACAAACTCAGAATGTGGAGACATGACGCCATGATGCAGCACCTGTATGACACTGCAATCTTCTGGGGTGATAAAGTGTTGACTTGGACCGGTGAGCTTGCTTCGAGAAAGGTTTTGTCGACGTGAACATAAACCCTTTTAGGTGACCCAAATGACGCATTTTGGCTCGCTCAGACGCATTTTTTGACGAATCAATATTCCCGTGCCGAGCGGCTCTTGACAAGGCCCTTCAACTTTTCGAATGCCAAGGCTCGCGCAGCACAATCAACAAGCGAACAACCCTTGGACATGATTCAGGGAGAAGGCGTATCGCGTCTTGTAGATGTGAGCGTTGCCTGCCGGTACTTGGCAGCACAATGCCAGGTAAGTAGGCGAAAACAACAAGTGATGTATATAAACACGCTCGTAGGTCAAAACAGGCAATTGGACTGAGGCAATGGAAATGCTGGGAGATTCAAATCCGTTCGCTGGTTCTTGTAAAGACACCATGACTCTATACCAGCTACCTTTATTGATTACCATTTCACTTCACGGACAGCTAATTCCGGATCCACGATCCCTAACTCGGACGGCGGTATCAAAGTCGAGGCTTCTATGTGTTATCTACGAGGCCTTCTCATGCTCCGACTCAATCGTGCTGATAGGGCGAAAGAATGTCTCCTGGAGGCACTTGCTCTGGATGTAAAGTGCTATGAGGCCTTTGAACTTTTGATTGGTGGAGAAATGATGGGAGTGGACGAAGGTATCGTAGCAATGTTATTTGCGACTTTTGCTCCCGGGCTCACATGTTCTAATAGAGTGGGCATTGATAGAGGGTCTTGCGTATCACGAACAAGCGCAAGATCAAGCGGATTTTGTTAAATTGATGTACACTACTCGGCTGAAGAAGGTGAGTACCTCGACGGAACTTTGGGTGCGAATCCGCAGACATCCAACAGCTTGAAATACCCCTTTACGTATCTAAACACAAACCCGGCATTGTTCGTATTGCACTAATTGTTTTGATGTTGTGTAGTTCAAGCACTCGGTAGAAATAGATACGGCTCGAAGGCGCCTAATGGATGAGTATGACCTTGCGGAAAATCCAGATGTCTTATTTGGGCATGCTGATACTCTATACGCGCAATACCGATGGGCGGACTGCTTTGCAGTTACCTCGCGGTAAGCATAATTGGACGAGATATATTGTGACATCACTTAATCTAGATGACTCAGTATTTTGGAGCTCGAAGCCGTTCATCCATCTACATTGCCATTGCATTTGGCTTGTATGGCAGCACTACCGCACTTACACAGTCGATTATTTCTCCTGGCTCATGACTTGGTTGCCCATGAACCCGACTCCCCTAGCAGTTGGTACGCTGTAGGTCTCTGGTACCTTGCCGCAAGGCGTCATGGTGAAGCAAAGAAATATTTCTCGTGAGCACTACACGCCGCCAGTCGATAATTCGTCTGATTCTCGTCGTTAGAAAAACGTCCTTGATGGACCCTCGCTTTGGTCCAGCCTGGATTGCGTTTGCTCATGCGTTTGCCTATGAAGGCGAGCACGACCAGGCAATCGTTGCATACTCCACTAGCGCCCGCCTATTTCCAGGGTAAGTGACAACCCTACCTGAATCCGAATGTCGTCCACACATTGGTCTGCAGGTCTCACCTCCCTCAATTATTCATTGGGATGGAACACATCCAACTCTCAAACATGCAGCTAGCAGAATCACATCTCGCGGCAGCGATCGCTTTGTGTGACACGGACCCTGTGCTACTTAATGAAATAGGGGTTGTCTCCTATGAAAATCGAAGGTAACGTAGTGCAACTGCATTCAACCACACATATGCTGACGGCAAAATAGATATGAAGAAGCATTGAGACATTTTTCAAACGCGGTTTCCCGAGCGGGGGAAGTACGAGCCTCTCAAACGATCTGGTCCACCCTATACCTTAATCAAGCCCATACATACCGGAAGCTAGGGTAAGTGTGTTTGGCAAGCACTGTGGCCACATGCTCATTGACACGCCAAGACGTCTGCAAGAGGCAAAATCTGGATATATGCGTGTACTTGAGCTCGAGCCGCGGCACGCGATCGCAATTTCTAGCCTCGGGATGACGCACCATTTGCTGTTCGAACTGGATGACGCAATGGCTCGCTATCATGAGGTTTGCTATAACATCGGTAGCCTTTCGAGTACATACTTACACTTGAAGTTTCATCAGGGGTTGGCGATTGAACCTCTATCGGCCCACGTCATAGATTTACTAAATAACGCCGTCCAGGCAAATGCAGATAGACCAATAGACTTTGTTCCAGGTCTCGGGGTTGAGGATGATTGGCAGGCGGGAATGGAACGACGAAATCGAATGACGGAGGCACACGCTCAAACGCAACGGCACTTGCGAACAATGGAAAGGTCGGATGTCAGCAACTTGAGCGGCATCTCCGAGGCGGATAGTTCGGCGATGGATCTCGTCACTTCGTAGATTGCATGTGTACCTAAATTTACGCCCAGTGAACCATGTAATTTAGCCTGCGACTAAGATGAGTCATCCAGGGACTGACGGTGGCAGTGACGGTTTTGCACTCGTGCTCCCGACTTCCATAAACGCGCTCTCTTCAGCATGCCCGTCCATGTCACCTCTCCGCCGCCAGCTGCCCCGGCCGCCAATCCCGCTGCCGCCCTCAGCGATGAGCAGGAGAACGCGTACGGAATTATCCTCAAACACTACAGCAGTCCGACCTATGTGATACCCGGCATCGAGCCAGACAAGGGAACGCTAACCGAAGACGAGCGGTTCTGGCTGGTATGAACCAAATCGCGCCCAGCGTCCGACTGGACTGCTAATCTTGACTTCTAGACACGCGAATGCTTTCTCCGATAGTAGGTCTTTGCTCCTTTTTTCGCGTCACGCGTCACGAGTCTGAGCGGCCCAGCCTCCGTGCCTCCAAATGGGTCCTAGCCACAACTATCACAAGGCTGGATGATACGCTGAAATGGAGGCGAGAATACGGGCTATACGACTTGCTTACTCCAGAACACGTCGAACCCGAGGTACGGTGACCATCGTTCAGCCACGCACCACGAGACCTGATCGGGCCATGCATAGTCCCTCACAGGTAAAGAGCAGCTTGCCGGGTACGACGTACAGCGACGCCCAGCTCTTTACATGCTCCCATCAAGGCAGAACACGGACGAGTCGGTTCGGCAATTGCAGTTTGCCGTGTGGATGCTTGAGCGTTCGATAGACGTAATGGGACCAGGTGTCGAGTAGGTTGAGCCCATGCATATCTATCCCCGATTAATTCATCCAAAACCCCCAGAAATCTTGACCTTCTAATCAACTTTGCTGATCGAGCAAAAAATCCTGCCCTGGGAACAGCAAGAACCGTGCGTTGCTCGTATTGGAACACGGTTCCGTCTACCCACAACACAATCTTTAGATGCTTAATATTCTGCAAAACCACTATCCAGAACGTCTCGGCCTTGCACTTATCACTAATGTCCCAATGATAGTGAATATTTTTTTCAAGGCGATCATGCCGTTCGTAGACCCAAGTAAGTCAGCTATCGCTGTCCAATTACTGAGCATAACATATTCGCGTTAGTTACCCGCGCCAAAATCAAGTTCAACCCCAACGTTATTCAGGAGGGTATATTCGATAAAACTCAAGTCATGAAGGAGTGGGGTGGCGAGATGGTAAGCCTTTTGCGCAGGACGGTCAGGCATGGTTGAATTGACTTTTGATTAGGACTTTGCTTATGAGCACGAGAAAAGCTGGCCAGCTCTCGTCGGTCTATGTGAATCCTTATGTACAGAGCGGAAGCGGCGATGGCACACTTTGGGGGGGACGGTGGGGTTGAGCGAGTGGGACATCAAGGGGGGCGACTCTCAATCGAGTCCAGAGCAGGCTGGGGTAGCTGTACTCTGAACAAATCTGCTGAAATATGGCTGATATATATGCGACCGCATCCTGGGCCTTTTCCGCTCCGTTCTTGAGTTTGACCTACTTAATTCCCGTGCTTGCATTCGAGTGATATGTTTGCTCGTATTTACACTTTTTACTTCTATAGTATCTTAATTTCATGCAGTGGCACATATCGTCGCACACGTGTTTACCGGATGGTACGAGATCAGGTACTATTTAGCCATAGGAATCGGCAGCAGATGGCCTACACCCTTGTCCATTAGGCAAATCTCGCTTGCACCTCTTGCAAACACCAAAACAGTGTTGATCAGTTCCCGTGCCAGTAGATTGAGATGGACCGATCAGATATGGGCCTGTCCACCGAAGGTAAACCTATCATTGCGGTGTGTGGTGCCACTGGTGAGCACATGCCTCACTACTAAGAACAGTATTATCCCCGTTAGCTCTGAGATTTCTAGGATTTCAAGGCGGAAGTGTGGTGAAGCATATACTGCAAGACGGCAAGTTTGCCGTTCGTGCATTGACGAGGAAAGTCAATGGGGCGGCAGCAAAAGGTTAACCTGGCGTTAAATAGTGCTATGCGAACGGAATTAGGAACTTACAACCCGATCAGAGCTATCCGAGGCCGGGGCTGCGGTAGTTTATGCGGATTTTGACAGCCTAGACTCGCTCTGCCTTGCGTTCAAGGGTACGGATGGCTGGGTGCATCTCATGATAGAACGAGGCCAGACTAATTCCTTTAAAGGTTGCTACGGTGCCTATGGTACAACAGATTACTTTGAAGCTTTCGAGAAAGAACTGCAACAAGGTATCAATATTATCGACGCTGCAAAAATTACAAATCTGGAACATCTTGTATTCTTGTAAGACAATACTTGAATGATAGGGGATCGCGAGTGTCAAACCATCAGACAGTGCTGCGCCCCATACACCTGGATTGGATGTCAAGGCGTTCAAGCACAAGTAAGCGCAAGACGTGGAAAGACTGTGTAACGGGCTAATGTCTTGCAGAGCGGCTGCTGGTGACTACCTCAGGTCATCTGACATACCATACACAATATTCGCAACATCGTTTTACTATGGCAACATATTCCTCTTCGACGCCATAACTAGGAATCGAGCCGGAGGTTGGAGACTGAGTTTTCCGTTTCCAACTGACATACCCATTCCGAGCGTCTCGCCAAAGGATATCGGACAATATGTAAGGAGATCGGTATGCTCTTAATGACATCATACTAATTGTGATCATATCGCAGGTTCTAGCAGCATTCAAGAATCCATCGGAGTGGCTGGGGAAAGATATGTACGTTGTGAACGAGTATATTTCCCTTCGACAGTATGCGGAGACGTTCTCGGAAATAACCAGGTAAGAAAACAACGTCTACTATCCTAATGACAGTATGAAAGAATACGATTGCGCAAAGTTCAAATATAGAAATCTGTGAAACGACACAAGACGAGTTTATGGCGCTTCAATACGAGCCATATATTATAGAGGGGTGGGCAATGTGAGAGCTTAGTTGTGCGGGTGATCATTTGATAGCTGAGCTCGTAGCCTTGCTAGTTTCAAGTTTTTCATTGACGAGCACGAAGCAGAGAGACGGCTGTTTTCGCCAGAACTCGCTCAAAAGCTGTGTCCGAACAGACAGACATGGCGTGACTTTATCTCTGAGCATTTGGAAGTACCCGTGCCCCAACCGCTCATGATCAAATGCATGCTTACGCAGGATGAGTTTCAAAATCACTGATAATCATAGTGGGCTGCCGTTATGACTTTCTGACAGAGAGCGGCGGGTAACGCTGAAATGTCTAGGATCGATGTTTCCATCCAATATGACAATCCACTATATGTACAGGCTCCACAAATTCTAAGTTTTACCATCCTCGATTCAAGTGAGAGAGTTATTTGTTGGGGACATCGACAAGCTCTGTCCTCCCGCCCAGCGTCTCCGTCAGTTGTTTCATACCAGCCCACCAAACATTCTTGCCTCTCCGATTTTTCATATCGGCGTGCTGGACCATTTCGTCAACTGGAGTGAGTTTGATGCTAGTACCTTGGATTGTAATGACAGCTGCACTCTCTGGCGGAGCCAAGCGACGTGATGGTTGTGCGTGTTGTTCAAGGAACATCATGCACTTGATAGAGAGCCGGACGGCGCGTGCACGATCTATTGGAGAAGGAATTCCACCCTGAAGTGTGTGCCCAAGCGATGCCGAGCGTGAATCGAATAATGCGCGACCTTCCTCAGCCAGGATCTTGGTTACTACATCTGTGGTATAGACCTTTGAGGCCTTCTCGCTCCTAAAAACGAGTAAGTAAGGAACGGGAGATAGAGTACGAAGTATGCCTACATGATAACTAGTCGCCCTTCGGATTTTCCTTTAACATCAAGAGCATATCGAGTCTTGAGGAAATTCAGGTCCTCTCGCAACAAATCGAGATTGATTCCAACCTCAGGTGTATAAACTATTGCAGCGCCAACTGCCAACGCACCCATCGTTGCAATATACCCACACATGCCGCCTTGCGTTTCGACAACAAATACCCGATTTCGGTTTGCCTGGGCGCTCTGTTTGATCGCATCGCATGCATCCACGAGTGCATTCAGGCTGGTATCACTTCCAAGGCTGAACTCGGTTAGGGGGACGTTATTGCTGATAGTGGCAGGTAAATGGACCATTGGTATGTTAAACGCGGGATAGCTCTTGCGACCGTTCTTCAGTTCAAGCAGGGCAGAGAACGCTTCGAATCCCCCTATCATGAAAAGACCATCGAAGTTGTGCCCTTGAAACTTGGACGCAACGGCTCCGAGATCGATGCTTGGCAGCGTACGATTAGTGCCGAGCTCGGAGCCTCCCCGAGTCATCCAGTTGTCAACACGTAGCCACGACATCTCGTTGACACTATCTTCCAGCAGGCCCTGAAAGCCGTTGCTCACGGCAAGAGGTGTATGACCACGTTCCAAGCAATAGCGCACAGCTGTACGGGTTGCGGCGTTCATTCCACCAGCAGGGGCACCCATACTACGTTTTGTTCATGAGCAATAGAGTTCCGAGTTTAGAATGCAAACTACTGACTGTATGATCCCAACACGCAGTCTCTGAAATCGACTGTTAGAATGGCTCAACACTCAAATTAATAAGCACACCTTTTGTTGAGGTAGCTTGATTCCACTATCCAACGCAGAGGTTACGATGAATGCTTCTAAATAATCCTTGAACTCAGGATCGCGAAGCGACATAGCTTTGATGAAGTCTTTTTCTCCAATTGCTTTTGCTACTGCTTGAGTCTTTACGAACAATAGGATGAGTCTAAGGAATCGAGCAACACTCCTGAAGCCACTAACCAATTCGACTGCCTTCATCAAGGGCTTTCTTGTGATCTGGTTCTCGCTAATCCCAATCATGTACGATGGAGTTTCTGGAGTTGCTTCTAGTAAAGCGTCAACAGCCTCAACTCCCTGAAGAGTAGGCTGTTTGTGCAAGCATCAGCTGAGGCTTCATACAACCAAAACCACACTCTGATATTACCAGAATACGATCAAATGCACAAGGTCTGCCCCCGCGCTGTGTATGCCCGAGTGTAGTTACGCGAGTGTCTAACCCCAAACGCTCAGTAAGAACATCCTTGACATATTCGGGCTTGATTGGGTTCAATTCGCGATCATGCGCTCCTTCGGCAATAATGACGATTGTCTTGCGTTTGCCAACTTTACGATGCTAAACCACGGTTATTCGATTACAGCAATAGTATTAACCGGGGTACCTACCCGTTTGATAATCTCACACATGTCATCCTCCCAAGGGTGTGCCTCGGGGGGTTGCTCCGGAATGAAAATGAAGTCGGCCCCAGCACTAAGCTTTTGAGCTTCAGTGGGCGCATGTGAGGACTTAAAAACTTACCTGACCCCGGCAAGTAGAGCTAACCAGCCACAGTGTCTACCCATGACCTCAACGACGAAGGCACGGGAGTGTGAAGATGCCGTTGAGTTGATATTATCGATGGCCTCGCATATACGGTGGAGTGCCGTGGGTGCGCCGATTGTTAGATCGGTCATTGCCATATCATTGTCGATAGATCCGACAAGGCCGACAATCTTGAGATGTCCGTAGAGACTAGCTTGCTCTTGAGTGATTCGCCCTGTCAATCACTGAGTCAAATATTAGCATACAACTATAATGAATTTCACCGACCCTCTTTCAGTAATTTATCGACTAGTTCTGGCCATTCACCTCGAAGCTTGTCGGCCCCAGTAAGCGAACCGTCTCCTCCGCATATAACCAACGCATCTATCCCCTCCTTGATGAGATTGTAGGCAGCGGTCATTCGCCCTTCTACTTGGCGAAACGCGGCGCACCGAGCCGTACCGATAAGCGTACCCCCCTAAAGCCAGATTGTGTGAGCTGAACCACCGGCCAGAGAACGTTGCGTTGCTCACCTCGCCCATCCAGCCACGCACGTCATCCCAGCCGACTTTGACAATATACCGTCCTTTGAGCGTTTTCTTGTCGGGCCTGTCTTCAGCATCACCTTCACCCTGTTTGAAAAGTTCGCCGTCCCCAAAGCGAAGACTTTTAACAAAACCCAGGTCTGCTACCTGGCCCGAGACATCTCCCGCAGTGCAGGAATCAAGGGGGACTTCATCAGGTGGGGCTTCGGTATTGCCTCTCACTAAACCTTCATAGCCTTCACGGACAACCCACATCTCACATCCCCTATAAACAGAGGGTTATATTACATTATATAGCCCCACACAAGCTCTTACTTGGATATTCCGCCTTTTACAACAGCTCGTACAGCAGCATTCATCCCTGCACTGTCCCCACCCGAGGTGAGGACGGCAATCTTGAACTTCTTCTGAGGATTGGACATATACTGAGTGCAGAGATAGGATCTGTTGCTCTTAAAGGTGGGAAAGAGGGCGAGCGCAGATGCTGATTTGTGACGGAGGGTTAAATCTGGCCCAGTGTGGGATGAGAGGCGTGAGAATGCGAGGCAGAACACTCGCAGGGAAGTCACGTGGTTTTGGATTTTTTTTTTTTGCATTCATATTTAAAGTCCTACACGAACACGAGGTCGAACCGGACGCGAGACAAACAAAACGAGGAGACCGGACAAGAGCAGGGAAAACAAGGGGCGAGACGGGGGACAGAGGTAAAACAGCACAAGGCAACACATCAACGGAGCAGGGTCAGGACAAACAAGGCAACACCAAAACCGGACAAACAGAACAACTAATCAAGAAGAGAACGTGGGAAACGGAACGCGCCAGAGTCTTTGAGAAAGTCAATAAGAGACCAAAGTCCCTTGAGGGTGCCAAAGATGGTGGCCATCTGGATGGACGGCGATCCAGTGCGTAAGTGCCAGCGTGCGTGTGAGTATATTGGACATTCCCTCAGCACATGTTTGATGGTCTGGATCGTGGAGCTGTCACATGGGCAAGTGGGGTCTGGAATGTTGTTCACGTTGTGGGATCGGTGCTTCAGATTGTACGCGCCCGAGAAGCAGTGCCCTAGGATGACTCACGTGGTTTTGGAGCAAACTCGACGGTGTTCATTATGCCCCATCTCCGGCTTAATGCCAAGACTACATCTCCTAATCCGTATTTTAACTTTATATCAGCACTCAGTTTTATATCTGGAGTGCCAAATATTCCAACTCAACAAAACGCAAAAGAGTTATTAAATGCCCTCGCTGCGCAAGTGAGGCCACTTTGCAAGCAACACGGGTTCACTGTCAACAGCTTTGAAGAGGTAGGTTCCACCCAAAGTCCGTGCTTCGCATATGTTTCCTCTATGTTCATCTTGACATTCCACGTCTAGTACGAGGTAAATCCCCTTATCTAAATAAGTTGAGCACGGATCGTACGATTTTAACAAATATAAGTACAATAGAGTATTCCTTGGTCGTAATTGGAATGCTGGAGAAACAATAGGTAAGCTATGATAGGCAGGAAAATCACTTCGCAAGAATTGATATTTGGACAGAAATCGTTCTTCGGCGCTCGGACGGACAGTTTCATAGTGTTCAGCAACTTATTCAGGTTCTATGTCATGAGGTGAGGTGTTGTCTATTTTCAAAACTCGTGATCTCATCTTGACCAAAAGCTCGCGCACATCAAAGTAAAGTGGTAATTTGTCAGTGTAAATCAGCTTGTAACGAGTCGCATTCCAGCACATGAATCATGGACCCGGGTTCCAGCAGCTCAACAGCCAGTTATGTCAAGAAGTTACCGCTCTTAGGATTAGAGGTTATTACGGGGATGGTGAGTCTTATGCGCTCCGATCCCTGCCGTCTGTCAACTTGTAGGTAAACAGGAATGTATTCTTCGGGGTTCCGAGTTGCCGACTCTGCAGCAGTCGCCGGTCACGGTCTCGCCGGAACTGAGTTCGATCTGCCGGAATACATATGTGGTGGAGCATATGAGCGCCAAAAATCGACCATGCTCCGGTATTGTAGAAGTATATTTTTGGCGTATTACACTAAGACATTGTGCAGCCGTCGACCTCCACAACGTGCCTCTCGCACACCGCCCACCAAAAGGCGGAAGCCTGGGACTCGCGTCACTTCTAAACATGCATTCGAGGGGGATGGTCAAGCTTTGAATTCTCACATTGTCGACGCAGTAGCGAAAAAAAGGGGGACCGGGTTTAGGAAAAGCACCCAGAGGTGAGGCAAGCTGTGTTGCGACGAAATGCGAGCGTATCTGATTGATGTATGTATAGTGCTAAAGAAAGACGAGCACGCCTAGAGGCGACAGAGAAGCGCCTGCAAATGCTAGAGCAATCCAGTGAGTATGCTAGAATCTCAGACCGAAAGGCATTTATCGTAATCTGCTTGCTCAGGGGCCACAAACGCGGGTGTTTCAGATGAAGATTCCGGATTGGAGTCTGAGAGTATTGAGGAAACTGATGAGTCTCGCCTAAAATTGCTTTCTGATAGTGGTGCCGGTTGGAAGTTTGGCCCGGTTGCGGCCACTCGATTGAACTCGAACTTGCACGAGGACGAGGTCATTAACTTGATATCAGATGATGAAACCGAAGCCCTCAACAATGTCCCAACTGCGCCAAGAACTCTGAACTCCAGAAAAGACGAAACAATACTAGCCCGAACAGCGCACAATGAGATCGAACTACGCCAAAATGGGCGGATGGAGACTGTTAGCAAACACCGTCATGTAGAGGCCGATGACTGGGCAAAAAAATCTCGCTCTTTGGAGACGTCGCGGTTTTCCAGCTCTAATTTTTTGGGGCCTGAAGGAGAAGCAACTTGTCGAGATTACGAATCTTACGAGCATCCCAGCGAGTGGGGCTGCTCGCTGTGCACTTGGTGAGCCCATATCATGCTACTGAAACGATAGTGCAACTAACACACCCAAGTCTAAATCATAATGATTATGGTGTTTGTCAGGCCTGTGGCGCCCAACGGCCATTAGATGGGATCTGAGTATGATTGACACCTAGGCGGGTGGTATATATCTCTAGGACTAAGCACGTTCAATGTTGTCGTTTCCTTCCTCCACAGTCGATGTGTCTTCATGCTTCACCATACTTATTTATATTTGCTTGGTAGCTAGATGGCTCCCTTATTCAGTTAGCATTGAAATCTCACAACTCGGAGGTTTATTTGTGGATGCATTAATTGATTGTGGGCTTGGATCAAATTGTTAACACCGACTTAAGATATATTACAGTGGGCAACAAATCAAATGGGACACGTGACCGTCTAGACTTTAAGCTACTGCCATGGGCTGTATAGGCCGAATTGTACTGACGTAGAATAATAGAACTTGTGTGTATATGTGACAGTGTTCTTCCTACCAATTATCTCATTGAGCAAGAATGATGTTGAGGAGAAATAGGGGAATTAAGTGTTTTCATTGTCCTATTTGATATGTGGCTGAGCAAATATTTGCCATTCCCCTATCCTCAGCTGCCTTGACCATGCATTTAAGGCTTGACAAGCCAATGATTTTGTCTCCATCCTTGTTCTGATATGCCTTCTTGTTGCCCACAACACACTCCTGAAGTCTGTGCTCAGATTTTAGCTCTACGTGAGACTGGTTTGACCTTTTGTCCTATTGCTGCCAAACTTGGTGTTCCCCAATCAACTGTTGAGCGTACATGCTCAAAATTCAGAAAACATGCAGCTACTACTTGAACCAAGCTTGCTCAGGCTGCCCTTGCAAGTTGTGCCCTGCTGACACAAAATTTGCTGCTCTTTTGCTGTCTGGCAATTGGCTGGCCACTACAGCACAACTCCACTGTGACTACTTTCCACATGTTTCCACCCAAACTGTCTGCTGTCATAGAGATGTTGTGCCAGAAAAGTGCCAGTTACTGCCACTGGCAGCAGGAATCTGGCACGTTTTCTTGATTCCTTCACTGTTACAGTCACTGGCTGCCAGTAGCAGGATACTGCGCAGAATTCTGCCACAGTGCAGGAACTGCCAGTAATGAGGTATTCTGGCATTTCTGTTGGATGGATCTGGCATGTGACTAAGTCATACTTGCGATGAACATAACGTGATATATACCATTCGATGCGCGTCGCTCCGCTGATTCCGAATATACCACTCTCGTAATTAGGGGATTGCTGCAGCAAAAGATATGAGCGAAATACAAAATTGTACCCCTGAAAGCGCCACATGCACTAGTGAATCTAGCTGTGCAAAACACACTCCTGTGTGAGGAGCTGATGGATATCATATGAAAGAAGCTCTGGTCAAAATCTCAAGGAGATTGGACCAGTTTTAAGGGTGTAATCAAACAATTTACACCTTCAGGGGTTCCAAATCCCCCTGCAACCCCCTGTCCAGCCCTTGTGAGCAACTTTGAGACTTGGGCAATACCTTAGGCAATCTCAGAGCACCTGAAACCTGCTATTAACATGTATGCAGAAGGCATTTTCATTCAAAGATTGGTGGGATACAGCTACACTTGGGTGCAATGCTGTTTCCCTGCCATGCAAGTGATACAGAGTGCAGTTCATATCAATGGGACACCCTTATGAGCAAGCTGTATATGTTTCTGGGGGTTAATGAGGTATCTGAGTTGATTCACAGCATCAGAAATGCCCAAATCTGTGCTCCTGACCCTCAAATCAGACCTGCAAAGATTTGGGAATATTTCTGGTAGGTATTTTGCTTATATCTGGGGCAGCTGACGTCCTATGAGGATGCAGGAGATATCATTTGTAAGCGGCAAGTTTGCCTGATTTAATGAGACATTCAGAACTAGTGTGTGATGGTGGGAATCACTAGTGCATGTGGTGCTTTCAGGGGTACACCCCTGTATTTTGCCAATAACTTCTGTCATACTTATTCCCTTGACCTGCAAGCGGTATAATCATGCTCAGCGCAGGTTTCCGCATCAATTGATATAGATATATCTGTATATATGCTACATTTCCGGTGATGTCATCATCCTGTGGGTGAGTCTGTAAAGGCCACGCCGACACAACTAAGGCCAAACACTTGTGAGGCGATGGCGGACCTATGGACTATGACGGCCGAAGGTCAAACCGCAACGTCTAAAGTAGGACCATCAGCAAAAACCACCTGGGATCCCAACCATTTAAAAGTGGTTTTGGAAAACAGGGTGTTGACCAGAGGTGTTTTGACCTTCTCCACAGATTTTAGCTGGTTTTGACCACCCCCCCAGGATCCCATGGAGTCAAAACCAGTTTGGATCCAGGGGGTGGATTTTGACCAGTCAAAACCCAGTCTGCTTACCATACTAGGAAATAATGTTGCCAAGACTTGCCTTTTTTGGAAGGTGCCAAAAAAGGAAATGAAAAATAATAACATTTTTGCTATTTTCCTAGGATCCTCTTCCCTTTTTGGGCACATTCCAAAAAAGGCAAGTCTTGGCAACATTATTCCCTAGTATGGTAAGCAGACTGGGTTTTGACTGGTCAAAATCCACCCCCTGGATCCAAACTGGTTTTGACTCCATGGGATCCTGGGGGGGTAGTCAAAACCAGCTAAAATCTGTGGGGAAGGTCAAAATACCTCTGGTCAACACCCTATTTTCCAAAACCACTTTTGAATGGTTGGGGTCCCAGGTGGTTTTTGCTGATGACGCACGGTGAGGAAGGGGGTTGGTGCAATAAGACGTGGGGTTTAGAGTTAAGGCGCACTTGATCTAAAGAGATCTGGGCTAAAGGGCTGCTGGCAGAGCCTAGCAGGTAGACAGCGAGGAGGGTAGAACAGGAGGTCAAGTTCTGAGGCTTAAGGCTCTCAGACTCTCCCTTATATATTCATGGCCGAGGCTGTACATATCAAATACCAGGACCAATAAGAAGTGACTACAGTTGCTAAGAGGAATACTGCTGAATATCACAAAAAGAAGGTAAACATAACAATATCACGTGATCTTGTGAGTAAGCACGCACAAGTAATGAACAAATAACAAAGTAAATGGACTTTATACAAGCACTGAGCAAACAATGACCAAACAACAACAATGTCACATGACCTTCTTTATGTAAGTAATTCCATGCATATATTTGAATAAACACAACTTGATCAAAAACTTGACATAAGTCAATAAAATAAATTGTAAGAAATCATAATAAAATCGTGGTCATGGTCTGGGCCATGACAGAGTCAGATCACTCTCAGAGTATCAGTGGTCAATGTTTCCCAGAGTTTTATCAGTTTCTTACAATACTTCTGTCATTCTAAGGCCTTCTTGAGCACTAGCTGACAGCCAACATGTGGTGAAATGAAGTGATTTTGACCTGCCAGTGCAAGTAATGGCCAGTAATGCCAGATACTGGCATGTGCCAGTAATTGACAGAATTCCTGGGTATTACTGGCACCTGAAGTCATTACTGTCACTGTCACTGTCACTGGCACTGCCAGAAAAAGGCAGTAATGGGGACAGTATTCCTGTGTGATCTGGCAGCCAGTTTCTGGCACAACATCTCTATCATCAGCAAAAGTGGATTTTCCATAAAAGGTCTTTGGGAAAAGGACTGGTAGGGAAAGTCCTTGAATGATGCTGAAACCACGCTGACAAAGCTTCAACAGCTTGAAGGAGAATTCAAGCGGTATGTCTGCATTTGCATGCAGTGAAATCAATAATTGGGATTTTGAAGATATTTCACTTTATAACTTGTATTTGCAAAGGATTTGAATTGTTTTATATATAAGGCTAGGGTTTAAAAGTCATGAAAGATCCTCAATTACCCAGCTAATGATTACAAGAGGTCCTTAAAGAATTCACAGGCATTAATTTCACCAATGTGTATTGTGGTGTCTTTGAAGGTCTTGGGAGTCTTGAGGTGTCTTGAGAGTCTTGGAGCGTCTTTGAAGTGTCTTGGAACACATCAGGGTATCTTGAAAGGTCTCAAAACATCTTGATAGCATACAGGCTGGTGTTAGGAGGCCTCAATGCTATCACAAGAACTGCTATGACAGAGTATGGCTGACAGGGGCGGAAAAATTGCACAAGTCAGGATTCCCCATGGGTAGCTCTGCAATCAGGGCACAGGGGAGCGATCAAAAGATATGGCTGGAAAGCTGAATTTTTTCTGGGATTTTACAAATTTTGAGCAAGACCCTAGGCCCTGATTTTTTTGGTCAAAAAGTCGGAATATATGCTTGTGTTGGGAGATATAATGAACAGGACAGTGGTGTAGTGGTTAAGACTGCACCCCTCCATATGCTTACATCATCAGACACTGGTTCAATTCTGATATTGGGTAATAATAAAAAATCAGAATTTTTGGCAATTTGTATAAAAAAGCCTACACAATGCACAGCCACCTCCACATGCACAGCCACATGTGGAGGTGGCTGTGTATTAGTCAGCAAGTTGGCAGTGTTGAATATTAGCTATGCTTTTTTTGTATTTTCCCCAACCTAGTGTCAAAGACCTCTCAAGACCTTTCAAGACTCCCAAGACTCTCAAGACTCTCAAGACACTCAAGACACCCAAGACACTCAAAGACACTCAAAGAATCATGACTTGGTTGAAAGGTATCCAAAGATGCTTCAACCACACATTGTGTCTTGAGAATAACCACTTATAATGAAAAATGCTGAAAGTGCCTTGCTTACCTAAGGCAGGGGTTCAAGTTGTTCAAATTCATCAGGGCTAGTTTCAAGGTCATGGAAGGTCAGGAAAAAGGGGGACTGGTAATGGGAGTCTTGAGTGTCTTGAGGGTCTTGAAAGATCTTGGGAGGTCTTTCATGCAAAATCCAGTTTTGCTGATGATGCTGTCACTGTCATGAGCCACACACTTGACTTTGCCTTTTTCTTGTGGCTTACACACTTTATAAGCCACTTACTTCTTTTCTTCCACTTACTAAGACTGATTGGCAGATTAACTAAGCCTCCACATGATAGCTTACTGATCAAAGCTATCTTTAGTGCGCATACAGTCTTCTTGGACTATTCTTAGCCACTCTTATTTTAGACAAACCTTCTTTTAGAAACAGGCACTATCTTTAGCTCATGTATTCTTGGAACTGTACACACAGACCATGTACCCATGAGTATAAATACTCAGTGTGCAAGCTGCTCTCAGATCAGCTTGCTCTACCTTGTTGATCTCCCCTCAAGGGTGATAAAGCTACTAAGACACACATAAGATTTATACACTAAGACTTGACCATTGGTACTTGATCCTACGTCAGAAAAAATGCTTGGGGCAAATTTGCCCTGGTTCAGCAAAGCAGGTCAGTTACATCTTGTAACTGACCAGGTTGTGTAATATAGCTAAATTTACCCGGTTTACCCATGTAAGGATGTCGTGCAAGAATTTTGCCGGATTCCGGTGCCTGCACCCAGAATCTGAGGTGTTAGGCCCTCTACCGGCGCTTGCGCCCGCACCTGCAGCAAGAATGCAGGAATACCGGCGGAATCCCGCATTTTCTATGATTCTGGTGGTAGTGGGATTTCCCAATGTAAGGTCGTCACATACACTCTGTCACAACCCTCGTTTCTAAGGGTGTTTACTTTCTGTTCTGGATGCGACAACGTCGGCGTCAGATCTTAGCCTGATGCGTGGCAGCCTCCTGTGGCTGTTTGTAGATGTAGTCTAGTGTTGAAGCGTCGATGACAGCCTGGTGTAGGGTGTCGAGCCTCTTAGTCTTAGGATTGTAGTCCTCTGCTCGTCTAGCGAGTAGGACGTCGAAGGCACCCATCTCCTGGAGAGACTGTGATTGACTTGTGGCTTGCAGTGTATTACTAAGTACCTAAGTTAATAGGACCTAGTATCGATAGTTGAGTCTTAAGTATATAAGTCTGGCGTGTATCTCTTAGTAGTTATCACCCTTGAGGGGGGATCGACAAGGTAGAGCAAGCTGGTCTGAGAGCAGCTTGCACACCAAATATTTATACTCATAAGTACATGGTCTGTGCGTACAGTTCCAAGAATACATGAGCTAAAGATAGTACGTGTTTCTAAAGGAAGGTATATCTAAAATAAGAGTGTTACTAAAGATAGTTTGAGAAGAATGTATACGCGCTAAAGATAGCTATGATCAGTCAGCTATCATGTGGAGGCTAAGTCAAGCGCCAATCATCCTTAGTAATGGATAGAAGTTCAAAGAAGGGGTGGCTTATAAAGCGTGTAAGCCACGAGATCAAAAGAAAAAGTGAAGTCATGTACATGGCTCATGACACACTCTCTGGATTAGTATCATATTTTGTAGATAAATTGTAGCTCTCAAATGATATATTACACGGCCTGAAACATAAAGATTTGAGCGCGTGGCGAGTGAATCGATGAAAAGCCTGAATCCTCAAAGGGGGAACAAAATTGATAGTCACTACATTTGGGTGTTGAGTAGCTCGAAAAATGCAGAAAACTTTTGGCTTTACGATGATATTATTCAACCCCCTGGGGAAATTCCAGATCGCCGGATTGAGACCATTCTTTATGCATAAATATTCCCCTGAAATGCGCACATCTGCATCCAGACATACAGAGCACAAATTGGGTGATTCTAATGCTGCGAATCAATTCCGGCACCTTCAAAACCCCCAGAAGTATACTTATCTATTCTACAGATACTCTGCATATACATGAACCTGTACCAATGCTGGAGCAGGTGAACTCCATGCATGTATGAGTACTTTCATGATATTCTACACACATCATATAGGGTAATCTGGTGCTCTGAATCCATCTAGCTCATTCAGAAAAGCCAGAAAGCTCTCTGTCGCTCTGCAGACGGGTTTCAGACAGTTTTGGTCATCCAGGGGTAGGTTTCCCCTCATATATCCTCTCAAACTCACTCAATCATTCTGGAATTTTGTACATAGACTATTTGAATCACTCCGCATCGATTCCGCACAGGGGAGCGGACATTGAACAGACACATTTGCTAGTGGATTTCAGCCTGTCAGGGGTAAATCCCCCTGTATATGGCCATAACTCCTCCCCCTGAGCGATTGAAGACAGGGGAATGGTATATTTGGGCTTGGCGCATCAGCGCGCATCGGATGATATATATATATGCTAGCCTTGGTAGATTTGAACATTCCTCAGTGCTCTGTGCTTGCAGGGGATTATTTCCGTATGGTATTTCCCTCCGATTTCCATCAAGGTGAATGTCCGACGCTATATTTTTACATGTTTGAGAAGCTTGATTTTTGCTCTATTTAATTATTTAATGACATATTATACATGCATTTGTGGTGGGTTTTGGGTCACCCCATTTTCCCTTGCACAGTCCTTCGCTGCGCCTTCGTCCCCTCCTCAGCGTGCGGGAATGCGCCTGTACGGCGGCGCTTATTTGCAAGAATCCAGCGGATTCTTGCCCTGAATCCGAGTGGTTTTGACCAATACCGGCGCCGGCGCCGGCGTTCGCACGCCGGAATATGCGGGAATATGACCGGCGGAATGCCGGAATTCCGGCCTTAGGATTCTTGCACGACATCCTTATACCCATGGCAAATTGGGTAAACTGGGGTAAATGACAGTTGGTTTCCACTGGGGGAAGGCATATCAGGCAAATGAGTAAATAACGGTAAATCACATCAAATTTGCATGGCTGGTTTTTCCTGACATATTAACTTAGGTACTTAGTACATTTTGCTTGCAAGCCACAAGTGAATCACAGTCTCCACTGGAGACAGGTGCCTTTGACATCCTACTTGCTAGACAAGTAGCATCAGCAAAAGTGGATTTTCCATGAAAGATCTTTGGGAAAATGATCCATAGGGAAAGGCCTTGAATGCTGTTGAAACCTCCCTGGTAAAATTTGAGCAGCTGCAAAGATGTTTCAATCAGTACACTTAAGTTCAAAATGTGTGAAATTTGCTGTTGCAATTTTCAGGCTATTTAACATGGAAAGTTACTCTTGACAGGTATTGAGACAGCTTTACATGTTGGACCAATATTTAAGAGTCATTAAATACTGTCATGGACTTATGTAATGATCAAAAATAAGCCCCTCAAAATTTACATGCATTAAATATGCATTTGTGTCTTGAAGTGTCTTAGAACATTTTGAGAGTCTTGAGGTGTCTTGAGAGTCTTGAGACGTCTTGAAGTGTCTTTGGACTCCTTAGGCTGGCTTAAACTGTCTTGAAATATCTTTACAGCATATAGACTGCCATCAAAGAACTCCAAGGCTATTGCCTAGACCCCTATGACATAATAGGGTCAACATTGGCGAAAAATTTGCAAAAATTTGCGCAAGTCAGCACTCCCCATGGGTAGCTCCATGATCAGGGCACAGAGGTCTTTGAGAGGTATATGGATAGAAAGCTGGAATGTTTCTAAGAATTTAGAAATTTGGACCAGAACCCTAGGCCCTGTTTTTTTTGCAAAAAATGTCGGCATATATGCTTGTGTTGGGAGATACAGGTAATAGCCTGGTGGTGTAGGGTTCAGACTGCACCTCTTCATCTGCTTACATCATCAGACATATATTCTATTCTGAGGTTGGGTATTAATCAAAAATTAAATTTTCAGCCATATTGTTGAAGATGCTTATGTAATGCACAGCCATATATGGAGGTGGCTGTGTATTACATAAGTAATCTTGAGACTACTCCTATGATTCACACTTTTTTTGTGTTTGTTCTGGGCCTTGTCTCAAAGGTCTTTCAAGACCTTTGTCATGGCTAGCCTAATTCTCAAGTAAAGAAAATGATATGAACTGACAATAGGAGGTCAAGTTCTTGTGTTGAACCCTTCAAACTTGACCCTGTTTATATATTCACAGAAACTGTCATGGCCTAGACCATGATCACAGTTTTATTATAATTTCTCCTTATTTTAGTCTTTCTATTTTTACTTGTTTTGGACAAGTCCTGTTTATTCAAATATATCCGTAGATTAATCATCCTGTCACGTGACCTTGTTGTTGTTTGTTGACTTTAAGTTGATGTCTTCTGGAATATTCTGTGGTGATGTGGCACAACATACTTCCTATTTATCTTACTATTTGATATGTACAGCCTTGGCTATGAATATATATAAGGGAGAGTCTGAGAGCCTTAAGCCTCAGAACTTGACCTCCTGTTCAACCATCCTTGCCTTCTACCTGCCAGGCTCTGCCAAGCAGTCTCTTGCCCAGATCTCTTTAGATCAAGCGTGCCTTAACCAAAACCCTGCATCTCATTGCACTCACCCTCATCCTTGCTGCATGTCTCCTCCTAGACGTTGCAGTTTGACCTTCAGCCATCATAGCCCATAGGTCTGCCATTGCCTCACCAGCATTTGGCCTTAGTTGTGTCGGCGTGGCCTTTACAGAAACACAGCTGAGAACACATGTGCACAAACTACAATTGGTCATTTGATATCAAATAACAATGTGTCAGCGTATTACAAAGATTCCAGAATGTTCCATGAGCCAGGTGACATGTAACTATTGATCAACATATAGCAGAAAATATAACGAATGTTCATTAATGTCTACAACACCAGTTGGCTTGTGACAACCTTTCAAGACTCTCAACATCAGCAAAAATGTATTTTCCTTGAAAGTACTTACATGTGATTGTAGGAAATGACTTTTAGATAAAGCACCCAAAAGACACCCCTCTAAGCTTGGAAGAGCTTGAAAGAGCTTGTAAAAAAACCCATATAATATAATGTCATGAGCTAAAAGACCTCGTCGACATTAATACTATTTTCTGATATTTTTCTATTATATTTTTGGTATACTTCACATATCATGTGACCCATGGAACTTTCTGGAACATTTGTCAGACGCTGACGTGTCTTCATTTGATATCAAAAGACCAATTGTAGTTTGCGTATATGTTTTCTCGGCTGTGTTATGAATGATATATAAACAGGGTCAAGTTCGAAGGGTTTCCCTAAGAACTTGACCTCCTGTTGTCTTGATTCTTCCTATTCTGATTGTTACTTGAGACTAGTCGTGACATATAAGGTATTGAAAACACACCTATGTATTTTTCAATCTGACATGTTGTCTTGAAGTGTCTTGGAGTGTCTTGAGACGTCTTGGGGCGTCTTGGGAGATCTTGAAAACCACGCTGATCCAGAAAGGGGTTAGGGTCCAAGTAATACTGATTTGACTTGATATGGATGACTACATAAGCAGTTTTGGGCACAGGGTTTGATTATGTAATACAGTTGAATTTGACCAACAGCCAAGGAATTGGGACTTTGAGGCTTTGAAATAAATACGTAAATTTGCAGAAATATGTTGGCATCCAATATATTCAGCAACAGTATCTTTAGCTGCTCTGGTTGCAGAGATACGCTCCAATGACCTGTCCAGAATTGTTTAAGTTCTCACATCCCCTTGGGTAGCTCTTCAACCAGAGCAGCCACAGATACAAAATTTGTACGTACCAATAGCTAGAATAAATCTGTGATTTATGAAATTTATTACGGAAGCCCTAGGCCTCTGTTTCCTTGACTCAAAATTGGGGTTATTACCTGGTGTTGGTAGACACTAGTATATGACTGTTAGTGAAGTGGTTATAAGATACTCAGCTGCTCTCATGCTGCTTATGTAAGTGTAGGTCTCTGGTTTCATTCCTGGATGTATCATCATTAGAAAACCTGATTTTTTCGCAAACCAGTGGGGGTTTACTGTATTACATAATCAAACCCTGTGCCCAAAACTGCTTATGTAGTCATCCATATCAAGTCAAATCAGTATTACTTGGACCCTAACCCCCTTCTGGATCAGCGTGGTTTTCAAGATCTCCCAAGACGCCCCAAGACGTCTCAAGACACCCCAAGACACTTCAAGACAACATGTCAGATTGAAAAATACATAGGTGTGTTTTCAATACCTTATATTATATGGGTTTTTTTACAAGCTCTTTCAAGCTCTTCCAAGCTTAGAGGGGTGTCTTGTGGGTGTCTGCATGCTCTTGGGAGAGGGGTACTTGTCTTGGGCATCTTGGGCATCTTGGGAGTCTTGAAAACTCTTTCAAGTTTTTTCAAGCAAAATACATTTTTGCTGATGATGGCGCTTTGATTTTGTCTTCACCTCCACTATGACTTCTGATGAGCTGATGGTGTCATTTCAATAGTTGGCTCGTACCAGGCACTGTAAACGCAATCTTCGTCAGGTTGATGGCACCAGATTGAGTTAAATGGTGCGGTAAGGGCGTGGATTAACCAGCGATACGAGAGACATTAAGATAGATGTAAGCAAGGGAGCCATAAACAATGCGCTTCACAAGCAATGTGTGCATATCTTGTACATGAGATGCACTGAGATTGAGGTTGGGAGCCCATGGGCTCTCAACCTTGGAGCAATCTCTGCAAAAACCGATGGGTGTGATTAGGCGTAATCTTGGGTCATGAGATGTATTACAATTGAGGGAAGGATTATGGTATCATTAGGCCGAATGGCGCCGGTGTAACGGTGTGATGCGGTGCCATTACACATCATCACGCCATAATCCTTCCCTCCGTTTTATTACACCTTCGGCTTTTGCAGAGAATCTGCCGGATGTTGAACCGAACAAGGAACATGATACAACGGCAAGTTATTCAGTTTTTACTATCGTTAATACTCACATTATCTTCATAGACCGGCCTTTGTGTGGTCAAGAAGACGACAAAAATGATTGCCTGTCCTGCCAAAGCCGTCACACCCAGCGACCGCCCGCTACGTCAGGAAAAGATGGATTTATTATAAATCAGGGTTTATTGGATTATATGTAATTTACATAAATTTCATAAACTTGAGTTTATAGACCTCCAATTCTCCCAGGAAGCCCATTGGAGGAAAGTTGCAGGAATTTCAAACTCATAAATCTCATAAACTGGGGTTTATCTGCATAAATTGTCATAAATCAAGGCCCCCCATTGGTAAATTCATGTCAATTCATCTCAATAAAAAAGGGGGGGTGAGAAATTCCTGCAACTGGTTTATTTATATGTGTTTACAGCTATAAACTGCAATAATTCTGGGGGGTTTTCTCTGATGTACTCAAGTGTGGCTAGCTCATTCGACTTCAATTCTTCTGATTCTCTTGATTTTTTTTTTCATTCACTCGACTGGCCCCCTCAACTGTTACTCGACTGTATCTCTAAATGAAGATCTTACAATGGATCGCACCTGGCGTGACAATAGCGCCAGCGACGATGGACTTGTGTGAAAACATGGTAGCTGTATCGGACAGATGCTATATAAGGCTTACGATTCACATGTAAATAAATACCACAAAAAGTGTAAAACCTATGTATTTGAACCAAGAAGCGCGCATACAGACAGCGAGACGACGACATGTAAAACCAACGTAAAAAATCCGAAGACCTGTACACTGCAGCAAAACGATGTGAGATTTTACCCGCATAATACATGTCTGTTACGTGTATTCCACAGGAGATTTGTGCGGATTTCAATACCTGGGCTACCCATAAGATTCTACTATGTAATTTACCTGCGGTATGCCGGTACCCCTTACCTGGGTACCATTTTGTAGTGCCAACAAAAAGCCGAAATTGACTGGAGCGGAATGCCAGCACATTGAGGGGAGAATGGAAATGGTCACTGGCCACCTTGGATGGGCATATGAGCGGTTCGACGGTAAAATATGCACCGGACAGATTACTGTGGTTCACAGCGTCTGTTAAACTCGGGGTAGTGTGAATCACATGCAGACACGGAGCACTTCCACCAAGTTGCATCACATCAAAAACTTAAGGTGCAGTTGTGCGTTATGAGGCGTAACGAAACCAGGGGGTGTGGTAAACGTGTCATTGCGCCAAATGACACCGGCGTAACGGTGTGACAACGTGTATTCACATGTTTTTACCCCAATTACGACACCCCCCCATTTCATTACACCTTAAGTTTTTGGTGTGATGGCAAATTTATCGAATACTTAGTGAGATTACTATACCACTTGCGACCTTATGACAAACAGTTTGTATTACATTATCACCCGCATACCTGCCCGGGTAACACCTGCACCCCACGGGTCACGGATCTTGCCACAACCCGGCCCGCTTACATGAGTGACGGGTACATTAGTCAGCCTTGTTTACATCCTGCAGGAAATGACCCGTGGCAAACCCGAGGCACCCGTTGGAGTTCCCTGTCCCGAAGGGCCCATTTGTACATGTGTGCAGGAAACTGCTGATCGTCAGAAACACGAATTGCAAACTGGAACGATCTCAAACGTATCAGAGGGATTCCACTGTATCTGCGGATTCACCTGCGCGGCTCTATCCGGTTCATCCGTTTCAATCCCTAACACGCTGGGAAGGTGTCTAGCTGGGCTGATGCTCTCCAGCAATTGACGTTTGCACGTCATCTCTGCTCGTCAATTTCCCAAGTTTCCGCCAATATCTAACTGCTCTGATTCGTTCTGAGCGATATATGATTGCACGTGGACCATGTAAGAACAAATGCACAAACATGAGAATTGCTCTGGAAAATTAGGTCGAGTATCCTAGGGATTGATAATACTGCGCGTAGGCCGCGGCATCTGGCCCACCGCCAGCAGGGTATTGTTGGTAGCCTGCCTGGGCCCACGGTGACGAGGCCGTATAACCGGCACCTCCAACGCCGCCGTATGGTGGGCGGTATCCTTGATTCACACTCGGGGTTTGCCACATTTCCGGGCGGCGCCACGGGGGTATGTTGCTGTTGGGCTCCAGACCTGAAACCTGCATACCTGGAGTGCCATCGTTCCGGCCCCAAGGCCCACGATCCCCACGGCTACTAGCACCCCCCTCCCCGAGCTCAGCCATGAGTGACGCATACTCAGAATCGAAGGCTTTGCTGCCACTCGGTTGGTTGGTACTTCCCGGTCCGAACGGCGTGGTAGGTCCACCAAAGGAACTCGGAGCACCAAAGCCATTCGGGTCGCCTCGGCGAGACGTGCAATCTCGCGCCATGTGGCCTGCATTGCCGCAGGTCCGACATATGATGTTGGCCGTGAAGTTGCGCTGTTCGGGGCAATCGTACTTTCGATGGCCAACTCCGGCGCAGTTCTGGCATATCTGATTCTCGTCGTCTCGAAGCGTGCCATTCAGTGCAGCAAGCTCCCGCAGTTGGTTACGCTTGTGATCGTTTTGGCCCTCGGGGGTTGAAGCTGCCTAATGGTATTATAATAAAATTCAGTGAAGTTGACAAAAGTGGGGCCAAAACACACCGTTTCGATAACTTTGTTGATAAGAGCCACGCAGGCGGCAACCTTTTCATCCGAGTCTGCCATAACCAAGCAATGGAGGTCCTCCTCACTATCGTCCGCAAATGCATCTGGTCTCCCTTTCCCTTCTTTCACGCTCCCTTTTCCTCTGATACTGATCTTAGCTCCAGATTCCTTTTCCATCTTCTTCAGCGAGTTTCCACGGGGACCAACCAGCAGACCGAAAAAGTTTATCTCGGGAAATTCCTTCACAGGAATATACACCTTGTCTTGTGGTCGCAGAGATTTCTTTTGTTGGTGGTATTCGGCCGGGGGATGAAAGTTGGGATCGGATTTCATGGCTCGATCTATGAGTCGAACTCGCTCTTCCTCCAGTTTTTTGCGATAGCGGACCTCACGAGTATTAGTTCGACGGCCGTGTGCGTCATAAGTTGGTGGAGGCGAAGGCGACCTATATGGCAAAAATTATTACAAGGCAAGAACCACTGAAAGGGCACAAACCGTTCACGCTCTGGAGGGATAAAACTGTTAGTCTGGAGCTTGCGGTTGATCTCGTTTAATCGAATCTGGATTGCATAGTTGTCTAACTCTCGCTGGGACACCCCACTCGAAGAAATGGCGGTGGGTAGACCTGTTGGGTCGTTTTTGGCTTCTCCCCACCGGCTTTTGCGCTTGCGCGTAGCATCTGATTCTGTGGAATGGTTAACAAGCGAGGAAAAATAAGTGGAAGGAACGTCATACCTGAGGACGCGGGTGGCTTTAGACTACCACTGGAACCGGAGTCGGAATCACGATTGGTCGACAGACGGGGAAAGGCCGCAGGAGAAGCCTGGGCAATCTCAGCTTTAGGTGCATCCTCGATAACAGCAGGTCCAAAACGACGCTTGTTCCCCTGCAAAAGCGTCAAGTTGATGCCACTGGGGTTGGAAGTTAAACTGACCAATGGAATGTCATTTGTACCGGTGATAGCTCTATCCACAAGTTTAAGATTTAAACCCCCCCCCTTTGTGTATCTTAGTACTCACTTTCCGGCAGGTTTCCACATATTTACTTGAACGATGTGGCGGTTAAGAAAGAACGATACTGGATCACGTGCCGATGGGTCTGGGCGTGACGGAACCCATGAAAACAATTAAGTACACGTGCTTCAGCGTGGAAGCAGGTAAACAACCGACAACCGCTATATGTTTAATCCCTATAACAATCGATGATTTAAATATTTAACATTTGATTGAACTCGGCTAGTAGCACGTTGAGGAGTCCTGTGGATGGCCACGCAACCGATATTATGCCACCCTGGTAGTACAATCTCATCCGTGAGAAGGGTTTGCTATGACCTTGCGGACAAAACATGCCACGAAGAAACCGTTTGTTCCGGGTATATCCTCCCCAGGAGAACATCTGACTAAGGAATTCATTTGATCCAGGCCTAGAAGGGGCCTCAACATCGTTATTCTGGTTCTGAAAATGAAAGAACGAACTCAATGCTCCATGGAGCGCTCCCCGTCTATCCCAATTCGGCAAGACCTGGGTACGGTGGGCCAGAATAAACTCTTGGCTCCACGGCCTTTCACGAAGAACGGCCTCTACCACAGCTTCGTTCTCTTCAATGTGTATGCTGCAGGTAGAGTAGACAATTCGAGTAACTGCAGGAACTGAAATAACAGCTGGTAAGAGTTAGGCATATCAGGAAGACGCTGGCCACTACACACATTTCATCGCATGCAGAATCATCTTCCTCTGAAAAATGGAAAGAGATGCAAGACGTGGGGCATCATCTCTTGTATCTTAACGATGTATCAATATTCAACGGTAAGTCAATATTCTCTTGGTTCGCTCACTTTCTGATGTTAGGTAGTCCAAACGATTTACGATGCCAGAGCCACTGCAGGACGGGTCGAGCAAACTATACGGCCTTTACTTAACTGCGACCGAAATTTGACTGAATGCCCGCTCACATGTGTGTTACTCGCGCAAACAACTCGTTGTTGGGGTCTTGATCTAAAAAATCACCAAGGATTGGGTCTACATTGATGCAACCAGTTTTGCGAAGCATGTCTTTCAGAGTTTGAAACCTTCGCTGATTGCGTTCGAATGCAAAAATCTTGGAACTCAATGGGTTAGCCGCACTTGAGTTCAAAGATTAGGCTTACGTTTCCCTGGTTTTTCATGAGTGAGCTGAGGTGAGAAGTCTAGCGAAAGATAAATATTCAGGCGATATTTGCTATAAGGCCGCACGAACCAAGAACCTACTTTGTTTCCTGGCGCTGCGGTTGCGTCAATAACACATGCGTCCTTCGAAATCGGAGGGTTCAATACCAACGCTGGGAAGCATGACGCCTTATCCTGAGCAATCATTTTACCAGTCTTGTAAGCCTCGTCTGAGTGTAAAGGATAGTTGGAATTGAATATGAATAAATCGGGCACATGGATGTCGTGGCTGAATTGGTTTCTTTCAATCCTGGCCAGTTAGTTTTCCACTTTCCTGAATGCCGGCCAAACTGACTGAAGAGGGAGTCCAACAACACTGCTCGCCACATACTCCCTAGCGGAATAATATTCAACGGCTTCTTCGATTGACCACATGTTCTGATTGACTCGAAGATATCGCGGAATTTTTGCGGCGCGAGGATCACTTGGCTGCTCTAAATCTTGGTTGGATTGTGCTCCCCGCCGAATCTTCGTCTTCGCGAGCTCCGCTTGCAAGCGAGTTTTATGTCGATAAATTGCTTGCTTGATCGGGCCGTCGGCAGCTTGAATCCCTCCACGGTTGAACAGTAAATCGTGAACCAGTAGCGCAGCAAAATTATGTGAAGGGAGGTGTCGGCGTTCGTCACGCATCATTGGTGTCGCGTCAATCACGGACAGAATGACAGGCTTGACTGCTCAGTAGGGTCACCAGACGATCATTATGCAACTAAATTCAATCGAGTGACTTACGCTTGAGAGTCCCTGCCATATTGATCCAGAGGCATTCCCAATTCTCAGGTTAGCTGGTCAAGACTCTAGATCTATGCGATTCACCAATGATAAGGGCACCCAGCCGCTTGCGATCCTTCTGGGGTGCAAGCGATAAACAGCCTTTGACAGAACCCCTTTTGGCCTCTATCGTGTCCAGCATCTTGGCGGCTTCCTTGTAGAAATTCATCTCAAAAATACTTTGACCGTTAGTGACTACCGAGCTGCGTATAAAATAACAGAGACCCCGTGATCAGGTCACGTGAACTCACCTGCTCTCCACGCATTGGCAGCGATCCTCAGCCCCTCTCAAATTTCCATATGGTAGTCGATACGCAGTACTACGACCTCTTAGGGGTGAGTCCTAACGCAACATCAGGTACGCTTCCATCTGCACCTTCGCCATCATCTGGCTCGGAGCCACCGTCATCAATACTCATCTTCCAGCTGATATCAAACGGGCATACAAGAAGAAAGCCTTGCAAAGCCATCCGGTTTGCCTCGATTTCTCTTCCATACGCTCAATTAATAACCGCAATTATTCATCCAGGATAAGGTATGAGTCCAACTCTGCTGGTGCGTAGAATTCGAGTTACAATAACGGGTGAAGAACCCAGACCCCAAGGCTGCTCAGGACTTTCAGGAGCTTTCTGAGGCGTACGTTTCCCCTTCGTCGCGAGTCCTTTGAAAAATAATATCCAGTTCGTCAAAACGCAGGTATGAAATATTAATCAACCAGGAAAAGCGCTCTTTTTATGATCGATACGGCCCAGATGGTCCGGAGAGCAGTCCTTTTGACAGAGAAGCGGGAGTGGATCCAGATGAGCTCTTTGCTCACATTTTCGGCGGAATGGATCCCAATGTTTTTGGAATGGGTGGGCGCCCTCATCGTTCAACACGAGGAGAAGACTCCGTCATACCTTATGAAGTAACACTCGAGGAGCTTTACATGGGCAAGGAAGTCAAGATGAATATGACCAGGAATGTAAGCAAATAACATCTTATGAAACCGCTGACTACAAGACGTGGATTCTTGATAGGTTGTTTGTCTACAATGCCACGGGTATGTATTGCTAACGATCTTCTGAATCTCCGTAATCAAACGCGAACATGGCCAGTTCTGGAGGCAAGCCGAGGGCAACACAAACCAAATGCGTGACTTGTAACGGCAAAGGGTTGACCCAAGTCAACCAAAGGATTAGTTCCACCCAAGTAAGCTACGGTAGTCTCGACATTTCATGTATACCGAAGGAATGGCTTAGATTGGAGTTTCTCGGGTCATTTGTCCGGATTGCAACGGAGAAGGAGCCAGGTTGAGAGAAAAGGACAGGTATGAGATTTTCCTCTGTCCCGTCTACAAGATGATGAAATCAATAGGTGCAAGAAATGCAAGGGCAAAAAAACCGTATTTGAACACAAAAAGGTGATTCCCTGTACTCCGTCAAAATGATCCCGACCTGATATTTTCAAGATTGAGTTCATGATCAGCAGAGGCATGGAAAACCAAGCGCGTATCACGCTTGTTGGTCAAGGAGACCAGGAGGTAGGCAGGTCGCACTTCGTGTAAGGCTTTGCTAAATTGATACTAGCAGCCTGGTCGAGAGACAGGAGATATCGTATTCGTACTCAAGACTAAAACCCACAGAACATTTCAACGTTCAGGAGCAGACCTTCTAGTTACCGCACATCTCACTTTATCAGAGGCTCTCACAGGCTTCAACCGAGTAATATTCACCCACTTAGACGGCCGAGGGGTCCGCTTAAGCTCGCCTCCAAATACTGTTGTCCGTTCGGGTGACGCCGTGAGGATAGCGAAGTAATTTCGTCAAACTGTTATTCAGTCGTCGATCTGACTAATCCATAGTGAAGGGATGCCTCATGCACAAGGGTCAGGCCGGGGTGATATGTATGTCATATATGAGGTTGACATGCCTGATGAGGAATGGCTTCGTGGCATTGATACGGCAGTACGCACTAACAGGATCATTCACTCCTTTCAATAGCTAATTCCCATCTAGGCCCTAGCAAGATTGTTGCCCCCCAAGAGACCGGATTTGGCGGCTACTACTGTCACCGATGTAACGTACGAGGCCGCGGATATCACCAACGTAGGTTCCGTTTAGCAAGTCTAGTCTCATCACTAATTGCGGTGTTTTTCTAGTTTGGTGGCAATGATGCGGGCTCGGAGGATGAAGCTGTAGGTTCAGGCGGACCTGAGTGTCAGCATCAATGAAGGTCGTATCATCAACCAACTTTTCTAGATAATCTGAAGAACTAGATGAGCTGCGCGTGTATTCAACTTTGCTCTTGGAGATCGTCAAGTGAAGAATAATTGCTATACATTACATAACATGGAGGAGCAAGTAAAATATCAGGAGAGCTGTACGAATCTGGTCCACGAAGCCTTGGTGCGAAGACATCAGCCACATTCCGTACATGACATGCTACAGCTCCAATGCTATCACACCCTCCAGAGACCCAAAGGTGTTCTCGCCAGAGTATGAAACATAAAGGAAATTGTCCTCGTCCCTTCGAGCAGAATCAGCGGCTTGTTAAAAGCTTCAAGAAGCAGTATCTTACTTGTGTTCCTCATAAATTGCGCTCATCAA
The DNA here is from genome assembly GCA_016906575.1 of Ceratobasidium sp. AG-Ba. Taxonomy (NCBI): domain Eukaryota; kingdom Fungi; phylum Basidiomycota; class Agaricomycetes; order Cantharellales; family Ceratobasidiaceae; genus Ceratobasidium; species Ceratobasidium sp. AG-Ba. The sequence goes on along the minus strand of CP059612.1, from coordinate 1,811,602 downwards.
GGCAGCGGTCGGAGGAAGTATCTCATCTACGAAGATAAATATGGCCTTCTCCGGAGCAAGCTTGATACGCTTGCGAATAACGTAGACGAATTGCCCGACCGTAAGATCCTACCGGCTTAGTGTTAGGTGTCAAGTGGAAAAAACACGCAACCTGACGCGTACCGAAGGTACCAAATATTTCTTCTTATCGATGGTTGGTATATCCGTGCGATCCGCCTTCTCACATATCACCTAGGGATAGAAATAGCTGTCAGCCCGGCAGACAAGATGGCAAACAAGGCTCACAGGAATTCGGTCTGGATATTTCTGACGGATACGCTCGGCCTCAGCCTTGCGCTTCTCTATGAAACGGGTGAGCCACGGATGACATCGTGGGCAATATTACTACACGACTTACCGAAGGGGTGCTCATCCTTGAACTTGGAGCGCATTGTAGGATGAGGATATTACAGGAATGATATGTTCGTAGGAGTTGGCGTTGGAGGAATTGAGATGGTGGTCGTGGCTGGCAAGAACACTGGCACTGCACGCCCCTTTGGATAGGGCGTTTGGACACGTGCACGGAGCCAAACATGGCCGATGCTGACAAATATGAACATGGCGCTTGTCCCTGTGACTAGCAACCACAAAACAGAGTCAGAATATAGTTGTGTCTAATAAACTGAATCGTCTATACAATGTTATCACACATAAACACCCTCTAAACGCGATAATCCTTGGGAAATATTCTCCCGAATAATGTATTAAGTGAACCTGTCTTTCATCATCATGGCTATATGCGCCATTGATGAGAAAGAAAACCTACAATAGAGGAAACCTGGGATCCAACGTAGAGGTACCAGGCTATTTTTCTCTTTGTGGCTCTTTTCAGCGCTTTGCGGCTCTTTGCATACCTTTATTTGGTACTTTTTTCGGCTCTTCGTACCTAGCCACAGCTCTTGACGGCTCCTTTGGGTCTAGCAAAGAGTTTTTAGGGCCTTTGTTTGTTAGCCTCTGTAAAGCGACTTTTAAGCCAGGCGTTCCCCTGATGCACATCTGGTTCTTTCGCGTTCATCTGGGTGGGTGTGGATTGAGGAAATCAAAATTCGATCTTGCATGCCATCTGGGACTGACTGCTCTCTCATTTAAATCACACATTTGTCGCATCTATCGTTAATATTTTCTTGGGGTATCTTATCTGCGAGTACATCTGCCACGGCAAACCCACATTATGTCTTAAATTCTCGACTGGAGACTGGAGGTCGGGAGAATTCATACATACTCAGCCAAATCCCTCGGAGATCCCGAGCACTCATCGCGATCCGTAGAATCCAGATCAGTCATGAGCCACACTCATGACCAATTTTGATTCTACGGATCGCCTAGCTCGCTCTTGAGCGCTTGGGATCTCCAGCGGATTTGCCTGAGTAGATCCTACAGCGAGGTGTCGCATGCACTACGCGAAGAGGGGAGAGAGGACGCTTTAAGTATAGGATGAGATGTTGTCAAAAGAACTGTACGCACTGCTCGTTGTTCTGCCGACTCGTGGCTCATAGCCCAAACACTCAAGGTCACCTAGGCTGACCCTGCGCCAAGCTTGAAATATTTTCAAGGATAATATCCGTTCCCGTCTACAAGTCGGCACAATACCAGTTCGTTTGCCTAAGGGGTAACATCCTAACTTGGTGTCGTCATCCTCAGTACGTTTGTCATTCGTAACTTGTGCAATGTCCTGCCCCTATTGATCCATACCGTAAGTCCTGTGATAGTCACTGTACTAGTACACCCGTTTGATTCAGAAATTCTGTATCATGTTTAGAAACACCCTGCACCTGTACCTACAGTAGATTGTTGATTGAATGTCAATGCAGGCGAACGTAGGCCGGCCACAATTTCACCTTTGATTAGCTTAGCTGAAGTCTAGAAATAGAGGCTTGACAATTACGTGCTGGTAGCCCTATACCAGAGTTATCCGCTCGCTCTGGGGTTCACTTGACTTAGCGTTAGCATAATTGTCCAGAGAATTTACAATCCACTTGTGTTGGGTTTCCGTTAAAAGAAGCTGTTTCCAGAAAAGTGAAGGTCCCGTTACCCGTACTTCTTTCCTTTCCTTTTTTTTCTTCCGTTTCCCAAGAGGTATTCTGTGTTATATCATGGTTCTCCGATCATCTTATTCATCCAGTTTAGCCCAAGCGTGCTGGATACACAACTCAATCCCCAACCGCTGGACCGATTGTACGCTACTCGCTAGCGAGCGGTCCCTATCAAAGAAGAAATGTTTTGCGCAACGGGCATCGTCGCGTACAGTCAAAGTTCCGACCCCGCTTCAACCATGTGGTTGAGGATTAACGCACTCATCACTACAACCTGAGGTGTGCCTTGGACTGAGGCTGGCACGTTATGGTAAGTATGGAAGCGGTAGGCAAATACTGCAAGTATGATAAAAATTGGTGAAATGGGCTTGGTAGCCGGTAGTTAACTCCTCGAGTGAGGATCTGAGCGTATGGTTGTGACCGGATTCCCCGCCTGCGATAGGAATCGCCGGGATAGAAGAGCTGACACGACCCCGGTCGTGTTGGAGATCGGGCGGCGCTAGGTAAACCACGAACAACAGTGCCCCAGTATCTTGACAGCCTCATGATTTTTATGGAAAAATCTCACCATATGAATAGTGCCCTAGGCACTGGGGTATCCCCTGCCTCAGTACCTATCTTGCAGCTCCATAGGCTACGCCCTACGATCCCTCAATCTTTGATTCGGTAGGGTTGGCATAGTCAGACATCATATCCTTGTTCTTTAAATCAGCATTGCCAGCTTGTATTTGAGGCAAAAATCATTTTGCTTGTACGGGAGCTTTCGAAACCACGTCGCATACGGCTAGCTACCTGCGTTCCTCATGTGGAGAGGGCTTGGTACTCCGTTCCCTCAGACAAAGCCAACATCTTGATCTAATGAACCCGATGAGATTGCATGAACCTGAGCAGCCATTCACCCTCGTTGCGTGATCGCACTAATTAAGTGTGAGTTTGCCCAAGCTTAGTGGCTTGGCGAAACCGCGCTTTGGATCTTTAAGCGACTTTGTCCGCTACATAGTAATCTCTGGTCGCTCCAGTCAAATATTAACTGTAGGATTGTCGATAAGCTAAGGCACTATACTTGCACAAGCGGGGGGGGGGATGATGGCTTCGTGGTTCAAACAGATAATATCTGAATAGTTGTAGTGATATATATTTATCGTACGGTGTAATTCAGAGCTATTCGTCAACGCTTCCGGATGTGATAACATCATCTAGGTAGACGCGGTCAGCTTCAGTCCGAGTGGGTGAGTGAGGAGCCTACCTATTTTGAGGACAGCGCGGACCAACTACGAGCGGTCTCATGAGTATATTTCGATCACAGTGTCAGGTAGATAGATCTTGCCTGAGTAGCCAACAAATATTGCTGCCGCTTAGAAATGAGAGGGTCGTACACAAACTGCTTCTTCATATCTGTCCGGTGCGGAATTTCAGCGCTCTGGGCATTTCTGGAAATCGGCGCCACCCACCAATCTCCCCTTTGCCGTTGCAATCAATACCGAATGTTGATGCACTCTCATTAATTTGTCGGCTCTTGACCTCCGCGAGGGTTTCGATTGGAGAAAGACCGCTGTTTTCCGCTAAAGCCAGGGGTATGGCATCGAGCGCCGATGCAAACGCGCGCATCGCGTACTGCTCAATCGACGGAATCTGGGGAATTACCAATTAGTTGAGCTCGGTCTCGTAGAGTAGATGCGCTGACCTCATCCGCTGCTTTCGCTACTTCCACCGAACAGCTAATTTCTGCGGCTCCTCCCCCGTACACAACTCGATTGTCAACGACCAGGTTCCGGACCACACAAATAGCGTCGTGCAGAGCTCGCTTCGCCTCGTCTATGATCTGACAGCAGCATCAAGATCTTGGAGGTAAGTCATAGAACATTACACGAACCATTTTATTGCTCCCACGAACAAAAACTGTGACAGCACGACTATTGGCGCATTCCTCGATCACAAGCATCTTGTCTCGAGTCGTTCCAAACGAGACCTCTCGTACAACCCCAGCGGTTCCGAGTTTGCCAGAAGTGAGATCTTCGAACCTTGGCACTATTCGGCCATTAGTAGCGATCGCGATCAACTGACAAATCCGTCAACGCTCAGTTATGGGCCAGATCATAAGACATACCTCAATTTCGGGACCACCAACCCATCGTACTGCCGGCAATTCATTTTGCATGAGTAGATGATTCGCCTCGTCGTCGAAGCCCCACTGGCAGATAACCAAATTAGCCCCAGTATCCTTCACGCGCTTGATCATGTCATTAAATTTCTCCTTTTCGTATTCCCGAAGCTTCTTGTACTCCTCTACACTGGTAATATCGAGTTTATGTTTCGTTTTTGGACGGGGGGGTTCGAAAGGGCATGTCAGGATAGCTAGTTTAGCGTCAGAGACCGATCGGGGCATTTGTGGGTGCGAAAAGTCTTTGTCGATGACTACACCCTGTACCAGAGCCGTATCCTCCAGCGCACCACCCAGCTTTCCGTCGACTTTGATGAGTTCAAAGTCTACATCACGACGTTGAAGGTCAGCTACAGAGAGCACGGCATCGACAGCTATTTGAGCAAATTTCTGATGCGCCTTTGAGACTCTGGGCACCAGGTGCGTGAGTGGAATCCTGTCAGACCATTAGCGGACTTACATCTTGCTACCCAGGCTGGTCATGGCGGTCTTGAGCAGGTTTTCGGTGTTCTCTTTGGAAAATTCGACTCGATCTGAGATTGTGTCGAGATGGCTGACTGCGACAGCGCAAGCTTTTTCGAAGCCATCTGCGATGCGAATCGGATGGATGCCTCGGTCGAGTAGAGCCTCGCTCTGCTCTAACAATGCTCCGGCCAAAACTAAGTGTTACAAGCGAAAGTGATGATGAGTTAGAATAAATGGTAACCAGAATATTTACTCACCGACGACGCCCGTAGTGCCATCACCAATTTCATCGTCCTGGCTCTTGGACAGCTGGACAAGGAGCCTTGCAATTTGGTGCTCCACTTCCATTTGACCAAGAATAGTGGCACCGTCGTTAGTCACAGTGATTTCTCCGTCGGGAGAAATCATGATCTTGTCAAGGCCTGCAAGAGGAGCTTGAGACAGTAGCTCGCAAATCCGCAGGGACATACCTCGAGGGCCCAGGGACGTTTTGACGATGTTAGCGACGGTACGCGCCGCGAGAATGTGAGACTGAGGAAGACAAGGTGGGTGTCTCGTTGCGTTGACATAAGTGAGCACGTACCTTGATTGCCTCTATCCCATGGCTCCTTGTCTTCTTGGCTTGCTCCCTGACAATAATGAACGGGCGACCGTACTAGGAGATGTGATCAGTGCGTTCGCGGCAGTAGGAGAAGGTGCATACCTCGTCGGTCGTGTAGACGGCTTGCTGCTGGGCCATGTCGGGGTCGGGTCGGTCAGAGGGCAAGCGACGCGTCTCGCGAAAAGCGGATGACCAAGCATCCACGGATAGGCGCTTGCTCGACCAATCACGTGCTGGCCGCCCTCCAGCCATGGCGACCATCCATCCGTCCCGTCTGGGCCTGGTTCCCTCTAGCGCCTCTCACTCTCCTCCCCCGTCTGAGCGCCGCCGCAGCCGCAGTCGGGATCGAAGGGAATCGCGCTACGAACATCGCTCAGACGACCGCCGCCACCGCAGCTCAAGCCCCCGCCGTCAGAGGACAGAGCGTCGCACTAGTCCCGCGTACGCTGCTTACGAGAGGCGCCCGACGTCCCCACGGCGCCAAGACGCTTACGGAGATGGTGCCCATAGGGCTAGCGGATGGTCCGTTACGGGCGGAGGCAGCGGTCTTGACTTTCTCGAGAGGTATGTCGCCTGCTGTACCCTGTTCGGCTGGTGCTTACTTTGGCGCAAGTCGTCGACAGCAACGACTAAACAGCACGCTCTCAATATGGCCTCCATCACCCAAGCACCCCGAACGCGAAGAGTGAGTTGGCCTGTTGTCTTTCTGAGCAATGTCCTCACATTTCACCAGCTCTCCTGTTCGCAAAAAGTCCAAAAAATCCAAACGCAGGCGGCACGATTCGTCTGATAGCTCTGACTCTTCAGACGATGGATACTCGCGACGCAAAAAGAAGGAAAGAGAGCGGGAGAAGCAGAAAAGCAGGAGACGCCATGCCAAAGAAAAAGGTCGTTACGAACGGACCCACGACGGCGACCGCCGTGAAAAACGTAGCATCCGGCGCGAGCGGAGCTCCACTTCAGATGAGTCTGATGACGCTCCTCCTAGGGAACGGAGTCGAAGCGTCAACCGCCGTATCGACGAACTCAAACTAGACCCCCAGGCAAGTCACGACAGCTCCCTCCTTGAAGATGAAGCTATGTGGGTCGAGAAATCGACTGCTGCTTCAGCCGACCTTGTGTCCGCTCCCCCTCATGCATCAACAGTATTTTCTTACCAGCCGGAACTTGAAGACGCAGAGATTGGCCCAATGCCGGCAATTTCGTCGGGAGGGAAGCTCAACGAGCGAGAGTACGTGTACCCCAACCCTTTTCGTTTCTCACATTGATCCTAAACCTTATGCAGCTATGGAGGCGCGTTGCTTCGAGGAGAGGGGTCTGCCATGGCAGCTTTCTTGCAGGATGGCGAGCGCATCCCGCGCCGTGGCGAGATAGGCCTTACTTCCCAAGAAATCGAACAATTTGAAAATGTAGGATATGTCATGTCGGGTTCTCGGCACCGTCGTATGAACGCGGTCCGGATGCGAAAGGAAAACCAAGTCATTTCGGCGGAGGAGAAACGTGGCATTTTGAAGATGCAAAAGGAGGAGCGGGAAAAGCGGGAGAGCATGATTGTAGGTGGTTTCAAAGAAATGCTCGAGGAGCGCCTCAAGTCGACTGGGCACCGCTAACGCAAATGGTTCTGCTGGCCTTACTTCACGAGGGGATGTAGCTAGTTGTCCAAGATTATTTAAACTTCTATGCCTACCCTAGCAGCGATTTACATTGTCAACAGACCAATAGTACTAAGTGCGCTGATCCCGACAACAAACCATCCAGAGCGCATGACCGCCCTGTTGCTCATAACTAGATTTGACCTTTAAGTAGGTCAACGCGCGCTTCAGATCTCACTTACGTCTGCCTGTATCCCAGAGCAAATGGCGAATACCATTCCACGAATGGTAGCTGAACGCCATTCCTATAGCACCCTTGGTTGCGTACTTGAGCCACTCTGGTAAGCTAGACACCAGCCCAACTATGTTCGCGCTATCGACTGGAACCCCCACCACGGGACCAGCAAAATAGGCAAGTGAAAACCCGTATAACACTGCGTCATGTATGCGGTAATCATAAGGTTAAACTGAAGAGAGGCTTGATTCGGACTTACACACGCTTATGCCAACGCCGGTCACACGGTGGGCAATCGAGCCAATCCAGGTGATCTGAGGGCGGTAGATGGTGAAATGGGGACTGGCCGGACGCCGGACTCGCTGCGCATTGAGGATGCTGTTTGCAGCAGAAGGTGGCAGCGATTCTGTCTGGACCGTGCTTTGTGCAACGTGAGTCGAGCGAGCACCTCCGGAGAGAAATGTATTTACCGGACCAACCGGCTAGCCAATGGCGAAGCGCGGGAATGAGATACAACTACAGAGGTCTGATTCGGATCAATGAGCGTATGAAGGTGCACAGTACGCACGGGCTTGTCTAGTTGCGAGAGGGTGACTCCGCAGCGTGAGGCCGACACGAGAGGCAATCATCGTATTGTGGTTGACAGAGAGCCGGAAGATATCGGCATCGACGCACGTGATAGTGGGTTACATGTCTCATCACGTGTGCCTGGGGCGTTTTGAACCTTACCCGTGTTCTAGCTTACGCTCTAAAACCGTTTTCCATACCACACGGCTTGAGATAAGCCAAGATAACATACCTCCCAACTACTCCTATAATGAAATTCCTTGATCTGCCAGAACTCGCACAGCTTTCCTCGCAACTCTCCATTCATCACTCGGCCGAATGCGCAGTCCGCACCCGCATTGAAGCATACTCATGCAAATCAATCACAAAGGAGAAAAAAATGTTCAGAAATCTAGACAGTTCGTTTCTTGAGCAATTAAGCTTGTCCCCTCCCGATTCCAAGTACGGGATCCCCGTCGATTCAGCCTTTGGACCCCTCGATAAATCCGCCTCCCGGAAAGTCCTCTACCTCCTTATCGCTACCCTTAACGTCGCATTTCCCGACCACGACTTTTCAGAAGCCAAGGCCGACCATTTCTGCAAGGAAACCGATGGGGCCGGTGTGCTTAATTCTCTGTCCAATGCATTGCTCTCTCCAAGCAGCAGCCGAAGTTCTTCCATCCTGGCGCCTACCCCTCGGTCATACTCGTCCTACCCTCTTGCATCTCGAGATGGAGTGCACGGAGTTTTTCCCCAGTCCCTTCCTACCTCGTCCTCTCCTGTCAATCATTTTCCAACCACTCACCCACCAATCGTCTCTGGAACTCATCCGCACCTTTACCAGATCCTCGATAGCGTCATATCGCTTGCCAACTGTGACGTTTATTCATATAGCCCTGATATGGAATCCGACCCACATGCAGATGACAGCGAAGATAGTGCTTCTGCCTCTTCGGGCTCACCAGGAGACGACGATACGTTTGACTTTGAACCTGATGGATACACAAGCGGCGACCTAGCATGTTCATCGTCACCTCAGTTCCGGGCTAAATCTCACTGGGACCAATGGTTGGACGACGAAGATGAACGTGAACGCGGGCGCCAGCATACACGCGCCCGACCGCGTCTGCCCTTACGAAGTCGTGCTGGCGGCCTTCTGTGGTCATCTCATTGGTTCTTCCATAATAAAAAAGAAAAACGGATGCTTTTCATTTCAACTTGGGCTCGGCGCCGCCACTCATCTAGTAGTTGGAGCCAGGACCGATCGGATAGCTTCAATGGGTGGGAGGGAGCCATTGGTGCCGGGGCCCGGGCCGCAGGCCTTTAAGCGTGATTAAGGGTTAATCAGAACGAGCCATTCGATCGCTTCCATGAGTTTCTTTTTGTGTAGAGGCGATGGAACCGCATTTACCTAACATCACTTCGCCAGTTCTGTGTAGTTTCCCTTGTAACTTGTACCAAAGGCGCATGTCTGTACGTTTCTTTGTGGTTTCAGGTTCGTTTCATACATCTACTTTTGAGATATCGTATCCAGCTCGTGATAGTTTGACGTTTGTACTTTATAAGTAATGGGTCTTTAATAAAAGTTGACATTCTTTTTCGGGTGACCTGTGCTGTGGACTCCATAGGCTTACTGAGTACGTTTATAGTCCACAACCTTGGCTCTGGAAGGCGACTGAAAAAAAAAACTGGGTTAACTACCAATTCAAATGCTTAAACGCACAGAAAAACGATGGGGGGGGGTATATACATTCGCGTTCACGAAAAAAAGACTTGTGCATAAGGGCGTTGTCCTACAATGCTAGTCTCAATCGGAGACCAGGGGCTTCCGAGATCGTAATTTTGAACCACACCCGGGTTGAGCGGTCACATACATACATCCTGAGTAGCTCCCTTTTTCATATTGTCTCGAATGTACCCAGAGCTGCCTTTCGTCCTTGGAAAGCTGGCGACGTAGCCCCACCCATAACCAGCCGATTTACCTCCAACTTCATCAGTAGCGAAATAGAAACAATGGTTTTTCACGCTCGAACCATCCCCATCTGCTGGTCGTAATGCGGCGGAGCAAACCTTTCTTGCTGTGGAATCTCCATGTTCAGGCCTCAAACTGATTGATCGACATCTCCTGGCGCCGCTGTTCTGGTGAACTGCATCGCGTGGTGGACGTTGCAGCAGGCCGATCCGACCAGGAGCCTGATTATCTACCACTTTGTATACTGCTACTTCTTGATGTCGAAAAGCGGGCTACAAGCCCATCAGCACATGTATACGGCATCAATCAGGAACGCACATAGGCAACCGAGGACTGCTGCATGATACATTTTGCATCCAGAGCGGCAAGGTTTGCTCGCTTTCTCCTTTCGAATGCTTCTTGCTCATCGTCCTCAACTGGTGAGATTTTTGGGCGGCTATATGACAACATGATTCAAGCCAGAGAGTACGTCCTCACAGAGAGCGTACCTCGACCAATCCGAGTCCATCTGAAGAAACGACAGTGTTGCAAGATGAGTCCCAATGAGCCTGAGTTCTGGCCGCCCCTCCCCCTCATAAATTTGTCATCTGGAACTAGGTTTATACTCTGAGTGCTTACCGGTACTCTGATGCATCTGCTCATGCAAAAAGGTGCCACTTCTTTTCTTCGTTCGATGATTTACTGCATTTGTAAACTCAATCCGTAGTTTATTCAGCATGGTTTCTAAGACGACTTGGGATTGGGGCGTATTCGTAGTGCTCCCTGCAGCGAGTGGGTGAGACCCCGAGTGAGTAAATGGCTCTTCTAAGTCGCTGCGTCGAACCGAGAGCAACATTTCATATGCGGCAGCGTGATGCGGGTTATGATATTTCCTGATTCTGTGTGTACAATTTTTATTTCATACTTTAACGAATATACTTTAACATACCTTGGCATCCTCTGGAAATATCGAGAGTGGGATCGGTTGCATGTGGATTGCTTGTGTGTCCTACGTGCACGTGACATTAGCTTGACAAATTTGACTCGGTTGGTGCTTGGATCCTCTCACTCATCATGGCTCCTCTTGCTCCCGCTAAAATGAAAAATTCGCCAAAGCAGCAGGTATCGACAAGGTATCGAAGCGATCTGGACTCGAAACTGTCGAGGACATTCCGTAGATCTGGCTCTACTGTTTCACGTCCGAGACACAAGGTGGAAGCAGCAGCAAGCCATATTGTGGGTCAACAGCCAAAATCGGACGATGAAACTCCATTCCATGGCCTTTCTTCCGACGAAGATTCTTCAGACGAGGACGAACACGAAAATGAGTCCCCGGAGATCCCTGGTATAGATATCGCTAAGCTTCCTCCCGTTGCAAAGGACGATGCAGAGGTCAAGAGAAGATTAGAGTGGGCAAGAAAAAATCCTGTGAGTCAGTCTTACCTGACAACTTTTGACTAGCAGTAAGCTCATACCTCTGCAGAATCAAGAGCGAGGAGTGTTATATCTGGCACGGATACCTCACGGTTTCTATGAAGACGAAATGAAAGCATATTTCTCTCAATTTGGTGACGTAACTCGACTCAGGTTGTCCCGCAACAAGAAGGTACCCTATTTTATAACAAGATTCGGGAAACCAAAACTCACTGTAGACTCAGACCGGAAGGTCAAAGCATTATGCCTTCATCGAATTCGACTCAGCTTCTGTCGCTCAAATAGCCAGCGAGACCATGGACAATTATCTTCTTATGGGCCATATATTGCAATGCAAGGTGATTCCCAAAAATGAAGTTCACCCCAAACTCTGGGTTGGTTCCAATCGAAAGTGGAGAGACGTCCCGCACGATCGTATTCACCGTGTAAAACACAACAGAGTGCGGTATTTTGAGCTCCTCTCGAACTTGTCGGACTGATGTACCATTCAGGCACGCGCGGAAGATCAACAACAACGAATCGAACGAAGACTCGTTAAAAAGCAACTTGCACGCCAAGCAAAAATTGATGCTGCTGGAATAGAGTATGCTATTGGACTTGCCGGATATGCCGACACTTCATAAACCACTCATTAACTGGGCGTCCACGCTCCAAATGTACGAAGTGCAATGTTATCGTATACCAGGCAAACCACAAGTGTATATCGATTCCTAACCAATTATATGCAGTATAGTTATACCCGCCTGTTGACAATTCTTTCGCCAGCAATGAATCAAAAAATACAATTTTAGTTAGGTCCTATCCTATGTGGAGGTGGCTTTTGATGAACCGCCCGAACGAATACGGGTGTATAGCTGAATTTCACATATAAGATGAGCGTCAGCCATCGACCGTTAATTGGGACTTGACCTGCACTAGAACGCGACCTCACCTCGCCTCGTCTCACTTTGCTTGCCGTCAAATGTGTTGGTAGCACACCTCCTAACCACATGACCCTCTTACCTACACCGCCGCCCCAAACGCCCAGATTTTCCCGGCTAAGGGCGCAAACACGGAAACCAACTCGGTGATTCCTTGGAGCCGATGTGGGCCCCAAGCCGGACCCCAGGTGAGCGCGATGCCAGCTGAAATCCAGCACGTCAAGATTTCAAATGCGGCCGAGCATGCCGAAGTCACGTGAAGGGCTGGTCACGTGAGCCAAAGACACACTTAGCACAAATTAGATATAGCTGGAAAGGTAGTGTAATATCTACGCTCCTGATGTATGCAACAATTAGGCAGATCTGCCTGTTCTACGAGAGGATATAAGCTAAACAAGAGTAGAAATAATGGGGTTATATACCTTTACTACAGGCAGATCCACAAGCCAGATAGTGTAGTGGTTACTGCACTTGTCAATCCCCAGTCAAGCGCTTCACCGGGTCTTACGCTCCATACTTGGTCTTGCCTCTTTTTATGAGCCGAGCAAGCCATTATATTTGAAATGCACCAAGCTGTTTTCTGGCTTGACCAGCCAGCCAGCTGGAAAACATACTAGCACCCTTACGCCGGATTCTGGCTGGAACACGTGCTGGTTCATGGTGTTCCAAAAATCAAGCCTAAATCCAGCTGCCACTGGGGCGGCGGTGTACAATGGGCGACAAATCAAATGGGACACGTGACTGTCTCGACTTAAAGCTCCTGCAACGGACCGTATAGGAAGATTTGTGCTTAGGTCAATTACTGAAGGATGCTCAAACCTACTGTGAGATACACTATACAAAGTGTGGTAGAATTATAAAAAGCCTACAACAGTGTAGGCAAGGGAAAGCATTTTTGCTTGTCCCATTTGATTTGATGCTTATAAAGCAAAAACACGTGCACATCCAACTTCCAAGCAAAACAGAACATTATATTGCAATAATATATGAAGAAATTAGTAGCAAGTATTTCTGCCCTTCACAGCAATCAGCTCTTCCACCTGATACATCATGGAATCATGCAATTTATCAATATAAGACTGAAAAATTCAGACCCACTCCTCCTGAAGGATCTCCTACAACTCATTGGCATTCTGCAGCAATTGAGCATGCATATGAACCTTATGGTCCAAGTAGTCCCAAAGGTTCTCAATTGGGTTCATATCAGGGCTGCTGGCTGGCCAGGGAAGGAGAGAGAGGTGGTGGTTGGCGATCCAATTGTGTGTATGCATTGCTGTGTGCTTTGGATTGTTGTCATGCTGGAAGATGGCATGGTGGGGGAGATTGAGTGGTTACACAGGGTTCCAAGGAGCTCTTTGCCCAAGATTTCTGTGTATTGTACAGCTGTAAGATGCCCATCAATACAATACGGTTGGCCCACCCCATCAGCTGTGATGCACATCACACCAAAAACTTAAGGTGTAATGAAACAGGGGGGTGTCGTAATTGGGGTAAAAACATGTGAATACACATTGTTACGCCGTTACGCCAGTGTCATTTGGCGTAATGACACGGTTACCACACCCCCTGTTTTTGTTACGCCTCATTACGCATAACTGCACCTTAAGTTTTTGATGTGATCAGGAAAAAGTGGAACTTTCATTAAGGTCCAGAATTGATTGTAACTGTCCGTAATCGAGTTAATTGCCCTAAATCTTTGTAAATCATTGTAACCCAGTCCTGAAAGTCTCCCAATCATCCTTATATTCTCTGCACACAAGGTACAGCTGCTTGGTAACCCATGTATTGTATTATCATGCCCCATACATGCTGATACTGTCAGGTCACATGACCATAAATTGAGTAACTTGACCCAAATTGACCTAAATTCATTGCCTTGGATCTCAGTTAAGATGAATTAGTGCTGATGAAATAGGGGGGTTAGCGATTCCCCTAAATCCTATAATTGAGCATGATTTGAGTCAATTAGGCTCAATTTGTGTGCCATGTTTGTGACAACTATGCATCAACCAGTGCTTTGCTAGTCTGAGCATAGCTGCCTGGCGCTTTGGTCTTAATCAAGAAGTATACCTGCGTCATGTGATTGCATGTCATCCCATGGGTCTATGCGCATATATTCTGTAGTTTCCATATATATGGATTAGTCTGTATGTATATGCTGTGTCATACACTGCTTTCATCATATTCCTGTGTATTGCACTGCATGTACAGCAATGCTATGCTTGATGCTCCACAGAGGCTCCACCGTACTGCCCTACACTGGTATGCACTGGTACGCACTGCTATCCTATGCTTAGGCAGTGTGCACCTGTGCCAGACACAGCTTAGATGTGAGAGGGACTCGGCCAATCCCTGAATATTTAGCTAGCATGCACTAGCTCCACCTGTATAAGGAAGCTTTTGAGCACTCACTAGATCCAAAGTAGCACGGGCTACTGGCGCTACCGGCATCTAGTCAGCGCTCAGAAGCATTGTTAGACAGTGGGGCTTTATCACGTGCTAGCTAGATATTCAGGGATTGGCCGAGGACACTGGTTTTCTGTGTATTGTATAGCTTAGCTGTGTAGCGTAGCATTCATGTACTGCCTCATCCTCATGTATATAAGGAGGCTCTCCAAAGCCCCTCTCAGTACCAAATTCACATCTTATTACTCTCTACACTTGTGTGCATCAAGCCACCATAAGAGGCTCTGTTGAGCACTGCTCCAGTAACATTGAGCTCAGCTCTGTCATTAACCTGCTGCCATTGACTGCAGTTTGCGTACTCCATTAGCAACTTAAGACTACGACAGTTGTCCATCTTAGCAACATTAGGCCCGTGAGTCCCACAAATGGTAGCACTGGCCACTAGTGCACTCCCAGCAACAAACCAAGACATATTGTAATTACTTTGAGCGCTTTGGACATACTCCCGCTCTCAGTCACGCCCAGGGTTATACAACAGTTCCCAGCCACGTACTCTTAGTGTAGATTGTTGATAGTGTAAATCATCAGCAACATGTCTAGTAATACCTTGCATATAGAACTCGCTCCGTAGTTACATTAATTTGTCCACTACGGCTAATTGTTATTTGTACCCGCTCATCACGGCCTTAGAACACTCTGTCATTCTAGTGCGTTAGGAAAATATGGATTTATGATATATCAGGGTTTATAGGATTATATGTAATTTACATAAATTTCATAAACTCAAGTTTATAGACCTCCAATTCTCCCAGGAAGACCATTGGAGGAAAGTTGCAGGAATTTCAAATGCATAAATTTCATAAACTGGGGTTTATCCTCATAAATTGTTGTAAATCAAGGCCCCCCCTTGATAAATTCATGTCAATTCAAGTCAACAAAAAGGGGGGGGTGAGAAATTCCTGCAACTGGTTTATTTATATGTATTTACAGCTATAAGCTGCAATAATTCTGGGGGGTTTTCTCTGATGTGCTTACCTACCTTCCCACTACACCTTCACAAGCACATATTTTAGCAATGTGTTTCCTGACACACCCCCATACCATAATGCTCCTGCCACTGTGTTTGGCCGTCTTGCGGGTGTAGCAAGGATCAAGGGAGAGCCCAGGGTGTTGCCAGCAACAGAGAGGGCTGTTGCTGCCAAAAATGTTAAATTTTGATTTGTCTGAAAATACTACACAGTGCCAGTCGCAATCTGACCATGTTGCATGGTCTTGAGCCCAGTCGTGATGAGCCTTGAGGTGCTGCTTGGTCAGCAAGGGGACACAACAGCAGGTGTAGTTCTTGATGCCAAGCTTGCGCAGGCAACTGTCATGACCCTTGTCTTAAGGGTGTTTACTTTCTATTTGTTAAATATACGCGCTTGCGAAGGTGTAGTGGGAAGGTAGGTAAGCACTAGAATGACAGAGTGCTCTAGGGCCGTGATGAGCGGGTACAAATAACAATTAGCCGTAGTGGACAAATCAATGTAACTACGGAGTGAGTTCTATATGCAAGGTATTACTAGACGTGTTGCCGATGATTTACACTATCAACAATCTACACTAAGAGTACGCAGCTGGGAACTGTTGTATAACCCTGGGCGTGACTGAGAGCGGGAGTATGTCTGAAGCGCTCGAAGTAATTACAATATGTCTTGGTTTGTTGCTGGGAGCGCACTAGTGGCCAGTGCTACCGTTGGACACGCCAGTGGGCAGCAGGAATGGTCTCGATAGCTATGGACAGATACAGGAACACCACAGCACAGCCACCCCACTACAGGCTCCCCCCCATAAAGACAGCCGGCTGCCCTCAGTCGGCACGAAACAGCCTACAAAAGGACAGAAGTGGAGAGAGAGAGGTAGCTAATGCACAGGCGTGGGTTGAGTGAGCAGAAGGAAAAAAAGAATGTATGAAAAAAAGTAAAAAAAAGCGATCTGAACAACAAAACTACTTGACACGCTCCCAAGCTTGTCGAGATATCTCATACCAACCAAAGACAAAGTCCACCAAAGGTTCCATACCACAAGAATCCACCATCTGACTGTATTTGCTGGCTCCACCAGGAAACAGTAATCGCTCTAGATAGCCGAGTGCATCTGGAAAGTACTGGTCGATTCGATAAATATCAGCTGCTGCAGCAAAAGCAGAATATCCAGCTTGTGGAGCACGAGAATGCCGTCCATAAGCGACGATGTAGGCTAGATCATCAGCAAAAGTGGGTTTTGATTTCCCAGGATTTAAATCAGTTTAAATCACTCCAAATCACAAAATCACAAAAGAGCCAAGTACCCCCTTTGAAAGTGATTTAAATCACATGACCAGTGATTTGGAGTGATTTCAAGTGATTTGGTTTGAACCTAGGGTAATTTTGAGTGATTTGTGAGTCTCTTTGGTGAATTCAAAGTGATTTAAATGTTGCTTAAGTAGATTTTGAGTGATTGCATGTCCAGACAGGTTTCTCTAAATCACAGGTTGGATGATTTGGTGCACTCACAACCAAGCCTTTATGGAGACCAGGGCAGGGTATATACAGCATAGACTTGTATCACACTAAGTAGCAATAACAATATTATATTCACGAGCTGAGCCAGTAACTACACACGGAAAGTACAAAATGATAATAAAAGCAAAATGGACACGGGTCACTTACACAAATCTCAAACAGTCAGATAACGGGGGGGCTGTCAGCAGTGCATTGCTCGCAAACGGCGGCAATTGCACACAGGCCCGGTGGTCGACGCTGAGGGTTGGCACAAGGGCGATCTCACGCGTGGGCTAGGTTATCCGACTGACGCCAAAACTGTGTCACGGAAGCGGCGGACTAGGAGTGCGCGCGCAATGTCGAGCTCAGCAAGTGGCGGTCAAGAGATGGCAGCCTGGCACTCAAACTGGAGTGGCGGCGGGCACACTGGCCATATTAGCGTTGGTCTTGTGTTTCATTGGTCACTCACTCTCGGGTGCACGGGCAGCTCGTTGCATGCACGGTCAGGGCAGGTCGGCCAACCCAGGGCATCTTCCGATGCGGGCGTTGCTTGAGGTTGGGGCTTGCGCTATTGCTCCGGATCATGGACGACAGGCGGGGCAATAGCGCAGTCGTTTGTACAAGCATGACACTCGTACAGGTAAGCGACGTGGCTGGTGGTGTATTGCGCCAGCAGCAGACCTCGAGTGGGAGTGCGACATAGAGCCCAGCGAGCGGTTGAGACGGGGTGGCTTGGCACTGAAGCAGGAGCGGCAGCGGGCGTGCTGGCCATGTTAACGCGTGGCCTCGTGTTTGGCCTATCACTCACCAGCGGGTGGATCAGCGGCTGGGAGCCGCACGCGGCCACAGCGGGTCGGCCATGCTACGGTGTCGGACGACGCCGGTGTAGGTGGAGGGCGGTGGACACGCCGCGCTCACACGAGTGATGGTGGACAAGATGGGATACACAACGCTATCTACAGAGTCACATGACCGCCGGCGCCATGCCAGACAACCCGGTCTCGATCCCCCACTACAGCGGGGCTCGCGCTCTCGCTGCAGACTGCGGACGCTGGGCGGGGTGATAGAGCAGTCGCACGCACGAGTGCAGCATTTGGCACTCGTACAGGCGAGGGACACGGCTCCCTCAACACACTGCGAATGCAGTGGTGGTGCACGAACAGCGATACAGGCGGCCGAGGTTGGCCACCGGCCTCAAGGAGATGGGACGCGGGCCCGTGCCATGTCGCCGTCAGCAAGGTACGCTGCCGCCTGCAGGGGTTCGCGTCGACGCACGGGCGATTAGGGCGCGCCCACGCCAGAGGCCAGGTGCAATTTATTGGTCAATGGGCCAAAGGGTTTGTTAGCATGGTACGCCATCGAACTGACGGCTAGGGTACTTACCACGCGGTCATGGCAGGTCAGACAATCCTCCGCATCAAACAAAGCTAGCGTAAGGGCTCGCGGTATCGCCCTGGATCGCGGCGGCCAGGCGGGGCCGTATCACAGTCGCTCGCACGAGCGTGCCACTCGTACGGGTCTGCGACGCGATCCCTTCGACATGCCGGGTATGGGGGTGTGGCCTGCAAGCGGTGGTAGGGGCGGCCAAGGTTGCTCAGCGGTAGCAAGGAGGAGAGAGGCGGGCGCGTACCGTCTCGCCATCAGTGAGGCGCGCTGCCGCCCGTAGGCATTCTCGTCGGCGGGCAATTGGGGAGCGGCCACGCCCGAGGCCCAGGTGGCTCATTGGTCGAGTCCACATCGTACGGCCACACAAAGACTCGGCTGGTGGGTCGAGTGGGCCCTGGAGTCTGTCAGTACGGTGCGAATCGGGCGGACGGCTGGGGTCACTTACCATTGGTGTTTGTCGTTGGAGGGAGATGTGAGTTGACTGGTCACGTGACCATTTCGGACCCATGCTCATGGCTAAGTCAACGCCACGTCAGCACCAGCGTTTGGATAGCGTGTATAGTATGAATAGCACCAAGAGCAATGAAAAATAGAATTAAGTAGAAAAAAATTCGGGCTTTTGGAAGATACCCTACATGTTGTGCTATAGCTGGACTCCGGCGGAGTACTAGTGAAACTGATATCAGCCCAAGTGCTCAAAGGGGGACGAAAAAATATACTTCATCCAAAACGTCCGCTGAGCGGCTCATTAAATGCGCAAAAGTCCACAGTATCTATTGTGTCACAACCCTCGTTTCTAAGGGTGTTTACTTTCTGTTCTGGATACGACGGCGTCGGCGTCGGATCCTAGCCTGATGCGTGGCGGCCTCTTGTGGCTGTTCGTAGATGTAGTTGAGTGTGGAAGCGTCGATGACAGCCCTGTGTAGGGTATCGAGCCTCTTAGTCTTAGCGGTATAGTCCTCTGCTCGTCTGGCGAGTAGGACGTCAAAGGCACCCGTCTCCTCGAGAGACTGTGATTGACTCGTGGCTTGCAGTGTATTACTAAGTACCTAAGTTAATAGGACCTAGTATCGATAGTCGAGTCTTAAGTATATAAGTCTGAAGTGTATCTCTTAGTAGTTATCACCCTTGAGGGGAGATTGACGAGGTAGAGCAAGCTGGTCTTAGAACAGCTTGCACACCGAGTATTTATACTCATGGGTACATGGTCTGTGCGTACAGTTCCAAGAATACATGAGCTAAAGATAGTGCGTGTTTCTAAAAGAAGGTGATCCAAGAATAAGGCATAACTAAGAATAGTCTTAGAAGACTATATGCGTACTAAAGATAGCGTTGATCAGTAAGCGTCCGTGTGGAGGCTTAGTAATGCGCCAATCAGTCTTACTAAGTGGAAGAAAAGAAGTGAGTGGCTTATAAAGCGTGTAAGCCACGAGAAAAAGATAGAGGTCATGTGCGCGGCTCATGACATTACCCCCCTCTTAATGGCGAGTCTTAGGGGACATGAGGCGAGCAAACAAGACAAAGAGTTCGTGGGGGATAGATTGAAAGAAAAGTAAAAAAAAGGTTACAAAATTTCTTTGAGTCCGTATACAACAAATGTCCATATTAAAAGTCCGTAGGAGGGAGGTGAGACTTGATGTTGTGGCTACCATTGGGGGCCTCTGCTCCCCAGACTTCTTCCTTTAGTTTGACCCACTCCTCATCCTCGTCCAGAGGTTCGAGTAAAAGGTCAGCCATATCTACCGAGAGGTCTTCATTGCCCTTGTCCCAGGCCTTCTGGTCTAGCCAGTCCAGCAATTCCCTCTTCGACCATTTCTCCTTTTCTACCAGTTCGATGACTTCCCCAAAGGTGATTTCCTTGAGGACCTCTTGGTAGGTTTGGGAGATATCGGGTGCTTGACACCATTCTTCGACCGCTTTCGCCACAATGGCCATCTTCTGTCCTTTGTCGCCAATGGATTTTATCCACTCCTCCTTCATCTCCTCTATATCACTCAACCGGAACCACCATTCCGTTGAGTCTTCGACCCATTTCGGCACCGCTTTCCTCTTCCCTTCCTTTTCCCATTCTTCCAACCTCCTAATGAGGTGGTGCGTACTGAGACTATTCATTCCGCTCTTGATCGCCCGCGTGTTTTCCCTCATCGTTTCTGTGTAGTCCCGGTACCAGCTCATTCCCTTTAGTTTTCGTACCCCTTCCACCAAGTGCTCGACTTCATCCCCTACCCACTCTTCTATTACGAATAGTTTGGTGGCTTGCATAGCCTCGTCTGACTCGGGTCGGGGTCCCTTTCCGATCCAGTAGAGATTACCCCGTTTGGGGCATTTGAGGGTGTGGGTCCCGATCCACTTGCAGTCCCAGCGTTCCCCCATACGGATGTAATCGAGGGTGACGGTGGGATCGAGGGACTTTGCAAAATCTGAGCTCCGGATGAAGCTGTCGCATCGCCTGATGGCGTCTTGGTAGCTGTAAAGTCTGTCCCCGCCATGGCCCCATGTGAGTTTATGCGATACACGTTGCTTTCCCCATACTGACTTGGGGGTATTGTTCGAAGCGACCCGGGCATCGCGGGGGTCGTATCGGACATTGGTGGCCTTGGCGGATTTGTTGGTGCGAGTTGGGGCCATTGTGGACGAGATTGTAATAAGGAGTTGGTTGGCTTGGGGGTTGGTTTGAAAGTAGAGCTGAGGCTGCTGGTGGTGAAGTTTGAGGCTTTCCCCCCCACTCTTTTATGTCCTTTTTTGCTATGTTTGTAATTCTTTGGTAGTGGAGCTTTGGGGTGTCGTCTGAGTAGATCTTCCATGATTTGGGGTAGTTCGGCTATTTTTTCAGCCCTTTCCATAGTGTCTTCTATCGGATCATATCCTTTCCACCTGATTTGATAGTATAGGCCGCTTTTCCGCTGTTCCCATGCGACCACATGGTCCACTTCGTATTCTTCTTCCCCTTCTTCTGTCACAATTGGGGGTGGTCTTGCCTGTCTCTTGTGAAAGTCTTTGTCTTCCGTGAAGGGTGTGAGAAGGTTGATGTGAAATACGTTGTGTGTCCGCATGGTTTTCGGAAGTTCTAGGCGGTAGACATGTGAAGAGATCTTTTCTGATATGACAAAGGGCCCTAATTTTTTGTTGTCTAGCTTCTTTGAGGGTCGCCTCGTGGTGATGTTCTGGCCTACTAGCCATACTTTGTCCCCTATTTTGTATTCATGTTTTGGGGTGTCTTCTTTTGATCTATGGAATTCCATAGAGGCTATGACTTCGTCCCATATTTCTTGCATAGAATCTGCCATATCGGCGGCGTTAGGGGCGTTGACTTCTAGATCTACAAGGTCCCATCTGGGGTGTAGTCCATAGATCGTTTCGAAGGCTGTCTTCCCTGTGGCAGAATTGACTTGGTTGTTATGGCAAAATTCTGCAATTGGTAGCCATCTGACCCAATCATCTTGTCTGTAATTGCAAAAGCTTCTTAAGAAGCCTTCTAGCCATTGGTTGGTTCTTTCCGTTATCCCATCAGTTTCTGGGTGGAAGGCTGTGGAAAATTTGGGGTTGATACCCAGTTTGGTGTAGAGGGCTTTCAGAAATTGGCTGTTGAAGGTCGCTCCCCTGTCTGACACTGTTGTTTTGGGTAATCCATGTAGTTTCCAGACTTCTTTGATAAAGAGGTCGGCTACTCCTTCTGCATTGGTGCTTTCGAGGCAAGGGATGAAATGTGCTTGCCGAGAGAAGCGATCAATCACCACTAGTATACTGTCCATGCCTTGAGATTCAGGGAGCTTGACAATAAAGTCATATGCGATGTCTTCCCAAGGCTTTTGGGGTATTGGTAAGGGTTTTGGTGGGGCATACTGTTTATGGCCTTTACTCCGTTGACAAATTTCACATGTCTCGACAAATCGGTTGACTTGTTGTTTCATAGCTGGCCAGTAGTATCTTCTGGATATGAGTTCCAGGGTTCTGGCTTGTCCCTGATGGCCAGCTATCGGGTTGTCATGATGCATTTCCAAAATGGCTAGTCGTATCTCTTTGTTTTCAGGGATTACTATTCGTCCTTCATACCATAGGAGATCTTCCTTCCATTCGTACTTGTCATATTGTTTCCTAATAGAGGGTGGAAGATCTTCCTTTTTCTTTGTACTCTCGATAAGGGTTGTTAGGGATTCATCATCGCTGAGGCTTTCCCTAATCATAGAGATGATGTCGATTTCTATGTTTGCTTTGAAGCCCTTGAATCGTTCGGCATTGATCATGATTTGCTGGGGATTTGGGATATTCTCATGGTCATGTCTTCTTGACAGGGCGTCTGGTTTATTGGACATTTTACCGGGCCTGTAATGGATTTCGAAGTTGAAAGAAGCGAGTTCCATATGCCATCTGGCGTGCCTTCTATTGAAGGTTTCTGCGTTCTTCCATCTTTCTAGATTTCGGTGATCGGTGAAGACAGTCACAGGTAATATAGTCCCTTCAAGGTATATGCGCCAATGTTTTAATGATTCCACAATAGCGAGTAGTTCCTTGTTGGCGGTATCATAGTTTCTTTGTGCGTCGTTGTAGCTTTTTGATAAGTATGCTACTGGATGGAGGTACCCATCTTCACCTCGTTGGCTAAGTATAGCTCCTATGGCTATTCCAGACGCATCGGTTTCCAAGATAAAGGGTTTATCGGGGTCAGGATGTATTAGTACTGGGTCTTGACTGACCCGTTTCTTGATTTCCTCAAAAGCTTGTTGGCATTCTTGACTCCATTCAAATCTGATATCCTTTTTTGTTAGGTCATGTAATGGTCTGGCTATCTTGCTAAATTCGGCTATAAACCTCCTGTAGAAGTTTACAAAGCCAAGGAAAGCCTGGACTTCCTTTATCTTCCTGGGTGCGCCCCACTCCATGATTGCCTTGATTTTCTCTTCTTCCATGGAAATTCCTTCAGGGGTAATTACTAACCCAAGGAAAATGACCTTCTTGACAAAGAATTCGCATTTGGCTAGTTTGGCGTAGAGATTGTTATCTCTTAGGATTTTGAGTACTTCCTTGACATGTTCTGCATGGTCTTCCTCTTTCTCTGAAAAGATAAGGATGTCATCCATGTAGACTACTACTGTGACACCTAGCAGATGTCTAAAAATATCGTTCATCATCCTTTGAAGGACTGCTGGAGCGTTCTTGAGTCCAAAGGGCATGACTAGATATTCATATATTCCATATGCTGTCCTAAAGGCAGTTTTCCATTCATCGCCTTCTTTGATACGGATGTTATTGAATCCCCATCTAAGGTCTAATTTTGAGTAGATCTTGGCATTCTTGACTTGATCGACAAGTTCTACCTGGAGTGGCATGGGGAATTGATCCGGTATAGTGATGTTGTTGATTTTTCGGTAATCTGTTACTAGCCTTAAGGATCCATCCTTCTTTTTGACAAAGAAGCAAGGTGAAGCTATAGGGGATTTGCTAGGCCGGATTTTTCCATCGGCCAGTTCTTGATCAATAAATTCCTTTATCGTTCTGCTTTCTATTGGTGAAAGGGGATATACTTTCGCTGGTTTTGGTAGGTCTGATCCTTCCACGAAGTCTATGTTGCAATCAAAGGGCCGGTGTTCTGGGAGCTTCTTGAAGAGTTCTTCACTGAAGACGTCGGTGAATTCCATGAATTCCTCTGGTATAGTAGGTAGATCTTTTCCAGCTTTGGCGGTAAGGGGTCTTCCCTTCCATGAGATTTCTAGGGTTTTCCAATTTATATCTGGGTCTGCCTCTTGTAGCCAATCTAGACCTAGAATCATCTCGGTATCCCCCAGATCCATTACAAAGAAAGTTACATCAAAGGTCCATCCTTCGATTTCTACTTCCAATGTGGTTTTATTTTTTATTTTGTTTGGGAGTTCCTTTCCATCTATGGCGATCACAGTTCGTGGGTTGACTAAGGGTGTTAAAGGAATGTTGTTGTTTTTGGCAAAGTTGATATCTAGGAAGTTTTTTGAGGATCCGGAGTCGACCAGAGTGGATATAGGGTCCATGATTCCCTTGACCATAGTAAAGATAGACGCAGTTTGTTCGGATTTCTTTAGGTATAATACACGCTTCTTTCTTTTTTGATTCTTGGTCAAGGGTTTCTGGGCAGGTACTGACATGGACTCAGCCTGCAGTTCTAGTTTTCCGACTCCGAGTCAGAGGATTTTTCCTCCTCCTTCACTTCTTCAATCTTGGCTTCCTTCCCTTTGACAGCTTGGGGTTCTTGTTGCCATTCCTTGAATTTGCATTCCCTCATCCGGTGCCCTCTTCTTCCGCATTTGATACATCTTCCTTCTTCTCGCCTTTTTTGAATGACCTCTGATGGTACTATTCCAGCTTTGGCTTGGGTTGTTCTCGGTTGGAATTTCTTGTCTTGGTTCCCAGAGGAGCTGTTATCCCTTAGGCTTCTCCCGGTGAATAGGAGGTCGTCTATCCTAATAGAGACTTCCATCCATCTTTCAAGGGAGAATGTAGATGTATCTTGGGTAATGGTCGCCTTTAGGAGTTCCTGTTGGACATTATTCTTAAGTCCTTTCTTGAAGACATCTATAAAGGCGTGTTCGTCCCAATCCAATTCTTGCATAAGGGTACGGAAGGCGGTGACATAGTGTTGTGCTGATCCTGTTTGTTGGAGTTTATGAATGTTTTGAATTGCTCTTTCCTTCTTCATGGGGTCTGAGAAAGCGAGGAGGAAGGCGTTCTTCAGGGCGTTCCAATTTGCAAGGTATTCATGTGGTTCTTCATCGAGGATTTTCCTAAGTAGGGGTTTGGCCCATTTGGCTGCTTCTCCTTCTCCCATGTTAGTGAGGAAGGTGGCCATCTTCCGGTTGTTATCAAAGGCAGTACCATAATCGTTGAAGTAGATCTCCATCTTCATCAGGAAAATCTCAGCCTCCTGTCCTCTTTTCCCATTAAAGGCTTCAGGCTTCTTAGCCCTAGCTCCTTTTGGAATTTCGTCCTTAGTCTTTTCTTCCTTCCTATGAGGCCTTGGGTTTCTAGGAGGGGGCGTGTTACCCCTTGATGGAGGTCCCGATGGGGGTCCTGGGGGATTATCCCCTGGGAATAGTCCTTGAGGTCTTTTTGGGACTTGTGCTCGAGAGGATTCAGCTTCTGGTTCCCATTGATGGTCTTGGTCCATAATATCGATGTTTGAGACCCTTTCTTCTACTACTTGTAGTGTCTCTTGAAGGGTTTCTGTGTCGGCCTTGAGTTTCTTAATGGCTTCTTCTTGCTTATTTAGGGCAGCGGATACTTGTTTACCCATAGCCCCCATGGCTACGACGATAGTATCCATTTGTTGACTGAGTTTGTCGATGGCATTCTGGGTTTTTATTTGTTCGTTGACTCCTAATTGAGAGCTGTTTGCTGCTGTCCATGCATTCTGGGCTGCACTCTCTACTTGCTGTCTAATATTGCCGGTGGACGCTTCCAGTTTGGAAATGGAATTAGTCATTTGTTGTAGGGTAGTATTGAGTGTTTGTACCCCTGTATCTTGTCGGTTCTCTTGTACCTGTATTTGGGCTGTGATACCTTCAAGGAGTTGATCCTTGATGTCGTCTAGTACCCTGAAGAAAAATCCAAGTGTGGGGTCCCTGGCTGCTGCTCTTCGGATATCTTCTATAGGTCCGTTAAGAAGCCTCTCATATTCGTCTTCATCCCTTTCCACTGGTACTTCATCAGGTGCGGGTGACGCTGAGTGAGGTCTAGGTGGTGTAGGATTTGCTGGTCTCTGCTCAATCCTAATTTGGGGAGGGGCTTCTATCTGTTCTGGTACTTGTATGGGTCTCTGTGGTATGGGCGCTTCTATGGCATTCGATGCTTGTGATCGGGTTCTTATCCCCGTTAGGGGATGTGCCGAGTATAGGTGTCTTTCCTCTCTTGGAATGTTTGTGGGACCATATCTCCCGGCAGGTATCTCCAAGGGGTTTGGTGCATATGGAGGTACAGGGTCGATCTGGTCTTCTATCCCTGCTGTGGGGTCCATTTGTGCCCTTCTTCTTACGGAAATTATCCCTCCTGGGGATATGCTGGCCCTTGCATTCCAGAAGTGTTCAGGTCCTGTCGTTTGTACTGTTTCTTGTGTTACTACGGGCTCAGTTGTATCTGGGGTTCGCCCTATATCCTCGGAGAGTCGGGATTCCTCGGGATCCGATACTGACTCCACAGTGGTTCTCGGTATAGATCTTCCACCGACAATATCAGCTGCTGTCGCAGTTGACTCATTTGGATTTCCTTCGCCCACTATAATGGTAGGTTCAGCCTGGATAGTTTCGTCTGGATCTGCATATGATCCTGGTATGCTCACTCGAGCGTGGATAGCATCGGTTGCTTCTGTAGTCATTTGTAATACTTGTTCCCTTAAAGCGGATAAGGATGTTGCATTATCTGATCTAGATACCGACGGCCGGTCAGGGTTATCTACCGGTGGCACTAGTGGTTCTCCTTGAGCCGACTGGCTCCTGGTTACTCTTGATGAAGATTGTTGAGACATAGCCACAGATCAGTGTGAAGCTTGCTCTACAATGTCACAACCCTCGTTTCTAAGGGTGTTTACTTTCTGTTCTGGATACGACGGCGTCGGCGTCGGATCCTAGCCTGATGCGTGGCGGCCTCTTGTGGCTGTTCGTAGATGTAGTTGAGTGTGGAAGCGTCGATGACAGCCCTGTGTAGGGTATCGAGCCTCTTAGTCTTAGCGGTATAGTCCTCTGCTCGTCTGGCGAGTAGGACGTCAAAGGCACCCGTCTCCTGGAGAGACTGTGATTGACTCGTGGCTTGCAGTGTATTACTAAGTACCTAAGTTAATAGGACCTAGTATCGATAGTCGAGTCTTAAGTATATAAGTCTGAAGTGTATCTCTTAGTAGTTATCACCCTTGAGGGGAGATTGACGAGGTAGAGCAAGCTGGTCTTAGAACAGCTTGCACACCGAGTATTTATACTCATGGGTACATGGTCTGTGCGTACAGTTCCAAGAATACATGAGCTAAAGATAGTGCGTGTTTCTAAAAGAAGGTGATCCAAGAATAAGGCATAACTAAGAATAGTCTTAGAAGACTATATGCGTACTAAAGATAGCGTTGATCAGTAAGCGTCCGTGTGGAGGCTTAGTAATGCGCCAATCAGTCTTACTAAGTGGAAGAAAAGAAGTGAGTGGCTTATAAAGCGTGTAAGCCACGAGAAAAAGATAGAGGTCATGTGCGCGGCTCATGACATATTGGTCAACTTGATCTTGCGTATAATTAGAAATTGATGCTGTGAGCGCTAATCTTTGTACAAAAATATTGTCCCAACTTCGCAGCCCCTCCTTTGCAGCCCTAGCAGCTGAAGATCAGTCCAATCAAGCAGTGCAAACGCATCCAGCTACTAATTAAACCCCTTAAATGCCTTGCATCTCTTG
The DNA here is from genome assembly GCA_016906575.1 of Ceratobasidium sp. AG-Ba. Taxonomy (NCBI): domain Eukaryota; kingdom Fungi; phylum Basidiomycota; class Agaricomycetes; order Cantharellales; family Ceratobasidiaceae; genus Ceratobasidium; species Ceratobasidium sp. AG-Ba. The sequence continues at coordinate 1,783,918 of CP059612.1, read as the reverse complement.
ACCGGGGAATTGGTAACCAGAACTATAGGTACATTTGGAATGATTTCATCACATTAGTTAGCTAATTAGAGCAATTTTCTACCTTGTAGACAGGCTGGAAAGGTATTTAGTGTACCATCATGAAGGTTAGTAGTGATTTGAATCTGTGGTATTGTGATTTAAAGTGATTTCAGCGCCTAGTGGTGTGATTTGGAGTGATTTGAAGTGATTTGAATCACCATATGTGAGATTTCAAGTGATTTAGATACACAGAGCGTAGCTTTAAATTAATCTTAAATAGTTAGAATCATGATATGGCTGATTTGAAGGCTGAAAAGAGCCAAGTGGTTAATTTAAATCACTTTGGATTGCTTTGTTAGCAAAACCCACTTTTGCTGATGATCCGGGTTAACCTCGCACCCTTGCACACAAAAATCACCCGGCTGAGGGTCATACGGAAAGGCCGGAGGGGGAATAGAGGGTGGTGTTGGTGGCTGAGGAAACGGCGGGTCGGGGCTTGAGGGGGTGGGAAGGCCATAATCGGCAGCATTAGCTGGCCCGTTCGATGTGTAAATTAGTCCGGGAACGTTTCGAATCGCGTCTCGAAGGCCAGCAGGAGTGGGCGCTCGCTTTGGGACATAGCAGGAGGACGGGTGGAGCAGGAATGTATCGCCTTGTTGAGTATCAGTGGTCGGGAGGCTCTCTGAGACTCGCTGTCGGGTGTTGTACGCTCGACCGATTGATTCGAACGTCCGAGACCGCTTTTTTCGACGCCCGAGGCCGTGCCATGCCGTGGGTTCGGGTGCACGAAGTACCTCAATGTTCCGAGGCTGCGCTTGAGCTTTCTTCAAACGATCCTCGCGTTCCAGTTCGATCCGTCGCGTTTTTAACCATTCGGATCGAACATGGTCGAGCAGGACTCGAGATTCGGTTTGGGCGGCCTCAATCAGCTCGGCACTGCGGCGGACGCGCTTGGGAAGTGCCAAGAACCACTCAAGCTCGATTGGCGGTCGCTCCAGTCGATTAACCAAGTCTCGGAGGGATTTTTCGATGGCACGAGCCGCTTGCTGATCGGCAGAGTCCGTAGCAGGCATGAGGACGACGCGGACAACAGTAGCGGTCGGACAAGCGCAGAGAATGAGGCACAAAGTTAACCGCCGGATGCGCTGGGAGGAGGAGAGTCGAACGGTGTGCGACGCGTGCGCAGGGTTGCGGAAATGAGCGAAGGAAAAATGAAGTAGACCCCAGCGCGTCTCAAGACACGCTGATGTGTTGTCTGGCAATGCTGCAATGGCGGCCCGGCCTGCAGTAAGCGAATCTGTACGTGTAAGAGCCTGTTGGATGCGTGCGGGCAATGGGTATAAATGGAGATGTTGATATAGGCGAGCGGTCGAAAAATAGGTGATTAAAGCGAGGTGTAGATAGGTACAGTTGTGTTGGCCGGCCTTTGTGCAAAGATTGGCGTGAGGCACGATACCCGACACGGATGAATGAGCAGGTGGGCTAGTTTGACTCGCAGGGTTAAGGGCTATCGGACAAGTCAGGTACGAGCAGAATTGACGCGGTTTTGGATGACTGGATGCGTGACTGAGAAGCCAGATACGAGTGGGTGGATGATGTGAGGTAAAGCGACGGAAAGTTGACCAAAACTGGGAATAAAACGCTTGATGAGCTTGCAGAAGGGTAGAGGACTCGATGGCAGAGTTTTCTAGAGGGCGCCGGTGCGCATGCGTGGTGTAAAACGCGCTATAGGAGCGCCAGAGACAGGATGTGGCTGTGCGCGGTAATAAAACCGCAGTAGGACGCGTAAAATACGCAGGAACGCGCTGTAAACGCGCAGAAGGCAAGGGAGCAGGCAGGGGACGCGTGAGTAGTCGATCCCGCTCTCGTCACCACGGTGGACACGCCAGTGGGCAGCAGGAATGGTCTCGATAGCTATGGACAGATACACATCAGAGAAAACCTGGGTTTTTTATCACTATGAATAACAGTAAATTTATGCATATTAACCAGTTGTGGGAATTTCTGTCCCCCCCTCTTTTATAGCTGTGAATTAACCTAAATTTACCAAGGGGGGGTCTCAATTTACGTGGATTTATATGGATTTAACCCAGTTTATGAGATTTATGAATTTCAAATTCATCAAACTTGTTTCCAAAATGGATTTTGAGAGACTTTGTGGGAAAATAAATTTGAGTTTATGAAATTTATATAAATTGCATATAATCCAAGGAAACCTGTTTTATCATTACTCCATATTTTCCTGACGCAGGAACACCACAGCACAGCCACCCCACTACACCGTTCGTGGGACTCACGGGCCTAATGTTGCTAAGAGGGACGACTGTCGTAGTCTTAAGTCGCTTATGGGAGTACGCGCACTGCAGTCAATGGAAGCGGGTTGATGACGGAGCTGAGCTCAACGTTTCTGGAGCGGTGCTCAACAGAGTCTCTTATGGTGGCTTGATGCACACAAGTGTAGAGAGTAATAAGATGTGAATTCGGTACTGAGAGGGGCTTTGGAGAGCCTCCTTATATACATGAGGATGAGGCAGTACATGAATGCTACGCTACACAGCTAAGCTATACGATACACAGCAAACCAGTGTCCATCTCACAGCTAAGCTGTGTGTCCAGCACAGGTGCGCACTGCCTGAGCATAGGATAGCAGTGCGTACCAGTGCATACCAGTGTAGGGCAGTACGGTGGAGCCTCTGTGGAGCATCAATCATAGCATTGCTGTACATGCAGTGCGATACACAGGAAAATGATGAAAGCAGTGTATGACACAGCATATAAGTACAGCCTAATCCATAAATACAGAAACTACAGAATATATGCGCATAGACCCATGGAATGACATGCGATCACATGACGCAGGTATACATCTTGACTAGGACCGAAGCGCTGGTCGACGCATAGTTGTCACATATCCCTCCCAGCGTAGACGTACGGGCAGAATTGTAATCTTTAGGCAAGGTGAATGCAGGAACCCAAGGTCCTAAGGGATCGTCACGCGTGAATATGATGATATGAGTTTTAGTTTCTTGAATGTGCGCATGACGAGTCCAGTCAATTTGGTCACCTGGGATTGGCCTAAGACGATCTGGCACCAAAGGGATAGGTGAAGGTGGAGGTGCAGGCGGCGACGCTGGTGCTTGGATTGGGAAATGAGGAGTGTATACTGGCGGTGGCCTGATTGGAGTAGGAGCAAGCGGAAAAGGGCTTGAAGCGCGCTCTGGCTGGCGCAAAGGTGAAGTGGAGTGACTTGGTAAGTTGCGAGATAAAAGCGCAATTATCTTGTGGCAGCTGCAGCATAAGGATAGGATGCCTAAGGCTATGAAGCAACCCATCATGATGCCTACAATAGCACCTGGAGTGGCCCAACACCATTGAACTGAACAGGACGACATTGGAGTAGGGATGATGATTATGGTCGTCTTCTTGCTCTAGTTATATAGTGCGTAAGGCAGTGTCAAGAATTCATTGACTTGCTTGGCCGGCTGGAGCGATCTTCAAGAATGAAATTATTATTTGACATAACACTGCTCATCGCTCCGGTACATAGCACTCCTCTTCTTCTGCTGGAGCCAATACTCCTTCTAGTTCCTCCTGGCGCTGCTCCTGTGGAGCCACTACTTCTACTTCTCTCTGCCTTGCGGCAGCAAATCCCCACACATCCAGCAATTGCAAGCCAGATACTTCCGCAAACGATTCCAGCTGAGGAGCTGGCTCTGTGACTTTGACCCATGGTTCTCCCCAGGTGGATTCCTCTGAGGAGCTTGATTCTCCGCAATACAACGGGGAAGCTGCACTGCTAGAGTTGCTCTCCGGATCTGAAGGAGGGGGTGGAGTAGGAACTCGGGGCTCAAGGCCGTGATGACATTCTCAAGCTCGCCTGTATGCTCAATCCAACCAGGGCTCCGGAGTGTTGAACGGACAATGGTGTCTAAGTACCGGTCGTCGATGTCAGCGTACTTCTGGTAGTAGCTGGTGTCTGGACCATTGAGACCAAACTCGAGGATGTTGTAATGGTAGCGGATTTGGTCCGCTGGTGGCCCTGGCATGAAGAAGCCTGCCGGTAGGATGCGAGACTCCTCGTAGTCATCCTCCCGATGGAAATAAATCATGGAGGGAGCAGGGGCAGCACCAGCAGCAACGGCAGCAGCGGTAGTGTGAGCCATTGTAAATGGGGATAGGAGTATGAGTAGATATGAGATTGATGAAGGTACGAGTGCAGCGACTATGCAACAAGTTACAGGATCAAGCCAGCTACAGGTAAACTTATACAATCTTTGGAGATATACAAACACTTGCAAACAAATACATGTGTTATGATGCAACAGATCAAACAGGATTATGCTACAAGATTCTGCGCATGTACATGATCAATGTGGTCCCAGAGCTTATCAAAGTGATCTACAAGATAGGGGTACAGATCTTCATGATAATCACGAATATACTCAAAGAAATCAAATGTGGAGAAATCTCCTGGAGTATAGATGTCCCAAAGATTCTTGATACACTCTAACTTTACTTCAGTGACGTCTGCTTTGATCATGTGCCCAGGATCAGAATGGTAAGAAGGTGGTGTCACATCCTGATCTGCCAGATCGAGAAAAGATGAGACTGGGGAGACCGGAGCAGAGTGTGCCGGGACGTTGGCTGCAATAGTGTTAAGGAGTTTACCCCCATCAGCTACCCATTCTTCCCAATTGTAGACTATGGTAGGGGAGCGTGGACTTTCACTTAGAGGAAGTGGTGATACTGGCTCAATCTTTGTCAACCAATCAGAGATGTCATGAACACGAGGCAATTCAGGGGCAGATATAGTGCTGGAAGGTGGAGCATACAGCTGATCTGTGGAGCTAGCCTTGGATTCTGAATGGAGAATGACAAAAGAAGAATTGCTGGTTTTGTCGTCATCAGCATCTTCTGAAGAGAGACGAGCTGGGAGCACTTCTTCATGGATAGCAAACACGTGAAGCCACTTGTTCATACAGAGGCACCAGTGCTGAGTGGAGTAAATGAAGTCCTGAACATTGGCAACTGAGACATAGGCTTGACTGTAGTTGGCAAAGTTGGTAACATCAAACTTGGCTTGGAAGACAGAATACCCATAGTCCTTGAGACCGGAGAAGAGGTCAGGTTTGGACATTGGCCAAAGTGGAGTGACATGGATCTTCAACCAAGTGGTCTTCTGGATAATCAGAGCTGCAGTCCGATAGCAAGCTTGGACTTCGTCAGCAAGTGCGCATGCAGCAGTGCTGGTAATGAGATAACGCTCCACACCATCGACTTCTTTGCAGACAATGTCATAGCCTAGCTCAAAGGGACAGTGTAAGACTGAGTGGAGCATGGAGAAGCCTTCCTGGAATGGGTGACAATAGGAAGGGGCGTAATGCATATACAAGGTTTTGTAAAACTGCATCCCCAAATAGGCTTCATAAATAGAGAAATCAAGAGTATTGTCGGTGAGGAGCTGATGGAAATAAGCAACCTCAGAGTTAAGAGTAATGGACATGGTGGATGTAGTAGAAGGTGATTGTTGATTGGATTGGTGAGGAGGAGACGACTGCTGGTAGCTAGTTATATAGCTAGCTGAGGCTGCGTGTGCAGTGCTGAAAGGCAACTGGCTATGCAGTAGATCTTGGAGTACCAACAGTCATGCTGCGTAACCAAATGGAATTGAGGCAGCGCACTACTCCATGGCACAGCTGAAGAGTTACAGCCTTCATCATAGTGGAGTGATGCATAGCTTGAGATAAAGAGGCAGTGAGCTAAAGTCCAGGCCGGCGACATATTCCGTGGAGTGAGAGGTGCATATAGGCACTCTTTACTGTTGAGATTTCCGGAATGTGTCTCGACTGACTTCCCAGTCTTTGAGCACGTCTGGAGCATTGCGTAATTTGCCTGCTGTAATCCATTTGTCTTCTTCTGGTCCATAACCAACCCATCAAATACGATAGATATGTATTTTTCTTCTTCCTTTCTTTTGCCATCCTTCATCCACAATCTTTTCGACTTCGTAAACATCGTTGTCTTCTTCAAGTCCTCGCTGCAAGGGCTTGTATGCACGCTTCCCATATTCTTCTGAGCGAGAGTATTTCTCTAAGTGTGCTATATTGATGACTGGATGCATGGAATATTCTTCTGGTAATTGGAGTCGATAGGTGACTGGAGATATTTGTTCCATTACTTTGAATGGTCCGTCATAGACTTGATTTAGCTTTCTTCCTCTTCCTTTCTGTAATTCAAGTGTCTTGAGGTTAATGAGAACTTGATTGCCTTCGTGGAATTGCACAAAATTTTGTCCCTTGTTATAGGATTTTTCTTGATAAGTCTGTGCTATTTGTATCGCATTCTTGGCTTTATTCCTAGCGGCTTGCATTTCCTCAGAGAATGATTCTGCAAGTTCACTCTCAATGCGTGGAATGCGCTCAGAAGTTTGTGCAAGGAGGTGTGATGGGCGAAGAGGTTCAAAGCCTTGGAGTAGAAAGGCTGGAGTTTGTTTGGTGGCGGAATGGATGGAGGTATTGTAGGAGAACGCTAAAGCAGGTAGCAGTTCTTTCCAGTTAGCTTTAGTATCATCTACATATGATCGTAGCATGATTTCTAAAGTCTGATTCATGACTTCCGTCTGGCCATCTGCCTGAGGATGGTGAGCGGTAGTGAGAGCTCGTTTGATGCCAAGAATAGTTGTTAAATGATCCCAAAATGCGCCGGTCCATCGAGCGTCTCGATCTGAGATGATCTGTCTAGGGAGACCATACTGTGACCAGATGTGTTCGCAAAATAATGCAGCTGTTTCAACTTCATTGATCTTGGTGGTGCAAGGTATGAAGTGCGCATATCGGGTGAGTTTGTCAACTATTACTAGTATGGCATTGTATCCTTGACTTTCAGGTAGGTCCATTATGAAATCAAGAGTGATAACTTCAAAGGGCTGTTCTGGGATTGGGATAGGCTGGAGGTACCCAATCTTGCCATGCCGTTTGGGCTTCGTCTTCTGACATACATCACAAGTGTTCACAAACTGTTCGACTTGCTTTGCCATTCCTGGCCAGTAGTAAGTGGCGCATACACGATTGTAAGTTCGAGCATAACCAGTGTGAGCTCCTTCTGAAGCTAGTTCATGAACTTCTTTGAGGACTTCTGGAATGAGAGCTTTTGGTACGCATAATCGTGGGCTTCCTTCAGCTCCGGTGAAGTATATCAATCTGTTGTCTCCTATAGAATATTGAGGATAGGAGGAATTATGTTGACTTGGTTTGTCAGATAAAACGGATATTACTTTGCTGAAGTGATCGTCCTTTATATAGGCATCAAGGAACCTGTTAGTTTCTTGTGGAGAAATGCTGGCAATTAACTCGAGTTTGTATGCAGTGGTGTATTCCGAAGAGTATTCATTGTCTGATTTGACCTGTACTTGTAGTACTTCCAGAGATGGTGCGTAGTCATCTAAGTGTGAGGTAACATATTGAGAAACTAAATGGTCAATCTCTTGAGCTTGTTGTGGATGAATTTCTTTGAAGGTGTTTTTGATGGCATCATTACTTTTGTCAAGCTTGATTTCATCTAGCGATAAATTTTCCTTGCCATCTCCTAGCTTGAGAGACTTGTGTTCTAGTGGTAACGGGTTGTCCGAATATGGAATGCGAAATAGGTATCTTGATAAAGGATCTGCATTATCATGAACTCGTCCTGCTCTATGCATGATGGTCATTCCTGGGTAGGAAGCATAGAACAAGTTGTATTTGGTCATTCGAGTGTTGACTGACTCATTTCTTCCAATAAAGATGAGCGCGCTGTGGTCTGTAAAAGCTACAAATTTGGCGCCTTCCAGAAGACCTTGCCATTTAACTAAGGCTTCCTTCAGAGCTAAACCTTCACATTCTGTAGCTGAATAATTGCGTTCTTCTTTTCGCAAAATTCTTGACCAGAATGCGCATACACGCTCGATTGGAACTTGAGTGTCAAGCCAATTTGTTGTATTCCATTCCTTATCTCCCCCAGCCACAACGTGCTCATTGTTAGGGACTGGAGTGCATAGCTTTGGAATTGGTTGCTTGGCTTTGTAGGCTTTTTCTAAACACTCAAATGCGCGAGTGCCCGTCAAGTCTTTGACCTTGATAAGTTGTATTTGTTGCAGAACTCCTGCTAAACCAACATCGCTTGCGTCGGTATATAGCCTGAATGGTTTGTCCGTATCAGGATACACTAATACTGGTGCGGAAGTGAGGGCTCTTTTGACTAGATCCCATGATTTTTGCTCAAGATCTCCCCATTGCCATGGTACCCCTTTTCGTAATAATCAAAATAAAGGTGCACAGGTCTCAGCCATCCTGGCTATCATGTGCCCAAAATACACAATGGCTCCAATAATAGTACGCAATTGTGGAACATTCTTTGGAGGTGCCATGCCAAGGATTGCATCGACTTTTTCTTTTTGGGTAGATAAGCCTAACCGTGATACACGTTGACCTAAAAGAATAAGAAAGTCGAAGCCTATCTTGCATTTCTTGGGAGATAGAGTAATTCCTGAATCTGCTATAGATCCCAGTACTTGATCGAGGTGTGAACAGTGGTCTTCAAAAGTCTTGCTGTATACGACTATGTCATCTATGTAGACTAAGGCACACAAGTACTTGTATTGCACTAGCACTTGATCCATAACCTCTTGAAATTCAGCTGGTCCATTCTTTTTGCCGAAGAGGAGCTTTACTGCTTCATAATGACCCTTCCAACAGGTGAATGCAGTTTTGTGCCTGTCTTCTTCATGAATAGTCAACTGATTAAAACCTGCTAAGGCGTCTAGTGTAGTGAAGTAGATGGATCCAGATAGACTATCAAGAATGTCTTTCTGAAGAGGCAAAGGATAGACGTTTGCAATAGTAAGGTCATTTAATCGTCTGTAATCAATGCAAACTCGAGGTTTGCCGTTACGATATACAACAATTACTGGAGCACCCCAAGGACTTTTAGATGGTTGAATAACTCCTAATCGAAGCCAATCATCAATCTGTTTGCCAATGACTTCTTTCTTTTCTGGTGAAACTGGATAAGGAGCTAGTGATACTGGTCTAGTATTTTCGTCCTTCAGGCGAATCCGAATTTTAGCAGGATAAGTGCCTAATCGACCATCAAAAGAAAATGCCTTTAGGTTTTTCTTGATAATATTTTGCAAAATCCTTTTCTCATGCTCTGAGAGATTTGGACCAAATTCTATTTCCTTGAATGCATCTTCCGATGGAACAATGTCAGGTCCTGGATTGTCCCAGATTTTGGGTCCTCCTTCAGGTGACTTGGAGTATTCAGGATCAATAGGTTCTTCCTTGATTGGGTCTAGCTGTTCAAGCGTGTTGACCAAATTGACTAGAGCTTCGCCCTGCTTCTTCTGCTCGACTGACAGTTCTCCCTCCCGGCTGAGAGCAGATATAGGATGCATATATCCTATAATTTGTCCTGCTTGAATTCTAACCAGAGTATTGCCGAAATTAGCAATTTGTAACTTGGGATTGTTGGCGTTAATTATGCAGTCTGACAGACCGTAAAGGTCTTCATGCGAGCGATTTGAGTGCATGGCTTTTTCTACAAAACCTAATTCTTCTCCTGGTCCAAAGGTAGTCTTGACCCGAATAAGTGAAAGAGACTTTGGAGGTAAGGTTTTGGTGTCATAGATCCAAACTGGTGCAGTTCCTATAGGAGTAGTAGAATATGACTTGGGCTTGTGCTTCTTTGGTTTGTCCCGTATATATAAAGTCAGGACCTTGTGATTGGTGACTGAATATGCATGACCTGCGTCATCTGTTCGAGGATCAGATTCAGAGCGAATAATTGGAATTCTTCGTCCTGAAATTCCTAATTCAATAAAGGATCCTTCTTTGTTTCTAACCAAAGAAAGTAGATATTGATTTCCGAAGTTGTTTCTAAGGATGAATGGAGTAGTCATGTTTTTAACGACATAGGCCTCTACTAGCATCTCCACTTGTCCTTCCGGAGTGTTGAATACGACCGGAAGAGTTACAAATTCGTTGATGATGCACTTGTCTGTGACTTGAACTACTTGAATACTTCTTCCTTTCTGTTTAGGAGGTGGATTATTCAGAGACTTGTATTTCTCTTTGCTAATCAAGGTGATGTCAGAACCTGAATCAAAAGTGATATTGAAAGGTTCGCAATGGTCTCCTAATTGACCTTGGACTAAGGTGGAAGTGGTACCCATCCAAGCTGTGCCAGGTGGTCTGGACATAACTCGGCGGAGTATTAGTCAGTTACCAATAGCGGTATAAGCTTTAGTTTTGAACACTCGGTTGCGTTCAAGTTTGTACTGTTTGGCCCAACCTCGGCGACTAGGAAGTCGAGTCACCATGACTGGAGCCTGAAAAATATTGCAAGATGCTGTTGCCATGCCTGAGTTTTGTAGAATTGCGTCTTATTTGTTTGCGCAATTCTAATAAAAGAAATTTTTTGCTTCTTAGCTCGAGTCTGCTAGTCTCGTAAGTAAAGTAAATGAGTGAGTGAATTAGGTATGGAATCCGTGTAGATACATGGTAAAGAGCATAGCTCTTTATACAACTATTAGACGCTTGTCGTTACATTGATTGTAATACATGAGCGATAGTGCAATGCGTGTATGCAAAGCATCGTAGTATGAATGGCGCGTGGAATGCATAATTGTGCCATTCGTCGCTTATTGTCATATCGCAACAAGTTTACCTGCCCATCGATGTTGCCCTCCGAGACATCCTGTGACTCCTCATCGTCAGTGACGGGCTGTTCACTGGAGGCAGTGGCGGATAGAACGTCGGAGGGAGAATCAAAATCCTCCTCGGATGATTCTGACATGGAGTCCTCCTGTTCTGTCTCGGATTCTGAACAAGTAGATTCTTCTGAGGATAATTCCGCATAAAGATTATCATATTCTTCCTGCGCAGCTAATCCTTCTTCATCAGTGGCAGCCAAATTTGCTCGGACAAAATTCTGATTTTTCCGGGCATTCTTGCATTCGTTATCCCAGTGATCTCCCTTGCAATGGATGCAGGGTCGTGCATTTACAGCGCTGGGTGGTCGTTTGACTTTAGCGTCTCGCCTCATAGCGGGATTGAAATTTGGCTTTGGCAAGTCTTTCCTATCTCCTATCTTGGCTTCTCGGGACACGGATTTAAACTTTCCGTTCTTGTCCTTTTTGAAGAATCTGCCAGATTTCTTAGGATTGGAAAAGTGGGATTTGACATGACTTTGTCGCTGTTCTAGATTTTCAACTCGCTTGATAATATTGGCACCATTCTTAGCATCAATGAGTGCTTGAGAATGATTGTGTACTCGATTAATAAACTCGGTCCATTGTCCTCCCAAGTCATCAATGCGGAGAATAGTTTGCCATCCGGCGGGAGCGCCAATGATGATTTCATGTATGAGTTGATCAAAGGGCATTGGAGTGATGAGGGTGAGATGCATCTTTTTGCGAAGCACATAATCAATAGGAAGTTCATCTGAATTGCCATGATCCTTGAAGCGCATGCGTTGAGCTTTGGTGCGTTGGGCAGCAATCCAAGTGGAATTCATGAAATGTGCAGATATGGCGGCTTTCAGGGTAGTCCAGCTTGCCCAAATTTGTACTTGGTCAACCAAAGGCAAGCTATGATACCACATAAATGCGCGTACTTTGAACTTGTGCAGAAGCATTTGTCCTAATTGACCATTGATAATAGGACTTTGATCGGCTAAACCATTGACTTGAATAAACCATGTAAGAAGTTCTTCATCAGTGCCTTTGAATTCAGGCAAATCGCTGATTTTCAATTTTGGCTCGATGTGCAATGGTAAAGGTCTTCTCTTCTTGGTGTGGTCGAGGAGCATTTCCTTGATTATCCTGATTGGGTGATTGATCTCGTTGCCTTCTCCTTCTATGTCTTCGGCGGCGTCGTCCTGAAGACTCAGTTTCAGTGGAGCTAGACAAACTTGAGGAATCATTGTCATCAGAGGGATGTGGTGGCTCTGGTGGTCCTTGGCCATTTCCCACAAATACAGGTGCATATAGTGAATCATCATGCGTATATGCGGTCCTGCTAGAGTGAGAACTGGTATGTCGATCAGAATTAAAGCTGCTACCACGAGGAATAGATTCATGCGTCTGATCTGTGTGTAAAGAACTTTGCCTAGAGGAATGTGGTGGTGAATCTCTACTTTGATGAGATGAACTTTGTCCATATGACAAAGAAGAGACAGAGTGTCTTGAGGGTACAGGCATAATTGGTGGAGGTGGATTACCAGCGCTAAGTAAGTCAGCTAAACCAGTGCCTTGCATACGGTTTATTTGTGGCAGAATCCCAGTGGCAGAAGGTCTAGCCTTAGGTCTTGAAGGACCAGATTCCGGAGCTTGTTGTCTCCTTTCATGCGGAGTGGAATGAAATCGAGGATATACATTTTCCGGATTGATAGATGAGTTCATCATGGGATTGACGTCCTCTTCTGGTTCCTGCAACCTAGCATGACTATATCGACCTCGTCGTGCATTGACATTTTCTTGTTGCCTGACCAATCGATCAGCTTCATCTTGAGCGCGTTCTTGATGTCTTCGTTCTGCTTCTTGCTCTCTCTGCCTTCTACGTTCTTCAGCTCTTAAGGCTGCGTATTCCTCAAAAGGAATAGTACAATTTCCTTCCTGCCTACGAGTCCTAGTAGCGTAGGAAGTGACTGAACTAATTGACTGGTTCTCATCTCCTGATTGTTCAGCTTCTGCTTCTGCCTGTTCTTCTTCTAAAACTGGATGAAGAGAAGGGCTGGAGCTTGATCAATCATTAGACAGATTCCAAGGATTTCTTCTATATAGAGACCAAGGTGGGTTATGAGGATCTGGCTCTCTTGGATCCTCCTTGTTGGAATTTGGAGGTGGAGTGGCATGGAAATAGGGAGTGCCCAAAGATGATCCCGTGGAAGGCGAGCTGGAATTGGTGGTGGATTGATCCGCAATTTGGTGGAAGCTAACTACTTGAGGATCCTTAGCACATGGCCTAGGAGGTGGGCTTAGTGCCGTAGGAACAACTGCTTTCAGCTCATGACTTTCTCTAGGTGTAGAGAAAGGAGTTTTAGCCGGAACCTGCATGGACGGTATTACAGGTGTAGGTAGTGATGGATTCCTGAGTTTGGCAAGCCGTTGCTCAACTTGCTCAAGCAATTGTGCTCCATTTTCATCATTTTCAGCTCGTAATTTTTGTATACGTTCAAGTCGCTCTTCTGATTAACTCTTCCCTTTATGACTTGTAGGTCTAGGAGTAGGTTCACGACTTGGTAATTCTGGAAGCGATTGAGGGCTGAATAGTTCTTTAGCAGCTTCTCAAGCTTCTTCTTCTGTTTGCTCTAAACGTTGGATAGTACCTATAGAATGAGGAGAATCTTGATCAATTAGTAAAATTACCGGTTCTTCTTGATCAGTAGGATCATCTGTGTCATCCAAAGTTGACCTATATTCCTTTGGTTCAACTTCCAATTGAGTAGGAATGGTAAATGCTGATTGAGGCGATCCTGGAAAAGCTCCTGGTGGATGAAATTCTAAGGAAGATAAATCTGCCATGAATGTTTCCAATAGGTCTGGAGTTTCCATAGCTTCATTATTCTTTATCCGTTTAGCAGCTTGTGATGCAGAATGAGGTAGGGTCGATCGTATTGGCGAGCGTATTGGCGGAGTAGATGCTGGTGGTGGTGCTTCCAAATGAAGGCTATGCGGAGGTGAGAGTGGTATGTCATCATCATTTCCTAATGGTGGATGAATAGAGACAGAAGACGTGGGAACTTGCACAGTCCGGTCTTGGTCTTCATTCGAAGCATCGGATGATTCTGAACTTGATTGACTAGTCTTTGGTGAAGGAATTTCTGGGCTAAATACTGGCCTCAGAATTCTTGATTCTTCTGACTGTAGCTTCCTGACGCTCCATCCAGCTGGTGTTTCAGAAGTATATTCATTGTTTGGAGGTTCTGAATGGATGGATTGGCGTGAGACGGGTCTAGTGTTCTCAGCGCTCTGAGCGTTAGGAGGCAGTCGTCTATTGAGGACTCGGGATAAACTGAATCCATCAAAATTGAGACTGTCGGTCATGGATTGTACTAATTCCTGCTTCAAGTAGTATGCTAGGAATCACCAATGTTAAATATACGTGCTTGTGAAGGTGTAGTGGGAAGGTAGGTAAGCACTAGAAGGACAGAGTGCTCTAGGGCCGTGATGAGCGGGTACAAATAACAATTAGCTGTAGTGGACAAATTAATGTAACTACAGAGTGAGTTCTATATGCAAGGTATTACTAGACGTGTTGTTGATGATTTACACTATCAACAATCTACACTAAGAGTACGCGGCTGGGAACCGTCGTATAACCCTGGGCGTGACTGAGAGCGGGAGTATGTCTGAAGCGCTCGAAGTAATTACAATATGTCTTGGTTTGTTGCTGGGAGCGCACTAGTGGCCAGTGCTACTGTTCGTGGGACTCACGGGCCTAATGTTGCTAAGAGGGACGACTGTCGTAGTCTTAAGTCGCTTATGGGAGTACGCGCACTGCAGTCAATGGAAGCGGGTTGATGACGGAGCTGAGCTCAACGTTTCTGGAGCGGTGCTCAACAGAGTCTCTTATGGTGGCTTGATGCACACAAGTGTAGAGAGTAATAAGATGTGAATTCGGTACAGAGAGGGGCTTTGGAGAGCCTCCTTATATACATGAGGATGAGGCAGTACATGAATGCTACGCTACACAGCCAAGCTATACAATACACAGCAAACCAGTGTCCATCTCACAGCTAAGCTGTGTGTCCAGCACAGGTGCGCACTGCCTGAGCATAGGATAGCAGTGCGTACCAGTGCATACCAGTGTAGGGCAGTACGGTGGAGCCTCTGTGGAGCATCAATCATAGCATTGCTGTACATGCAGTGCAATACACAGGAATATGATGAAAGCAGTGTATGACACAGCACATACATACAGCCTAATCCATAAATATAGAAACTACAGAATATATGCGCATAGAGCCATGGAATGACATGCGATCACATGATGCAGGTATACATCTTGACTAGGACCAAAGCGCCGGGCGGCTACGCTCAGACTAGCGAAGCGCCGGTCGACGCATAGTTGTCACACTATTCTTGATGCAACAGTAGTGCTGTTAGATCTTAGCCTGATGCGTGGCAGCCACCTATGGTGGATTGTACGTTGAAGTGTCAATGAGGGCTCAATGTGCAGTGTTGAGCCTCTTGGTCTTTGGGTTGTAGTCCTCTCATCAGCAAAAATGGGTTTTCTTTAAAAGCCCTCCCAAGATCTTTCAAGACCCTCAAGATGCCCAAGATGCCCAATACAGATACCCCCTTTTACAGGCCCTTTACATTCTTGGATTCAGCTACCATGAGTCTCAAGGGCTTTGAAGCTTGCATTAGGTAAGCAATGCCTTTTCATCATCCTTCATTATGGATGGTTGTGCCTGTCATGACTAGACTTAAATTGAGTAAAGGAGCTATTAGGACTTGACAACAGGAGGTCAAGTTCTTGGGTTGTACCCTTTGAACTTGACCCTGTTATATATTCACAGGTGCACAGCCAAGAATACATGTGCACAAACTACAATTGGTCATATAATATCAAATGAAGATGCATCAGCATATTTCAAAGATTCCAGAATTTTCCATGAGTCACATGACATGTAAACTGAAGATAAATATATGAAGGAAAATATGATAAATTGTATTTAATGTCTACAATGCCTATGGGCTTGTGACAGTGCCCAAGAAGCAATGTAAGATTGAAATGTGTTGGAGCATCTCAAAATCAAGCCCAGTGTCTTTGAATATCTTGGAGTGTCTTGGGCATCTTGGGTGTCTTGAGAGTCTTCATCAGCAAAAATGTATTTTGCTTGAAAAAACTTGAAAGAGTTTTCAAGACTCCCAAGATGCCCAAGATGCCCAAGACAAGTACCCCTCTCCCAAGAGCATGCAGACACCCACAAGACACCCCTCTAAGCTTGGAAGAGCTTGAAAGAGCTTGTAAAAAAACCCATATAATATAAGGTATTGAAAACACACCTATGTATTTTTCAATCTGACATGTTGTCTTGAAGTGTCTTGGGGTGTCTTGAGACGTCTTGGGGCGTCTTGGGAGATCTTGAAAACCACGCTGATCCAGAAGGGGGTTAGGGTCCAAGTAATACTGATTTGACTTGATATGGATGACTACATAAGCAGTTTTGGGCACAGGGTTTGATTATGTAATACAGTAAACACCCACTGGTTTGCGAAAAAACAGGTTTTCTAATGATGATACATCCAGGAATGAAACCAGAGACCTACACTTACATAAGCAGCATGAGAGCAGCTGAGCATCTTATAACCACTTCACTAACAGTCCTATACTAGTGTCTACCAACACCAGGTAATAACCCCAATTTTGAGTCAAGGAAACAGAGGCCTAGGGCTTCCGTAATAAATTTCATAAATCACGGATTTATTCTAGCTATTGGTACGTACAAATTTTGTATCTGTAGCTGCTCTGGTTGAAGAGCTACCCAAGGGGATATGAGAACTTAAACAATCCTGGACAGGTCATTGGAGCGTATCTCTGCAACCAGAGCAGCTAAAGATACTGTTGCTGAATATATTGGATGCCAACATATTTTTGCAAATTTACGTATTTATTTCAAAGCCTCAAAGTCCCAATTCCTTGGCTGTTGGTCAAATTCAACTGTATTACATAATCAAACCCTGTGCCCAAAACTGCTTATGTAGTCATCCATATCAAGTCAAATCAGTATTACTTGGACCCTAACCCATTTCTGGATCAGCGTGGTTTTCAAGATCTCCCAAGACGCCCCAAGACGTCTCAAGACACCCCAAGACACTTCAAGACAACATGTCAGATTGAAAAATACATAGGTGTGTTTTCAATACCTTATATTATATGGGTTTTTTTTACCAGCTCTTTCAAGCTCTTCCAAGCTTAGAGGGGTGTCTTTCGGGTGCTGTATCTACAAGTCATTTCCTACAATCACATGTAAGTACTTTCAAGGAAAATACATTTTTGCTGATGATGTCACTTGGAGTTGGTTTCAAAAAAGAATAACTCATATAAACGTTCTCCCAAACACACCAATGGTTGCCAAAGCGCTAAAACAAAGGGTTGAAGAGTCACAATCCACATAGACATGACAATCCTGGCAGTCAAATGCATATATTAGGCACTTTGTTGTATTACGTATGAGACCTGATGTGCTCAGCACGCTTCCTGCGGTCTACCCCAATCCGTCCTGCGCAGGTGTCTTGATTGGGCAAACAGGCGTGGTGCTCATCCGCACTGCCCCAGCACTGCCGCCGGGTTCACCTGCACAGGAGTGACTAAGCAACCATCCCGTGTCAACCCGTTGGAGTTCCCTGCTTTGGGAGGCTTTTTCTTATGTAAACAGACCAGAAATTCTATCTTATTTGAGCTCGCCAGCGAGCTGGGGGTTAGTTATTGTACAGTGGAACATGGAAAGCAAAAAGATACAGCAACGAGAACGTACACTAAAACGTCAGGAAAAGATGGATTTATTATAAATCAGGGTTTATTGGATTATATGTAATTTACATAAATTTCATAAACTCAAGTTTATAGACCTCCAATTCTCCCAGGAAGCCCATTGGAGGAAAGTTGCAGGAATTTCAAAC
Organism: Ceratobasidium sp. AG-Ba; assembly: GCA_016906575.1. NCBI lineage: Eukaryota > Fungi > Basidiomycota > Agaricomycetes > Cantharellales > Ceratobasidiaceae > Ceratobasidium > Ceratobasidium sp. AG-Ba. Next base: position 1,766,256 of record CP059612.1, on the reverse strand, counting down.
TCATAAATCTCATAAACTGGGGTTTATCTGCATAAATTGTCATAAATCAAGGCCCCCCATTGGTAAATTCATGTCAATTCATCTCAATAAAAAAGGGGGGCTGAGAAATCCCTGCAACTGGTTTATTTATATGTATTTACAGCTATAAACTGCAATAATTCTGGGGGGTTTTCTCTGATGTATACCCCTGGGTGGGTATGAGTCATGGCTGCGGTGCAGTCTGCAGTTTGTTTCCTGGTCACATGACTTATTTAGACACTTGATATCTAGTGTTTAGAAGGTCATGTGACATTGTTTACTGCTTAGGTAACTCACTCTTAGGTTTGTGTGGCTCCGAATCTTGTAGAGCCGCGCTTAGTCCAAGGGTCACATGATTAAGCGCTGGGGTCACATGATAACTTGCTCCTTGCTCCAAGTTACAAGGGAGAGATGGTGCTGGAACAAGTTATGTAACCATAGTAAGTGTAAAGGCCACGCCGACACAACTAAGGCCAAACGCTTGTGAGGCGATGGCGGACCTATGGGCTATGACGGCCGAAGGTCAAACCGCAACATCTAAGGTAGGACGCGCAGCGAGGAAGGGGGTTGGTGCGATAAGATGCAGGGTTTAGAGTTAAGGCGCACTTGATCTAAAGAGATCTGGGCTAAAGGGCTGCTGGCAGAGCCTAGCAGGTAGACGGCAAGGAGGGTAGAACAGGAGGTCGAGTTCTGAGGCTTAAGGCTCTCAGACTCTCCCTTATATATTCATGGCCGAGGCTGTACATATCAAATACCAGGACCAATAAGAAGTATGCTATACCACGTCACTACAGAATATTCTGGAAGACATCAACTTGAGTCAACAACAACAAGGTCACGTGACAGGATGAATAATCTATGCATATATCTGAATAAACGGGACTTGTCCAAAGCTCAGTCGAAACAAGGAATATAAAATAAGGAAAAAACGTAATAAAATCGTGCTCATGGTCTAGGCCATGACAATAAGCGCCACAGTCATGTGACATTGTTTATAGCATGTTCAACCTTGGAGAAACTGCTATAAAGCTGTGTTATATTCCCCTTATGTAATGTGTCTGTTGTGCAGGTCACAACAGTAGACTCAGAGGCCAAAGCAGTCCTTCAGGCGGCTCAACCAGCCATTTGAGAACTTGAGGGTTTGGGCTTCAGGCATATCAAAGAGCCTGCAAAACTCTTGTGCTTTTTTGCATATAAGCGTGCCAGTGAGTCAAATACCGCCTCTGTGTATTTGTTTTATCCATTCAAATAGTGCCACTTCAACTTCTGGCAGCTTCACAGATGTCTGGTGTTTGAAGTGTAGTTGACTTGGGTTAGCACTTGTATAATTCTTGTATGCATGGCTTGTCCTTGAGGTACCCAGATCAGGTAGATTGAGCAAAACCAGTGTAACCCATAGCCCTTACTCTTGCTACAACCTGATGTTGAGTCAAGCAAGCCTTGTAGTTGTGGTAAAAGTCAAGAATCTTGAGTTTTTCAGTGAATGTGAGGTGCCGCTTGGGAGCAACTGGTTGAGGATCATAAATCTAAATCACAATGCTAGCCATAGATAAAATGGCAGGAGAAAGTGGCCCATATACCTGGAATGGAGTGTTGTTAAAGAGAGTGCGCATGGTTGGCATGGCTGATTTTTTGTTAGACAAAGAAAGACAACAAATAGTGTATGCAGCTCATCCAGTTTTCTTGTTTAAATCGTGTGTGTCCAGCTCAAACGATGTGCAGACTGACATATAATACAATGCATTTACTATAGTATACATGCAAATCATTTGGCACTGGTGTACTGCAGGTGCTGCGCTTGCTGCGCATACAACAGAATGACTGTGAACATATAGAACCAAGTGGCAAAATTTCAGATTATCACAGGAAGCAAGACGAAGTGCTTTACTGTATCTGCAGGAAACGTATCTGAGGGGTTCCACTATACTAAGTGCATCTGGGTGAAGCCCAGATAACACAGCCACCCAGATCTGTCATGCGCTGTGCACATGACCTCTGTCTCCTCTTGTGGCTTACATGCTTTATAAGCCACTGACTTCTTTTCTTCTACTTACTCAGACAGATTGGCGCATTGACTAAGCCTCCACATCAGTGCTTAATGATCATAACTATCTTTAGCGCACATACAGTCTTCTTAGACTATTTTTAGCTATGCTTTATTTTTGACTTACCTTCTTTTAGAAACATGGACTATCTTCAGCTCAGGTATTCTTGGAACTGTATGCACAGACCATGTACCTATGAGTATAAATACTAAGTGTGCAAGCTGCTCTCAGATCAGCTTGCTCTACCTTGTCAATCTCCCCTCAAGGGCATTAAGATACATGTGAGACTTATACACTTAAGACTTGCTATTGGTACTTGGTCCTATTATCTTAGGTACTTAGTACATTTTACTTGCAAGCCACAAGTCCTTCACGGTCTCTGCTGGAGACAGGTACCTTTGATGTCCTACTTGCTAGGCAAGCAGAGGACTACAATCCTAAGACCAAGAGGCTCAATGCTGCACATTTAGTCCTTGTCAACGCTTCGACTTTAGAGTACATCTTTGACATGCCACAAGCAGCTGCCACACATCAGGCTAAGATCCAACAGCAATATTGTGTGATGAGCCGTGCACATGGCCTCCATCTTTTCTCGTGGCTTACACGCTTTATAAGCCACTCACTTCTTTTTCTTCCACTTAGTAAGACTGATTGGCGCATTAACTAAGCCTCCACATGGACGCTTACTGATCAAAAGCTATCTTTAGCGCGCATACGGTCTTCCTAGACTATTCTTAGCTATGCCTTATTCTTGAATCACCTTCTTTTGGAAACTAGCACTATCTTTAGCTCATGTATTTTTGGAACTGTACACACAGACCATGTACTCATGAGTATAAATACTTGGTGTGCAAGCTGCTCTAAGACCAGCTTGCTCTACCTCGTTGATCTCCCCTCTAGGGTGATAACTACTAAAGATACACATAAGACTTACATACTTAAGACTCAACTATCAGTACTCGGTCCTATTAACTTAGGTACTCAGTACATTTCATTCGCAAGCCACGAGTCCCTCACAGTCTCTGCGGGAGACGGGTGCCTTCGACATCCTACTCGCTAGATGAGCAGAGGACTACACTTCTAAGACAAAGATACTTGATACCCTACACAGGGCTGTCATCGACGCCTCTACACTCGACTACGTATACAAACAGCCACAGGAGGCTGCCACACATCAGGCTAAGATCCAACGCTGACACCGTCGTATCCAAAACAGAAAGTAAACACCCTTAGAAACGAGGGTTGCGACATATTGCTGTATCAAGAATAGGAAGTAAACACCCTTAGAAACAATGGTTGTGACAAGATCTGTGTATCCACTAAATCTGCCAAAGTGCCCCACATTAGGTTTGTAACCAACCGTTGCACTCCACTGTCCAGACCCTGTTGTTTCCCTTTGTTGTTATCCTTAAGCAGTGGCTATGTTTGTAAGTTGTCTTATTTCACTTGTTGTTGGTAGTATTGTAGTATACACGTCTGATTCCAGTGGTGGACAAGATAAAGCAAACTAGGGCTGCCAGTGTTGCTTTACAGTCTTATATACCCCTTGAATGGGTATGAGTCATTACTGCAGCGCAGTCCCCAGTTTGTTTATTGGTCACATAACTTGTTCAAACACATGACACTGACATTATGGGGTCACATAGCATTGTGTATTGCTTAAGTAACTTGCTCTTAGGTTTGTGCAGCTCTGAATCTTATATAGAGCCGCGCTTACGTCAGGAAAATATGGAGTAATGATAAAACAGGATTTCTTGGATTATATGCAATTTATATAAATTTCATAAACTCAATTTTATTTTCCCACAAAGTCTCTCAAAATCCATTTTGGGAACAAGTTTGAGGAATTTGAAATTCATAAATCTCATAAACTGGGTTAAATCCATATAAATCCACGTAAATTGAGACCCCCCCTTGGTAAATTTAGGTTAATTCACAGCTATAAAAGAGGGGGGGACAGAAATTCCCACAACTGGTTAATATGCATAAATTTACTGTTATTCATAGTGATAAAAAACCCAGGTTTTCTCTGATGTAATCTGAGGGTCACATGACTTAGGCACTGGCGCATAATCTGCAAAATAGGCACTGGACACAAAAAACAAGGGAAAGTTGCTACTCACTACTCATTACCTAGGGAGAGATTTATGAGTAGCAAGTTATGTAAGTGCCAAGATAAGCGCCAGGCAATTAGTCACTGCATAAGGGCTGGGCACAAAGAACAAAGGGAAGTCCTTACTCATTACTCATTACTGTCACGACTTGACACTATTCCACTAATAAAAGAATATTATTTTGATTTATCTTATTTTCTGAGAACCTTTTCTTGACATACTTTCCTTATGTGGGTTAAATGTGTCATGTGACTTTTGGAATGTTCCAGATTGCTGACAAGGATGTATTTCAACTTCAATGTGAAATTCCGCAGTCCGCAGTGCACTTCCTTTGCTTACTTGATCAGACTCACTGTATGGTTGTGTATGTTTCGATGTGGCTTAGAACATGTATATAATGAAGGAGAGTTCAACGGTGTCTCACCAAGAACTCGACCTCCTCTGTCTAATTTGAGTTTCTTTTATTTTACTTATTGTCTTGAGACTCGTGCCTGACAATCACCTAGGGAGAGATTTACGAGTAGTGAGCTATGTTAGTGCTAAGACAAGCGCTGAGGTTACTTGACATTGTTTTGTAACGTTTAAGCTTGAGCACTCACTCATGAAATAAGCACTAAGGTCACGTGACCTTGTTTTATAGCATATTGACATCGGAAAAATGCTATAAATCCATATTAATTTTTCATTGCGCATTGTGTCTGTTGTGTGGGTCACAACATCCACTTGATCCTTGCTGTGGGCTTTATTGTTCTATGAGAGCAGTTAGGTTTATCAACATTTTAGGGACATCTGTTTTATTGCTATCATGTGATCATCTGTTTCCAGCTGTTTACTTGGTTGATGTTTGGAGGAATCTGTGGGGTGAGGTCAAGCTTTGTGCAACAACTAGTATAATCAGGCTAATTGTTTTGGGTCCAATTTTTGATTACTCCCAATTACTCCCAGTTGTAATGATTTTGTAGACTCTGATTTTGAAGACTTGTCAAAGTTTGCTATTGTCATCTAAGCAAATGGAGGCTGCTTTCTTGAATGTTGGTGGCCTCAAATAGCACAGAGACTGTCAATTTTACAAGATTCTTTGACTGATAGCCCCTTGCCCATTGGGCATGATTACAACACTCCCTTCACATTTCTGTGTCAAAGGGACTGGACAGGTTTAATCAATGTGTTAAGTGGTAGGTGTTGGACAAGCATGTCGGCCAAGAATCCGGCATGCCGGATTCCGGCGTTCTGCCGGCGTTCTTCCCGCATATACCCGCGATGCGGGCACCAGCGCGGGTGCGAGAATGCTGTATTTGCGCCGGATTCTGGGCGGGTAACCGCCGGAACCCGCCTATTAAGCGCCGCCATACCCGCTCGTACCCGCAGCGTCGAAACTGGTGAGGGAGACGAGCGAGAACCGCGAAGGTAAAAATAGGCGTCCTCAAATATCACCACATATACTTGTGAATAGCATCAGAAAATAGAGTGAAAATCTGGCTCTTGAACTATATAAAAATCATGTGTATAAAAATTTATCCTACATGACATTGCAGCCCAACAATGCTCAGAAAAATCTCAGCCCGAAGCGCAGCTAACACTCCATATTGTAAACTCACCAGAACTGCTTGTACCTTCTACCATTCGATGCGCGCTGAGCTACTGAGCTCATTTCTACCATTCGTTAAGTCGCTGACTCGGTCTGTAAGGACATCAGAGAAAACCTGGGTTTTTTATCACTATGAATAACAGTAAATTTATGCATATTAACCAGTTGTGGGAATTTCTGTCCCCCCCTCTTTTATAGCTGTGAATTAACCTAAATTTACCAAGGGGGGTCTCAATTTACGTGGATTTATATGGATTTAACCCAGTTTATGAGATTTATGAATTTCAAATTCCTCAAACTTGTTTCCAAAATGGATTTTGAGAGACTTTGTGGGAAAATAAAATTGAGCTTATGAAATTTTTATAAATTGCATATAAACCAAGAAATCCTGTTTTATCATTACTCCATATTTTCCTGATGGAGCCATGGGGGAAATACAGGGGGGAATACCCCTGAATGCGCCACATGCACTAGTGAAACCAGCTGTGCATTCGTGGCTCCCCCAGGTGATACAGATGTGAACTAACTATTAGAACATGTATACAAAATATTAGATTGATTGAGCGAGATCTAAAGGGGTAATGAGGGGAAACATACCCCTGAGAGCGATAATTTTGCATCAGCCTCCTTGTAGAGCCTGATTGAGTGGCTTTCAAGTGTTCTGAGTGAGTTAGATGCGCTCAGGGGCCCTGATTACCATAGTCTAGATAGGTGAAGTACTCTTATTTATGTATCTATAAACACCTTGGGTACTTAAACCCGAGGAAACTCAACTTATGCTGCAACCTCATGCCTGGGTACTGGTTTGAGTGATTATGAACTATCTATCAAGAATGTAAGACACTTTTCTTGGGCTATCTGTGTTCCAGAACACGTTCGAAGCGTTAAAAAATACTAAATCTCACTCCTTTAGGCCAGGATGAGGGTTGCGCACCTGGGGGGAATATTTGTGAGCAAAGATTGCCCAGCGTCGACGGATCTAGATTTCTCCCAATGGTTTCACGCATATAGATCAGAAGCTGGGAATTATCTGCATTTAATGAGCTACTGATCGAGCGATTGTGACGAGATTGAATTTTCGACCCCCCTTTTCGAGATTTTGACAAGTACCAGATGAGCCTGCGAAGAGTCATACACATAACGTATGTTAATGTGTAAGGGCTCATTCGAAAGCCAGAATCTTTCTGTCAATTGTGATATTTATCAAAACAACAATCGCGATAGTATTTACATAAGCCATGCTCGCTGCTGCGAGAAAACCCGCAGGGTGCCAGAAAATGCAGGTTACCAGCAGTATACCAGCATTCCGGCTGCGGGCGCGAGTGCAGGTGCAGGAATGGCTAAAATGTGCCGGATTCCCGCTGCGGGTGCGAGAATCCGGCAAATTTCTCGCCCGACATGCTTGATTATTACTGTGAATAACATGAAATTTCTGTGTATAAACCAGTTGCAAGAATTGCTGTCCCTCCCCCTTTTGTAGCCGATAATAAACCCCCATAGGGTGGTGATTATAGGCAATTGTGGTGGATAAACCAGGATTGTAGCTATAATGCAATTTGAAATTCCTCTGACACCCCTCCAAAGTGCCTCCCAGGAGACATGGAGGTTTATGAAAAATGGATTTCACAAATTTACAGAAATTTGGTATAAGTTGTGAAATCCTGATTTATAAAAAACCCAGTTTTTCCTGATGCTACACCCAGTTGTTACGACCAGCCACACGGCCGTAACACCAAACCGCCCGGCGCTTAGCCACCTCCACCCGCACACTCGCACCCTCGCTTGTACTCCCTTTCACCTTTGCCCTCGCTTGTGCCTGCCGGCTCGTACCCACTCCCAAACATCGTAAGAGGTACCACGCACCCGTCGCCTTACCCCTGACGGATGTATGCGCAACTCCGCTGTCTACACGGCTCGCCCCGGCTCGTTCTCTTCAACTATTGGCCCTTCAGGCTATTTCTCTTATATCTTTCTCTTTTTCGTAGTTTATACTCTTATTGTCTCGTTCCTCTCGTACCTGTGTTATACTTCACTCCGCTCGCCCACGCTTTCTTATATGTATATGGCCCGATCAGATTTGATACGGTATTTGTCTTACGGTATGTGTTATATACTCGCCCTATGCAACGTCCTGTATTCTCCATCGTATTCAACACAAGTTTTACTCCCTATTCACTCGTCTGATCATCTGAGGCCTTGTTCGCCGTCCATATGACCTTCCGCGCCGTCTCGACACCTCTCGACGCCGCCAAGTCCTTCGGCACTTAATGCCCTCCGCCTCGAGTCTAACACCAGTCATTACTCTAAACCATCCTGTATGGAGATAGGGTGATCCCCATATAGCCAGAACTCTCCTTAGAGATTGGCTTGGCATGACTGTCTTTATTTGGCTCATCCAGGCTTCCCTCAGGGTATAAAAGAACCCTGCAGGAGACCCTTGCAGAGCCACCTCCTCTTACTACCCACCTGATTGGTCTTGTGTGCTTTGGTTTGTATTTCTCTTATCTCTTATCTCTTGTGTGATCTACTGTATCTGATAAGTGGGAATACTAGTACCTGATTAGATACAAATGTGTGATTTTCTATATATAGACTTGTGCTTAAGTTAGCATATAAATAAGTACCTGCCAGTTGTGGGAGTTAGGTACCTATTTGGTGTGAGGAAATATACGCATTAGGCGCACCCCATTCATCCATATTAGGCTATCGCTTAAGTATAGATTAAGTTTAGTAATAGTATAGTCCAAGCGACTAGGGCTGAACTATAATAAGTATAGCTAAGGAAACCTGACCACTGTAGTGCTTAACAGCAGCAATCCATGAAGACATGTGCTGGTGCCCAAATGCCAGTATGCCAGTATGCAGGTATGCAGGTATGCCAGTACTGCAGGAATCCGCGCAGGACTCCGGCACCCCTGGGGCCATTCCTGCACCTGCACTGGCAACTGGCTGCCGGAATTTGCCGGAATTTTCCGCCAGAATTCTGGCGGATTCTGGCTGCAGGAGCCTGGCGCAGCATCCTTATTCTCTGCCAAATAGTGTGCTCAATGAGCTTGCTGCAGATGAAGGGCTTGAATCCCCATCGGAATGCAGCCATTGAGGCAGTGTCAGCCATTCCAGCTCCCCCGCAAAGACCCTGAACTCCGTGGCATAGTCGCTTGTTGATGCAGTCTGTTTCAGCTTGTTGATCCGACCTTCTGTCATCTGTAGTTCTGCAGGGTCAGCCCAGTTAGCCAGGAACCTGGTATTAAACGCTTTCCAGTTATTTGTCAGCAGGTCCTGGTCACCTGCAAGGAGCTTGTTGATGTAGTACTGTCCCCACTGTTTGGGAATGCCCTTGTTCAGATTCATGATAACATACATGATCCTGGAGTCATCTGCAGGGAAACTAGACAGGTTGGCAACAAAGTAGGTTCTGCCATCAACAATAAATGATTTTGCAGCATTGCCCTTTTTTCCGCAACACTGATTAGGTGCGGGGATCTTGCTCTTTGCACTTGCGGGATCAGGGGTTTGAGAAGCTGCACGCACAGGCCGTTCAAGGGGAACAGATAGCGCATGCTAAAGCACACTGTCAATGTTGGTGAAAGTGTGCAGCTCCTCCTGCTGCTTCGTTTCTCCTTCTGGCAACGGTCCGGCGCAATCCAGTGTTGCCAATTGGATAGGAGGTGGCAGGCTGAGTGACGCCTCCCCTATCAGGAAGTAGTCTCCCCAGGGCTGGTTGCCAAGCATGTCGGCTGAGAATCTGGCATGCAGGAATCCAGCTTTCTGCCGGCGTTCTCCCCGCATATACCCGCAATGCGGGCGCTGGCGCGGGGGCGGGAACAGTGTTTTTGCGCCGGATTCCGGGCAGGTAACCGCCAGAACCCGTCCATTAAGCGCCGCTATACCCGCACGTACCCGCAGCGTCGAAACGTGGGAGGGAGATGAGCAAGCCTACAATGGAGCAAGTGAGCGTGCAAAAAAGTCGCCACAATCATATGTGAGTAGTGCTAGAAGATAGAGAAAGAATCTGGCTTTCCAACCATATAATTATCACGGCCATAGGAAATCATCTCAGAGGGCATCGGAGCTAATCAATGATCAGGAAATTGATATCCTAAAGCGCAGCCAATACTTCAAATGGAAAACTCATTAAAAACACTTGCAACTAGTATCAATAGATGCGCACTGAGCTCCGGAGCTCGTCTGTATGATTTGCTAAGCCCGGAAACCGGTACATAAGCAGGTGTGGGGGATATACAGGGGGCAATACCCCTGAATGCGCCGGATGCACTAGTGAAACTAGCTGTGCATCTGTGACTTCCCTAAGTGGGATAGGTGCGAACCATATACTGAAATGTGTGTGCAAAAAATCAGAAAGTTTGAGTGAGGTTTGAGGGGGTAACAAGTGGAAACATACCCCTAAAAGCGATAATTTTGTATAATCCCCCCTGTACAGCTAGACTGAGTGATATTCAGGCGTTTTGAGGCACTTAGGCGCACTCAGCGCACCTGTTTACCCTATACTAAATAGGTGAAGTGTCTTCATTCATATAGTTATATACATTTTCAGTGCTGGAGTCCAAGGAAACAAGGATTATAATGCAAACCTGAGGCCATGGTGTGAGTTTGTGTGAATGAAGTGTATCTGTAAGAGGAATAAGACACTTTTCTAGTGTTTTGAGGGTAGTAGACCATACTCGAAGCACTAGAAAGAGCTATATCTCACTGCTCAAGGTCAGGATGAGGGTTGCGCACCTGGGGGATTATTCTGGAGCAAAGAAGGTTCTCAACAGCCTACATCCACAGACCAATGGGCAAATCAAGGTCCAGGCTAAACAGCTAGAGACCTGTTTGTTTGCCTTTGACAATCACAACTAGCAGGAGTAGTAGAGATGTCGTGCCAGAATTTTGCAGGAGACTGTCTCCTGCAGGCGGATTCTGGCGCAAATTTTTGATTCCTGCTCCGGCTCCGTCTCCGGCTGCCAGAAGCCGGATTCCGGGCGGAATTCTGTCAGGGTTGCAGGAACTGCAGGAGTGGAGGAGCTCCTGCTACTGACATTTGCCAAAGGTCCTCCAAACAAGATGTTGTATAGCTCAAAATGTGCGCGCTGCCTTTAGCTATCGAATGGTGTATAACACGCTTCATAGATATGCGCAGGGACGGAATCGCGGGCGTTTTAACGCTCCAGAAAGGGGGGACTGAAAATTGACCCCCCTCCAAACTCACCACAAACAGTTGGTTAGTAGCTCATAAAATGCGCATAATTCTCAGGAGCCGATCCATATTAGGAAGTATATGCTCAAAAAATCAATCAAGCGCAGCGCAGCGCCATCTTTGTGACAAAAATAATCCCCCACATGCGCTCACCATGCTTCTCATTCAAGGAGGCAAAATCAGCCATTTCTAATGCTGCGAATCGATTTCTGGGTATGAATAACCCTTATCAGTATATGTATCTAATATGTAGAGGGGGCGGAATATGGTTAACTGACTGTGGTGCAGGCAAATGCTGCACACAAACTGCTGAAACAGACCCAGTATAGCTCTGAGACATTTTACCCAACATAACTGGACACTGTAGCCATGCGAAAAGGGGTAATTTGGGTCGCTGAGTTGAGCTGTCTCATGCGATTAAGCTCAAAATGAGTGTCCAAGGCTGGAAATGCGCTGAGTACAGTTTCTTGCTCTCAGGGGGCTTCTACCATGTGTTTAACCCACTAATACTTCTTCAAATTAGCTGATTTTTTGTATATAGCATCTCCTCTATGGTTTGCATCCATAGAAACCAGGGGAGCAAGGTTTACACGGCTAGATTCACTAGTGCTTGTGGCGCTGATCAGGGGTTTCCCCCCCTATTTCACTTATATCTTCACATAGGGAGCGCTGGTGACTTAGCAGGCGGTACCATTAGACTCTCCTGGCTTGTGCGCATTGATTCATATACATATGAGTGCTAATTGGCCAACCCTACCAAAGTGTCTACATGGCCGCTTACCCCTGATTATTTCCTGGATGTGTTTGGCTAGCGATTGACCCAAAGAATTTTTTTCACCATGAATGTATTATACCATTCGAAAGCGGCGATTTATGCGCATTTTTCTATGTATTTAGATTTGTGTTGTGGTGGGTTTAGAAATTTGCTTCGCAGCTGCCAGTTGCAGGAACTGCCGGATTCCTGCAGGGTGCCAGAATAGACGGTTTCTTGGCCGGAAACTGGCACCCCAAACTGATTCCTGCTCCGTCTCCTGCTCTGGCATGCCGGAATTTTGACGGAGGCGGAGCAAGAATTCCGTATTTTTCTGGCAGACGGTCTCTGGCACGACATCTCTAAGGAGTAGGCAGATCAGCTATGAACAGCCAAAATTGCTCGCACAAATGAATAAAACTGTGCAATCCAGTAACAGATGGCAGAACTTGAGGATATCTTGAGCTAATTCAAGAGATTTCTGCCACCCTCAGCTAGATCCAGGATGAATGCAATCATGCTGATAGGGGCAAGGCTCTGCTGGAATCGGTTATTGGAGACAAGGCTTAGCTACTCAGCCTCAACATCAGGCACGGCTCAGTGTTGGATATGAAGCTAGACAATAGCCATATAGAAGTAGCTGAACAGATGACCATTAATGCTAAGAGCATGATGCTGCATGAGGCAATGACACTTAGTGGTGTCGTCTCAATAAAGCTCCTTTGCCCAATGGTAAAGAACAACAGTTGAACTGAGAGATTTGCAAATTCTGCCTCCATTATTTGCCATATCTGAGTGAGGAGAGCATTTGAAGCTGATTAAATCCTTGACTGGAGAATCAAGTATGGCAGACGGTAGTACAGGGTGAAAAGAGAGGGACATAGTCTACTAGATGACACAGGAGAGGACTTGGAGTATGTGGATGCCTGAACAAACAGATCAGAGACCTCTTGGCCATTTCCCCTTACGCTCTGGCACCTGGCAATTCTGTTCTTGTTGGCAGACTGCCAGCTTAAAAACTGGGATGTCATGCTGCCAACAGAGCAAGCCAAAATGCTCATATTGCCCCTTTTCACGCAGCTACTGCCTCCTTTGCCCTGCAACTTGCCTGTAGTCGTAATTGCTGCTTGCTACGTTTCTGCTACCATGTCATCTTGCCTTGACACAAACTGCACTGCTAAAGTCAAATTGTACATGTGAACACTCTGCACTCCATACTGAAGTACCGAGGAGAGCAACAGTACTTTCTAGGCTATCTCATGAGCTCCTTGACATGCCAATGCTGCACAAAGATTGCTCAAGGCACCTTATATTACCATTGCTTCAGTCACATGTGTTACATTCACACGGGCGGCACTCCACTTCCTCCCACATCGTGCAAAAGCACATGTTACTGCTGGCTACATTTCATAAACTCCAACCCCGCCTACCTTCCTTCAGTCCTTTTCTAACACAGAGATGCTATTGCCTCCTAAGACTCTCGCTGTCAGAGCCAGATCAAACATGTCTTCACCACCGCAGGTTCTAGCGCTTTAACATCCAATGCTTCGAGTTCTTAAATATGTGCGGGTACACTGTCAGGTGCACAACTGCAGTGCTTGGGACGAGGCAGACGAGATCAGCAGCAAGAGTATTTGTGGTAGTGGAGGATGAAGAAACAATCACAGAGGAGTGGATGAGATGTGGGCCCAGCTCTAAAGCTGCTCCAATCTAGCTGGCATTGTAACTATAAGATGGCGGTGATTCATAGGCCATGCGGTTGAGAAGCAAACTGCATACGCTACACTAAGTGTAGTTCTCCTTCATTTCGCCTAAATTTGGGTTCATGACACGTCAAACATGTTTTCTTTGATCCACGTGCTTTCCCTTTGCCTGCATGGTTGTACACACGCCTTGACTCGTATGAGCCTTTCCATTACGTTGATTTCACTTGTTTCTTGCTTGTTTGCTTGCGGAGTTTGTGAGTTATCTCAACCATAATAGATAATAGAGTGCTAAGCGTTTCAGGACTTTGAAACGCTTTGCTCATATTTTTCACACATCATCTATTCTAGGGATGCATCCAGATTTCTTAACTTCACTGATTACCATGTATCAGCCAACGGATTGTGGAGTGGATTTGTTACAAAAGCCTGAGCGGTGTAGTGATGGCTGGCTGATACTGGATGAGTGCTCAAAAATCAATTGCTGGGATTGTAAGAAGTTGAAGCCATATGGCGGAGCTTGCAGACTCAGGACGAGCTTTGTGCAGCTTGACTTACCTGGGTCTTGCGCTGGAATAACTTCCACTACGTCCATAAAATTCTCGAAATGTGCTACTTGGGAATCAAATTGTTCATACTGATTTCTCTGCACATTGAGGATACCAAGCCCACACACCTCCTCCCTTCACTCCAACCAAATCAACTGCAACTTTCATAAACCCAAAGTATCGTGTTTGTCATCCATCGCCCTTAGTGAGCCCAACGCTCTTGTGAGTCCCTTGCAATCAATGGTTATGAACAGAGGAATGCTCTTGATTACTACACGGCTAAGTGTACGAGCTTAATATAACAATGATTGAAGTCCTCTGGTATCAATGCGTTTGGGCAATAAAAAGATGACCCAAGTGAGTGCGTTCAAAACGGCTGTGAAAGCAACCACTGGCAAATCAAGGCTAAGCATGGAGCAAATAGAACACAGCCACTATCCAAAATTTGTTTGCTGCAACAACGACACATTGTTAGGACGATGCTCCTCCATCGAGACACCTTCATCATCACATTTGTAACTGAGATTCATGTAGGAGCTATAGCAATCATTATTTTTACCTCCTTTGTGGGCCTACGGTAGCATAGCAAGAGCGGGACGATGCACCAACGCAACGTGCAGCACATTGCACTACTCGTTGTCACCAAAATACGATAGAATTTCTTTAATTGGACTTCGCCCTGACTGCTCGCTCAATCTCCCGCTATGCACAAATGTTTTGCTTCCTCAGAGTCGGATTCTGAGTCCATCGGTGAGCACCTCAATATTATTTGTGCATTTCTCTCAAATCTAACGACTCTAAAAGGAGACGAGTTTGTTGAGAAGGTTCGACAAGGGTTTAAATGCACCATCTGCTCCAATGTTAGCAGCAAAGCGGTTGTATTTGCGAGTCCTTCCCGGATCCTCGCACACACAACCACTCGCATTCATATCGACCGCGCTGAACACTATAATTTTAGTCTGGCGGACAGGAAACCCGCTCAGCTATCGGATGCAGGAACATTGCGGTTAGATCCAAATGTAAGTATCTCATTTCGGAAAAAACAAGACTAATAACTTTCTCTTTCAGCAGTCTGAAACGGCCCTTTTGCCACAAACCCCAGTCAGCGAGGCGTCGATTGACTTTCCACCTAACATGAATGCTCCGGAATACCCCTCCTCCCCATCTTCTCCTGCACTCCCAGAAACCAGCAGAATTATTCCTGATTACGATTACTTTCAAGACTTGGTGTATGAGGATTTGGTTGGAGAGGGCGATATTTTAGGGGAAGAACAATCTATCGCGGAGTCTCGAACAGGCGTTTTGTGCGACGATAGCTTGCCGTCGGGTGAGTGATTTTAATTGTGATACGCTGTCATTGATTTTAGCCATAATACTACATTGTGATCGCTTATCAAAGCCAGTACTGACTTACGGAACTATAGATTTTGGGCATACTCAACATTCAACTCGTGAACCGCTCCCAGCTGAGACGATGTGGAGCCCGTATACGGATGAACCGGTGAGGGAAGTTTAAAGTTCAATCTTCATCACTACTAACTGTTAATAGCATTTTTTGACTTATTCGCTCTTCCACACGGCTCATGTTCGGTTTTCTCAACACCAGCAAGAAGCGATTCTTGATTGGGCTCGTGCAATGGGAACGCCTTCAGTCCCTACCTTAAGTTCGTTGGCTAAATGCGGCGAACGTGTACAAGAATCGATTGACAAAGACAAATCTTGCATATTCCAAACGGACACAGGCCATATATTCCACGTAAATCGGCTTGATTCAATGTTGCAACAGGTAAGGAAGCGAATATACAGCCAGTTTGATGATTCTGATTAGCTGTAGGACATGTCAAATCCTAATACTCGGCAGAAAATGGAGTTTTACCCTCGCAACAATGACGGCCATGTGTCTGAGTTCTGGGACGGCCAGAAATTGTCTCAGGGAGAGAATTGCTCCCAGTTGACTCCGATGGCCGTATGTGGCAACAGAATATACTATGTGGGCGAAGTCTGTGAGCTTGACGACGAGTTGCTCTTTGTTCCGGATATGTTTTTGAGGCGACAGGGGGATCTGTGGGCTCGCGGAGACCGGCTTGCATCTATACATCCAGTGAGCTGACTCTGCTGTGAGGTGCTGGTACTTGGTTTATCTTTGTGATAAACTTGTTAGATACATCCTACCCAATTTGAAGCCAATATAGAATCAATTCTTATTCCAATCTTGAGGTTTCGTTGAAATTGTGTTGATCTTCGAAGGCAGCTCCCGCAAACGTTAGAGATCATTGTAGGTTGGCATTCCTACTTGACTTAAATACTATACCGATTAACGTACCACAGTCTCAAAAGCTTTCAGTTTGGCTCTGAATCCGCTACTCGAGGTTGCTAGGGATCGGCCAATATATTCGGCTCCTTATGTGGTATTTGTGGACGACGTCTCGGGGAACGTAAGCAAGCAGTGGAATGAGCACTGGTGCTGCTATGTCTCGAACACATGCCTACCTCGAGACGAAATGAGCAAACGATTCAACATTCGTTCCATGAGTACCACACAGCATGCCTCGCCACTCGAGATGCTAGCCGGAATCCAAGAGGAGTTTTCGTGCGTATTTCTGCAACCAGAATATGCGTATACAATGATCTAATGTCAAACACAGAGATACCTTTCAAAATATGGTCGTTGCGTGGGATGTACTGGAGAATCGAGAGGTCTTGATAAGGCCATACATATACGTTATCCTAGGCGATAATCCGATGCAAGCCTTGGAATGTAGCTCGCTGGGATTGAAGGCCGGAAAGTTCTGTCGAACATGCGATGTTGGCGGTACAAACAAGTTCAAGGTGTCCAACGAAGGCTTTGAGCAGATATTTAAGGCACGTAACATTGTCATGCATTGGTTTATGTAGCTAATGTTCAGCATTTATGCAGCCTGCTCTACACAGGACCAACATCCAAATCTTTTGGATCTTAAAATGGGCCGTTTTTTGTATGAATCAGCCAAGAATTATAGTTGGATAATGCATATAATCAGGTTGTTTTGTCCAAGGTAAAATAAAATGGATGTTTCATCCACCACAAACTGTAAGATAAGTAGGTGAGTCTAGAGAACTTTGTATTGGTCAAAGTGAGATGAGGATTGTTGAAAGTTCTTCTTTGCATTAGCTTTCCTAAAATGGAAATATAAGCCAACTCCTTATATCTAAGTAAAATGACCATCTTTTATTGGCATTACAATCATAATAATGGGACACAGGAGCCAAAAAGAGGCCTGTTTTAAGGTCCATATTTTTTGGATGTTGCACTCGCACAGAGCTGGTGAACCAAGGACGGCCAGTAAAACCGTCAAAAACATCTTACAGCAGTATGAGATTGCATTCACGGCAACAAATGCTGACAACTTGACCACCTTCCAGCGGCGCTCTGGCACAAAGGATTCGATCGCACAACCTATCCTCGAGAAGATAATAAAGCGCCGCCAGGCGTTGCAGCGAGACGGTCTCAAGATGGACCAGATACCAAACATGCTTCGTTCAGAGTTCGCTTCATGCAACGGTCCTCGAATGAATCCTTTGCTTACTACACCAGGTATGTTTTGAATGTGTATATTTCCTCACACCAGCACATAGCGCATATATCAATGAATACTTATATTCAAGACTTGACATTCATCGCGACACCCCAACCGAGTCGTTGCATACAATTTTGCTTGGTGTGGTCAAATACGTTTGGGGCCAAAGTGTTTATGTGATGGAGAAACAGAAGACATTCAATACTTTTGTGTCCCGGTTACGTGCTGTAGACGTCAGGGGCTCCAGTTTGGTCCAATACCAAACTATATCTTCACAAACCAGGGCAGTTTGAATGGCAAACACTTCAAGATTCTTGCTCAGACCGTAATTTTTGCCCTTCATGGACTTGTTTCAGATGAACTCTTTAGCTGCTGGTATACGTTAGGCCGTTTAGTTGTGCTGGTCTGGTATTCGGACATACCAAAACTTGATTTTTACTTAGTAAGCCTTGTGCTCCCGTTGTTTCCCGAGCTAAATTCTTACCCCACAGGAGGAGCTCCAGTCGTTAGTCGACGATTTCCTCCACACATTGGCAAAATGCTCTCCTCGTCTGCTTCCAGATAAGTCAAAGGTACATTTCTTAGTCCATACCGTATTCTACGTGCAGCGCTTTGGACCATTAGTTGGCCCGAACACGGAGAGATACGAGTCGTTCAACAGCACGTTTCGGCAGTGCTCGATTCTGAGCAATCGCCATGCGCCTAGCCGAGATATCGCTGAAACTTTTCGTGTATTTGATCGAACAAAACATATTGCATCGGGAGGGTATTACTTTGATCGTAAAAAGCAACGGCATGTTCAGGCGGGCCCGGGAGTTCTTGAAATGGGTCGTCACAGTACGTTTATTGCTCGCATATTTGGTATAAACCGTACTCTAGGTCTAGGCGAGCCAGGTGAGTATATTTCCAAAAATTTCCTTAATACTAATTCAACATTGCATTGTAGGTTCGGCAACCGTGCAACGATCCTCTTGCCCCCTAGACTGGTCATCAACTCAATCCAATATCATGCCAGAGCCAACATATAACAGCGAACCCTCAAAATTCTCAACAGCTGTAAGCTGCGTGGTTAGCAATGATGATACAGTCAAGCCAGGCGATTATGTCGTATATAAGACGGTGAGTGTGCTTGGGATGTTTGTTACTGGCGTGTTTGACAGTCAAAGCAGGATGTTTCACTCGCACTTGGAAAAATACATGAAATACTGGTTCCATCAGCTTCAGAAACCGCATTTGTAACGCTGTATCAATTTGAGTGGCTGGGGATTGATACCACACTGCGAATGCCCATTATGCATCTTCGGCCCGATCTGGGTCTTCTTGCATCACCTGTCTTGGTTTGTGAGCTATCTCCTAACAGAAATATTTAAGGCTTATATCATCCTCAGGCATTACTAGGCAAGATTAATCTACAGCATCGATGTGCTCATTCTGGCTGCTTGGAAGTTGTCAACCGGGCTGTTAGGCAGGAACAGCAAGAATCGGGCGTCACACAGCCAATACTCAGACATGTTGAGCAGTCAAGCTTTGTTATAAACATAATCTCATTACACAACCATCTACTCATCCAGAACCTTTTGGACGCTCTCCAATGCGGAAATCCTGGCATCCCTCTGACGCCACCCCATTTGCGCAGAGAAATCCGTCACATGGCAGCAGCGTCGGTACGTGAGTCAAAGAAAGAGGCAAATGATGGCGAAGGCAGCAGGAACGGACCAGGTAAAAGCAATGTCTTCCTAATCGTGGCACTTTGACTTATTTTCTCGCCACACTTTCTCTTTAAAATCCAAAACCTTGCCTCAGAAGCGGAAAGCACGCTCGGGCAAAAACAAGATTGCCCTAACTGCTCCTAGAGCGAACACTACTCAGCCAGGGAGCAGGATTGAACATCAGACAAGCTTTGCTGGGCCTTCAAGTAGAGTGTCACATCCAAATAGCGCTGAATCCAAACTAGGTGACATGAACCACCGTGCTCCAATAGGTGAGCTTTTACAGCGATGTGACCAATAGCTAATCTCTCCTGTAGAACTCCCTCTAGGATGGTCAGCCCACTGGAGTCAGCAGTATAATACCTGGTACTACTATAATGAAATTGACGCTGTAACTACTTGGAATTGTCCATAGCATATAGTCTAACTTGTATTTGTTTGGGTGAATATATGCGTGTTTTTATCAGATATTATTGCCAATTGGAGGTCCTGCAAGCAGCAACCAGATTCGACTGATAAGTGTGCTCATTCCCTCTGTCCACTCTTGTCGAATGACATTTGCCATAGTTGCACAGGTTTATTCTTAGCCTTTTACAATGGCTATGCCAAATGAGGCTGGTCCAACAACACCAGAAGTTCAGCTCTGATTGCACACCCAACATCACACCATTTTTTGGACTGGCGGTTGCTCGAAAAAATGGTAAATAAGCAAATCGAAGACTTGCCATTCCTCACAGTCCACCCTCCCCCTCGCTTTCTCGTTTGCTCAAACCAACACTATCATTCAATCTCCTCAGTTTGCTTTTCTTGCCTATTCTAATATGCGAACCATCGAAGAACTCGTCCAGCAAGCGCTCGTTTTTGCACCTGGGACAACCAACGAGCCTCCGTTTGGTGACAACATTCCTATTGACCCAGTTATCCTTGAAGATGAGCAAGGTATTGTCAATCCTACTGTCGGACCTGATGCTAGCTCTGGTCACGCTGAGCCTTCAAGCCCGAATCACACGGGGGGTCGCCGTCGCTGTCGCAGTAGTCTTTCGGAGGACGCGCTTGAGATAGCCCGACTCGAAACACGTCAGGAGCACCTCTTACGTTATGCCAAGGAGTCGATGGACCACCACCAGCTCACTGGTGTTGAGTCTCGCAATCATATTCGTTGTATGGCTCAGGTATGGGCCTTTGCAGCATATAGTTAACATCTAGTCTAATTTACTCGTACGTAGCTGGATGTTCGAGAGCAGCTTATCGAGCTGTTGGTCATTTACCAGAAGAAACAGGTCGATTTGGCTATTACTGCCACTCGCAATTTTACTCATAGTGCTATCTTTACGGCAAGCATTTAGTCTACATATGTGATACCATGGGCCCGGGGAGCTCATTCCTCTCACATCTTACAGACTCACGTGATGAACCTGCTCAAAGTTCCGCTTCTTGCACCAAAGCTCAAGTCATATGTGGGTCAACTCCAGGAGTGGATATTGGTACACTATGATTCTCTTGTTATATATGTACTTTTCTAACATCTTGCTCCATAGAACAATATCCAGCAGCATCTGCAGCTCTGGAAAGTACCTGATGATATTATTGAGGACGCTACACAATGGGCCGAGTTTTCTTCAGTCATAAAAGTCAAGCTCACACAACTACGCTCCAGCGCCAAGCTTACGGTATGTTTTGTAGCTTATTCCATATATGTATAACTCAGAGTGCGCCCTTTATTGCAGATAGCTAAGATGACGGCTGAAGGCGCAGACATCAATTCTATCATGTGACAACTCTGTCCTCGGCAGATGGTCATTTCAGACGAGCACCGGGAACGCTGGGCCTTCATTGTAAGCCAGATTTACATCATGCTGCTCTAAGTAAATGCTTTGCTGAACTTGAGGGGTTTCTCAGTGCCAGTGCTATGTGGAGTTTGACGGCAAAGTCCAAGGTCAAACCGAGTCTGCCAACAAGTTCTGGGAGTATGTAGGACGCCAACTTAAGAAGGTCAAACAGAACATGCAAGCCTCCTCTACAAGCCCAGAGCAAGCGGAGCAGCTTGAGCGCAGGTACAAGTGTATTCTTTGACATTCGCTCCACGTGCTCTAACACGCTTTGATACACTTTCTAGTTTCTTTATGGGGTCCCTCGCTAAGCACCGAGCATCCTACCCAACTCGAGGTCCGCTGGGTCCACTAGGTGATCGCCCTGCGTTCCAGAATACGTTGGAGACTGTGATGGAATTTGGGAGTCGGGTTTAGTCTTAAGGCGATGATTCTCATATGATGTTATTTTTGTCTCCAAATGTATACTACCTATCGAACAATGCCTAATGATACACGCTCATTGTTTGTTAAAATTGCTTCTGGTCGATCTACGTACACAAATGCCGCCCTGGGCATATAAATAATCGAATTCCGCCAATTTCTCAAAACAATCGGCCCATATGCAAGAAACAATTATCAGTTGTGAAGCTATTGTTAGTGGATGAGTGTAAATACAACAAGGCTGTAATGTTTTGAGCTCTATAATTTGGTAGTATATCTGTTGCATGGCACTATCGCAGTCACTACCAGGTGGACCAAATTCAGCTGCGATGTTTCTGGTATAGCAGACCGGCTATAAACCTTGCTCACTCTGAGGATGAGCTTGCTTTACCAGATTTGATATGTTGTCATATCATTCTCTTGTTGCTTCCCAACGGTCTGTTGTACGCGACTATTCCCCTATGTACACATGAGTTATGCAACGTTTGAGAATACATATGTTCCAAGCCACGGTGAGTCAAAAACACAATAAGCGAACAAGATGTTTGCTAAATAAATTGCTTTTATTGTTCCTATCTGAATGTTTCCGAGACATCGGACTTGACTCTTACATTCATCGGTTGAGCGCCATCTCGGCACTATCGCACAGCCCTTAGAGTTACATCATGCTCACACAGGTAGCCGTGTAGTGCACTTGCAGAGTTTCTGTGCAATTGCATCCCTTCTCAATAATATACTTTTATTTACCCTGGAAGATATAGGGATTGTTCTTTGCTATCCCTAACTGAAACAAGTAACCCATGAACATGAACAACCCTTTCTTCCACTGAATAGCCCTGATATACTCAATTCAAATGCAGCAGGCATTAGTACATTGTATTGGCCTGCATCCAGACATATTCTGGTGTAGAAGCAATTCAGGAATGAGCTTGGCGATAGTTTTTCCTTCATTTCTCTCCACCGCACCTATGAGTGTCCACCTCCCCTAGAGAAAGACAAAGAGGTTCTTTTTTCGGCTATAATCCATAGTATGAGACCAGGATGTTACAACTCGCCAACTGATGAACAAAGAAGAACAGGATTTGAAGTTTGCAGTGAATGCACTAGCTGTGGAACAAAGGAACTAAGAAGAAGCAGTATTCTGTAGTCCAAAACACTTATCCTACTGGTGAAATACAATTCTATGGATTCATGACACATGCAACAGGGAATCAGACATGAAAATCAGGGGCAAACAAGATATTCGTAGCCCAAATATACAAGTAAGTGCAAGTGAGCAGGATAAAGTAAGCGACAGGCAATGTCAATGATTGAAGAACCAAACATTGACACGCTACAGATTGAAGCACAGAAAGAACAGAGCATGATAGCAAGCAAGGGACAGGTCAAAGATTTATATAGTGTCAGAAGCACGGCTCATGACCCATCTAAAACAGTTGTGCTCAACAAATACACTGATGCAGAGACACCGGACACCAATAGCTGCTGTTGTGTTTGTCAAGACGTCCAATTGCTGCCGACGCTTCTTGACAGATTACCATTGTGTGAACAATATCACTGACATGGATAGATAAGTGTTGCCTCGCCAAAAGGATGTCGCACCAGCATCCTACGGCAAAATAATCTGCATTTGTGCTGCGCTCTTGTTGTAAAGCTCCGCTGCTGAGCGCTGGTACAGGAGTGGGAACGGTCCTGAGCAAACCAATGATTGCTGTCTTGGATTAGAACATTATTCAAGCTGTTAGCTTTGTTTCAGAGTGTAATCTACAGTCTCAAACTGGTTTTGGAATAAATTCTGCATTTTTGTTCATTTTACTTATGTGTGATTCCCAGTTCACTTTAGCCCCTTGTTATATTTGCATATCTACTTATGCGAATAGATAGGGCTCATTGAGAGCTTTCGAACGCGCATAGTATCAAGCCATATGGACTTAAACTCATAAAGATACATAATGTTTAAGTTTAAGTCAATTTGGTGGCGATGCTCTGTTCTTTGTTTTACTTGTATCTCATGTAATACTTGTCCGTTCATCATGATCTAACGTTCTGCCGATAGCTGCCGAGCTTCTTCAGCGCCTGACCGAGAATTGTTCGATTCCCATCAGCCGTTGCTCCGGCGCGCCGCCATCAATATTTGATGCGCCCCAATATTGATGGAGGCATATCTCGCCAGCCGTTTATCCGGTTGGGGCGCGCTATACGGCGCTCGATGCGCGTTGACAAGGGCTTTCTAACCATGTATGGTACATAATGTATATACGAGGGTTGGGGTTCCCCAACAGATCTTCTTTTGCCCCAACAGACTGGTTGCCCAAACAAATTCCGCCCCAATGGCCCTAGAACTGCCTTTCTAGGCCCATAGAACCTTCTGAATAGAAGGATTGGGGCAGCAACCCCAACCAAAGGTTGTATACCCTTGATTGTGCAACCCAGGCCCCTGCAGGGTATATAAGGAGGCCCTGAGGACCCTCTCCCCTCACCTGCTCAATTCAATATATTCCATTTTCCACAGTTCTAACTGGTGTGACCAAGCTTACTTAGCTTAACTTTAGTCCTTAAGTTGTTCTCCCAATAGTACTCCTTATTTGTTGAGATAAACTCCAAATAAGTAGTAGTTGAGGTAGCAGATATACTTTTAAGTTGACTCTATTAAGCACTGAGCTACAGCACTACAAGATCTAAGGATTAAGAGTATACTGAGTAGTATAGCTTCTGACTCAAGCAGTCAAACTAGACCTACACCATCAGTCTACAAGGGAACCTTGCCATAGTAGCATTGCTCTTATTCTGATCTATAAAGTATAGTTACAAGCTAGAAACCCAGTTTACACTGTTCTTTACCTAGTAGTTAAGCAGCTTTAGTACTTACTGAGAATACTAAATAGTTATTTGCAAGTCTGTGTATGGTGCAGCTTTATTGTATTTAATTAAGCAATTAATTAAGTACTAGTTTAGCCAACCCATAACAATGGCGACGGTAACCCAAGAACCTAGCCGATGTCGATCAATATCTGGTATAATTGACAATCCAATATTTTGGGACCTGGTCCAGTCAATATATCCAGGTTCTGGGCTTTTGGCCCGGCATTTACCTAATCATGATTGGGATATGTTAGCTCTCTGCTTTTGGTTGCACTGAGTGCATATGTCTGAGTTGAAGACTTTTTTTGGAGGTTGTATCTTGTGTAAAAATGAACCTCTTATGTGTTTTGTGTTTGCAACTGCATAGTACGCTAATCATGCATGTGTAATGACAACTAAACATAATTGACCCTCCACAATTCCGGCTGTCCTTGTAATGCTCAATTGCCAATTTGATATAGACTACCACCTTAATGGCATAAGAAATTGCTAGCTTAATCTCAGCTTTGGCTGACCAGGTATTGTAGGTGATTCCCTAAGTAGTAGTAGCTTTTCCATAGACAGATGCTTGATGGATCATGGCAGTGAAATATACAGGAAGCGGTACACTGGTACATATATCAGCAAGGCGAAGGGCATTACACGGTGCTATTGTTTTGACAACCAAATGGAACACCCTCTTGCTTGAGTGCTACTAGCGCTGAACCAGTATGTATGACAACTGAAAGGCAGTGTTCTTGCCATCCATTCGGTCATGCTCACCCCCTATCAGCTGATTTGGCCTACATAGTGAGAGATAGTATGATAAAACACTAGGGTACTTAAAGTGCTCTGTAATCTTACTTTCAGCTAGCCAATGCTGGTTTCTGCTGAGCACTACTGCATATGAGACAGTTTGGACAGTACCTATCCCAGGCAGAGCAGCCCTGGCAACACTGTTGATGATTATAACACCAGCATATTTCAGCTTTTCGGCGCGATTCTTCATGCCTGAAGGGGGGGACATGTTGATCAAACATCTATGTCCGAGCACTTCTTACTTATTGTTGCATATCAGCTTTGACTGCAATATCCACATTTACATCATTTTTGGCCTGAGTGAGCCATACTTGCAGGCTGTTGACAGTTATGAATGATACCTGCCGCCCTGGTTCTGGATGCTAATGACATTGAGATCTCACAAATTGTGTTGTACATCTGTGACAAGTACCCTATGGCCCACTAAGGGTCACCTTATTGTCTCTTCCAGAGGGTCAGTCATCAAGTTGTCTTTGCACATGCTCCTTCTCAAACAGCTTTTTCTGCACACTGGGTTTTGTTTGAGCGCTGCATAGCCACCAGGTTATTCAAGTTGGTCTCACACTGACACAGGTTGAATGACAGTAATTGAACTATGTCTGCTATCACCAGAGGCAGGAACAGAAACCCTGGGACATTTTGCGTGAGATGCTTGCAAGGCTGTTACCAGGCTATTGTTGATACAAATGCTGGGCATGCATCACTAGTGATTTCACAGTCAGTAAGCGAAATGTGAACTAACAAATGATATCACATCTTGTTCTAGTTATCAACCTCAAGTGCAACAACAGTTGTACGTGAATACAGATCCATCTCATCTTCTGGATGAAGTGCTTCGAGAAGTTTTGTCCCCTTGGCTTGGAAACCTCAACCAATTTCAGTAGTAGCACTGGCAGACGTTGTATATGTTTTGTGAGCGGGTCCCATATACGTGTTGTAAAACTCAATTTTTTTGCCATCGTGAGATAGCAATTGGTTGATTGGCAAGGTTATCAAGCAGATTTTTTTTCTTGAGGAATGAGATTCATGCTAACTGGAATTCTGCAAAGAGGAAAAGAAGTCTTAGCGTTGTGGAAACCCAGATTGAATGAATCATATATAATACTTGAGGAAAGATTGCTTGAGGGTGATGCTATATTAATACTGCAATCAGAGTATTCATTTGGTGCCCAAGTAGCCGGTAGTGTGAGCATAGGCAGTGGTGCATTCTTGAGTCAGTACAGCAGCATCGAATAATGCGTTAAGATTGCCCTGTGTGTATATGAATGTAGATACTGTGACACTTAATACTAGTGTTCATAATGGGCAAAAAGTATTCTCACAGGTCTTTGTCAAGTGCAACCAAGGCATGAGAGGGTATTTTTTATAATTCAGATGATCACAATAAGTGAGGACAAGCAAAACCAATTGCTTGACTAGGTATGGAATGATTCCACAAACCTTGCATCTGATAAAATATGCTTTCTTTCTTGGGGTACTCAAGAGTGTCCAGCAAAGAAGCCCAGATTCCAACAAAGCAGCAGGTACTATAGATATCTTGGCATGGTGATTTGATAGGCATGAATTGACTCTCTAATGCAGTGATGAACTTCATTTAGATCATCCAATAGATCGCAAGCCCAGTGAGGTCTTGGCCCCATCTCAGATCTGGTTACAGAGCACTCTTCTGCTTTTTGATAATGCTGAAGACTTACTTCTGTGACATGGATGAGAAGAGCCTATGCGCAGTACAATCATTTCAACAATCAGGCATAGTCACAACACAGGCAATAAAAGTGCTGTTTCAGTGCTTTGGAAGCACTAGGATTGGCTGATTATAGAGCACTGAGCTAGCAAAGATGAAACTGTGGGTGCCACTTGAGAATATATTGCATAGAATGTTTGTAATATGTTATAGATCTGTAATGTGTCATAAAGCATGAATCATGTCAATTGGAGTATCATATGAGCCATATGATTGAAATAAGTTGTTATGAGGCTTAAAACTGGCTCAGGATGATGGATCAAAATATCTTCTACACCATTCACACTTTGAATGAAAGATCACAATCCCTTTGATCTGTAACTGAATCGTCCAGGGCACACAGTGAGATGCCAAAACTATAGTCAAGAAGACCTTACATAAGATAAGATTATGTTGCAAACAGATTGTCAGCTTCATACTTGTATTGATTGGAATTGGCGCCGGAGCAAGGGAGAGCTTTTGCTCCTGCAGTCTGGAGACACCACAGTCGCAGTTTGGCAATACGAGCTTTCAATCAAAAACAAGAACTGTCAGAAAACCTTTGCTTGCCTTGGTAGCCTGTGCTTGTTCTTTGTGACTTCAACAAAATGATAGTCTGCATCTTCAATGCAGCAATCAATATGGATTAAAATTCCAATCCCCCCAAGAAGCTCTCACTTTTTATTCAAGGTTCCATTATGATCAACCATTCATTTACTTGGAAACTGCGCCTTGTTGCAGCTGATGCATACACCAGTTGTGAATCCAATTGTACTCAAGAACGTGTTGGAATAAGCATACGTCTGTTCAGAGACACCACTCCAAAGTTGTGGTGTGCATGATTATTTCTTCTTAGGCGCCTTATTGGCCTAGGTGATTGTATCAGAAGTGATACAACTGATATCTACACCTTAGATCCCATTCACTCAACACAAGGAATCTGGTTTGCTTCAATGCAGAGTAAGCCTGCAATCAACTTGTGTATGTCATGATTCAAAATTTGATCCAAACTCGAGGATATTGATTTCTTTGAAGCCTTTTGCCTCATACTGGCTTATCTGCTAAGGCAGTGATTGCTTGAAAGAGTCCAAAGAAGACAGAGGCATCCTGAATACAGCTTTTTGGCACACGCAAGACCGCTTGCATGAGTGGTGTCCCGGATCTTGTATGCTGATAACCTGTATCATGTAATCATTGTGGTGCATATACTTTGCATCAATTTACACACTGACTGTCTTGTACTTTTTGCAGACCCATAGATTTTCAGCACATTAGTGCCTGTTTGAAGTTCCCTCAATCAAAGGGTTAATCTTTGAAGTTCATGTGTCATTTGTTTATCAACCAGAAATTTATAGCTTTCTAGATTGATGGTGAACTTAGCAGACCAGCACATTGGGTGCAAAAGTGTTCTGGATCAAGATGCAACTCCCCAGCATTGCATATTGTCTTGCATTGAGCCTGACAAACATGAGGATGAAGATCCAGGTATACTACCAATTTGGCTGTACCATCTGCTGCAGTATAGACATATTTTTTCCCTGCTTGGCTAAAAGACGCAAATGGTCAATTGTACCCTTGTCTGCAATAACATACATGTTGAGCTTCTTCTCATCCATAAATTGCTCTAATGCTGCTTGAACTTTCTCATAATGTTCAGCGCATGCTTTGCAGCAAAGTACATTTTTGGAAGGTGGAGGCTATGAAATCGGCTGAACCAGCTCAGTGCTAAGATCAGATGCCAAATAACGAGGTGTAGCTGACCAAGTTATCAATCTCTTGAAAATGTTGGCAAATTTCAGGCAACCATATGCCAATTTTCTGGCTTTATCTTTTTGTTTCTTTGATTGCTGCGCCAAGCACCTCTTGTGGTGCCTACTAAACTTGGAGGTATAGGCAGGGGCATCAAAATAGATGGGTTGTGACCATATTGACTGAATAAGACATGGACCAGTTTACTTGCTAGGAACTAGGCAAGATTCTGGGTCTATTGTGCAACGTGCACTGGTGAGGAAGTTGCTTATTTGCTACTGAGTTGCTACCAAAACTCCTGACTTGGTCGCCTCTAGTCCTGTATAACTGGCAGAACTGGTTCTTCAAATACATGTGTGTCCCACGTTTTGGCTGCTTTTATATTTACAAACTGCCTCCATGTCATGCAATGTTGACTCAGCTTTTGCAATTGCTCTGTTGTGGCAGGTTGATTCTCAGAACTGGTGCTTCCAGATGATTGACAAGGGTGCTTTCCATAGTCATTGACAGATCCAGAAAACAGGATCCTGTGAGCTTGTGCTTTTGATCCAGGCACACACTTGTCTTCAGAATCATCACAGTGAAGTACACTGTCAAGCTCTATATTACATGTTCAATGCATATTGAGTAGATGTGCACACACCCTAGCTATGGGGGATCTTAATAAACTGGCTGATCATAACTGCCTGTAAGATGAGTATTGTTTGTAGTGATAGTGGCAGTGGTATGGTAGGGCAGACGCTGGTCACAGAAAAAACAATCTGGTGTCAGGACCCCGTCTCTCTCCTTTGTTGTCCTTAAGTAGTGGCTACGTTCATTTGTTGTGTGGTAGTTCGTTTATTTAGTGATCTATCTGTAGTTTTAGACGTATGAGTCCAGTGGTGGACGAGATAAAGCAAACTAGGGCTCCTAGCTTTGCTTCGTCGTCTTATATACCCTGTGCAAGGCTATGAGTCATTGCTGTGGCACAGTCCGCAGTTGTTTACTGGTCACATGACCTGTTTGAGTGTGTGATGGTAGTGTTAGGGGGTCATGTGACATTGTTTATGGACTATGTAACTCGCTCTTAGGTTTGTGCGGCTCTGAATCTTATAGAGCCGCGCTTAGTCCAAGGCTCACGTGATTTAAGCGCCGGGATCACGTGATAACTCGCTCCTCCTCCTCATTACAAGGGAGAGAAGTTTGAGGAGCGAGTTGGATAAGCGCCGAGCTAAGCGTCGGCGCTTACCCCGTGATCACGTGACAACTTGCTCCTTGCTCCTCATTACAAGGGAGAGAAGTTTGAGGAGCGAGTTGGGTAAGTGCCAAATCAAGCGCCAAAGTCACGTGACCTTTCTCATGGCTCTCAAGCACCAAACGCTTATTCAGCAAATAAGCGCCAAGGTCACGTGACCTTGTTCATAGCATCTACGACCTTGGAGAAAATGCTATGCATCAGTATTCAATTATTCCTGTGCTTTGTGTCCGTTGTGCGGGTCACAACATCTGGGGCAGGCAGTGACATAGACATTTTTGAACACTCCTGAGCTTGAGAGATATGTCTGCAGTGATGACAATGGATGGTCCTTTGCCAAGCAAATTAAAGACATGTATACTCAGGATCATTCAGTCAAATTGTTGACTGGTATCTGGCACTGCTATGGAGATCAGCAGTCCCTCAGGTTTTGTCTGTGTTTAATCATTGGCATGCTGCGGCTTACTCTCTGGGTTCTGTGAGTATCCGCTGGTGTATATAATTTTGTTCACTCAACTACCAGTCCAAATCAACATTAATGCAACTGAACTTACTAACACATCTAGATGAGTATGTATGATTTGATGCACCTAGGCTAACCTGGAGAGTGTTTCTTCCACAGCAACCCATGGCTGATTCAGCCCTAGCTTGCTACTGATCAATGTATCAGCAGCAATTCCACATCAGATACCATCATTTTTGTGATTGCATGGTGGAGCTTAGTCTTCCTCAAACAGTTTTTGAGGATGTGGAGGAAAGATCAGGTGGAGCTCAAAGTGATGTGCACTCAGCATCGCATTCAGCAAGCACTTTCTTTGAACTGACCAGTAAATCACCACACACTCAAAAAAGTCTCTCAAAGTCAACTTCAAGAACTGCCATATGATTCTTGTTGGGATTTGTGATAAAGAAGAGTCTTGTTTGACCAAGCATTTGACAAAATTTTCTCAACCCAAAAGTAGTGTATTCAGGTGCTTGCATTTGTGTTTGTACAGAAGCGCAAGCTCAAAGACAAGTTCAACAGCCCCCACGCATTTTTGTAGATTGTCATTATGTTGGTTTCTGAGGCAAACCCAGCCAAGCATGCAGTTGATAGTTTCATTGTTGAGAGATAAGTCTTCAAAAATTGCATAGATGATGTGGTTTGCCTAACAGGTGGATCGATACTTGGGGCTAAATGCTCTAACTCGCCCCTCTATCCAGTGCTGGGGAATCCTGTTAGCAGTGCATGGTAAGCAGGTTTGCAAAGAATTTTGGTTGTTGAATCAGCAAGCTTGCAAATATCGGTAGCTGTTTCTTGGTCTTGAACCAGGGCACTCCATTCATTCCAGTTGGCAGCATTAGTTTGCCACCCACTTACAATTACAATACAAACATTCTTTTTGACAAATTGCTATTTCATCCTCATGCTAGGAACAGAATGAAGCTGCAATCATATATTGATAACCAAGAAAGGTAGGAGATAATCTCTGTAATATGTATCAATGAGAGATGTTTTGCCATTGAGCCAAGCCTGATTCATCTCAACTTCTAGCCTATACTGTCATCCATCATTATGTGACATGTTTTTGTTAACTCGTCCGCTACTTGGGCTACCGACGATCAAATTTTTAAATTTTTGGTAGAATGGTGTGTACATATGTGAGTGAAACACATGTAAAATTTGGGACTTGAAGAGTAAGAAATGGACGTAGGTGGGACAAGAACGTCGTAGTTGCCCGGCAGGCACCTGATTTACCATCATTTGAAAGAATTGGCCATTACAGTGCCCCAGGCCACTTTGCTCTTTTGAGCAGATAGAGAATTTGCTCTCCCACCATGATAGCAGAATTTAAGCGAGCGGGAAGAAGAATGTGGCTGAAAATACCCAGAATAAGACATTCAACTTCCTTATTGGACAGATTACCAATCCCGCTGAGCGCCTTGGCCCATCTCAGCGCTAGCGTAAAAATGATTTTTTCATGTCATGGTGTTGTGTCACATGATTGTCATGAGGCAGCTCCTGACATGTAGTCTGTATTGCTCACGTTGCCTTCTCCCTTGCCTGTGTACACCTGTGCATTGATCTGTTACGTGTCAACTCTTTTTCCTTTGATGTTTTTTAATTCTCCGTCGCTTATTTGCTTGTACTTGCCTGTGCTCGCTTGTTTATCTCTTGTCTCGCTTATCTTGCCGTGCAATTGTTCTCTCGCTTAGATACTGTGTAATAAGTCTGTAGTGATGGTATTTAAGAGAGTTGTGAAGCGTTTTTGGACTCCAGAACGCTTCACCTTGTGAATTCACCTATTTAACACTCAATTGGTTGACTTGAGGATTATTACTCGCTCACCCCCTTCAGAAGTCGACAGGTTGTGACAATGATGGTGCATGACAGTATTGAGACTTTACTGTGGGGCAGGAGTGTGCAGTGTCATGGGTTGGAGTACAGTTGGATATCTGAAGCTTAAGCGATGTAGTCGGTTAGTACTCCAATAGTAAACAATACTTCCTAGATTTGATAGGAAGGCTAATATAAGATCTCAGAGATTATCAAGTAACACTTAGATAGTCTTAACCTTTCACAGTGTAAACTGACTTAATATAATATATAAAGAGCAAGACTACAGCAGTCAGGTTCCCTTAGATATACTTATTATAGTTCAGCCCTAGTCGCTTGGACTATACTATTAATAAACTTAGTCTATACTTAAGCGATAGCTTAATATGGATGGATGGGGTGCGCCTAATGCGTATATTTCCTCACACCAAATTGGTACTTAACTCCCACAACTGGCAGGTACTTATTTATACGCTAATTTAAGCACAAGTCTATATATACAGAATCACACAGATGTATCCAATCAGGTACTAGGATTCCCACTTATTAGATACAGTAGATCACACAAGAGATAAGAGATAAGAGAAACACAAACCAAAGCACAAAAGACCAATCAGGTGGGTAGTAAGAGGAGGTGGCTCTGCAAGGGTCTCCTGCAGGGTTCTTTTATACCCTGAGGGAAGCCTGGGTGAGCCAAATAGAGACAGTCATGCCAAGCCGATCTCTAAGGAGAGTTCTGGCCATATGGGGATCACCCTATCCCCATACAGGATGGTTTAGAGTAATGACTGGGTGTAGATCGGTGGCATCACTGGATCAGTGTATGCTATTGGTTGTTTGATATATTAATAATATGAACTATATACATGAATCAGAGCCAACATCTCAGTGAGTCATAGAGCCTTCTAATTAAGGGTAGCTGGGTCGATTGACTCAGTGTGTGAGTCAGATCAGAACTGATCAGTCAATCAGATCAGTTCGATCTTCGGCCTGGAGCTCGGCGAGGAGTCCGGGGATCGGGCCGATCCTCGGTGAGAAGATACGCCCGAAGCGTGGCTATCGATCAAGCTATTGATCAGCATGATAGAGTCAGCCGTCGCTGAGCTATAAGCGGAATATGTTAGTAATACCTTATGATAAGCGATGCCTGAACTTGTTTAGTGAATATCTCGCCGAGTTTTCAAACTGAAATTATGAAATAAAGTGCGCAAAGGAGACAGGATCTAGTACAACCTATGTGGATAATAAAAGGTACAAATCCGCGCATTCACATTTAGCAAAATTCAGAAAATATTCATTTAGGACGCATTCAGAGTAGGCAAGGGCAGACTCTATTAAGTACAGATGTTAGTATCCATAACATGCAGTGTATCATGAGTATTTCAACAATTGCATTGGGGAGCTCAGCATTGGAGCAAACAAAACAGATAGGTGAACACACAACATTGTCACAGGGCACAGGACAGCTAGAGTTCTCTGAGCATCAAGTAGAACAAGCACCAACAAAAGATTGTGCGGGATTCATTCATCCCTCTCTGGGGGAAGATGAAGGATTATTCATGCTGCTTCCTCACAGCTGGTTGTGAAGATGTCATCATGCCAGAAAAGTGCCAGCAACTGCCACTGGCAGCAGGAATCTTGCATATTTCCTTGATTCTATCACTGTGATTGGCTGTCGGTAGCAGTATACCGGCTAAGGATTCTGGTGCATTACAGGAACTGCCAGTAATGAGGTATTCTGGCATTTTGAGTAGATGGAACTGACATATGAACATGTTCAGCATAATGTAATGATAGGATGATTTATACTATTTGTTGTGCACTGTGCCACTGAATCCAAATAAGCCATTCATATGACTAAGAGATGGGTGTGGCTGAAGATATAATCAGCATGCAAAATTGTACCCCTTCAAGCGCCATACACACTTGTGAATCCTGCTCCTGCATGCAGAATCAATGCACATCACCCATGAGTAGTTACACACCACATCCCAAACCCTTTGGATGACTTTTAAGGGACCATTGAAACAGTTTAAACCTTTAGAGACCTGTTATCCCCCTGCACCCCCTCTGCAGTCTTTTGGAGGGACATTGAGAGCTGCTAGGCACCATATATGAACTCAGAGGGCTTGAAAACCCATAGCTCCATGTCTTCAGTAGGAAGCTTCATTGACAGGTTAGTGGGATGCAGCTAGACCTCGCTGAAAAGCAGTTTCCGTCCCATGCAAGTGATGCAGAGTGCAGTTCACACCAATCGAAGACACTCATGAGCGAACTGCACATGGGACTGGGGTTTTTGAGGCCCTTCAGTCAATTTGCAACATTGTAGTTGTGTGAATCTGTGCTCCTGACCCATGAATAACTACTGCAAAGATTTGGAAATTCTTCTTGTAAGTACTTTGCTTATGTCTTGGGTGGCTGATTTTACCATGCAGAAGAGACAAGTGTCCTCAATTTCATGAGCCACTACATAGAAGCGTGTGACAGTGCAAATCACTAGATCATGTGCTGCGTTCAGGGGCATACTACTGTATTTTGCCAATGACGTTTGCTATACTGGTCTCCCCAACATAAAAATACTTTGAGAGTCTTGATCATGAATGATCCCATGCACTCTGATGAATTACAATGATAGTGGTATGGTTCTCAGGCCTTTGTTTACTCCAGCTGACAGCTGATTTGGTGGGAAGAGGCGCAATTCTGGCTGACTAGTACAGGAAACTGCCAGTAATTCCTAGGAATTCTGGCAAATACTGGATGCTAAAGTTATTGTTGTCACTGTTAATGTCACTGGCACTGCCAGAAACAGCCAGTAATGAAAACAGTATTCCTGCATGATCTGGCAGCCATTTTATCGCACAACATCTCTTTTGCACAGTCCTGGAAAGCCAACCTAACCAATGCCTTCACCACCAAGCTTGTCAACTCCCTGTTGAAAATGAAAATTCTCAATAGCTCTCCCTTAGCATGTATGCAGTGGAAGAATAAAACGTGTCATAAACTGAAGCTAAAGTGGAACTGGTGAATCAATAAAACTCCGATGTATATACAAGTAGAACACGACTGTATTTATAAATTATTGGTTAACTAAGTGAATTGGTAGGATCATATAAGCGCAAGCAAACTGCAATGATCCACCTAAGCAAACGGATCTCCAACACTCCCAACCCAGCTCCGCTCCCTAACCAAGCAACTTGTCCAACTTGTGCATCTTTGGTGTGATAAGACAGCCCACATGTACAAGGTTTGATTTGCTTTTGCATAAATGCCTAGAGTAACAGTAGCTTGAACCACAGCAGGCTGGAGTTTATGCCAGTGCTGGGCCACCATTGAACCTACAAGAGAATACAGTTGTTGAATGTTGACACTTGTGGCTACATCACAATCTGCATAGCTCCGGTGTTTATTAAGCCATGTACCAGGTGTGGTCAACATGTCAAGCACCATCTGCATAAGTCCATCCATATGGTTGACAGCCACACGTTGATTGTACCACAATTGCAGTGGGTTCCAAGATATAGGGTCATGGTTGGCATCCAACTTTTGTTAAATGATGTTTCCTATTCCATGTAGTGTTAGACAAGATTTGTACCAGCTGTTGATAGAGGATGCTCTGTTTACAAATTCACAGACTAGGCAAGGCTTAAGGAGCTGCTCTATAGCATTGGTGCTGAAAAGATGGGCACTGTACACTTCAGAGGCAGCAGACTGAGTCAGGTAAGTGTATTCAATGGTTGAAGCACTCACCAAGTACCCAAACTGAGAAACTACTGTGGGTGGGGTAGAAGTGCTTGGTGAGTTGATGGATGGTTTGTAGAACTGAAGATATATAGAGACCACAAGTATGATTCCAGACTCTATCCAATCCTCCTCCTATTTTGCCAGGCAAAGATTGTTAGACTGCAACCTGGGGTATAGCACTGGTGTGCCACACACAAATGTATTTAGCAATCACCACATTGAGTTCTAACAGGATGTGCTTACAAATCCCAGGCCAGTACAGGTGGGAGGTATGGGTCTTGATATAAAATATTTTGAGGACTAGTTGGCCATGGTTTGCTGAATGCTAAATGTATAGCAAAGAGTGTCATCTCTACAAATTGTTAAATATATGTGCTTGTGAAGGTGTAGTGGGAAGGCAAGTGAACAAACTATGACAGAGTGCTCAGGTGCTGTTATGAGCAGGTATAAACGGCAATATGCCATAGTGGACAAGTTAACGTAACCTCAGAGTAAGTTCTATGTGCAGGATGTTACAAGAGATGTTGCTGATGATCTATACTATCAACAACTTTGAGGCAGCAAGGTTTGTCTAATTTCTTTCTAAATATCTGGAAATCTTGTACAATTTTTTCATTGATGAATATTGAAATGGCTCCCAAATCAGGCATAGCCCATCCAGAGAAGGGTTTCCCTTGGATTACTGAACATCCTTCTGGGGAGTTTTTGCGCAGCTGCGCATGGAACATCAACATCAATTGGGATTCATAGGTAAGAGACATCATTTCCAAATCAGGAGAATATACATGTGCAGCTGAGAAATTGTCCATATTTTTGAATATTTTGCCCAAAACTGACCCCTAGCCAGGTTCAAGCATTATCTTTTACCAACTCATCATCTGAGTCCAGTTCTTTCACCTCTTCAATCTGTGCCTCATACCCTGCGATGGGCTTACAGGGACGATCACAGGCCATATGGCCTCCTCCTTGATACCACAAACTGTCACAACCCTTGTTTCTAAGGGGGTTTAGTTTCTGTTCTGGATGCAACAACATCGGCGTTGAATCTTAGCCTGATGCGTGGCAGTCTCCTGTGGCTGTTTGTAGATGTAGTCTAGTGTTGAAGCATCAACAACAGCCCGGTGTAGGGTGTTGAGCCTCTTAGTCTTGGGATTATAGTCCTCGGCTTGTCTGGCGAGTAGGATGTCGAAGGCACCCATCTCCAGCGGAGACTGTGAATGACACGTGGCTTGCAATTTAAATGTACTAAGTACCTAAGTTAACAGGACCAAGTACCAATAGTTGAGTCTTAGGTATAAGTCTTATATGTGTCTTAATAGTTATCCCCCTTGAGGAGAGATCAACGAGGTAGAGCAAGCTGGTCTTGGAGCAGCTTGCTACCAAGTATTTATACTCATGAGTACATGGTCTGTGCGTACAGTGTTATGGATACTAACATCTTTACTTAATAGAGTCTGCCCTTGCCTACTCTGAATGCGTCCTAAATGAATATTTTCTGAATTTTGCTAAATGTGAATGCGCGGATTTGTACCTTTTATTATCTACATAAGTTAGTGGCTTATATAGTGTGTAAGCCACAAGAAAAAGATAAGGGTCATGTGCACGGCTCATGACAATTGGCCTGATGCATGGCAGCTGCCTGTGGCAGGTCATATGACATGAGCCATGCACATGACCTCTACATTTTTGCATGGCTTACACGCTTTATGAGCCACTGACTTCTTTTCTTACACTTACTAAGACTGATTGGCGCATTAGCTAAGCCTCTACATGAGTGCTTACTGATTACAGCTATCTTTAGCATGCATACAGCCTTCTTGAACTATTCTCAGCTACGCTTTATTTTTGACACACCCTCTTTTAGAAACACGCCCTATCTTTAGCTCATGTATCTTTGGAACTGTATGCACAGACCATGTACTCATGAGTATAAATATTCAATGTGCAAGCTGCTCCCAGACCAGCTTGCTCTACCTTGTCAATCTCCCCTCAAGGGTGATAACTACTAACATATAAGACTTATACACTTAAGACTCAACCTTTGGTACCTGGTCCTATTAACTTAGGTACTTAGTACATTTCACTTTCAAGCCACAAGTCCTTCACAGTCTCCGCTGGAGACGGGTGCCTTTGATGTCCTACTTGCTGGACAAGCAGAGGACTACCATCCAAAGACTGAGAGGCCCAACACTGCACATTGAGCCCTCATTAACACCTTGACTTTAGAATATGTATACAACCCACCACAAGCAGCTGCCATGCATCAGGCTAAGATCTGATGGTGCTGCCTTCACATCAAGAATAGGCAGTAAACACCCTTAAAAACAAGAGTTGTGACATCATACATATATTCTAGAGTCAAAGCATCAACAAGAGCTCAATGTGCAGAGTCAAGCCTCTTAGTCAGTGGAATGCAGTCCTCTGCTTGTCTCACAAGT
The DNA here is from genome assembly GCA_016906575.1 of Ceratobasidium sp. AG-Ba. Taxonomy (NCBI): domain Eukaryota; kingdom Fungi; phylum Basidiomycota; class Agaricomycetes; order Cantharellales; family Ceratobasidiaceae; genus Ceratobasidium; species Ceratobasidium sp. AG-Ba. Next base: position 1,727,909 of record CP059612.1, on the reverse strand, counting down.
AAGGCATTGAAGGCACCCATCTTCAGTGGAGACTGCAATTGACTCATGGCTTGCAGTGAAAATGTAGTAGGTACCTAAGTTAATAGGACCAAGCACCAAAGGCTAAGGATGTTGCACAAGAATCTTGCCAGATTCTGGTGCCCGCCCCTTGAATCCAAGGGGTAAGGCCCTCTACAGGTGCTTGCACCCACACCTGCAGCAAGAATGCCAGATCACTGGCGGAATCCCACATTTTGCATGATTCTTGCAGCAGTGGGATTTCTGTATGTAGTTCCATTGCACCCACTATTCCAATAAGTAGCTTGATTAGTTACTCAATTCTGGCTCTCAAATGAGCTCTTCAACATCCCAAACAAGTGAGTTCTAAGTGAGATACAACAGAATCAACAAAAGGTCCAAATCCCCAGAGCCGGAGTCAAACTCAGAGTCACCACCACATTCATATACTTGGTAACTCATAAAATGCAGGAAATTCATAGCTACAAAATGATCTATTTCGGTTCTCTCAGAAAAATCTGGTTTGCCAGATTGCGCCCATTCTTTTGCTAGAAAAAATGCCCTGAAATGCGCACATTTGCATTCAGCCATTTGGAGTAGGAATTTGGTCAATCTGATGCTGCGGGTCGATTCAGACACCTTGAGAACCCCCATGAAATCATTTTTCTATTCTTCACATGCTCTGTACATACATGAACCTGAACCTGATGCTGCTGTTGCTACACTCAGGCTCAGTCTCCCTGGTTTTGAGCAGATGAACTCAATGTATGTATGGGTACTTTTATGATATTCTACACATCTAGCATAGGGTAATCAGGTGCTCTCAATCCATATAGCACATCCAGAAAAGCCAGAACCCTCTCTGATGCTCTGTAGAGAGGTTTCACACAGTTTTGGTCTGTCAGGGGTAAGTTTCCCCTCATATATCCTCTTAAACTCACTCAATTGTTCTGATATTTTGAACATGAACTTTTTGAGCCATTTTGCATCGATTCTGCACAGGGGAGCGTACATTGCACAGTTGGAATCGCTAGTAGATTTCAGCCTGTCAGGGGTAAATCCCCCTGTATACTGGCCATAACCCCTCCCCCTGAGCGGTTGAAGACAGGGGAATGGTATATTCACCCTCAGTGCATTGGCGCACAATGAATAGTGTATATATATGCTAGCTTTGGTAAATTTGGAATTTCCTCAGTGCTCTGTACTTTCAGGGTATTATTTCTGTGTGGTATTTCCCTTTGATTTCCATGAATAGAATTTTTGAACACTATGGTTTTTATATGGTGAGACAGCTTAATTTTGCTATATTTATTGGTTTATCATGAATGCATTTGTGGTGGGTTTTGTTTCACCTCATTTTTCCTTGCACAGTCCTTTGCTACGATTTTGCCCCCTCCTCAACATGCAGGAATGCACTGCTATGGCAGCGCTTATTTGCAAGAATCCAGCAAATTCTTGCCTGGAATCCAGGTGTTTTTGGCCAATACCAGCACCAGAGCTGGCACTTGCACACCAGAATATGCAGGAATATGACCAGCAGAATGCCAGAATTCTGGTGTTAGGATTCTTGCACGTCATCCTTACCAAAGGTTGAGTCTTAGCATATAAATCTTAAGTGTGTCTTAGTGGTTATTGCCCTTGAGGGGAGATCAACAGGGTAGAGCACGCTGGTCTGAGAGCAGCTTGCACACTGAGTATTTATACTCATGAGTACATGGTCTGTGCATACAATGCCAAGAATACATAAGCTAAACATAGTACATGTTTCTAAAAGAGGGTATGTCCAAAAACAGTGTGTAGCTAATGATAGTCCAAGAAGATCATATGCGCACTGAAGATAGCTTTGATCAGTAAGCAGCAATGTGGAGGTTCAGTTATTGCATCATTCAGTCATAATAAGTGAATAATAAGCAGGTGGCTTATAAAGCAAGTAAGCAACAAGACCAAAGACAAAGTCATGTGCACAGCTAACGAAATTAACCCCCCTTAAGGCAAGTCTTAGGGGACATAAGACAGGTCTCAAGACAAAAAGTTTGCAGAGGGTGGATTCAAAATAAAACAAAAAAAATCACAAAATTCATAGTGTCCATATACAAGAGTGTCCATATTAGAAGTTGGCAGGCAGGAGGTGGGTCCTTACATTGTGTTCTCTATTTAGAGCCAAAGCTCCCCAGACCTCTTCTTCCAGCTTCACCCACTCCTCATCTTTGTCCAGAGGTACCAGAAATAGGTCCACGATATCAATTGAGATGTCTTCATTCCCTTGTCCCAGGCCCTTTGGTCCAGCCAGTCCATCAGCTCCTTCTTTCCCCAGCTCTCATTGGTTGCTACTTCAATAGCTTCCTCAAAGGTCAGCTCCTTGAGCACTGCTTGGTAGTTCTGGGAGATGTCAGGCTGCTTGCACCATTCCTCCACCACAGTTGCTACAATCACCATTTTATGATGTGCTGCATTTGCATTCAGGTTCTTGATCCACTCCTCCTTCATATCTCCTATGTTGCTCGACCTGAGCCACCATTCAGGTGAATCTACTACCCACTTGGGTACTGCTTTTTCCTTCCTGTTCTTTTCCCATTCTTTTAGCCTCGCAATGAGGTGGGGGGTATAGAGATGTTGTGCCAGAATTTCGCAGGAAACTGTCTTTAGCAGGCAGATTCTGGCAGAAATGTTTGATTCCTGCTCCTACTCTGTCTCCTGCTGCTAGAGGCCTGATTCTGGGCAGAATTCTGTCAGGGTTGCAGGAACTGCAGGAGTGGAGGAGCTCCTGCTACTGACATGTGCCAAAAGTACTCCAAATTACATGTTAAATGGCTCAAAATGTGCACACTCCCTTCAGATAGCAAATGGTGTATAACACATATCATAAATATGCACGGGACAGAATTGCAGGTGTGTTAATGCTCCAGAAAAGGGGGATTGAAGATGGACCTGCCTCCAAACCCATCACAAATAGTTGTTTAATGGCTCATAGAATGTGCATAATTCTGGGGAGATGATCCATATTAGGAAGTTTATGCTCAAAGATTAATGAATTGCAGCACTATCTTTGCTTCAAAATGTAATCACCCACATGCGCTCACCATACTTCTTGTTCAAGGAGGCAGAATCAACCATTTCTAACACTGCAAATCAATTTCTGGCTACCAACAACCCCAACTAGCACGTGTATCCAACTTGTAAGGGGGCAGAACACAATGAACTGAGCGTGGTGAAGGCAAATACTGCCCATGAACTGCTGAAACAGTATCAGTACAGCTTTGAGACATTTTACCCATCATAACTAGACACTCTAACCATGCAAATAGGAGTGATCTGGGTTGCTGAGTAGATCTGTCTCTTGCAATTGTGCTCAAAATGAGTGTGCAAGTCTGGAAATGCCCTAAGTGCAGTTTCCTGCTCTCAGGAAGCTTCTGCCATCTGTTTAACTCTCTAAAACTGCTTCAAATGAGCTAATTTTCTGTACATAGCATCTTCTCTATGGTTTGCATCTATAGATACAAGGGCAGCAAGGTTTGCACAGCTAGATTCATTCACTAGTGTTTGTGGTGCTGAGCAGAGGCTTCCCCCCCTTTTCACTGATATCTTCAAATAGAGAGCTGTTGATGACTTAGCGAGTGGTACCATTAGACTCTACTGGCTTGTATGCATTGATTCATATACATATGAGTACTAATTGGCCAACTCTAGGAAAGTGTCCACTTGGCCACTTGCCCCTGATTATTTCCTGGATGTATTTGTCCAGCAATTGACCCAAGATAGTTTCTTTTACCATAGATGTGTTATACCATTTGAAAGCGGTTAATTATGCGCATTTTTATATGTAGCCAGATATGTCACAACCTGTTGATATGTGAGGCAAGTGAGTGGTGAACAGATCTTCAAGTCAATCAATTGAGTGTTAAATGAGTGAATTGATGAGGTGAGGCACTCTGGAGTCCAGAAACGCTTCACAACTGCCTTGAATGCTATTATTTTGGACTTATTACAAAGTATCTAAGCAAGAGAACAATTGCACAGCAAGACAAGCAAGACAACCAAAAACAAGCAAGCACAGGCGAGTACAAGCAAATAGGTGACAGCAAAACAAATCAAAGAAAAGAAAAGACAATTGATACATGGCAACTCAATGGAAGGCATACGCAGGCTAGGGAGGAAGCAATGTGAGCAATACAAGCTACATGTCAGGAGTTGGCTCATGACAAGATATATGTTGTGGTGGGTTCAAAAGTTTGCTTTGCAGCTGCCAGTTGCAGGAACTGCTGGACTCCTGCAGGGTGCCAAATAGACAGATTCCTGGCCAGAAACTGGCACCCCAGACTGATTCCTGCTACATCTCCTGCTCCAGCATGCTGGAGTTTTGACAGAGGCAGAGCAGGAATTTAGTATTTTTTTGTCAGACAGTTTCTGGGGCAACATCTCTAGATGGAGATCATGACTTGGTAGGAGGTTTGGGTGGTTCTTGCTGCAGTCCAGTGATGTCACCCGTGTCACAACCCTTGTTTCTAAGGGTGTTTACTTTCTGTTTTGGATACAATGGCATTGGCATTGGATTTTAGCCTGATGCATGGTGGCCACTTGTGGCGGTGTGTAGATGTGTTCTGAGGTTGAAGTGTTGATGAGAGCTTGATGTAAGGCATTGAGTCTCTTAGTCTGTGGACTATAGTCCTCTGCTTGTCTTGCGAGTAGGACTTCAAAGGCACCTGTCTCCAGCAGAGACTGTGAAGGACTTGTGGCTTGCAAGTTGAATGTACTAAGTACCTAAGTTAATAGGACCAAGCACTGATAGTTGAGTCTTAAGTGTAAATCTTATGTGTGCCTTAGTAGTTATCGCCTGTGAGGGGAGATCAACAAGGCAGAGCAAGCTGGTCTGAGAGCAGCTTGCACACCAAGCATTTATACTCATAGATACATGGTCTGTGTGTACAGTTCCAAAAATACATGAGCTAAAGATAGTATGTGTTTCTAAAACAGGGTGCGTCTAAGGGAAAAGTGTAGCTAAGAATAGTCCAAGAAGACTGTATGCATGCTAAAGATAGCTTTGATCAGTAAGCATCCATGTGGAGGCTTAGTTCATACGCCAATCAGTCTTAGTAAGTGGAAGAAAGGAATATAGTGGCCTATCAGGAGTATGAGTCACAAGAAAAAGACAGAGGTCATGTGCATAGCTCATGACAACCCAGGTACCCCCATGGGGGTAACCCTGGGAGTTCCCCTTCCCCTTCCCTCCCTTTCCGCAGTGCGGGAAGAGGTAGGGAAGGGGAATGGCCCTGACAAAATCCCGGGAAGAGGTTCCTGCTGGGTACCTGTGGGAATGAGGGAGCTGGGGAATGGGGGAGTGGATGTCCACTCCACTAATGTTGTCCAATCAGCTTACTACATATCTCATTAAATGCGCAAAATTTGGCACATTCCAGCCGTATCAGTATTGAGTATGTAATAAACTCATTCAAGTGTATTGGCATCAGAATACCACTGAAGAATAATCAGGGGAAAGCGCAACCTATCCCCCCATTCAGATTCCAATGAAAAGCAGCATATATATATTAATCAATGAATCTCAGTGACGGGAGTCCAATGCGCGTAGTCACAAGTCTGTAGCTGCAGTATCTGCAGAGATATAAGGGATATAGGAGGAGCTCACCCCTGATCAGCCCAAAATGTACTAGTGAATCCAGCTGTGCAAATATCTGTCCCCTGGGTGCAATAGATGCGTGCCATATAAAAAATACTACACACCTAAAATCAGCTCTTTTGGAGCAGTATTAATGGGTGAAATGCAGGGGGAAACCTCCTGAGTGAGTAAAAGCTGCAAAGTCATTGCCTGCCGCTTCAGCCATTACTCTAACAGTCTCCCTGAGGCTACCAATGAGATCAGAGACCTCAAAACCCCTATTTCCAAGGCTTGAGTGTCTACTAACCAGCCAGAATGTTCAAACCAGTGCGTAGACACTGTTTCGGACAACAAACTGCAATGTGCCCCCTTCTCAGCAGTCAGTTCACACCAATGCAAGACATCTATGGACTAGATACATATGTACATATGGGCTTTCAGAACTCATTCGCATGCATCAAAAGAACGAGAAATGAGTGCTTTAGGGTGAACTAGGGGGTGCGCACTCAGAGGGGTTATTTTCAGACGAAAATCAGGCGGCGAAGTAGAGATATTGATTTTTCCTGAGGGCATGAGATACACCATCGTGGAGCCAGGAATTTTGCGCATTTTATGAGCTACTAGCCAAGTGCTTGCGCTGGGTTTTCAACTTTGTCATTTGTATAGGGTATTTCTTTTGATTAGAGAATTGGGTGCGATGCCGTCAGAACGCAACGTATAGGTAGCTGCTATATATCATTCGGAAGCCAGGAAATTTGCGCATTTAATGGTATATACATTGAGTACATTGAATATATGTGTAGGTTTCACCTATAATTTGTGCGGGAACCCGGCGGGTTCCCTCTTCCCACGCCCGGGAAGGGGTAGGGAAGCGGGGAGAGCCAAATTTTTGCGGAACCCTGGCCCGGGAAGGGGTTCCTGCATTCTTCCCGGGTGCCATCACTAGATTTTTCTTGAGGGCTTGAGATACATCATCCTGGTGCTGAGAATTTTGGGCATCTTATGAGCTACTAGCCAAGTATTTGTGGTGGGTTTTCAACTTTGTCATTTGTATAGGGTATTTTTTTTGATTAGAGAATTGGGTGCGATGCTGTCAAAACACAACATATCAGTGGCTGCTATATATCATTTGGAAGCCACAAATTTTGCACATTTATTGGTATATACATTGAGTACATTGAATATAAGTGTAGGTTTCAACTATAATTTGTGCAGCTGTTATGGATACTAACATCTTTACTCAATAGAGTCTGCCCTTGCCTACTCTGAATGTGTCTTAAATGAATATTTTCTGATCTCTGCTAAATGTGAATGCGCGGATTTGTACATTTTGATGTCTCCATGAATAGTACCAAATTCTATTTCTTTTGCGCACTTTATTTCATATTTTTAGCTTAAGAACTCGGCGAGATATCCATTAAATAACTTCAGGCATCGCTTATCTTAAGGTATTACTAACATATTCCGCTTATAGCTCAGCGACGGCTGACTCTATCATGCTGATCAATAGCTTGATCGATAGCCACGCTTCGGGCGTATCTTCTCACCGAGGATCGGCCCGATCCCCGGACTCCTCGCCGAGCTCCAGGCCGAAGATCGAACTGATCTGATTGACTGATCAGTTCTGATCTGACTCACACACTGAGTCAATGGACCCAGCTACCCTTAATTAGAAGGCTCTATGACTCACTGAGATGTTGGCTCTGATCCATGTATATAGTTCATATTATTAATATATCAAACAACCAATAGCATACACTGATCCAGTGATGCCACCGATCTACACCCAGTCATTACTCTAAACCATCCTGTATGGGGATAGGGTGATCCCCATATAGCCAGAACTCTCCTTAGAGATTGGCTTGGCATGACTGTCTCTATTTGGCTCATCCAGGCTTCCCTCAGGGTATAAAAGAACCCTGCAGGAGACCCTTGCAGAGCCACCTCCTATCACTACCCACCCGATCGGTCTTGTGTGCTTTGGTTTGTGTTTCTCTTATCTCTTATCTCTTGTGTGATCTACTGTATCTAATAAGTGGGAATCCTAGTACCTGATTAGATACATCTGTGTGATTCTGTATATATAGACTTGTGCTTAAATTAGCGTATAAATAAGTACCTGCCAGTTGTGGGAGTTAAGTACCAATTTGGTGTGAGGAAATATACGCATTAGGCGCACCCCATCCATCCATATTAAGCTATCGCTTAAGTATAGACTAAGTTCAGTAATAGTATAGTCCAAGCGACTAGGGCTGAACTATAATAAGTATATCTAAGGGAACCTGACCGCTGTAGTCTTGCTCTTTGTATATTATATTAAGTCAGTTTACACTGTGAAAGGTTAAGACCATCTAAGTGTTACTTGATAATCTCTGAGATCTTATATTAGCCTTCCTATCAAATCTAGGAAGTATTGTTTACTATTGGAGTACTAACCAACTACATTGCTTCAGCTCCAGATATCCAACTGTACTCCAACCCATAACAGCAGGAACTCAGCGGGTTCCCTCTTCCCATGCCCAGGAAGGGGTAGGGAAGTGGGGAGAGTAGAGATGTTGCCCCAGAATCCGTCTGCCAGAAAAATACAGAATTCTGGATCTGCCTCCGTCAAAATTCCGGCATGCCAGAGCAGGAGACGGAGCAGGAATCAGTTTGGAATGCCATTTCTTGGCCAGGAATCCGTCTATTCTGGCACCCTGCAGGAATCCGGCAGTTCCTGCAACTGGCAGCTGCAAAGATAATTTTGGAACCCACCACATCATATATCTGACAGCACAGTAAAATGCGCAAAACTCACAGCTTTCAAGCGGTATCATACACATGTGTTAGAAAAAAGTTCCTGGGTCAATCGCTAGCCAAATACATGCAGAAAATAATCAGGGTTAAGCGGCCATGTGGAGACTTTGATAGTATTGGTCAATTAATGGTTTTATGTATATGAAACAATGCGCACAAGCCAGGGGAGTCCAATGGTACTTCTCACTAAGTCACCAGCGCTCCCTATGTGGAGATATCAGCGAAATAGGGGGGAAACCCCTGATCAGTGCCACAAGCACTAGTGAATCCAACTGTGCAAACCTTGCTCCCCTGGTGTCCATATGTGCGATCCATATAGTAGATGCGGTATACAAAAAAAACAGCCAATTTGAAGCAGTATTGGTGGGTGAAACATAAGGTAGAAGCCTCCTGAGAGCAGGAAACTGTACTCAGCACATCTCCAGCCTCAGAGACCCATTTTGAGCAGAATTGCATGAGACAGATTTACTCAGCAACCCAGATTACCCCTGTTCGCATGGCTAGAGCGCCTAGTTATGTTGGAGAAACTGTCCCAGAGCTGTACTTACACTGTTTCAGCAGTTTGTGTGCAGCATTTGCCTGCACCACACTCAGTTTACCATACTCCGCCCCCTCTACAAATTAGATACACATGCTAATAAGGGTTTATGATGGCCAGGAATTGATTCGCAGTGTTAGAAATAGCCAAATTTGCCTCCTTGAGCGAGAAGCAAGGTGAGCGCATGTGGGGGATTATTTTTGAGACAAAGATGCCGCTGCGCTGCGCTCAACTGAATTTTTAGGTATACACTTCCTAATATGAATCATCTCCTTGGAATTACGCGCATTTTATGGGCGATACATCAAGTGTTTGTGATGGGTTTGGAGGAGGGCCAATTCTCAGTCCCCCCTTTCCAGATCATCAAACAGCCTGCGATTCCCCCCCTGTACATATCCATGATACATGTTGCATACCATTCGATAGCTGAGAGCAGCGCGCACGTTTTAAGCTATACTACATGTAATTTGGAGCACCTTTGATAAATGTCAGTAGCAGGAGCTCCTCCACTCCTGCAGTTCCTGCAACCCTGCCAGAATTCTGCCCGGAATCCGGCTTCTGGCAGCTGGAGACGGAGCCGGAGCAGGAATCAAAAATTTCCGCCAGAATCCGCCTGCAGGAGACAGTTTCCTGCAAAATTCTGGCACAACATCTCTAGGGGAGAGCCAAATTTTCAGGGAACCCTGGCCCAGGAAGGTGCTCCTGCATTTTTCCCAGGTGCCATCACTACTGTGGTCCTTGCATTTCTGTATATGGGGGTTGTTGAGGGTTCACCCTCTGGTCAGGTTCTTCCTTATCTTGAGTGACCATGTCTGTGATTCATTGTTCTACAGTCTCCCCTCATTCCTTTAAGTGCATGAGCCAATTTTTTGAGTTCTACTTTGCTGCTGCTTGTGCTTATAAGATCGTATTGAGCTGTTTGATTGCTGCTTCCAGTTTTTCTACTTGTCTGGTTAGGTTCTTTGTAGCGCCTTCTATTTGTTAGGCTATTTGTGCTGCCACATATGAGTTGTTTACTGCTCTGGTGGCCTCCCCCTGTATCAGTTTGCAGGTTGCTTTTTGTTCTTCAATAAGCTTTCTGTTTGACTCTGCTGCCTCAACTGATTTTTGTACTTCCTGCAGGACATTATGCTTCATGGTGGATAGCCCTTGTTGTAGTGCTAATGCAATTCTTTGTATAGGGTTATTTACTGGAGGTACCAGGGTCCATTCTCTGGGTGTTTGCTGAGCTACATTCCCTTCCTGGTTGCCATAAGTAATGGGTGGTTGTGTTTGTTGTTCTTGAAAGGCTTCCTCCCTTGTTCCTGTAATATACAGGTCATTTTATCAACCTTGTCAACTGAGTCACCTATAGTGGGGGGTGGTGGCACTCCTTGTGAGATATGAATGGTCCTTTGGGTTTGAGGATGTATCATTTGCAGTTGGTCTTGAGGCATTCCTCTAGGCATTCCTTGTAGCATGGTATCCGCTGAGCCTGCAGAGACTGGTGGGGTGGTTGGTTGCGTCACCAGTGGTGTGTTAGATGTTCTGCTCATTACTCTTGTTAAACTTCTCCCAGTGAATAAGAGGTCCATCAGGAAAAACCCCCCTGTGCCATGAGCCACACATGTTATGGGTTGGAGTACAGTTGGATATCTGGAGTTTAAGCAATGTAGTTGGTTAGTACTCCAATAGTAAACAATACTTCCTAGATTCGATAGGAAGGCTGATAAAAGATCTCAGAGATTATCAAGTAACACTTAGATAGTCTTAACCTTTCACAGTGTAAACTGACTTAATATGATATATAAAGAGCAAGACTACAGCGGTCAGGTTCCCTTAGATATACTTGTTATAGTTCAGCCCTAGTCGCTTGGACTATACTATTACTAAACTTAGTCTATACTTAAGCGATAGCTTAATATGGATGGATGGGGTGCGCCTAATGCGTATATTTCCTCACACCAAATTGGTACTTAACTCCCACAACTGGCAGGTACTTATTTATACGCTAATTTAAGCACAAGTCTATATATACAGAATCACACAGATGTATCTAATCAGGTACTAGGATTCCCACTTATTGGATACAGTAGATCACACAAGAGATAAGAGATAGAGAAATACAAACCAAAGCACAAGAGACCGATCAGGTGGGTAGTAAGAGGAGGTGGCTCTGCAAGGGTCTCCTGCAGGGTTCTTTTATACCCTGAGGGAAGCCTGGGTGAGCCAAATAGAGACAGTCATGCCAAGCCAATCTCTAAGGAGAGTTCTGGCTATATGGGGATCACCCTATCCCCATACAGGATGGTTTAGAGTAATGACTGGTGTCATAAGCCGCGCACATGACCTCTATCTTTTCTCGTGGCTTACACACTATATAAGCCATTCACTTCTTTTCTCCCCCTTAATAAGGCTGATTGGCGTATTAACTAAGCCTCCACATGGATGCTTACTGATCAAAGCTATCTTTAGCACGCACCACATGGATGCCTACTGATCAAGGCTATGTGTAGTACGCATACAGTCTTCTTGGACTATTCTTAGCTACGCTCTACTTTTAGACACACTTTCTTTTAGAAACACGTACTATCTTTAGCTCATGTATTCTTGGAACTGTACGCACAGACCATGTACCCATGAGTCTAAATACTTGGTGTGCAAGCTGCTCCAAGACCAGCTTGCTCTACCTCGTCGATCTCCCCTCAAGGGTGATAACTACTAAGAGATATACATAAGACTTATACAGTCAAGACTCAACTATTGATACTAGGTCCTATTAACTTAGGTACTTAGTAATACACTGCAAGCCACGAGTCAATCACAGTCTCTCCAAGAGATGGGTGCCTTCGACGTCCTACTTGCTAGATGAACAGAGGACTATACTCCTAAGACTAAGAGGCTCGATACCCTACACAGGGCTGTCATCGACGCTTCCACACTTGACCACATCTACGAACAGCCACAGGAGGCTGCCACGCATCAGGCTAGGATCCGACGCCAACGCCGTTGTATCCAGAACAGAAAGTAAAACACCCTTAGAAACGAGGGCTGTGACAACTGGGTGTAGATCGGTGGCATCACTGGATCAGTGTATGCTATTGGTTGTTTGATATATTAATAATATGAACTATATACATGGATTAGAGCCAACATCTCAGTGAGTCATAGAGCCTTCTAATTAAGGGTAGCTGGGTCCATTGACTCAGTGTGTGACTCAGATCAGTTTGATCTTTGGCCTGAAGCTCGGCGAGGAGTCCGGGGATCAGGCCGATCTTCGGTGAGAAGATACGCCCAAAGCGTGGCTATCGATCAAGCTATTAACCAGCAAGATAGAGTCAGCCGTCGCTGAGCTATAAGCGGAATATGTTAGTAATACCTTATGATAAGCAATGCCTGAAGTTGTTCAATGAATATCTCGCCGAGTTCTTAAGCTAAAAATATGAAACAAAGTGCGCGAAGAAGATAGAATTTAGTAAAGTTTATAGAGATATAAAATTGTACAAATTGGCGCATTCACATTTGCAAGAATTCAGAAAATATTCATTTGTAGCGCATTCAGAGTAGGCAAGGGCAGACTCTATTAAGTAAAGATGTTAGTATCCATAACAACACACATGACCTCCTTTTCCTTTCTCATGGCTTACACACTTGATAAGCCACTAACTTCCTTTCTTCTACTGAATTAGACTGATTAGTTTATTAACTAAGCTTCCACATGGACGCTTACTGATCAAGGCTATCTTTAGCTTGCATACAGTCTTCTTGGACTACTTTTAGTCACACTTATTTCAAGACATACCTTCTTTTAGAACTACGCACTATATTGAGCTCATGTATTCTTGGAACTGTACACACAGACCATGTACCCATGAATATAAATATTTGGTGTGCAAGCTGCTCTCAGACCAGCTTGCTCTACCTCGTCAATCTCCCCTCAAGGGTGATAACTACAGTGGGCCACAAATCAAATGGGACACGTGACCCGCCCTCAGAGCAACAGCCACAATGTGCAAGGGAGGGATATTGTCAGGCGTATGTATTAGTAGAATACGCAGCAGTATGCTATAAAATATATGTTTCAGATTTTCAGAGCAACAGGCCAGCTCTGTGGTGAGATAGCCCTTGGACAATGCAAGTGTGTTATGACCAGCCACACGGCCGTAACACCAAACTGCCCGGCGCTTAGCCACCTCCACCCGCACTAGGGTCCTGACATTGGTCAAATTTGCTCAAATTAAACACGCAAAATGAATATTATATACAAATCAAACATTGGCACCAAATATCAGCTTGTTCTGATGTCTTACCATGGAGTTATAGGTAAGCAAATATACCAGGCTAAACCCTCCCCTACCTCAAGTTTCACCACTTTTGGGGGATACCAGCTGGTATGTATGAGTTCTATACGCATATAAGGAATGCTTCAGCAAAAACAGCTGGGTCTACATAGAGTTTGACTCTACTGTAGGTCTACTGTAGGTGTTTGGCTCTACACAGGTCTATAGGTCAGACAAACACTCTACTAAGACTATACCTGAAATCATCAATTCTCCTGATGAGTTGTTCATTAGTATATTGTTTATCTATGGTAACAGCTGATGTTTCTTGGCCAATAACTCAAGGACAAGTGGTAATAAACACCAAATATCTCATGTGTATGAGTGGCTCTACTCAAAAACTGCTGGGTTTGGGAAAGTAATTTGCATTTTTCTCACTCATCTTTGACTCTGATAGACTCATAGTGGTATTGATAGCCTTCTGTAAGCCTAGCGCATCTGCTGACAAATTTTTGCAAATTTGAAACTAATGCATAGAGGTTGATGGCGCCCTGAGTAAGCCAAGACATTCAGGCACCAGTGCTCCTAAGGGAGATGGATGCACCCACCCTCTTTATAGTTAGCCACAGCAGTATATGGGTGGGCTCAGAAAATAGAGCAGAATTCCAGCTCCGGAACCGTATATAAATAATCTGTAGCGAAAAGTGTGCCAGGGAGATCGCAGGCATACAATGTTCAAAAAATATTGAGCAAAAAGCGCACCTATCCTTCACCAGCAAAACTACTTCAAATCCTACACTAAATAATATCATTCGAATCGCACTGGCATACTGAGTCTCATGGTATCATTCATCAGCGCCATAAACCCCTGGACAACGCGTGAAGGGGGGATTACAGGGGCGTTTACCCCTGAAAACGCCACACACACTAGTGAATGCGACCGTCCAAATGTTGCTCCCCAGCGCAATTTTGGTGCGAGGCATCTCAGGAAGTTCACATACCAAGTTTGAGCAGGCTTGGACGCGTTTAAGGAGCTGAAAGAGGGGAAACATACCCCTAAAAGCGAAAGTTTGGGTTGAAACCCCTATTCTGCAGGAAGGAATGGATTTGAGCTCTTCTGGATGTCACAGATGTGCTCCATCACGAAACTGGTGGCAGCATGACCAAGCATGGGAATAACTGAGAATGTACCATAGAAATGAGAATGTCAAAAATCATGCTATACAGATTGGAAGCCCTTGCGATGGACCTACGAAATTTGTCAGGAATGAGTTCAGCTCCCATCATTCCCCTTTAGGTATTTGGTGCATAATATACCAGGATGGTGCGGACATTGCCATGTATCACCATGAACCGCCATGATGACCAACAGGAGCATATTACAATCAATTTTTTCATCTCCCAGCCCTTTGTTTTGTCAATATTTGTGTTTCTTCTATTTTATTGCATATATGCTGTTGAGCAGGTGTGTATGCATGATTCTCATATTATGACAAAGCGACTATAGAGAGCACACAAGAATTGTATGACAACCGGTTCCACCTAATCTAAACAAATGGCGGCAATGTTACATTGGACCGAAATGACGAGAGTATGGTGAAGCTCTTGGAACTCCAGTGGTCTAACGCAAAGAACGTCCAGTAGACAAGTGTGATATTATTGGCATTCACCAGGAACGGCTTACCGCTAACTAGTCTGACAACAAGTACCCTCTGGTCAAACACTAAGCTCAATACATACGTGATGAGCAAAAGGGCTGCGAAAACAAGAGAGCTTACCTGAAAGGTAGCTGTGGGGCCAAAAATTTGAGTCTGTTTGAGCGTGCCACTTCAAGATCCAGTCAATGGTGTTCGCTCTACGACGCGCAGAGTCATCTCAAAAGGCATGGGAGAGGGAACTTAGCATTTTGACAAGCCCTTGGCTACCAGTTCTTATATATCCATCATCGGAATTTGTACATGGCTGGTATGTCGAGCTGAAGTTAAAAATTTCAGTGGAGCACATAGAATAATCTTGAAGGTCACAGGCTGGCACAGCGTATGGCTGGCAATTTGATATATTCGGCTAGCCATTCTACAGGTTATAGCAGGATGTTGGTCTAATTACAATGGTACCCAAATGATGTTTATTTTTGGACTTGTTGAAGGATCTGTGCTCATTGGTACACCATGCGGGTTCTGATTTGTAACTGTGTCTGTCGACCTGAATTTTCGGCCCCATCATCTTCGTGAATTGCGTGTGTTTATAATGAGTGTTCAGGCCGTTGTATGACAGTTTCATTGCATTTCAAACCAATCCTGCCACCGGTTTCGTGATGTCAGAGCGCCTGATTACCCTAATCAGCATGTGTACTTTTTTTTATCCATTCATCTTCGTGTGGTTGAAGTGTGCAGACCCCGAGGGGAGACAGCTTCGCTCTGTGGGAGTCATCTGGCCTATTTTTTAGGATAGGCACCTAAAAAAATAGGCAGGTCAGTTTTGTGTTCAGTGTGTGTAAGCTGGGATATCAGAGTGTCTCAGCAAGAAATATCATTTCTGACTCAAGCAAGTTGACAGAACTGCTCAATTCAGCAGTAATTGAGAGATATTGTGAATAGCATAAAATAGGCTGATAATCTCTATTTAAATAAGCAAAAACCAATCAAAAGGAACCACCTAGCCTTCACCTATTTTTTAGACCTCTCCTTCCCAAAAAGGAAATGTACAAGATTTGGCCAAGAGGAGCCCTTAGCCCTGAAAGTACCAAAACTTCAATCAGAACTTGATTCCAACATGAATTGATTGAGAAACAAGCAAAACAGTCCACACAACTTGAAAATAATCGCATCTCCAAACAAAAAGCATGAATTTCTCTGCGGTTTACTTAACAATTGCCAATCTGATTGAGCTTACATCACTTTTGGACCAGCCTGCAACTTTCATGAATTTGAAATTGCACAGCATATGATGTCATATATTTGACTGATTAGATCAATTTCCTTATCTAGCCATTAATTCTTTTTCCCTTGTGCACCAAGTGGACCATATGCTATAAAGTACCCCTGGGCATGATGTTCAGGCCACACACAGAGGCAGAGGGAGGGGCATGTGTGGTGGACCCAGGACAAGGCAGAACTTTGCAGCATTGGAGCAGAGTGACAAGGTGCCTTGTGACATGACCATTTTGATGTCACATGTTTGTCCATCTGATGTCACAACTCATATATTGCCTAATTCAGACAAGACTTAATCACTTGCCTTATTTGGAATTCACCTGTTTATTATTGTACTTGTTCAGTGGCAGTAGTTTACATTTGTAGCTTCATACAGTATCATGTGTTATTCTTGCTGGTAATTGTGTGCAAACTCTCTCTGGTATGGCATTTAAAACATGTACAAAATATCTATAAAAATAGGCAGAAACAACTCAAAAGGTACCACCTAGTACTAATACCTATCTCTATAGGCTATAATAATGAGTCAATAATGCCTATTATTTGCAAACAGATGCTCTATAAAACAGGCAACTTTCACCTATTTTGGACACCTAATAAATAGGTATTTTGGGTTGCACAGAGCTTCCACCCAGGTGGATGCTGACCAACTGGTTCACCTGGATGCTGAGTGTCTACGAAGTAGATAAGAAACATTCTGGGGGCTTGAACAGTCTCTGAATCCATTCGCAGTAGTAGATTCGTCTGGTTTGCAGCTGCTGAGGCTGCAACAGGGGGGGAGCGACGCCAAGATCATTATTTCCAAGCAAAAACAGGTGCGTACGGCTTCTATATTCATATATTCAATGGGAGAAAAGCACTACAATAAAGCCACGATTTTTGCGCATTTAATAGGCACTAGAGCAAACACTCCGGATAACTTTTACATTTAGTCCCCCCTTTTGAGCACTTGTGCCAAACGGTGTTCGGCAAATAAGTCGTCAGATTTTGAGTGAGACATAGCATGTATGGTACCGTTTGAGAGCCAGAATTCTTCTCCATTTGATTCAATTTTCAGGCGCAGGCCTCATGTATACTATGTACATCAGCCGGACTACAGCATTGACTTAGCGGCACTTGAGCGCTGCGTGAAATCGGTCATGTGACCCAGGTTGATGTTTGTTGCTTGCAACAACAGAGGTCATGTGACCCACCAACCCGCCCAAGCTCCCAACCTAGAGATGTCGTGCCAGAATTTTGCAGGAAACTGTCTCCTGCAGGCGGATTCTGGCGGAAATTTTTGATTCCTGCTCCGGCTCCGTCTCCGGCTGCCAGAAGCCGGATTCCGGGCGGAATTCTGGCAGGGTTGCAGGAACTGCAGGAGTGGAGGAGCTCCTGCTACTGACATTTATCAAAGGTGCTCCAAATTACATGTAGTATAGCTTAAAACGTGCGCGCTGCTCTCAGCTATCGAATGGTATGCAACATGTATCATGGATATGTACAGGGGGGGAATCGCAGGCTGTTTGATGATCTGGAAAGGGGGGACTGAGAATTGGCCCTCCTCCAAACCCATCACAAACACTTGATGTATCGCCCATAAAATGCGCGTAATTCCAAGGAGATGATTCATATTAGGAAGTGTATACCTAAAAATTCAGTTGAGCGCAGCGCAGCGGCATCTTTGTCTCAAAAATAATCCCCCACATGCGCTCACCTTGCTTCTCGCTCAAGGAGGCAAATTTGGCTATTTCTAACACTGCGAATCAATTCCTGGCCATCATAAACCCTTATTAGCATGTGTATCTAATTTGTAGAGGGGGCGGAGTATGGTAAACTGAGTGTGGTGCAGGCAAATGCTGCACACAAACTGCTGAAACAGTGTAAGTACAGCTCTGGGACAGTTTCTCCAACATAACTAGGCGCTCTAGCCATGCGAACAGGGGTAATCTGGGTTGCTGAGTAAATCTGTCTCATGCAATTCTGCTCAAAATGGGTCTCTGAGGCTGGAGATGTGCTGAGTACAGTTTCCTGCTCTCAGGAGGCTTCTACCTTATGTTTCACCCACCAATACTGCTTCAAATTGGCTGTTTTTTTGTATACCGCATCTACTATATGGTTGGCACATATGGACACCAGGGGAGCAAGGTTTGCACAGTTGGATTCACTAGTGCTTGTGGCACTGATCAGGGGTTTCCCCCCCTATTTGTCACAACCCTCGTTTCTAAGGGTGTTTACTTTCTGTTCTGGATACGACAGCGTCGGCGTCGGACCCTAGCTTGATGCGTGGCAGCCTCCTGTGGCGGTTTGTAGATGTAGTTGAGTGTGGAAGCGTCAATGACAGCCCTGTGTAGGGTATCGAGCCTCTTAGTCTTAGGAGTATAGTCCTCTGCTTGTCTAGCGAGTAGGCCGTCGAAGGCACCCGTCTCTTGGAGAGACTGTGATTGACTCGTGGCTTGCAGTGTATTACTCAGTACCTAAGTTAATAGGACCTAGTATCGATAGTTGAGTCTTAAGTGTATAAGTCTTATGTGTATCTCTTAGTAGTTATCACCCTTGAGGGGAGATCGACGAGGTAGAGCAAGCTGGTCTTGGAGCAGCTTGCACACCGTGTATTTATACTCATGAGTACATGGTCTGTGCGTACAGTTCCAAGAATACATGAGTTAAAGATAGTACGTGTTTCTAAAAGAAGGTGATTTAAGAATAGGGCATAGCTAAGAATAGTCCAAGAAGACCGTATGCGCGCTAAAGATAGCTTTGCTCAGTAAGCATCCATGTGGAGGCTTAGTGATACGCCAATCAGTCTTACTAAGTGGAAGAAAGGAAGTTAGTGGCTTATACAGCGTGTAAGCCAGGAGAAAAAGATAGAGGTCATGTGTACGGCTCATGACATTACCCCCCTCTTAAGGGCGAGTCTTAGGGGACATGAGACGAGCGAACAAGACGAAAGTTCGTGGAGGATAGATTGAAAGAAAAAGGACATAAAGGGATTACAAAATTTTGTTGAGTCCGTAAAAAAAATTGTCCGTATTAGAAATCAGCAGGCGGGAGGTGGGACTTGATATTGTGGCTACCGTTGGGGGCTTCTGCTCCCCAGACTTCTTCCTTCAGTTTGACCCATTCCTCGTCCTCGTCCACAGGCTCGAGTAAAAGATCCGCCATATCTACCGAGAGATCTTCATTGCCCTTGTCCCAGGCCTTTTGGTCCAGCCAGTCCAGAAGCTCCCTCTTTGACCATTTCTCCTTCTCCACCAATTCAATGACCTCCTCAAAGGTGATTTCCTTGAGGACTTCTTGGTAGGGTTTGGAGATGTCGGGTGCCTGGCACCATTCCTCGACCGCCTTTGCTATGATGGCCATTTTTTGTCCCTTGTCGTCAATGGACCTAATCCACCCCTCCTTCATCTCTTCTATGTCACTCAACCAGAACCACCATTCCGTCGAGTCCTCCACCCATTTTGGTACTGCCTCCCTTTTTCCTTCCCTTTCCCATTCCTCCAACCTCCTAATGAGGTGATGCGTACTGAGACTATTTGACGAGCTCTTGATTGCCCGTGTATTCTCCTTCATTGTTTCCGTATAGTCCCGGTACCAGCTCATTCCCTTTAGTTTCCTCACCCCTCCACCAAGTGTTCGACTTCGTCCCCTATCCACTCCTCTATTACAAATATTTTAGTGGCCTGCATGGCTTCGTCCAACTCGGGTCGGGGTCCCTTTCCAATCCAGTAAAGATTACCCCGTTTGGGGCATTTGAGGGTGTGGGTCCCAATCCATTTGCAGTCCCACCGTTCCCCCATGGGGATGTAGTCAAGGGTGACAGTGGGGTCGAGGGACTTTGCAAAGTCCAAGCTTCGGATGAAGCTGTCGCATCGCCTAATGGCGTCCTGGTAGCTATAGAGTCTATTGCCATCATGGCCCCATGTGAGTTTATGTGACACGCGTTGCTTTCCCCATACTGACTTGGGGGCGTGGTTTGCAACAACCTGGGCATTGCGGGGGTCGTATCGGACGTTGGTGGCCTTGGCCGACTTGTTGATGCAAGTTGGGGCCATTGTGGAGGAGGAGGTAGTGTAAAAGAGTTTGTTGATTGTGATGGTGGTTCAGGAGTAGAGCTGAAGCTGCTGGTGGTGAAGTTTGAGGCTTTTCCCCCCACTCTTTTATACTTTTCTTTGTTCGGTTTGTAGTTCTTTGGTAAAGGAGCTTTGGGGTGTTGTTCAAGTAAATCTTCTATGATTTGGGGTAGTCCAGCTATTTTTTCAGCCCTTTCCATTGTGTCTTCTATCGGATCATACCCCTTCCACCTGATTTGGTAGTATAGACCGTTCTTCCGTTGTTCCCATGCAACCACATGGTCCACTTCATATTCTTCTTCTCCTTCTTCTGTCAAAATTGGGGGTGGTCTTGCTTGACGTCTGTGAAAGTCCTTGTCTTCTGTGAAGGGTGCAAGAAGGTTGATGTGGAACACATTGTGTATCTGCATGGTTTTTGGAAGTTCTAGCCAGTAAGCATGTGAGGAGATCTTTTCTGATATGACAAAGGGCCCTAATTTCTTGTTGTCCAGCTTCTTTGAGGGTCGCCTCGTGGTGATGTTCCGGCCCACTAGCCATACTTTGTTCCCTACTTTGTATTCACGTTTTGGGTCACTTTCTTTTGATCTGTAGAATTCCATGGAGGCTATGACCTCATCCCATATTTATTGCATAGAGTCCGCCATGTCGGCGGCATTAGGTGCATTGACTTCTAGATCTACAAGATCCCATCTGGGGTGTAGTCCATAGATTGTCTCGAAGGCTGTCTTCCCTGTGGCGGAATTGACTTGGTTGTTATGGCAGAATTCTGCTATTGGTAGCCATCTGACCCAATCGTCTTGTCTATAATTGCAAAAGCTTCTTAAGAAGCCTTCTAGCCATTGGTTGGTTCTTTCCGTTATTCCATCAGTTTCTGGGTGGAAGGCTGTGGAGAATTTGGGGTTGATACCTAGTTTGGCATAGAGGGCTTTCAAAAATTGGCTATTGAAGGTCGGCCCTCTGTCTGACACAGTTGTCTTGGGTAATCCATGTAGTTTCCAGACTTCCTTGATGAAAAGGTCGGCTACTCCCTCTGCATTGGTGCTTTCAAGGCAAGGGATGAAATGTGCTTGCTGAGAGAAGCAATTGATTACTACCAGTATACTATCCATGCCCTGTGATCCAGGGAGCTTGACAATGAAGTCATAAGCGATGTCTTCCCAAGGTTTTTGGGGTATTGGTAAAGGTTTTTGGGGTGAGTATTGTTTGTGACCTTTACTCCTTTGACAGATTTCACATGTTTCGACAAATCGGTTGACTTGTTGTTTCATAGCCGGCCAATAGTATCTTCTAGATATGAGTTCCAAAGTTCTGGCTTGTCCCCGATGGCCAGCTATTGGGTTGTCATGGTGCATTTCCAGGATGGCTAGTCGTATCTCTTTGTTTTCAGGGATTACTATTCGTCCCTCGTACCATAGGAGGTCTTCCTTCCATTCGTACTTGTCATATTGTTTCCTAATAGAAGGTGGGAGTTCTTCCTTTTTCTTTGTGCTTTTGATAAGGGTTGTTAGGGACTCATCGTCGCTGAGGCTTTCCCTAATCATAGAAATGATGTCGATTTCTATATTTGCCTTGAAGCCCTTGAATCGTTCGGCATTGATCATGATCTGCTGGGGATTTGGGATATCCTCATGGTCATGTCTTCTTGACAGGGCGTCTGGTTTATTAGACATTTTACCAGGCCTGTAGTGGATTTCAAAGTTGAAAGAAGCAAGTTCCATATGCCATCTGGCATGCCTTCTGTTGAAGGTTTCTGCATTTTTCCATCTTTCTAGATTTTGGTGGTTGGTGAAGACAGTCACAGGTAATATAGTCCCTTCAAGGTATATGCGCCAATGTTTTAATGATTCCACAATGGCGAGTAATTCCTTGTTGGCGGTATCATAGTTTCTTTGTGCGTCGTTGTAGCTTTTGGATAAGTATGCTACTGGATGGAGGTATCCATCTTTGCCTCGTTGACTAAGTATAGCTCCTATGGCTATTCCTGATGCATCAGTTTCCAAGGTAAAAGGTTTATTGGGGTCAGGATGTATTAGTACTGGATCTTGGCTGACCCGTTTCTTGATTTCCTCAAAAGCTTGTTGGCATTCCTGATTCCATTCAAATCTGGTGTCCTTTTTTGTTAGGTCATGTAATGGTCTGGCTATCTTGCTAAATTTGGCTATGAACCTCCTGTAGAAGTTTACAAAGCCAAGGAAGGCCTGGATTTCCTTTATTTTTCTGGGTGCGCCCCATTCCATGATTGCTTTAATTTTTTCTTCTTCCATGGAAATTCCTTCAGGGGTAATTACCAACCCAAGAAAGCTGACCCTCTTGACAAAGAATTCGCATTTGGATAGTTTGGCGTAAAGGTTGTTTTCTCTTAGAATCTTGAGTACTTCTTTGACATGTTTTGCATGGTCCTCTTCCTTTTCTGAGAAAATGAGGATATCATCCATGTAGACTACTACTGTGACACCTAGAAGGTGTCTGAAGATGTTGTTCATCATTCTTTGGAGGACAGCTGGGGCGTTCTTGAGTCCAAAGGGCATGACTAGGTATTCGTATATTCCATAAGCTGTCCTGAAAGCAGTTTTCCATTCATCGCCTTCCTTGATACGGATGTTATTGAATCCCCATCTAAGGTCTAATTTCGAATAGATCTTAGCATTCTTGACCTGGTCGACAAGTTCCACCTGGAGAGGCATAGGAAATTGATCTGGTATAGTGATGTTGTTGATCTTCCGGTAATCCGTTACTAGCCTTAAGGATCCATCCTTCTTTTTGACAAAGAAGCAAGGTGAGGCTATAGGGGATTTGCTAGGCCGGATTTTTCTGTCAGCCAGTTCTTGATCAATGAATTCCTTTATTGTTCTGCTTTCAATTGGTGAGAGGGGATATACTTTTGCTGGTTTTGGAAGATCTGATCCTTCCTCAAAGTTTATGTTGCAATCGAAGGACCAATGTTCTGGGAGCTTCTTGAAGAGTTCTTCGCTAAAGATGTCAATGAATTCCATGAATTCTTCTGGTATAGTAGGTAGATCTTTTCCGGCTTTGGCGGTGATGGGCCTTCCTTTCCATGAAATTTCTAGGGTCTTCCAATTTATGTCCGGGTCGGCTTCTTGTAGCCAGTCTAGCCCTAGGATCATATCGGTGTCTCCTACATCCATCACAAAGAACGTCATGTCGAAGGTCCATCCTTCAATTTCTACCTCTAGGGTTGCTTTATTCTTTATTTTGTTTGGTAGTTCTTTACCGTCTATGGCAATTACTGTTCGTGGATTGACTAGGGGTATCAGCGGAATTTTGTTGTTTTGGGCAAAGTTGATGTCTAGGAAGTTTTTTGAAGATCCAGAGTCGATTAGAGTGGGGATAGGGTCCATGATTCCTTTGACCATTGTAAAGATAGACGCAGTTTGTTCGGATTTCTTGAGGTATAATACACGCTTCTTTCTTTTCTGATTCTTGGTCAAGGGTTTCTGGGCAGGTACTGACATGGACTCAGCCTGCTGTTCTAGTTTTCCGACTCCAAGTCAGAGGATTTCTCTTCTTCCTTTACTTCTTCAATCTTCACCTCCTTTCCTTTGACAGCTTGAGTTTCTTGTTGCCATTCCTTGAATTTGCATTCTCTCATGTGGTGTCCCCTTCTTCCGAATTTGATGCATCTTCCTTCTTCTCTTCTCTTTTGGATGACTTCGGACGGCACTATTCCTACTTTGGCTTGGGTCGTTCTTGGTTGGAATTTCCTTTCTTGATTTCCTGAGGAGCCATTATCTCTTAGACTTCTTCCAGTGAATAGAAGATTGTCTATCCTAATAGAGACTTCCATCCATTTTTCTAAGGAGAATGTAGATGTATCTTGGGTGATGGTTGCCTTTAGAAGTTCCTGTTGGACGTTATTCTTAAGGCCTTTCTTGAAGACATCTATGAAGGCATGTTCGTCCCAATCTAATTCCTGCATAAGGGTGCGGAAGGCGGTTACATAGTGTTGTGCTGATCCTGTTTGTTGAAGTTTATGAATGTTCTGAATCGCCCTTTCCTTTTTCATGGGATCTGAGAAGGCAAGAAGGAAGGCGTTCTTTAGAGCATTCCAGTTTGCAAGGTATTCGTGTGGTTCTTTGTCAAGGATTTTCCTAAGCAGGGGCTTGGCCCATTTGGCTGCTTCTCCTTCTCCCATGTTAGTGAGGAAAGTAGCCATTTTCCGGTTGTTGTCAAAGGCAGTACCGTAGTCATTGAAGTAGATTTCCATTTTCATGAGGAAGATTTCCGCTTCTTGTCCTCTTTTCCCATTAAATGCTTCAGGTTTCTTGGCTCTAGCTCCTTTTGGGATTTCGTCTTTGGTACTTCCTTCCTTTCTAGGAGGTTTTGGGGTTCTAGGAGGGGGTGTATTTCCCCTTGATGGAGGTCCCGATGGGGGTCCTGGAGGATTATCCCCTGGAAATAGTCCTTGAGGCCTTTTTGGGGCTCGTGCTCGAGAGGATTCGGCTTCTGGTTCCCATTTGTGGTCCTGGTCCATGATATCAATGTTTGAGACCCTTTCTTCTACTGCTTGTAGTGTCTCTTGGAGGGTTTCTGTGTCGGCCTTAAGTTTCTTGATAGCTTCCTCTTGTTTATTCAGGGCAGCTGATACTTGTTTGCCCATAGCCCCCATGGCTACGACTATGGTATCCATTTGTTGACTGAGTTTTTCAATGGCATTCTGGGTCTTTATTTGTTTGTTGTCTCCTAATTGGGCGCTGTTGGCTGCTGTCCATGCATTCTGGGCCACACTCTCTACCTGTTGTTTAATGTTACTAGTCGATGCTTCCATTTTGGAAATGGAATTAGTCATTTGTTGTAGGGTGGTATTGAGTGTTTGTACCCCTGTATCCTGTCGGTTTTCTTGTACTTGTATTTGAGCAGTAATTCCTTCGAGGAGTTGATCCTTGATATCATCTAGCATCCTGACAAAGAATCCTAGTGCAGGGTCTCTTGCTGCTGCTCTTCGGATGTCTTCTATGGGTCCGTTAAGCAGTCTTTCATATTCATCTTCGTTCCCTTCTGGTGGTACTTCTCCAGGTGCTGTTGATGATGAGTGAGGTCTAGGTGGTGTAGGGTTTGCTGGTCTTTCCTCAATCCTAATCTGGGGAGGGGCTTCTATTTGTTCTGTTACTTGTATGGGTCTTTGTGGTATAGGCGCTTTGATGGCATTTGATGTCTGCAACCGGGTTCTTACCCCTGTCAGGGGATGTGCTGAGTACAGGTGTCTTTCTTCCCTTGGGATGTTTGTGGGACCATATCTCCCAGTGGGTAATTCCAAGGGATTTGGTGCATATGGTGGTACTGGGTCAATCTGGTCTTCTATCCCTGCTGTGGGATCGATTGGTACTCTTCTTCTTACAGAGATTATTCCTCCTGGGGATATGCTAGCCCTCGCATTGCAAAAGTGTTCCGGTCCTGTTGTTTGTGCTGTTTCTTCTTGTGTTGCTAAGGGTTCAGTTGTATCTGGGGTTTGTCCTATATCCTCGGAGAGTCTGGATTCATCGGGGTCTGATACTGATTCCACAGTGGTTCGTGGTATAGATCTTCCACCAATGATATCGGCTGCTGTTGCCGTTGACTTGTTTGGATTTCCTTCACCCACAATAATGGTAGGTTCAGCTTGGATGGTTTCGTCAGGATCCGCGTATGATCCTGGTATGCTGACCCGTGCGTGGATAGCATCGGTTGCTTCCGTTGTCATCTGTAATACTTGTTCCCTTAAAGCAGATAGGGATGTTGTGTTGTCTGATCTAGCTACCGACGGCCAGTCAGGGTTATCTACCGGTGGCACTAGTGGTTCTCCTTGAGCCGATTGGCTCCTGGTTACTCTTGATGAAGATCGTTGAGACATAGCCATGGATCAGTGTGAAGCTTGCTCTACAATGTCACAACCCTCGTTTCTAAGGGTGTTTACTTTCTGTTCTGGATACGACAGCGTCGGCGTCGGATCCTAGCCTGATGCGTGGCAGCCTCCTGTGGCGGTTCGTAGATGTAGTTGAGTGTGGAAGCGTCAATGACAGCCCTGTGTAGGGTATCGAGCCTCTTAGTCTTAGGAGTATAGTCCTCTGCTCGTCCAGCGAGTAGGCCCTCGAAGGCACCCGTCTCTTGGAGAGACTGTGATTGACTTGTGGCTTGCAGTGTATTACTAAGTACCTAAGTTAATAAGACCTAGTATCGATAGTTGAGTCTTAAGTGTATAAGTCTTATGTGTATCTCTTAGTAGTTATCACCCTTGAGGGGAGATCGACGAGGTAGAGCAAGCTGGTCTGAGAGCAGCTTGCACACCGAGTATTTATACTCATGAGTACATGGTCTGTGCACACAGTTCCAAGAATACATGAGCTAAAGATAGTATGTGGTTCTAAAAGAAGGTGATTTAAGAATAGGGCATAGCTAAGAATAGTCCAAGAAGACCGTATGCGCGCTAAAGATAGCTTTGCTCAGTAAGCATCCATGTGGAGGCTTAGTGATACGCCAATCAGTCTTACTAAGTGGAAGAAAGGAAGTTAGTGGCTTATACAGCGTGTAAGCCACGAGAAAAAGATAGAGGTCATGTGTACGGCTCATGACACTATTTCGCTGATATCTCCACATAGGGAGCGCTGGTGACTTAGTGAGAAGTACCATTGCACTCCCCTGGCTTGTGCGCATTGTTTCATATACATAAAACCATTAATTGACCAATACTATCAAAGTCTCCACATGGCCGCTTAACCCTGATTATTTTCTGCATGTATTTGGCTAGCGATTGACCCAGGAACTTTTTTCTAACACATGTGTATGATACCGCTCAAAAGTTGTGAGTTTTGCGCATTTTACTGTGCTGTCAGATATATGATGCAGTGGGTTCCAAAATTATCTTTGCAGCTGCCAGTTGCAGGAACTGCCGGATTCCTGCAGGGTGCCAGAATAGACGGATTCCTGGCCAGAAACTGGCATCCCAAGCTGATTCCTGCCCCGTCTCCTGCTCTGGCATGCCGGAATTTTGACGGAGGCAGAGCCAGAATTCTGTTTTTCTCTGGCAGACGGATTCTGGGGCGACATCTCTAGAACATGGTGTGGTGGGGGATCTGAGAGACGCCGAAGGCAGCTCAAGGATGTGTGACTGGGCCGCCAGCCACACGAGCAGGGCTCGAGGGCAGGCGGCACAACCGTGCCTGTCGGTAGCGGAGGGTGGGCGGGACAAATATAAGTCTGAATAAGTATATTTACCTCTAATGGAACACGCACTTGCCATGGCCGCATGATTCACGCGGCGCTGTCTGTCGTATCATGCTACCTAAGAGTGGTGGAGAGGAGAAAAAAGGTCAATAGTAGGGCACGTGATCGGTCTGGCTCTATTGATCTGCAGCAGAGTATCATGCCTCACGTCTCCGCAGGCTGCGACCTATGTGTGCACAACTTACACTTACGTGCAAAAGAAACAAGCCACCCCAGGTTTTGTAATTACACTGCATACATGGAACAATGTATGCACAACCAATATATAGAATATATAAGGTACCTGGCTAGACTATCCACGCCAAAAATTAGACAAAACAAACTAAATCAGGCAACGCTACAGGGGGGACAACCAAGGGGGGTTCAAGAAGCAAAGGTTCAGCACCATGGTGAAGCACCATGGAGAATATTCAAGAATTTAGCCGGATTGAGACACTTAATAGGATACTATTGCACTTTAGTTTATCCTAAACGGACACGCCGTCGCCGAGATATAGCCCTTGCAAAATTCAGGTTTTGATAGGATTTTGGGTCAACAAAGGCAAATCACTATCAAAACCCGGATTTTGCAAGGGCTATATCTTGGCTATGGCGCGTCTGTATAGGATAAACTAAAGTGCAATAGTATCCTATTAAGAGTTTCAATCTGGCTATATTACTGAAAATTCTCCATGGTGCTTCACCATGGTGCTGAACTTTTGCTCGTTGAACCCCCCTTGGTTGTCCCCCCTGTAGCGTTGCCTGATTTAGTTTGTTTTGTCTAATTTTTGGTGTGGATAGTCTAGCCAGGTACTTTATATATTCTATATAATGGTTGCGCATACATTGTTCCATGTATGCAGTGTAATTACAAAACCTGGGGTGGCTTGTTTCTTTTGCATGTAAGTGTAGGTACTTAGTGTCACTAACTGACTTAGTCAAGAATATAAAGAATTTGACAATGATGACAGGAGGTCAAGTTCTTAGGGAAATCCCTTTGAACTTGACCCTGTTTATATATCATTCATGACACAGCCAAGAATACATATACAAAAACTACAATTGGTCTCTCGATAACACATGAAGACGCGTCAGCGTCTGACTAATGTTCCAGAAAGTTCCATGAGTCACATGATTTGTAAAGTATACCAAAATATAATAGAGAAAAAGTCAGAAAATAGTATTAATGTCGATGAGGCCTTTTGGCTCATGACACTACCCCCTCCTCAAGGTCAGGATGTCGGAGGGCTTGTGGGTTTTCTCGGTGGAATTTTTGGACAGCTCCCATAGCTGTATCCAAATGTTCAAGTGGCTCCCATGTATTTGATTCAGGACCGTAACCCTTCCAGTGGACGAGGTATTGAACCTGGTTTCGTCGTTTACGGGAATCTAGGATTTTTTCCACTTCGTATTCCTCTTCGCCATCTGGGGTTACCTCTGCTGGAGGTTGTGGGGGTTCACAACTGAAAGGATCTTCTCTCTTGATGGATACCAAGGAAATATGGAAAACCGGGTGTACTCGAAGTGTGTGAGGCAACTCGAGTTTAAATGCATGGGTTCCTTCATGCTTTAAGACCTTATAGGGGCCGATTTTTATAGCTGAGAGTTTGGCCACAGGGCGTTCTGTTTTGATATTTTGTGCATCCAGCCATACTTTGTCCCCTACTTTTATATCCTCTGGTGCTCGATGTTTAAGATAGTAATAGTGTTTGATTTTTTCATTAGGTAGAGAGACTGAGGATTGAAGTTCGTCCATTTGTGCTTGGAGTTGATTGGCTCGCTTGTCTGCATGAGGGACGGATTTGTCGAGTTGTTGTCCTACTGAGAACCGCGGGTGGAAGCCATAGCACGCATAGAAAGGCGTTTGATTGGTGGATGCGTTAACACTGTTATTATATGCAAACTCTGCCATGGGTAGGATGCCAGCCCAGTTGTCCTGTTTATAAGCAACGTAGTGATGTAGGTAAACTTCAACAACTTGATTAAGTCGTTCGGCCAATCCGTCTGTTTGAGGTCTAAACGCAGTAGATGATAAAGGTTTGATATCTAATCATTTGTAAAGCTGCTTTCAGAAGGCCGAGTGGAATTGGGGACCGCAATCGGATATAGTTTTCAAAGGTAACCCATGAAGTTTCCAAACGTAAGTGACGAAAAGGTTCGCGATGTCTGCTGCTGATGCACGAGACGTGGTGGGAATGAAGTGTACCATGCGCGTAGAGATGTCGTGCCGGAATTCCGGCGTGTTCCGTCTCCGCTCTAGCTCTGTCAGTTCTTCTCCGTTCAGTACTCAGTGCGCATCGATCGGTAGCTACAAGGTAGGGCTATCCAACGATCCGCTGCAAGTCTTGAACGGAGCAGAACTGACAGAGCTAGAGGGGAGACGGAACGCGCCAGAATTCCGGCACGACATCTCTACATGCGCGACATGCGATCCACGACGGTAAGGATAGCGTCGAACCCTTCTGACTCCGGTAGACCTGTGATTATATCGTAATTTATGTGATCCCATGGTCTAGAGGGTAGTTCGATGGGGTTGAGTAACCCAGGAGGTACTTGGTTGGAATGTTTGTTTCGTATGCATGATTCGCAATTAGAAACATAGGAGTTGATGGATTTCTTGAGCGATTTCCAGTAATATTTCCAATTTATCAACTCTATTGTTCTAAATTGTTGGGGGTGTCCTGCGGCTATATTATCATGTCTGCTTGCTAGGATATCTTTCCTGATTGAATCATCATTGGGAACGTAGATTCTGTTTTTGAACATGAGTAGGCCGTTATCCCATGCCCAGTTTTTGACTTTATCGCTTCTTTGTAGAGCTTCCATGATGTGTGTCAACCGTTCGTCTTGTAAGTATGCGTCACGGATTTGGTCATCCAATACTTCATCTGGCTCAATAGAAGCAATAAAAAGGGTTGGGTCGAGTAGAGCTCAGCTCTCACCCCCCCCTAAAGGTCGGTGTTCATCTTTCCTTGACAAGATAGCTGCTTTTCCATTTGTCCTGCCAGGGCGATATTTTAGTTGGAAATTGAACTCAGACAAGAAACCCGCCCAACAAGCAAGGCGGCCTCTTAAATCCTTTGATGCCTTAAAAGGCTTGAGGTTTTTGTGGTCCGTAATGATTTGGACCGGGAGGGAGGTGCCTTCTAGCAGGTGTCGCCATTCTTTCAAGGCTTTAACAATTGCTAGAAGTTCCTTATGATAAATGTCGTAGTTCCGCTTGGCCGGGGTCATGGCCTTCGATAGGAACGCAACAGGGTGGAGGCGGTCATCTTCTCCGAATTGCAATAGTATTGCTCCAGTGGCAAAATCTGGTGCGTCGCATTCAAGGAAGAATTGTTTGGAGATATCAGGAATAATTAGGACTGGTGCGGACCGCAGTGCCTCTTTGAGTTGTCCAAAAGCTTGTGCACACTCAGTTGTCCATTCACAAGGGTGATTTTTTCGAGTTAAGTTGAATAACGGTGAGGCAATGCGAGAGTAGTCTTTGATGAAGGTCCAATAAAAATTGCAAAACCCAACGAATTCCTGTACCTGTATGACTTTGGATGGGGTTGTCCAATCAATGGCCTTAACTACTTTGGCTGGGTCAACTCAAATCCCTTCTGGGGAGACAATTAGGCCCAAATAGTCAATCTCCTGCATGTTGAAGAAACATTTTGCAAGGTTACAGTACAAATTGTGCTTCTGCAAACGGGCTAGTACTTCACAAACATGCCCTTTGTGCTCTGCTTCATTTTT
This sequence comes from Ceratobasidium sp. AG-Ba, assembly GCA_016906575.1. NCBI lineage: Eukaryota > Fungi > Basidiomycota > Agaricomycetes > Cantharellales > Ceratobasidiaceae > Ceratobasidium > Ceratobasidium sp. AG-Ba. The sequence goes on along the minus strand of CP059612.1, from coordinate 1,696,785 downwards.
TGAGAAAACCAAGATGTTGTCCAGATAGATAATAACGTATACGTCCAAGATATCGCGGCAGATATTGTTCATAAAATGTTGGAAAGTGGCTGGCGCATTTGTTAGGCCGAAGGGCATCACCAAGTACTCAAAAAGGCCATAACAAGTTTTAAATGCAGTCTTCCACTCGTCACCTTCCTTGATGCGCACCAAGTTGTAGCCCCATTTTAGATCAAATTTGGAGAAGATTTTCACGCCACGCAGCTTTTCCATTAGGTCGGTGCTTCATGGTAAGGGGTATACGTTTTTCACGGTCATGTCATTTAGTTTTTGGTAGTGGATGCACATTGGTAATTTGCCATTTTTCTTTTTTACAAAGATAACCAGGGACGCCATTGGAGATTTTGACAGGCAAATCAACCCAGCTTCTGATTGTTTTGTGACAGTATTACGTAGTTCTTTGTCCTCCTTTTGACCTAGGCTATAAATAGGGCCATGACGCGGAACCGCATCGGGTTTTAATGTAATTTTGCAGTCGTGAGGACGATGGGGGGGAAGTGGGGAAATTTCTTCTTCTGTGAAAATTTTCGAAAATTCCGAATATTTTTCAGGAAGTTCAGATGTGGCGGCAATTTCTAGATCTGGCTCGCCGCTTTTAACAATGGGAGAAATATTAAGACAATGTTTGGAGCAGTAGCGTGAAGAAAAAACAAGTGATTTTTTATCCCAGTCAATGGCTGGGTTATGGCGTTTAAGCCAAGACATTCCTAGGACTATAATGTAATTTCCGATGTTAACCACATAGGCATCTACCTCCTCCTCGTGGTCGAAGATTTTAAGGTTGATGCTGCAATAGTGTTCGACGCGTCTGGAGTCGAATTCTCTGCCATTGATGCCTTTGAGACAGAGGGGTTTATCAAGTTTTTTCTTGAATAATTGGAAGTCCTGTACAATTTTTTCACTAATAAAGATAGAGGAGGCTCCTGAGCCCAGCATGGCCCATCCAGAGAGAAAGGTTTCCCTTGGACTGCTGAACGTTTTTCTAGGGGGTTTTCACACGGCTGCGCACGGAAAAATAAAAGAAACTGTGATTCATTTCTTAACGACATAATTTCCATATTAGGTTCTACATGTGCGGCCAAGAAATTGTCCATATTTTTTAGAATTGCGCCCAAAACTGACCCCCTAGCCAGGTTCAGGCGTTGTCTTTTACCAACTCTTCCTCAGGGTCCAGTTCCTTCACTTCCTTGATTTGGGCTTTGTACCCTGAGATTGGTTTGGATGGGCAATCACGGGCCATGTGCCCTTTGCCTTGGCAGCGTAAGCGAACAATGCCTCACGACCTCCTTTTTCCATCCAAGTCCATTGGTCCTGGCCCACAAGCTTTAGCAAGAGCTGGAGGAGGAGGGGGAGCGCGAGATGTCCCTTGATTTGGGCGATTGTCTTTTTTGAGGGCCGGGAATGGTACTTGAACTGTAGAGGATTGGCCTGCCCATTTGATGTTTGGTACAACTTGACCCCGAATATTGCGTCCTACTGATTCAATTCTCCCTTTCACGGCATGCCCGTCAGTTCCAATCATGTAGACAGCGTTGCCGACAGATAATTTCTCACACCCCGTATTCGTTGAAGCGGCCGGTTTGTTAGAGGAAGAGGTGTTTTTGTTTTCAAAAATGGTTCGGCCTGCAAATTGTTCCAGATGCTGGTCGATGAGGAGGGCACAATCCACTACCATTTGACCTGAAGTAGTGTCGTCCTTGACATTGAACATTTGGGACAACATGGCCATTTTGATTTCATCCTTGAGCCCTTTGTAGAACATATCGCGTATAGCCATATCATCATAATTGACGTGGGTTGCAAGCGTTTGGAACTCCGTGATGTAATCCTGGACGGATTTTTTTTGGCAAAGGGTTTTTAATTCTTTGAGAGCCTTGGTCGACCTATCAATTTCGCCGAAACGTTTTTCAAACTCCGCCCAGAACAGATTCCCATCATGCAGCCAAGCTACGGGGCGATGGAGCATGTCAAACTCGATGTGCGGTTCAATCCATTCCACTGCCTTGCTGTCCAAGTAGGATAAGATAAATGCAATTTTATCTTCTTCCAAGGTTCCCGGGTACGTAGTGCGCAAGTACTGCATTAGGGACACTTTGAAAGCTATGGACTTCTCCTTTTTTCCATCAAACTTCTCCGGCTTAGCAAGTTTTATCCGCTGAGTGCTTGTTTGCGCTGGGGGCGCTGGAGGTTGTGGCATTGGAGGTTGAGGGACTGGACGCTGTGTGCCCGTTGGTTGATGCACCAGTCAGGTTTGAGTTAGTAATGTTTGTAAATCGGTCCGCAGTTGATTGAAGTGGTTATTCGTGAACAAGCTTCCTTGTATATTGTGCTCCAGATTATGGAGGCGCGTTTCTATATTGTGCTGGAAAACCCCGAACTTGCTTAGCAGGGTTTGCACCAGGATAGTTGGATCATCGGATATGTTAGGGCCTGGTCCCACTGGGGTGTTATCTTGGGGACCAAAAGTACGATCCCCTTTGAACTCTGTTAACCCCGTTAAGTGCGGTTGAAGTGGTGGAATAGGTTCATAATTGGACGGATTTACAGGAGGTGGTGGTACATAAGACAAGTTGGAACCCCACTGCGACATGGTTTCTAGTCTGGATATAAAAGTGCAAGCTCCCCGGTGTGTTCTGGTTCTGGGTTGGAATGGAGAATGTATAAACTAGAGTATTGGTCCGGGAGATTTGGATGAAAAACGTCGAAAATAATAATCTGCAATAACTTCAATAGCTTCGCGTGGAGTTTGATTATGGTGTGTGTGGTCTCGAGTGAAAATTAGTTCCTCGTAGAAATCCCGTTGATTGTCCCAAATTTGGTCAACCCAGCGCTTGAGTCGTTGGATATGACCTTCGCGTTCAATTGACGCAATAGGGTTGCAGTGGAGGATAAGTTTGTAGAGGAAAAGAACTGTTTTGAGTAATAGATTGTACCACAACACTAGCAAGAGATGAATATAAGGTTTGCCTCGCGCCAGAGGACTTACTAGTTAGATGGGAGTGGGTGCTCTTGTAGCCGCCTTGTTATGAAAATTGAAGATTGCAGTGTATCCCACACTGCTGGATGGAAAAGGGAAAAGACCTCCGGCACCCTACTACTCAAGGGCAAAGGGTGACCCCACTGCCAGTCGGAGGTAGCAATTGGCACGCCGCTACTTGTTCACGTGTACAAGAACCTAATTTCTGCGAGCTGCCGCGGCCTAGGCCCGTAAGCGCTCAAACAGGGTTTGGGGTGTGGTGACGTGATAGGGTAACAACTATACGTGACTGTGGATGGGTGGAATAGGATCTTTGGAAGGCAATAAGGAATTAGCTTGAGACAACACGCACGGCCTATAAGACAGCGGCCAAGGGGTAGGAGGCGACAACAAGCCTAGTTACCTGATGGCCAAGAACTTGACCTAGTGTCACTAACTGACTTAGTCAAGAATATAAAGAATTTGACAACGACAGGAGGTCAAGTTCTTAGGGAAATCCCTTTGAACTTGACCCTGTTTATATATCATTCATGACACAGCCGAGAATACATATACACAAACTACAATTGGTCTTTCAATATCACATGAAGACTCGTCAGCGTCTGACTAATGTTCCAGAAAGTTCCATGAGTCACATGATTTGTAAAGTATACCAAAATATAATAGAGAAAAAGTCAGAAAATAGTATTAATGTCGACGAGGCCTTTTGGCTTGTGACACTTAGTACAATCTACTAGCAAGCCACAAGTCCCTTACAGTCTCCGCTGGAGACCGGTGCCTTTGAAGTCCTACTTGCCAGACAACCAGAGGACTACAATCCTAAGACTAAGAGGCTTAACACCCTACATTGCGCCTTCATCAACACTTCAACTTTAGAATACACTTACAACCTGCCACAGGTAGCTGCCATACATCAGGCTAAGATCCGACGGTGCTACTGTTGCATCAAGAATAGAAAGTAGACACCCTTAGAAACAATGACTGTGACACCCTGAACTATTTTTGTTTATAAATGAGATTGCTGTGCCTGTCATGAGCCGTGCACATGACCTCTATCTTTTTCTCCTGGCTTACACGCTGTATAAGCCACTTATTTCTTTTCTTCCACTTAGTAAGACTGATTGGCGTATCACTAAGCCTCCACATGGATGCTTACTGAGCAAAGCTATCTTTAGCGTGCATACGGTCTTCTTGGACTATTCTCAGTTATGCCTTATTCTTAAATCACCTTCTTGTAGAAACACGTACTATCTTTAGATCATGTATTCTTGGAACTGTGTGCACAGACCATGTACCTATGAGTATAAATACTCGGTGTGCAAGCTGCTCCTAGACCAGCTTGCTCTACCTCGCCGATTTCCCCTCAAGGGTGATAACTACTAAGAGATACACATAAGACTTATACACTTAAGACTCAACTATCGATACTAGGTCCTATTAACTTAGGTACTTAGTAATACACTGCAAGCCACGAGTCAATCACAGTCTCTTCAAGACACGGGTGCCTTCGACGTCCTACTCGCTAGATGAGCAGAGGACTATACCTCTAAGACTAAGAGGCTCGATACCCTACACAGGGCTGTCATCGACGCTTCCACACTCGATTACATCTACAAACAGCCACAGGAGGCTGCCACGCATCAGGCTAGGATCCGACGCTGACGCCGTCGTATCCAGAATAGAAAGTAAACACCCTTAGAAACGAGGGTTGTGACATTGTAGAGCAAGCTTCACACTGATCCGTGGCTATGTCTCAACAATCTTCATCAAGAGTAACCAGAAGCCAATCGGCTCAAGGAGACCCACTAGTGCCACTGGTAGATAACCCTGACCGGCCGTCGGTATCTAGATCAGACAACGCAACATCCCTATCCGCTTTAAGGGAACAAGTACTACAAATGACTACAGAAGCAACCGATGCTATTCACGCTCAAGTGAGCATACCAGGATCATACGCAGATCCAGATGAAACTATCCAAGCTGAACCTACCATTATAGTGGGCGAAGGAAACCCAAATGAGTCAACTGCGACCGCAGCTGACATTATCGGTGGAAGATCTATACCAAGAACCACCGTAGAATCAGTGTCGGATCCCAAGGAATCCTGACTCTCCGAGGATATAGGACGAACCCCAGATGCTACTGAACCCGTAGTAACACAAGAAGAAACAGTACAAACAACAGGACCCGAACACTTTTGGAATGCAAGGGCCAGCATATCCCCGGGAGGAATAATCTCTGTCAGAAGAAGAGTACCAATAGACCCCACTGCAGGGATAGAGGACCAAACCGACCCAGTACCACCTTACGCACCAAACCCCTCGGAATTACGTACTGGGAGGTATGGTCCTACCAACATTCCAAGAGAAGAAAGACACCTATACTCGGCACACCCCCTGACAGGGGTAAGAACCCAATTGCAGGCATCAAATGCCATAGAAGCACCCATACCACAAAGACCCATACAAGTAACGGAACAAATAGAAGCTCCTCCCCAGATCAGGATTGAGGAAAGGCCAGCAAACCCTACACCACCTAGACCCCACTCGTCGTCACCAGCACCTGAAGAAGTACCACCAGAAGGGGACAAATACAAAAGACTGCTTAACGGACCCATAGAAGATATCCGAAGAGCAGCAGCAAGAGACCCTGCATTAGGATTCTTCTTCAGGGTGCTAGACGATATCAAGGATCAACTTCTTGAAGGGATCACAGCTCAAATACAGGTGCAAGAGAACAGACAGGATACAGGGGTACAAACGCTCAATACCACTCTACAACAAATGACTAATTCCATCTCCAAACTGGAAGCATCCACCGGCAACATTAGGCAGCAAGTAGAAAGTGCAGCCCAGAACGCATGGACAGCTGCAAACAGCTCCCAATTGGGAGTCAACGAACAAATAAAAACTCAGAATGCCATCGACAAACTCAGTCAACAAATGGACACCATAGTCATAGCCATGGGAGCTATGGGTAAACAAGTATCCGCTGCCCTGAATAAACAAGAGGTAGCCATTAAGAAACTTAAGGCCGACACAGAAACCCTTCAAGAAACACTACAAGTAGTAGAAGAAAGGATCTCAAACACTGATATCATGGACCAACACCATCAATGGGAACCAGAAGCTGAGTCTTCTTGGGCACAAGTCCCAAAAAGGCCTCAGGGACTATTCCCAGGGGATAATCCCCCAGTAGAGATGTCGTGCCAGAGACCGTCTGCCAGAAAAATACAGAATTCTTGCTCCGCCTCCCTCAAAATTCCGGCATGCCAGAGCAGGAGACGGAGCAGGAATCAGTTTGGGGTGCCAGTTTCCGGCCAAGAAACCGTCTATTCTGGCACCCTGCAGGAATCCGGCAGTTCCTGCGACTGGCAGCTGCAAAGCAAATTTTTAAACCCACCGCAACACAAATCTAAAAACATAGAAAAATGCGCATAAATCGGCGCTTTCGAATGGTATAATACATTCATGGTAAGAAAAATTCTTTGGGTCAATCGCTAGCCAAATACATCCAGGAAATAATCAGGGGTAAGCGGCCATGTAGACACTTTGGTAGGGTTGGCCAATTAGCACTCATATGTATATGAATCAATGCGCACAAGCCAGGAGAGTCTAATGGTACCACCTGCTAAGTCACCAGCGCTCCCTATGTGAAGATATCAGTGAAATAGGGGGGGAAACCCCTGATCAGCGCCACAAGCACTAGTGAATCTAGCCGTGTAAACCTTGCTCCCCTGGTTTCTATGGATGCGAACCATAGAGGAGATGCTATATACAAAAAATCAGCTAATTTGAAGCAGTATTAGTGGGTGAAACACATGGTAGAAGCCCCCTGAGAGCAAGAAACTGTACTCAGCGCATTCCCAGCCTTGGACACTCATTTTGAGCTTAATCGCATGAGACAGCTCAACTCAGCGACCCAAATTACCCCTTTTCGCATGGCTACAGTGTCCAGTTATGTTGGGTAAAATGTCTCAGAGCTATACTGGGTCTGTTTCAGCAGTTTATGTGCAGCATTTGCCTGCACCACAGTCAGTTAACCATATTCCGCCCCCTCTACATATTAGATACATATACTGATAAGGGTTATTCATACCCAGAAATTGATTCGCAGCATTAGAAATGGCTGATTTTGCCTCCTTGAATGAGAAGCATGGTGAGCGCATGTGGGGGAGTATTTTTGTCACAAAGATGGCGCTGCGCTGCGCTTGATTGATTTTCTGAGCATATACTTCCTAATATGGATCGACTCCTGAGAATTATGCGCATTTTATGAGCTACTAACCAACTGTTTGTGGTGAGTTTGGAGGGGGGTCAATTTTCAGGCCCCCCTTTCTGGGGCGTTAAAACGCCCGTGATTCCGTCCCGGCGCATATCTATGAAGCGTGTTATACACCATTCGATAGCTAAAGGCAGCGCGCACATTTTGAGCTATACAACATCTTGTTTGGAGGACCTTTGGCAAATGTCAGTAGCAGGAGCTCCTCCACTCCTGCAGTTCCTGCAACCCTGACGGAATTCCGCCCGGAATCCAGCTTCTGGCAGCCGGAGACAGAGCCGGAGCAGGAATCAAAAATTTGCGCCAGAATCCGCCTGCAGGAGACAGTCTCCTGCAAAATTCTGGCATGACATCTCTATCCCCCAGGACCTCCATCGGGACCCCCATCAAGGGGAAATACACCTCTTCTCCGAACCCCAAAACCTCCAAAAAAGAGAGGAAGTACCAAAGACGAAATCCCAAAAGGAGCTAGAGCCAAGAAGCCTGAGGCATTTAATGGGAAAAGAGGACAAGAAGCGGAAATCTTCCTCATGAAAATGGAAATCTACTTCAATGATTACGGTACTGCCTTTGACAACAACCGGAAGATGGCCACCTTCCTCACTAACATGGGAGAAGGAGAAGCAGCCAAATGGGCTAAACCCCTACTCAGGAAAATCCTTGACAAAGAACCACATGAATACCTTGCAAACTGGAATGCGCTGAAAAACACTTTCCTTCTTGCCTTTTCAGATCCCATGAAAAAGGAAAGGGCAATTCAGAACATTCATAAACTTCAACAAACAGGATCAGCACAACACTATGTCACCGCTTTCCGCACCCTGATGCAGGAATTAGACTGGGACAAACATGCCTTCATAGATGTCTTCAAGAAAGGACTTAAGAATAATGTCCAACAGGAGCTTCTAAAGGCAACCATCACCCAAGATACATCTACATTCTCCCTAGAAAAATGGATGGAAGTCTCTATTAGAATAGACGACCTTCTATTTACAGGAAGAAGCTTAAGAGAGAATAGCTCCTCGGGAAATCAAGACAGGAAATTCCAACCAAGGACAACCAAAGCCAAAGCAGGAATATTACCGTCTGAAGTCATCCAAAAAAGGAGAGAAGAAGGAAGATGTATCAAATGCGGAAGAATGGGACACCATATGAGAGACTGCAAATTCAAGGAATGGCAACAGGAACCCCAAACTATCAAAGGAAAAGAAGCCAAGATTGAAGAAATGAAGGAAGAGGAGAAATCCTCTGACTCGGAGTTGGAAAACTAGAACTGCAGGCTGAGTCCATGTCAGTACCTGCCCAGAAACCCTTGACCAATAATCAGAAAAGAAAGAAGCGTGTATTATATCTAAAGAAATCCAAACAAACTGCATCTATCTTTACAATGGTCAAGGGAATCATGGACCCTATTCCCACCTTAGTCGACTCTGGATGTTCAAAAAACTTCTTAGATATCAACTTTGCCAGAAACAACAACATTCCTTTGACACCCCTTGTCAACCCACAAACCGTGATCGCCATAGATGGTGTTATGGATACTAACATCTTTACTTAATAGAGTCTGCCCTTGCCTACTCTGAATACGCTACAAATGAATATTTTCTGAATTCTTATGAATGTGAATGCGCCAATTTGGACAGTTTTATGTTTACATAAATTGTACTAAATTCTATCTCTTGCGCGCACTTTATATCATATTTTTAGCTTAAGAACTCGGCGAGATATTCATTAAACAACTTCAGGCATCGCTTATCATAAGGTATTACTAACATATTCCGCTTATAGCTCAGCGACGGCTGACTCTATCTTGCTGGTTAATAGCTTGATCGATAGCCACGCTTCGGGCGTATCTTCTCACCGAAGATCGGTCCGATCCCCGGACTCCTCGCCGAGCTCCAGGCCAAAGATCGAACTGATCTGAATGACTGATCAGTTCTGATCTGACTCACACACTGAGTCAATGGACCCAGGAACCCTTAATTAGAAGGTACTATGACTCACTGAGATGTTGGCTCCGATCCATGTATATAGTTCATATTATTAATATATCAAACAACCAATAGCATACACTGATCCAGTGATGCCACCGATCTACACCCAGTCATTACTCTAAACCATCCTGTATGGGGATAGGGTGATCCCCATATAGCCAGAACTCTCCTTAGAGATTGGCTTGGCATGACTGTCTCTATTTGGCTCATCCAGGCTTCCCTCAGGGTATAAAAGAACCCTGCAGGAGACCCTTGCAGAGCCACCTCCTCTTACTACCCACCTGATCGGTCTTGTGTGCTTTGGTTTGTATTTCTCTTATCTCTTATCTCTTGTGTGATCTACTGTATCTAATAAGTGGGAATCCTAGTACCTGATTAGATACATCTGTGTGATTCTGTATATACATAGACTTGTGCTTAAATTAGCGTATAAATAAGTACCTGCCAGTTGTGGGAATTAAGTACCTATTTGGTGTGAGGAAATATACGCATTAGGCGCACCCCATCCATCCATATTAAGCTATCGCTTAAGTATAGATTAAGTTTAGTAATAGTTTAGTCCAAGCGACTAGGGCTGAACTATAACAAGTATATCTAAGGGAACCTGATCTTTGAAGTCTTGCTCTTTATATATTATATTAAGTCAGTTCACACTGTGAAAGGTTAAGACTATCTAAGTGTTACTTGATAATCTCTGAGATCTTATATTAGCCTTCCTATCGAATCTAGGAAGTATTGTTTACTATTGGAGTACTAACCAACTACATTGCTTAAGCTCCAGATATCCAACTGTACTCCAACCCGTAACAGATGGAAAAGAACTCCCAAACAAGATAAGGAATAAAGTAACACTAGAAGTGGAAATTGAAGGATGGACCTTCGACATAACCTTCTTTGTGATGGACCTAGGAGACACTGATATGATCCTAGGGCTAGATTGGTTACAAGAAGCTGACCCTGACATAAACTGGAAAACCCTAGAAATTTCATGGAAAGGAAAGCCCATCACTGCCAAGGCCGGAAAAGATCTACCCACCATACCAGAAGAATTCATGGAATTCATCGACGTCTTTAGCGAAGAACTCTTCAAGAAGCTCCCAGAACACCAATCCTTCGATTGCAACATAGACTTTGTGGAAGGATCAGATCTCCCAAAACCAGCAAAAGTATATCCCCTCTCACCAATCGAAAGCAGAACGATAAAAGAATATATTGATCAAGAACTAGCTGACGGAAAAATCCGGTGTAGTGGGGTGGCTATGCTCCTGTGTATAGACCCGGGTCTGTCCGGCGCTTATCCCGTGTCCTCTGCTACCGTGACCTATATACCGCGTCCCCCTGGACCTCTCCATCTGGTGACGAGAGCGCGATTCGAGTGCCTGCGTGCCTTCTCCTGCTTCCCTGCGCGCTTTTGCGCAATTTTACGCGATTTTCTCTCGCAATTTTACGGCTCCAGCCGTGTCTGACAACAACAACTTCTCGCCTTGCAGCAACTCTGCGACTTGCGCCTCCGAAACACCACACACCGCGAAAGTGCGCGCAAACCCGAACCAAACGATAGCCTACCCACCGCAACCCACCGCTTCTACAACTCTAAGCACTCAATTTCCACTCAAAACCTCGTCTGTCCTCGTTCGTCGCGTATCTGATCATCAAAAACGCGCCCCCAACTTGTGCCACTGGGTCCATCGAATAGTACCGTGCCTTGCGTATCGTTTGAACCCCCGCACGCCCCATCTAGCCCACCCTAGCAGGCAATCTGCCGTTGTCCCTTCACAGCTGTATACGCACACGCCTTTTCTAGTCCAATTTTAATATTTTCTTCTTTCCGCCGGTTCCGCATTAGTTGAGCCTGTAGCTGCACACGCCGATTAATCACAGCCCAACTCATTGAATTGTATCACACTCGTGTCATCCTTCGTACATCCCTTTGTACTCGATCGTTCCTGCTCCGCTTGCTATACACTCTAGATCATTCCAATCGCCTCTTCGACGCGCCTTCAACGATTCCACTCTAGTTGCGGTATAACGACTGGTTGACTCGCTTTTGCTTGTCTTGTGGTCTTTCACACATTGGTTCAACATCGCAGCCGCCTTCCCAAGTTTGATTTTTAACTCGCTCGTTTCGCATCCGTACTCCGCGCTTTACATACCGTTCGACAGCTCTCGTTGTCCCTGATTCAACCACGCTACTTGTGGTGGTACCCATTTGCGCCTGGGCCCATCGTTTCAACTGACATGCCCACATCCGATCCAACAGACGAGCAGGCCGCTCGCGAGTTCAAAACGACTCTACGGGAGGCCGTACAGAGCCGAGAGCGACCGCCAATTGAACTTGAGTGGTACGAGTCCCTTCTGGCTCGCATCAAAGCCAGTGGGCGGCTCCTGAACCTGGCCGCTACTCACTCTCGTGTCCTGTTCGATCACGTACGAAAGGAATGGAACCAGGCTCAAACAGCTGAACGCGAACGAGAGGAACAACTAAACCGCGCCAAAGCAGTTCCACGCGACCTCAAATGCCTACGCTCACCTGATCCAGGCGCCTGGAGTGGGCTAGGACGTCGTAAACAGCGGTGCCATGCGTTCAATGCCACGGGCCGGGCCTACACAACTCGACAACGCGTTTCAAATCCTCAAGATCCAACTCCCGTCACCCCAGTTCCTGTTTTTTCAGTTGATCGGGGTACCTCTCCTCCCTTGTCCGTAGCCTCCACACCAAGCATTCCAACCCGACCACCTACGCCCAGCGGACTACGTGAGGCCGCGTTTGGGTGTGTGGGACTCCTAGCCTCGGCATCAGGTGTTAACGCGTACGGCCATAACACTCCCCATCCTATGCCCCGCCAACCGGTCTGAGTTGTTCAACAAGCGCCGTCCCCTGTTCCGCCGCCGCACCCGAGACCTGCATACGAGGGAGAGACGGTTATTCACGGCCAAGAAGTTGACTGGCAATTGGCTTATGTGATTGCTCGAGGCCGCCACGCCCGCTTCCCGCACAAGCCGCCTCCCACTCTTCGGTTCGCGGCTGAGAATATATTGGATATGGAGTTGCTACAACCGGGAGTGCTCGATTACTTGACTGGTTTATTTTTTCCACATGGACTAGATGACTGGACTCAGGCTCGGTCAGGTTTACCATATATATTGGACTTCTGTGCCGGGTGGTATGCATTGACTCTTGATGACCATTCGTGATTGTGGTTTTGTGTTCATTTAATGACTTTTGTGTTGTTTCCAGCATTTTTGTTTCGTTTTTTTGTTGTTGTTTTTCTGTGCCTCTCGTGCCCAGTCGAGGGCGACTGGCTCTCCTTTTAAGGGGGGGCACCTGTAGTGGGGTGGCTATGCTCCTGTGTATAGACCCGGGTCTGTCCGCCGCTTATCCCGTGTCCTCTGCTACCGTGACCTATATACCGCGTCCCCCTGGACCTCTCCACCGGCCTAGTAAATCCCCTATAGCCTCACCTTGCTTCTTTGTCAAAAAGAAGGATGGATCTCTAAGGCTAGTAACGTATTACCGGAAAATCAACAATATCACTATACCAGATCAATTTCCTATGCCTCTCCAGGTAGAACTTGTAGACCAAGTCAAGAATGCGAAGATCTATTCAAAATTAGACCTTAGATGGGGATTCAATAACATCGGCATCAAGGAAGGCGATGAGTGGAAAACCGCTTTCAGGACCGCTTATGGAATATATGAGTACCTAGTCATGCCCTTTGGACTCAAGAACGCCCCAGCAGTCCTCCAAAGGATGATGAACGATATCTTTAGACACCTTTTAGGTGTCACAGTAGTAGTCTACATGGATGATATCCTTATCTTTTCAGAAAAGGAGGAAGACCATGCAGAACACGTCAAAGAAGTACTCAAAATCCTAAGAGAAAACAATCTCTATGCCAAACTATCCAAATGCGAGTTCTTTGACAAAAAGGTCATTTTCCTTGGGTTGGTAATTACCCCTGAAGGAATTTCCATGGAAGAAGAGAAAATCAAGGCAATCATGGAATGGGGCGCACCTAGGAAAATAAAGGAAGTCCAAGCCTTCCTTGGCTTTGTAAACTTCTACAAGAGGTTTATAGCCGAATTTAGCAAGATTGCTAGACCATTACATGACCTAACAAAAAAGGATACCAGATTTGAATGGAGCCAGGAATGTCAACAAGCCTTTGAGGAAATCAAGAAACGGGTCAGCCAAGACCCAGTACTAGTGATGTCACCCGGGTACCCCCACGGGGGTAACCCTGGGAATTCCCCTTCCCCTTCCCTCCCTTCCCGCAGTGCGGGAAGAGGTAGGGAAGGGGGGATGGTCCTGACAAAATTCCGGGAAGGGGGTTCCCGCCGGGTACCCGTGGGAATGAGGGAACTGGGGGAATGGGGGAATGGATGTCCACTGATGTTGTCCAATCAGCTTCCTACATATCTCATTAAATGCGCAAAATTCGGCACACTCCATCAATACTAGTATTGAGTATGTAATAAAATTATTCAAGTGTATCGGCATCAGAATACTCCTGAAGAATATTCAGGGGAAAGCGCAACCTATCCCCTCCTTCAGATTCCAACGGAAAGTAGCATATATATATATCATTCGATGCGTCTCAGTGAGGGGAGTCCAATGCGCGTGGTTACAAGCCTGTGGCTGCAGTATCTGCAGAGATACAAGGGATATAGGGGGCGCTTACCCCTGATCAGCCTAAAATGCACTAGTGAATCCAGCCGTGCAAATGTCTGTCCCCTGGGTGCAATAGATGCGCGCCATACACAATATACCATACACCAAAACTCAGCTCTTTTGGAGCAGTATTAACGGGTGAAATGCAGGGGGAAACTTCCTGAGTGATTAAAAGCAGCAAAATCATCGCCTGCAGCTTCAGCCTTTGCTCTAGCAGCCTCTCTGAGGCTACCAACGAGATCAGAGACCTCAAAAACCCCTATCTATACTGCTGGAGTGTCTACCAACCTGCCAGAGTGTTCACACCAGTGTGTAGACACTGTTTCAGACAACAAACTGCAATGTACCCCCTCCCCAGCAGTCAGTTCACACCAATGCAAGACATCTATGGACTAGACACATATGTACATAGGGGTTTTCAGACTGTTAGAACTCATTCGCATGCATGGAAAGAACGAGAAATGAGTGCTTTAGGGTGAACTAGGGGGTGCGCACTCAGGGGGATTATTTTCAGACAAAGATTAGGCGGCGAAGTAGGCTTATTGATTTTTCCTGAGAGCTTGAAATACACCATCGTGGAGCTGAGGATTTTGCGCATTTTATGAACTACCATTCAAGTGTTTGTGGTGGGGTTTGAACTTTATTGTTTGTATAGGGTATTTCTTATGATTAGAGAATTGGGCGCGATGCCGTCAGAACGCAACGTATAAGTAGCTGCTATATATCATTCGGAAGCTACAAGTTTTGCGCATTTAATGGTATATACATTGAGTACATTGAATATATGTGTAGGTTTTACCTATAATTTGTGCGGGGCCTTCAGCAAAAACAGCTGGGTCTACGTAGAGTTTGACTCTACTGTAGGTCTACCGTAGGTGTTTGGCTCTACACAGGTCTACAGGTCAGACAAACACTCTACCAAGACTATACCTGAAATCATCAATTCTCCTGATGAGTTGTTCATTAGTATATTGTTTATCTATGGTAACAGCTGATGTTTCTTGGCCAATAACTCAAGGACAAGTGGTAATAAACACCAAATATCTCATGTGCATGAGTGGCTCTACTCAAAAACCGCCGGGTTTGGGAAAGTAATTTGCATTTTTCTCACTCATCTTTGACTCTGATAGACTCATAGTGGTATAGATAGCCTTCTGTAAGCCTAGCGCATCTGCTGACAAATTTTTGCAAATTTGAAATTAGTGCATAGAGGTTGATGGTGCCCTGAGTAAGCCAAGACATTCAGGCACCAGTGCTCCTAAGGTAGATGGATGCACCCGCCCTCTTTATAGTTAGCCACAGCAGTATATGGGTGGGCTCAGAAAATAGAGCAAAATTCCAGCTCCAGAACCGTATATAAATAATCGGTAGGGAAAAGTTTGCCAGGGAGATCGCAGGCATACAATGTTCAAAAAATATTGAGCAAAAAGCGCACCTATCCTTCACCAGCAAAACTACTTCAAATCCTACACTAAATAATATCATTCGAATCGCACTGGCATACTGAGTCTCATGGTATCATTCATCAGCGCCATAAACCCCTGGACAACGCGTGAAGGGGGGATTACAGGGGCGTTTACCCCTGAAAACGCCACACGCACTAGTGAATGCGACCGTCCAAATGTTGCTCCCCTGCGCAATTTCGGTGCGAGGCATCTCAGGGAGTTTACATACCAAGTTTGAGCAGGTTTGGACGCGTTTAAGGAGCTGTAAGAGGGGAAACATACCCCTAAAAGCGAAGGTTTGGGTTGAAACCCCTATTCTGCAGGAAGGAATGGATTTGAGCTCTTCTGGATGTCACAGATGTGCTCAGAGCGCCTGATTACCCTACTCAGCATGTGTACTTTTCTTTTATCCATTCATCTTCATGTGGTTCAAGTGTGCAGACCCCGAGGGGAGACAGCTTCCACCCAGGTGGATGCTGACCAACTGGTTCACCTCAATGCTGAGTGTCTACAAAGTAGATAAGAAACATTCTGGGGGTTTGAAGAGTCTCTGAATCCATTCGCAGTAGTAGATTCGTCTGATTTGCAGCTGCTGAGGCTGCAACAGGGGGGGAGCGATGCCAAGATCATTATTTCCAAGCAAAAACAGGTGCGTACGGCTTCTATATTCATATATTCAATGGAAGAAAAGCACTACAAAGAAGCCACGATTTTTGCGCATTTAACAAGCACTTGAGCGAACACTCCAGATAACTTTTACATTTTGTCCCCCCTTTTGAGCACTTGTGCCAAACGGCGTTCGGCGAATAAGTCGTCGGATTTTGAGTGAGACATAGCATGTATGGTACCGTTCGAGAGCCACAATTTTTCTCTATTTTATTCAATTTTTAGGCGCAGGCCTCATGTATACTATGTACATCAGTCGGACTACAGCGTCGACTTAGCGGCACTCCAGCGCTGCGTGAAATCAGTCATGTGACCCAGGTTGATGTTTGTTGCTCGCAACAACAGAGGTCATGTGACCCACCAACCACAACTACGCGCCGTAAGTACCCCGCCCCCAGTACTAACGATTCCCAGCGGTGACAGACCCCTCGGCGCCCCTCCGCCAACGACCGCGCTGGCTTGTGGCAAAGCTGCGCCCGCCTCCACGTCACAGCTGCCATCCGGAGTCGCGCAGACGGGAATGCCCTTGGTTGGTCGACGTAAGGCTCGCCCGCTGACTGCAAAACGGTATGGGTCTCGCCTCAGCGGTCACATGCGCCGCTGACCAACCTCGACCGGTCGTACGACTGTTCGCCCAACCAACACAGCTCACGTGCGGGGGAACGCTATCGTCTACGCACGCGAGTGTCGCTCGTGCGAGCGGCTGACGTTTGTCCTCGCCTGGCGCCGTTGCTGCTCAACGCCGCACCTTGACCGGAGCCGCCGCAACCACACGTACGGCCCACCCGCCCATCCGCCTAATGGTGAGTGGCCTACCGACTTGAGCATGTGGCCCGCGCTAATATACCTGCCGCCAAACCTCAACCGAGCCCCACTGCGTCTGGGCCTGCGCCTAGGAACCAACGGCCGGCGAGTCCCTCCCGGGCACCGCACACCAACTCGTGTTGCCCGGCGGACATCGTGCACGCCCCGATACCATCGACGCGCGCAGTCGCTTCACGGCCGCCGGTGCCACTTCCAGCTGCGCCGTCTCCGCCCGCTGTCATACGGCGGCAAGAGTGAGTGCTATCGCCCTCTCCGCCGTACCCGTCCTTACCACGACCGTGACCAGTGCTCCTCTCCTGCCCCTGCCTGAATGTAACAACACCGGCATCTCGCACCCCCGCCCTTGCACCCGCTTGAAGGTGAGTAATCCACGAACGGCAAACAACCGCCGTTCGTGGTTCGTACAGTTCTTATTTGTATCATGTATTTTGGTTTTGTACTTAAGAAATAATGAATATATACTTTATGATATATTTCATATGGATGAACAAAAGAGCCACAAGCTATGAACATAAAGCCAATCAACATACTGTAGACTGAACTCTAGAGTAGATACATATGCTACAGTTGAGTCAGGACTCTACCGTAGATCTACGGTAGTATTTTTGGCTCTACGTGAATGGTCACGTACAGACCACCTACAAATGTCTACGTAGATGTTTGTAGTGCCTGATGTTTTTGCTGAAGGGAACCCGGCGGGTTCCCTCTTCCCGCACCCGGGAAGGGGTAGGGAAGCGGGGAGAGCCAAATCTTCAGGGAACCCTGGCCCGGGAAGGGGTTCCCGCATTTTTCCCGGGTGCCATCACTACTGCAGAGTGCCCAAAAGCAGCAGCAAATACACACGCCCAGGAGCATATGGCATGCCCCATAAGTGCAACATGACTCTTGGAGCCAAGGACCTGTAGCACCCATGTTTGTAAAGCTTGGTTGACATCTGGAAACTCAACTTGATGGATTTGTTTGAATTGTAATTCATTGGGGTTCTTGGCCCTCGCCTTCAACAACTCCTGGTTTGTTTTGCCAATGTGATACTGAAGATTGGTGAACTTGCCATACCCTTGAGTGTAAAGTAGATGAGAGATATCTTCTTGGCTCATCCCCAAATTTTGTTAGTGTCATGGAAATTAATAATATCAAGCTTATCCTTAAGAGTCAGCCAATATTTGAGGACAGCTTGCTTGAAGGGAGTTTCAGCAGAGAATGGCTTGGTACCTCAAAGAGCTGGCATGCACACTAATGCAATGGTTTAGCACTAGAATATATGCACTGCAAGTGATTTCACTTACCAAATTGGAGGCTATTTGAGGTTAGGGATGGTCCACAGATTGCACAGGAGTGAGATTATATATAGAACTCATGTATTCTAGCTATTTCTACAGTCATACAAAGCTCCATGCATGGAGGGCCGCCAGCGGGATTTGGGTGGGGATTGTTTGGCTGATGGCTATGTAAGCTTGGCCGAGGTCTTAGTCACCCCTGAGGGTTAATTTGCAATTTGGCTGGTTTTATGCATTAACAGGGGCTATGCATCACTACCAGTATGCATTATTGGGGGTCCAACTGTGACACTGCATTTAAGTTGGCAAGGGCAGACTATTAAGTAAAGATGTTAGTGTCCATAACAGAAAGGGAGACAATACAGTTCTGACAGTAAGTAATACCCTATAATAAGCAATACCTGAACTTTTTTCATGAATACCTTGCTGATTTCTTAAGCTAAAAATATGAGATAAAGTGTGCAAAGAAGATAGAATTCAGTACAATTTATGGAAACATAAAACTGTACATATCAGCACATCCACATTTAGCAGAATTCAGAAAATATTCATTTAGGATGCATTCAGGTTTGGCAAGGGTAGACTCTATCAAGTAAAGATGTCAGTATCCATAATACTTATGCCCATCTCTGTGTAAGAACCAAGGTGGCTTTTGTCCAGTAGAGACTTAGTTTGCATTCACTGTATCTTGAATTACATAGTTCAGGTTTCACCGGCTAACAAACTCGGCTGTCTAAGTTGACTCAAAGTTTCCTGCCCTACCTACCCATTACATGTCTCTTACGTCATGTCATCCAATATAGTTGCTTTTCTATAATGAGACGGGTAGGTCACAGACTCAGGAGTATTTCCAGTTGCTAACAGTAATCATACAAGAGACTCATCATCATGCGATACGCTGACTCTGGTGTCTCTGCGCTAAGATGACCTTACTTACGAGCAGGAAGCTTCAAGAACTTGGCCAACTTCTGCTCAACATCGGTAGAAGTCTTGGTGCTGGTTGATTTGGGCGCTGCGCCAAGATCCCCATCGTGCACCACTGGCTCTGGAAGATTTTCGGCTGCAGCCAATATGCTTGGCTGCAAAGGGGGTAATTTCTCGCGGTCTTCTTATATCAACGCGGGTAAGTAAGGTATCCGGAACATTGCTCACCATTAAGTTCATCAGAGAGGAACCGCAGTAAAAGTACAGATGCGGGTGCTAGTTGTAGTTCAAGTAGGGTTTGGTCGCGGACCGTTGCATCCGAGACCTTCAGCTCTCGGGCTGGGGGCTGATCTAGTATCTCAGAGTTAAGTCTATCTGTCGAGAATGGATACAGTCACTTACACAGAACAAATTTTATGGACTTAGCTTCCTCATTCAAGCAATCTCGCACAAATGCATACACGGCCTTAATTTTGTTGGTCGACGGAAACGATCGCTCCAGTTGCATCTGGTTATGGAATCGAACCCTAATTGTACACTAGACGACACCCAATATCAGCAATCGAATCCTTTACCAAATCTTGACCTACAATTGGCCATTTCCTCAATCGTTCATGGTTCTGTCGGTCACGCATTTGCTGGGTCATGAGAGGCGCGTTTCTCAATCGCTCGGCCCGCTTGCTTTGCGCTTGATATGCAGCTGCAATTTCTGCGACAGTAGGTTCGAGGTCGGGCGCACTGGGTGATGCTGTAGTCTTTGAGGTTTGGGCGTAGATAACATTCAGGCGTTCAGCCGCGTACCTGTCATACCACCCTTCGGGGGGTTCCAGAGTTTGAAAGAATCAGCGGGACGAGGAGGGGCCACAACCTGGTCCGAATTCCCAGAGATTTGATTTTCTGGGCTGCTGGACCCTGCATCGCAGTCGGCGTGAAGTTCTTTGCATTCTGCCATTTGGTGTGCGGTGACGAACAGAACAGAGACGACAGGTGGCCGCGTAGTCTAGGACAATCACGTGGAAACGATCGAGAAGTGCGTTCCACGTTACCGATCGGACCAGCATGCTTAAATAAACTACCGCAGACCGCTGCTACTGGACTTGGACCGTATCCTCAGCTATTCAAAGGCTCCGCCGCAGCAGGACATGCCCCCTCGCGTTTACTCGACTGCTAGTGCGAGATCCTCGCCTTCTCCTCCACCTGATTCTCCTTCCGATGCATTTGTGTCTTCTCAGACGACCTCCCAAATCCGCAAGCGCGTGCGCACAAGCTCACACCTAGGCCTCACTCCCATACGACCTACCTTCGATTACAGCACAACGAATAGCTACTTGGGTGGGGAGAGTACTGTTGACAATGATACCACCGATGGGGACACCCGCACTTCTGCAAACTTTAATCGTGTCCATCGTGCCTCCCTAAGCAGCCTGAGTCAGCCCAAGTTCTCAAACGCTCATTCCCGTACTGGTAGCCCAGACGGCCGCAAAACTGCGGAGCGACGAGTGGCCGTTTCTTATCGTCGAGAAAGCCCGCATACGCAAGGTGCTGCCATGCGTGGCGGTGGGTCAACAACTCAATTTCCCAAAACCCGAACACTATTCTCGGACAAGCTTGCATTTGGGCCTCTGAATGTCGCTTCGCGACAGGCTTTCGAGTATTTTCTATTGGCTAATGCAGTTACACTGGCTGCTTGGAGGCTTTATGTTGCTGAGGAGCAACCTACTACCCATGGTTGGTTTTCTCACCTTTCAGCCAGGCCGCTTTGGTTGATATTGTCTAGTTCTGCTCTGTCTGATGGTCTGTAGTTTTCTCTACGAATTTGGCTGGACGATCCCGAAGCTTTTCACGAAGCAAAATGGCAATGAGGTAGAAGCCGGAACGCCCGAAAAGGCGCCACGACGAAGTCGTATGGTCGTTGCACCCCGGAGAGGCTACATTTGGATGACGGATGAGAAGAATTATCGGTAAGCATATCCAATCATGTTTTCATCTTAGAGCCACTGATTACGTTCCTAGGGAATGCTCTGATAATGGCGAATCGACGGCCACGCTCCTCGGCCCACTAATCGCCGCTGCTGGTCTTTATACGTCTATCTCGCCCCCCTTGTCGGTTCCTTTCAAATCGAGCTGGTATATGGAACCGGCTCTTCCACTATTAGAAACCTATCCACCCAACCAGCACCAAGCGACGGTGGCATCCCGACGTGTGCTAGTACAAGTAATTTCGCTCAATACCCTGGTTCTTTTCGCACACATGTACGCGGCAAGTAATAATCGTAATTGGCCGAAACCTGAAACCGTACCCCACCATGGCCGCCGTCTTGCCCTGTTTGTGTTATTCTCTGGGTGTATTACACTAATCGTTTTTAGCGTGCACGCATTCACCCAGGCAATAGGGTGGCCAATATTTAATGGTATGTGGTTGATTTTTTGCTTATAGGCATCTCGTTTATAAGGCAGAGATGTCAAGTTTAGACATACTTTGCTCTACGTTTTTCTTCCAAACATCGCTGTACCTGATGATTCGGATGGCGAGGCGAGCGTTTACCTTGGGTGAAGCGGTGCTTGTGGCTCACGGAGCCACTACTCTCTTTCTGGAGACCATCAATATATCCGTTATCAAGGTTCGAACCCTCTACCAGAGTTTTCTTCTCAAATCTGAAGCCAAATCTGTTCAAGCAATGGCCAGCCAGTGGCAACTACGTCCGAACGTTTCGCGATCCTTCACCCTTGCTAGTGTTCCAGCTTGCTTTACTACCCGGCACGCTCTTGATAGGGTTCCTCCTTTCCCCTCTGCTTGCCCTCTCTCGCCACATTGCTCGGCGGCCTCGACTACGGCTACGCGCACCTCATCAAACTGAGCAGCTTATTTACCGGCGAATGTTGGCCATGGGCTTGGCTGTCGGTGCTGTGCTTCTCGTCGGGGGATTGTTGGGTGGTTGGGCTCGCTGGCTTCTCAATGGCCGGGATCCCTGGTTATGGGTTCTACGCAGTTTGACCCATGGGCGGCGACCTTGGAGCAGGCCGGCACTAGTCGCTTGGTGGGGTTTGCTTGGAAGCCTGAGCGTCGCCGGATGGAACCGCCAGCTGGCGCGATCACGCCGGCACAACTTGATCCATCAACTAACGCCTTCACAAACGCCCACTCAAGTACACTTCAAATCGAAAACTATGGCCGCGCCACCTATGTTTGAAGTGAGCGCTGTTGGAACTTATCCGCCATTGGTACCCCGGCTGGGGGCCCAACAACCTACGAAGACTGAGGCTACCGCTAGTAAAATCACTTCGCTCGGTGGACCAACACGCGACATCCAAGCTGTAGCAACCGATCTGTTGGACGCAGCTGACAAGCATGTTCCCACGTTGAGCCGGAACGGAAGACGCAAGTTCTTCCATGCACTTGCTTTGCTCATGTTCGTCCCAGGAATCTCATGGGATGTAAGTTACAAGCTGGTGGCACGCATTTCATTTCAATTAACATCCAACACATCTAGCCTGCGTTCTCTCACCTTTCTTTTAGCCTTGCGTTCTCCTTGTTCACGTTCGCTGAATACATTCGATACTTCGCTATTTATCCCCTTGGCGCGGCTGTGCACGTGTTTCTCTCTGAATTCTTGGACGAAAAGGACGGCGGATCTGCTATACTAAGTCATTTTTATCTACTTACAGGATGCGCGATACCGCTGTGGTTGGAAAGGTGCGCATGCATTCTGTGTTTTGAGCTGTACGGTGAGGCCAACATTTGTGGCTAGCTCTTCCCGCGTTCTTTGCCTGGCGGGCGTGATTGTCCTAGGAGTTGGAGACGCATTGGTATGTAAAATCACATGCAGGAGGCGTCAAAGCTAACTAGTTGCTTAGGCGTCAATTGTTGGCCGCAAGATAGGAACCCTGCGATGGTTCCCGAGCAGCAGCAAAACCATCGAGGGCACGGCGGCATTCGCGGTCTCTGTATTCATGTGCGACTGGATTATCGCTATTCAGGAATTTCCTACCACCCATGTGAGTCTGTTCACAATTAGTCCCGATGTCCTCTAACCTGATGTGACAGCTTGCCCACCTGGCCTGTGCCGTGGTCATGACGGCGCTGCTCGAAGCAGTGTCGAAACAAAACGATAATCTGACAATTCCGCTGTATCTATGGAGTATGCTAGTACTGTTGCCGGTGGACGCGCACGCGGTGTAGAGGCTTGGAATATAAATGCGCATGCTGTACACAGATGTTTGTGTTTGCTTCATCGATGGGACGTCGGCAATTGTTGAGTGCTGAGTCAGCTTGAGGACCCCAGTCACAGAGCAAGTCACGTCAGCAGCGTCCTCATCGTTCCTGCCGCCGCCTGCGACAACGAGTATTGAGCCTAGCCGCCGCCCTCGTTGTCCGAACGCCTCCCGCCACTGCTTATCCTGATTCTTATTTTCGGCGCAGATGTCGACTCGAGTGCAGCTGCCTCCACCTGCCATGGCGTCCTATCGTTCGTCATACTCGCAGATGCTGCCCCCTGCCCCAGCGCCGGCGCCGGCGCAGACCACCCGGAAACGCAAGCGAGCAGTTGCGCCGAACGTGGCTTTCCATTCTGTGCTCGAGGACGACGGACGGGGCCACCAGCGCGAGGTGGTGGTGATCGAAGACACTCCTCCGCCAACTCAGCCCGTTGCTGCGGCACCTTCGCCTGCTCACACTCCGCTCATCGCTCCGTTTCCCGCTCAGCCAGCCTACCTGACGCGCTACGCCGCCTCCCACCAGGTCTCCTACCCACCGCCGCCGCCGTCGTCCCACGCCAGCTCCACCTCGCTTGCTCCGTCCGCACCACCTATGCCGCTTCCCCCGCGCAGGACTCGTGCGCAGGCTGCAGCCGCCTCGGCAGCTTCCTCTGGCTCTAACCAGCTTGCCCCTCCCCCGAAGCGCAGGAAGAAGGAAACTCAAACCGAAACACCGACTGGATCGGTTTACGAGTCTTCACTTGCTCCGTCGGTCTCCGCGATCCCCAACGCGGGCCCTTCTTCCGCTGCCTATGCCCGCAAAGCGATCGCTAGCAAGGCCTATCAAAACGGCTTCTCCGCCGGCACAGCGACAATCAAACAGTGGCCCGTTGCCTCCATCCCACCAGCAAGTACCGAGAGTGTGCGCGAGGTTCGTTTTTTAATCATCAATGTCTCTCGCCCTCCCATCTGAATTTTCCCTAGTCCTACTCTTCTCAAATCTCAACGCGACCCCAGTCAACCGTATGTGATGACAAGGAAGGTCATTACATCATCAAACAAGACGATATCATCAACGGGCGGTGTGAGTTTTTTGCCTGTCGTGCGCAAACCCAGACGGGCTGACCGAAATCTACCCCATAGATCGGGTAGTGCGACTTTTAGGCCAAGGAACGTTTGGGAAAGTCGTCGAAGCGACAGATATGGCTCATCCGCTTTATGCTCCAAGTGGAGGCCGCAGCCACATTCGTTCTTCGAGCGATTATCCGCCAAATGCTGGGCGCGTTGCCATCAAGATTATCCGTGCAGTCCCAAAGTATCGCGATGCGTCCAAAATCGAAATCCGTGTCCTAAAGAGACTGAAGGAGTCTGATCCCCAAAATTTGCGGTACACAGTTTCTACACGTTGCATCCAATTTACTCACTAAAACCATGTCAGGAACTGCATTCACTATCTCGAAACGTTCGATCATCGAAATCACATCTGCATTGTCACTCAACTGCTGGGACAATGCTTGTATGACTTTCTCAAAGAAAATCAATTTACCCCTTTCCCGCGAAGGCATATCCAGGACTTTGCTCGGAGCCTACTGGACAGCGTTGCTTGTATGTATCACTATCGCCCTTCTGGTTCATACTAACTGCCCCTCAGTTCTGCATGATCTGCAATTGATCCATACTGACCTCAAGCCCGAGAATATTTTGTTGGTTGATAGCTCTTATGATTCCAGACCGATGCCTCCTGGTTTGGGACGAGTAAGTCCACCACATCGGGCTAAGCACCGCTCTTCTAACTCGATTTTTAGCGTGGCCAAAGCAGGCATATCCTACGGAACACGGCAATTCGCCTGATTGATTTTGGTTCCGCAACATTTTCCGACGAGTATCATTCCACGGTTGTTTGTACCCGGCATTACAGAGCGCCTGAGATCATTCTTGGTGAGCTTGCATCCTGGATACAGCGTTCACATATCTGATCCTGCAAAGGGCTTGGTTGGTCCTATCCGTGTGATGCTTTCTCCCTCGGGTGCATTCTGGTCGAGTTGTACACTGGAGTTGCATTGTTTCAGACTCACGACAATCTAGAGCACCTGGCTATGATGGAGAAAGTCATGGGGAAGCTCCCTGAACGGCTCTGCAAACAAGGGCAGCGATATAAACCCGAATTTTTCACTACCACCAAAGGCACAGTCAAACTTAATTTCCCAAATCGCACTGTTTCCGCACAGAGCAAGAAGGAGGTCAAAGAACTCAAATCACTTCACGTGAGTGCGTTGTTTCCTTTTCCATGCGGTACTCAATGTTAGTTGTCCAGCAAATTGTCCCTAATACGGATCAAATCAACCAGGATTTCCTAGATCTAGTTCAGCGACTGTTGCATCCAGATCCTAACTCACGAATCACAGTTCGCGAGGCATTGAAGCACCGTTACTTCTCGCTCAGCGTCCCTCCAGATTGGTGACATTATCAACCCTCCTCCATACTGCTTCCCTCTCGCTAGACGTCTACGCTTACAGCACGCTCATTTGCTTTCTATTTCGTTTTATCCTCAGGAGTTGTCGTATCATGTTGAATTACTATGGCTTTCCTTAACTCTGTCGTAGCTCTGCCTGTACAATAATAGCTTCTTTTTTGCCTGGGGCACAACTACCCAATTGGTTATAGATTCGCTGACTAAAATATCTGGTCACGTGTCTGAGCACATACAGGCGGGCAAGTTCTGAAGTCCCAGTCCATTGGACTCGGCCACAAGTCCTCTGTCTTCGGTGGCGAAATGTGGGCTCTTGCTGTCGCTGCCCACACTGCCAATAACCTTTCTTCCACACATCATCCGCCATCCCTTATATTCTTTACGGACAGCATTTCGGCAACCCAGACTATCTCCTCTCTTTCTCGCCACTCTGCTCAAGGCGCGTCTATCATCTTTCGTAAGGCGGTTGAGAACTTCCTCGCCCGGATTCCAAAGTCGAAATCTATTGGGTCAAGGACCATTCTGGCATCACAGGCAATGAGCGCGCGGATAGATTTGCCGTCCAAGGGAGCTCCGTTCCACCCACGCCAATATTTCATCATTTGATCACCTGGGCTCGTGCACTGACGAAACACTTGGCTGTTAAGGACTGGCGCTGTCTCTGGCTCCGTGGTCACCTGTCTGAGTACGTCAAGCTCACTCTTCCTTGGCCACCATCCCTCAGACCCCAGGCTGGACTTAAGATTGGCACACCACGTTCGGTTCACACCCGGCTGAATCAAATCGTATTCGGTCACAGTTTCCTGGGCGAATACTACGACCGCTTTCTGCCAAATGCAAGGCCATCATTCCCGTGTGGTGAGACTTGTATTCAGTCTATAAGGCACGTTCTTGCTGAGTGTTGTCTCTACGAGGGGCCTCGGAACTCTCTCCGCCGTGTCTCCTCTTACCTCTCGTTTCCACGCCTCTTCAGTGCGAGGAAAGGTCTTTTTGCCATTATTCATTTTCTCTCCCATTCTAATGCTTTCTCAAAAGTTGATTTATCCTTTTCTCTGCTTTTGTTTAGTCTTTTGGTCTAGACTTGTTTGTGCTGCTGTGCTTTCGTGATCCATTTTGCCTGTCACTTCCCCGCCCGTGTTCCTCTTCTTCACTGACCCGTCTCGCTCTGTTTCTCTCTCTTGTGTCCGAGCAGTTTGGCCTTTTGCTCATGCAGCTCGTTAAACATCTATCTACCAATATTTTCTATCTACAAATAATAAGAGCGCCCGTGGGAAAGCTAAGTCATAAGCTAGCTGGGGTCTATCTCGGTCTAAGCGCCGGGACTGGGCACTCCGAAGTCCGAACACAGGAAGCACCGCCATTTCGGCGTGTATATGCGTATGATTGTATACTGGACGGAGTGTATTGTTTGTGAACCCCTGTTGCTACATAAGCAGTAGTGTAAACCTGGAAGATTATCCTAGACCTACCACAACTCTGTCGGATATATTGCACTGGAACTTGTATATGAATATAAGCGCAAGTAGTTGGTACTTATTACGTATCTCTTTTGTCAGAATTCTTGCGTGACTTTGGGGCTCTTATCGCGAGAACTGTGTTTTATTCCCCATTAGGTATATATCACTGGAAAACGTTGTCCAGTATAAGTACAATAATACATCAGAGAAAACCTGGGTTTTTTATCACTATGCATAACAGTAAATTTATGCATATTAACCAGTTGTGGGAATTTCTGTCCCCCCCTCTTTTATAGCTGTGAATTAACCTAAATTTACCAAGGGGGGGTCTCAATTTACGTGGATTTATATGGATTTAACCCAGTTTATGAGATTTATGAATTTCAAATTCCTCAAACTTGTTTCCAAAATGGATTTTGAGAGACTTTGTGGGAAAATAAATTTGAGTTTATGAAATTTTCATAAATTGCATATAATCCAAGGAAACCTGTTTTATCATTACTCCATATTTTCCTGACGTATGGGGATTGACCTGTAGTTATCTTTCTGTAATACTCACAACAAGATGGGGCTAAAGTTGCAAGTATTGTGGAATTATCTCAGGCTATCTTAATTCAAGATAGTCTGGTGCATATGGTTTATATTACTCATAGTTACACTAATGCCTATCTGACTTGTGTCAGCAAGATGCAAATACCAAGGACAGAATATGAGCAGAAAGGTGCCCTTCTAGTACGCTTGACCCATTTGATATATTAGCAACCACCCACTGATACAATCCAAGCTTGACCAAAACACAAATGGCATCAAATATGGTTAGAAAAGGCAGAACTAGCATCATGTAAAAGTCTACATACCTGGGCTGCAATAGATTTTTGGTCATATTGAAGCTGAAAGTTCACGTTGTTGCACAACTCAGTCAGGTGTGCAACATCACCTGACTCTGCAAAAAAGGGTGATCCTGACTGGGTGAAATGCTATTCAGTGTAGAACACCAAGTGATCAAATGGGATGGTTTGGGATTGAGGCCAGTCTCATGTCCTAATTACCAACCCTGCCTCTGTCTGGTGTAGCTTGGGGAAACGCCGGTACAGGCATGGCAGGATCCTTGAATGTGAGTACGGCTTGCAGGCTGTGTACAAGGACAGGCTAGGATGTAAGTCGCTTGACAATAGTGATTTTGTGCAGGATTTAAAAGCATGTGCAACAGGAGCTGCCATGGTGTGATCCTAATGAGGTTCAAAGCGTGAGGCACGTTGCCACACTTGTGTTATATGGTTTCCCCCCTCACTGGTCTTTCCTCCACACATTCTTGCTTGAATATGGTAGCTAGCGGCACTAAATTGTGTTGCTTCGTCCCAGTGACCACACCATTGTCAGTCAGTGGTACGCAAAACCAGGATTGTTAGCATGGTGGTACTCAACTTGTGTAGCAATGCCAACCTGTTAAACTGGCCACAATTTTACCCACGTTGCGGAACCCCAAGACCTCAGCAAATGCAATAGAAGCAAATTCATGACATGGCAACATAGAAGATGTACCATAGATATATTTAAAGGCGCTGCCTTTGTCCAACATGGTTGTGTTGAATTGATTTTTGTGTGCGTACAGACCATGACTGGGTTTAGAGTGGCATTAATCACCTCAGCCTTGCCATTTGTGGTATTGGTCACCTATATGAATTAAAGCACAACTTGTGAGATATATTTTATTGCACATTTAGCTTGATTTCTTCCACATCTAGCCAAAGCCTGACGCAGCACATGTGTTTATTGCGCAACAATACCGGAATACTTGCAATTATATTCGCCAATGAGTTCCTGTGTATATGATTTACTACTCCTCAGCCGAATCCCTTGGAGATCCCAAGCACTCATCGCGATCCGTAGAATCCAGATCAGTCATGAGCCACACTGTTACGGGTTGGAGTACAGTTGGATATCTGGAGCTTAAGCAATGTAGTTGGTTAGTACTCCAATAGTAAACAATACTTCCTAGATTCGATAGGAAGGCTAATATAAGATTTCAGAGATTATCAAGTAACACTTAGATAGTCTTAACCTTTCACAGTGTAAACTGACTTAATGTAATATATAAAGAGCAAGACTACACCGGCCAGGTTCCCTTAGATATACTTGTTATAGTTCAGCCCTAGTCGCTTGGAATATACTATTACTAAACTTAATCTATACTTAAGCAATAGCTTAATATGGATAAATGGGGTGCGCCTAATGCTTATATTTCCTCACACCAAATAGGTACTTAATTCCCACAACTGGCAGGTACTTATTTATACGCTAACTTAAGCACAAGTTTATATATAGAAAATCACACATTTGTATCTAATCAGGTACTAGTATTCCCACTTATCAGATACAGTAGATCACACAAGAGATAAGAGATAAGAGAAATACAAACCAAAGCACACAAGACCAATCAGGTGGGTAGTAAGAGGAGGTGGCTCTGCAAGGGTCTCCTGCAGGGTTCTTTTATATCCTGAGGGAAGCCTGGATGAGCCAAATAGAGACAGTCATGCCAAGCCAATCTCTAAGGAGAGTTCTGGCTATATGGGGATCACCCTATCCCCATACAGGATGGTTTAGAGTAATGACTGGGTGTAGATCGGTGGCATCACTGGATCAGTGTATGCTATTGGTTGTTTGATATATTAATAATATGAACTATATACATGGATCAGAGCCAACATCTCAGTGAGTCATAGAGCCTTCTAATTAAGGGTAGCTGGGTCCATTGACTCAGTGTGTGAGTCAGATCAGTTCGATCTTCGGCCTGGAGCTCGGCGAGGAGTCCGGGGATCGGGCCGACCTTTGGTGGGAAGATACGCCTGAAGCGTGGCTATCGATCAAGCTATTGATTAGCATGATAGGGTCAGCCGTCGCTGAGCTATAAGCGGAATATGTTAGTAATACCTTATGATAAGCAATGCCTGAAGTTGTTTAATGAATATCTTGCCGAGTTCTTAAGCTAAAAATGTGAAATAAAGTGTGCAACAAAGATAGAATTTAGTACAATTTATGGAGACATAAAACTGTACAAATCCGCACATTCACATTTGATAGAAATCAGAAAATATTCATTTAAGACGCATTCAGAGTAGGCAAGGGCAGACTCTATTAAGTAAAGATGTTAGTATCCATAACAGATTGGATGTTAGGCTGCTCAGCCGAATCCCTTGGAGATCCCAAGCACTCATCGCGATCCGTAGAATCCAGATCAGTCATGAGCCACACTCATGACCAATTTTGATTCTATGGATTGCCTAGCTCGCTCTTGAGCGCTTGGGATCTCCGGCAGATTTGCCTGAGTGATATAAAAGAAGGAGGAGCGCAAGTTTGAAATGACAAGTTGAGGAGGAGAGAGGGGAATGGCAAATGGTCGTCTTGAAGAAGGGATGTGGACAGCTCCCGTGGCACAGCGCCTTGTGCCTGGGTGTGAGTTGTAATTTCTGAAGGCCACATGGATATCCCATGCATAGTGATGATCTGAACCAAGCCCAGGCGCTGCAACTGGGCTACAATTCATGTATTTAATTAAAGAAAAAACATCTGGTCACGTGTTCTCCGGCTATGAACGCTGAGCTGCTTTGTAACCTGCCTTGCGCATTTCCCGCTGTACGTCGTGTTTACCTTGCAGGCCGTATAATTTCCTCGTCCTAAGTAAAGTCCCCGTCAGAAACAACCCCTAGAATTTACTTTGTTAAATAAACCTAAATTGACCTAAATTAAGCAATTGAGAAAGTTATAGACCCCCCCTGATTTAATCACATGAATTGAGGCAAATTAAGGGTGGGGGGCACTTAATTTACCTAAATTAACATAGATTAACCTCAATTGATGAAATCAGTGAATTTGAAATTCAACACTCTAGCTGTCAAACAATACCTGGGGAGATACAGGGGTGAATAAACCCAGGGTTCAACAAATTAACCTAAATTAACCTAAATTTACAAAACCCTGATTTATAAAAAAAATGTGTTTTTCCTGACGCCACCCCTTTTTTTTGCCTTGTTTCTCCCTGTCCGGTTTGGCCATGTGTTTGTTGAATTCCAGAAAAGCGTCAGGAAAAACTGGAATTTTCATTAACAATGGCAATTATAATTGCACCTAATTAAGATAATCAACCTAAATTCAGCTAAATGGTCCAAAACCATGTACAGAAGCAGCTCAGCTGCCTGGAAATACTCGAGGCTTCTCGGCCAAACCCCGAAAATCTAGCTAGTGCGAAGTAGCTCCACCTGTCTAAGTATGCTTTTTAGCACTCACGAGGAGCCAAGTAGCACGCGCTACCGGCGCGACCAGGATCTCGTGGGCGCTAAACTCTGCAAAAACCGACGGGTGTGATTAGGCGTAATCTTGGGTCATGAGATGTATTACAATTAAGGGAAAGATTATGGTATCATTACGCCGAATGGCGCCGGTGTAACGGTGTGATGCGGTGTCATTACACATCATCACGCCATAATCCTTCCCTTCGTTTTATTACACCTTCGGTTTTTGCAGAGAAGCATACTTAGACGCCGGGCTTCTAGTGCGTGCTAATCAGATTTTTGGGTTTTGGCTGAGTTGGTATTTTAGCCCCAGTAACCACTGTACAGTCTGATTAGGTAGCATATATGCTGATGCTGGCAGGTCACGTGGCCCATAAATCGAGTAAATCGACCTAAATTGACATAAATTAAGCGCCTTGGATCTTAATTGAGAAGAATTAGCGTTAATGAAACAGGGGGGTAGCAAATCCCCTAAATCCATTAATTGAGCATGATTTGAGCCAATTAGGCTCAATTTGTATGCCATGTTTTTCCTGACGAGGATCTGGTCACGTGCTGAGAAATCCCTGTTAGGGCTCAGTGACAAACCTGAAATTGCAAACATGTTTGACGCATACACTTGTAAACACGTGTTTGTAACGTTTTGTCACAGTTTCAAACCGTTTTCAATCATACATGCACGTGCTAGACAGAAAGAGTTTTTGTTAGTCGATAAGTCTAAATCAAGCAATACATCGCACTGAAGTTACAAGTCGATGATTTAGATATCATATTTGATTGAAAAAGTCCCGTTAGCTTAGGCGTGAATCTAGGATAAATAATATAATCAAGGAAATTGGTATGTAGCCTGCGTCTCCCGCGGCTGCGTACCTTTAGCCCACTCAAGTTTCATTTACATACCTAATGCAAACGACGGACAGACCCAACGCTTCATTGGGTACCAACATGTTGTTGTACGATATCAAATGTTCCCACGCGGTCATTTGTGAACATTCTTGTGCTTCGTACCATGTCGGTGTGAGCATGAATGTGGTGTGCCCTCTGGCTACTACTGCGTAACAGGCGATGAGACCGACTCGATCATATCGTGCGTTGTTCCGCATGGCATACAACGCCTTCCCAACTGAGTACGAGTCCTAGCTGGCTAGTCCCCATACCTAAACCTCGGCCACAGCTTAGAAGAAGCACTGGTGCAGTTAAGACAAGTCAAAAATGTTTTTTATGCACTTATATGCATGTAGATCTTGTCAACTTAACCGGTTGCAGTTGGACGTCAATGCTGGCGGCGCACTACATATTGTACGTGGGTTAAATCGCTGTACATTGCTAGTGATTGAGCCTTTTCCTTATTCAAAAATAGCGGTTGTAAAAAGACCATAGCGTAATTTCAGCACAATCACACACGGACGCGAGGTGTACGGCAAAGAGAGTGCGTGTCTTCACAGGCGACGGTCACGTGGGGTCAGGGTTAGTGTTTGTGACAAAGTGACTTTTCGGTTGGAAACTCGAAAACTGTTGGTCATTGAGCCATCGTCCCTGTTTGGCACGGCACGTGAGGGTGACTGCTTTTCCTGCTTCCAACACTACGCACCCCATACCGTTTTCATCAACTCACTGGTTTTCTTCGCTCTTCCCGTTAGTTAGTTCCTATGTTGTTGGCTGGCCGACGTACTCACCAGCTCCCATAGCGAGATGGTTTCACTTAAGGCCGTTGCGACCGTAGTCACTCTTTGGGTATCAGTTACTCTTGCACAGCTGACTATCACCGAACCCAGCTCGAACCGATGGTATGTTTCCACAGTGTTTTTCTGGGTAAAAAAGATATTCATCGTTTCATTAGGTGGGTTGCTCAGAGTATCAACACCCTTCGCTGGACTTGTAACACCAGTCCCCACACAAATTGGACTGTCTTGATTATGAATTCGGATACGACCATTTTAAGCGGCCCACTGGCTTTGATTGCTATCCGTAAGTAGCTCTCACCCATCGGTTGATAGTTTTTATACTTACTTCCTGGTCCCCATAGAGTGAGGCAAAACATTTGTACCATAGCAACCTAACTAAGCACTCTTTTTAGGTATAATTATGACTGCTCAAAGACCATTGTACCTGGAGAGCAGCTTAAGCCTGGGACTGGCTATACAATGGTACGAGTCTTCCTGCTTGTCTTGCTTATCCACTCAAACTCCATCCTGGTCAGCAATTTGCCAATCCTTTCAACAACACTGACGTGTTCGCGACCTCGGAATCGTTTGAGGTGAAGCCGGTTGGGAGTGAGTTTTCTTCGTCTTTATCCTGGATATAGTCTCATCCAACTCGCAGGTACCTACCCTCCCGAAATCACTACGTCTGAAGCCTTGACTGCGACTGGCCTCCCTTCTGGTACATCTAGTCCATCCGCCACTCCGACCCCTGGTAACAATGGTGCTGCCGCCAATGCTGTGGGAATTTTGACTTTTGTTCTGGCCGCCTTCACTGCCATGATCAATGTGTAACATGTCTGTTTGGTGATCCATCGCTGTTTGGTTCTGGACTTTTCTCGTGCCTGTATTCTTTCTTTTATAATACACACGGTCCTTTCTCTCACCCGCAACCGCTCGACCCATACGTCACAGCAGATGTCCCATCAGTGCGGCCTCAATGCCGGATCAGATACTGGCTCAGGCAGCCAAAACGCCTGAGAAACCCATTCTCGTTTAGATTCACGCCCGCATTGCATAAAGATACTCACTAGCTCGGCGCCTGCTGTCGCCATCATGCAGTTTCTTGGGTTGAATTTAACGCATCGGCTAGGGCCGGGGTGGCCGTCGAGTCCTAAAGCGGCGTTTAGTGTTGGCACCTCGACGGAACTGGGTGGTTGTCTCTCAAGGAATTTAGCGACATCCCAAACATGGACCTTTCCGGTTTGCGATCCGCCAACGACATATTTTGAATCTGGGGTCCATCCAACTTCTTCTCTGGAAATGCCACGATCGGGTACCACACCAAGAGCATTTCCTGATTTACCACGTTCCATTCCCAGATGACCCTCAAGCCGGCACAAGAGATCGCCGTCAAATGCATCAAGAATATAGTGGACTTCCCCAGCGGTGCCGACCAACAACCATTTGCCGTTGCTTGAGAAAGACATGGAAGTCATGACGGGTATACGAGGCGGGTAGGATATCTTCGCAAGACGTAGATCATCCAGATGGATTGTCTTGAAAGGTTCCTTGTCAAAGTTACTCATGTCGTAGAGGAGGATGCGAGAGTATTGACTGATACCAACTGCGAAGACCACGCCTGTGGAGTCGTAGGCAACAACAGGAGCCGCGGGCAAGTTGAGCAACCCCCGACATTGAGGAGAGCGAAGGTCCCATAATCTCACAGTGTTGTCCAGAGCAGATGACATAAATCCGTCATCAACTGGAGAGACCTCGAGCGAAACTACTCTAAAAACACGTCAGCCAACTGACGTTTCGTTTAACGAATTTCCTACTTTTTTTTGTGCCCGCGAAAGTACTGAAGGTACTTGTTGTCGTGCAAAGAATGATAGCGTATCGTATCGTCTTCCTTCGTAGAGGCATAGATGATTGTAGTGTTTCGATGCGTGAACCTGGGTATATCAACCCCATACTTTTTAGATGCTAAGGTTTTAACGTGTCTTGTGAATAGTTAGTTATTATAAGACGTATGGGCGGAAGCAAACACTGACTTTCCATTCTTGACGTTATAAAGCCGAAATGTTTCATCCTCAGACGCGGTCAGCAAAAAGTCGCCCTGGTCATCGAATGAAATTCCCGTTATGTGATACGGCAGTAGGTTCCTGCTTGTATTAGATGCAGACTCCTCTGATTCAACAGCCCCTTTGAATATGCGCGCCGGCTTCATTCTTTGCTAGATATTGAATCAGGTAGGTTGGGCGAGCGCTTCATATCAGGCAAAACCAACATACCATGATATTTTCGTCGAGAGATACCTGGGAAACCGGCGTTCCATCAAGTCCAACGACAGAAGTCCCAGCGTGTGACATGTCGAAGCAACCTCTAGTGTTCGTCCAAGCCAGTTTGGGTGTTAAACGACCCGGGTGGCGATGTCGGGAACCGGGTTCATAGGCGCCCGTGTCCGGCAAAGTTTGTCGCATCTCGACAGCCACTACCACTGGGAACCAGGTGACTTACCTCCACCGGGCACCACATGTTAGTTCAATTAGTCTACTCCGCTCCCCTGATATACGCTGAGTACAATTAGGGCGTCTCAACCAGAAGTCAATCGTGAAATAGCACGCCTTCATCGTGTAAATAGGACCATCCATGAGTTGGTGCGCGACCGAGTGAGTGACCCATGAACGATGTGCTTCGCCGACCCCGCAACTTGACTACGAGCTTTAGGGGTACCTCGTTTCCGAGGATGAGGTGGCAATGGATATATCTTCATTCAAATCTCAGTTCGGTTCGGGAGAGAACAATGTCGAGCAAGTTCTTCGTATCTACTTTTCCGATCAGGCTTGACCCGTACCACCAATATCAGCCGCACGCGACTTAACTTTTTCACCAACCACAAAGACGATCCTACCAATCAAATCTTTGTCTTTTTCGCTGATGAAAAGAACGTCACCATCAAAACAATGCGGAAGTAAGCCGGTCCTAATCGCTGTGGTTGTGTTATCTGATCTTAAACAGGTTCCTTGGAATCTTGGACGAAAAAGCCATTACCCATGGAATCATCGTGTTCATGGAGAAAATGACACCATCTGCCAGAAAGGTACATGTGTCCTCTTTTCGTCCGTGATTAATCTAACGAACTCTCGCCTTGCAGGTCATTTCGGCCATGTCGAGTCAGTACAGTTTGGAGGAGTTTGCTGAATCAGATCTCCTGGTGAACATCACTCATCACAAGCTTGTTCCACAACACGAAGTTCTTACCCCGGTCGAGAAAAAAGCGCTTCTGGAGCGATAGTAAGCAAATAAAAGCCTGACCATTCAGCCGAACATCTTATACCTTGGCAGCCGACTCAAAGAAACCCAGCTACCGCGAATTCAGCTTATCGATCCTGTCGCAAGGTACTACGGTTTAAAGCGTGGTCAGGTGGTTAAAATCACTCGCCCGAGCGAGACAAGTGGACGCTATGCTAGTTACCGCATAGCTTTTTAATCAACCTGGGCCTTGTGGCTCTCCATCTCCTGATGAGCTCAGTTTACAACTCTATTTTGTAATGTACGATTATTGTCCGTAAATACTTTTTTTTGCCTGTCTGGCGCCCGTAATAGTTTGTTAGCGCGCCCCTGCACCTGACTACCACTAGGCCTTTCCTCCTTGTTGTAATAAAATCCTCATAGATCCGGTGGTATAAACGAAGAGATGGAGCCCCGTTGGCGTTCTCATGCAACTTTGGACGATGCCAGCAAACCCTTCGAGTTTTCTTCCTCTCATAGGAGTTACAATCAGCAATTCGATAACGTCTATTCGGCTCGGCTCGAACAGTTGAGGCCCGTGCTGACAGAGCGCGCGGCTGAAGCATGGGGCAAACGAAATGGTACATATTTAATAGCATCGTACCCACCATTTTCTCTAATCACAGCCTTGGATTCGCGTCCATAACTCAGTGGCGCACGTGCCACGCGTGCTGGATGTCGTCAAAGGCCAAACCTGCTATATTATTGGCACGATATACATGCACATGCCTCTTAAGGCTAACGTTTTGGATGACATAGCCCGTGACGTGAGTTCAGTCGCGTCTCTTCTTTCGTCACTTAAGCCCGATGTGTGCGTAGCATTCTTTGGCGGCCACCCCTGAACACACCAAACGCACGTCCGAGTCTGATAGTGTTATCTTGGAAGACGAGAGTGGGCGAATAGCTTTGACTGGTGAAGCTCTGGCAAAGGAACACCTGGTTACTGGTGTGCTCTAATATTGCCTGCTAATCTACTGCCGGTCATTTTTAACCCCTTCCGTAGGCGTCACAATCGCTGTACTAGGCTATGAAAGCGAATCGACTAAATTCGAAGTTGAAGAGGTGGTATACGCCGGCTTGGCCCCTACAGCACACATCCCGCACAACACTCCTAACGATTGTACGAGATCTGTTACCTCTTAGCACACTAGGTCTAATATTCTAGTAGCGACGTATTGCGCATTTTTATGTGGCTTTTATCTTGGAGATTTCGGTTCAGGTACCCCGGTGCCCCCGAAAAGCCAGGTCGCAAGTTGGAATGACACTGCAGGGTCACTATCATTGTTCCTGGACTGGATTAGCGGAGAAAGCGGCAGCGAAAAGGTATATATGAGTATTATTTTGCATGCGTTTTATGCACTCTCAACAGGACCGAGAACTTGCACAACGCGTTAGCCGAGTGGTTATTGCAGGGAACTCGCTATGTGCACCTCCGATTGAAGACGAAAGGGATTCGGCAAGTGATATGATCGTGAATTGCATGATGTCTTTCAACCAATTTTTTCTCTGAGCAGTCCAAGGTATCTGCTACGACAAATACGTCTATGAGGCAAGCAGTAGTGTCCCTGAGCGAGTCACTGCAGGAAATAGCTCGTACGGTACCAGTGCACGTCCTCCCTGGCGCGGTAAGTTGAACTTTATCAACACCGTTCGCCTAACTGACTTCCTAGGGTAGAGTGATCCCACGGGCGCCGCACTTCCTCAGCAACCGATGCCAGGTTGGATTTTCCGCTTTGCCGCAAATGACGGAAGCAGTCCTAGCGAGGCGATCCGGATGGAGTCAAACCCCACATGGATTCATAGCAGCGGACGGAGGTGAGGTCTAGGTGTGATTAATATAATGCCTATGCACTGAGATGAGAGATGTAGTATTCTGGTTCATTCTGGACAGCCGATCGACGATATATATCTGCATACAGTCGAGACAGATCGAATGAACATGGTACGAAACACCCTGAAGTGGAGACACATCGCCCCAACCGCACCAGACACGCTTTGTGAGTAATGAGATCGAGTTGGGAAGAGAGAGCTAAGCACGCGTCTAGGGTCGTACCCATACACGAAAGAGGATCCATTTGTGCTGGACCGGACACCAGATATTTACGTGATCGGAAACCAGCCAGCTTTTGCCACTGAGATGGTCGGGCCGACGCGCGTAGTGCTACTGCCTGAGTTTGCAGCGCGTGCGCTTGTAGTGCTTGTTGATAGCGCGACACTGGGAGTAGAGACCGTCGAGTTTGGGGTATGAAGCCATGTACTTATAGGAATATCCCTTGATAAACATGTCGGCCGTTGAGAGGTCACGCGCTCAAGCCAAGGATAAAAGAGCCAAAGTGGTGCCTGATTGACCTGTACAATGCTCTACTATACGCACCCGGGATACGAGGAATGAGGAGTATTATCGTTTGTATCCAGGAATACTAGCTGTTCACACATAGAACCAGGTGCCTTGTGGCTGTGATGGGCTAGAATTGAGCATGACGTCGCGAGAGCACGTGGTACGCCGATGCAGCGATCCCGCCCGACGACGACGAGGACGCCTGTGTCAGCCATGCCACCTGGTACTCCGACGCCCCGCGCACACGTCCGCACCGCACCAGGTAAATGCCCTTCAGCCTCGGCTGCTGTCTGCTAACCTCTGTAGGTCGCATATCTCGCCCGTCGACAGCCCCGACACCGACGGCGGACACAGGGCCCCAACTGCTTGCCTCATCTCCCGCCACCTCGAGGAATCCCTCGCCGGCGCCCTCTCCTGCAATCTCGTCGGCATCGCCTGCACTTGCGCCTTCAGCTCCACCCGGCGGCCCAGGCTCGGCGCCTGCAACAGCTGGTGCGCATCCAGCTGCCCCAAATGGCGCGCTCGACTGGCACGTGTTCCTGCACGCCTACGCCAACGGCGAGTGGGACCCAAACCGCATCCCAGACCCACCGATGCTGCTCGCCCCGCCTCTCCCGCGCGTCCACCATCGGACACCCTCGCCCTCGGTCCCCGTCTCAGCCCTCTCATCCTCGTCGACTGTCGCCGTCTCGTTTTCGTCCGACGCACCCGGCACGGACAACAGCCCTTCATCATCCCTCGGCGGGCTTGCTGGCCCTGACCGTCCGCGCATCTCGCCAGAGTCACGCACGACATCAATTGCGTCCCGGCGAGGAACGGCAACACCGGATCTTTCTGGCTCGTCAGCGACCTTCAAGAACAACCTTACTCCCTACGTCCATGCACCCCGTAAGGTTCAGCGCTCGCAGTCCGACGTTGAGGTGCGCTCGCCTGGAGGGGTACCCACAGCCTCCACGCCCGCCCTGCCCAGTCCGTCCATTGACCGTGCAGCCACAGCAGCCACGATTCGCTGGGCTGGCTCAGGCGTAGACGTTGCCCCCTACGCACTTCCGTCACCAGAGGCTGCAGAACTCTTAGACCCGATGCGCAATGCTCAGCCTGTGCTGCACATGTCCTCCAACGCGTCCTCTAAATCTAGGTTAGCAAAGTTCTGGCAAAGCAAATCGCAAAACTCCAACACTCCTCCCTCATCTCCTGGTGTTTCTCATGTGGCTCTTCCTGCCCGTCCATCAGCTCGGCCATTTCCAAACGTTTACCAGCCCAAACGTGCATCTACTGTAGCTGCCTCCTCAAGGCCCTCTAGTTTGCACGGGGATTATTTTGGGTCAGTTCGCACACACTCTCAGCTAGCGGTCCATTCTCCTCCGTCCCCAGACCTGCAACCCGAGCCAGCTCCGATTAGCCAAACTCCGAACCGAGAGATATCCACATCCTCGGGGAAGAATCATCAATCTGGTTCAGCTCATGCTAACCTGGCGGACGCATGCTCGCTAGATCCATTCTCTGGAACTATTGTGGCTGTGGCTGAATCACCTACCAAGCATGATATTAACCCCCAAGCTATACCAGGCGTGGACACCGGAAACGGTTACCCTACTGTCCCCGACCATTTACTAACTTCTCTCTCGAGCTCTGGTGACGCGGCAGAGTTCTTCACTCCTAGTGAAACCCTGGCACTGAAAATTGACGATGAACTGGATAAACCCACGTATTTAGTTCCGCCTTTCCCTCCAGACGAGACGGAGAGGAGGAAAGCACTGTACAGGTGGGTTTATGACAATCTATTGCGACACCATACCTAAACCATCCCAGATTCAACATCTTGCATACAAGTCGAGATGTTAATTTCGATCGCATAACGCATTTGTGCAAGCTTGTTTTCTCCACGAAAATGGTCATCATCTCCTTGATCGACGCGGACCAACAGTGAGCGGATCCATCCTTGAATTTTACCTTTCTCTCCTAACCTTTGTGCAGGTGGTTCAAATCCGAACGTAAGTTTTTTGGGTTGTCTACGTATTGGTCGCATTCATCCACTATGATTATAATAGATGGAATGGGCACTGATTCGACCGACCGAAAAGTCAGTTTCTGTGCACATTCAATCTTGTGAGTTATTGGTCTAGCAACTCTTGCAAGGTTCACTGACGTCACCGCAGGCAAGTATGTCTTGATGCATGCCTTCTGTACCTGAATGACCTGATGTGATTGATCTTGGTAGCGTGGGGCAGAGCCTCTAATTGTTCTAGATACCTGTTTAGACTGGCGATTTGCAAACAACGTACGCTTAAACCACTGGCTAAGTGTAAGATGGTTGAGCTGACTGTCTCCTCAGCCATTGGTGACTGGTCCCCCACACATTCGTTTCTACGCCGGCGCCCCCTTGCGAACATCTGATGGCTACAACGTTGGCTCATTGTGTCAGTAGCTCTATTCGCTCAGCCTTCCGTTGATATACAGTTTCTTTATAGGTGTTATTGATGATCGACCACGCGACGAGTTCACGCCTCGGCAGAGACATACTTTAAAGGAGTTTGCAGTAAGTGCTACATTCTCCCCCAACTTGAGCTAAGATACCTATTTGCTTAGGCTATTGTAATGCGAGAAATGGAGCTGTGGAGAGACAAGGTATATCATGCATGCCCTTGCCACCGCGGTGACTCGAGCTTTTTGGGCTTAGATTCAACTTCAAGTCCGGGATCGCATCCAGACCTCGATGGAGAAATTCACTCGCGAATGTCTCGAGCTGGAGGAAGAATCTGGGCCCCATGGTGTCAGTTCCATGGAAAGAGTGTACGACCGCGCCTCAAAACTGGTAAGAAGCTTCTTTGCTTGAAACAACCGAGTTACTTATCTTGATTTAGGTTAAACGCGCTCTAGATGTTGAAGGGGCTATGGTTCTAGATATTGCCAACCTGGAGTGCGTTGAGGTTCTTGGCGAGGATGGAGCGAAGAGTTATTCCTACCGAGGAGACACGTTTACCGATCCGGTTCAGATTCCACCAACAATCGCTGCATCTCCGAGTGTGCACAGTGGCGCTGACAAGTCTAAACCTTTCAATTTGCCGGATAGGCCGTTTGACAGAATCAGCGCCCCAGCTGTTTTAGGTGCCACGCATGAGAACTTTCGGATGAAACATGTTTCGTCGCTCTCAGGGGCGGACCACGAGCGCTTGTCGGCGTTTCTCTCGTATGTTAAACGACGTGCTTTTTGTTTATATGTTCTGATTGTGCCTTTAGGATGTATCCAGATGGCAAGATCTATGAGAATGTGACCCCATCTTACCTTCGTGAATGGGCTATCCCCGGGAACGCTTCATATTCAATGATCGTTCCGTGAGTGCCAAGGATATCTTTCAATAGCATCCCATATTCATCCAGAGCTTTCGATCAGAATTTTCAATGTCGACCACCACCCATTTGCTCTTTTATGCGCATATATCACCGATCCTGGGAAGCACTTGCTCGAAGGATACGAACTCCAATTTCTAAGAGCTATTGGTGTAATTATCTTAAGTGCTGTCCTTAAGCGCCGGATGATTCTCGCCGACAAAGCCAAGTCGCTATTCATTTCTAAGTGGGTTTCAACCATAGATGCATTTTATGCTCCGGTGCTAATAACAACTTTAGCATCTCCCACGAGCTTCGCAGTATGCATGGCGTTTCTCCGTAGGAACGAACCCTAATTCAACCCTTTTCTAGCACCACTCCACGGCATTCTCGCAGCCGCCGAGCTTATAGCAGACACTAAGCTTACCGGTACTCAAAGTGCCTTCTTGAAGACCATTCAAAGTTGTGGAGCATCTCTGGGCGAAACCGGTGAGTAATTTATATGCTGATCGACTTAGGAGCTAAACCCGAACTAGTCAACCACGTACTTGATTTTACTAAACTGAGTGGGAACCGAGAACATACCATTCCCCGTTCCAAGTGAGCACTCTTCGGTTGTTGGTAATGCTTGGCTAATCAGCTCTGACAGAACGAACCTTTTGTCCCTAGTAGAGGATACAGTTGAAGGGTGCTGGATTGGTGCCCGAGCCCGTGCTGTATCAGAGATTGGAAGTGTATATTCTCCTCCCCGAGGGCTACCTGGGACCTCGATTGTTCCAAGACCAGCCGGAAAGCGGCACGTGGAGACTGTCGTAGATATTGCATATCGTGAGCGTGTAAGTGTCGAACCCAGCTTACATCAACCTAAGGGTTTGACTTCAGTCTGACTAGGGTTGGAGTTGTGTGTGTGAAAAGGCTGGCATTCGACGCATCTTAATGAATCTCATTGGCAACTCTGTGAGCTCCAAGTTTTATTATACAAAATCATGCGCTCATGAATTTCCGCAACAGCTCAAGTTTACTACGGACGGATACGTCTATGTTGGGCTAAGAGAACTCGCATACAATCCAACAACTAAAATGATCACCGTGGAGCTCTCTGTGAATGATACCGGCAAAGTGGGTAAGCTCTGCCATCACCTTTGGCTAGAACCAACCATTCTATACAGGGTATCAGCAAGGACTTCCTCACAAACCAACTATTCCAGCCGTTTTCTCAGGTGTGGCCGCTGGCTCATTGTTACTCCTGCATAACGTATTTACTTGATCGAATCAGGAAAATCCACTTCACACGGGCACTGGGCTTGGCCTGGCCATCGTGAATTCAATAGTTCGGTCTGAGGCAGTGGATGGGCAAGGTAAGATACATGACACGCTAATGTCCGTGTGTTGAGTACCAGTTTTTGCAGTTGACGTCTGGAGTCAAGAGGGAGTCGGCACTGAGATCAAGATATCTTTTGATGTGGAAGAAACTCAGTCGGGCAACGCCGACGCCAGTCTCACGAAAGGGAAGTTCGGTAGCGTTACCGTTTGCCTCTTAGGATTTTCCGAACATCGTGGCCAGCAAGAGCTCTACTCAATCGTTCTCAACATGCTCGTCAACTGGTGGAGCGTCAAAGTCACAGAGACAATAGCAGATGCATCGATCCTTATCGTCAATGAGGACGCTCAGTTCTTGTCGGAACTGATTGACAGACAGGAATATTCCAAGCCGGTGATCTTATACAGCTCTGGTCGAGGTGATCAAAAGATAATGACTGTTGTCAAAACTTTCGAGCGTTCCGGTGGCTGCTGCAGGCTCATTTTTAAGCCGGGCGGGCCATCTCGCCTCTATTCAGCAATGCAAGATTCCGTTCAATTTCGCGCTGGCAGTATGCATCTTGTGCCAGGTGTTCACGACCTCCCCGGTTCTCCTGGCTCTCCTTCCTTGGTTGATAGCAAAAATACCCCTTACCGCCACACCAGCCCATCTCTTCCTTCGTTTGGCTACCCTTCGTCACGGCCAGAGTACAAGCAGTCGTATGAAGCCTCACAATATCCTATCAACCCAGCCCCCCAATGTGATGACAATTTAAAGCTGGAACGTTCCATCAGCGACTTT
Organism: Ceratobasidium sp. AG-Ba; assembly: GCA_016906575.1. NCBI lineage: Eukaryota > Fungi > Basidiomycota > Agaricomycetes > Cantharellales > Ceratobasidiaceae > Ceratobasidium > Ceratobasidium sp. AG-Ba. The sequence continues at coordinate 1,652,571 of CP059612.1, read as the reverse complement.
ACAACGGTACCCTTGGCGGACGAAGGTTCTGTGATGTTAGAGTCAGTGACTGGCTCGCTCAACGCTATCAAAAAGCCTCGTGTCCTTGTTGTGGTGAGTATATTGTTTCGAGGTTGAGGTAGCTTAGTACCATTTATTGTACAGGAGGATAACCCTGTCAACCGAAACTTGCTTTCTCATGTGCGCTTCCTTTTTCTCGATCTCGGTCTGTTTTGTTAACGTCTTAGTACTGCAGTGGCTCAAAAACGAGTGGGTTATTGAGCATGCATGTGTGCGCACTAGCTCAAAGTCTGCTTTTAGCACATACCATCCGACGAGGCTGTTGATGGGGTTGAGGGGGTGCTAGCTTACCGCAACGCCCCCGCAGGGCACTACTCGTGAGTAGTTTGTGACACTGACAGACAACAATCTAAGCTGCCCGTAGCGTTCTGTTGGTCGATCTCTCCATGCCGAATCTTGGAGGAATAGGATGCGTGACTCAAATTCGCGCGCTTGAACGAACGCGCCAAGCCGGCGCTCCATGCGCCAAAATATTCGCTCTGACCGGCCTCGCGACGCCAGAGGATAAACGGAAAGCGCTTGCTGCTGGCTTCGATGGCTAGTAAGTGGTATTGCATCGCGGGAGGTTGTTTGCACACTAAGCGAGGTTGGCTAGTCTAATCAAACCTGTATCCTTTAAAACGCTAGACGGCCTTTTCCAAAAACTAGCAAGCGCATGATGAGCGGACGCAACCTACACAGTATACAGTGTTCTCGCTTGTTGATCATAGAGCCTCTATATTTATTTGGCTGTTTCCATTTACTGTGCACAAACTTCTTGTATCATTCAGGCTCATAAATCAAGCTTTGCGTTCTTATTATATATATAGGTGTGTCACTGTGGCCCAGACCGTCTCGATTTACGAAGCAAAAGCGGGTATACCATTGATTAATGTTGCATCGTATCCTAGTAGTAGTGCAATGTAGTACTTGCGAGAACGCTCATCGAGAGTTGGCTGTCATGGCTTGCCCGCTTCCTCCGGTGGGCTGTGGGGTCAGAGTGGGCATTGGTGCTGATAAATCGCCGTTTATAAGATCCTGAACCGCTATCTCCAACGAATCAACTCTCGACGACATTTGGGACACTAACGCAACAGTCAGAAATGAGACAGATGGAGCTGGTTTTGCGAGGCATCATACTTCTCTCTAGTACTTGTGCAGACATGTCGTCGAAGCCAGTCTCCACTTGGTTGAGCAAGTTTTCGATCTGCCGCGGTCATTAGTGGCGCTCAATCACAAGACGACTTACTTACGAATGCAGTCAGTTCGTGGGGGCTTGTAATGTCTTCTGGCTTGGCGCTGAGGATAGGGGCTGTAGCTCGTGTGGCAGGAACAGGAGTTGCGGACCTGGAGCTGTGCTCGCCCGCGGTGTGGGCAGGAGCGAGGCTTTTCGGTGCAGAGACAGGCGAGCGCTCCTTGGACGGTGTGGACGAGCCGGCGACGTTGAGCGGGAGGGCCATCGTGGTGGTGGTCAGCAGCCGGCTGTCAGCAAGCGCGGCAGGCAATTGCCAATTCCGACGCACCACGGCCACGTGACTGCGTGCCGCGTCGAAATCGTACGAGCGCAAAACCGCGTATATAAGCAGCATTGGCATTCTCCAGACGCTCCAGGCCACCTCCGCCATGTCCAACTCAACGGGCCTGCCGTTTGCCCCCGTATTGTCTGCTGCTGCTGCCCTCCCCCTCCCTGCTCTCGCTGCTCTCGCCGTCTTCGTCGCGCTCCCGACACTTGCCATCGTAGTCAACGTCGCCTGGCAGCTCGTAAGCACCGCAGTTGGCTTTTTTTCTTCTCCCAGATGCTCATCTGCTGTTTCCCAAAGCTTATCCCCCGCGACCCGTCGCTGCCTCCGCTTGTTTTCCACTATGTTCCGGTGATTGGCTCCGCTATTGCGTACGGCAATGACCCACTTGGCTTCTTTTTTTCTTGCCGCGAAAAGGCAAGCGCATATCTCTCACATGAGTCCTCTCTCTCACGCCGCTTCTAGTATGGCGACCTGTTCACGTTCGTTTTGCTTGGCCGCCAAATGACTGTAGCATTGGGTCCTAAGGGCAGCAACTTCATTCTCGGTGGTAAACTCTCACAGGTATCTGCTGAAGACGCTTATACAGTAAGCCTTTTTATTGTTTTCCTTCGCCATCATGCTCATGCTACCGTTTAGCATCTTACAACCCCTGTCTTCGGCAAGGATGTTGTGTATGATGTCCCCAATCATGTACTGATGGAACAGAAAAAGTTTGTCAAGTTTGGATTGACAACCGAAAACTTCCGTGCCTATGTCGACATGATCACGGAGGAAACTAATGAGCTCATTCAAAAAGACTTGTCGGTTGCGGCCTGTCCACGTGATAGTCAAGGATGGGGTCGGTTTCACGCGTTCAAAACCCTCGCCCAGCTTACTATTCTCACCGCCTCGCGCACTCTTCAAGGCAAAGAGGTCCGCTCCAGTCTCGACAAAAGTTTTGCAGATCTCTACCAAGACCTTGACGGTGGCTTCACACCCATCAACTTTTTGTTTCCCAACCTTCCTTTGCCGAGCTACTGGCGCCGAGATCGAGCCCAGAAGAAGATGAGCGATTTCTACGTGGATATTATCAACAAGCGCAAGACAGGAAGTCAGGAAGTAAGGCCTCGGCTTGGTGTCTTTACGTGGGTATTGATTTTTAACTGGAACAGCATGAACACGATATCCTAGCCGCCCTCGCGACACAGCACTACAAGGATGGACGGCCGCTTAGCGATCGTGAGATGGCACACATCATGATTGCGCTCCTGATGGCTGGCCAACACACTAGCTCTGCTACCAGCTCGTGGGCATTGCTCCACCTAGCTGACCGTCCTGACGTTGCGTGGGTAGATTGCTTTCGCTCTGTGGTTATTGTGCTCACTCCCAACTAGGCAGATGTTGTATGAAGAACAAGTCAAAAGCTTTGGTAACTCCGATGGAACCCTGCGGCCTCTTACCTATGAAGAGATGAAGGATCTGCCTGTTCTCAATGCCGTGATTCGTGAGACGCTCCGCATGCACCCCCCTATCCATAGTATCATTGTGAGTTGACATTCAATCACGCGCGACTTGAACGCTCACTAGTTGCAGCGTAAATGCATTGGCGATATGGTGGTTCCTACTTCCCTAGCCGCCCCAGCTGGGAAATCTTCTGAGGGCCAGTCATACGTCATCCCAAAAGGCCACTATTTGCTCGCATGCCCAGCTGTTGCTCAGGTTGACCCTCTCATTTGGCGTGACGCCCAAACCTGGGACCCCTTACGCTGGCTTGATCCTGCAGGAGCTGCTGCTCAAGCTGGTACCATGTACAACGACGAAAATGGCGAGAAGGTGGACTATGGATGGGGAGCTGTGAGCAAGGGCACAGAGAGCCCGTACCAGCCATTCGGTGCCGGCAGGCATAGGTGTATTGGCGAGCAGGTATGCTTGTGGTCTGACTGGACCTCCGCAAAATCTCATCACTCTGTCACTAGTTTGCCTATGTCCAATTGGGTGCCATTCTTTCCACCGTTGTTCGTTCGATGGAACTTCGCATTGAGCATAGGGTGCCGGAGCATAATTATCATGTGAGCTATCTTGTTATAAGATATGCGCATATAGCTAATTTTTCGTAGACCATGATTGTCTTGCCCAAAGACCCTTGTGGGGTCAAGTTCAAGCCCCGCGCATAAAGTACTGCCAGATAGATGTTTTGTTACCTGTAGGATTCCCGTCTGTACTTCACCTCACTATAATCGTACTCTCCCTTTTACGTATAATGGTGCACCACACGAACAGTTCTTGAATCAACATGGCCAAGAATAGACCAAGATATCGCTTTCCTGAGGCAAGGTTCCATCGACTCATGTCGCTTTGATTAAATGCGCTGTGGCTCATGTGCCACTGGAGGGCTGACGAAAGCGACTGTTTAATCAGACCTGGTCTTGATCGTAACTTCACAATCAACCACGATTACGAGCACTTTAGACGATCATAACTACCGACCTATTCGGCGGAGGATTGAACCGCTTACTAGATTTACTGCACCGTATTGATTATGTCAATTCATTCCACTCGCATGCCGTGACGCCAGCGAACGACTAGGGCGAATTGAACCCTTATTTATGGCCCCACTCACGATAAAGCGTCAAACTTTCGCAGGACTGCGGTCCTCGGACTCGAACGCCAACAAGGCACAACGTGGGTCTTGGGGTATTCGGGCTCTCTCGCTATACGCAAACTCACGATTTTGCCTAAAACCAACTGAAGTATTCATGTGGATTAATTGAATATGCATATGCTATTCAGAAATTGAGGCAAGGAAGCCCTGCTACTAAAGTAATTGGATCGTATATACATCGTACTTGAAAAAGGTAAACCGTAGAAAAGGTCGAGAAGGTTCTTTTACATGCACGATTAAACGCATATTTGCAAGGGTAAAGTGGGACCATATATGTCCACAAGTCGACGAATACACGAAGCAAACGCCTTGATGAAGATATCCTATTGCTTGCATCTTTATGTATCAGCTCGACTCATTCTCCTACGCTATTTGGCTGTTTGAAAGACCTAATGTGTACGTACCGTACTATGGGACTAGTGAAGTGTCGGATGAGTAGGATACACGCCAAACACGCCAACCAAAAAATCAACAACCGAGGCCAAAGCTAAGCCATCCATTTTATTAGTTTAGCAATCGGGTTTGACATCGATCCAGGAAATTGTTCGACTACACGGCATACCTTGTGCTCAGCGTTACAATATGAGGACTCAAGAACCGTAAATTATAGATTGAACCGTAAGCACAGCCTTGTATCAAAAAACACATAACAGATGTTAGAAATGGTACGCTTGCAGATACAGCGAGGGTCGTTAGATTGAATAACGGTATGTTTGAACTGACTACGTCGCTAACATTTTACAGACATGTTTAAGATTAATGACGGACTCGGTCGCTTCACTGACGCCACTGACCTGCACCATACGTATGAGCGAACTCAATCATTTGGATAGGACCAGCTCCTAAGAGAATTGAATTCACAATTTATATCGAGGTAGCGGTCTGCACTAAGGGCGGCTGCCACTGGTAATAATGTGATCGACGTCAGATCAATATCACCGAATTTCAGCCTAGCTGAGACGATCCCTGGCCCTGCTGTCAAGGGAGCTCATAAAACGGAAGGTTTGCTATTAAACGCCAATAATTTGTCAAATAGGCAACCATAACACTTTACATACAAGTCGAAATTTGTAAACTTCGTCCGCAGTTACCAGCCTAATACGCTGTGTCTGCCCGAATAATCCAAGTCCAGCCCACATCCTGAGCAAGATTACTGTACCAGCAAGAGAAGAACGTCGGTCCCGGTCCCAGCCAATTTCGACGCGACGTGACGGATTTGCAATGTCCTATGTCCGGAGGCTGTTCGACGCGGGAGGACGTTGTATGTGGTCCGTGAATAACGTATGTATGGTTCTAATGTTCATCCTCCTTGCTTTGAGGCACAAGGTGTCATAATCTATGGTATTGGCAACAAAGCAGTCGGTTTCGTCCCCCTTTGTGGTTGAGTGTCCCACGTCCTATGCCTTCTTGGCGTAGTGGAACAGGCATACCGGACAAGTATAGCTAGTACTTAGCGCCCGTCGCTTTTACATGGGCGGCGCTCTTCTCTTGGTGCTGCAGCACTGCCATCACGCGCACTTAGGGACTGGCATGGATGGATCTGACTAGCCAATGAAACAAAAGCTGTAGATATTATCTAAGAAACAGATCTTAGCCGGATAAAATTAATTTTCGCACAGATCGCTTAGCAGTTGAGCTGTGGATAGCCGAGATTATAAGCAAACCGATACAACTATATTGTTAGGTGTACCTATATCTAAGGATATGTATGAAATCAGTCGCCTTGAACTACTGGAGATAGGTTAGGGACACGATCGTGCGACAAGGTATCAACTTCTTCAACTTTACGCAGGGGAGGGGTTTCAAACCATGATTGAAGTGCCATTTTGGTACAGAACGTATCGGGCGGCATCCAATGCTCAAACTATCTGTTCACAAATCTTCTGCAAGAGAACGTACGCTTGAAATTCACAGATGACGCTGATTGATATTAGCAGAAACAGTGCGACCATATGCAATTCTAGTCCAGCGATAACTTCACGTACCAGGAGCACACTAGCACACGAGCAATCGGGTACGACCTTTGCAAGACTAGGGCATGTGTCATACTACGACTGAAGTACCATATAGTTTAGTGGCTCTCCTACCAGAGCTACAACCCCGCTAGAAACGAACTTAGTGTGAAGATAGCCCGCAATCGAGCCAAGTTGAAACCCACTCTTCGCCGAAGGTTTGTGTTTGAAAACTGAATAGTCCTGTGGACTCTAGAGTCGGTTAGAACTCGGCTTGTGAGAGTAGAGTGTATCTCGCCTCGTTGTTAAACTTCTCTTTATATGCCTCCGTAGTTTCTGTAGTTTCCGATGCCGGCGGCGCTGGATTGACACTATCAAAACACGCCACAGCCATTCGTATACCTGCGCAATGTCTCTTAAGGAAATCTGCGGGGGCAATAAACCCGGGGATTAGTTCATGAGTTCATTGCATGCAATGAATGTTCATGACAGCAATGAACACCTGTTCATTGGACAAATTACATGCAATGAACGCATGAACTAACCCCTGGAATCATTGCACGTGATAAACAATAATTGTACTGACAGAATTTCCTGAGGATCCGGCTCAAGGGATCCATTGCCCTTTAGATACTGTAATTTTCGATCTGCACACACGTCTTGTGGATGGCTCGATGTTGCCACTTACGTATCGAAGGTGCAGGAGAAGGAGCTTCGCCCCTAGAAACGCAAAATCAATGTCTACGTTAGGTGCAAGAGCCATAACTAATAAATGGCTCCAGGTGAGGATATTTTGCGCATTTCTTCTATTTTTCATATTTAGTGTAACGGGGGAACTTTATAAACATTCTCTCATCGCAGTTCAGCCTGTATGCGTAGTTTGCGAGTCCTGGACGCGGTTCCTCCGATTTGAGCAGCCGCTATTACGGGCACGAACGAGCCACCCTATTCTCTCGAACTTAGTAAGATTCTTGAGTGGAAGAACATGCAAGATCAACTTTGAACAGGGTAGTTGAGCTAGTGGGTATTCACAGGCACTGTTCACCCTCTAGCGTGATCCATAGTCTTTGGTGCGTGTAATTCCGACTCATCTCCCATCAGACGTTTCTCACACACTGGCACTCTTCGATTCACGCACCACAAACGGTAGATTCGCAAGCCTTTCTGGTTGGGGACACGATTGGCTAGCCGTGGCTAAGTACGTAGTTCGTTGACAAATCATACAGATGATTATTTTATCAGTACGTATGCAATCTGTAACAGTTTTATCCGGATAACTCGCATACTTGGCCTTCGGTCGGACCTTTGGTCTTACGCGACCCATACACACGTACCGAACCTAGCATGCGCGGTGGGTTCGGTGTATCGGACCGCCGGAGGCGGCCGACAGGATGGGCGGGCCGCCCAGACTGCGACCGCGAGGATCACCCCCGCAGACACACCTGGACGGCACTGGGCTCGGTACGTCTTACTATTCTCACTTCGTGCAATAGCACGGGATGGCGGGTGGGCAAAAAGAAAATCCCACGAGAGCAGCTCATCCGCATGCATCTCGTGGTCGGCCTCTGAAGGAGGCCGGCGGGTCACGTGCCCTGTCCGGTGCTTTTTGCGGCCAAGTATTCGCGCCGTGTCCTCCACAGGCTGCGTCTCGGTCCGGCACTCTATACAGTGCACGTGCCAGTCCCTGCGTGCACGACATTCCAGAGCAGACTGAAATCGGTCACGTGGGTTGGGGCACACAGTTTCTATTACCTTTTCCCAGTTTCACCCCATGGCGATTTGCACGCAATGCACCTACCCAGTTCCGTATCTTTATACATTATACCAATCTGTTAACAACCTTCGACTAGAGCAGTGTGTACGGTATATTTACCAACCACTCTTCATGCTCACGATCTCATTTCTCACCAGCCAAACTGCCTGGCCTTTGCAGATCCTTATGTAGAGCACGACCCATTGACACTTTTCCTCGATTTGATTCTTCTTAAACGAGAAGTGTACAGACATCTGTTATTTAATCGCGGCTGCAAGCCACGTCATTCAACCCATTGCCTTCCCGAGACTTTACATGAGACCTCACATAACTCACGGACTTTGGTCAGCACTACATGTTTTGCTTCACAGAACTTTCTGCTAATTTCATGCGACTGATCAGCGTTCTTGGACACTTGTGGCGCAACTGGGTGCGCCCCTCATTTTAGTTGACATGTGTAAGTTTCTCAGGGCTTCGTGCGAACTCGCCTGAATGTTTCACTTAGTCGTACGCTGCCCAAGCCTAAGTGAGCGCTGTTTCCGGGGCAGGTTTTATACTTCTCATATTTTGAGCCGTCCGATTTAAGCACAATGTACAACTTTCTTCAGCCAAGTTGCTACAATCTGTCTATTGGGCACGTTTAGTTCAGATCACCCGTCAATCCAATGCTAATAAATCAATCTCAGATACCGTAGCCTTTCACTTGGGGGTAACCGTGGCCTGTATCATGCTACTGCGACTCTTGCGAGCTTATGAGCGCAGCCATGCTCGTGTCCAATCCTTCAGGCTGGGTACACGTGCCGAGTTCCAGTAAGTTAATGTGCACCGTATTGTACCTTCTCAATCACTAAAGCTGCTCACGTACTTGAATACACAGAGCAGCCTTGGTACCGTTAACACTGTTTTATTCGTCTTTCACAAAACTTTTCCTTCTTCTCTTACTTGCAATTTGGCAACCACCCGCTCTCCCTGTCTCTTTGGTCTCTGCTACAGACGGAGCTGGCCTCCCTAAGCATTTCGTAGGAAATAGTTTAGCTCGTCGAGCACTCTCATTCCTGGATGAAGGCCGTTTCGATCGTGCCTGGATAATACGAAATATCTTGGGTGGTATGTCCGCCGGCTTCGGGTTAAGAGTACTTTTGGACTGCCACCCTGTGTTGACCACTCTTGTCGTTCTTTTTGGGTGGCTATTCAAATCTCTAGCAGCCTACCCGGCTGCTCTTCTGATGGGTATGGGAATGGTTTCCGAGTACTCTATTCCTTGATATCGTAAAGCTTTAGTAAATTAGATAAATGGGTGCGGTTTGTAGATGTGCAAGCATACTTCTTTGGGATTTCCTACCGGCCGCCGACGCCCTTGTCACTGGACCCACTGGAATACAATGATCGACGGACGGCGATCCCAGAACTACACAGCACTTAGGGACGAACTTGGCCAGTGATTTGCTCGGGCCCCGGTAAACTCTATTGTCGCGTGAACGACATCTTAATCGGCGGAATTTCTTCCACATCGCGTTTACAAACGAGGCAAAACCGTCCCAGGACTATCGTAAAAGCACGTTCAATGGAGAAAAGCAGCCTGAGCGGCTCAATTACCGACATGACCCAAGGGGCCTACCCATTAGTGCGGGAAAAAGTAGCACATGCGAATCTCGGGATTCCTCAACCATAAGCTTGCACCGCTCCGAAATATCTCCATTGAACAGCCTGTGTATTTGTGACCGCTTCCTCAAACAAATCGTGCCTTGCCTCTAATTCTAGAGTGTCAAATATGACCAGGAGATCCCAATTCCAACTAAAACGTACCCTCGATAAATATTTTACTCTGGGACCCATAGAATTGCACCAGCACGTCGTTCTGTAAAACTATTGAGCTATGCGATGCAACGCATGTCAGCTGTACGTTCTTTCATGACTTGGAACCACAATCGTTTTAAGCAGAAAATCACTGGTGTACATCTTGGTCGAGTATGGATTAGCCTGGTTTACTTCGCATGGTTGATGGTTCATCTTTAGCTCGGGAATCGCCGGAAGAAGTCGCGTAGAAAGGTGTGTTAATATTTCTCCCGAGTTGGTCTGTAAAGGAGGTCGATGCAAGCATAATCAAACCCCCATAGATGGTCTTACGTCAACTCTCTAATGTGGCCGGCTTAAATGTTATCATGTTTGCAGATTACAAATGGTATCTCTCGAGGTAGGCCTCTGCGTCTATGACCGACGACCATGCTAAGCACACTGACAACTTTGTTGAACGGCAGTTTCTGTTACATGACTATGCCATCTAGGATGATTCCCAGTTGTAATATGCCTTCCAACAAGTCAGGTTTGTTTGTCACAACGTTTAATACGCACACCAAAACATCAAGGAAAAACAGTGTCTTACAGAACATCAATGCATAAATCCACGCCGAACCAACTGAAAATAATTACACATCCCCATGTAAAATCTGAACCAAGTACACATCACGCTAGTAGCCCTTTCACATACCGCAACAGGTCTCGGCTCTGGGCAAGCTAGTTAGTGGGTGGGTATGATGTAGAATATAGCAACTCACTCCGCTCGGCGAGTGCTTTACCCGGTTAACCGCACTCTCTGCGCCTGTTTGTCCGGGGGTGGGTTCAGCGGACCCCGATTCGTTGGCTCCTGTGCTCGTGCTCCCCCCGCGTTTGCTCCTGAGGATGATACCCAGAATCGCCTTCCAGCCCTCCACCTCTGTCGACGGGTCGTCGTTGCTGGGGATTGTCAGGGGCGTGGTACGAATCACATAGGGGCAGAAAGACCGGTGTTCACGGAGAACGTCCAGCGTTCGTGCTGGAGCGGACTTGATAACGGTTGGAATGGGTTCATCGCCAGAACCTGGAGGCGGGTTGTCTGGTGGAACCATGAAACTGGGAGACAAAAACGCCCAGAGACCCACGCGCCGTTGACATAGCGAGCAATAGACCATTTCGTCCTTGCTTGGTAGATCGGAATGACCGCTACTCGAAGTTGCCTCGCGCCGGAGCGCGTGCGTGCGAGACTTGAGGGGAGTGGAATCGATGTCGTGCTCATGGGCGCTAAGGCTGACGTCGTCCCCAGAAGAAGATTCTATTGCAGAAAGTGCGTTCCCTTCCTCTCGTCCTTTGCCAAAACGACGTTGGGAAGGTCCGTCGGCAAAAGTTACACTCCGAACCGAGCCGCTCGCTTTGCGCTCGACGGTAACCTGGCCGTGAGGAACAGGTGTGCTCCTACCAGAGCCCGGCCCTGAAGGTGAGCGGGTGTGTCCCAAGCGTGAAGTAGACCGGTTCCGAGTGAGGTCCAAGGAAGAAGACGATTGTTTTGCCATGGGAGCTGCCAGCTGTTCCCATCCGAATAATGCTAAAACGACCGCGTTGTGAGACAGGTCTGGGCCGTGGTGGCTAGGGGGTATTTGGGTTGCTGAATCGAAAGGGGCCGTGTCAGGATGAGTAAGTTCGGGATCGTTCACGATCGCGACCAGAGCATCTAGTTGAATTGAAGTCAAGGGATGCTTGATGGCCACTCGTTCGACCGCACGCGATAGCGCGGTTGCGCGCTTCAACACATCGCGAGTCAACGCAGAAGAGCTCTTGAGAGGCAATCGATAAATATTGGCTAAAGAGGTCTGTAAGAATACAGGTTGGAGACAAGTCTGACGTCGCTCACGATCGCATTGCCGTAGGCGCCATGGGCACGAGGATTTGTGGCCGTCGACAAGACAAGCTACATGCCTGGCTATGAGTGCAGAGGCTGTGGTCTCTAGGCTAAGTAGCTGGCTTGTTGTTTTTTTAATTTGGGCTGTCACTCACCGGCATCACGCGTCATGCCGGTAGTCGGACCGACGATCCAAGCGGCACCACACACGTTGCAAGACAGCCTGTCCTTGCCGCCTTGGTTGCGCCAGCCGCAGCGGGCGGCAGCCACCGCATCGATCGCCGGGGGTTTGTCTCGGTACGTCGAGAGTTTGAACGTCGAGAGGCGGTCGAGGAAGTCGGGGGCAGACGCTGGGCGGTACAGCGGGACGGGGATCGGGGTGGCGACAGACGCGGGGGGAGCAAAGGTAAACTGTGCGGACACACTTGCCGTGTTCTCGGATAGCGAGGTGTTTGGGGCGAGAGCAAAGGGATGGCTGATAGACGGCCGGTGGGCCGGGGTGTCGGGAGAAGCACGGGTCGACTGTGCGCGGCTGAGCTGGACCGAGCTGCGCTTGTTGAACAGGCGGGAGAGGGTGGAGCCCGACTCCCTGCAACGGCACATGTCGCGAGCGGACGGAGCGGCGTTGGGTTAGCAAATGGCAAGCGGAAACCGCACGCGACGCACTGCTTGTTCCCGGGCTTTCGCCCCACGTGGATGCCGTACTTGGCGAGGGAGGAGTATATGGATGTGTTGGCGCGCTTGAGGGGGCTTGGCCGCGCGTCGCCCTCGCCATGGCGGCGGGCGTGGGCGGGACCGGATCCGGTTGCGTCGTCCAGGACGTCTAGGGCATCCTGAAGCTTGCGCTGGACAGAGGTGAGTGGCGGGGCGCGCGGCGGACAAGCAGCGCACCTTCGTGATCCTCGAGGAGGAGAAGAGAGAGGAGGTGATGGTACCCGTGGTGGGAGGCGCAGCGGGGGGCGGGTGCTCGGTGTCGGCTCGCGCGCTGGGGGCGGTTTGCATAGTACGGCGGGGTGCGGTCCCCCTGTCGTCTGCCAAAACTCAGTAAATTCGCATTTCCACACGATGCGTGACTAACAGTGCTGTGCGGTGGCGGCGGCGACTCGGGGCTGCCAACTTTTTGCGCACGGGCGGGCATGTGCTGGCCGCGAGGCAATCAGTCACGTGACTGCATACAACCCAACACTCCGCCATCCATACAGTACCCCCGCATACATCCCAGCAGGCCGTGTCCCAGCCGGCTCTCGAAGCGTCCCGGCTGTCCCCCGCCATCGTCCGAAACCACGCGGCTGTGGCTGGTGGGAGGTGACGATGGTGCGCGTCATGGCCAGATCGGGATGTGATCATGTGCGATAGTCGCTGCTTGCTGCTTGCGTCAGTCCGGGGCAGAAACACACGCTGGAACTACCTCGGCCAACCCCGCCGCGAGCTCGCGTTTGCCCTAGCTGCACCGACCAAACGTGCGCATCCCCATCGCCCATCGACAAGCATACAGTCCCCAATCGGGTCCAGCACGCGCCTTTATCGATCTCGCCCGTGCTCTGCCTACAAATATCCCGGCAAGCAAACAGCCCTCTGTCCGCCCATCGTCCTCCCCCAAGGCAGCCATGGAAGCCAAAGACGAGCAGCGTCTCATCGTCGTCTCCAATCGTCTCCCGATCACCATCAGCAAAGATGCAAAGGGCGAGTACCACTTCAAGATGTCCTCGGGCGGGCTCGTCTCCGCGCTCTCCGGCTGCAAAAAGTCCATGTCCTTTATTTGGATCGGCTGGACCGGACTCTACATCCCGCCCAAAGATCGACCGCTGGTCGACAGGCGTCTCATGCAGGAATACTCGTGCCAGGCCGTGTATCTCGACGACGACCTCGCAGACTGCCATTACAACGGCTTCTCCAACTCAATCCTCTGGCCGCTCTTCCACTATCACCCTGGCGAAATGAACTTTGACGAAGCCAACTGGCTTGCCTACCGCCAGGCCAACCTCAAATTCGCCGAGTCCATTCGCGGCCTCGTTCGCTCCGGCGACATGGTCTGGGTCCAAGACTACCACCTTATGCTCCTCCCGATGCTGTTACGAGGTCTCATTGACGGCCCCGGCAAGGACGGAAGTCTTACGCAAACCGAGCTCGCCAAAATCAAAGAAGGCATCGTCGAAGAGACGCCAGAAGTCGAGCACGAGGTTCTTTCCGGTGTCAAGATTGGTTTTTTCCTGCACACACCATTTCCAAGCTCTGAAATTTACCGGTAAGCCATATGGGTGACCCAAGAGCGCCTGACTTAGCTTTTCCACGCTCTAGCATCCTCCCCGTTCGCCGAGAGATTCTTCTTGGTATCCTCTACTGCGATCTGATTGGCTTTCATACCTACGATTATGCCCGCCATTTCCTTTCATCATGCACACGCATTCTCGGTGTCCCGACTATGCCCAACGGGATCGAGTTTGAGGGCCGCTACTCGCAGGTTGGGACTTTCCCCATTGGCATCGACCCCGATCAATTCATCAATGTGAGTGGAAGAGACACGGCAAAAGCAATACCGTACGCTAACCCCGTTTCTTTCAGAATCTCGAAAAGCCCGCGGTCAAAGAACGCGTTGCCGCCCTCGAGCAGCGGTTTAAAGGGGTGAAGATCATTGTTGGAGTCGATCGTTTGGACTACATCAAAGGTGTGCCTCAGAAGATGCACGCTCTAGAAGTATTCCTTACCGAACACCCCGAGTGGATTGGAAAGGTGAGGTTCTTTTTGCTTTGGGCTTTTCGCACCCGCTTCAATGAAACCACAAAGGTCGTTCTCGTCCAACTCGCCGTCCCATCACGTCAAGACGTAGAAGAGTACCAGAATCTCCGCTCGACTGTAAACGAGCTTGTCGGGCGCATCAACGGCCGATTTGGCACGGTCGAGTTTATGCCCATTCATTTTATGCACAAGAGCTTGGCCTTTGACGAACTTTGCGCATTGTATGCGGTTAGCGATGTCTGCTTGGTGACTTCGACTCGTGATGGAATGAACTTGGTATGCCTTGTGATAACCCGCATGCGCGAGAAATTGACGCGTTTCCAGGTATCGTACGAGTATATTGCATGCCAACAGGAACGCCAGGGTGCTATGATTCTGTCCGAGTTTGCTGGCGCAGCCCAAAGTCTAAACGGGAGCATTGTTGTCAACCCCTGGGATAGCCAACAGGTTGCAGATGCAATTCACGAGGCTGTTACGATGCCACCAGAGGTTCGCGCCGAGAACCACAAGAAGCTGTTCAAGGTACGTGCTAGCAATCTTGCAAGGCCAATTTTCATTGATCCCGGGCCGTAGTACGTGAACAAATACTCTGCCGCCTATTGGGGTACTTCATTCGTGGGAGAAATGTCTCGTCTCAACACGTCCCAGCCCCAGGCCACCCCTCGAAACCTCGCAGGGGAGGCTCCAGCGGCTCACATTGATCGTGAAGGGCAGGCACTAGAGCATGGTGCGGTTGCCTCATAGATGCGGCGCTTCGAAAGCTTTTCTCTGTGTCTGGTGTATCTGTTTCGATTTATTTTGTTTTTGAATGTCAGCGAAAATTCATTTAATTTGGGTGCTATTGTGGTCTACGGAGTTCTCGTGAATGAACGACAGTCACTGCATGAGCGTACGAATTAGCGGCAGAGCGCTTACATAGTCGATTGCGCTATCTGATTATAAATCTGGCTGGCCACCACTCGGTATCTTTACCTCGACCATATCTCGGCCACCTGACTCTAGCTGGCTCTACCTATACTCAATGTCTCAAGCTCCTGAGAATCTCCACAACGTCGAGTCGGCTGAACAGTTCCGACAGCTGCTTTCAGTCGACCTTGAGCGCATATCGTTACTGAATTTTTGGGCAGCTTGGGCCGAACCATGCGCCAAAATGAACGAGGTTGTCTCCGAGCTCGCAAGAACAAACCCTAGGCTGTTGGTGCTGCAGGTGTGCTAGACAGTATAACTGGCACCTAATCCAACTAACGACCGCGACAGATCGAGGCAGACAAAGAGTCAAATGAAGAAATTGCTGATTCGTTCACGATAGAGTCTGTGCCAGCGTTTTTGATCCTCAAGGTGAGATATCTGGCAACTTTCAACCTATCTGCAACCAATCTGGACCAATTTTCAGGGCCACAATCTTCTTAGCAGAATCGATGGTGCGGACGCACCGGCACTTACCAACGCCGTCCGAGCCCATGCCCAACAAGCGCCGCAGAGTCTTGCAAAGTCCGACAAGACTCCGGAGGCACCCGAGCAAGAGGAGACGACCGAGCAATTGAATGACAGGATGCGCAAGTTGATGAACCAGAGCAAGGTTGTACTTTTCATGAAAGGATCGCCTGATGCTCCTCGATGTGGATTCTCGCGGCAAACGGTAGCATTGCTACAGGAGAAGAATGTCGAGTTTACCCATTTCGATATTTTGAAAGACGAGAAAGTGCGAGCTGGTGAGTCGTGTTTGGCAGCCTGATTGACGTAGATTAATAACATACATTTGATCAGGGCTGAAGGTTCTGAACGACTGGCCAACGTTTCCTCAAATCATCGTCAATGGGGAACTGGTGGGAGGTAGATAAACTTTGTGCAGACATGCAACATTCGAGGCTGACTAGACCCTAGGCTTAGATGTATTGAAGGAGTCCATGGAAAGTGGTGAATTCCAAGAACTTGTGAACACATAGGTTATACTATTTGTATCGATTAATGCACGAATGACCTGTTCGCACTGTCTTGCAGAACATGGTGACTAGGCAGCATTGATGACTTGGCTCGGTGCGTCATGCGGTCCCTGGGGTTGAACTCAAGGGTAGATTTTTTCGGCTGGAGCGAGGATATTGCCGAGCAAAACGGACATATATGGGATATTCTCCCTGTTTCCCCACCTTTTCTCAAGGCGATGAACGTAACGCGTCTTTTTGGCTGTGTCTCGTGCACAGTAACGGGTATTGTGCAGTCCCGGAGACGGAACGCGGATCCAAAATTTCTCCGGCAGTTTAAAACTCGCATCGATTTGCAGAACACTGTTTCGCGTTGTTCTGTTCCCCTCTCTCGACCAGCCCAGTCTCTGCTTGGGACGCCCTTGATCTTGTACCTTTAACACGATTTCGCCCGAAGCGCGAAACACCGACCTCCGACTCCAGTGTCGAGAGTAAGCCACCAAGCACCATCGCCCACACAGATTGATAACATGCCCTCGACTTTGTACAGGTGGTCGTCCGTGCGAGGCACGTATACAACCTAGTTTTGTTGGCAATATTTGTCCTAACCACGCTTGATCGACTAGGCGAACCACCCTGACGAGCTTTTGACCGCATCTAGATAATACTTCCCAAGCGCTCTACCCTCCAAACATCTCTCCAGATTCATCAACTTAAAACGACCCCTCATCTCCCGTGAACCTCGCGCACAGCGAGGAACCACCCTCTTCTGAAGTCCTTTAACTTACCGCGTCCACCCGCCCCGGCTACCCCGGTGGCGGATTGATACGGTAACCGAGGACTTGCTCGTACACATACTACCGTTTACACCCCTGGATTCTACATCCCTCCAGAGCTCCTCACCAAGGGACTCACTCAAAAATCGAATGGCACAGCCTCAGGTTTTACATTCCGTCCCCATCAACTTCGTGTCGACTCGATCCTCAAATACACCACGTTCCTATGGATCCTTCCAGGATGCTTCACATTCTCTGAACAACCTATTTGCAGTCTCACCAACCGCTTCGTACCCAGCGGACTGTACTTCCCGGTCTGTTTTTGCTGTCGACCCTGCCGTCCCAGATGTGTCGTTTCCAGGCCTACCCCCCCTTCAAACTGGTACCATTGACGAGGTCATCAACACCAAGGTGGCCGCGGCGATTTACGATACTGAAGATGGCGAACCTGGTGCTGAAAGCGCATTCTTCACTGCTGATTTGAGCAGAGTTCTGCTTCAACACGAGCGCTGGCTTCGGTGTCTCCCAGGGGTAGAACCCTTCTATGGTGCGCCACATTATTTGCGCCGTCATTCTTCTTCTGACCTTGCCTCATAGCTGTCAAATGTAACCCTGATCCTTATGTCCTTCGCCTGCTGTCCGCACTTGGAACCGGGTTTGACTGCGCATCCCATGGTGAGATTGGTCAAGTGCTCGGGCTCGGCGTCGATCCATCACGCATTATCTTTGCCAACCCCTGCAAGGCCACTTCATTTGTTCGTCATGCGGCCAGGTCAGGCGTTGACATGATGACGTTTGACAACCAAGACGAATTATACAAAATAGCTCGAGCACACCCTAACGCCAAACTTGTAGTTCGCATCCTCACAGACGACTCGAAGAGCTTGTGTCGCCTTGGCCTCAAGTTTGGCGCTCCCCTTGTAACTGTCCCAGCTCTCCTTGCCAAAGCCAAAGAGCTCGGCCTGAACGTGATTGGAGTCAGCTTTCACGTTGGGAGCGGCTGTTTTGATCCCAACGCATTTGCAGATGCTGTGATGCGGGCTCGGGCTGTTTTTGATATTGGTGCAGAGGCGGGATATTGTTTCAGCCTGCTTGATGTAGGGGGCGGATTCGAGGACGGGAATTTTGAGGGTACTGCCCAGGTCTTACGAGAGGCCTTGGTCCGCTATTTCCCAGACCGCTCTGGCA
The DNA here is from genome assembly GCA_016906575.1 of Ceratobasidium sp. AG-Ba. Lineage (NCBI taxonomy): Eukaryota > Fungi > Basidiomycota > Agaricomycetes > Cantharellales > Ceratobasidiaceae > Ceratobasidium > Ceratobasidium sp. AG-Ba. The sequence goes on along the minus strand of CP059612.1, from coordinate 1,634,389 downwards.
TACGTGTGATCGCAGAGCCGGGTCGGTTTTACGTGTCGGGGGCGTTCTCACTCGCTGCCAACATCATTGCCCGCCGTGCTCGCGCTGGAGATACCACCCTTACTCAAGACCCAATAGAGGAGCGCGGTCAACCAGATGTCATGTGTAAGATATTCGTTCATCAACTCTGAGCCAGGCTCACCACCAAGTTCTAGATTACATCAACGACGGCGTTTATGGTGCATTCAATTGCATCATGTTTGACCATCAACACGTCCATCCCTACGTCATCTCTCTGGGAAAAAATTTGACCGGACCGGTCGACCCCAGCAAAGTTGCCCAATCCCCCTGCAGCGTGTGGGGCCCGACATGCGATTCCATCGATTGCGTATGCCCGATGACATCCCTACCCTCCAATCTCGTCGTCGGAGATTGGCTCGGTTTTGCAAATATGGGGGCATATACCATATGCGCTGCTAGCCAATTCAATGGATTCGAGAGTAGCCAGGTCTATTACACCTCTGGAACCGGAGCAGAATCTGTTGCAGTCCGCCGCGCGCTGGCTTCAATAGCAGGCTGTCTCTGAGCCGGCGCATCTTGTATTTTTCACATCCCAGTAGACTATATTGTTGTTTCTTCTTCGTAATGTCTTAATCGATTATAGAGGTGCATATGCTGTGTCGTTTTCTATTTTGTGTGCTTAGCCGAATAAGACCAGTCATCAGGCCGTCGCTCGCTATTCGCAACTCGGTTGGAAGCCACGGCCTCATCATAAATCGAAGTTTTTGAGTCAGCAAATTGACAGCTCGCCACGTGACAGTGCCACATCGCTCTGGCTAATATGTCATTTAGTGTATATCACCTTGCATCACTATATACGAATCACTTGATTGGGCATCCTATTTGCTCTCTAATTTGTAGTTCAAGATGATATTGGCGACTGGTCAAATCCTTCGCATGATGATGTGATGGTCGGGTTGAAGTTACTAACGGATTCGGCTGTTGCTGTTACCAACGAGGTACAGTAGGCTATCTTTTTTTGTTCGCCTTGCGGAGCGTGTGTGCCCGGTCATAATTCGAACAGACCGCCCATTACAGTAAATCACACCGCGTTGAGGGTCAACCGCCCCGAGAGATGATTTCTCGCTTGATGGCGGGAACCGTGCCGTGCGGGCCACGATCAAGGGGTGGCATAAAAGCCCTCGTGCGCAAATCGAGCTAGTCTCTGATAAATCACATTCAGAGCCAGAAGCATGCTCGAGGCATGTGGATAGGAACACAACCCCTTAGAAGGTTTGCGCCAGAAATCTCGTTGAGTTCCATCGCTTTCGGCAGCTTACGGGTGTTTGCGTTGCTTTTCGGTCTGATGGATAGTCTTGGAACCTTCAATCTGGGGACAGAGGGCCTTGAAAGCGGAGTAAGCTCCTTACTCCGTCGATGCGGCGCAGCGATGAGCGGGATGATATCAATGCTCGCCGCACGATGGCGCCGACTATTTCGTTAAGATTCGAACAATGTATGCGCGCCATTTCAAAAGTGGCGATAACAATATGGAACATATTTATGCTTGCGCAAGACAATTTCTAACCTGTTGTGTTTCATGATGTGGAATTTATTCCATGCCAGGGGTTCTTGGCTCGATTTCCATCCCAGCCTATTGTAACCTTGCGGCTCAGGCATGTGCTTTCGGCACCGGCTAGGCTGTCCGGGGGAGATGTGAGAGCGACCGGGTGTGCTGGCGAAGGTGTCCCACAGGTTACGAGGGAGTAACAGACTCTCGGTAAAACATGGACATGCTGTTGCCGAGGTGGTGCGGCCGCTGTACTCATGTGGTGATTGCTCCAAACGATCAAGGCACAACAAACCTATGAGGCAAGCCATTCCGTACATGACAACCAGGACTCGACGTTGTTCGAGCCGGAGACCGGTGCCGACGGCGCTGTCAAGCGTGGCGGGAGGGACGACGTGCGTCTCGCGTGGCAGTATCCAAGGGAGCCTTTGCAACGTGGTTGACGTATCCGAACCGACGCCGATCACAAATCACACGAGATTTCCACGTGAGCGGCTTCCAGATGGGCCCCTGACGAGCGGCTGAATCCTTTCCCTCCTGGTTTCCGAGCTCCGTTTCCAACCGTTGCTCCAAACAATCGCCCCGTAACGAACTTTCACCAGCGTCATCACGACCCATATTCCCGTCTCCTGCTTCTACTGCGCGACACTTATTAGGTTCCACGCGCTTGCCACAAGTGGTTTCAGGCTCTCCCTCGTAAGAAGCGCAGATCGAACAGGAGTGCTGGTTTAGCTCGGCCTCGACAGTACCTGGCTTTCTAGGTCTCCACTCGTCTCCGAATCATATTCAATTCCCCGTAGAGGGAGGTCCGAGAGATCGGAGTCCACAGCATCAGCCCGCTGCTTCCACTTTGCGCTATAAAGACACGTTCTCGAGCAGACAGCGCGTCCATTTTGTCCCCATCCCCCTTCGGTACCAGGGCTTAACTTAGTCTTTGTCCAGCGAGGCAGACGTTCATGTCCCCGGAGATACCCGCGGTATGTGCAAGTCGTCCAATAAGTAAGCATGACTGGAACTAAGGATCAATGCCTGCCTTTCAGCACACCCTCCCACAAACGGGTCCTCCGTCCGCTATGATCCCGGAACCGACCCCCTACCAGCCTCAAAGGTACCAACCATATTCAACACTCCAACACCGTATCACAAAAGGGCGCTACATAACCAGTAACGATCCAAGGGGTTATGTGTATGTGTGCAAGTCTATGCCAGCTCATCGCCACTAATTCCGCTGGTTGATCTAGACCGGTATACGAATACCCGCTCAATGGTTAGCTCGCTCAGCGGCGCATGCGATCTTGTGCGATCGAACTAACAAACTCATGCTCATAGGTCAATGGATCATGATGGATGTTGACGACGGCTATGTACTATGGTGGGATCATTCATCTGGACCAAGGGCCTGCAGCCTAATTTACATGTGATTTTCTAGGACCGGCATATGGAAAGCACTTGGGAACACTAAAGGTATATCTCTCTTGCTACATCCCAGCTATATGCTTATAGCATGACGAAGCCGATATTGTAAAAATGCTCGAGTCTCAGCCCGACCTTGCACCGCAACTCAGGCGGGTCCGAGGTGGCTACCTCAAGATCCAGGGGACTTGGATGCCATTTGAGGTGGGTTTCGGTGAATTTACTTGTCGGATGACTTGGATGCTCACTGTACTCGTGGCCAGGTCGCGCTACGACTAGCCCGTCGGGTGGCTTGGCCAATACGGGAAGACTTAGTTCCGTTGTTCGGGTAAGGATTTATTTGGGTCTCCTGCCTCATCGCTGCTCACCGTGGAGTGAATAATAGGCCCACGTTCCCATCGACATGCTTGTCACCGGACCAACCAGGTTACGGGCAGGTTGTTGCGACGTCTGGGAAGCGTAAGAGCCGGCGGCCAGTTCAGGCCCCCGTTGTGCCTATCCAAACAGCTCCGAACATCTCTCGTCCTTCGATGCCATACCAACCGGCAGAGCCACCCATGTATGCTCATCCCCAGGTTCCCCGACGTATCTCTGGCGAAATATCGGACACTGCATATGGGTACCCTGTGCATGAAAATTATCGCCCTGCGTCATCTCCATCGTACCCTCAACAAGCTGCTTATGATCGCTCGTATGATCGGTATCATCAAGATGCCCCCTCCTACCATCATGGTTACGGGGACCGTCCAAGAACTGGCCAGCGGGAAGCGGGTTCTGGGTCCCCGGTCCGTGATCGACATTCCCATCACGCACGATATTCTCCTTACCCCTCTGCTTCTCGTCGGGAATATGCTAGCTCTTATGGAACATATGGTCCTCCGAGCGAATACGAATACCCGCCCTCCACACAGGGCTTACATTCTCGTTCTTCGGACTCGAACCTTCGCCGTGTTGACCCCCATGAGAGGCTCACGCTTCCGCCAATTTCTGCTCTCGCCCCAAATCTTCCCTCTCCGCGTGGCGCATTTACTTTGCCTCCTTTAGTTACCCCTACCATGAGCTCATCCCGGAGTGACGTGAACAGCTCTGGTGTTCCTTACCTTGGTCGTATGCGCCTCAATTCAGCGGATGACAACGAGGATATCCCAAGACCGTCGGAAGCATATCTCCAGCAAAGACGGTCATCGTCGGCGCCTCCGCTGCATTTAACGCCCAGCAGGTATCCACCCCCACCACGCTCGGGAGACCGTTTGGAGGGTGCACGTACTCGACCTTCCTGGTCATTTGGTTCTTCTGACAAAAGTTCGACTCCGTATGATCGAGATCCTCGGCCGGATACTCGTCGTTCTGACACTTTTGCATGGTCATCCGTTCGTGGTGGTCCTTCCACATCGCCACCGCCTTCGGCCTCAAATTCAACCCATGGGGCGATGTCGACGAACGAGCATTCTCCGGTTTCTCCCAGAACACCCTACGGCTGGGAGTCGTCTCGTGCTGCGCCTCCAGCTCTAGCCAGCAGGGGTGGAGATCATCCTGCGATCCGACATGGTTCCCCACGAGAACGCTCTGTGTCTCCCGAGATCACAGTTGCTCAAGAATATGACGAGGATCGTCACTCAACTCTCGAAGTGTCTCGAAGGGAAAGTAGTCCCACTCATTCGCGAAAGTCATCGGGGCATGGTTCGAACGAAACGGAGACTATACAAGCGTCAAGGGCTCCTCTTCGACCCTGGTGATGATATAACTGCCCATGCTGTTCATTCTATAGTGTTGTTACCTCCTCTATGCGCCTTTCTCACCCATGATACCATGCATTCTAGGCGCTGTCATGTTGTTCTTTTCATTTCTTTTCGTTTCTTTCTTGCTTATTTTTGTCTCCCAATGTGATCCTACCAAGTATAATTCTAGCCACCACATTTCTGTATAGTAGCTATATTTAATCATGGCATATGCGGACGTTTTCACTTGCGTGTGGTGTATACATCGTTTGAACCAAGAAAGGATGGCATGTGGCTATGCGGGGTTGTGACAGTTTTGTCCCTGACCCCGGCATGACCCAATGAGCACATTTGAGCTTCAACCGCTACCACCTGCCGCGCACCGACGGACCAAGTTTGTTCGTCCCCGTCACCAGCACAGCATGAAATTCAGCAACTCCCTCAAGTTCAACGCGAATGCGGAGTGGTGGGAAGACTACATAGCGTACGTTTATCGTGAGCGGAGCCCTGCTAAGTCCTCAAGTTCTTGAACAGTTACTCCGCGCTCAAGAAACAAATCTATACCCTCGAAGCGGAGTTGTCCACAAATGGGCAGCCCGTTGACACCGAGCGCGGCGAACGTTCTGCACTTCTCGGCGAACACAGCCGCAGAGCAACCAACTCTGCTTTTCGGCCGTTGCTGGACGCTGAGCTTGCCAAGATTGTTGCATTCTATGAAATTCAAGAAAAAGAGCTTTTATACGATGTTGTAGAACTCGAACAACTCGTCGACAAGACCGAGGAGGAAGGTATTAATCCTGTTAATGGCGAGGATTCCGACGACGGGAGTGACGAGGACGAGGACGAGGACGATGCTAGGAGTGGCGGCGGGTCTCAACCAACTGAGCGGCGCCATTCTGGTTCGGGAAGCCAGACTTTGGCCAACAGTCGTGCTCTAGGTGAATATCATTTCTTGAATCTCTTGCGCGAGGCTCAGCTACACAGGTCTGTCTTTGATAGATGAATCAATTTCCGCAACTCGCCCGGATCCGACGCCATTGGCCCGCTCAATCACTCGTCCCGAGAATGTTGACCTTGAGGCTAGCCTAGCGTCCCTGCGCGCCCCCGGCTCCGAGTCGGGAACAGGCCCTCGTTCCCCTAGCCGGCGCCGTGCTCGAGGGGCCAGCATGTCTGTAATCTCACAGAAGACTCCTCTGACTACCATCCTTCGACTTGTCAAACCAAACTCTAATACAACTCCTGTGGTTGGCGACAGTGTCTGGCAGCTACGCACCCCGGCTGCTGTGGATGTCCAAATGTTATTCAAGCGTAGGATCACAACGGTAACACTCATTATTTAACCGCAATCTTCGTTCGCTGATCCTTCATAGCTCTATATAACACTGACTTCTCTCAAATCGTACGTTGAGCTCAACTACACCGTGAGTCTTTTCCTAGCCGATGACCTTTTTGTTGAGCTTGGCACCTGTGCATAGGGATTTCGAAAGATCCTCAAAAAGTATGTATTTTCCAAATCATTTGACTATCTTGTTAATATTTGGCTCGGTAGATATGATAAAATTACATATAACGAGGTACATATATTCATAAACTTATTCAATCTAGTTAATTCCGCTTTGGTAGCTTAAAGACGACTACATGCATAATGTCGTTGAGAAGGCGGTGCCATTCACACAGGCCGCAAAAGATCGTGTCAACAATGCAATTAGCCGCACCATCAGCCTTTATGCTAAGTGCGTGACTCGGGGGGATCATTCTGCAGCAATAAGACAGCTGCGTGTACACCAGCGGGAGCATGTGAGTTGTGACGAGTTTTCCTATGCCCATGTTGATGATCCGCAATGCAGATTGTATGGGAACGAGATACGGTCTGGAGACAGATGATAGGCAGGGAGCGTCGAGGGGAAGGTGCCGATGGCCAAGTCAAAGCGCTCGGGTTCGGCCACTCCGATTCTCACACCAATCCTATCTTCACATTGTTCGGACTGAAGTTTACCAAGCGGAAGCTATATCTGGTCCTAGCAATTGCTGTCTTTGTTGTGCTGTTGAACTTGAGTATGGTCGAAGGTAAAGAGGCAAACAGATGTCTAGCTATTCTGGGTTTTGCAACTATTTTATGGGCTACTGAGGTGAGTTTACCTGTTTAACCCGGATCGCTTGGATAATTAACACTACCAACAGGCTATACCGTTATTTATTACATCGATGGCGGTTCCCCTCATGGTTGTTTGTCTGAGGGTTTTGCGAGGTCCAGAGCCCGAATACAAGCGTCTCAACGCCGAGGATGCAACCAAGTGAGTGGTGGTCAGGGCCAATCTCGATTTGTCTGACTCGAATTTCCAGGTACATATTTTCCGTTATGTTCTCGCCTACTATCATGCTTTTGATCGGTGGATTCACCATCGCTTCTGCGTTATCTAAGACCAACATTGACCGGGTACTTATCACCCGTGTACTCAGCATCGCAGGGACGCGACCTAGCACCGTTCTCTTGTCTTTTATGGGTGTTTCGTGCTTTGCCAGCATGTGGATTAGGTATGTTCTGTACAGCTAAATCGCTCGGGTGGCTCAGTTGTTCAAACATGGGCAGTAACGTTGCTGCGCCAACATTGTGTTTTACCTTGATCAAGGTTCGTTCAGTTATTTTTCAAAGCACACATTATTGATGCCTAGTTAGCCTATATTGCGGACCCTGCCTCAAGGCTCTTCCTTTGCTCCATGCTTGATTGTGAGTGGGAAATGTGTGGGATGGCTCTTGCTTATCTATTTGCGTCCAGCTCGCGATTGCGCTGGCTGCTAATATCGGCGGGCAAAGCTCTCCAATCTCATCACCTCAAAATCTCATTACGCTGCAAAACATGGACCCACCACTTGATTGGCTCGAGTGGTTTGCTGTTGCTATTCCTGTGTCTGCTATAACAATTCTCCTGATCTGGCTCCTACTTCTTGTCTCTTACAAGCCTAGTACTGCACCTGACGGAACCGACCTTCGTATCAGACCTATTCGACCCACCAAGGAAGCTTTTACCGTAAAACAGTACTGGGTGTCTTTTGTCTGCCTAATAACGATTGGGTTGTGGTGTGTCGCCCACCAAATCGATCACATTTTTGGCGATATGGGGGTTATTGCTATTATCCCAATTGTAGCGTTCTTTTCTACGGGCGTCTTGAAAAAGGTTCGTTGCGATTGGATCTTGATCATCTTGGCTAATCGTCCTGTACAGGAAGACTTTGAGCAATTTCTCTGGACCATCGTATTCTTGGCAATGGGTGGAATTGCTCTAGGCAAAGCAGTCATGTCCAGCGGTCTCCTTGCAACAATGGATGATGGCGTTCGGCGGTTGGTCGAGGGACTACAGCTATACGAGATTGTGCTCGTATTGTCTGTGGTAGTTCTGGTTAGGAACATCAGCTTCCAATGTGCCGAATATCTGCTCATATACTATACTACAGGTTATTTCTACGTTTATAAGCCACACTATTGCGAGCGTACTTTTGGTACCCATTGCCGCTGAAGTGGGCGCCAATCTTGCAGATCCTCACCCACGACTTCTAGTTTTCATCACTGGTCTGATTTGCTCCGCGTAAGGGACCCAGCTGGCTTATTACGCACATACGTATTCTCTAACTAACCTCTTCATTTCAGCGGCATGGGTATGCCCGTTTCTGGCTTCCCGAATCAAACTGCGTACGTTGACTGGTCGTCCAGTAACCGAATTTGGCTGACGAATGCTTGATAGAGCTACGCAAGAAGATGAAATGGGCAAAGTCTACTTGACCAACATGGACTTTTTGAGAAACGGAGTCCCAGCCAGCGTGGTGGCCACAATGGTAGGCGATTTGTTTATCTAAATTAGCATCACCACTCACAAATCTCAGGTTGTGGCAACCGTCGGATACGGTCTTATGAGGCTAGTCCTTAAGTGAGTGTTTTTGCAGTGATGTCAAGTTCTGCTAGTGAACTTGTTTGCTATAGGCTTTGAAGTTTAGGGACAGGGATACCAAATATAACTGGATGCTTGGCACGATTCCTAGCCCTCTCCAATGTAAACGTTAGAAACATCCTGAGGATAACGTCATTCATTTTCTACAATAAGCTGACAATCACGGGTACAACAATAGGCCTTCATGCTGATAAGAGCTGGCCTCTAAAAGTGCGGGCGCCTTCCTATCATGCGCTCCGCAAGAAATTGAGCTGCCAAGGTGCAAACGCCCACTCCAACGATCATAAGGTACGAAGGTAAAGTTCTGGGCGACAGGTTCCCAGGCGCTGGTGCTTGAAGTTCATCAGGATTATCGGTCTTGCTCCGTTGCAGCTTCCCCACCGTCTCCTCTCGTTCAGCCTCCTGCCTTTCGAGCATCCCTAACCTTCTCTCCGTTTCCCCGAGACGTTTACACAAATCATTCCAGCCATCACGTGGAATAACAATGGCCTCCTTTTGGATATCGTCCGTTGAGGGTCTCGAACTGGCGCGTGCAGCGGGAGTAGCCGCGGGTATACGTCGACTGGTACCCCCCGGAAAGTCTTCCTCCCACGCTTCGGCGCCCCACGAGGTCCCCAGTGGACGTTTCTCTTGAATCCCCCTTTCTTCCCGAAGAAGTGTTTCTACAGTCGGTTCCTCATGAAGGGTAATCGAGTTCGCTTCGCTAAAATCGCGATGGGGAGAGTTTGAGGAACGCGCTAGTTGAGGGATAGTGGGTGAATCAGTAGATCGAAGAAGCAATGGAGTTTCGATAAGCGTGATCCCGCTTGTGTTAGGTCGCGAGTTCACAGGAAAGCTGAGCGGTCTAGTCCAAATCGACTCTGGGTGTACGTGAACCATGCCATGCGTATCACTGGAGTTCGATAGTCCGCCAGCTTCACTAGAAATAGCAGCTGTATTCCAGGCCACATCGCCTTCCCGGTCGTCCTCGCTCTCCGAAGTCATTTCATCGCTTGCCAAGCACGATTCGTCGTTTGATTGAACTAACTCGACGTCTAAGGCATCTCTGCCTTGCTCCAGCTTTCGTATCATTCTTTGAACGCGGCCAACTGCAGAGCTGGCGATGGATGAAGTCGATAGGGCGCGCGGGCGAGCAGCAGACGAAGAGATTATAGATCTTGATGACGCGTCAGACTCAAGGCCAAGAGAAGGACTTTGGGGCGAGTCTACCCAAGGTCGGTCACCAGGATTTCTCAGCCAAGCTACGGCGGGGACAGATGGGACGTTTGAATAATTTGGTGAGGCCAATCCCTCTTGCTCCATTACAGTGCTGGGAATACGCCTCTCCGGTTTTCGGACGGATTGGGCGCCAATAAACTCTTCTTCTTCTGGACTGAACCCCCATATACGGCCCTTTAACAGACTTTTACGAAGTTCACAAGACGATGACAGTAAAGCAGCTGTCCAAAGCTTATTCACACCCCACCTTAGTGTTGTGTTAGAGAGAATCCCAGCTAGGCTAAAAACCACTCACTTCTCGATGTCTTTACCCGTTAACCGCAAGAATATCCGGCCATCAAGTTTGCATTTTATTACAAAGTTGGCAATATCATGAGCAACTGGCTTTGGGACAATTATGGCTTCGCTTGACTTAAATCCTTTAAAGCGGAGTGCCGTCAAGAGATACTGGGCTAGTTGAGCAGGCGTCCACAACTTGGGGTTATCCTTTACGAGCAAATGTTAACCATTTCGTCGAAAACAAATCAGGTACATACAGGTAGGAGGGACATTGCTACGTTTCTTGAAGTTGATAGACTGGAAGATGTAGCTTCGTTACGTTTCGACCTCCACTGCCGAATGACCGCTTCAGATCGGTTATTGGAGCCTTCTTTGTTACTGGAGTAACCCGAATCGGTAGTATTTATTGGCAATGGAAGTGGTAGAGGATTATGTTGAGCATCAACACTCTTATTGTGTCCGTGACCACGACTTTGAGAATAGCGGCGAAGACCCGGTACCGGTAAAGACACAGCAGTTGGAGTCGGTATTGTGGCGGGAGTGGAGCGAGAATAGCCAGAGGAGAAAGGCGTGCGAGTATATGTGGGCTTCAATTTGGAGGCAAGAATTGTGATGTCAGGAGAAGATGATACAAGCGGATGTGGGTCTGTCGTATCAGTCATGTTAGAAAACTCGCGATGCTGAATGAATAGTGCGCAAGTTTGTAGCCTGTATATTGTCTTAGAAGAGAATAGTGAGGCGCAACAAAGGTAGACTTGTTAACCTGTGGTTGCAAGGTGCTGGTTATGATCTGGCCCCTATTCTTGAATGATTTGTTGTTATTTGGGCAACGCCACTAAGCTCTCATAAACCAGACCATGTCCACTCTCCCTGTGCCTCCACAGCAGTATATCGTCGCGGATGACGACGATGTTAACGACGAAGACCTACCGAGCTTTACCCACCCATCCGTACACGGGGATGCTTTGCCCGCGACTCCAGCGAGCAGAGCGCCTATGGAACCGGTTGTTCTAACACCCAACCTAGCCCTATCGGGGACTATCGGCTCCTCGAACAGAGCAACAAACGAGGGGTATTCAAGCAGTAGCCGGCAGCAGTATGGAAGCGTACGTGTCGAGACAAGGTACAGTTCCTTCGAACTGCTGGTTAGAATGGTGACTGGACTCATGTGTAGATACTCTGGTGCTGATACACTTGATGAGCCTGTTACAGCCACTATCGTAAGTGTGTTTGTGTACTAGAACAACACTAACCCCGAAACTTAGGCTAGAGATCTGTTATCAATATACAATAAACTACTTCAGGTTCTCTATCCTCGGAGAACTGGTGCAGGGAGAGAAGTTTTACGGTTAGTTTGATGTGCTCTTGCCGTCTCGCTGATTGGTGGTCATCGTGTTTTAGGGACTGGGACCTTTGGGGGCCTTTGATTCTTTGTCTTGCGTTTGGTATACTGATGAGCGTGAATGTAAGCAAATACACACTGAGACCCGCTTGCCTAAACGATTTGGACTTTATCATAGGCACCTCCCAGTCAATCTTTGGGCGTATTTACAGGAGTAGTCGTCATTGTGTCAGTAGGCTCTTTAGTTGTCACCTTGAACGCAAAGCTCCTTGGAGGAAGAGTGTGAGTTATCTGAGACTTGAGTATGAACGATTTCGCTCACATGTTGCGTCAGTTCTCTTTTCCAGTCTTTGTGCGTTCTAGGATATTGTATATTTCCACTTGGTATGTTTCATCATTGTGTTGGAACTTTCACTCACAGGTGTCCAGTTTTGGCTGCGATTATCTCTACGTTTGTCCGTAGATTATATGTGAGGGCACCCATAGCCCTGGCAGCTTGGGCTTGGTGTGTATGGGGTGGGTGATATTAGCAGACCTATTCATTGACGTGACTGAAACTCTTATTTGCAGCTGCGGTGAACTTCCTCGATGGTACAAAGATAGAGCAGCAACGCATCTTGCTTGCTGTGTACCCCTTACTGTGAGTGGGTAGGCGTGTACTTCAAGCTTCTCACACAATTCTTGCGTCATCCAGGTTATTTTATTTTATCCTTGCATGGATGATTTTAATTCAGTAGAAGGCTGTGCATTTCCATGTGATGGACAGTCACCTGATTTGCGATCGAACCACTCATTTCGCAGTGCCCGCCCTGTCCACACAGGATATTCCGCTCACCTGTGCTAACGGTCCAATGATAACAATGCATTCTATTCGCGCTCAAGCTGTGATGGAATGAGGTCGTAGTGCCGTGGAAATACTCCACGGTTCAATATGAGATATATATACGTTGGGAAACCGTCCCACATGCGCCCAGTCCCCTCCTCCCTGTGTTCTCAACTCACGCCCCTAACTGCAACAATGACCTCACCTAACCTTGAACTTGTTTTTAATAAGGATAACCCATCCAATTGTGTTCTCGCTCCTGCCAATGGTTCTGGACCTTTCTACTCTGCTGTTGCCAAATTGCGGGATGGAAAAGACATGATCACCACCTACCGTAAATCCGAGAACGGTCCTGCTGTCGACTGGGAGAGCGCGCCAATCATAGGAAGCCTCGAGTGGCGCGAAGTATTTAGCGACAAGCTTTCGTTGGCTGGTAAAGCCCCGATGAGTTCTGGCAACATACTAAAAAAGACTATATTTTCGACGTGAGTATTCGAACACTAGGTTGGCGAACATGGCCTCATCCATCCATTAGCACCGTGAAATTCTCTGATGATCAGGGGAGAAAGTACGAATGGCGAGGATACGGCGCCGGGCTGCAGATGGTTGTAGGTAACCTTACAATGGAGGCCAAACACAAATCTGACGGATGACCAGTTGTTTGAGAAAGACGGAAAGGAAGGCATTGCTGGCTTCAAGAAGTCGCGCCTCAATCACGCCACAGGGGCAGTTGAGCCCGCGGTTTTGACACTGAGCCCGCGTGCAATGGAGATCGCCGACCTCGTCGTTGTCTCATTTCTCGTGCTGGAAAAGCAACGAAGGATAGATGACACATCCTCAAATAACAAGGCCGATGCGTTGACATCAGGCGATATTGGAGTCGGGAATGTCACTGGTGGTGACAACATTTACAAGCATGGGGTCTAGTTCACAATTAATATATAATATAAAACTCCAATGGAAGGACTTGTTTAAATATCGAAGGTACTGAGCACGGGGCCGGACGCTTGCGCCGGTACGACCTATCGACCGGTATCCGCCTCCGGCAAGGTTGGGGGACGCTCGCGCCACCTCTGGCGGCGCGAGCGTGGCCGGATCCTCGAACCGCGAGAGCAACTCACCCCCCGTAAAACGCGGGATGCACTTCCGGGGAGAGGAGCGACCTGGGAGTGCATTCCGCAGGCGCGCTCGCGGTGAGGGAGATGTGGCCACCTCGGGACCACGCAGTGGAACCGAGCATCCCCAACGACGGCGGCGGGCGGCCGAAGGGTGTTCGCGGACATCGTGTGGACGCGTCGAGAGAGGCGTGAGGCGCCTACTATGTCGCCTAATCGGAGGCTCGACGCGGTTTTGTGGAATATGGCCGACTAGAGTTGGTTCGAGAGCGGCCGTGTCTTCAGCGAGAGGGTGTGGCTCCGGAGAGCGGTGTGGCCCCAAGGCTACGGCGTTGGTGTGCGGGCACGTGACCGGCGCGCCGCGCCGGTGATTCCCTCACTCAGTACTCGCAGTGCATCTCCGCCGACTCCGTTGCACTGCAACACAATTTGAAGAACTGAGAAGAAAGACTGGCCGGCCGGGATGATGGATGACCCCCGTTGAGAGAAAGCTTCCTGAGTACTACATATGCTGTTTGGGGAGTCAGGTGTCCAAAAAAATCCCTTGAATCAGAATCGAACTGATGGCCTCAAGATGACATGGTTTCTATTACAGTCTTGCGCTCTTCCAGCTGAGCTACCAAGGGTGATGAAAGGCGGAAACTTCAACTATATAGGCCCTCGATATCTGAAACACTATCGTCAAGATTCTATCTTATATTGTGTTCAACGGTTCATATCTATTGAACGAGACTCCATCTGTCACAACCGCCCCAAATCTTTTAGTCGCCCGTCTACAACTGGTTTTACTGCCACCAAGTCTATCTTACCCGCGACCGAGGTACTGGGTCGTCCGCACCGCGCAAGTGCACCATCATACTTGTCAATATCCGTCATATGTTCATGCTGCGCGATCCGAAGGGCATCGCCGATTTCAGCGATTGTGTGGCCTGTCGGTGCACGCTGGCGCTCAAAATTGACGATCATTTCGGTTGCTTTTTGCCATCTCTGTTTGGCTTTGGAAAGCATGCCAGGAGTCGAAGAGGCCAAGAAATTAGGCTTGTTGTGCTGCTGAGCCTTGAACGTGTGTATATATTGCGAGCCTGCCAATATTGAGACCAGCCAAACAGGTAGATTAGATTCTTACCTAGCAAGTATCTCCGAACGATTGAACTCATGATGATTCCGTTCTCGTCGTCGATCAGATATCTTTTGCCTTTCAGTGCGTCAAACCCATCATGGCCTGCGGCCATGTATTCGCGCGTAACGATCCGATACTCCTGGCTAGCATCACGCTCGAGTGGTCGACCGTTTTTGCTGTGTACAGATCCGTCGGGCGAATTTTCTTGTTCCGCGAACCAAATCCCGCGAATCCGGTTTCCAGGTGGGAGCCGCGAGTCCCACTCGACCCGGAATCCGGACACAATCGGAAATCGGCTGTGAATCCAGTCAGTTTGACCACCAAGTGAATAAGTCAACCTACCCTTCTTGCGCCGGCCAAGTTGACAGGGCAGATTCCAAGGCAGTCCAGATTGTCTCTCCATTCAGAGCTTGTACAACAATAGGGTCCTCAAATGGAAGAATCTCCAACAGATCGCCCAGAGTGATATTGCCTACTTGTAGCCTTAGCTTAATTGTGCGAACGGCGGTTGATCAAATACATACCCGGTCCGTAGACTGAATCTCCTCTCAGCGTTCCACCACAAATCAATACGCCATCCGCAATTCCTCCTCCTTTGACGCACAACGCATCGTCATATGCATGTCGGAGAACATCTGCCATCCAGTTTCCCAGCGCAGACTGACACAACGTAAGACGCCGAGTGAGCAGCCGTAAACGAACTAACCTCGTCGGTCCGGACCAAGTCTGACTTGGCATTCCACTCAGTCAATGAATAGCAAATAGGTTCGGACAATGAAGAGGATACTGAGTCGAGTTGTTCCTTGAGCACGGCGGATAGAGAGGCTGACGACGGCATTCCGGGTTTTATTACCCTCCGGACGCCTGTGTCGCCTGGTCAAGCCTTGGAATTATTTTGATGAAAGTGTGCGCACCACGGATGGATTTAATAATTTTGCGACGAATACTGCCATTTGGGGTATCCTCTAGCTCAAGCGTCATCTCACTCAAGTCTCGGAAATCAGTTCCGCTCTTTACGAGGCTAAAAGTGCTGTCAGCATCACTCATGCTGAATGGCTAACTACATACAATACGCCATCATCGTCCTCGCTTCCTAAACACGTGCTACCGAGGTCATAGTTATCCCAAGATGTGGCGCCGCGTCCTATATAATACCTTGCAGGTCGTCTTAGACATCAAAAATCAAGAGAACGAGGAAGCTTGGTTTACATATGATCGTGACCACCGAAAAGGATATCGGCACCATGTGAGTTCATGACGTCTGAAGGCATATTTGAACGTGCCATCACCGCCTTGGCGAGTTCAATATCCTATTCGCCATGGTGAACTATTCTTTTCAATGATTCAAATTCGAACTGAGTGGGCTTACATTCGGTAGTCTGTAATGTTGTCAATATGGGGCCACAGACGAGAAACTAGAAACTGGCCTTGCATGCGTGAGTGCCAAGATAATATCGCATTTGTGCGGGCCGTCTGGATTACGAAGCTCCTCTGACAACCGCTTAGTGGTGTCGGCCATTGATTGGTACTTGAAGTTGGAGGGCCACGACGCAACTGTCGCAATCCATTCCCTGGAAACAGCGTTATGCCAGCCTGGAAAATTGCACGGGAATGATACTTTTCAACTAATCCAATGACGCCAACTCTAATCCCGCTGCGTTCAAATACTTGATAGCGAGTGAGTTTGTCGGGTACGGTGTTGGTGTCGGTATCAATAATGTTGCTAAGTAGCCATGGCTGAAACTGTAGTTAGATGGGCTGGCTCAGAATGGAACAATACCCACAAAGTTGCAGTCGTTAATGAGTTTGCACAGGTGAGGATAACCAAACTACAATCCAAATGCTTGGTAGAGTGCCGTGCAGGAAATTGGATGTCCTCACGTCAAAATCGTGGTTTCCTGCGACATAATGGAGCTTAGCGGGGATCATGGCAATATTCGATTGGACCTACCAGTAAGCGAAACATCAGGAAGGATGTTGTTCATAACGGGCACCTAATGTGTCGAAGCCTTAGTCTTAAAGCCCATACGGTAACAATAGCAAACCTCTTACCATGTGACTCCCGCGCGTAACTGTGGATTCGACGCTTGGGCTGAATACATCGCCACTGAATAGCACCAGACCGTCCCGTTTTCCATCTGGACGCTGTTTCCAGCTTTTCCTTATTGAATCGAGCAGTTCAGCGAATTGTGTGACATCTATAGGCTTTGGTTAGCGAGTGCAGCTGGGCTGGACCCAGGTCACCATTGAACGTGCCTATGGTATCACCCGTTCCTTGGATTTTTTGCTTAGTGACGCGGTAGACTACATGCGGTTTCAGTGGTGTATGGGCGAGTCTGCGATTTTTTGTTACCATCATTGAAATGCAGCAGCGACAAGGACGTCATGGCTAGTGTGGTGGTGGAAGGGGATCAACTGAGAGCCATTTCCAATTCCCCACAGTTGATCAGATCAACGACCATGCCTCTCCGCGTCGGATACGTCCCAGAGCACTTTGCTTCGCCGCTGCTCCAGGTAGGCACAGACAACAATGCCGCGAGATGCTCTTGACGCATAGCATGTGCAGTATGCAGCCGACGACCAGGGCAAGACCTTGGTTCTAACCCCGTTCCCAGGTCAGAAATCAACCGTGCTCCCACGCTCGAGCTGACACTCAAGCAGGCGGGACTGGCGCCATGACCGCTGCTTT
The DNA here is from genome assembly GCA_016906575.1 of Ceratobasidium sp. AG-Ba. Classification (NCBI taxonomy): domain Eukaryota; kingdom Fungi; phylum Basidiomycota; class Agaricomycetes; order Cantharellales; family Ceratobasidiaceae; genus Ceratobasidium; species Ceratobasidium sp. AG-Ba. Next base: position 1,617,179 of record CP059612.1, on the reverse strand, counting down.
GGGAAACAATGAGATAGATGTTGCAGTGTGCGCACCATAGCCTCCATTTCCACCTCTTTTCGTAATTCGATAGCACCAGAGCATTGACAGATGCGTTGATCGCCGGGATCGCCAAGGGCTCACATGCATACAAGCTTGTCGGCTCTTATGTGCAAACATCGCTAAACTGGTGGGTGTATTTCTAGAACCCGGTACTCGACCTCAATTTCGAGCACTCGCACAGGGCCGTCGTTACTGGGAAGAACAGCAAGTTCCAGTCTATTGAAGACATTCGAGGGACCAAAATAGGGATTTCGCGGATCGGAAGGCTGGTGCTCACTTGGCTACCCATGAGTAGGCTAACCTAGGATTACAGTGGGTCCCAGACAATGGCTGCGGTAATGCAAGCCCGGATGCAACCTTCTTTTGCTTTCGGTTACTGACCCTAACCAACAGGGCCATGCAGAGCGATTGGAAAACTCCTGACGGAAAAGTTGAAATACCCGAGTTCCAAGGTGAGCTCAAATTCGAGATCTGTCTAAGTGAACCAAGCATTGAGTCCGCACTAGTCAACAATGACCTTAAGGGCTTGAATGCGTCAGTGAATGACGGATCAACAAGGTGTGTATAGTACAACTAGAGGGTCAAAAGGAGCCAACACTATCCGCAGCGCTTTTTTGTGGGAGTGGTCAGCACAATCGTCTTATCGAACCTAAACCAACTTACGTGTGAATCAACTATACAGGTTCACAACCAAACCCTACGCAGACTCGGGAGAGGTCAGATTCGTTAGTACAAATAGGATCGTCTCACAACATCACGAAATTGACAAGCTGTGTAGATAGGTTCCGTTCTCACACCATGGCCATCTTGGCTGATCGCGGCGCACCCATCCCCTGATCGTGCGGACCCAGGAGTACTACGTAGCTTCCTTGGACGGTTGACGGAATACGTGAGGAAGTTCGATGAGCCCCGTGAACGCGAACAAGCCGACGTTGACTTTATTCGCAAACACTTTGGATACGAGGAGCACGACATTCGGGAATGGTTGAAGACTGTTCGATGGGTTGAGGATTGCAGCGCCATCTCGGGCAAAGTCATAGTAGATACGTTAAAGTATGGATCCCGACGGTAGTGTATTGTATGCATACGCTGACAGTATCGCTAGTATCTTGAACGAAGCTGGCGTTGTACAACGCCCATTGGATGGATTCAAAGTCGAAGATTTCATAAACCATGACGTAGCTCGTATAATTTAATCATGTACAATAAGTTTGAACGCGGAATGAAATGCTCGCGGAGAAGCGAGAAAGCTGCGATCATCGTCGATGATCACCTTTTGCTGCAAAGAATGGCACTTCTGTTATCCATCGGCGGGGTATTGCCGAGACCCCCCGGGCGTATGTTGCTGTTGTGTAGGTCTGTACAAAAGTCAAGAGGATTACATGAACGAAGGCCAAATGCGTACTCACGAGTTCGTCGAATATGATCGCGGGTACTTTTCGACCAGACAACGATGAGGCAGGGTGGATCTTTACAGGCTGGATAGAAAATCAACATTGCGTCTGGTTTCCTAAGAGCTCATGCTTACGCGCTGCCCCACAAGCTGCCTGTAACTGCCATCGGGCTGGAGAAGCGCAGTGTTCAGGAATAACCCCGCCAACAGGCTCCTGAGCACATGATCGCTTGTATCCCCTGGCTTCTGTGACCAGTCAACCTTCATATGTTGGCATGTTGAACGAAGTTGAACCCGAATTGACAGGGCCTCTTTGAGCGCTTTCTCGCCAAACCAGTTCGCATTGCACCAGTTTCGAACTTCTGCACGATTGCTTCCCCCGCTTACTTCCACGTATGCACGTAACACATTCAGAAGCGTCAGGTGGTCACCACTCCGATGTATGAATTTTTGCCGGGCTTCTGTAGCTTCATCCCGCTTTTCGCTTGGCGGGTCGAGCATGACTTTAGAAGAGGCTGACAAGATGGACAAAATATCTATCATATCCGCCATGCAGCCCATGTCTTCTGATGCGATCAGAGCGCGAGCAAATGGGGGATCAAGTGGGAATGCCGCCAGCTTTCGGCCCAGTGGAGTGATATGGCCGTTAGAGTCTAGAGCGTCGAGACCATAGAGCGAAACGAGCGAGGTAGCAACAGCATCGGGTGGAGGCGGGTCGATCAAGTCCGTGCCGGTGAGATCTTGCTGCAAGCACTTGAGCTGGAGAGTAGCAAACGCAAGGTTGCACCGCTGTATTTCAGGCTGAGATATATCATCAAGGCGGCTATATGCTTGTTCAGTGTAAAGCCTAAAACATGTGCCTGAACCCTGGTGCAAGAGGTCGAAGGTAAGTTTCAGCTGAGAAGTACTGGGTTTTCATGAGTACCTCTCGGCCAGCTCGACCGGCACGTTGAACAGCCGACGATTTGCTAATAGGTCGAAGAGTGAGAGTCTCGATTCCTAAACAATCGTGAGCCTGCGAGCAAGAACAAGGTTTGTGAGAACACTAACCAGTCCCAGCGTTCCGGCTTTGATACCCCTTTTCCTTGCACATCCCACTGTCCACAACGTACCTTACCCCTGGAATCGTGATTGAGGTTTCGGCGATATTGGTAGACAGAATGACCTTGCGTTCTCCTTTTGGAGGAGGCTGGAATATTCGGTTTTGTTGATGGGTCGGAAGTGCGGCATACATTGGGCACACGAGAAGGGCACTCGAAGGTAGCTTGGGGGCATAAGCTTGCACAGCCTTTTCAAGGTTCTCAATATCTTCTTGACCTATACTAACGAGTTATTGCGAAGCATTCAGCACGAGGAGCGCTGGATTTACCCGCTAGAAACACTAGTATATCACCCGGTGGTTGGCCGATATGAATCTGAAAGATAGCCCGCAGAGCCGAGTCTAGATAGTCCGAAGTCGGTTCTGCAAGGTACATCAACTTGACAGGATGTTGGCGTCCTTTAACATAAACAATTTTGGCGCTGCCAAAGGTCAGAGAATAAAGTCAATATATCAAAAGGGCTTACTTGTTGAAGAATTGGCTGAAGCGTTCGGCATCTAAGGTTGCGCTCATGACGACAACTTTAAGCGGGCCCGCGCTACCCTGGGGCATTACTTTCCCCTTTCCCTTGACGTTCGGCTTGACCCGAGAATCTAGGCTGTTTCTGTCTTGTTGTATGCGCTTTAGACTCCCCAGGAGCATATCGGTCCGAAGAGTCCGTTCGTGTGCTTCGTCCACAATGATGACGTTATATCGTGAGAGCAACGGATCGGAAAGCAATTCTCGGACTAGCATTCCGTCAGTGAGATATTTTATGCGAGTATTGGGTCCCGCTTTTTCATCGAATCGAACAGAATAACCGACTGTGCTGCCTAACGATGTCCCCATTTCGGTAGATACCCGGCTAGCGAGGGACATAGCTGCGACCTTGCGCGGCTGGGTGATCGCAATCATCCCCGAACTAATGCACCCGGATTCCAGGAGAAACTGGGGGACCTCTGGCATGAGCGTTTTAGTAGTAGTTTTGTCTCCACATTTCCAAATTGGATTCGAGCTCACGAGTTGTCTTTCCGCTCCCTGTTTCCCCAAGGACGATCAAAGTATCATTCTCGTGCACCGCTTTGACCAAGGCTTTCCGTCCATTCCAGATCGGCAGTTGTTTTCGCTCGGCCAAGAGATCAGCCTTGGCCTGCCTATTCTGGTCGTGTGCTCCTCCATTGACATGGCCGTTTCGCAACCCGCGATCTTGTTCTGTCCTTCCGTCGGCGAATGTAACTACACTCCGCTTTCGCTTGAGGCCGTTCTGAGTGCCGTTGGCTGGGTTGTAGAGAGTGTGTGTCAATATTAGTACGGTTAGACAATGTGGTCAAGACGATTACCGGTGAGAATGCCCTGTTTGGAGGCAGCTTGCAGAGCGGGATCTGCTTTGGCCATGTCCAGCAGCGGAAATTTACAAGCAACTGGCCGTTATCAAATCCAGCCCTAGACAGTCACATGACACCTGCCCACGCGTCGGGCTCCTAGTCTCCCACCGAGCGGAACGTGTCGCTTCCGTGCTCGGCGCCCAGCAAAGCCACTTGTATATGAACCGACAGGAAACACAATGAGCTCACTCTCTTTCCTCGTGACCGAACTTCAGGTGTGCCCCCCAAGCGATGACTTGCACCCCGCTCACACCCGTCGCAGGGTCTAGCTAGCGAGACCCGAAGAAAACATCCAGATATCCGAGAAGTACTATCGCCACCCTTGTCCCGGGCTCAACTCTAACAATTTAGTAGGCCGCCGAGCGTTCGTTGACGATACTACGCGCATCCCCGGATTCTGCGATTCATGTGCTACACAATGGTATGTTCCACAATATACATGACCGTCCTACCCTCAGTCTTGTCCCAGGAGGACCGCAAGCGGATGAACTCCTCAAACCTATATTCATGGGATGCACCACGAGAAACAGCAAGGTCATGACGATATCTATCGGCTCCTTTCAGCGCTTGATCTCAATGCGGGCCGTACCACAAACATCTATACCCTCGATTATCTCTGTGCTCGGCGACTCTGTCTCCCAGGGAGTCGACATTCAACTTAAAATACTACAGACCCTGCTATCTCTCTTGACAAACTTCTCTGATATACACGACGATCTCCTCGCGGAGGTGAGCGCGAAACCTCTTTTTCCTGGCGTCTCACAGATTCACCAGGTGGATTCGGCCTAGGCACTTTTGCTTTGCTTTAGGCTGCAAGACTCTCGAATCGCCGTTGTATCTTCGACTGCCGCTGCCACGCTCCGGCAACTTGTCATGTTTATTTTCGACAAGGTTATTGTGGAGCATAAGCAGCAGTCCACTTCCGCTTCCTCTGGTATGTATAAATCCAACGTCATGATCGGTATACAACTGACCTCGGTGATAAGGCCCACAGTCAAGCCGGATAGCCCAACTGCCTGACGGGACTTCAGCTTCTTTGCTCCCTTCCGCCCATGATGCTTTTGCGGTATTTCAAGATCTATGCTTACTCGCAAACTCGGAGCGGCCACTGTATCTCAGTCTGGAAACTCTTCCCAAGACTTTTTCCCTGGAGCTAATCGAAAGTGTGCTCACCAACTACCATGAAATATTTAGAAACGTAAGCCTACTAACGCGCCTATTCGCTCACTCACCCATTTTCATTGGTTTTAGCAACGAGAACTTCTTATGCTTTTGAGACACCATCTTTCTCCCCTCTTGCTCAAGTCACTCTCTGACAAACCACATTTTCCTTTGACTCTTCGATCGACTAGGGTAGTTTTCTTGCTGTTAAAACAATTCTCTGTAGAGCTAGAAACAGAGTCTGAGGTTTTCTTGATGCTGTTCGTAAAGGTTATCTCGGGCGACTCGGAGAACAGCGAAGCTCCTCGGCCTCATTGGATGCGTGTCCTGGCAATGGAGATAGCTCGCGGACTTTGTGGAGACGCTGATCTCATGCGTGCGATCTGGGAGCGATACGATGCTCGCGTTGATTCGGATGGTGGGGCAAGCTCTGGGGTGTTTTTTTCTTTGGTCACTGCTCTTCGACGCCTAGCGACAGAAAAGCCCGCTTTGTTAGGCGTAGGTGCTCAAATGGGAGGCGTTGGTGTTTCAACTAAAGATGCGGCATCGGATATCGCCAGCGGGAGTTCGGTTTATGGTGGAAATGTCGGGTTTGTAGCTGGCATGGTGGCAAACGCTGCCACAAGTACTCTCTCGGGGGTCGTTGGGATGATGGGTGCCGGCCCCGGCTTGAGCGTTTCGGGATCCGCAATGAAGTTGCAATGGTTCGTGGTCGTGCCATGCGGGCTATTAGATTTTGTATGCTAACTACTTGTAGCATTGACCAACTCGACAAAGCAGACTCGCCTATAATACCCGAAACATACATTTACCTTCTCTCGCTCCAGTGTTTTATCGCTCTCGCCGAAAGTCTTAGTGCTTCGACCTTGCAACAATACACTTCCATTATGCTGCAACGCCCTCGAGCCGCAGGCGAAGCGATCGTACGTGCTCCACCCGCCCTGGACTTGTCGACACTGCCTGAGGGAGATCCGGTCACTCGGCAGCTGAAAACCACGTATTCGATGCTCGAAAATGGGTGGCCGGGGCTCCTTGCTGCCCTGTCTTTTTTTATCACAACAAACATCTCAGAGGAACTGTTTGCAGAAACTCTTCTCAGTATGCAAAGCTTGACCAACGTGATAGGTGCTCTTGGATTGAATGTTCCTCGAGACGCCTTCATGACTAGCTTATCTCGGTTTGCTGTTCCCTCCAAAGTTGTATCGAGTCTGGAATCTTATTCAGAGCCCTCAGCGCCGCGAACGCCTGGCGTAGTGGATAGCATAGGGCTCTCTGCGCTTTCTGGAGGACCCACTGTTCCCCCTGGCCTGTCTGACCGAAATGTGGCTTGCTTGAAAACGCTTGTTTCAATTACGCTCTTTCTCGCCGGGAGTCTGGGGGCGAGTTGGTTTGACGTGATTGAACTACTTCAGAATGCAGAGTATGTCCTCACTGCCAAGGGCGCACGCTCTACAGGCGGGAAGCGATCGTCTATACTTGGCGCTAAAACGCGTGGCCCTCCCAGCGGAGCGGTTGCAGTATCGTCGTCTGTTGGTACCAGTCAACCCCGACACCCAGTTTTTATGGACCTGGAACCGGAGAGTGTACTTGCGATGATGGAAAAGCTATTTGACGCATCCAAGTCGCTCGAAGATCCCGCTTTTGGGGATTTTATTGGCGCTCTTTGCAGGCTCAGTGCTACCATGGTTGATATGCAGTCGGAAGGTGTCCCAGATTCGATAGAGGAGTCAAAGTCATCTACCTCCCTAGCCCCGGCTAATTTAGGGTCAGAGAATAACCAGCGTCGACGCGCAAGTGGAATTCACGTTACACGAACTTTGGTGGGTACAATAAATAGACACTATAAGGTTTGCTTACCCATGCGTTAATAGCGTACCGGCGATTATGGGATAGCTAAACTTGGTGTGGTTGCACTCCTAAATGTGCACCGACTAGCGTATAGAGGTCCTGAGATTGCCTGGAACACTATTACCAACCACCTTCTTTCGGTGATTCGAAAAAGCACCGCACCTCCTGGCATTCGTATGCAAGCATCTGAAGTCTTAGATGAAATCCTAACAGTTGTTCCGCGTAACCTTTCGTCGGCAGGCGAACTGCAGCCACAGGTCCAGCGCCGAGTCCTGGACGCACTTTCTGCCCAGGTTACACTGGACGGTACATCATCCACCGTAGTTGACATCCGTAAACTCGGTCTGGAGGCCTTGCATACTATACTTCAATTCTCCGGTCATACTTTGGTTGTAGGGTGGGACACGATATTCGCCATGCTCGGTAGCGTTTGCCAGCCGGGGACGGGTCCGACGACTTCCAACTTCAATGATACTATGTCTATCAAATCGCCTACATCCAGTGCTCCATCTACCCCTCAGAGGTTAAGACCTCCTCCCCTTCAACCTAAAAGCAGTGGTATACTTGTCCGGATTGCGTTTCAGTCCATGACTCTGATGTGTGATAGCCTGGAAGTATTGTCGCCGGAGCACCTACGCTTGTGTATCACCACTCTCGGCTTATTCGGTCGCCAGCCCGATACCAATATCGCGCTCACGGCAGCAGAAAGTTTGCTCTGGAGTGTGTCCGACTCGGTTCAAGCTAAACGAAGTGATCCTGCCAAGGAACAAGAGTACAACCAAATCTGGGTATTCCTTTTGCTTGAACTACTTGGGCTTTGTTCCGACTCGCGCCCGGAGGTACGGAATGGGAGCATCCAGACTCTCTTCCGAACTTTGCAATTTTATGGAGCGACTCTCAGTACTGAGACATGGAATGAATGCATCTGGAAGATTGTATTCCCACTTATGTCGTCCCTCACAGCTGCGGTTGAACGGAGCTCAACTACTGTGCCATCAGAAACTTCCCTAGCGGGGGTAAACCTCACAACTACGACTAAGGCTTGGTTCGAAACGAAGACGCTGGCCTTTCAGTCCGTCGCAGCGGTATTAGGAGACTTTTTGGTGTCCAAAATAATGCATTTAGAGGACTATGATAGAGCCTGGGAGAGGTTTCTGCATATCGTAACGGATTCGGTTCTAATGGATGAGCGAAACACGAGCACAGCTGCGCTTCGCTGCTTGGAAAAGGGCCTAATGAGTATGAGCCAGGCTGAAGATAACCTGATCTCTATCGCTAACGAGTCGAGGGAACATACATGGTCATTATGCGACAAAATCGGGTCAGCTATTGGCCAGCATACATCTACCGGACCGCCATTCACCCAAGAATGCTTGCGCGCATTTGTAGAAGTCTTAAAGGCTCTTTATTCAGCGAACCGTGTCTCTTGGGACCTAGATCGGTTCAAACGCTGCATGTCAATCCTCAAATCTGTTACTATGTACTCGGCTTCGCCAGACTATCGACCGGATATTGACACTTTGACCCCGGTGCAGTCTGTTGTAATGGGCGCCGTGCTAGATTTGGACCTCAGTCTCCCTGGTATTCCATCCCTCGTCCTGACCGACCTGTCTGAATTTGTTACTCTTGCTTTCTTGGCTGCGTTTGATGTACCCGACACAAATCCTGTAGCAGGGATTGGCCGACCGCAGAAGAGGGTGACATACATTGCCTTGGCGAAAAAGGTCATGCCGCTTCTGGTGGAGATATATGGGCGGTTCAAGGGGAGCCCAGAGTTATACCAAGATGGTACCATCGACAGCATCCTTTCAGTGCGTTGATTTCGGAAGGTTTGCTTCCTGTCTAACGATCACTACAGGCATATTCTATTCCTATCAAGCTCAAATATGATTGTCCTGCGGCCTCTAAGTTTGGTGACGACCCCCCGCTGTGGAAGACCGCTACGACTTGTGTCCTTCAAACAATTAAAGACTGCACACTGGAGCTTCCTAACTTCACTGAGAGTAAGAATACAGGTGCCCACTGCTCTAGCAGCCATATATGCTCACGATCTTTTAGGCGTTTCGGACAGTCGCATAGAAACCATCTGGCGACAGATTGTTGATGTGTTCCGGGGTGGCCTTCTTGCAGACTGGTAAGCTTGTTACGCGCCGCCTCGCCCTTGTTTGAGGTTTGACTCCTGCCAGTTCCGCAGCTGAATCGCTTCCGCTCGATCTTCAAGACGCTGAAGAAAACTTTGATTTGGCCCTGCTCTCAACACTGGAGGTAGATGTGTTGCCACATCTTGGCGGCAAACGAGTTCCAGACGATGTGATTACTCAGCTCGCGCGAATTTTGCACACTGCGAGTGTCCTCCATGCTGAACATGGCGTAAGCGGTGGAAGTGCAGTAAGTGAGGCTGGGGAATCCTGGGTTGGAGGCGATGCCACCGTAGAAAGCGTTCAGGCGGTTCCGCGAGAACGGTTCGCATACTGGGCATTTGATTTGCTGGTGCTTGTATGTGGTGCCGTCGAAACCGGTAGGTTCTTGTTAGAGTCTGCTAAGAGGCAAGCTCAATATTCGTGCCACCAAGATCGTGAACAGGAACGAAGACGCGTTGCGGCATTGTGCTTGCCATTGTTTATTGATCGCTGTGAGACAGTGTTGAACAAGTATGTTCGAGACGAAGCCATTCGCGGCAATGTTCCATTCCCTAGGTGGGTTGTGTCCTTCCACTTTCGCGTATATGCTAAGCAATTCGTGATGTAGAGTGCGAGAAGAGGAAGTCTTGTACGTGCTCCGCCGGCTTCTGAACCACAAACTCTGGGTAGGTAGCCTCTGGGCAGCATGTTCGGATAACCCATCTGCGTACGCAATGAATCAACCACGTATGCCATTATTTTCTTCCCCCTTTCAGCCATCTGCTGACATTACTCGAGTGATCGATCTTTCTCTCCCCCCGTCGCGTCTGATCGCAGACGCCGCACAGCGCTCGTCTCATGCTCATCTTCATAGACTTTTCCGAGTTCTCGTTGAGATTGCGGGTGTTCAGAACGCCGCGAAAATGGTAGACGGAGAAGGGATGAGTGCAGCAGAGTACGCTAAACAATGCTTGTGGGTAGTGGGCAAGGAGATTGGGGCAACTGCGTGAGGTTTAGACCGTATATTCCCAACTCCATTATCTATGATACACATAAAAAACTAGTACATTTCTGTCACTTCACAGGTCACCAAATCTGGCACTTGAGCGTCAGTTTTGGTCAAAGCAGGAACAAGCAACAAACGCCTACCGATCTGGGAAGAATACCGGCGCAACAAGGCTCCAGATGTAAAGTAAAATGCAGACCCAGCTCGAGACAACCCGCATCCACATGGCAGTCTCTGAGCGACCGATATAGACGTCTTGGTTCGGATCCGGGTTGTCCGGCAGAGGACGAGTGCTCACAACATTCCTGTGAACCAAGATATGTAAAGCTATGAACTGCAGGATGAAATGAAACGCACCAGTCGGTCAAGAGCATACCAACGTACATACTCCCCATAACAAAGATAATGTGGAACCAGGAATACTGGAAAAAAGTCAGATATGTAGAGGCCAAATTTGGAGAGTGCTCACATTATAACGAGTGCCAGTGCGTTCGTCGTCCCTCTCGTCACCAGCAATCGTTCCGTCCTCATCGTCCTCATCCTCGTCCAAGGCAGATGCTGGGATAGCCCTAGAATGCGACTTCAATGGATGATCATGGTTTCAGACAACGACAGACATACCCGGCCTCAACAGCAGCCAACAATGCCTGGTACCTCGGTGTGTCTTTTCTGGTTGGTTGAGTCGTCACCAGTCCAACACCAGAGTCGGTCCTCGTATGATCCTCGTCTGAAAGGGCAATAGCCCCAGTTGGGCGTTTCTTGCCGACCAACGCCCGACTCTGGGTTGCCGCTCGACTGGTCGAATATGCGATTGCCAAAAACGTGAAGATAGCACCCATAATGACTGTGCCATTTCGCGCTGGCGAGCGATGAAGTGGGTTGCATTTACCGTCAGTGTGATTACCGACGGCCGAGGTGATGAGGTAGGTACAGTACGCCGCAACCATACTCGCCTGGGCAAGACCAGAGCGCGGATTTGCGTCCTGGACTGCGGGGTGAACGCAGATGAGGGTGATGAGTATGCAAAGTGCCAAGTTAAAGGAGATGAGGAACTGGTTGAGAGTGCACCCCCCGCCGGCAAAGAACACATAGAGCAAGATGGTCATGACCATGCATACGATGTACAAGCCACCTGTGGAGCCAACGAGTATAAACTGCCAGAGCCTGGAATCTTCTGGAGCCGAGTCGATATGATCAAGGCAAGTTTCGGACCACGAATGGGCAAAATCTACGAGAAGAACAAGACCGAGGACGATAAAGAATGTAGCGCCAATAAGCGAAATATAGTTTCCCCAGAAAATGAAGAATGGATTGGGAATTGCGAATGAGACGGCAACTAGAACGAGCCAGAGGAGGACCTTTGGGCCCCACCAGCTAATCAAACTAGTTAATACGGGGGAAATAAAAGAAGAAGAAAAAACATAGGTGCCTACCCGTTCTGGATAGCAGCACGTTTGTCGCGAGTGTGCTTGACACCAATGAGCGAGAGGCTGAGAAGGGTGTGAAAGAGGCAGAGGGCGAAGCAGATGCGGTGAACGGCAAGTACTCCGTAACATTTGTCGTTTGTGCAATCCATCTTTATATAGTCGTAACTCCATTTCTCGATCAGCTTGATGGCTCTATCAGTGCGCATGACCCATGCGAGAATCGAGTTGAGGGCGAATATGATCTGGGGGGAATTAGAGCAAGCTATAGTACAAATGAAGGAGGCGCACTGCAAATCCGACGCGGGTGGCGATCGAAGAGTTGCAGTTGAATGACTTGCAAAACATGGAGGCTGGGTGGGAGTCAGCCATGCTGCGGTGTGGCTACAAGCAACGTACCAGCTGTGGATGTGAAGCAAAAGGCGATACCAGCTAGGCATGAGGAACCGATGGTTCCGAATATGCCCGCCATGGGCAAGGTGAGGAGGGCGCCCATTGTTGTGGTCGTCGGCGGGAAACACAGGGCCGGTCACGTGCTCAGTGGACTGGTCAGCTGCAGCTGGCCCAGTGACGGTGACTGGGGGCGTCAGGGAACTGTTTGATAGAAGGGGACACAAAATGTTGTGTCCGCGACGACTAGCCCGCCCCGCACTGCTGATAATATATACTGAAATGTTTGATTCAATTATTTGTGTGTATTGGATTATTTTGGCTGGCGCAGCCCGGGGTGGCGGGAGGGACGATGAACATCCGCGGGGGATATACACGCACTCGGGGTCCTCGCCCCCCTTGCGCCACATGAACGAACTTGTGTAACGCAAATTCACATACGCGCTGTTCTTGACGGCGACGAGCCCCCTGAGGATAGCGACGGGTCTCCCCACGACGACGGCGGCCACGTCTCTTACGACGCGTACGGGTGTATGTAGCATGTCTGTCTCGCCTGCGCCGCGTCCGCACGCACACACTAGCCTCGGCGCCCCCTCTGCCAGCCTGCGCTCCCGCATCCCCCAACCGTCACCCGCCCGCCCCCAGCGCTCGCCCAGCAGAGCTGAACATGGTCTTGCTGTTGAGCTCGCGCGCTCCCGCAGCGCTAGCCCCCGCCCTGTGCCGCTGACCCACCCGTCGCCGCCAGTACGCAACCGCGAGAGCCTTGTTGCCTCGGAGGACAGCTTTGGTCAGACTGTCTTTCTCAACGTGAGTACGCACATTTTTTCGATAGTCTGTCGCCAACCTAGTCGCAGCGAGTCCCCCGCGTACGTCGAGTCTGTCTCGCCCACCGACGCGCCTTGAGATCCCGTCCTCGCCAGACGACCCGCTTTTCTATCACCCGCCCCAGCCGACGTTCCCCTTGCCTCACTCCCGCTCCGCTCTTCACCAGCGCGAATCAATGGTTACCAGAGCTCGAGCCTCACTACCTCGTCGGTCTACCCTGCCTCAAGCTCGTCTCAAACTGGCCCCGACTCCCCACCCTCACCATCCACCCCGTCGGCCCACTCGTCTATGGACCCCGTCCAGACTCCGGGGTTTGCCGTTGACGCAGACGACGTCTCATACCGCCTCCGTCTTCTTGTTCGAAACAACTATTTTCTGCCACCCGCCCACTCCAAACCAAACCACTCGGAGCTATCTCTGCTCTCTCCTCACGTCAACCCACCTCCGGTTAAAACGCCCTCTCCCACCTTCCGTGACCTCTTTCGCGTTCGCCCGCGCACGCCCAGCAAAAGCGGTCCCGAGTCTCCGAAAACAACCAAGGCACCAACAACCGCCAGCCCAGTCGTACGACCCCCCGTGCCGACTCGCACCTCGACAATGCCCGCGCTAGTAGGGTCTACCGCGCCTTCGTTACGTGAGAAAGAGCGGCGCGGGCGTGTACTGGTCATTCGGGAACGGCTCGATGATCTGGTCACGGCCGCCAACGCAGCGGAAATCGACATGCGTGCACGCGAGGACGACCGCAAACGACGGGAACCTCCCAACTCGACTCCAAACCCGGCCCTCGCCGCGGTGGACTTAGTTGACCCTACTGAGACAGTCGATTTGCCATCGTACATGTTTCCGGTTCAGTCGTCACTTGCGCCGTTTGGTGGTTTGGATGTGGGGAATAGCTTGGGTGCAGCGGCACTTGCAGACGCACTCCCACCCAGAGCAGAAGACAAGGAAGACGAAGCGTGGCGCAAGGCACTCTTGCACAAGGCAGTTGGGCTTAGTATGCTCTCGATCCCAGAACCAACCCCTCCACCGAGCCAGCGTTCGGCATCCACGTCGACCAAGTCACCAGCTTCAGTCCACGGAACTTCTTCATCTGCATCAAGCTCTGGTTCCAAACCTGGCTCCGCGCTTCCCAGTCCAAACCCAGCCTTGGGTCGCTCGATCATCTCTGGCTCGCGCTTGAACAACCTTACACCTGCCAGTCCACTCAAAGGTTCAGGCATCCGTTCCCCGGGCTTCGCGACGCGTTCCCCCAACGCGAAAACACGAGAACTTCCAATTGGGTCTGGGTCGTCTCCATCGTCATCCTCGCCTGGCAAGTCGCCCAACTCGTCCCTCCCCCCTCCGCCACGCGCACGTACAGCCAGTAAAAACTCACTATCCCCACGACCAAGTCAAGGTGCTGAAAAACCGTCGATGTTGCCTGTTCCGAAGCATACCGTTCGCCGAGCACTATCAACTCCCATGTTGGCTCAAAAGGTCGGAACGGCTGCCGCCGCTATAGCATCCAACCCCACTCCTCCTTTGCCAGCCCAGAGTCCAAGGAAGGACCGGCTAAAGCCTGGTTCTTTAATTGGCCAGAGGAGTGTCACCATGTCTGGCCTACGTGTTAATACAGGATCTGGATCTCGTACGCCAACGCCATCTAGACCGCCTCGGGCCACTACACCCATTAGTCGAGTAGGAACCCCTGCGATGGACCGTTCACCAACACCATCTCCGGCGCTTATGGTCGAAACACCTGAGGGTCAAACGGTTCTTCCGACCAAGGACACTCTAACATCGCTGACCAGTGGGTCTAATTATTCTGATGATGAGGAGATTGTGGCCGTGGATGATGATGACGAGGACGAAATTATTGCGGTCGACGACGATGACGGGGGTGACCATGACGCTGGCCGAGAGTATACTGAGGCACTAGAAGAGATGGATGATGATATGCGTGCACCGAGCCGGGCGGGTATTATGCTTAGGCCTGATTCGCGTATGACCAATGCGACAGTGGTCCGTCCGTCATTCCACGAGTATCGGGCAACCTCGAGAATGTCAAACACTATGTCGGCGTTTGGTGGGCTGGATTCAGTGGACCCGGAGCGGTCTTTGTCACCACCTGCTGGGACATCGAGCCAACGCAATAGCATCGCGATGCCACCGAAGAGGAGCAGCACACTCATGAGCGAAGTGGCCCCGCCTACCCCTCCTGCTAGTGGATCGGTGATCCCCGAGAAGACTCAGAGCACGCCACTAAACGTTCGCCGCTCTCAGGCGATCCCACCGCTCTCCCTTCAGCTGCCGGCGACATTTGCGTCAACTGTTGCCTCGCTCAGATCTGCTCCACCTCCTGCTTCGACCGACTTTTTTGACGCCGTCTATACCCGCTCTCTTACCCATGGCGGACTTGGTTTTGACTCAGATTCAGAGGAAGCTGAACCCGAGCCTCCAGTGCCTATCTTTGTTCAACCGCGATCTCGAGCCGTCTCGACGACAAGCGTGTCGACATCACGTTCGAAAGCCAGTCGTATTCTCGGCGTTGATATGGGTTCCCAGCCGACGATCATGCATTTTGCGAGCAGCTCGAATCCGTACCTCGCCACTGATCCTAACCCATATCAAGGCCTAGACCCTCGTAAACCGGTGACCAACACCCCACCCGCGTCACAGACCAAATTCAAGGCGATGAACCTACTCCGCCCAGCAACGAGCATGGGTCTACGCTCGAGCGGACGCAAGTCACCTAATTTGATTCAGCATCCGGCCATCAGAGCTGGCATGAGCGGCGAGTCGGTGCGGACAATGGCTGGTACAACGAGTGGACGAGCAGCTCGGAGTGAAGAGTCGATTGCGACTACGTCCACGAGGCGACAGACCCCATCGCTTACTCGGCTAGACGGGCTGTATACCACACACATCCAGGCTGAGCGCGATCGGATGAAGCGCATTACCAGTGCTGTGTCTTCTACGAAGAAGTCATAGGCGTACTTGAGACAAACGGACCTAGAAATATATTATTTCCTCCCCTCGCTTTTTTGTTTTCATTCTTTATGATACCGTTCCATGTTGTTGCTTGATCTTTATATATACCGGGCTGGCTCACTGCGTTATTTTCTTACCCATACATACCATCCTTGCTTTGCTGTAAACTTGCTTATTTGGCTCCGCATGTACAGATGGGATCGCACTCGTTCTTTTTGCGTTTTCACTCGGTCACTGGTTACCCAACTGTCTTGTCGTGTGCATGTGTGTTAGTTGTTGGCCTGAATTCATTCTAGTCAAAAAGACAAACTGGGAGCCTTCACTTTCTAAACGCAAAATCGGATCTGACACAGAAGGCAAACAAGGTCCAAGATTAAACAAGACTCGGGGGATGATCAAACTTGGTCAGGTCCACAGTGAAGCTAAGCAACTTGCTCATCCAGGAATGCACCGCCAAGAACCCACCGCGCTGATATACTGCAGCGACGTACGCTTTAAACACTGCAACCTTTGCTCCCTGTGAGCGCTGGACTAACATGTTGCTTGACGTAGTAGATCCGGACTGTATCTGGTCCTGTAAATTGTACATAGTTGTCCAATCTGCGACGGAGCTCGCCCGAACGAGCGCCGCCCGAACGATCTGTGCACAAATAGGCCAATAATCAACTTCATAGCCGGCGCTTAATTTGAAGACAGTGGCCTACCGACACCTCTCCTGGAGACCATGCCGGTCGATTCTGAATGATCCAGTCTGTGATAACAGTGGTAAGGATGGGATCCCCGAGTAGTGATAACTGCTCATTGGAGACATCAGCCCCGCGATGACGAAAGACACGCTGCTGATCGCTTGGGCTAATTTCTGGAAGTGGGGGAAGTGACATTCAAGGTTTGTCATATACGATTCCAGAGACTGAAACAGCAGATTCGTAAAAGTCAAAGATGGGGTCATCTTGCAAGCTTTTGCGATGGTGACTCGGCTATAAGTAAGGGCACAGCGGCAATCCCTAAACGGAAAATCGAAGAGCAATTTTGCACTGCCTATCGCCGTCTTTCAGAGCAATATGATTGCCATTGGTCCTGCACAAGGCTAGAGCATGGGATAAGGTTACCCGTTTGCTATACGAGTACGTGGATTAGTTACAGCAGCGTTACATCTGTCATCGTGCAACTCGTACGAGTTGCATCCCATGAGCCCTAAGCGGAGATGACTATCGTCCTTCCCGTTTGAAGTAGGTGCTTGTTACCGCATTTCCTTGCACCACGTTGAAAACCGTTTCTCCCGCGCCAAGGAATGTGTCCGCGACTGTCTTGAGTGTCGGATCAGTGATCAGCGAGGTCTGCGGTCTGAGCCGTCGATTGCACGTTATCTCCTGCTCAGTGTCAAGATTTACCAACAAGCCACTCACGCATAGCCCGTAGACTTCTTCACGCCTGCCAGGACTGTAGAAACCAAAACAAGGTCGACTGCGTAGTGTGTGAGGCGACCTAAGACCATGACTACTAACGGTCAAAGTAGGTATGATGGGCAGGGGTCGAAATATTATGTACAACCCGGTAGGGTCCCCAGATGGCAGTGATGTGGACAACAGATGAAGAGCCGACAAGGACGATCCGGATTCAAGCGGGGGATCGTGTGTAGATGCAAAGGTAGGCAAGAATCACTACTACTTATGTGGTGTTGCGTCGATTGTGTGGCAGCCGGGTTGATTGTGTAGCCGTTCGCACTGACGCGGACACTGACGCGGACGCGGACGGCCGGCAACACAACCAAAGTTTGGGCTCACAAACCGGTCTCACAAGCGCCCTCTGATACAAGGCCTCACTAAACACCCCGCCACTCACTCAACGCACCGTGCTACTGTACCGGCATAGATAGAACGTCGGTCACAGTCACAGAGCCCGCCGACGCGACGTTGTCATTTGAAATTGTCCGGGTCCCGTCGCCGTTCGACGCAGCGTGACACACCAATCAAAGTATGGTAAGGAGTGCGCCAAATGAATTAGCATATAGGATAGTTTTGTAAACGAGATACGGAAAGCCTAACGTGTTCACAAGCTGTGTAGGCCCGTGTACGACGCGTCACAGATTATCGCACCATCGGATTTGACCTAGACAGGATAGAGCTCGGCCTCGGCTCACAAAATAGACCCCGACTCAAACCCCAGTGTACCCTTTGTGTCGATTGGGTGCACAGTCTCGTTTGCTATATTCGTACGAAGGATAGTGGTAGGCACCTCGCTAACAGCAAAATCCTTTTTGTCATTATTGTCGTTACCGTTCTCCTCTTGGCTCTCTTTATCCATATGTCACTTTGTGATGTCTCGTACCCGGTGTCCACTCAATGTGATATCGCAATATGTATTTAGATTTGTCTCACTGAACGAAGTAAGTTCCCTCAAGCCGGTACGGCTTGTAAAACTTTCATGGGACGTACTGCACTAGCACAGAACAAAAAGGCGATACTACATCTGGAATAAATCTTAAGGCACAACCGACTCCGACCAGAGGTTAAAATTAGTCAATGACCGGCTGCTCACAATCCAAGCTGAGTATATGCAGCCTGAACCCTATATTCAAAGTATAGATTAAGGAGCACATTCAGAAACGCTGATCGCATTGATACCGTGAAGCCCAAAGTAAAACTACTCGCATCGCATACGTTTGCTGGTCGCTTCTAAACCACAAAAATGTGGAGTTTTCGGGTGCCTTATGCGAATTTAACATAGCCACCGACGCTGCGACGAGCAAGTGTCCTGGTCTCAACGGTGGCCGACGCTGCGTGACATATGGACCAAACAAAGACCAGTGATGCTATGCGCCCGGCGCTTTTACATAAGCGACGCTCTATCAATGCCAGTACAGTATTGTAGTCCAAAATAGATAAGCAGGTTGTCTATTCTACAATATAGAGAACGTTTGTCTGCCGATATCACTGGAATTGATAAAGATTTAGGTGCATATATCCGGAAGTTATGCTCGAAGACCTACATCTAGGAACGCTTGGGACTGGATCTTGTACATTTTCGCATATTCTCCATCGATTGCCAGAAGCTCCTTGTGAGTGCCTTTTTCTACGATGGACCCATCCTTGACGTAGAGAACTAGTATTACCAGGTTAGCTCAATAAAAATAGCTAGTGTCGACCTACTCAAATCCGCATACTTAGTCAGATGACCAAATCGACTGTGAAGAAACCTAAGCATACATCCTTCTAGTAGCCACATGTAAAATAAGACTTACTGGGTAACGAATATCATGGTTTTGGCGCCTCGTAAATCGCGTAACCGCTCAAACATTTCTTCACAAAATCATTCAGTTGGGCCCAGCTCATAGAGTAAAATTGACTTGCCATACTCCGCCTTGGGATCCAAGCTAGCGCTAGGCTCGTCGTAGCATAGTAACCGGACTTTATTTGAGTTCTTCATGAACGTTTTGGATAACTATATTCTCCGTCGTTAGATATCATGCATACTTCTCTACTAGAAACAGACGTACTGCTAAACGTTGCCATTCGCCTCCACTGAGCTTAGTCTCCTTTTGAGAGTCGATAAATTTCTGGTAAATAGTCTCTTCGTCTTCGTCTTCGCCATATGAGGCATTCGAGTAGCCAGTATTGCTAGGCTTGAGGTTTGTATCAAATTTCAGCGGAAGTTTCTGTACAAAATCGTAAGCACCGCCCAGTTTAGCTGCCTCTTCTATTTCCTCTGTTGGATTTTCGGAGTCTGGTTTACCCAACAAAATGTTTTCCCGGATCTGTGTTGTCACGCGTCAGTCAATTTTACAGATATGGGTGTCAGTGCTTACCGTCAAAGGTAGATGATGATAGTCCTGATACATAACACTAGTTGCTCCTCTCAGGCTAGATAGCATGTAATCGCCAATTGGTCGTCCGTCAATAAGTACCACCCCTGATGTACAGTCGTACATTCGAGTGATCATATTGATTGTGGTGCTTTTGCCGCACCCTACACAAGATCATTAGTACAATACGTCATATAACAGTATCACCACGAACCATTTTCACCAACAATTACACAGAGCTGACCCGAATTTATAGAAAACGACATGTCTTTAAGCACTAGCTTGTCCGTCATTGGGTACCGAAAATCAACCGACCTAACAGAATCATGAGCCGGCTAAAAATATCATCGGGATTAGGCTCACTTGAATTCTATAGTGGCCCCCTTTCTTTCCTTAAAATGGTCCTCGGGGTAAGTAACAGTGCCATCAGCCATGGCCGGCTTGAGGTCCAACACTTCATAAAGTGCTAGCGTATTCTTTAACAGGCTGGTCATGTTGGATCCGCTATACATAATTCTCCAAAAGGTTCCTTGGACCGAGTTCGCCGCTTGCTGCATTAACACGAGTGAGGACAAATTGCTCCTGTCACCGCCGCCTTGCAGAGACCCCCACGCATACACAAACTGTTATCGAGCTATGTCAATTAACTTGCCCAGCAAAATTCTAATTGATAAAATACCAGCGGGAGTGATTCAAATAATGAATCGAAGTCATCATAACCCCAGAAGCTTCTGCTCGACATTTGCTCGTATGGATCTTGAGTTGGAGTGTCGCCAAGATCTTTAAGATCTTTATTGTATTCTGTGCAACCCAGACAATAAGATCGAAATTCATTCGGAAACAGAAACGCACGAGAATTGATGTATCCTTCCAAGTTATCCGCGATCACCTCCTTTTTGTATTCTGAATTCGTCCCGAGGTCAAACACTGCCTCCATGCGTAGCCATCGCAAGTCGGTGACCATGCAGTAATAAACTAGTCTTTCGTTGATATGTTGTGTGTAAAAAGCTTGAATTGATGCTTACAGCCATCTCGAGAGGCGCGCAAGAACCGCACTGCTAGTGGTCGTGCAACTATCAACAGCGCGAACAATCCAGCATGCTCATGTGCTTTCACGACCTGAGTCATCACGGATGCCTGACCGCTTATTTCCGCAGCAATCGAAATCAGTTCTATAATTCCTCCAAGAATCGTCCAGGCATTTCCATAATAACTGCTCGCTCTAGATGTTTTAGTTTTGATGTCGGGGTTTTCGGCCATTGTCAGGTCAAAGCGGGATTGAACTGTGTTAGTGTATAAGTTCATTTTGAGTGATTCAACGGGCTACCCGACAGACCTGCCAAAAGGCGCTGCTTGAAGTGCAAAGATACTCTTTGTTGTAATACAGGGTTGCTTTGGTTTCTGATCGCATCTTGTGTGAGGATGAGTCGATCCACAACTTCCCCAATACACAACTCACACAAGTTTTCTGAGGATAAATCCGACCACAAATATGGTAGCATATGACACCGCTATGCTTTCAAATTGTTGGCGATCAGGAGATCCTCCTTTTGCAACACCTTCTACCTAGGATATAGTAATATTGCGGGCTGAGGATTTGAATATATTGGGTTGACGGGCACTCACGAATGCTAGAATTCGCGAATTGTTGTATAGCCGAAATGCAGATTCGAAACTGACCAGTGTCGACGCAGCAAAATACACAGCGAAGAAAAAAGGAGCTAGCGACAAGGTTTCTAGTATAAACTTCCAGACAATAGGCAAACCCTTTATAAGGTCTACGTATAGCCATAAGGATTCTAAAGCAGGAAAATAGTGCCTCCAAGAGTTGGTTATGGGGAAGTAGAGGGTCCAAATGCCAAGCTGGACCTCTCGGAACTCGGGTTGGGACTTCGTGCTCGAATGGGCATCAGGGCTGTCCTTTGCTACAGATGAGCTGGGTTCATGTTCCGAATCAGATTCAGAGTCTTCCAAGATTGGCAACTTCTCAGATGCCGTCATGAGAATGAATGTCGAGCAATTGAAGTGAAGAGCAACTCTGCTGGTTTATTATACACGTGAAGTTCACAGCCTCATCCTCGACAGCAAGGGCGTCGAAACGGGTCTAGCACATGATTTAGTCAGCCCGAGCGCCAGTCATTCCCAAAATTAGCCAGAACACCCCCCTTGTTGTGCAGGATAGCACGTGACCGTGGGCTATCTGCGTGCATGCGCACCGTTTGTTCGTCGTTTGGTTGTGTTTCTCGCTCTGTGGCCCATATATTGATAGGGGCTTTCGCTTCGTCGTCCTCAGCTTGCTTCCACGCTCGCTGAGGTACGTTTGTGTTCGTCTCTCGTTTGTGTTCTGTTTCTCACTTGTACTATAGCCTGTTTCTCTCTCTCTGTTCGTTAGGTAGCTATAGTACAATATGAGCTTGCTTCCACGCTCGCTGAGCCTGTTTCTCTCTCTCTGTTCGTTAGGTCCGCAGCGCTACGCGCATTAGGTTATGAGCCCCGGCGTGACCCTGCCGGCTTAACTATTTGCTGATTTTTCTTTTCGTTTACTTTCGTTCCTACTTGCTCCGTAACTCCTAGCGACGCTGTATTAGCTCTAGGAGGTCTATGCACAATACTCGTTTGGCGACTACGAAGGCTGATTCGAACCGCCGTCACCTAGTTCAACTCCCGAACTATCCGTCTTCACCGCTGGCGTCACCCCCTGAGTCTCCTGGTCATTGCACTTCCCGTTCTGTTTCAACCGACGCGTCTATTCCGCACACCACTACTCTCCTGGGATCACCTTTCCAATTTATTCCCTCTCCTATGGCCGATCTTGGACCACAAGGGCCAACGCCCAACGCGTCGCAGGCCACCCCTGGCGCGAATGCCTCAGGGGCTTCATCGATCAGTTTGACCCCCGATCAAATCTCGGCAATGGTCGCATCCGCAGTCCAGGCTTCGGTTAGTCAGATTGTCCAGAACCTCAACGTTAATCGTCAATGGCAACCCTCGGAGCCGGAATCTCGAAAGGCTAAGGCCTTAATTTCGGCCAACTCGTCCCTCCCTAAGCTACGAGATGGCACCTATTCTCAGTGGGCGTTTGCTGTGTCTGACTTAGTTCGTGTAAATGGCTTATCTGGTCATCTTGACGGCTCTGCGGCACAACCAGACGGTACGGATCGTCGTGCTTTGGATAAGTGGGAGCAGGAGGACGGCGCGGTGCGAGCCACAATAATTAGCTCGTTGGACCCTGCGATGTCTCATCACTACCTTGAGGGTACAACTACTGCACGACAGGCCTGGGAGGCTTTGGAGCGGCACTACAAGACTAGCAATGCGGCAGCCTTAATGGCGATCGACAAACAGCTTGCCGATCTTAGGATGGCTGAGGGCGGTAATGTCATTGACCACATAGTGACATTGAAGAACCTTAAACGTCGTCTGGATGGATCCGACTTCGAGGTCAATGAGGCGCGTGCAAAGGCTATCTTGTTTCGGTCGCTTCCTCCCAGCTACGAGTCGTGGATTGTTCGGCAGGAGGAGTCTACTCCAGTCCCGGCGTTTGACAAATTGTGTCTTATGCTTGAATCTTCGTATCGTGGTCAAACCGCACGTAGTGGCCAGTATAGTTCATCAGTCGCAGCATTCCCAGCCAAGGCTCACTTTAGTTCCTCTTCGTCTGTCTCTCCTGCCAGCGTCTTTGCATCCCTTGTCCCTACAGATCTACGTATTCCTCTAACTGGGAACCGTAACCCTGCGTTGTCAACTCGTGCTGGAAATACTTGCAAGGACTGTCTCAACTTTGGACATCGATCTGGGGCGCCTGCATGTCCAGCGCTGATTTTCTTTCAGACACGGACAGAGCTTTGGGGGCCGCCTCAAAGCCGCCAGAATTATGAAAAAGGGCGCCGGAGTTTTGGTAACAAGTCAACTACTAGTGCGAATCCTGCGACGACGACCCATACTGGAGTGGCGTCTGGTTCTGATGCATCACCGTCTATTGAGGCCGTCTCCGGGAACGTTGCGACTATGTCTCCAGCTGCCAACTTGGGCTCAGTTTTTCCGTCCTATGATGCTGCTTACTCGGCTATCATCGATACGTCTGTCCCTGCGGAGACCCTCGCCTATGCTGCTGCTTCAACTGGCTCTTTTCTTATTGACTCTGGCTGTCAGCGCCATATGACCTGTATACGCTCGATTTTCACTCATATTGAAGAGTTTTATCCGCCAATCTTGATTTGCGGAATTGGTGATACTGGGATCGAAGCCAATGCGCGTGGTACGATTGCTATTCCTGTGACCATTGATGGTGCGTTATCCTGGTTCTACCTCTCTGACGTACTCTATGCGCCCGAACTTCATCGCAACTTGATCTCTACTGGTGCGCTTCTAGAGTCTGGACTTCATGTGAGCCTTGATACATCAGGTGCAGTGATCTACAACAACGCCTCGCGCTTAAATATTTTAGCTACCGCTGCGTTCAAGGATCGACTTTGGATCTTGAGGATGGAGGACTCTGTAGCTACGGTTCAGATGGCGCCTGAGGCCAATGTGGCGACTACTGGCGTCGATTGGCATAGACGATTTGGCCACATTGGCATGAACGCGCTTCGTAATCTTGCTAGTACTGGGGCTATCGATAAACTCACGAAGTCTGATCTTACGGCTATTGAGAATTGCGAGGTGTGCGTTTTGGCAAAGGGCGCTCGGCTGCCGTTCCCTGTCTCTACATCGGTCTCATCTTCTGCACCTCTTGAGCTGGTGCACTCTGATCTGTGTGGCCCTTTTGATGCATCCATTGGTGGGGCACGCTATACGGCTTCTTTTGTAGACGACTTCACTCGGGTCGCTTGGGTCTTCCTACTCAAGACCAAGGACGAGCTTGCTAAAGTTTTTATTCGACTTCGTGCTCATGTTGAGCTATTCACTGGTCTCAAGGTCAAGACTCTTCGCTCTGACGGCGGCGGCGAGTATATCTCTCACGTACTGGGAAATCATCTCGCTGACGCTGGAATCCTGCACCAGATGTCGTGCCCTAATTCATCTCAACAAAACGGTGTGGCTGAACGTTTTCAGCGCACTTTGTTTGATCGGGTGCGGTCTCTGTTGCAAGAGTCGGGTATGTCTTGGGGCTGGTGGGGGGAGGCTGCCGTGACGGCAACCTACCTTTATAATTGTATCCCTCATTCTGCGCTCCCTGGTCATGTTTCTCCCTTGTCCTACTGGTCGAATAAATCTATTTCTATCGCGCATATTCGTGTATTTGGCTCAAAATGCTTCGCCATTGACACCGATAAGAATCGCAAGAAGTCTGCGCCTCGCGCCGTTGAATGTCGTTTGCTGGGTTACGACGTACCGAGTAAAGCATATCGACTGCAAGTCAAAGGCTCAACCAAGATCATTCGCTCGCGAGATGTCGTATTTCACACAACGCCACCTGCTGTTTCAGACGCACGAATCGCTGACCCATCTCTAATACCTACAGACCTTGATTGTCCACCGGCTGAACAAGGTCTGAGTCACTCTGACTCAGTGGGAGAGGCTCAGGATTCAGTGGGAGAGGAGCCTGAAGTGCTCGCTGAGCCGGTCTCTGGCATGCCGCTGATTGAACGTCCCAAACGCAGCATCAGGCGAACCTGGAAATTGCGCGAATCAGTCGACGCTGGAGCTGCCTTGGTAACGCCAAAATCTTATAAGCAGGCGATGCAGGGCCCTGAGTCGGCTGGTTGGAAGGCAGCTGTTGAGAGCGAATTTGCTTCTTGGGACGAGAAGGGTGTGTATGAAGTCGTTGTACGGACGCCAGATATTGAGACTCTTCCGAGTCTGCTGCTTCTATCGCGCAAGACCGACGAAAAAGGGGCCGAAGTTCGGAAGAAGGCTCGATGTGTGGCGAGGGGTGACATGCAGTCGTTATCGTCGGACGATGGGCCGAAGACAACTTCGCCTGTGGCTAGCGTAATTACTCTTCGGGCCATGGCAGCTATCGCAGCACATACCGATTGTGAGTTTCAGCAGATGGACGTCAAGACGGCCTTCCTGCATGCGCCCTTGTCTCAGCCAGTTTATCTTGACATTCCCTCTGGATTTCCAAGTTCAAAGCTCCTGCCTGGCCGATCTCGACGGGAGCAATGCCTGCGATTGAAACAGGCGGTCTATGGTCTACAGGAAGCGCCGGCAAGCTGGTACAATCACTGCACTGGTATACTTATTTCTAATGGGTTTACTCGGTCTGACAATGATCACTGTCTATTCTGGATCTGCCCGCCTGGATCTTCTCTGCGCTGTTATGTGTTGATCTACGTCGACGATTTTACGCTCATGGCTAGGTCAGTTGAACACATGTCCTGGCTTAAAGCTCTTCTGGCTTCGCTGTTTGATCTGAAGGACCTGGGTGCAGCTAATCAAGTACTTGGGCTTGAGATTGTTCGTGATCGAGAAGCTGGAACCTTGAAGATCACTCAGCGAAAGTATATTCGACAGCTACTTGAAGAGTATCATATGCTAGATTGTCGGCCACTGGATACACCAATGTTTTCAAACGCTGGCTCGTCTCTGCCATCTCATACAACTCCTCTGACCGACGACGAGAAGACCTTTATGAGAGATAAAGACTACCGTCACTTGCTTGGCTGTCTGAACTGGGTTGGTTTGGGTTCACGCCCCGACATCTCGTATCCTTTGGCTAAACTTGGTCAAGCACAGTCGAATCCTCACCCTGAACACTGGCATGCGCTTATTCATATTCTTCAGTATCTGAGTAAAACTGTGGATATGGGTCTGGTATATTCTCGCTCGTCAGTGTCATGAGCCGTGCACATGACCTCTATCTTTTTCTCGTGGCTTACACGCTGCATAAGCCACTTACTTCTTTTCTTCTACTTAGTAAGACTGATTGGCATATCACTAAGCCTCCACATGGATGCTTACTGATCAAAGCTATCTTTAGCGCGCATACGGTCTTCTCGGACTATTCTTAGCTATACCCTATTCTTAATCCACCTTCTTTTAGAAACACGTACTATCTTTAACTCATGTATTCTTGGAACTGTGAGCACAGACCATGTACCCATGAGTATAAATACTCGGTGTGCAAGCTGCTCCTAGACCAGCTTGCTCTACCTCGTCGATCTCCCCTCAAGGGTGATAACTACTAAGAGATATACATAAGACTTATACACTTAAGACTCAACTATTGATACTAGGTCCTATTAATTTAGGTACTTAGTAATACACTGCAAGCCACGAGTCAATCACAGTCTCTCCAGGAGACGGGTGCCTTCGACGTCCTACTCGCCAGACGAGCAGAGGACTATACCGCTAAGACTAAGAGGCTCGATACCCTACACAGGGCTGTCATCGACGCTTCCACACTCAACTACATCTACGAACAGCCACAAGAGGCCGCCACGCATCAGGCTAGGATCCGACGCCGACGCTGTCGTATCCAGAACAGAAAGTAAACACCCTTAGAAACAAGGGTTGTGACAGTCAGAGGATCTTCAGCCCCGGCTCTATACTGATTCATCCTTTGCTGACTGTCCGGATACTCGTAAGTCGCACTCTGGTTATGTGGCTTTACTAGCTGGTGCGGCAATAGCATATAGCTCTAGGAAGCAGGATATTGTCACCACTTCATCGTCCGAATCTGAATATGTTGCTATGGGTCTGGCTGGCAAGCAGGCCAAGTGGATCAGTCGACTACTTACTGATCTGAGTGTCAAGCTTGATGGTCCAGTTCGCATATATGCAGACAATCAAAGTAGTATGTTGTTAGCTACTTCGGACAAGCTCTCAAGTCGTACTCGTCACTTAGACGTGCAATACCACTTTGTACGCGAACTTATCAAGCATGGTATCTGCCGATTCACCTGGGTTCCGACCAAGCTCAATGTGGCCGATGTTCTGACCAAGCCACTTGGGGCCACGCTCTTCAGAACTATGCCACCTATGCTTGGGCTTCCGTGGGTCTGCAGAGACTACTCTGCATTGTAGAAGGTTGCGGTGCGCGAAGCGTACTGCGCGTACCGAGTGGGAGTGTTGTGCAGGATAGCACGTGACCGTGGGCTATCTGCGTGCATGCGCACCGTTTGTTCGTCGTTTGGTTGTGTTTCTCGCTCTGTGGCCCATATATTGATAGGGGCTTTCGCTTCGTCGTCCTCAGCTTGCTTCCACGCTCGCTGAGGTACGTTTGTGTTCGTCTCTCGTTTGTGTTCTGTTTCTCACTTGTACTATAGCCTGTTTCTCTCTCTCTGTTCGTTAGGTAGCTATAGCACAATATGAGCTTGCTTCCACGCTCGCTGAGCCTGTTTCTCTCTCTCTGTTCGTTAGGTCCGCAGCGCTACGCGCATTACCCCTAGTGAGTCATTAGCCGTAATACGGAGCAACAAAAGCGCCCAAAACAATGTGATACTTTACATGATTCGCTATTGCCATTCCATCAAATTTCGGCTTTGGTTGCCAGAAACTCGGAGCGGCTAAGCGAAATAGACGCCTATTATAGGCAATCCTCACCTAAATTGCATGCTACCCAACCTCGTGACACTCGTATATGCGCACGCCATTGTTGGTCTATGATCCCTGCAGGGGCTTTGGTACACGACACAATCGCACGCCAGGTCTGCACTGCTTCAACGCCAAAAGGCTTCTGCAAGAACTCCGGCCTCAGCTGTTGCCGGGAAGGACACCCACGGGTTATTCATGCATGCTGGTATCACGCTCAGATGGCAATTTCTCGACGCCTATAAATATCATCCTTTTGTTTGGAAGTTAGGGTATGATATTTATGAACGGAGCATTCGGATCCTTCATATGAAACAACATCAAAACTACAAGCTGCACGTTTATTGGTCTCTAACAATACGCCTGTGCTTCGAGTTAATTTGTGACCTCAAGACGGATTTGTTAGCTAAATATGTTACTAAACCAGGCAAGGGTACAAAATTAAACACCAGCTGGCTGATTGCTAGATGCCTGCAAGTAAATTTAATCAGCGTAACAATCATATGGCACAGGTGTGAAATAGGGCCAAGACACACCCTGCTCAATGCTACTTTAGTGCCACGACCATATAAGCTTCGCTCCCGAAAGATAGCATATATAAGGCCGAGCAATAACTGGATGACTTCCCGTAAGAGCTAAAGCAAAGCTAGGCTAAACTAAAGTCTGGATGACGTCATAATTTACTACTGCCTGATCACTCCTGATTGTAATTGCTCCACCTTTAGAATAGCCTGAATTTAGCTTTAGCCGTTACGGGAAGTCATCCACTCATAAAGGCCCGAGTTACCCGTCAATAGGTATAATCCCACCTACCGTTGCAGGTCAAACATCAGGCACGTTGGTGGACTCTGGCACGGCGCATTAGCCACTGAATAGCTACACACGTCGTAGCTGCATAGCGGGATATGAGCAGCTTGGTAGATCTATCAACTTCATTCTGGCCGCCTTACATAAATCTTCGATCTAGCTAGCAGTGCAATAATTCTAGCATTTTTTCATCTTCATTTTGGGGGCACATTGCCTGGTGCCGTAGTCGACCCGGAGGACAGCCGAGACCTAGAAACCGGCTACCCAGCGTTTTCTACGAGAGGTCTAATTGGATTGTTGAGATTCTAGGCGTACATACTCCCCTATATCTGAGGCATGCACGCCCGCAAATATGCACCAAACATGCGAATATACCCAGAGATACGTGTGGTCAAAGTTGACCAGGAGCAAAATTTGTCAGTAATCCGAAACAGGTTCCAGCGTACACGATTCAGAGCATTTGTAGTGCGGCAAAAGTGCTCGGATCAGACTGGATAGCTTCCCGCAACGTCTAAACATGGAGCTAACCTAAACTAAGCTATTCTAAAGGTGGCGCCATTACAAAATGGAGCAATCAGGCATTAGTAAAAGGTCACGTCATCCAGACTTTAGAACCAATTAGTTTAGCTTAGCTTAGCTTTAGATCTTGCGGGAAGCCATCCACTGCTGCACAACTGTTTACTATACATGTGCATACATGCGCCGGCGATCGCCCGTTTGCTACATTTTACGATGTGCGCTCATACGGCCTATGACGGGTTAGATATCCACAGATACCTCACACGTATAGACGAATAATACCTTGCGCAGAGAGTGGCCGGTGGAGATGGGATGATATCCAGCTTGCTCTGGGTCTTTGTTGTCCGTTTGTTTGCGCCATAGCACGCAGCTGCCTTCTTGAAACTCCCTCCTGTTCACGGTTTAAAAACTACGGCTACAGACGACTAGGGTCAATGTACAGTATAACTCCCCAATCTCCTCGTGTCTTTACGAGCATGTGCATGTACCCTCGTTTCTAGGTTCAAGCACAGTGATATCACATGGTCGACTTCCCGGTATTCGACCAAAATCCTGCGCAGTCTTGATTCCCTCACTTCTCAGCAGCCACTGTCCAGAACGACACAAAAATTGATGGTTTAAGGGAGGAGTAGCTCTGGTATATGTTTGTAGAAGGGATCGTGATCATATTTACTATTGGTTCAAGTACTGTCTAGAGGCTGAAATCGGGCCGGTTTCCTGGTCGGCTACGGTATAGATAGTCAATATATTCTGAGATTTTGCACCAAGTTGGGGCTACATGCCTCTCGATTGTTCGATGGGTCTATATTGGCGAACTACTAGAAATTTAGTAGATGAACGCGACACTAGTTAGAACCTCGTGAAGAAGGGTCCCTTCCTTTTCTCCTCTCTTAACACGGTAGTTAACTGGCACTCCTTTGGTAACTCACTCACTTGTGGCAATAGTCGATGGCGTAAGATAAGGGTAGTGGCGCAAGGTCTACTGCTGCTATTTTGTGCTTGATTTGATATGGGCAGGTTGAAATGACAAAATCATCGACGAGCAAAATGAAATTGGTTCAGGCAGGCCTTGGTGGGAAAAGTTCGTCTAACGTACGTGATCGATTCGATGCACGGTGACTGCCGACGCTCTAACATACTTTTTTGGCTACCCTTCCTACGTTTATCCGTAGCACAGCCGTATCGCCTCAGGCTCCTGTTATAACACATCCTGCTCTATCCTTTATCTCCATCCGCCGATTAAGGTCCATACATGCGCTCACACGTGACACTAAGCTCGAATTCCTGCTCCGTCTCAACCACCACCATCATGGCCGAACCCGAGGCAGATGGGTATGAGATATTCGCAAGCGCCCTCGAAGTACTGTATGATGAAGTTCCTGCGACGTTGGCCACGACTGGTGGAGTTTATATACATGGTGCGACGGTACACAAGACCTCTGGTCACGCTCGCTGTCCTAACCGTTTTATGGCTTCTGGTTGGGCAGAACAATTGGGACGAAAGACGATCACGATTCGCACGCCAGAAACGTGTTCGGAGAATTGGGGGTTACAGGCTGACGGAGTGTGGCAAGCTGCGCGGTACTTGGCAGACAACCTTTTGCCTGACCTCAAAGGCAAACGTGTGCTGGAGCTCGGAGCTGCGGCTGGTCTGCCTGGGATCGTCGCTATCGGGCATGGGCCTCGGTCCGTTGTGCTGAGCGATTATCCGGATCCGGGAATCTTGAAACGGCTCGAGGAGAACGTCAAAGCAAACTGGGAAGACCATGGAGTAGACATCAAAGTGCGGGGACACTGTTGGGGCGGGGGAAAGGCGTTGGAAGAGCTGGGCGGGGAGCGGTTTGATGTGGTGATGGCAGCTGACGTTCTGTGGAAGCAAGAGATGCACGAGGCACTGTGTCGGACGCTCGGTGCGTTTATATATTACTACAGGATGTATGTCTACTAATACGAGCTCAAACAGACCAGGCATTGGTGCTGGAGGACGGTGGACGAGTGCATATAGTTGCAGGGTTGCATACTGGCAGGGCCGTGATCGCAGGATTCGTTGAACTGGTGCTTGCAGCAAAGTTTGAGGTCGATGAGATATACGAAGTGAGCGTTGGTACGACACCGAGACGGCGCGAGTGGGCGGCGGAGCGGGCGGGGGAAACTATGGGAGAGCGGCGTAGGTGGATGGTGGTGGCTGTGCTGAAACGGCGTGTTTAGGCTTGTATGTGCATGTTGAGAGTGACTAACGACGGAGGAGGGGCTGGTGTCGGCGAGCTCGAGGAGCCATGTCGCTGCCGCTCACAGCCGGTCATAGTGCGCTCTTCGCCGAATTCCCAGGCCCGGACACGCACTGCGGCGACGGCGTCGGATCATCTGTCCCTGTTGCTGCCTATATCCCCATCGACCCTGCGCTGCTCGCCGGTTGCGACGGCGGCGTGCCCCACCGACCTGTTCCCGGCGCCGATGAGCACGCGCCAGACTTCTATGCGGTAAGCAGCGTCTGCGTGTTTGGTTCTCGCCACTCACCTGCCCGCCACTGCCACCCGCGACGACGACCACAGTTCTCGTCCGTGCCGTCTCCTGCACCCCCGTTTCCGCTGTATCTTCCGCCTCACGCGCCAGAACAGGCGTATCCGTCGTTCTCGTCATTTAGCGATATCCCCCCGCCGCCTCCGCTTGAAGAGCAGCACCAGCTTGCGGTCGCGCACCTCCCTCCCACGCCCCCGCTGTCGCTCGTCCAGCACAAGCCGAGCGGAGTCAAGCGCGCACGAAGGAAAGAGCGGCCTCAAAAAGTCGTGCCTGAGCGCGTGTGTTCGTTCTGCGAGGGCAACGATCAGAAGAACAAGTTGGACATGCCAGAACAGATGGTCTCCTGTGCGGTCTGCGGCAGCAGCGGCCATCCCAGTTGTGCTGGAATCCAGGGCCTTGATCAGGTCATTCGCACCTACGCCTGGCGCTGCCAGGAGTGTAAAGAGTGCGAGGTCTGCAAGTCCAAGGGCGACGACGTGAGTGATGTTGGTTCGGCATCAGATCGTCTGCTGATCCCTCTCCATAGTCCAAGCTCTTGCTCTGTGACAAGTGTGACCGCGGCTGGCACTACGACTGCCTTACACCTCCACTCCACCATCCTCCTCGTGGTGACTGGGCCTGTCCGCTCTGTACCTCGTCAGCCCCTTCAACATCCAAACTTCCTGGAGTGACCGCTAAGCCCTCTAAACTACCACGGCCTCGTCGCAAATCTACTGCAGCTACTATGACGGAGTCCACAAAATCGCAGTCGCCGGTTATCGAAGCGGCCGAACTACCAGTGATAGTCAACGGTGCAGGAAAAGGAAAAGGAAAGGCTGCGGTCAAGTCTCGAGCAATACCGTTCCCAACCCCTACACCAGACACAGATCCACACTCTCCCGTATCTGCCCAGGTTCCAGAGTCAAATGCTCCGACTTCACCGCGAACCTCGACTACACCGGCTCTCCAACACGATGACCGTCAACATCCTCCTTCATCTCAGCCTGGCCCAACATCCTCTCCAACAATCCCTAATGGTTCTCCTCAAGCACACCGTACTTCAGCGACCACGCTAAGATTTAAACGAACTACAACACAGGCGCCTGTTGCCCCTCGACCCCTTAAAGTACGAATCCGGCTTACATCCAAATCGGATGCTGAGGGCTCAGGTGTCAAAGTTGGAGTAGGAACCAAGGATGATGGTGATGGATCGGATGGAGGTGACGCGTTCGGAGGTGTCTTGGATAGCAAGCAGTCCGACACCAGTAAAACTACTATCAGCAAGGAAGATAAGGATCGGTTCGAAGCGAGCCGAGCGGGTGCAGAGGTTAGCAAGACTTTGCATTATTGGTTTCATTCGTCCGCTCACAATAGTCACGACCAACAGACGCGTACTAACAAGGCAGTTACGATTCAGCCTTTTAATTATTTCTCGAATGTCCCGCCTGCAACACCTCGGACCACTGTCTCGTCCTCGACATACCAGCTCCCGGGATACGTTCCCACTCGGTCCCTTCGCTCTGCACCCGCTCTTGCGCACCTCCGTACAGGCTCTCCCCCACCTAGCACACCTACTATATCTACGCCTGGTGGGATTCCACCCAACGCGGCTGGCCGAACTGTGGGAGCAGGTGAAGGGCTACGCATCAAGATGATCCGGTTTGGTCAATTCGAGATCGATACTTGGTATGATGCACCATTCCCAGAAGAGTTCTCACAAATACCAGAGGGGAGATTATGGATGTGCGAGTTCTGTTTGAAATATATGCGAAGTGGGTTTGGAGCTGGCAGACACAAGGTGAGTTGCTCTTTCGGAGTAAAAATCTGGCGTATAGGGAGGGTGTTGGTGAGCGTGGTGTCCTTTCCTTGGGAACCTTCTACTTGCTTGGCGGCTCGAGTTTATGGACGAGGCGCTGATATTAAGGCTGACGATGATTTTTAATGTGCAGATGAAGTGCAAAATGCGTTGTCCGCCTGGGGATGAGATCTATCGTGACGGGAGAGTTTCGGTGTTTGAAGTGGATGGTAGGAAGAACAAGGTCTGTTTTTTTTCTTCTGCCAAGATTTACTAGTCAGACCTACTCCTGGGTTTAGATCTACTGCCAAAACCTCTGCCTTCTTTCCAAAATGTTCCTCGACCATAAATCTCTCTTCTACGATGTCGAGCCCTTTCTGTTCTACGTAATGACTGAAGTAGACGACAATGGTGCACGCTTTGTCGGCTATTTCAGCAAGGAGAAGATGAGCCCGAAAGACTACAACGTTAGCTGTATCATGACCTTGCCAGTGAGGCAGCGTCAGGGTTGGGGCAATTTATTGATTGATTTCAGTGAGTTACGCTTTCATCTCGGCTACTTTTCTCTCGCTACTTTCATATTTTACCCCGGAGGTGAATCCGAAGGATGATCCTCCTGAAACGATTGAGCCTACTCTAGCTGGGTCTGCCAGACTTTAAGTTCTAATCATGGATATCCCCCATCACTACACCCAATTACTTTGTAGCCAATGAGATGCTAGGCTGGCCTGCAGTCCAGTCGTGTATCCCTTGCCTACCCCCTTGATCTCGGGGTATCCATTCGTTCTCATGGTATAAACCCAGCTCCTGTACCTTTACCCTTATTCTTTGACTCGGTTGTTTGACTGGAGGGACATCACTCTGCGGGTGATCCCGGCCACGGTTCTTTTCGAGCTAGTTTTATGCCGCCTTCTCTCGATCAAGTTGCCTTCTGCTTTCGATCACAGACTTTAGGACCCGTCCCGTCGCCATTCCTTTTCACATCCTATCAGATGCTGTGACTTAAATGCGGATCGCTGATATGCTTTCCATTAGGCTATCTGTTATCGCAGAAAGAAGGGCGAACGGGTACCCCCGAGCGCCCATTGTCGGCGCTAGGTGCACTGAGCTACAGGAACTATTGGAAGCTTGCGATCATGTTGTTCCTACGTCGCGCGACAGGCCGGGTACGGATTCGAGGTAAGTTGGTTCTATGACTGCCCCAAATTCGTGCAGCGTGTTTCTCTTCACTCGCCCCCTGTCCTTCCTTTGTATGGCCAAGTGGGCGGAGAAATAATGGGCGCCACATTCTCGTTCTGTTTCCCCATGCTAGAGGGTGGTTCCGTTGACGAGCGGTTATGGGATTTAATGATGAACTCGTCCGTCCTGTGGCGCCTTGCCATCCTTTCTCCTTTCTCTCTTGGACCACATGCTCACCCTTTGACACGATCAGATATCAGCGCCGCAACCTCTATCACCCCTGAGGATGTGTACGAGACATTGCGAGAAAATAGGCTCATCACTGGGCCAGGAACTCCCGCTGATGGTCACTTAGTTGCCACACCACGCCCCCGTGGCCGAGGTCGACCTGGCAGGCCGCCGGGAAGGCCGTCGGAAAAGCACAAGCAGGGTCAGCAACCACATGGGCACGAACCCAACGCCCCAGTCGAGCTCCCACGAAAATACTCTATTCGCTGGAACCCCGAGGAGGTTGAAGGTTATGTTGCGAACTGGGAGCGCAAAGGCCACTTACGTCTAAAGCCCGACAGGCTCAAGTGGGTCCCATATCGACTCAGTCGTGCACCTGTGGGGTCTATATCTCTAACCGGCCCGCCGACGATCGAAGACGCGGCTGAACGGTCCGAGAGCGATGATGAGCCCCAGTCAGACGGAAGCGAAGACTCTGCAGCACCTACTATTTCCGTCGCGGCATCTGTCCCTCGTTCGCGTGGGCGCCCTCGCATACATGCATCCCATCCATCAGAGGACGAGGCTGCGGCAGACGCAGAAGAAGATGGGGACGAAGACCGTCCAACACCCCATGTGATGATGCGGCGTTCAGGATCCCGCCAGTCGATGCAAAACGGCGGTCGTTTTGATACTCCCGAACGGCGCATGTTGCGTTCTACGAATGTCGCCTCGGCTATTTTGAGCCGCAAGGTCTCAATGCAGAGCCACCTAGGAGTTGGACGCCGCGGTTCACCAGATGAGACGCCAAGTCAACCGCGCACTCTACGTTCTCGTTCGATGCAGCAGTTACGGCCCGAACCCGAATTGGAGCTCGAGCAGACGACACCCGTTCGACGGCAAAGAGGCAGGCCCCCCAAAGCCGTCAAGGAGAAAGAGTCTCCGCCCTCACCGCCGGTACGTCGTCCATCCCGCCGGGGTTCGTCTCCAACCCGCAAAAGGCGCCGAATAGAGCCCAGTCCGGAGGATTCACCGCCTGCTAGCCCTGGCAAGAGACAGCACGTGCTGGATATTGTGACCAACGGACACGAGAGCGCTAATGAAGAAGGGGATGAAGACGCTGATGGCGAGGCAGAGCCTGATCCCGATGTCGAGCTTTTTGCCATGGAACAGCGGGATGCGCGGTCCGTGAGCCTGGGATCAGGGATGGTCTATCCCGAAGAGGTTCGCATGCCATCACCTCCTGTGGAGACTAACAATGTGAATGGTGCCGAGGGCGGGATGTTGGCTGAACCAGCACGCGCATTCCCTAGCGACAGCGGATCCCCGCTCACAAGCGTCAAGGAAGAACTTACCGATGATGCTTCCGAAGGCCCAACTTTCACACCAGACATCGATGACGATGACGCGCTCGGTGACGAGGATGCCGAAGGAGAACCGGATGAAGATGCTGAAGGAGAACCGGACGAGTCTCTTTTGTAAACTGGTGTTATTCTTTTTTATTTTTTTTCAACTTTTTGGCGCGCGTGTAACTAGCTTTCGACTGGCGATTATTATGTGTACATAACATAAGTAGTATAGTTCGAGAGCGCTGGGTATTGTCAGTGCAGTGTATATGTGTCAGTCCTGCTTGTATGCAATCCATAATAGTACTCAAGACGACTTCTTCACTTCCACAATCACATTCACCACCATGACCACCACATAACCCGCAATTAGCATCAGCCCCCAGCGACGAGTAAGATTAAAGTTGTTGAGCGGAACGATCACGAGGGTAGATATAAGCAGGCAGAGCAAGCCGACGGTACTGACTAGCAAAGTCGGTGACAGATTAACCTTGTAGCTCTCGCCCGTCTGGGAAATAACATAAGACCCCGACAGGCCAATGCCGAGGAGCATATTGAGCATCGGACCACCGAAACAGGCCGAGATACCCATGACGGGAGCAAAAGCCGCGACGGTAAAGTTGGCAACGAAATCAGCGAGCGAGTTTCCAATCGCAAAAATCGTCAGGCCAATGATTGCATCTGAAAGCCCGAATATGTGACCAAACGTCTATAGGTGATGAACCAAAGACAAGAGATTCAAGTTGGATGCAGCAGGCACAATAACCAAACTGTGAGTCGGGGCGTTTGGAACGTGGTGGTAGGAGCTTACCTGAAGCACCTGAACGACTTCATCAGCAATGGCCATGATCCAAACCATTGCGACTCCAAACCCAACAAAACAGCGCGCAAGCCTCCCAGCCGGATTCTTGCCGTCGTCCGCAAATACGGCAGTGAGTGTTGCTACCGAAACTCCGCATAATACCGCAGCAAGAATGTACCACTCCACGTGCTTATGGCCGGCTGAGTGGGTAAAATCAGATTCGATGAGCAAACAGTGACTCGAGAGTGGATGGGAATGACAGGAAAGAACTTACCAAACAAGACTGATACACAAAACACCGGGCTGAGCGCACATTGCGTCGCGGTGAGCCACTTGCTAAAGTGCACATCATGTACGTGTTCTTCCGCTTCCATTCGGGCCTGTAACAACTCTTCCTCCGCGTCCGACTCATCATAATCAATGAGCTGGGCTTCTAGCACCGGTGTACCAACGGGTTGCACCGCACCATCCTCAGCCTCTGGCTCATTAACCACCACAGGAAGCGTCAACGTAAGGGCGAATATGGCCGGTGCAGAGCATATAGCGATGATCTTCCACAACCAGGGACGTGAAGAGATACCCACAAGCGAAGGAAATAGAGTGTGCGCTAGTTCGCTCAATATAGTTCTCCAGCGCGCTGGTGCGGGTACATCGTCCGGCACAAACAATTTACGAGGTGCCGCCGCGCTGGTGCCATTTGGACCAGCAGGCGAAAAGACGTTTATGGATGGGACCGGTGATTTCGCCCGACTGAGTTCTCCTGCTGGGGATGGAGAAAGCCCGTTGCGTTCGTTGAGCTGCAGGCTGAACGCGGCGTCCCACGGGTCCCGTTGTTCCTCCGTGCGGCTGGTATCGAGTGCCGGCGGGGCAGTCGCGACCGGCATACGGTGCACGCTACCGGCGGGTGACGTTCGGCCTTGGCCCACCGAGAGCCGGCGTGTGTAATGACCCGCCGCGTAGGGGCTGACAGGTGCGTCAAACATGCTAAGCGTCTCCGCAGTCGAGGCACCATGGAGCGAGTTGACCACGGTCCGGAACTCGAGGGCACCCAGGAGCGAGAAGGACGGAAGATGGTGGACATGTGAAGGGGATCGAGATGCGGTTAATGGAGAAGACTGCGAGATAGAGGAGGCGCGAGAGCGAGAAGATGGACCCGGGATGTGCAGCGAAGGTCGCGATCGCGTGTGAGGGCCAGGTGGAATGAGCATCTGATCGCTCGGGACCCCTGGATTAGAGTGTGCGCGTTCGCGAACGCTGGGTGTGGGTAGGGCTGGGTATGGTTCGTTGACTGAATAGACAAAATTAGATTCAATCAGAAAATGACGCGGGCCGCGGACTCACCATCATCGTGGTATGGTTCGAGCGTATTTCCATTACGATCGGATTCCACAGGGGTATCGCTATACTCTCCACGGATGAGTGCCTCATGCTTGGCTATGCGATCTCTTCTGTTCTCCCACCACGTTCCGCCAACGACGACACTGACGTAGACCAAGTACAAGCCGACCATGGCCATGGCCTCCCACGCACGTATTTCACCGTCGATCAATATTGCGAGGATGAACGCGACTGCGGTCGTAAAAAACCCTACGTCACGAACAAACGAGCCGGGATTGACACGAAAGGGCCGAACCAGCGGCATGGATCCTGCGACGACTGACACGATAAATGACGCGGCACCCAAGAGTTCGCCGATGGCGAGACTTCCCGAACCAGCCCGTATCGCAGAAAACGTGGAGAACAGGTCAGGCGAGCCATTGCCAAAGGCCAGAAAGGTAACTCCAGCAACATTTTCGTTTAGGCCGAGCGTGTCGGCGATGGTCGCAAGGTTCGGGCAAAAGAAGTCGGAAGCGCATATGCCTAGCGTAAGAGCGACGAGTCAGAAATTGTCCGACGGGGGGGTGGAATATGTGACCGACCAATAAACGAGAACAAAAAGAAGAGCCAGAGCACTAGACCAGCAAAGGTAAATGGGCGACCGGCGGTGGACGAGCAAAAGTAGGATTCGAGGTAGGAGATCGAGAGAAACGTCTCCGAGGGCCCACACTCGGTGCGAACGTGGGCGCACTGGTCTGGGAGCGGGTGCCGGAGCGGCTCACACGACTGGAATGTGTGAGTGGTCGCGCTGAAATCGAGAGTAGATCACTAACCTCTTCCAGCGTATATCGCTCGGGGCTGACGAGGCTGACGTTGGCAAAGACGGCAGCGGGAGCGCCGCGGGCCGGGGCGAGAGACGGTGGAGCGAGCTTGTGTGTATTTACGTCAGCATATCTGCTGTGGGACCAGAGCAGTCCCTGGGCGACCAGTGCGAGCACTGGCAGATACATGGTGGTGGCCGAGTTAGGCGCGTGTGTTCCGTCATCGCTCGTTCACGTGACGTACTGCCACTGGGCGCCTATCTGGTGCATTTCACCGGTGACGCTGTGGCACCGCACGGTCCGAAGCCCGGCGGTGTGGGGCTCGATCGGACAGGAATGGCTAGTGTGCTAGTGGGTGTATGCGCCGTTCGCATTGGCCTAAAGCCGCTCGCCGCCTATCGAACCATCTCTTCCCGCGCGCCACATCCGGCTGCATTGGGCCAAGGTTGTTTCAGACCCACCTGTGCATCGGCTAGATTTCAATTGATTGACTCGTTCGATTTTGGTCGAGTATTGTACCTCCGCCGGCCTGTTTCAAGCTACTCTATTATCGGTCCCGGGGTTCATCACCTGCCTGCATGCGCTCGCGTGCCTGTCGTGATCGCGCCTCCCGTGCTTGCCCGGCCACAAACCGCGTTTCACACCCCGCAACCATCAGTCTCGACCGGTTAATCGTTTTTCATTCCAGAACCGCATCCACCACCGAATAAATATATACACATCCATTACGCAAACTTAGTGTAAGAAAGACGAAAGCGAATACAAGTGCCTCCCAGCCGAAACGCTTTCTGACTGGCGGGCAGTTTTCAGGCGAGCGAGCAGTCGAGCAGGACAGGCATGCGGCTAGTTGATCGGCGAGGGCGACGACTGGAGCAGTCGGCCGCCACCGGGGGCACCAGCGCCGTACGCGGGCGCATTCATTCCCATACCCGATCCGAGCGAGCCAGATCGCTGTGGGAAGCCCGAGCCTAGGTCGTTGACCGATCGGCGGGGCAGGTACGACGGAGAGCCTGCCCCCGACGATGCCAGAAAGTTGGGCACCATCCGGTTCGACGTCGCCGGGAGCAGCAAGGTGGCGTTTGAGTGCGAGTGCGGGGGGAGCGACCCGTGCTGGTTCACCTGGCTGACGCCGTTGGGAGCCGACGAGCCAAACCCGTTGGCCGACTGGAAACCCAGCAGGGGCTCGTCGCGCGGAGTGGCTGAGCCGCTGCCAAACCCGGGGGGGCCGTTTGCGGGCGGAAGCATGATCGATTCGGAGCGCGAATGGGGCACGGACGGGAGGCGCCCGTTTGAGTAGTCATAGTTGACGCCATGAGGATAGGGCGACGAGGAGCCCGAGCTGGTGCGCGAGACCTGGTCGTCGCCGGCGGGGTTCGATGGCATGTAGGGGTCGCCGCTGCCCGAGGGCCAGCTGGCGGACTGGAGGCCGGCCCAGCTGGGGTGGTGCGAGACCGAGGCTGAAGGCGAGGGCGAGCTCCGGTCTGAATAGTGGTCTGGGGGCGAGCCGCCTGGGGTGAAGCCGTCGGCGCCGACCTTGGGCAGGAGCTTGCCGGGGTCGCGGCCGGTGGGGCCGCGGCCGAGCGGCTGGCGGTCGGACGGCGGGAGCGAGAGCATCTGGCGCAGGCGGTAGTTTTCGGTCTCGAGGACCTCGACCCGGTGCTCGAGCTCGTGCAGGTGGGCGGCGCGGCGCGCACGAAAGGCACGCTGGACGTCGCGGGCGCGGTTGGGGGGCAGGTTGTCGTTGCGCTTGCGGCCGCGCTTGGATGCGGGCACGTTGGCATCTGCAGGGGGTGAGTGGGGGCGGCGGCAGGAGCGGTGGCGGCTGACCTTGTGCCGGGGAGAGGGTGGCTACGTCGGACGCCAGGGTGGAAATGGATAGCGGTGAAATGGAGGGGTGGGTGACTGGGCTCGACAAATGGCTGGGGGCGGGCCTTTTGAGCACATAGGGGGCCACCGGGTGTTTCGCACAAACACCGGTGGACCCTGGCCCGACGCTGTGGACTCGGCGGAGGCGCCTGTGGCGTAGTCACGGGATCTCAGGGTCTCAGGGCGCTCTCGTACTCGGTGTGACATCGGACGCGCTGCTGCCATTGGCCACGTTGTGCGCGTGGCAAAACGTCTCTCCGTCGATGCTCGCAGATACGCTCCGTAGATACAGCATCCCTTCTCGGGCAGATCGCCTCTCACGCATCAGCTTCCAGCCATGCCCGCACAAACTCAGTCTCCTCCCGATGGATCGCCTGGATGTGCGCCGGCTCGTCCGCGTGCGGCTCGACCCCGTTCTCGTCGTGGTGGTGCACCCCGCCTGTCGCGCAGTCAGCACACCGGCCGTCGTGTATGCGCACCACTCACCGCGGATCAGCTTGAACGGCCGGACGAGCGTGTCTGGCCGGGCCTCTGCGTGCGGGCTGTGCGGAGTCGCCGGAAGCCATGGGTCCTCTGGATGAAAACGGGTCAGCCCCTGCGCCCGATCGGGCGGTCTGCTCACCATCTCCATCGATAAACGCGAGCCGATCAGCCGCAAGTCCATAGTCGCCCAGTTCGTTCACCACGCTCACGTTTGGCCATGCAGGCACAGAAAAGTGCTCGCCAGGCGGGAATGCCTGTCCAGGCCTGTTAGACCGTGCCGCCCAGATCCTGCACGCCCCTCACCTGACGGCATATGGCTGATGTGTACTCGAGCGTCAGCCGTCGAGAAACGATGCTTGGATACGCCCGGTTCGGCGGTGCTCCCTATGCCATCAAAAATTAGTGGCTCATTTCCGTCCGCAGCTTCCGGTCGCGACTCTACCTGAAAGTACCCCCACTCGGTGCACACCTAGAATACAAACACTCTGAACACACTCGCAAACCGTAAACAGCCCAACCCACTTGGAATGTCCATGCCCTCCATTCTTGATCAAGGCCCGTTGATTGAAATTTCGCGTCGTCCCCTGTTCCAAAACACTTCTCGCTATGCGTCAGCTCATCGATCTTGCGAAGCACGGTACGGACACGATGCATTTCAAATGCGTGTGCGAGTCTAATCCTACCTCCTCTACACTCTGCGACTTCGGACATCGCGAGACTATCTCCTGTGTCCATAATCGTTAACCCTCGCCTCGCCCAGAACTGTGTTCACTTGCCTCCCGGACCCATCGAGCAAGGTTCGACACGACAGCCGGCACGCGTACCACGCCGAGCGTGCTATCCGCTCCGCCACTGCCGAGTACGGCA
This sequence comes from Ceratobasidium sp. AG-Ba, assembly GCA_016906575.1. NCBI lineage: Eukaryota > Fungi > Basidiomycota > Agaricomycetes > Cantharellales > Ceratobasidiaceae > Ceratobasidium > Ceratobasidium sp. AG-Ba. Next base: position 1,574,748 of record CP059612.1, on the reverse strand, counting down.
CAAAACCGGCTCCACTCCGTGCTTCCCACTGCGCTATCCCAGTTCTGACCTTGCACGTACCCAACAGGTGTCATCAGCAGCGACGCAAAGTCCTGTGTGCGTGTGTCTGCTTCAGCAACCTAATGTCCCCATCCAAAATCTTCCACCCACCTGGTCCGATGCGAGCCCAGCCAACCCAAACCATGATTTCAAAACCGGCTTCAGCACACGCGTCGACAAGAGATCGTCTATGACCTGCACCGCGGTCTGCAGATGCGCAATACAGACTGGATCTGCAGTACGTCGAACTGCATCCGCATATTCCCAATAATCGATTGCGGCACTGTCAATTTCGTCGATCAATCGAGGGCCCCCCCAATCAAACATCGGCGGACGAGACCCACTGCGTAACCGCGCTCGAAGCGATCGCACCAAACACCAAGTCTGGATACAGCACGCGCATATGAGCAGCCCGAGCCCCCGCATAAGATCCCTATCAACCAAACCTTGTCAGATAACAAAACTAGTCGCCCGCTCGATGATCCACGCACTCCGTAGTAGATCCATTTTGTTTGCGGCGCGGTCACGTTGTGATTGATCCCGGGGATCCTGACGTTTGCGATGAAATTGGCCGAATCCTCGAGAGCTTGAGCGTTGTTGAGCCACCTGCGACAGCGACGAAACACTTCTCCATCAGCCTGCCACCCAACCCGCTCGGCCAAGGGGCTAACCTCAACGAGTCCGTTGACAAATTGTCCACAGGGATAGACTCGCCATAGTATCGATGTTCCAGGACGATCCCTAAATCGTAGAGAAGATCCACGCCAATCAGAGAATTATACAATGAACTCTATTGCGATGCACGACGTACCTAGACCCTTGGTTGCGTTCGCAAGAATTGACAATATGCCCGTTTGCAAAAATGGTAGTCTACGGATCGGAAGGTTATTGGTTTGTTGCCAGAAAGCGAGGTGGATACGCGCCGCACCTGTCTTCTCCAGACGTTTCACCCCCATCGAGTACGAACACAGGACCACCAGGCTCGTAGTAGTCGGTGTTTATCCAGTATCTAATGTGATGTATGGCCACAAAGCCGATATCAATATTGCTCAGAAGCCAAGACCATGTTTCACACTCGCCTCTGACCAAAGGTTTTGTTCACAGACTTATCAAAGTGATCAAGCGGTTGCTCAAAGTAGTGCGCAGGCGGATGCTGTATCCTAGTGCTCCCCTGAAAGATCTGTTGTTCGCCACTGCCATGCAGCTTCTCTTCGCGTACGGCCTTGTTGTGCAGCATCCACAGGTTGATGCCCTGACTACCAAAACTAGACGCGAGACGCTTGTCAGGCTGAGATGGGCGCTCTGTCCCAAACGGAATCGCAGAGCATAACGGCAGAGAAAAAACTAGCAGAGCGCGTCCGAGAGCACTCGTCATCGTGGTTGCTCAACTGAACACGTCCCAGGACCCTTTGCTTAGTTATGTGATCAAGAACGCTGTTTGTTTGTCGCATCAAAAAGCACATGATCAATAAACGTCTGTATAGCCAAATGTAGTAGTCTAAGTCTCCGCAGCCTTTTCGACAGAAACAGGCTCTCGCCCATCCTTGTCGTTCGTCTCGTCTCGATGTCCCACAATCCCGATTCCGCGCAAGAAAACAACCGTCAAGATGAGCGCTACTCCAAGGTTTCGGGGTTGGACACAGATTAGTGGAGGCAGACGTAATGGGTGCCATCGTTTCCCACGTACCAACAATTCCGAATCCAAAGCATGTCCAGAACGCGGCCCGATATCCGCGGAGCAACGAACCCAGCTGGTCTTCTCCCCCTGATTCGCGCAGCGCCTTGCGGCGAACGCTATCACTGACCACACTTGCAATCGCTAAACCAAACGCAGTGCCAAGCTGACGAAAACAATTTTAGTCAACGGGTGTGTGCAGATCTCAAGTTGACGCACCTGATTAACCGTATTGAAGATTCCACCTGCGACACTCTGTTCATGGGGAAGTGCTATCTTTGCGATAAATAGAGATCCAGTCGCGAACATGCTACAACTCAATTTGATCAGCTAGGCAAATCAAGTAAACTCAAAAAACAAACTCACAAGTCTGCACCAAATACAACAACTGCTGCTGCTGGAAAGCCGAAAGCCCAGTAAGTTGTGGAGGGTACAATCACAGCGAAAAGCAATGAAGCTAGTGAAGTGAAGAAACATCCGAATGCTACCAGTTCATTGTAAGTTGTGTGAACCACTTGCGTAGCCTGGAAGCACCCCACCAATCAAAGCGGTTCCAGAAACATGACCAACAACCAATGCAACTACCAGCTAGCAGAATAATGAATATACAAATCGGTTTGGCCATTAGAACCACTCACGTTACATAGTAGGCCGCTCACAGCCATTGGTATCAATCGAACCGTAGTGCCAATCTGGAAGCAGGTGAGAATTGGCGTAGCATAGATGGACATATTCAGAATCAATTTACCGGTGAAATATGTTTATAGTCCTGATAGCTGCAATGCAATTTAATATTCCGAACTATACCTAGCAATCAAAGCACATACTAGAGCTGGAATTCTCTCAGTTGAGGTGCTCGGGATTATCGTGATCAACGAACTTACCGTAACAAAGAAAACCCAAGTCGTGAAACAGGCCCAGTCAAAGAAGACGACTGCCTGAACAACCGCAAATTGACCCTTGGCTCGGGACCACAGGCTGAGGCTCATGATTGGTGGGCGTGTTGTACGATTCTCGATGTACCATTCCCAGGCTACAAAACAACCAAGGAGCAGAACCGAGATAACAAGGACCACAGGGATATCTAGGCGGAATCTGTGAGCGGCACATCTCTGTGCCTGTTTGCACGCACTCACATGGCGTCCGCCACCCATCTTTCGCAGAAGACGACTGTGCTAGAGCAAATGTCAAGAGCACGAGTGCAGCCGTCGAAATCCCTGCCCCAACCCAATCTACACGCCGGTCTTTCTCTTGGGAAGGCTGATCCTTGTGGATTGCAGCAGCAGCAGCGAGTATCGTGGCCGCAGCAATCCCAGCGCTGACATAAAATACGCCTCGCCACGCCACACTGTTGCTATATCAATTGTCGCTCCCAAATAGTAAACACTCGACTTGCCTGGCATACTCAGTCATGACGCCACCAATAACAAACCCAATTGCGCCTCCCATGGGTGCGCCCGCACTAAATGTCGCAAATGCAACGGAACGAGCCTTGGATGGAGGAAATTCGTGCGCCAAAATACCAATCTGTCAGTGCTAAAATAAGTAATATGGGTATCTATAAAACCAGGACCCCATACCGCCGAGGGAACTGCAGCTGCGGCCCCCATTCCATGGAGTGCCCTCATGACGTTCAGAGCAATCGCATTGGGCGCAAAACCACTCGCGATGGCCCATACAAGCATCCACAATGATCCGAGCAAGAAGACTTTCTTGCGCCCAAACAAATCTGCCAGCCGACCAAAAAGCAACAAGAAACATCCCTAGTATTATTTAAGTAAAGCTGCGATTGAACCTGTGGGCGGAACTTACCGAAGTCAACGCGTACGAAGAGACGAGCCACTGCAGCTGACTTTGCTCAATATCCAAGGCCACCCCAATCGAAGGTAGAGCGATGGATATCGAAGCACCTGACATGACCTTGTGCGCGGATCAGTCCGGTTGACACTGGCGACCAACTAAAACACCCACATTGTTGACCATCGCAAGGGTGCACGCCAAAGTTATGGTGACACCGCGAAAGAGCCCTACTTGAGGCGCACCGGCTGGCATTCCTTCCTCGAGCGTGCTCTCCGCCCGACGCGTTCCCTCGTCAGAGGCCATATCAGGGGATCGCGGGGAGTCTACCGTCCTGGATTTGGTGCTCGTCATGGCTCAAGAGGCTGACGGGGCGCACAGGGTGGTTGAGAACAACTTGGCTTGCCGTCGTTTATGCACCATTTCGCCGACGTTGAGATGCAGGATTATTAATTTGCCTTTCTGACTGAGCACGCTTAGCGCCGATCTGTGTCAGTCCGGCGCTTGTGTGTTCTCATCTCCGCGGCGAGGACTCGGGATGATATCCGTAGCCCGCAGCACGACCGGCCAAGATGGTGGCGGGTGAAAAAACACCGACGTTCGAGGCCGCTGCGGCTCGGCTACACGCGCCACCCAGGGTACAAGAGCCCCGGCTTACGTCGCCAGGACATTGCCGGTGCCTGTCTGGCGCCTTTTCTCTCTCCCACCACATGTCGGCAGAGCACCTCGCCGGTATATACCAGACGCTCAACCGGGCTCCCGGCAGCTCAAAAATGGCTGCGGACATTGTCCTGGAGAACCTTGGGGAGGTGATCGGCAACGCAGAAGCGACATCCGCGTATGAAACAAGGGCCAAAGGACGGCCGATGCTCTTGCAGAACCCTCAAAAGGAGAGTCGAGCAAGGGTGTGTCGCAAGGTCGCGATTGCAAGGCAAAATGAAGACAAACTGAAGCGAAGAGGCAACCGCGAAAGCAGGTACGAACGGAAGTTGCCCAGGGCCGTGATTCAAGGTCTCAAGTAAGCGCAGCCATGCTTGCGTTGCTTCGAGTCTCATACATGCTAGATACCAGACATTCCTAGAGATACATGCGCTATGGGTTGAGTACATGTCAGAACTTCTAAACCTGCGTACCCTCTCGTCGGTCAATGGCCCACTGGAGGCATACATTACTTCACATGCCGTGGGGATGCAAACCAAACTCGTCAAGGCCGACTTTCACGGATGCAGGCTTGCTGGTAGGCTGTCATTATTCCTCAGTGTTTGGCCTAAACGTGTTATAGTCAAAGCGAGCAAATGTCCGACACTCGTGGGCTCGACAGGAATAGTCATTGAAGAGACCGCCAACGTATTCCGTATAATTACTCCTGACGATCGTGTTAAAGGTTAGTCCCCACAACACGTTGCACCTGTCAGGCTCACGCCCAGCCCACGCGTACAGTCCTCCCAAAGCAGAACTCGATCTTTACCTTTACAATACCACTACAGCCCGGACAGGAAGAGCCCCAAATCCAGTTTGAGCTTTACGGGAACCAGTTTCGGTTTAGGGCAGACGATCGGGCATCCCGAAAGTTCAAAAGCAAAGAGACGATTGAGTTATAGATTTAGTTTCCCAACCCCATATCTCCGCACGCCGTCCTAATTAGAATAGCTACCGGCGGCGAGGGGAGCATTGCCCTAGATCATTTTGTAGAGCCAGACATCTTGTCAAGGCAGGTTGCCTAACCCGGTCATCGCTTGGATGTCCGAACAATCGAAGTCCGCGTGTTCTCTTCACCGCTCGCTTCGCGATAGGCACGCGTTGCAATACCCGCCGCCCACTCTCAATCGGGAGCTCTAATCAAGCCATGTGGTCAACGTGGGACAGCCCAGATCTATCTAAGCTGTAAACTGTCAAATGGAACAACGGCGTTTGTGTGCTCCGGGGTATACCCTGTTGATCGACATGCGTACGGGCAAACGGACACAAAACGAAGCACAAAAGAGCTGGAGCAATCGACTCGTGCCCGCCACTTGCCGGTAGAAAGCTGAGCTTGCTCGCGTCCTGAAAACTTTCGCGGACTTTCTAGAACTCGACTGAAACATATTATGGAGATAGCCAACTGACAGGCACTAGGGGCGATACGCTTGCACCCAAACTTCATTTGGCAGGGAGAACGAAGATGCATGGTGACAAGAAAAGTCTAGGGAACATCAGTTGAGTTTGTAGCCGACCATGTGCCTCCGCCCAACTATGTTCATAATTGGTAAGTGATAATTACTGGGGCAAAGACCTACTCACTCATTTGACCGATGTGGAAGATTCCGTATGCCTCGATGCCATACAACGCGACCCTTGCCCACTCTCCTGACCGGGCGATCCCCTTCCAATATTCAGGGTTCCTGGCGTGCTCGTATAATGTGCGATATGCGGTGGTGAATGCCTCAGCCGATGTGGGAGGAGCGAGCTTCTCGGCGATATAGACCTGGCGCAAGAACGCGCGTGCGACAGCAAGGTTGTATGTCACAGGCTCGCGGTACGCTGTATACCCACTCAACAGCGGTCCTCCTCAGCTAACCCCGCTACTCACCACCCATCCAGCCTCCGACACGTTCGCCAACTTTTCCGCCAATCTGCTTGGACATTTCCAACGCTTTCTCTGCTTGTTTTTGAGCTGCATTCAACGCTTGCTGAGCAGATTCCTGCGCCGATTGTGTCGTGACATGGCGTATGCCATTTTTTTGTGTGCGCAGCGCAGTGCGGAATAGATGAGTGCGCATCATCATACGAGTGTGGTTAGCGGGTGAGAGAAAAGTACGGAGGGTCCCGGGTCAGGGTTTACCGGCAATGGTAGGATGACACGTGACCGGCGGTATCAACGGTCTTATGACTAACAGGGCCTGCGGGGGGCCATCGTGTATCGGCCGACCTGAACGTTCGCCGTACAGAAGCGGCTTATCGGTTTGACGTGTGCAGCGTCGGCGACGGCCAACGGTATTTTGGAGCAGTATCTAGACGAATCGAATTGCTATCTCCTCGCTGATATCGGCCCCTCCCCCACGGCTCTGGCTTATATAGCGCTATCGATCCTCAGTCCTTGAACGATCCGCATACAGACCGCATCCTCCACACGACCTTCCACACGAGCCTCCATTGATATCATGTCTTCCCTTACTGCTGCCCGCTACGGAAAGGACAAGGTACGTGCGCCCCCGATGTTTTCCAGCCGCTGGGTGATTAACCGAGATTAGGTCCGAGTATTCCGCATCGTCCGCGATGGCGATAAGCATTCAGTAGTTGAATACATTGTGCGTGCATTGCTCGAAGGTGACATCGCCACGAGCTACACGCAGGCCGACAACAGCGTCGTTGTCGCAACTGACTCTAGTGAGTGCATCGGGGGATCTTGTGGTGATCGACTAATCGTCCATATCGAACGTGCCTGTAGTTAAGAACACATGCTATGGTAAGTTTAGACTCGGTGTGGGGAGCTTCGGAGCACTGAGATCTCGGTCTCGGCAGTCATCGCCAAGACGTCACCGCACGTCCTTTCGCCAGAGCTATATGCGCTCCATCTCGGGACCCACTTTGTAACCAAGTATCCCCATATCCACAAGGCGTTTATCGACGTAGAGCAACTTAAATGGACGCGCATCGACGTCGAAGGGACCCCGCACAAGCACTCTTTCGTGCGCGATGGCGAAGAGAAGATCGTGGTTAAAGTCGAGGTTGATGCTACGGCAGGCAAGGACAACATTTCTGCTACTGTGGGATCTGGTGTCAAGGATCTGCTCGGTACGGTGTTTCCCATAATGTGGTGCTCGATTATTTAATAAACATGCCGCAGTGTTGAAGAGCAGCGGGTCGGCATTCGAAAACTTTATCCGGGACGAGTACACCACGTTGTCCGGTAAGAACAAACAGCCATCCCCTCACGTTTCTAATATGTTTGGGTAGAGGTCGACGACAGGATTTTCTCAACATCCATTGACCTGGACTACAGCGTAAAACTTCCAGATGAGCCGGTCACCATTGAGGGACTGGGAGCCATCGGCGAGTATGCCAAATTCGAGGAGCTTCGAAAGAGCGTACAAAAAATTACTCTTGAGACATTTGCGACTGACGAGAGTGCCAGCGTCCAGGTCAGCTGCGCATACGAAGGAGATACGTCATACACAAGGCACTGACGTCTTTTGCGTTCGGCAGGCCACGATGTACAAGATGTCCCAGAAATTCATAGCAGAAAACGATACTGCTATCGCAATCTCGTACCGATTGCCGAACAAGCATTATATCCCTGTTCCGTGAGTGTTCCCTTCGGCACCCACGGTATATTCCAACTGATTCGCTCCAGGCTCGACTTTATTGGGCTGGCCAACTCTAAGCCAAAGGACGCCGAGGTGTTCTGCCCGGTGGATGCCCCGAGGTGAGTAGAATGACGTTGTCGATCGCAGCCGCTGACGAGTTTGCTGACAGCGGCTACATCACCGCTACGGTGACTCGTTCCTAATGGTGTATTTGTATTGTACTTATCACGAGTTGAATGAAAATGAGCTACTTTTGTCCTGCAAAAATAATCCAATTTTGCGCGTAGGCTCGGACCCACTATGGCGTAATGCGGTAGCTCGGGTGGGGCAGGAGTGGCACCCCATACAGGATAAGGAAATAGGCCTGGACTTTTGTCGGAAAATCGCCTACAAAAGGAATGATTGTCCAAGTTAGGCGTGAGATGCGAAGTAATCCCCGATGGCACCACCCCACCGATCAAGAGCCCGCGTCGATCCAAAGCGCACATTCTCCTGGCCACGCGAAAACCAAAGTAGTACTCCACCTGATGAGCTCGTCGCTCAGCCCATAAACCAGCCTCATCCTCCACCGCCCCACCTCCTGAACCCCAACTATACGACCATGGCTGGAGACCACGCTTGTCCCGTTTGCCAGGCAACGTTTACCCGTCCACAACATGTCGCACGACACATGCGCTCCCGTAAGTCGCTGCTCGCCGCCATTGATGTTGTGTCTGACACGGCCCAGATACCGGGGATCGCCCTTACAAGTGCTCCATCTGTACCGACTCGTTTGGCCGCAGGTGAGCGCCCCAGATCTTTCCACGTTGAGGCCGAGGCACCAGCCGAGCTGGGGTCGCTGGCCCTCTGCGCACGTGACTGACTCCACATGCAGTGACCTGCTCAAGCGGCACGAGAAAAAGATGCATTCGAACGGACAGGGCACAAGCACACCAAATGGGTCAGGACAGAACAAGTTTGACAGCCAGTTTTCGAAAGCACTCAAGCGGCCGCACTATCCGTACCAGAATTCGTCCAACACCACCTCGGCGTCTACGTCGGGCTCGGGCTCTGGGTCAGGCTCCGGCATGGACAGCGTGCCGTCGCTTAGCCAGCACCTGCACAAGACCATCCGCTCCGAGTCGGGCTCCGAGTCCGACTCTCGCTCCCGTTCCCGCTCGCTCTCCCCGCCACGCCGCCAGGGCTCGCAGGAGGACGAGCTGCTTTCGGGCGACGACAGTGAGGTGCCGACGGCCAAGTACCGTCGGCTGTCTGATCCCTCGGGTGCATCACGCATGGACACCGACTCGCGCAAGTCGCCCCCGCTCGAACCCCGCGCTCATATGCCTCGTCCAACGTCGTATCGCATCCCACGTCAGGACCTTCAAGTTATGACGTCAACCATGCATGGAACCGAATCCGTAAGCGCCGCATTAGCGCTGGATATATGCGTGCATTTACTCAACCCGAGTATCGCAGGTCCGAGTCTGCCGAGTGCTCCGCAACGGCGACCATCATTTCATCGTCGAGTATGCTATCTCTGCCATGCTCGAGGGTTCTAGACCCAGCTCCACGTCGTCGGTGGCGCCAGTCCCGAGTAAGTCCCGCCTGCGGGCACTTAATATAATCACATTCTTACCCTCTCCCCCCTCGGCCCGCAGTCAAAGACACATGCTATGGTCAGTCTTGTTCTCTTACCACGCCGGTCGCATCTGACAGAACTGTAGTATTGGCCAAGACCTCCCCGCATGTACTCTCCCCCGAGCTATTCGGACTGCACCTGGGAGCGCATCTTGTGGGCACGCACGTCCACGTCCGCGCCGCGCGAATTGTGATTGCACAGGTCAAGTGGGGGCGCATACCTGTGCGAGGCGTGTTGCATCCGTCGACATTTTTGCGCGACGGCGAAGAAAAGCGCTCGGTGACGATTGACGTGCGGCGGGAACGACCCATTGGCGAGGACGAAAAGGCGGAGGATGTTGTGATGGCCGAGGTCCGATCGAGCATACAAGGACTCGTGGGTGAGTCAGTGGGCGTGCACAAGTGTGCCAAGGCTAACGGTTATCTAGTCATGAAGACCGTGGTAATCCGAGACGGATATTCACGCGACGAATGCACCAACGTAAACGAGCACAACGACGGAGTGTTCTGTACAGAGATGGACGTAGATTACGTGCTTGGCCTGCCGCGGATACCACTTCGAATCGAAGGGCTTGCAGCGCTCGGCGAGACGATGCGGTTCACGGATGTGGCGCAGCGGGTGCGGGACACGAGCCTGGAGGTATTCGCGATAGACGAAGACGAGGATCTGCAGGTGACGATGCACCGGATGTGCCGTGAGGTGCTGGAGACCAACTCGAGTGTGATGGAGGTGACATACCGAATGCCCAACCGCCACTACATCCCTGTGCCGTGAGTCTTGGGGGTTCCTGGACGCGTGGGGGAGCTAACTAACGCCTGGGCAGGCTTGACTATATCGGCCTGCAAAATACCAAGGCCCGGGATGCGGAGGTGTTCTGTCCGGTCGACGCGCCAAGGTGAGCTCGTGTCTGGACGGCTGGACGCGCGCTGACGCCACACAGTGGATGCATCTCGACGACGGTCGCGCGGGCAGGCTGAAGAGCGATAGGCTGAGGCTATCTATTGGCGTGTGCTTGGCTCTTGTGTACTGAATTCGCTTCGTATATGTATTTGCCGGGGCTTGGCGGCGGATGCCTGGCGGAAGCAGGCACCGCAGGCATCCCGAGGCATCCCGGATTGGATAGTTAATTTATGGTGCTATGTGTGGCATGCCTCTGATCCGTCTACGGCCACGCCGATCGAACAAGCCCGGGCTTGGCCCCAAGCCTTTGCGCGACATTCTCTTGCGCGGTCATGGCAAACTCTCGTCTCGATCTGCTCTCCATTTCAGTGGCCGCGCCCTCGAGCGTTCTGTCCTGCCCGCCATGACCCGTGTCGCACTCACCATCTTTGCCCTCGTTCTCGCCGCCGCCGTCGCCGCCCAGGACACGACCGTCCAGTGCAGGTCGGTCGCCAAGCCGTTCGTGATGATCACACACTGACGCCCCACAGCTATGCTGACTGGACTACCAACGCCCGTGGCCAGTCCCCCTGCCTCGTCTGGGCCGAGCTCCAGACCAAGTGCGACTCGGGAGGTGTGCGGTCAGTAGAGCGCTCTTGCAGCAATGGCCCCGAGCTAACCCCTGCTGTTTCCCCATAGAGTAACACCACTCGCAAACGGTCGCTACCATTACACCGAGCCAGATGAGCCCCGCGAGATCAACGACTGCAACTGCTCTGTTGTCGCCTACAATCTCATGGCTGCCTGCACATGGTGCCAGCTCGGCGTGCCCGACAAGTGGGTCAACGAAACGCTATGGCGCTCACGCTGTCCGTCGTACAACGCACGAGGGTACGTTTCCAGCTAGGCCTGAAAGACACCGAGGCTGAAATGAGAGATAGGCTTAGCATAGACTCGAGCGATTTGACTATTCCCTCGTGGGCGACGATCCCGGTCGATGGGGGACTCTGGAGACCGAATATCGCTAGTCTCGCTGCCTCACCACCCACCGTATCCCCCACGTCTGGTACGGTTTGCTACCATTCCCTGCTCCCTCGACCCTTACTGATCATCTTTCGCATAGGCTCGCCCACGACCCAGTTCTCCCCACAGTCCACATCCGACACAGAATCACACCACAACGACGGCCATGGAAGCAATGCAGGTGCCATCGCAGGTTCGTTTCATGAAACCCGACACTCTTGGCAAACATGTGTTCATTATTACGTTGTGTTTCGCAGGTGGAGTCGTCGGCGCGGCGCTCATCATAGTCTTATTTGCCGCTCTCTTCATCTTTTTCATCCGACGCAGTAAGCGACGTGCCGAGATTGAAGCCAGATTGCGCGCGTCTAGACGAGATCGCTCAACTCGAACCTCTTCTCGCCCACGATCGACTGCGGGAGCAACAGCGGGAGCAGGAGGAGAGAAACGTCATTCGCATACCGCGCCCGCAGCAGAAAAGTCCCAGACAGGGTCTCCCATTATGCCTGTTGCACCAGAGATGGCATACCACCCACGATGCAATCATGGGATTGCATCGCTCGCTGGTGCATCCCCACGAGCGAGTACGAGCACGGCTGCCCCGACGGCCACAGAAGATGGTGGACGAACGCCACCCAAGTCAGCCGACCACATGGTATAGCTGCTCTTCGTTCTTGGCAGGTCTTTCATCTGATGATTTGGGTTTTCTCGCTTCTCTCCTTGCATTCACTAAGGGTAACGGTAATGCGCGTCGTGTGTAGAACTATATGTATTTTTCGCGAGCTCTGGTCTCCTGTCTCCCAAGTTATTCGTTTCTATTTTCATGAACTTACCGGTTTGGTAGATTTCCATGTCCCAAAAATCATGTGTATCACTCTAGTTGCTTCGGCACGAATCCAACTCCTCCCAGATCTATCTCGGGCCCTAAACCAAGCGAGTTCACACACGTTATATTCGTCGTCATAGTCTGCCGTACAAACCACGTGAACGTCTACACACCAAGGGGGAGGCGGTCCAAAACAATAAAAAATCCACAAGAGGGGAGGGGTGTAAAGTAAAGAAAAAGGACGCGAGGGATGGGAGTGTGTCATAAACGCAGAAAGAGGAAATATGAAGAAATTGATTGAACAATAATAAACAGTGGATAGGATGCAAGCAGGTTGATCGTTCGTGGATGCGAGGGCTCGATTCTCCGAAGGAATCCACAAGGCAACACACATCGTTTCCTCTTGCTGACAAGAGGTCAGGAAGAGAATACGGTATGGTCATCCATAGACCCAGGACCGAATGGTCTCGAAAAGCATATCGATGAAGAAAAGCGATAGCCGCGCATGCATCATCAAAAGAGGTTTGGCCGTGTGCCACCAAGGTGTGCTGTGGAAACCACGGCCCGAAAGCAAGCGAGTGGGATTAGTAGTGTGGGGTTGGCTGTTGGATGGCCTGGTGTGGGTGGACGTGGTGTCCCGGAGCAAATGCCATTGGATCCTGTGCCCCAGATAGATCTAGGTTAGCTCGAGCTTCCCCATCGTTTTAGAGTTAAAACGGACGATGATTGGAACCACATGGTGAATAATGGGCACGAAAAAAAAGGCAAAAAGACTAAGAGTCAAACTGTTGAAAGCCATTGATCCGACGCTCATGTCCCACCATGCGTGATTCACACGTCGAAAAGCCACCAAGCGCATCGAACGGCTCACCATTTTTCGTTTCTTGGCCGGCTTGAGACCACCTGTCCCTGTTACCCCACCCCCTATTGTCCCACCCACATGACCGTTTGGAACCCCATCTTCCCTATCCTTGCGTTTTGCATTTGGCGGTGCGGCTCCTGCCCCTACTCCTGTTCCTGCTCCTGGCGGACGCGCGGCTGTTTTAGGGTTTGGCGGTAGTGGATGACGCTGCTGTTGGGGGAGCGGTCTTTGTTGTTGAGTGGGCATTTGGGATTGGGCCTGAAGATGAGGTTTCATCTGCGCGGGGACATGGCCATTAGCAAGTTGACTCGAGGGAGGCGCAGGCCGACGAATTGGTGCGGGTACAGAGGTTGCATTCACTGGGTTTGCGATAGCAGGCGCAGCCGTAGGAGTGCCCGCTTGTGAGCCTGGTTGTGTAGGATCAATCGGGCGCTTCTTTTTCTGTAGGGTTCCCGAGCATCGCAATTCGGGGGTGAGCGTACGGATCAATGACAAAGTGAGAAGCGTCAGAACTAACCTTTTTCTTCCGCTCCTTGTCGTCGCCGGTGAGCTGGCTCGTATTGAACTTGAGCAAGAGAGGATGAGGCCCCTGTTGGTGTGCGTAACATATGAAATCAGACTTACGCCCGGCACGCCACCCTCTTTGAGCCGAAAGGCATGGATGAGGGTCGTTCGGTCGAGTTTTGTAATCGGCACGACCGGTTTCTCCGGCGCGGCGACGAGATCAGACAGAAATGTGTCCTTTTTATGATTGTGCTTCCCAACTAGGCAGCAAGGTGAATAAGGGGTCGACTATGGTAAAACAAAGAGGCTCACGGCCGAGGTCTTTGATAAAGTGCTTGTATCCGTGCTGGAACAGGCCTTCTTTGGGACCGGAGCGAGTCTCGTCTGTGCCGTCTGCAGCAGCCACAGTACCATCCTCTTTTCGCTTGCCCTTGTCCTCGACAGAGATAGGCGGGGTGTTAAACGGCCGAACAAATTCGTCATAAACGGGGATAATCCCATATCGACCAAGCAAGTCCTGGGTCGGGTGGATAATCGAGCGCGGTCGCGGTGGAACTAATTTGGATTCATGATTATGGGACAAAGCGTGAGGACGGGGTGGCGGAGTGTGGGAGCACCATTGTCAGCGCGCGCAACCAAGTTATGGACACTACACACCTGGATCTGGTGGTAGATACGCAGCCAGTGATCCTAGTGACAGCGGTGCTGATGAGGACGATGCCTGCTGAGATGGCACGGGTGGGGCGTGGCCGCCGACGTGGGACGGTCCGGCGACGGCGTTGGGTGATGCCATCAATGGCTACTTTCGTCGTCGGGCTTGTTTAAAACAATGGTATAGGCTAAGATCGTCTATGCAGGCACAAGCAACAATGACCAAGGGCAATCCGGCGATGGGCAACACCAAGCGGTGGTCGCAAGTTGCAGGTCAGGCGCCAGCACCCTGAGGTATCTTTTGCCAATTGTAAATCCTCAGCCGGCCCACCACCACACCTGCAATCAGACCATGTCGTGCGACGACCCTGGCACGGCCCAGGTCGAGCGCATGCCGCGTGAGTCTCTCGCACTCGTTCCTGCGCTGACTGACCGAGCCCAGGAAAGCCCAAGTTCGACCGTTCTCCTCTGTGTATCCGGTGCAAAAGCGAAGTCCGGGGAAACATTGTCATCAGGCATTCGGTCTACTGCAGGTAGGTATATGCATATTCCAAACTCAACCGAACTTGAACTCGGGCTCAGGCCATGCTTTGTCACTCAACTGGGCCACAAGTTCCGCAAGACGCTCGAGCCGACCATCAATCCGCCTGAGACAAGGCCACCACCCGGCCCGCGCAGAGTGCCCCTTCGACCAGTCCTGAAAGCGGAGGGAGACCTCCTCATCGGATATTCCGGAGGCCAAGGCTCAGCGCTGCTCCTCGACCTTGTTCACGAATCCTACTTTACCCCGGCCCAGCTTGATCCTGCCCGAGGAACTCGCCAAGTGTCAAAGCGGGAAAAAGTATGGCCTACAGCTCGGGTCGCATTTGTTGACCTGTCGGCCGCATATCCTGGGGTAGGCTCTGCACGTTTACTTGATTGATCTAATTGAGATATGTTTAGACTCTAGATAGAACAGAAGATGCTCGCCGTTTGGTAGAGCAATATCCACATTTTGAATTCGTCCCCCTCCGAATAGAGCAGGCATTTGACCTGGAGTGGGCATCGAGTGTTGGATTCTCCGTTCACAATACACTTGATGTTGACCTTCGCTCTGAAGGTAGGCACCCGTCACTCTTTCCCTAAGAGCACGCATACAACTCCCGCCAGAACTTCCTACTATATCTGTGCCCTCGGGTACCACACCAAGCGTCTCGCTACTCGCCTACCTATCTGCCCAGCCTTCTACCTCAGCACGCGCAACTGCTCTACGGACACTCACCCGTCTCCTCTTACAACACACTGCACACCAAACAAGCTCTTCTCATCTTTTGCTTGGCACGTCTCTCACCTCCCATGCCATTAATCTCCTCGATGCAGTCGCAAACGGTGCTGGTTTTACCATCCGTCAAATCGCCGAAGAAACATGGCGCGGGGTCCGAATCGTCCGGCCGCTCCGCGAAATAGCAGACAAAGAAATCGCCGCGGGAGTATGGTGGCGTCGAGTGGGAGTTATGCCTCGCACGATGGGCGTACCATCCGAGAGCGGAATCACGCGGCTAACCAAAGGTGAGTTTATCATCTCTTATGCACATGAGGGTGAACGGGTAGTGATCGGGCGGTAGATTTTATTACAGGCCTAGACCAAACTTACCCCTCGACGGTGCACACGATTGCGAAGACGTGCGATAAGCTTGCACCGAAAGGTGGAATGACGCGTTCACGATGTCCACTGTGTGAAAGGTACGTCGGGCTCTGCCCTTGTTCGGGGCGAGATCGGCTCCTACCATTCCTTTCTGTTCCGCGCCTGGCCTTTCATCATCCTTGTCTGCCTTTCCGTCCCACACCTGCCTTTTCATTCACTTGAACGAAGCTGGCCACCAAGGAGATCCGAGCCCGTTCACCCACTCCGTCATATGCGATGCCTTGCCACTCATTCACTCACACTTTGACCGGTAGACCGGTTCAGTCTGGTGTCCGAGAGTGGAAAGCCGAGATCGCTATTCGCTCATTTGAGCTTGAGCCTCTGTCCGCCGCCGATGCACTCAGGGATTCTGAACCTGGTACCGACCCCGTTCCATCAGCCACTGACACGACCTTCGACCCCAACCCCATTCCATCAGCCACCAACACGCTTACACCCTCGCTCTGTTATGCCTGTCACACCCAACTCACCAGCCGAGGCCGAACGACAGGTGCGACGCATCCGATTACGGGAGTTGTGACACTTCCTGTCTGGGTTGGACCAAATCTTTTGAGAGATCGAAGACCAGATGTGAGCGCGTACCTGCTTGACTAGAGAGGGTGCCTGCTTGAAGATTAGATGCGGAGTGGGGTTGGAATGGTGCGGAGACGATTAGCGAGGAAGGGATTTCTACGGAATTGCTTGACTAGGGAGTGAATACAGTAGTATGTTTACTAGGCAAGTGGGCACAGTACCGATGGTGTGCCATGGTGTTAGAGTCGTTAGGCGAATAACAAATTCTCAAGTGGATCACACATAAAGCAGGTGACATGGGGGTTGTGCCCCCGTGACTCAAAGGGTCTAGCCGGAAGACTTGAAGAGGTCTACAGGGGTGTTCGAGGCATTTTTATCTGAATGTTCGTCAGTACTTCGATGTAGTTTTAGCCGCTCTATCCGAATATGTGATTAGATTTGCTTCAATTGCAATGCTGCAGGCCCCATTTCGCGATCTATGGTTATCGGCTTCAGGGTCATGAGAGATGACACAGCCATTATATGATAAGATAACCGGAGCAATCTCACAAACCATCTGTTTCTGACACTAAAAAGACCCCAAGAGCAAGCTATGAGTATGAGATGGACGCCGAGACTCCATTGCACAGACTTCCGAAGGCTCAAGTGTGACCACACCACCGTGAATGAGGGTCAAATCTTTTGGGTTATCTACGTGATGTTATGTCATCTCTCATGACCCTGAAGCTGATAACCATAGATCGCGAAATGGGGCCTGCAGCATTGCGATTGAAGCAAATCTAATCACATATTCGGATAGAGCGGCTAAAACTACATCGAAGTACTGACGAACATTCAGATAAAAATGCCTCGAACACCCCTGTAGACCTCTTCAAGTCTTCCGGCTAGACCCTTTGAGTCACGGGGGCACAACCCCCATGTCACCTGCTTTAGGAGTTAGGGGCTATCCCTTGTCTAGAAGATTGCGCGAACCAATGACTGGAAGGAAAATTTTCTGATCAAGCCTTACTCTGACCTCATGTCTTTTCTCTTTTGCCCGGTGTAACAGGATCACCGATTGACCAATCGACGCGTTGCGGCGCGAGCGCCGATGCGTGGATAGCAAGTTCAAGTCGGATCTTGCGAGTTCAGGCTGTAGGATTTATCGTCTCGGAAGTCCTTCGATCAATTAATATCGGAGTTTACAACATGCCTGCAAACAATTGACCGGATTACACGAAAGGGAAAGTACGCTGGATCTGCTCCAACTGGCTACTGGCCAGAAAGGTAAAAGTCGTACTGGTTCCACATCCACGTGAATGACAGGGCTGTGTGTTCCGGGAGGTTTGGTCGGAATTCGACGAGAATCGGCAAGCCGAAAGACTCACTGGAAACAACAAACGGGCTGAGAACACCTGGCCCAAGACCTGCGGTCCGGAAGACGAGGAGTTCGGAGGTGAAGTGCGAGAACGCGAGGACGTAGCTCCACATTGTGAGTTCGTAGATGCTGGCATTAGGTAAGGTCGAATAGTTCATGTATGATGGTGAGTGGACTGGCGTACGCTTTGTTATTAACGTTGTACGCGCAGTAGAACCGAAGGATAGCTGCGGTGAGCGTCCAGATCCCAAAGGTACGCGACTGAAGAGGGTTCACTGTTGAAAAAGTGGTAGGACAATCAAAAATGCCTTGGTTAAGGTCCATACCGTTTTGGGGCTGTTTGCTGTAAATCCGCTTCGTTAGGCTCAACGTCACAAAGTTTTGTATCGTATTGAAAACGGCCATCGAGGAGACGATGAGCTGCCATTTGGGAAGGAGCCCAACAGCTTGGGGGAGGTCTGGAGGAGATTTCTAGTTATGATACACGAGACTCGACAACATAAAACGCGTCAACTTACAGCTAGACAAAGACATTTTCAGACGTCAGGCGGGCGAAACGTAGTCAGCACCTGCGATACAAAAGGTGAATTTTAGCGCTCTGAAACAGTGACTTGGTGAATATGTATTGCGTTGGCTCACAGATGGTCGGGCTGAGCGAATGTTTTTCTTCCAAAGACCACGTCGTGGTCGACTCGGCCTAGGCACCCCGCGTTTGGTAAGTGGTCCTGTACAGCACCCTGCAGGGCCAGCCAGGTATCGTGAGCGCTTAAATCACCAGTCGAATGCTGTCCACTTTGGACTCTCGAGTTACACCCAGTCCACCCGGACACCCACAAAATCCGCGTGTAGATGACTCGGCGCGTCCATCCTGTGCTATGCGCGTGACTCCGGCGCATTTATATCCTTTCATCTGGACCTTCAAGTGACTTGCTCGTGTGCGTAATCTCGGAAGCTACTTTACCCGTTGTACTGGGTGCTCCTATATAAGATTGGCTCCCAGTACGGAGAAACCATCCTCAGACGCACAAAAAATTCACTATGGACCATAAGGATGAAGAAACTAGCCCACTTCCTGATCATGGGTACCAATCCGACTCTACGACCTCTGGATCGCCCCTTCTTGACGAAAAGTCGCGCTATGGAGTGTTCAAAGACGAGGTAACTAAACAAAAGGATGGGGGAAACCAGTTTCACGAAGTCAATGCTGGTGCTTGGACTGTGTATTATCTGATGAGCGCACCTTGGACCAGTCGCCTACCAGGTCTGCAGGCGGTCCAGCGAGCGCGGGGTGTCATCTATGGGCTACCTATTGTTTGGAACTTTTTACTCGAGAACCTCTCTCTTGGACCGATTATGTTTCTTACTTATTTCCTAGCAACTACACTTTCCGGTCTCGTCACTTCAGCGAAGTTATATAACAACATGAAAATGCTGGAGCTGGTTAGTGGGTTTAACATTCGGTTTAATACTAGCTGACTGGTTGGCTTAGATTGAGAAGCCTGACGAGAACCAAGCTCTCAATCGTGAAAAGTTTGAACAGGTTGTGTCCAGATATCTCTTGGCTTTTATGGCGGATTGGATGGTCAAGAAGATAAAGTAAGTCCTTCAACAATTACGTGCTGGTTCATCCCCTCAAACATTTGATCAGTGCACGTAGCGGGCCAATATTGAAACAGCGAGTTACCCTACACTTTAGAACTAGGCTCCTCGCAGGTCAGTGTTTTTGTTCCTCACATCACTTTCCTTCTGACCATATCTGCGTTCGTCCCCAGCTCATTCCAGGCTCGACTACCCCACTTCACAGGACTCGGTCGTTGAAGCCAAGCTCAAGCGTGCTGAGGGGTACTCATCTAGCGCTTGGGCTATTTTAGAAAACGTCTCTACCATTATCTCAATTGCGGTGGAAATTGTCAGCCAGACGTCGGTCATGATCCAGGTCCTGGTGTCTCGCAAGGATTCCTTGCTCTTCTTCGGCATATGCATGGCTCGGTCCTTGGTCTCAGAACTTACATGGAGTTTCGAAGGCAAAAGTGAGTCAAAGATATGAGCGGTCTAATTGGGTTTTAATTTTTGAACAGCATTCTATGCTCGGATCACGAATGTAAATTGGTTACGTATGGATGCGTTGTACGATATGGGAACTCAGACACAGTACAAGCAAGACGTGCTTGGCGACAACTTGGAGGATTATGTTTCAACTGGTAGGCTATCTTTGCTTGGTGCTCTGTCCGAGACTTGCCGTTGTCAGAGTTCAAGAAAAACCTCGATGCGCTCGGAGATATAACAGGAGAGCGCCCTGAAATCCAGTGGGGGAGTAGAACCCTTTTTGATCTGACAGACTTAGAGGCTGCACTGGACGTGCTGCCAATGGTGACAAGAATACATCTTTACGAATTTCCTTATCTCTAACGCTGTACAAACAGATTACGTTCGCATGGAGTGCAGTCCAAGGGGCACATAGTTCGAATCTGTCGTCCCTCATGCTGATCCAACAAGCAAGCAGTTCTCTACAGTCCACTGTCTCTAGGATTTGGCTCAGTGGAGGAAACCTCGCGTCGGTTATCGCAAATATTATATCTCTCTGTGAAGCCATGGAAATCAAGGCAGGTATGCCTGACGGTAACATGGCGTACCCTGAGGAGAAATACGCAAATCAGAAAGGGATGTCAATTGAATTTAAGTAAGTAATCAAGTTATGTTGATGTCTCCTGACCCATTGAATATGTTTGTTAGGTCTGTCGGGTTTTCTTACCCCAATAAAGACAGACAGGTTTTAAACAACATGTCTTTTCGCATTGGAGCGGGTCAGTTATGCGTTATTGTAGGAGAGAACGGTATGAACTTGTCGGTTCGGTATTTTGATCACAACTGACCGCCGTGCGCGCTTCTAGGATGTGGCAAAAGTACTACCATTGGCTTAATCTCGCGCATATACGACTGCACCTCTGGCGAGATTCTTGTCGATGGACGACCACTCAGCGAGTTTAAGACATCAACCGTTCGAGATGCGACATGCGTCATGTATCAAAACTACACACATTACCCTCTCCCTGTATGTTATAGCATTTCGCATTATGCTATGTCTCATCCTCCAGCTAATTTTGCTAGATTGGAGAAAACATTCGTATTGGTCGACCAGATTCTGCAAACTCTCAGCAAGAAGTAGAATCGGCAGCAAAGATGGCCGGCGCATACGAATTTATTCAGAAACTACCCGAAAAATTCGATACCGACCTTGCTTACAACTTTTCCGGCTATCCCTCGCACTGGTATCAGGGCCACGAGGAGAATCCATTCCAGAGTCTTGTCGACGCCCAATTTAAGACGCACCTGAGTGGAGGAGAGTGGCGGCGATTAGCGGTAAGGCAATGAGGTCGGAGTGACGTAAAGAAAACTATCCTGATACTAACGCATATAGCTCGCCAAAACCTACATGAGGAACTCGGACAGAATCAAGCTACTCTGTTATGACGAGCCGAGTGCAAGTTTAGACCCAAAGGCTGAGTTCAGTGTGTACTGACAATACATTTGATCATAAAAGAAAAGCTTATGTGGTATTATCGTTTAGAAACATTTGAGCAAATCCGTAGTCTACGGGGCCAGAAAACCATGATATTCATCACTCAGTACGTTCAGTTGTAGATGGACACAAACTCGGAGCAACCCTAATGTTACGACTTAGCCGATTCGGGCACCTCACAAAACATGCAGATCTGAGTAGGTGTCGACTCTCTCTCACTTAGCCCCAGGCTAATAATCCATCATATCCCAGTTCTGTATATGCAAGAGGGCACCGTCGTTGAACAAGGCACACACAAAGAACTTATGACACTCGACGGAGAATATGCCAAGATGTATAATCTGCAGTCACAAGCATTCTCAGAAGCACATGTAAGGAGCACTGGCTTGGTCTTTTTCGTAAACTAACAAGCTCCCGCAGTAAATTATTGGGTATTGTTACACCAACGCATATTTGACGTACAGACTCGTAGTGTCTGTGGGTTCGTTCAATAGATAGCATCAATAGTGTTTGGTAGCAAGACTATTTCAGTCGTGGCAATTTATAATATTTCGTCCTCACGCAACCGGAATGGCAGGTTCCCCGAGCTTCGTGGGCGCCTTTTAGTCATCAAATCTACATAGCTACACTCATCTCGAACTTTCTAAACTCCTCTGTGACTCCTTTGCTGGATATCTAAACCGAGCTGAGCCGAGCTGGCCAATGCTATAGTGCGCAAGTTCACTTGACTCAACGTGGTGCCATGCGGTTCATTGGCTCAACCTATGCATTACTGCCTATAAAAAGGGCCATATTTTCAGTGTCCCCGAATCAGCATTCCCTCAGACTAACCTAACCTTGATACGATGCTGTCAGAAAAGCCAAACAAAAGTTCTAACGACACGTCTAGTATTTCCTCGGATAAGGAGAAAGTACAAGGAGTTGAACGACCGGAATCCGATCCTAGCCAACCTCGTTATCGTGAGCGGGAACTCGGGATTTGGACATTATACTATCCTATCACAGAACCATGGCTCGAATCCATCCCTGTTGCGTCCGTTCTCAAAAAGATGTTGGAGTTCACCGCCAGCATCCCAATAGTCTGGAAGTTCATACTGGAGACACTATCACTCGGACCATATCTGTTCGTTCTTTACTTTTTAGCGGAAATCGTCACCAGCATTGTTCCTACCATCCACCTACGGAACAACTCAACCATGCTAAATCTGGTGAATTTCCCGCTTTTTCCCTATCGATGAGCATTGTTCTCAAGCGCAGAGTTACATCAGACTGAGCGAGTATTGATCAACCACGAAGACCAAGCGTCAGCTTACCGCGAGTTTTACCAAGTTTTCGTCGTGTATCTCGTTACTGTGATAGTTGGGTGGGTTGCTGGAAGGGTAGAGTAGGTCACAAGATCTGCTTCTTTGAATCTCCACTAAATCTTCTCGCCGCACCGTAGCTCATATGTTGAGCCCGTTATAGAACAGCGGGTTTCTCTGCATTTCAAGAAGCGTATCTTAGCAGGTATAGGTCGAATTTCCAACCTGGGCGATTTAAATACTGAACATGTTTAACCCTCCTGTAGTTCAGAGTCGGCTAGATCTTGCCGTGGCAGAGAACCCAGAGATCACATCACGGTTCAACAGGGTAACCAGCTACCGTTCCCAAGCATGGACCATCCTCCAAGGGTTGGCAGAGTTTATATCAGTCGTTCTCCAGTTTGTTGGGCAGCTTTCCGTATTATCTCACATGATAGGCACGCGAGAGGATGCCAAGGTTTTCGGACTAGTGTGCGTAGTTCGGCCATTGCTTACCCAAGCCAGGTGGATGGTGGACATGAATACATGTGAGTACAATTGCGCTTGAAGATGATCAAACCATCGAATACTACGTATATGCTAGCGTTTTATGCTGTCATAACGAACCAGCATTGGCTTCGAATGAGCGCACTTTATGATCTTGGAACATCAGCAAAATTCAAGAAAGAAGTGCTGAGTGGCAGCCTCGATAGCTTTATCAACTCGCGTATGTTCTTACTTCTTGCTAGAATCATTCCTTTAACATTGTACTTCATAGAATATATGAAGGATATGGGTGATCTCGGAGATACATCCGGAGAACACCCGCCCTCCCAGTTAAGCCGCTTGAGACCCTTTGGATATCATGATATCAACGCGATATTTGAGGCCCTCCCATTCGTAAGTATCAAATGTTGCAAGTCAGTCTTTATAACACTCAGGCCCATACAAAAGCTCCTATTTGCATGGGGAAACATTCGCAACCGCTCGGATGGGCTCAGTCTAACAAGCCTAGTCATGATACAACAATCATCAAACTCGTTTAGTACCCTTATTTGGCGAATTATGTATAGTGGGGGCAAAATATGGGACCTATTTGACAACGTGGTTGCGCTCTACGAGGTCCTTAATATCAAACCCTCAATGAAAGATGGTGAAGTTGTATATCCAGACGGCCAGCATTCGGGGGACAAAGGCACTGCTATTGAGTTCAGGTGAATAACGGAATGTCTATTAGAATAAGTCCTGGTTCATTTCCTTGCAGACACGTCAATTTTGCATATCCAGGAACCGAAAAGCTTGTTTTGAACGATCTCTCTTTCACCATAAGCTCTGGGCAGCTTTGTGTGATTGTAGGAGAGAATGGCAAGTGAACCGGTCTCTTGCATATCTTTAGTTATTGACTAGAGGTCCTGCTCAGGCTGTGGAAAAAGCACAACAATCAACTTGATCACTCGCTTATACGACAGTACATCCGGAATGGTGCTCATCGACAATCGCTCTGTCAGTGATTACAAAATTTCTAGCTTGCGTAGAGCGACAAACGTGATGTATCAGGATTATCAACATTTACCCCTTACGGTATGTGGAAGTGTCGACCCGAATGACGCCTTACAGCGATCCTATGTAGGTGCAAGAAAATATCCTTCTGGGACTCCCTGATTCGAAGGACCCACCAAAAGATGTGGAGGAGGCATCAAAACTAGGGGGCTCTTATGACTTCGTCCAAAGGCTTCCGCTCAAATTTGACACAAATCTCGAACCTCGGCAGACTGGCTTTTCTAATCGACGCTCACGGGAGAACGCCGCTGAGAAGTACAAGAAATTGGTAGACGCGCAGAAGCCCATCAAACTCAGTGGAGGAGAATGGCAGCGTCTTGCGGTAAGCTTGCCAAGCTAGATGACCAAACTCAAATGTTTAACCGAATCTCTCAAACTAAGCTCTCCCGAACTTTCATGAAGAACTCGGATCATGTCAGGCTCCTTTGCTACGATGAACCTAGTGCAAGTTTGGATCCCAAAGCAGAATACGGTGAGTTTGGATAGTTTATCCCAAATCAATAAGCTGATCGTGCCGATAGAAATATTCGAGCGCCTGCGCAACCTACGCGGAGAGAAAACAATGATTTTTGTTACACAGTACGTTCGCTAGTGATAATCCAAATCCAAGCGTTGTGTTTAATCTGGTTGTGTTTCAGCCGGTTTGGGCACCTGACCAAACACGCAGACTTGAGTACATGCAACCCATATCACTGCCGTTATGGACACTGATTCCGCTTCTAGTTTTGTATTTAAAAGGCGGATCGATAATCGAACAGGGAACACACAAGCAGCTGCTTGCCAAAGATGGAGAATACGCCAAGATGTATAGCATCCAATCTCAGGCGTTTTTGGATTAAGTATCTTCTCGTGAGCAGGTCCAACTTGATTCAAACCAGAGTTGTACGAGGAAACGATGGTTTGAGTGGGGGAGCTGAGGAAGAAAGAAAAGTGGCATGTAATTAGACAAGCGGCTGCATTATCCAAACACACAATACACGTTACGAATGGGTACATATTGAGCACTGCTCCATTTCAGGGGCTATGGTATACATACAATCAAACTACACCTATAGGCAATCGATACCAACAGGCGAATAAACAAGATCTCACCTGTAAGGAGAACCATAGAGGACATTGGATTCAAACAAGATTTTCGTTAGAGTCATGAAGCAACGTCCACTCAAAGGTGAGATGGCCAAGAAGAACGAACCAAGTCCGGGTACATGTTGCGTGTATGCACAAGACAAGTTTTTGAAATCACCCAAACAGGAAAGGGGGCATAAAAGTGACAATAATTGAAACAATTGCTAAGAGAAAAGCAGGAGAAGTGCATGATCGAGCTCAAGGTGGAGGTGACGCCCTGCCATCCGGGTTGGCAACGAAAAGCTCGGGTCGTTGCGCAAGACCATACTCTACCCGTGTATGGCTTTTAGTACGAGGGCGGATAGGCTCTCCACCGACTGGGGACTTGCGAGTGGGCGTAATAGGACTGGTCTCAGTCATGCGTCGCTCGTAGGCAGCTATTCGTTCTGCTACTCTCCCCGTAGGCTGGCGTGTCCGAACAGGCGTGGTCGCTTTAACAGGGGAGAGAGAGTGGTGCGAATGTCCTATTGATGACGAAAGCTCGGTAGGCGAGGCCACAACCGTCCCGTGGTCTTCGGATAGTGAAGGAGTAGATGCCCTACTCTCTTGGTGAGTTTCAGCGGCGCTCCTTGAGCCTCCGACCGGAGAGCCGGGTACGATGCTTAGACGCGGTCGCCGTGGAACGAACCCCGAGGTCCCTCGTTCTTCAGACAGCTCAGGACTTGTCTCTAACGACAATGATTGCCTGTGCAAGGAACTCGCCGTTCGTACTCGCTGGATGATATCCATTTGGCCAATTCGTTCAAGTGCCGAACTGTCGGCGGTTTGAACAGTTACCAAAGAAGAGGCGGAACGACGATGGGAGCCAGTGGCTATATGGTTCAGAGTTGACGAGCGCGAGTGTCGTTGGACATCGTCTGGGGATGGTTCGGCGCTATGCCCTGTCTCCCTGATGGGTGCCATAGTACGAAGCGGGGGTGGCGGGTTAGGATCCCTAAAGTCAATGAATGCGTCTGCTCTTGACGGGCGCTCCGACTGTCTTGAGAGTCTGCGGACGATATTGAAGCCTTCTTGATGTGCGCCTCTGTCTCCGCGCAGGGAACCCACTGAAAATCGGGACCACCATGAATCGCTACGCCTGACCGGTGCGGAAGGTTGGTTCGAAAGCAAGGTGATTGGGTGGTAATCGTGTGAAATCGTAGCCGTAGCACTTCCTGCCCCGTTTCCAGATCCAACCGACTCGTTTGAAGGAGCCAAATCAGAGTTCGAACGCGGACGACCGAGCGCCGTGAGACCATATGTTTCCAGCGTTGGAGGTATAATAGTGTCATCGTAACATCCATGGTCCTCGAGGTCTTCTTGGCGGAATGCACCAACAAGACTCTCGCCCTCTTGTGGGGATCGCGCACGTCCATGATGATTCTCCTCGAGTGGCATAAGAGGGTAATGACTTGGGTCTTCGAAAGGATCTCTATATGTAACCTCCCTTAAGCTCGACGAGGACTCTTGTCGTCCAGCTCGAGGACGAGACGTTCCAACCAAGGCCACGGTGGGAACACTCGGCGAGCCTTCAGTCCCTGAGTTGTCGAGGAACGGATTCGAAGCGTTCTTTTCCATATCCTCTAGGTCTCGTCTCGAAGGCTGTACCGACCCATAGCTCGATTGTCGCCCTGCTCGGCCCAACCCCAACGCAGCACCAACCGAACGCAAGCTGGCCGAGCTGGCGTTGACAAAATCACCCCAAGCAGTCCTGTTGCTAATCTCACTGGCTTCTCTCCCAGCAGCACCACGACCTGTTCCCACATCACCGAATTCTCGCGCGTCTTCATCGTGCAGGATATCGAACCGTTGCCGGCCATGATTCTGGCGGGTACCAAGTCCAAGGAGTGTCCATTGCCGGCGAGGGCTTTGATAACTACCCCAGTTCGAGGCAGCCGATGGCAGATTCTTCTCCGCCTGCCCGCCATATCCCTCGTCTGAAGCTGTTGGCTCAGGTTCGGGGCCAATCAAACGTGCAGACCCATCGCCTCGCTTCCAGATAGGACGCCGCCTTCGAAGTGCCATATAGGCGCCACATAAAACCAACCCTATCAAGGCAATAACGGCTACCACTGCGCCAATAGCGATCTTTTTAATGTTTGACGAAGGAGTGTCCTGGCTACCGGGCGGTAGAGTAGAGGTCGAAGAAGGGACACTGTTGGACGAAGTAGCTCCGTGAGTATTGTGAGGGCCTGCGTGGCTGTCAGTTGGAACTGGCCCCGGAATGGGAGGCTTGGGACTGTTGGACGGAGCAGTAGTAGGGTGCGGCATAGATGCGGAGCCAGTAGATTGATTGGTATTCGTGGGCATAGCCGGACTAGGAGAGCCAGGATTGGTTGCTGGAGGAAGCGGAATAGACGGAGATGGCGTTGGGACTGGAACAGGGACGAACGAGCTTGCCCAGGAGCCATCGTTCACCTCGAACAGGGATAACGATGATGGTGCTGGGCCGCTAGATCCATAACCTACCGCAGCTTTATTAGCGCCAGGTTTTCCCGGGTTCAAGAGGAAACTCACCAAACCCAATCAATACCTGCTCCCCAACCCCCACTGCCATATGGTCCCGTCGCGCACCAATCTGATCGAACCCGTCGAGGGCCGACCACTGCATGGGATTCTGTGTCGTGTCCAAAATAGCTGCATCGGAATAGACAGTTTGCGTCGCAGCATCGACCCCACCGTGGATAAATACTCTTCCGTTGCCCAGAGTCGTGTATGCGAACCCGTGTCGCGCGGCTGGAACTGTTCCTCCAACGGTGATATTCGACCATGCTGGGACCGCTTGGCTCGTGTCTACGGTCCAAACATTGCTCATGTCCAGCATAGCACCAGTTGTTGGGTTGTACCCTCCAAACACGAGCAGTACTCCGGACGGTAGTAGTACCGAAGCATGGCCAGACACGATGGGAGGTGCATTATCGACCGGGAGCTGATCGAACGAAGGTACCGAAGGCTGGAAGACGTAGTGTCCACTCGCGGGCAGCATGGATCCGTCAGCCTTTTCACCACCAGTTATCCAAACACGACCAAATGAGCCAACCGCTGAGTGGTGCATCACCCGAACGGGCTCATTTGCCCATCCTTGTTGTTCTTGAATCCAAGAAGGAGCGCCCGGCGAGGATATATCTAGGAGCCAAGCAGAATCCGCAGTCGCTGGTAGCGCCATAGTCGGCCCGCCATCGCCTCCAAACAACAACATTGATGTTGCATTGAACGGAGTCAGCGAATGGAACGTAACCGTAGGCCCTTGGCTGCTGGAGGAGACATCGGAACCAGTGACGTATGTCCAGGGGACGTCCGTGAGCGCGAATGTTGAAGACAAATCTAGGGAAATTAGGTCGTTTGTGTTTGGTGCAGAACTGTAGCTATACATGTTGGAAGGGTCGCTTTTGCCCCCATAGACGTAGAGGGTGTTGCCGACCAGAGTGGTTGATTGTCCCCATCTAGAACAAGTCAGCTGGATGCGCCAAGTGGATGGCCTGGAGATCCTACGTACCGCACATCAGGGGTGTAAGCAGTAGCGGCCGGTGCTAGTACCACAAGGCGAGAGAGAGCCGGTAGATATACCGCACAAGATCTCCAGGGTCGCAGCATTGTGCCCACGTCTCCCGCGTGCAGATGGCAGGTGGTCTGTCAAGACGGCCCGAGCAGAGTACAGATGCCGGAGAAACTGGGGTGTAGGCTGGGCCGTGTCAGTTGCGGTTGCGGCTGCGAGATTGTGTTGTGCTGTCAGGGTCGAACGCGTAGACGCGTGTTTTGTGTTTGTGTGCGGGACAGACGAGATGTGGTGGGACAGAACTGAATGTTGGAGACAGGGGCTGCCCATTTGCAATGGGCTGCGAACATACCAGCACAGCCTTGATCATCGCCACATGTCAGGATCAGGAGGATCACCTAGAACATCACACGTGCCAAATCCTCAGATTAGAGTTTATCCGCATTACTACAGCTACACACAAACGCGTTCTACAAACAGTTCACACACAACAAGCTCTACAAAACAAGCAATACCCAGACATAATGAGAGCATAAACAAACTTATAGATGGGAGTAGGACAGGAATGTTGGTTGCCAGGATGTTGCTGTCATATCGAACATCAGATTTGAGGGACAGGCAAAACGCGCTGCTCCCTGGAACTCTGGAATGCCAACTGAAGAATTTGCACAACGGCCGCAGAGTCATCCCACTTGACGATTGGTTCTTCCTTGCCCTCGATGACAGCCGCAATATTAGGGTATATCCTCGCATACTCGCCCTTTACAGTAGGCAGACTGTCAAATAAGCTTGTTAGCCATCATCAAGAGGCTGCATCCAGGGCCAACTCACAAGTCGAATTCAATTACACCGTCTGCGTTCTGCAATTCAATTTCTCCGTATTTTGACTTGGGTTCGCGCCCAAACTCGGCGTCTCGGGGGCTCATTCCCTTTTTCATCTGTCCCTCTTGGACGTCATGTCCATGTTTCGTATAAGTCCCATTTTCGCCTCGGACAATAAATCGGAGGGGTTTCGATGTGACAGCAGACAACGTTCCGCGCAGAATACATGTGACCGGCCGGGGCCGAGAAGTATAATAGAGATGGATCGTGAACTACGGTGGGTTCCTTAGATCAGACCAAACCTCCATCCCGGGGATAGGCGCAACTCACAGAATCATCCAAGTTACTATGGCCGAGTTGCCGAACATTCTGAACAACTCCCATAACGCTATCAGGTCGACCGAATAGAACGAGCGACTGGTCAATCAAATGCGGGGCAAGGTTCCAGGTATTACCACAGCCTGGTTGGTTTCCTTCCTTCCAGGTCCCGTTTAGCTGTGTGCGCAGCCGATCATAACTAGCAAGCCAAAGGCGTTAAGAATTCGATGTTGACTGATCTACGCAGTACCACTCACTGTGACTCGTATTCATACACTTCCCCCATGGCTTTCTCTTGAACGAGCTTTTTCACGGTAAGGAAATCTCCGTCGAGCCGCCTGTTTTGGAACGACATCAAGGTACGTCCTTCCCTCTTCGCAATGCGGGCAAGCTCCGTGGCTTCCGCAAATGTGGGTGTCACGGGCTTGTCAACCAAGACTAAATTCGAGGCGTTAGGGAGTTTCCCGGCTTGATGGTGGCTTGGGTCACGTACCATGTTTACCTGCTTCGAGACTCGCCTAGAATACGAAGGTCACGGAACGAACCGAGCGCTAAAAGTGTGGAGCACTGACCTTGGCCATGTTGAAGTGTAGGTGGTTGGGGGTGGCGATAACGACCTACAAGGTAGCATACACCTCGATCAGATAGGCAAAAGCGTTCGGAGCTCAGGCACACTCACAAGCTCAATGTCCTCGTCTTGGAGCACCTCTTCCAAGTCGGCCACCCATTGGATGTTCGTTTGGTGGAGCTTGTTGATGTTATCGACCGGCTTGGGTCCAGCCTTCTCGGCGATTGTCTTGAGCGTGAAGAGCTGTCGCTGAGCGAGGAGCAGAGGGACATGGAACAACTGGGTAGCAACACCACAGCCGACCACGGCGGTGCATATAGTGGGTCCAATAGCCATGGGCAAGGGTTGGGGGAAATTCAATAGTGTGGGAAAGGGAGAGGGGAGATGGTAGATGGTTGGACGGAACGAACTCCGGGTTCATGCGGTTTTTATAATTCTGGAGAATGTCGCGATCCAGCGGCAATTGCCAATTAGGCGTATATGGTGATTCATGGTGTGGTGTTAGACTCGTCGCATGGATCGACGCCTGGGGATCTTGATCTGCAAACCACAATACGTATTGCATGGGTCCGATCGTGCCTTTTCTCATTGCCACGCCGCTTGCGTGGCCCTCGCGACAACGTCATTACGCCGCAGACAGCGCGGTCGATCGAATGTGTTCGCCGAGCATGAGTAAGATGGATATGGCGACATCCTGATTTGTCAACGGCACAGTATATACATACACTATGTATAGACATCCAGTCACGATAGCAGAGCAGAGAACATGAATTGAAACACGGGAATATGTTATATACACAGACCATGATAGTCATGGAATAGACCGCGGGCTGAAACGAGAAATTATTGCGCATCGTCCATTCTGTGTCGCTTGTTGCGAGGGCCGTCACCTTGATTATTAAAACCTCCTCCGCCGCCTCCGCCTCCGCCCCCAAAGAATTGAGGGTTGATGTGACCTTGGCCGCCCATGCCGCCGCGCATATTGTTATTGAACCCTGCATCGTCTGATTAGCCTATTCTAGGGATAAAATAATGCATTTAACGGATTTACCTCGGTTTGGCATTCCTCCCCGTCCCATCATGCCGTTCATACCGTTCATGCCACCCATCATACTAAAAGGAATGGTCGTCAACTCTGGATAAATGGATAAATATCGAACATACTTTGGCATATTCCCCATCATCATAGGGTTCATTCCGCGTCCCATACCCATACCCATCATCGGATTGGGCACTCCCATCATTGGATTCATCCCACCCATCATGCCCATATTGTTGTTCGCATTGTTGTTGAACCCGCCGCGGCCGCTAAATCCTCCACCGCGCCCTCCGCCAGGAGCGCCACCTGTAAGTGGACCAGTAGGAATCGACTGGTTGCCTCCCATCCCGCCGCCACGGCCGCCACCTGCTCCGCGACCTGGAGGGTCTGCAAAAGTCGCTCAAAATCGAAGCTCGTTTCGTGTATGTTTGGGACTAACCTTTTGGTAGTGTTCGGAAGGGGTTACCATGAGACGAACTAGTAAAGGTTGCTACAGCCCGGCGGTTTTGGAACTCGCTGTAATGGACAAATTAACGTCAGACTAGGAGAATACGTTTATCCGGACGCACTTGTTGTCAAACCAGTTTTTGAGTGTGTTGGCGGCTTCAAATGATCCACACTCCACATAGCAGATGCTTAAAATTAACCCGAGTAAGTCGCGACAACGCACTAAGAAAGACTGGGACTAACCCTTTACTCTTCCCGTTGACTTTGTGTTCCGAAAATGTGATGTTCTTGTGTTCGATCATGACCCCTACGCTATGAGCGAGTTGGCGAATGTCTTCGTCGGTGGTCCACTGCACGTGTTGTTAGGAATCGTCCCGAGCTTCAGGCTCAACGACTTACCCATTGAAGCTCACCAATGTACAGTGCGTCGGAGCCTTCCGAGAACCCGCCGCCGCCACCTCCTCCCATGCCCATGTTGGATTGCGGTCCAGCCGAGTTGCGCATTCCTCCCCCCATCTGTGGTTTCTTTTTTTACGCGTAGAACCAATTAGACAACAAAATTATCGAAAGTTCGGGCGAGAACTAACCGACTCGTATCCTTCTGAATCATCTCGACCGCGCTTATTACCTACTGACGGCTCCGGGTCCTTGGAGGTTTCTGTCTCGATCGAATAGGATTCGTACTCCTCGGTCTTGGTGGGTTTCTCATCGGGCGCTTCGCGTTAGCTCGCTTGCTCCACTCCCGATCGGGCGTCGGGCGTCAAAAAGAGTCGAAACTCACCTGGTCGATGTCGATGCCTGTGGAATAGTCGTCGTCACCGTAAATGTCATAATCGTCATCAGCTCCAGCCATGGTTGACTATTGATTTGCCTGGAAACTAAAGTCACTCAAACTGAACACAAAAATGATGGTTCCATCATGATTGATACGCGCACAGGGATATACAGGAGACAGAAAAAGACTCTTACAAATTTGACTGCTAGGTCAGGTACACAATATACTCGTACAGCACGAGTTTACACACTGGATCTACTTTTTGGAGAACAGACGCGTAGCCAGGGATAGAACAGGGCACAATGCAGTCCGAGGTGGTCGTGGTCACTGGTGGCAGGTCCTCGATGTTGACGGGCGGCCTATTACATAACGCGCCCACGTGATGTGCCCGGCGTCTCTCGTCCGCACAAGGCTGGTGGGTCATGGGTGTGGCATAAATGAGGGCCTCGACCCAGAAACCGGGGGTGCTTTGTCCTGTGAACGATGGTGGTGAGATAGCCGTTGGCCGAACCACGATGTATGCGGCCGGATGACTCGCAACGTTGCATGCTCGCCATACTGTATCTTCCGGCCTATGCCTGTTTCTACGAGTGGAGCCCGGGTGACGTATGGTGCGCTTGCATCTCGCTATTCTGAACGGGTCCGAACACGACGTCATCACAATATCGTATAAGAGCCAGGCGCTAGACCGCCCATGTGCCCAACACGTTTTGGTCCCGCCCCCCGTCCGCAAGGCCGACGACGACGACGACTGTGACGACCAAAGATGAATCCCGCAGTGCTCCCCTTTCTAATCACGCTCATCGCGCTTGTGTTTTTGTAAGTCTGTCGCGACTTGCCTGAGCTATTGTCGGATTATCTGACACTCGACGCTCATCTAGGATCCTCTGCACGTTTACTCTTCCGTTCAACTGGAATCTGTACTATCTACACGCGGATATTGCCGGTGGCCTGCGTCTTGGAGGATGGGGATGGTGCATCAAGGACGGATACTGCACTAACAAGGCGTAGGTCTCGTTATTGCCCGTCTGTCTTGCCACCTGCTGATCATGTCGGCGCAGCCTCGGCTACTCCTGGGACCCTCAAGTCATCGTCTGGCTCACAAAGATGATCGTGTGGTATCCTATCGGTGCGTGCCGTCGCCGGAAACTGCGCAGCGCCTGCAGCCTAATACGTTCATTCTACAGCCGCCATTTTCACCCTGTTTGCCCTGCTCTCCCTCCTACCCACCATATTCTCCAAGAATGCCCGCATCTTCCCCTCTCCGATCTTCTCTCTGCTGTCACTCATGGCCGCGTTTTTCTCTCTCCTGGCCTTTGTGTAAGTCGATGACGAAACTGGACTTACGACATGCCTGTGTTGACCTGGACCCTCCTTCCTTTTCTAGCTTCATGATTGCGCTGTTCGCCGTCGCACGTAACCGTTTCCGCCGCGATGGATATTCATCCAACTTTGGCCCCATGCCTTGGATCAGTCTTGTCGCAACTCTGCTGCTCATTATCGCCTCGTTCATGGGTGGATGTGGACGGTACGTCTCCCTACATCAATTGCAAGAAATCTTTCTAATCGAGTCCCTTTTAGCATGTTCCGCGGCGGCAAGTCTCCCTACGTCACCTACCCCAGCAACACTCGTCGGGAATACTATTGAAGCAATCCTGTGTTCAATGGTCGATCCCAAACATGATACGAACAATGCACGCGTCAACAACCAGACGCGTTACGAATTCTAAATATTCTTTACGGGCTTTGATATTTTCTGCTGTATGAGATTCTTCGGCTGTAACTTAGGAAGCAGCGATTTTGTAGTATATAGAAACAAGCACAATCTGCTCAGTTTTTTTCTCCTCTCCATGAAATAATAAACAAGATACTGGATATCACAAAATCATCTGTCAATTGCTACGAGGTTTGGTCAATGGCAGCTGGGGGTATAATACCAGCATTTGGGGCTCCTGCAACCATTACACCCTTTGTCCAATCTGGCAAAAAATGACCTTCACGGCGGCCTGTCGCTTTACCATCAATCTCGCTAGGTTCTTCGTCAAGCATGGCCGCGACCGACTCGTCATAGCGCTCTCTCACAATCTCTTCACCACCCATCTTCAACGACCTGTCAAAAGGCATGTGAGCGATGTACATAAAAGACAAATTGTAATAATTACGTACCCAGCCAGGGACCCTCCAACCCAAGGGAACGCGGCAGGCGCAAATGCAGGTGCTTTACCCGAGTTTCGGTGTCCTATGCCTACACCAAGCGGTGCATTCAATATCGCCAAATGCGATCCGAGTTGACGCAGCCTTATATATGGGTCGTACGGTTGCCTCAGGTTTGGTTTGGGTGGCCGTGGGGGCATGGCAGGTCGCGGGAGAGTTGAAATGGTGGGTGTCGTGGGCGATGGAGGTTCAGAGAGCGGTGGTGTATCCGGGACAGGAGCTTCTGTTGGAGACAAAAGCGCTTTGATCTCGGCATGCAGTCGAGGTATAAAGCCCGGGAGCATTGTCGTCCCACCAACGACCAGGATCGATGATATAAGCTCTTTTCGCAAGTCTACAGGAACCTGTGCCATGCTCAAGTTAAGCCACAGCAATTGTGAATTGTACTTTTTACACACCTTGCGCAGCGAGTCGAGGACGGTTTCCGCCACACTCCTCTCATCTACGTCTCCTCCCATAAACAACACCTCGGCGGCTCGCTCTCTTATCCAGCCAGGAACGATTATAACCCCACGTCCTGCGCCAGTTCCAACAGGAACCTTCAAATCTGTTGCACTTGAATGTGCCATCATCGGATCTTCGGGCCCACGCCCAACCACCAGAGACCTTCTACCCCCGCCTCCAGCCCCGCCTCCTGTAGCTGAACTAGCACCCGACACCGATCCGGAGGGGAAATTTGCCTCTGACGCAGGTGGGGTATCAAACATACCCACGTCAGACGCAGACGAGGAGGAAGGCGCGGCGGCATCCATCATCGTCACGTCTTGGTCTCCTGCCTCCTCTTCTTGACCGCCTCGAGGGATCGGATCGCCGACAAAGCATGCGCGCGTTTTGATTGTTTCGATTAACGAATCGGTAAGTATCTGGGCGGGAATCCTTGTCGCACGCTGCATGGCTGGCACACTTGTCGCCGGGCCGGAAAGGGTAGCCTGGGGAGGGATATAGGTGCCATGCGAAAGAAGAAGAGCGCGAATGTGTGTCGTGAGACGAGCACCGGCTAGGGGCGTTGTACACAGTTGAGGAAAGAGTGGCCGAGAGGAGAAAACCTGAGCTCGGGATGTGAGATTTTATCCAATTTTCTAATTAAACAGCTTACGGGCAATACTGTTGTCTCGAGGTGTCCGCAATCTAAAACGAGGCCCGTGACACGCCCAGCAGCTAGCAGGGCTAACACATGGCTCGGAGCGAACGACAGGGAAGGTGCCTGTGCATAGAGTGAGTCTGGTTGTTCAATTCGCATCTTGTGCTACGACACACCTGCAGATTCTGAAATAAGACCTTGGCAAACATATTCTTGACACACAGAGGCAACAACGGATGCTCGACGATAATCACTTTACGCGCTTTAGGGTCTACAAGCAGCTTACTTCCCGGAAACACTATATCATTCAATACGTTCATTCAACCTTGTGAGGGAGCAAGACTCACTTGTAGAATACCTTTCTCAACCAGCTTTGGATCCTCTGTTCGATCAATCTTTCGACCTCTTCCCGTTCCGCCGCAGGCCTCATCTGGTTAAAGTTCCACAGACCCTCTCCATCATCGACAGCAAACACGTCCCGAGGTTTGCCTTCCCCACTGAAGCCTACTTTCCAAACACGTGAACCAGGGTCGAGGATGATGCGGTCTTCAGTACCGTAAAGCGAATGTCGGCGAGTGGTCGTGTAGTGAGGAGAGGCCTGTATACTACTTGATTGGACTCTCGAGGTCGTTGGGGTTGATGGTACGCCAGATGCCATGGGGCGTCGTGGTGCAATTCACGAGCACGCGTTGTGGTCTGAGAGCGCTTACTGGACGGAGCCAAACAGAGTGTACAAACTTGCTAGCTCCGCATTCATTCAATATGAAACGCTCCAATGCAGCTTTGGTCTCAACAATATTATGGTACAGCAACAGGAGGAACGCGTATCTCAATCGGACGAGGCAAGTCCCTAAAGTTTTGTACCTCCTCGTCACCTTTCAGTAGTCCCCGTGCAATCTGGTCTTTCGTAGCCTCTTCTAGCCATGGCAACAGCTCTGCTTGGTACGCGGGCGCGACCTACTTTTGTTGTGAGTAGAACCATACAATTAGCTTAAATAAACACTGAACCTTGTACTCCATGAGATCTTTTGACGTTTCCTGGTGAATCTTCGACAACAGAGCTGGAACCAGTGGACTGTCCTCCCTAATATCCCGCAGCTTCTTGAGGAGAGGATGAACAGCAAAAATAATGGCCTTGGAGCGTGGAAGTTTTCTAAAGGCCTCTGTGTCGCCTAAAGGTTGAAAACGGTACAAAAGGTAAGCAGACCTACGACTTACGACGATCAATGCGGAGATACAAATCCCCTGGATCCGTTGTACATTTTTCGCCTTCAGAGAGAGTTGCGATATTATGATAGAACAGGTTGTTGTCGTCTACGATTTCCCAGCTTGATCGCTCAAACGGTGCGTTCGGATCCATGCGTTTGAGTGTGCTGCCTCCATGTTAAGCCAAGCGATTGAATGAGAACCCACTAGCCACCTACCGCTCTACTGATACGAGTAGCTTTTGATTGAATTGAGGTACAGGCTGGTGTACATCGTACATAGATTTTCCTATCTTTTCAGACAAGAGGTAAAATCCTAGGTGGTTTTCAGCTTTAGCTTGACTCGATCATGGCCAACATACCAGGAAATGCGACCAGGCCACCGACGAAATATATGTGCCCATCTTCCCTTCCACGTGCCATTAGAAAGTCGTTTTCTGTCAATCTAGAGACAACGCAACATCAACCAAGCGCTGAAACAGTCTTGAAAATAGAACCTACCTGCTGATAATTCTCAGACCCTCAACGCCCTCTGGTGGACATCCCTTGGACCATTGATAACGTTCTTCAGTGACGTGACTATAAATGCCATCCAATTCTTTTTCGTCTCGGGTTTCCGCCAAGCGATCGAATAGCCCCGGATAACGAGTAGTCAAAAAGTCAACGACGCATTCCAGCAGCTCTCCGCAAGCAGCGTCGTTCTCCGGCAGCGAGTCTATGACTTTCTTCCCCTGCTCGGCAATGACTCGCTTCTTTTCTGCCAGATACCATCTGTAGGACGACGATAGTTCAATCCAGTTGTTGGGTGAAAGCGGCTGGTGGGCCATCGTCTGATAGTAAGGATATCTGAGTGTCTTGTTAACGTATACGTAATCACGAGTTCGCGCTGTCTCTAATGAGAAGTCGGGCAAAGGATCGGGAGCGGGAAATAAAGCACCACTAGCCACTATTCGCCCAGATCAGGATTGTGTCTAGGTTAGTTTCCAAGAATGAACATTATAACCACTTACGCCGCGCTTTATTTGCATGATAGATGCTCTTTTCGCCTGCTGCATCCTCTGTTAGTTCTTTGGGTTCAGGTTCAGGTGTAGCAGGTATAGAGTGACTGTCGCGAGTTCTGAGCAAGGAGGTTCTATATCTCCAAAGGCAAAATAAGCTGAGGATAACGACTCCCATGGCGCTCTCAACATGCAGTCGCGAAACCTCCATGTTGGGCCGGATTGGAGAGAAGAGAAACACGGGAAACAAGCAAGTCGCACAAGAGGGGTTTTGCCAGCAGTCCGCCGGGCTCACCGGTCAGGCTCGCCCTATGTAAACCGTATTCTAGATCTCTATCCTGGATCCCGCCAAGTTGAGGAAGTAGCAAACGACGATAGGCAACATAGTTTCCGCTCCATGGCATTCTGTTTAGGAAACTGTGGAGGCGATTTTACGTCAAGCCGCCTATTCCAGATTGGCTCACGAGCGCGACCAACTTGATTGAGCAGCTTATCTTGCGCCGACCCAGGGCGCGTGATGTCTTCGCGTATTTTCGACAGCGATAAGAACAAGCTGTCTAGGCTTCTACCTCCACTCTCCTGGATGTGTGACACATTTTGGTGGGTAGCCGACCAACCCTCGATCGGCAGACCGCCCTCTCAAGGCTCATGGACAGTTCGTGGGGTTGGGGAGATCATATGCGTGCGAGCTTAAAACCTGGTGCCTTTTTGGAGTACCCTCGGATCTTGACCCAACCTGATCTTCGTCATGCAGGCGCTCTCTAGTGTCATAGCCTCTGCGGATGTCTGGATCTTCCTGGGTGTGGTGTGTTCGATAGCATACGCTGCGCGGGTCCATTTCGTCGCCGCAAAAAAGCGTGGTCAGCATGATCATGGTCAAAGGCTCAATAAATCACTGAGCCATGGCGAGAAACGAAAGCAAGACGAAATGGATCGCAGCCCAGGAGGTGAGTTATATATTCCACTTTCAAGTCAAGAGTGCGACTAACCTTGGGTCAGAATGGCGCCCACAGTCATTCAAGTATCCTCCTATCACTCCTTGGACCGATTTCGATTTCGATAAAACCCTTCCACCTCCATATCGACCCTTTAGATGGGGGCCAACGTACAACATAACCATGGGCATCCGCAGTATGGACTTTTCAGAGTGGATACAGGCAAGTTGTATAATGAAAATATCCCGCTCGAGCTAAAACTCGACCCTGTAGATCGACAACCGATATGCACACTATCATGCCATTCGGACGCATAGAACTAATACTGGAGGTACAGACACCGTCAACACCATGCCAGCAAACGAGAAATTCGGCGTCCCTGGGGGAGCGCTAGCAGGCAAGGGTATATTTCTGGCCCCTCGACCTTAGCTAACGCAATATGCTATAGCGCGAGAGCTCGTAAATGAACTGGGTGAATTTTTGATTCGACGATACCCGCATATCTTCCGCGCCATTTCACGCATCCCGCCTACCCCAAACGATTTCAGCTGGGAGAATCTGGGAGAGATCAAGGAAATCGAGATAACTCCGCTCGATGTAAGATATGATCTTCAGGCAGAGGACCCGATGAAATATCTGGACTGTTGTAAGTGTAGTGGTCAAGCAGCAGGGTTGTATGCTGAATTATATCCAGGGTACAGGACGATCTGGCTCTCATGCTTGAGGGTAAAGATTCCAGGTACTACTTCCAAGCCG
Organism: Ceratobasidium sp. AG-Ba; assembly: GCA_016906575.1. NCBI lineage: Eukaryota > Fungi > Basidiomycota > Agaricomycetes > Cantharellales > Ceratobasidiaceae > Ceratobasidium > Ceratobasidium sp. AG-Ba. The sequence continues at coordinate 1,534,916 of CP059612.1, read as the reverse complement.
GTTCAATCTGTACTGCGGGTTTTTGGCGAATGAAGGATAAAATTGGTCACCCTCTAGAGCGTATTCATGAGGGGGGTCGGGTCCCACAATGTGAGCAGTGAGACAAAGCTACCCCAGATCCTGTTTAATTAGCCACAGATCGGGAAAAACTACGGGATAGCATGAACAGGTTCTTCTGCAAGTTACGAACAGACAAACCGGTCACACGGAACAACTACTTCATCCAAATCGTTCGACGAGACGATGATCCAGAGCGACTCAATTCGATTGATGGAGACGAAATGGGTGCGTCTTATGAGGGAATGCCATAATGATATATCTAACGAATACTCATCAGGCTGGTCCGATACTACCAATGGACTAGAGGACCACTTTGACGAGCCCAATCATGCTCCCAAGGCTGAATTTTTGGCCACAGGAGAATTTGTTGCACCGCAGCCGATTAGCGTCGATGAAGTCGGGAGAGTACGATTCCGCACAGAGCGCCAGAGCCTTCGCAGGTCAATCCCGTTGCTTGACGAAAGTTACGTTTTGCTGAATAATCGTTACAGACTTCCTCGCTCTGGTGCAATCGTCTTTACCATTCGCACCTATCTCGAGCCCGTTACTAAACTTGCTGAAGAACCCGGGGTTCCCGGACGATTGGCGGATGCTATCCGGAGCTGGCCGCCCGATGTCGCAGAGTATAAGGGGCAACACCTGTATGTCGACGCTGTGTTGACTCATCTAGACGAGCGCCATAGGTATCAAGTTGACCAGGGAGTCGTGCGAGAGGATCAGAGGGACGTCAACTATCCATTCTGATGCGTAGTCATACCCCGTTGCCACTACAATGTAATTCAGTCATCCAATGCAATCATTCAAGCATGTTTATTCATGATGATTTGGAACAGTATACTAAAGACAAGTCCCCGCGCGCCTTCCATTGCCATGGGAGACTGTGTCCGGCTATGCGAATCAGGTGTTCAGGTCCAGGCTTAACTTTAAATTCGCCGTTTTGCGAGGTCAGGCAAGATGTATGCGCAAAGCGCAGCCCGGTTCTCCCGCCTTGAACAATTTGATAATTAACCTTCAGCATCAAGTCAGTTGGTTTGCTTAATACTTGAAGGATGGCCAGGATATACGAATGATACAAGGGCAACAAGACCCCTTCGTGTTTTCATATCTTCGTCATGCAAGTAGTCAAGACGAATAAATCTACTACGGTTTAGACCGTGTATCCACGACCCACTGATTTTTATTCAACAATCTCGAATACAGAACAACCAACTCGTATCTATGCACTAAATGCCCCTAATACATCCCCAAGATCAGCCGTATGCACTCTCCAGTGCGCGAAGGTGTCTCTTTCGCCCGCCGCGCATGTCTGCACATTTGGTAGTTCGTTCAGCCGGCGGATGAGATGCTCATCCGCGCCAATGTATAGGATAGCGCCGAACGCTTCCTGAGCGGCTTGGCTCGAGGAGATCGACAGAGGAGCGCTCACGGGAGAAAGCAGTGAAGTGATTTCACTGGATTGTGAAGATGGAAGTCCGCCTGGGGAGAGGATCGTGCCAACCGCCGTACTACGCGAAACATTCTTTGGAAGAATGAGGAACGAAGATTGGCCTGGAATGATACGAAGACCTGTGGGTTGCGAATCGTTGGTATCGTAGCCGCTCCACTTACAAAAATTACCTACCATATTGCTCGCCAAGGCTATTCAGCGCAAATGTTACATGTCAACTCGAGTGTTGGCCAATCGAACCGGTTCGCTCACCTGTCCCAAATATGGTTTTGCGCCTCCGCTGCACTCCGGCGCACCCACTTTTGCGCAGCTTCGTCGCGTTTCTCGTTTCCAAATCGCCAGCACAAAGATGCACCACGATTCTCAATGAATGTACCAGGAGTGCGATCTGTATACTAGAGGAAGATAACGAGATGTATTAGTTAGCTATTCGCGCGGAACTGAGAAGCCATACGTATTGAAGAATTTCGATTGCGGGAGCCTTCCACTCTCGATTAAAGTTCGGAATTAGATCCACCCACTCGCTCTGTCCAGGGGGCTTGATCATACATCCGTTCTCTGCGCTGTTGATTACACTGTAAGCGATCTGGAAATGATACAATCAAGATACCTACACAAGCCCAACTCCTGGCAATTCTGCAGCAATCTTCTCTAGGCCACCTTGAACACCCATTCCGCTAAGCAGCCAGACTTGATTGCGATCTTTGGCCAAAAGTTTTCGAACAATCTCGAGCTTAGCCGGTGGAGGAGTAAATCCACTGTGCCAGGTAATCTAATACAAGAATGTCACAAGGATTACCCTCCGTCATATAGGTAATCTGCTCACTCTTGGATCCTCACTCCACAAAGTTCCTTCCCAGTCTATCATGATCAAATGTTTCGCGCCATCGGATTCTGCTAGGATTTTTGCTGGCTCGATTTGCGGTACTTGAACGAATTCACGACGTTGGTGCTCCATGTGTGTACGCACGCAGCGTGAGACAAAAGATGTCACAAATGCCTGTGCTGTTTGCGTCGTGACGTGTTTGTGTAGATCCTAGCGTTGGCAGATGCGTTAGTAGAGCCAGTTAAATACGGGCTTTGAATATATGCTAACCTCCCACCTCGTCATTGACTCCTCCTCGTTCATCGTGAGAGAAGTATACAGAGCATCAGCTGTCCGACGCGCGTCCCATGGATTCACGCTAACACAGCTCCGGAATCCGGAGTACGAGTATGAGCCAGTAAACTCGCTCAGAATGAGTGGGGATGGGTGCTTCTTCCCCTCTTGACACTCGACAAACTCATGAGTACGCAGCGCCATCCCCTCCCTCAGCGACGCGACGAAGAAAGCATCAGCAGCAGTAAGCAAGGCCAGGTATTGAGAGAAGGTCAGGTCCTGGGTGTGGAGGAACACGATGGGCTATATCAATGCGGAATATTAGATATATCTGCGCTGTAATCACAAGAACGTGTCTTACCTGATACGTCAAAGTAGAGAATTTGGAGTTGATGCGAGATACTACGTCAAAGACAGCAACCTGGTGTTCGTTTTCCTCGGTGGTTGATAACGCAACCTGAATCAAGACGGCACGACCTTGGAACTCCGGATATTTCTCCAAGAATGTTTCAAACGCGAGGAGTTTGTGCCGCACGCCTTGCACTTCATCCAGCTTGTCGCGCCCAACAATCATTTTCATGCCCGCGTACCGTTCCTTGAGCACCTCTACCCACTCGGTGACAGCCGGATCCCGTCTGATACTGGATCAGAAAGATAGTTCGCATAGTCAGGTTGCACGTACCGTTTGTCAGCGAGGCTGATAACGTCGATACCGATAGGGAAGATGGCCACTTCACAGGAGGTGTTTTCGAGGTTAATACCGCCCGGGAGTGCTTCAAGAGATAGTATGCGCGAGACAGTTTGCTGATGAAATTTCAATAGTTATAGCTCGAAGATAGACGCTAAAGCGGAAATACAAGCTTACTCGGAAATGTCGCGCATAATTATGAGTCTGGAAGCCAACAAGATCGGCACCAAGCATGCCGCGTAAGAGACTTTCGCGAACTAGAGCCAAAATCTATGAGCTATGCGCATCGAATATTCTCGGGATTATCGCTTACCGGAGAGACACCTGAAGATCTCAGACGATGGGAAAGCAACGTGCAGGAAAAAGCCGATTGTAGCTACGTTCAGTAAATTGTGAGACATTTATTTATCCAGACGTCACGCATATACTCACCATTTGGCAGCTTGGCACGAACCATTTCTGGAACAAGCAAAAGATGATAATCGTTGATCCAGACTGTTGTGAAACGTCAGGAACGATTGCAGAAAGTAGTTCAATTGGTTACTCACTGACGTCACCTTCCTGGTATTCTTGAACGATGGTATCGGCAAACTTTTGATTCACTGCCTTGTATTGTTGGAACGAAGTACTCTCGTAGAACGTTTTGGTCTTGGGTGCGTCAGGAATAGCATAGTGCAAACTGGGAAATTATTGTCAGACAAGTCATATATATCTAAAATAAGCTCACCTCGGCCATAGTACTTGGTGGCAGAAGACATCATAGTGCTTGTGAAATTCATCCTCCGTAACCCAGACGGCCACGCTTTCAGCTTCGGCGCGCAGCTTCTCTTGGATCCGAGGTCTATCCGCCTCCTTGATGCTTTGGGCAGGAACGTCCAGTACACCAACCCAAAGCTTCTTTGCCAACGTGGGCTCGGACGCTTTGATCGCGTTATTCAGCCCTCCGTTCGCATGAGCACTCAACTCGTATGTGAATTCGGGGAGAGAGGATTCTGTCGTTGCTACTTTGGTTCCAGACGACGAGCGAATGCGCGATGACGAGCGGGAGAGTCGCCGAGTTCGGGCTGGTGTCGTAGGGACACGGGCACTGGGTCGGGGGCCTGCGGGGGTAGTCGATCCTCCTTGTGAGACGAACGCGGAGGCCAGAGCCGAAAAAGAAGAGAACGGGTTGGGCTTGGCTTCAGCCGAGGGTGTTTGAATTGGAGTTCCGCTTTCGACTCGAAGCTAAAGGTGTATGAGGTTTAGTATAACATTCATCATAATAGTCAACACTCTCATACAGTGAGGTCATCGACGATACTCTTCAGTCTCATATCAAATCTAGGGCGCACGGGAGGCTTGTTAGGTTGGGAAGGCGCAACAGGAGAAGCTGGACTTGAAAGTGCAATAGCGTTCGGGTTCTGGGCATCTTCGTCTGAAGATGGCGCAGCGGCGACCAACATGGCGTCTTTGCCGCGAACAAACGGCGCGCGTAGCGCAGCATCTTCATCAAAGTTGATCGTAGTTGGGAGGAACAGCGAGGCGATGACCACCCGGTGTTTCTGAAGGATTGCGGTCGACATAGCGAAGGGGGGAGGGGACCTAGGCCAACCGGCGGGTTCTCCAGATATTTATGGAGAACTGAAAGCCGCGTACAGGTCACAAGGATCTAAGCAAAAGGTACGAATCAGGACTGATTGCTCGCGATTGCATTCAGATGCGCATCGCTCACACTCTAGAAAACTCGGGGTACGGATCGCACCGGGCCAGCAGCTATAAGAAATTCAAGCAAGGAACGTGCTTGGTAGATGTTGGACTTTACGACCGGGAACATTCTCGGGGCATCAGCCAGGCATCGCCCGCATCTATCGCGTCGATGAGGCCAATGACGTGAATGAGCACATCGATTCCCCGATGAGGTAATGCCAACGAGTTAGGCGCCCGAACCACATGACCCATCTGCTAAAAAAAAATTATAGTACATTGCACACAAACAACCATGCCATATGCCTGGTTTAGGCGCCTGTTTCGTGATACCAGTCATACTATGTTCTTCAGCGAGCAAGTGAACAAATGGCGCAGTGACCGGAAAACCCCAGACCCGAAGCGTCAATCGGCGCTTATCAGCTGTATAACCTAGCCTCAACGGCCAGGGTCAACCGCTACGGCGGCAAATGTATTCATTGGAACAAGCTTTTTGAACTAGTATGCTGGTCAATCTCGGTCAATTAGCCGTCCATTTAGAGCCCGGACACTTGAAAGCACCTGCACGGGCTTCAAAACTACTTAGGCTACATCACAAAGGTTACAATAACGGTACATAATTTATGTCAAGTTATGGACGCAATAGTCTATCAAGGGTGGCGTTTCGAGTTAGTTTGTAATTTCTTCATAGAGTTGCGCAAGTTGCGCAATATCTTTTTGGATCCAGCGGTGTTGCAGAGCTTCAGAGATATTCATTCTCAACTCTGGTTCATACGCCAACAGGTTTCGAACCATACTCTTGGCTACAAGTCCCCTCAGTATTTCGAGTGAATATCATAAAGCAATGACAAGACGCACCATCCTTCATCGTAAACCACGGCGAAAAGTTGAGATTAAAGCTCCCGTCCAAGATACGATCGCATACCAGAGCCGCTCCGGCTTCGGACTGTTGGCTAAGGCTCCCTTGGCTGAGGCTGGGCTGAGAAGCACCCTCGGGAACGTGTTGAGACTCGGATGGATAATCAAAGGGGTGCGTGCCGCTTTCCCACGAATCCAGGGTGGGCAGGCGCTCATCAAATAAAAGGCAGAGGCCCACCTTAGCATGGAATACAGTACTACGCCTAGACTCCAGCAATCGACCTTCTTCCCATCGTACCCGAGCTTTTGTTTGAATTAATACCTACATGATTCCGTGCCCAGACCTCCACTCACTTTCGGGGTGCTAAATCCCCTTCTCTTCTGATATGACCGGCCGACCAATGCAACGACCGCCTCCGGAGGCAAATACTCGATCGTCCCAACAGCGCTGAATGCAGGCTCATGAGACCGATCTCGGGCGAGCCCAAAATCGGCGATCTGCACCCGGGGATACGCGCGAGGCGCGTAGATCAAAATGTTCTCGGGCTTCAGGTCTAGCGTCAAGGCAGTGTGACAACGCCAATTAATTAAGCACAGGAGTCTAAGAGTAGCTTACCGCGGTGAGAAACGTTGAGCTCGTGCATGTACTAGAGAAGTTTATTTTTTGAAAAGATAGAAGCAAGAAGAAAGGTCTTACAACGAGCCCCAGCATCAGCTGGTACCCCAGAAACTTGGCTTCGTCTTCTTGGAGCATTCCTTGAGCTGTGATATAGGTGAAAAGGTCTCCGCCCGTTGAAAGTTCGAGGAAAATGTAGGTCCAGGGATCCGCATCTTGATATCCAAAGACGCGATTGATGTTTGGCTATCACGCCGCCTGGAGTCAGTCTCTCCGCTTGAGAACAAAGCAAGGCAGGCTCACATGCTCCAACGTGCTCAGGATATTCACTTCCTTCAAGATATCTGGCAGTTTGCTCGTCTTGATTGCCTTGCATGCAACCTGGCGATGCCTCTTTGGGTCCAACCCTAACAGGACTGTCGCAAAATGACCTGTCCCCAAGGTGTGCGAGGTGATCACATAGCCGGCGACCATCTTCTCGGGGCTGTATTAGCTTTGTAGAAACAGGGATATGCTATACAGCGTAGGCACAAATTGCACTTGCCTGTTTACGCGGCCGCTGCGGGGGCGTCGGATCGAAGGGCATAGCCTTGCTGGCTGCATGTCTGCCCTCCATCTCGAGATGGAACGCCTGGGACCCCGGGATTTGAAGCACATCTCCATGGTTAAGGATTATCGCTGTCCGACGAATCTTGTAGTCGTTCCAGACTAGACCGTTGGAGGACAGGTCCTGTTGGGGCGGAGATGATGCAGGCGGAGATGAATGTATGCGCCGAAATGCGCACCTCGCAGCTGACTATGATACCACCCTCGCTTGATTTCACTCTGTTTAGCCTATTAGCACTCAATTTTATTTCCTAGATCAAATTGCTCACGCGTAGAGACGAAAATGTATGCTGGAGACCATCGGGTTCTTGATCACATAGTTGCTTTAAAAGGTCGTTGGGTGTACCCAAACACAAGTAATACCACACAAGCCGCTCACCATTGATCACTCCGTCCAACAGTCGTTGGATGTCCAAGCGTCACATCAATCACTAACGACCCACCACACGCGTCAACCACCACGACAAAGCAAGGATGAGAACAAAAAAGATACCGTGCGACACGTCGTCTTGGTCCGTAACTATGAGTTTTGCCACGACGTCCGCCTCATCCGCAACGTGATAAAGTTCGTGTTCTGGAACCAGCGAGTGCGAAAGCAAACTGGGGGCGTGTGGGGTCGTCGTTTTAGAACGCTTTGTTGGCGCAATGAGCGTATCGTCCAGAATCCGCTTGCGCGAGTTCGAATTGGTTGACTTGACGACCGCAAGGCTCGGGGAACTCGCAGAAGTGGAGACGGCGGACACAGGCATTGCGGGCGAGGGTGGTGGCGCACTTTGGTGGCGGAATGATCCGTGTTGGGGTCTGTTATGACGAGTAGCTGACCTAAGCAGTAGCCTGTCGATCGCACGGCTGTCATTTGGGGGCTGCGGCCTAGGCTTGAGCTTCAGTGCACCGCATGCGAGCGTGGCATCCCGCAGCAGTGCATGACCATGGCTGCCATTCGATCTGCTGCGGCCGTCGGCCGAATGTATGCGGGCATTTGGCCCGGGCTGTGTTCCTCTTCAAGTTTAGGCTACAAGGTTTGAATGCGATGTATCGCAGCCAAAGAATCTCAGTGGATATATTGGTAGTCGTTTGTCTGTATCACCAATCTCTATTACGTCTACCTCCATGAGTCTTTGGGGGTATGGCAAGCTGATTGACTCGAGCTCGGGCTGAAACGGCCTTCCGCTCCGACGGGACCGCAGGAATATACACAAATCCTACAGTCAACAGTCATCAGGAAGAATAGAGTTCTAAACTGATGTGGTTTGCTTTTTCTGTTCAGAGTGATTGGGTGCACGCGTGCTCGTACCGTAGGCTCGGGACGTGATGACGAAGGGTGCTTTCATTAGACTGTTTAGGAAATCCTACCGTCTGAGGATGTCGCTCGAGACTCGGGATAGCCTTGATCGACACCGAGCCCGACGGTCAAGGTCTTATTTGAGCCCACGTTTAGACTCATTTCAGGTTGACTAGTTCAGACGCTCAGACAACGAGTGTCCTACTTTATTTCAACTGTTATTTAAAAAAAAACGCTCTAGGTTCACGTACACCTTCTCACCCAAAAATCCCACACCCGCACGATGAGGTCACACGGAGAGGATTGAGTTCATGACGTGGTCGCCGAGTCGGCCGTTGAATGCGTCTGGGATGGTGCGGATGACGTCGGATGTTCAGGCAAAAGGTAGCGATGCCGATGCCGGAAGGAGTAATATTTCCATAAAAGTCAGTAGATGAACAACGTGCCCTGACGCCGCTCCACCTGGCACGAGTGTTGCGTTGGGTGGTGCGGGCATGTCGGGAGACGTGCAGCGAAACCGGGTGAAAGCTGTCGATTGATTTTTCGTGGAATAAACCGCATATAGAAAGCGGGTAGCCGAGGCGCTATCCCAAATCAACAGATATGACCGCAACGTGGGACAAGAGGGGAGAGTTTTTGGACGACTGGCACATGGGCGTTGGGACGAGATTGAATGCAGACGGCCCTGGACTAGATCCGCGTCGATAGCGGGCGATGGGCACGATCTGTCGGGGGTTGCGAGCGTCGGGCGAGATAGGCGAGCTGGGGGACGAAAGGAGCGGTCGGGCAGAGGGCACAGCAGGCGCCGACGAGGACGGTGCCGGTGTGCCTCTGTTTTGGGCAGATGAGGATTTCCAGGTCCGGGCAGGTAGATCCTGGACGGGTTTCATCGCCTTGATAGTCGCTCGCGATGCTGTCCGGGCCCTGAGTTCTCCTGGGCGCTCAAGCGGGCGAGGCAGTGCGCCGGACAGTGCACGGCGAGCGCGACGGCAGCCAGACGGGCGAGCGAGCGGTGCAGCGCATACACCCAGCGACGGGCCTGCCAGCAGCGGACAGCGACCGGGCGGGGGCGGGTGGGCCATGTTTGGGCATTGATCAGATCTGCGGGGGCAAACAGGGGAAAATACGAGATTTGGGGCGTTGTCGGGCGGGGCCGATTGGAGCTGGTGAATCCTGCACTTGACCACCGCGAGCATGAGCCTTTCCAACTTTGGCGCTGGGCTCTATGCGATGTTTGACCATGAACGGTCCTATGCTGTGCAGCGCTCGCCGTATATCAGCTCGGAGCCCGCGCGGGGCAGCCCCCACCCGGAGATCGTGACCCACCCCGACGAGCCGTCCCCGTCTGCGACGAGCGCACCGATTGCGATCGACCGCCCGCACGCCTACACGCCCTCGTACCACGGCTCCCCACAGCCAGACACCCGCGCCTGGCAGCCGACCGCGCAGCTCGACTCTATGTACGAATCCGACTTTCTCGACGAGTACCAGCCCGACTTTGACCGCTCGCCGCTCTCCCACGCGTCGTCTGTGGGCCACCCCTCGCCGTACCTCGCCAGCGCCGAGGAATTCCTCTCCGCCGGCCTCTTTGGCGCCACCAGCCCCGCCTTCTTTGTCCAGCCCCCCACCCGCAACAACACCGTCCTCTCGCCGCCCCTCGGCTCGCTCGAGGCCTTCCGCTACTCGTTCCAGAAGCCCATCTCCCCCGAGTCCTCTGTCGGCGACGACTTCCTGACCGGCGACGACCTCCTGCTCGGCCACCGCTCCCGCACCCACTCGCGTGCCTCGTCCATCTCCTCGTCCCACACCCAGCACACCCAGGGCGTCTCCAACTCGCACTTTGGCACCGGTACTTCGGGCTCCCCTGCACTCGTCCCTGGCGAGATCAACGAGTTCTCGCCCCAGCTCACCGACTTCAACAACCTCCAGCTCGCGGACAACCAGTGGGGTGGCTTCCACATGCCCAACTCGGCGGCCTCGACATCCAACGGATCCGAGACTGGCTCCAACGTGCCTTCGCCGCACACCAAGCCCCAGAGCCCGCCGGCCCTGGTCATCCCCGGCGATCAGAGCAACGTCGCCTATGAGGCTACCGCCTCGCTCTTTGACGCGAGCCAGCCGGGTCTGGCCCCGCCCCAGCCGCCGTCGCTCGGGCTCATTCCCGCGACGCCCGTCACACCCCCCACGAACCAGCCAAAGTTCGGTTTCCAGGAGATCCTTCACCAGCAGGTCGCGCACAGGCGAGCGGCATGTGAGTCAACTATCCATTCTTCTCCGCGCGTCTCTTTGCTCCTTTCTCGTCCATATATCGCTTAAGCGCCCGTCTGATCGCTCAATTCCCGCCACTCGATTGTGCTGACACGTCCTTATATAGCGTCCCTGCTTTCCGGATCCCAGCCATCCGACACCAGTGGCTCACAGGCCCAATCACCTCCCAACCCCGACAACTCGCTCCAGCAATCCTCCTGGCCGCTCATCTCCCAAGATCTCGCCCAGCCCCCGATGCCCTCCATGTCCGACACGAGCATCTTCCCCAGCATTGGTGGCGCTCGCCCGGCCATCGGCGCGATCCCATCGGGTGCATCCAATCTCGGAGTCTACACCACCCGCACGCGCAGCCACAGCGATCCCCCATCCAGCCAGTGGGGTGCCGCCCTCCCCCCGGCCATCCGTCCGAGCCCGACCCACGGCCAGGGCAACGGCATCGGTCTGCCATCGATCAACGTACCGGGCGTTAACCCAAACATCCTCTCCAACGGTCGCCCCGATGTCGCCCTCTCCATGGGCAACTCTCTCTGGGACAGCACCGCGATCGATCCGATGCTTGGTGGCCTTGGCCCCCCAACCGGCCAGCGAGCCCGCTCGGTCGGCGATGGCAACAGCCGCCGAGGTCATATCCGAAACGTTCGGAGCGAAGACGTGTCGTCGTCCTTCCGCATCCCTGAGCTCAATGGCCAAAACGGACAGATGTACACTGTCGACGGCTCGCTTGCTCCACCGTCTATTGTCCCATCGAGTGCCCCGGCCGATGATGAGGGTGGCGTCGGGCCTAGGCGCCGAGGCCACGAACGGACCGGGAGCGGGTCCCATCGCACTAGCCCCTACCACAGCCCACACGCGAGCCCACGGATGCTGCCGGGCGACGACAACTCCAACTATGGTGGCTTTACCCTGAACAAGCCTGTCGAGCGGGTGCATGTTACGACTCCAGCCACGCGCGAGGCCAGCTCCAACCGACGCACCGCCCAAGCCAACTTCAAGTGTCCAGTGCCAGGATGTGGAAGCACGTTTACTAGGCACTTTAACCTCCGAGGTAAGTTCTCGCCAGTCAACCAAGCAAAGCCAAGTCTGACCCAAGTCTCAAGGGCACATTCGTTCTCACAACGAGGAGCGTCCGTTTAAATGCAAGTGGCCTGGGTGCGACAAGGGGTTTGCACGACAACACGATTGCAAGCGGCACGAGGCGCTCCACCTCAATATCAGGCCATACACCTGTGAAGGGTGCCAGAAAACATTTGCGCGCATGGACGCCCTGAACAGGCATTGTGAGTCGCGCATTCTGGGTCAAAACATGCCTGTTTTAGCTGACAACCTGTCGATAATGCAGTGCGATCCGAGGGTGGAACCGAGTGCCAGCGCGTCCAGAGCGAGTTGACCGAAGGCAATCCACAAGACGGTGGCGTTGTGCTATGATATCCCGCCTAGGGTCCTCCTGGTATCGATACCTTTCGTCTTCGAGGTTTTCAGCATGTGTTTATCAAAATATGAATACCTTGTCCTATTGCACAACAATCCTCATCTAATCTGGCCTTGCTCCACTCTATGTATGCTACTATTGAATGCTCCTCTGGCTCTGTTCTCATCTCTGTTTGCGGCCAGTGTCCGGACATTGACTTTTTTCCATTATCATGGCCTGGCCGCTCACACTTTTTGTTATCTGTCCCATGTCCTTGTAGGTGTTTTGTTTATGTATTATTGGGTAGCTGGTCAATTTTACTTGTGAATTCATCCATCGTGTGTATCATATTTTCGGAGTGACTGTAATAATGCTACTTTTGGCCAGTTGGATCTTATCAGTCTCTGATGGCGTGATGATGCGTTATCTTTCTCGCCCGGCCATCACCCTCACTGAGACCAGCGTTCTCAAGTCGACTCGTCCGTGCTCGCTCTCGGACTGTTTAGTGTGCAGATGAGATTCTAGGCTGAGAGTGTTGGCGAGAAGATAGACCATGGCACTCTCACAGCACTTGGCTGTGGGGGTCAGAGCAGGCTGGAGACAGGGCGCACAACTTCGGGTGGGTAAATCCAGGTGTCCGTTTTAGCTAAAACGTATATTTAAATCTTGGCCCTCAGTCAAGATGTCCGATTGTGCTACCCCGATGGACATCCCTGACACGACAAACCACACTCCGACCCTCGATTCATCACACGTTTGGCAGATCATTCCGGCACCTTGCGTCATCCAACGAACCTCAGCATGCGCCTCCTACAACGGCTACCGCTCCGTCCAAGCCTTCTCCTGCCGATGCAAAATCCCCTTCACAGCCGAATTCGGGCGCAGGCGACACGGTCGTTCACATTTCCCAGGCCGAACAACGTCGTGTCGACTGGCAGATTGTCAAAAAACTGATCGTAAACGTGTGGCCGCAGGGCGAGATTGGGATCAAGACGCGCGTAGTACTCGCGTTGTCTTTATTATTGGCCGGCAAGGTTCGTTACGAGTCTGATGCGAGTCGTGTGTGTGTGTGGTATTGACGGGGTTTGGTAGGTCTTGAATGTTCAAGTCCCATATTTCTTTAAACAGATCGTGGACTCGTTTAATATTGAGATGACGGCGGATTCGACCGTATGGGTCGTTGGAGGGTCTGTTATTGCTGGATGTAAGTCTAGGTCTGGTTTATCTAAGCTGACTACGGTTTAACGGCTGTGACAGATGGCCTCGCAAGAATATCTGCAACTGTATTTTCGGAATTACGCAACGCAATCTTTGCAAACGTTGCTCAACGCGCTATTCGGCGTGTCGCCCGCGAAACATTTGACCACCTCTTGCACCTCGATCTCAAGTTTCATTTGACTAGGCAGACCGGTGGATTGACAAGAGCAATTGATCGGGGTACCAAGTACGTCGTTTGGACAGTCGAGACGTTCAAACAGATTGATGAGACCATGCTAGGGGTGTGACGTTTTTGTTGTCTTCAATCATATTCCACATTGTCCCGACCGCATTAGAAATTAGTATGGTGTGCGGGATTCTTGTAAGTGATCCTCGTTTGGGTTGGCAGCTATCCTAAGACTTGAACTAGACTTGGAAATTCGGTTCGGACTTTGCGCTTGTCACCTTGGTCACGATGGCTGCATATACCTGGTTTACTGTGCGGACCACAGCTTGGAGGTAGGCTGTGTTTAGACTTTTGTCACTTTTGTACTTATACTGCTACAGGACTCGATTCCGGCGTGAAGCTAACCAAGCTGATAACCGGGCGGCATCCACAGCGGTAGATTCGTTGATCAACTACGAGGCCGTCAAGGTACGCCCCAACGGACCGAACAACTCTTGCCGCACTGACATTCAGCGCCTTTCAGCATTTTAACAACGAGAAGCATGAGATTGGGCAATATGACAAACACCTTGCGGCCTATGAGTCTTCATCCTTGAAGATCGCTACCTCTTTGGCGTACCTAAACTCCGGACAAAACGTGATATTCTCGAGTGCTTTGACCATGATGATGTTCCTCGCTGCCCAAGGGGTCGTCAAAGGTTGGTCTTGTCTTATAGCTCTCACCCAATCAAGATTGAAGTTCAAAATATAGGCACAATGACCGTCGGAGACCTTGTCATGATAAATCAACTGGTATTCCAATTATCCCTGCCGTTGAATTTCTTGGGGACCGTCTATCGTGAACTCAGGCAAAGTCTTTTAGACATGGAAGTGTTGTTCAATTTGACAAATAACAAGCGTGTTTCGGTGGGTTCTACCAGCTCAATTTTGCCTCCGTATCCGACTCAACATTATTGAAGGACGTACCCGGGGCCAAACCACTAGAATTCAAAGGCGGTTCAATCCGTTTTGAGAACGTCAAATTTAGCTACCACCCCGATCGACCGATCTTCCGAGACATCTCATTCACTGTCCCCGCTGGCAAAAAAGTTGCCATCGTTGGACCATCAGGATGCGGCAAATCCACGGTCTTGAGACTTCTCTACCGGTTCTATGACGCGGACTCGGGGCGAATCTTCATCGATGACCAGGACATCACCCAGGTCCAACTGGAGTCCTTGCGCTCAAAGGTCGGAGTTGTTCCGCAGGATACCCCCCTGTTCCATGCGGATATTTTACACAATATTCGATACGGCCGCTTGGACGCGACGGACGAAGAAGTGAGGGAGGCTGCACGCAAAGCAAATGTGCATGACACGATCATGCGCCTCCCCCACAAGTATGCGACCAAGGTCGGTGAGCGTGGGCTGATGGTGTCTGGAGGAGAGAAGCAGAGACTGGCTGTGGCAAGAGTAATGCTAAAGGATCCGCCTATTTTATTCTTTGATGAAGCGGTGAGTACATGCTTGCCAGCTTTCCGAGCTACATATGTCTCATGCGCAGGGTTGCAGACCTCAGCACTAGACAGTCAGACCGAGGTTGATTTGATGCGAAATATCAACTCGACTTTGCTGGACCGACAGCGCACTAGTATTTTTATTGCCCATAGACTACGAACGGTCGTAGAAGCTGGTAAGCTTGTGCTCCAACAAGGCCTCGATCAAATCTTAGTGGCCGATTTTAGATTTGATCATCGTGCTCAAAGATGGTAAGGTATATGAACAAGGAACTCACGAGTCGCTCATGCGTCTTGGTGGACTCTACCGAGACATGTGGATTGCCCAGGCGGAGGCCCCTAGTCTTTCGAAAGAGGCCGAGAGAATAGTGGAAGATGACGCTCAGGTGACTATGCCCACACAAAACTAAGGATTGATCTATAGAATGCTATGTTTTTGTGGTGTGCGTTCTAATACAACTGTTTCGGTTTTGGATCCGTCGAGAATATCACAGGGGGCTCATAAATCTAAATTGTTTGCTCATAAACTGGCCTTTCCCCTCGACTCGAAGGGTAACGCTAGGGCCAAGACACCCGCGAACAAGAACAATGCTCCAGCCACAAAGATAGGTACTGACGTCTACTCAAGATGTAAGTGGAACGTTTTCCAAATTCGAACCTCGAATACCTACCGTAAGATCCGCATACAATGCGATAATCGGTGACATCACACCAAAAATACGGTTTGCAGACGAAGCCAGGCCGTTTCCAGTTCCACGAACCTTAGTCGGGAAGAGTTCTGGGGTAACGGTGTAGAGGGTCGCCCACATTACCTAAATATAGAGTCAATTGGGCGGCAACGTAAAGAAATTCACTGAGACGAACGTTACTCGAAAAGCTATATCCGCAATTCCAGCCTAGAAGCGCATTTGACGTCCGTGCGGTGGTGCTTGCGAATAAGAAAACTCCCGATAGTACTGCATCACAAACACGTTGTCAGTGCTGGGAGCGATCTTGGGCGAATCCAGAGCTCACTAGTAAAAACTGAGAGTGTTCCTTTGCGACCCACACGTGGAATCTCCACTGCCCAACCCCCAAACGGAGCCGCTGCCATTGCCACTACGCTAATAATGACGTTGTTTCGATAGGTGATGTAAACTGAGCCGTCTCCATATGCTTGGCCGCGTGTGGCAAGATAGTAAGGTATGAACGCATTGTAAAGTGGAACGGCTAGTCCAATAATAGCTAAATTCGATCGGGTTAGTATCGCACACAACGGAATCCGCGAGAACACGTACCCCAGAGCGATATAATCATGGAGGTTGAAATTGCCAACTTGCGTGTGGCAAACAACATGCGGATGGAGCCCTTGTCGTATGTTTGCAGATTCCTGCGAAGTGCACCCAGTGCAGATGTGTCCATGTCTCTTGGACGCAGCGAGGCTCGGTCATCCTCGCGCTTGGTGCGGGTTGAATCGTCACGAGGCAGGCCAGCATCCTCGAGTTGGTCGAGGGATAAATCAGAGCTGCGCCCGTTGTACTTGGCGACAGCATGAACAACATCGACAGCCTCTCGAAGTCGCCCACGACCCATTAGATATTTTGGAGATTCGTATAGCGTGAAGAAGAAAAAGCGAATAATCCAGAGCACAATCATGAGGCCACCCATTAGAATCAAATAGTACCTCCACCCCTGATTCGCCAGTGTCATTTGAGCCAGCCAAAAGTGCAAGAAATCACCCACCATATTTTCCGAACGAGTGCATACGGTGGCTCCAGTGGGACAAGATAGATTGGGGAGCATGGCCCACGCTACAAGGCTGGCAATCAAGACGCCAAATGCGCTCCAAATGGCCAATACGGTAAGCAGAAACTGGTGACTTGCTGGCAGGAATTCGAGGAAAATTGCACTATCGACGGGAAAGTTACCACCAACCTATGGAAAGTTGAGAAACAGCTGGCGGTTAGGAAATCAACCTACTCACTCCCACACTCCATAGCGCAGCGAATATTGCCAAAGCGGTAAAGTTGGGGGATGCGGCTGCGACCATAGCAAAGATGCCAATGATGGCAAGAGTAATATTAAAGGATACTCTTTAGTATAGGGTGAGAATTGAACCAAAAAATTAAGCTAGTGTAACATACTTTCGTCCCCAAACGTCACTCCCGGCACTCCAGCCCATGGCACCAACCAACAAGCCTATGTTCGTTCCAAGAGTCAAGAACGGACCTTGGATCTGAAATTCTTGGATGACTGGACCAAGAATGATCCCAGCGATTACAATCCACATGATATCGGCCAGCCACCCAAACCCGGTGACTACGAACAAGTGCCACTAGGTATTTGGTGTGAGAAGGCCTATGTTCAGAATGAGATATCGCTCCTACCTGGTATTTCCCCATGCCGATGCTCTGAATGGCATCGTTGAGCAGCTCCGCCTTGGCTTGGTATACTGGATCGATCGAGCCTTCTGGTAAAACGTCCTCAGTGATATGGCCATCGCGCCGAGTGTCAGAGGCCAAGGACTTTGTGGGCTCCATGGTGGGGGCAGAGTGGAAGACGGTGGGAATAGCCGGACTATTGAAGACAACAACCGGCTGATGCTTCGCCGAAACCGCCCAAACCTCACTAATCAGAAGTTCGCATAGTTGTTCGGGACCGGGCCCTCAGCGGCGAATGGAACATTTCTTGTTGCACGAGGGCCGTTCGTGGGGCGCTGCCTTCTGGTAAAGTTCATTGGAGCAGACGAACAGCCAAGAGCGGTAGTTGTGGTCGCATCACGTGCACGCTGATCGCAGAACTTGTACGTACGGTCAACTACCATGTGCGCGCTGCAGGTCTCTCGTGCCCTTGGCTCCCGCTTGCCTGCCAGACTTCTCCCAACCCTATCCAGCACGCTTGCACCTAGTGTTCGAGCATTTGCGAGCAAAACAGATACGCCGGTATGCTTCCGAATTAACAGACGAAAATGGCATCTCATTCCGGCTATCAGCTTCACAAGACAGGGCTTTACGATTTCCATGTTACCAATGAAGCAAAAATGGTGCCGTTTGCTGGATATTCCATGCCGCTCCAGTACGGGAGCGTTGGGCAAGGTGCGTACAACTGACTCTCAGTAGATTCATTCTAATCTTGAGCCCATAGTCGCGAGCCATAATCACGTTCGCACTCATGTGGGTCTTTTTGACGTTGGGCACATGGTCCAATCTTTGTAAGTTTGAATAGCCCGGGGCTCAATACACTCTGAATTAAACTCGGCTAGCATATCTGGGCCTTCAGCAACAGCTTTCCTCGAGTATCTCACTCCGTCATCCCTCGCGACCCTTCCAAACTTTGGCTCTACGTTGTCCGTCCTACTCAACTCGGGCGGAGGCATAATCGATGACACCATCATTTGTAAACACGCCGACGACGTGTATTACATAGTTACGAACGCTGGTAGACGTGACCGCGATCTCGCTTGGTTCAACGAGCAAATCGAGATCTGGAACCGAGAGGACGGAAAGGGCCGTGGAAAAGAGGTTCACATTCAAGTTCTAGACAACTGGGGGCTGATCGCTTTGCAAGGTGAGTCTACCGAGATCCGCCGAGAACATGTGCTCTGGACTGATCATAATCGTTCAAGGTCCCAAGTCAGCTGAGGTTTTGCAAAAGCTCACTTCGTACGACGTTCCTTCCCTCCTCTTCGGCCGCTCGGCCTACATGGATATTACCGGCATACAGTGTCACGTTGCACGTGGTGGATATACGGGCGAGGACGGGTTTGAGGTTTGTTATTCCCAAATAACCTAAGACAATTGATCCAACCATATGCAGATATCCATTCCACCAGAGCATACAATCAACGTAACCAAGCTCTTTGCTTCTCCTCCAGTTCAGTTGACCGGTCTCGGAGCACGGGATAGTTTACGACTTGAAGCCGGCATGTGTTTGTACGGTCATGATCTGGATGAGACAACGACGCCTGTTGAAGCAGGACTCAGTTGGGTCATTGGTAAGGTCGATCCATTAACATGTTTCGCATTAACTGACATCATATAGGTAAATCCCGTCGGGAGCACGGTGGCTTTATCGGGTCTGATACTGTCCTCAAACAGCTCAAAGAGGGACCCCCTCGTCGAAGAGTCGGGTTTGTCATCTCCGAGGCTCCAGCGCGAGGTATGGCCAAGATGTGTTTCTATTACGACCGCAACGTTAACCCGATATCTGTTTGACCAGAGGGTGCGAAAGTGTATGCAGCTGATTCTCCCGAAACCCAGATTGGAGTTGTTACTTCGGGAATCCCATCCCCAACTGTTGGAACGAATATTGCCATGGGATACATCAAAAACGGGTACCACAAAAAGGGCACAAAGGTTTTGATTGACGTCAGGAAAAAGCTACGCGAGGCAGAGGTAAAAGGGATGCCATTTGTACCGACAAAATACTGGAAGGGGGTGACGCCTGCATAATCGATGTCAACTGAAGATCAAATAGAATTTCAACACTGTATCCATATCTACTGTGTCGTTTCAACACGATGCATGCCTTTCTTGCTTCTGCCACACGCATGTACAAGATTATGAAGTTTGCGAGTTTGTATGCTATTCCACTCGGGGCTTCTTATTAACGTACTCGGCACTTGTTAGACCGCTCTGTTTCTGGCTTGGCAATATATCGAAAGGCAAACAAAATCAAACATCGCCTACTTGATCGTTCCAACTACCATGTCAGACCCCGCTCCCAAAAGACTCATTTTTCGAGACGCAACAGAGGCGGACCTCCCGTTCAGTAAGATTGTCCCTAAAAGTTCTTTAGGCCAGATATTCAGTCTGTTCTCAAAGTGAACGAGGTTTACAATTGGAACATCATCAACTCTGTGGGGTTGTTTTTTACGTCCCCAGTAACTGACCAGTTTAGACTCGAGTGGTTCCGGAGTCTAAAGACAGGAAATATCAAGGGTGAATCATACCCGTGCTTGCTTGGATTAACAAGAGACCCAGACGGTCAAGAGGCCAAGTTTGGATACGTGTGTTACCTCCCTTGGATTTCAGGAGAAGAATTTGAGCTGTAAGTCATGCTTCGCCGTTAGTTTATTATTCAACTAATATTTATCGAATCGAATGTAGAGTTGTAGAAATATCGTTGTACATCGCTCAAGATTATACAGGGCGTGGATTAGGCGCTGAGTTATTGGCGGCCATTTTAGCCCATCCCTCAACAAGGCGGCTACGTGGTATCGTTGGTCAGTCTCTAGCTTAAAATTTCTCATTTTGCGCTGATCATTAGCTCCTACCAGCTACAATCACCACAGAAAACCGTCCGTCTAGCAAATTCTTCGCTAAACATGGATTCACTTACTCCGGGCAGTAAGCAGACCAAACTCATTTGTTTAGCCAAATTAGCTGAGTTACGATAGACTAGATAATGTTGGATACAAGTTTGAACGATGGCTGGACGTCGCATACTATACTCTATATCTTCCCGAAGTGCCCTCAGTACCCGAAGCTCGGCTCGAGCACGAAAGCCCACACAGAACTGCGGCGACTAGGTTGGTTGTGATTGGGGATCACACAAGCTCAATTAAGTCCGCTTCATACCACCACCCGACAGCAGCGATCAGCTGTAGAGATATCAAGACGGACGACCTACCCGAAAGTATGGTTCTAGGCTTTTTCCATCTCAACTAACAACATTTATCTGGCATTAGTCAACAGAATCCATAACGGACAGAGACAGTACATCACTCTAAACTCTTTTGGAGAAGCTACCAACATGGAACAACGCCATACATGGTACAAACGCCTTGGTAGCAGACCAAACCTTTTGTGCCCGGCCATCCTGGCTGAAACTGAAGCATCAAGCAGGATAGCAGGGTATGCTTATCTTAAGCCGCTCTCTGCAGACGGCAGACCCGCATACGACTTGTAGGGCAAGGATTTGACCGTGGGATGTGGTCAGTTTGTTGATCAACCATGGACAATTGTAGCTCTGTAGGACTTCACTTGGCTTCCAGCAGCCAGACCGCGACCAACAAGCTGATTGCTACGATCCTTTCGCACACACAAACCAAAGGATTCAGGTTAATAACAGCCGGTAGGTTCTGTAGAATCGTCGACAAACTTCGCAACTGATGGTAGAATCTACGAAGCTGTGTCTGGATCCGACCTGTCTATTCAACAAGATCTTATATCTCACGGATTTAGACAGTCAGTCACGTACGTTTGTATGGCTTTTGTGACAAATCGAGTCTTTAAAAGTTTATTCGTCCTTAGGTGGTATCAACTCATGCAACGCGGGGGGGCCTATGAGGACGTTTTGCTTTTCAGTATTGACCTAAAGGGGGTTCAACAAGTAGAATTATCGCTCTGATGTTCAATTTATGGAATATATGCGTGGTTGTTTGACCTCTTTGTGTACACGCTGGTCACGGCATGTACAACCAAAATGAATTGGATTTCACAGATTTCACAGACCGAAGTACCCGAGCCACTCAAATAACGGATTCTGACGTTCGCACTGACTCCACTTGTTTCTCTAGGCCTCTGACTCGATAGCCCACATAGGTAAGCAGGACCAAATATCGCATAGCCCCTGATTACACCCACCATGGCAAATACAGACCACAAAGATGTGAATGTTCGAGATGCAACAGAATCTGACCTGCAATTTAGTAGGGTGTTTACCTTATTCCACCCCGATAGCATATTGATGGACATTACCTCAGTGAACGAAGTCTATAACTGGAACATAATAAATACCACTGGGATACTATACACATCTCCTCTCACCGACGAGTACAGGCTCGGGTGGTTCCGAGGCCTCAAGAGCAAAAGCATCAAAGGCGAGCCATACCCTTGCTTAATTGGGCTTGTCAAGGAGTCGGATGGCAGATTCGCTAAGTTTGGATACGTGTGCTACCTACCGTGGGGTGTAGAAGGAGAAGAATTTGAACAGTAGGTTCCATCTATACTGTTTTTAAGACAGTTGAGTTCACCACTCAAACATCAAATAGCGTAGCTAAAATATCCATCTATGTCGCCCAAGCGTATACTGGACTCGGACTTGGTAAACGCTTGTTGGCCACTATACTGAGTCATCAATCCACAAAGAAACTACGTGGTCTTGTTGGTTAGTTCCTACGTCCGTTACTGCAGCGAATACCTATAGCATTTTTAGCCGTCATAACCTCTGAAAATGATTTCTATTAGCTTCTTCTCCAAACACGGGTTCACTTGCTCCGGGCAGTAAGTCTAGCGAGTATTTAGCACTCGCTGGTCAAATACGCCCTCGCCTTTCCATAGACTGAACAACGTGGGCTACAAATTCGAACGATGGGTCAATATTGGGTATTATACACTATATCTACCGGACGGGTCCATGTCAGACAATACGGGGTTGGAGCAAAGAAAGTAGGTTTTATTACCACATGGGTCGACGTAGCTAATAGAGAGCGCATGCAGTCCACCAGACCTTGGTGTAGACGATGCTGTAGCCGCCGGAACTATTTGCCGAGATATTCAGACTGATGACTTGCTGGAAGGTGCGATACTTTATTTCTCCGAAAAAGACTGCCAACGAGTTAGTCATTCGGGAGCCAGTAAATGCCATTCATAACGCGAGGAGATACTACTTTAGTGCAAACTCGTTTGAGAAGATTACAAACATTCAAGAGAGGCGCTTGTGGTATGGGCACCTTAGCAATGAGTCAGACCTTCCGCGCCCGGCTATCCTCGCTGAGAAAGAGGGCAAGGTATCTGGGTATGCGTATTTAGCACCTATATCACAAAAGCCTGGGTTTCGGTTGTGAGTTAAGCCCCAGATCTGAATCTCGACTACTCACTTTAGTCTGTAGTTCTATGGGTATTCATCTGGCCGCATTTGATCAGTCAACTGCCAAGCAGCTAATAATCAAGATCCTTTCGCACCCGCTGGTCAAACGCTTTCGGACAGTGTCAATTTGTGAGCCCGTTGTGCAAGTGATTACTCCCAGCGTCTAAGATATTGCGAAAGCTATGGCTGGTTCTCAGCTGAATCCCTCGGAGATCCCGAGCACTCATCGCGATCCGTAGAATCCAGATCAGTCATGAGCCACACTCATGACCAATTTTGATTCTACGGATCGCCTAGCTCGCTCTTGAGCACTCGGGATCTCCGGCAGATTTGCCTGAGTTCTGAGTTATTTCTTAGAAACACTGTCGTAGCGCAAGGGTTCACCCAAGCAATCAGGTATTTATGCGGACGGTGCTAGCGATACGAGAAATTTAATTGTATCCGTCTCTAGATTGCATGACCTGATTCAATGGAACGGACAGCCCGAGGACATATTGATTTTTACTATTGACTTGTGCCAAATGTGACACTGCACGCCAGCCATTGTGAATATATGCACATCAGCATGATTCAGGATGAGCTCAACTTTTACTTGTAGTGAGCTGCATATCGCATAATCTCTTGTGCAAACCAGGATAATATAGCACCGTGAACGCTACTTTTTAAGATACACCCAAGTTGACTACCGTACCGCTTTGAACCTTACAAAACCACCCTGGAAGCATTCTCAAACAGGCTTTCAAAGGGCTTTACCTCATCACTCGAATCAATCTCTCGCAACGGTACGGCCGTCATCAAGAGCTCAATTTGTTTTGTAAAAAAACTGAGCGAGCAGCTAGACCCAATCAGCCTGGCAGAAGCAGGTAGGATTGGGCTCGAAAATACCCGCTGCATGATTATATGGGCGAAACTCGAATTCAGAGCGTCTTTTTAAGCGTGAAGAAGCAGATCAAGCCAAGATTTTATATCGTTGGGACTTGGGACTTCGAGTGATTACAGTGCTTGGTCCCAATGCACGAAATTTGCAGAGTTCCTCCGTAGTAAGTGAAAGGGCCGTTAAAAATGGATGAAATGAGCACCATATATATATCATTTTCGAACGGGAATACAAGGGAGGGATGTAGCTTGACGTGTGAGTTCAGAAAAGTACTCTGGATTTCCATATAAGGGCATGTAGCGCAGTTGGTAGCGCGCTCGCTTAGCAAAATCGCTTACGTAGTCGGGCTGCGAGAGGCCTCCGGTTCAAATCCGGACTTGTCCAGAGGGTTTCATAGTATCAACTAGATACTTTTTGCAAGGATTTGATGCGAGAAGAGTTGTGGCGAGTGAAGTGGCGCATCAGGCGCTGGGCGCCTATTTGAACACCTGGATGGCAAGTTTATAGCCGTTGATCTGGCAAGCGAGACCAATCTTGATGTGCGTGAAACGCTATTAGCAACGGAGACTTGATCTCGGGGACGACCCGCTCTGCATCACGCGCTCTATCACTTGTTGTACGAGAGCCGAGCAGCTGCATTCCTGCCTGACCTGTGAATACAGCTCGATTCGTAGGAGCCTCGATAAGTTTATATAGAAACACGTTTTTAACCGGTTTTGTCTGTCCTACTCCATTCATTTGGGCTTTGAACACCTTTAAAAGCATGTGTAATGAACTCCCACACCAATAATAAAATGATCGAAATTAAATATACACAACCCGGGATGCTCCGTGATAAAGATAGCCCCGCACGGCAATCTGAGCCCGCCGCCTCGACCCAGGTGCAAATGAGCCGGTTCCGGTGAAGACATGCCCACGCTGGGATCTCGTGTCGGCGTGCGGGACGGTAGCGCCGAGGTCTAAAAGTGTGTTTGCGCTTGGCGGCGAGTCATGTGCACCGGGCGATTGCGGCGCGACGTTGGCGAGTGTGGGCGAAGTGGTGGAGAAGACTCGAGCGCCGCGGAGAGCACGCCAAGGAGCAGAAGCGGGTGTTAGTCAGAGCAGATAACCGGGACGAGACGGGACGCGATGACGGGCACACCCGGCCCATGCACACGGAGCGAGGCGGGATGCACAGCGACGGTGCGGGGCCCCAGAGCAGCATCCACAGACGTCGGGGGGCGCGCGAGCAGAGGATCCGTCGGCTGAGCAGCGAGAAAAAAAGCGAGCTAAATAAGGCGCACGTGCGGGCCATCGAAGACTTGCTTTCAACTCTGACCAGCAAAACCGACGCCGGCCGCACCCGAGCGGCTTAACGGTCGTAATCTCTGCAGACGACGATTCCGCAATGTCGCTGCTCGAACAGGCCCGCCACCGCCGCGACCAGGAGCACCGCGCACCGCTCCCGCCACTCCACCCGCCGCTCCCCTCGATCCACACCTTTGCACCGCTCCCCGCCCCCGTCGCCCGGCCTGCCGCGTTTGCCGTCACCCATCGCACCCAGGACGGCCACCAGGCATACGACTACGGCGATCTCCACGAGACCGCTAGCGGCGGCGGATACAGCTATTATTCCAGCTCCCAGACTCCGGCCCCGCGCGACCCCATGTTCCGGTGTGTGCAGTGTATATACTACATGTGTGTATGTGTGCTGATGGCGTGCAGGCCCCGCCCCTCGTTCCCGATCACCATTGCTCCGGCGCAAAATCACCCCCCGCCGAGACCACATCCGCCCCCGAGCCGCAAGTTCGTGCACCCGCCGGCGACCTATGTCCCTCCGGCACACCCACACTCGCACCATCTGCACTCGATCCCTCCGCGCGACAAGTCTACGCGCACACTCATCCTCGACCATCTCCTATGGATGCATGCCCGCGCTCGCTTTGGCGCTGCTCGCGGCGAACTCGGCGTCGGTACCCGGCCACACCTCGATGCGAAGGATGCCTGTCTCGAGACGCTCGAGGATCATGGCGTAATGGGTCTCGGACTGTTTGAAGAACCGCTCGACAAGCTTTCCTACTCGTCCCGTGCTCCCGCCCCTGTCGAGTCAGATCCAGATGCGCTTTCCCTCGGCCCGCCCGACCTAGCGCTCGCATCGGCATACCGGGCAAAGGCTACTGGGCTCGAAAAGGTTTTGACGGCTATGCTCGATCAGACACCGCTCCCGGAGCCGACTCCAGACGCCGACGACGACATGGTCATCGACAGCGGGCTCAGCACCAGCCCAAGCAGTTCCCGAAGTAAGTCCACCCGTCTCGCGAGTTGTTCCGAGCTTGACCGCTATTCGCCACAGGTGTGATTCCCTCGGCTTCCCAAAAGCTCCCAAACTCTGTTCGCCTTCGCCTCGCGCTCTCGCTACTCGTCAATGAGCTATTCTCGCCAGAGCCAGAGCCTGCACCCGGCCCCGCCCAGTCAACATCTACCCCACCCGCGCTTCTTTCGCTTTCGCAGCTTGCTTCTCCGCCTCCTCCCTCCCTCTGTCCGCCTTCTCCCCCGGTTACGACGCTTCCTTCATTTCATCAACTTACATCGGGCCCGCCCCCGCATCCACAGAGCATATTTCAGACGATACCCCGCGGACAAGGTCTCGAAGGGCCTTGGATATACCCCCGCTCTGGCGTAACCGCGCCCCCAACATCCCATTCGAGCATATTTAGAGATGGCGTAATTGACGATTTATATGGCCAGCAGGTCGGGCGCTGTGTTCGACACCTCTCTCGAACGTGTCAAACTCCAGCATGTGCATACATCCCAGCTCCAGGCACTAGCGCCAGCAGCACTAGTCGGCCAGCAATGATCCTAGGTGTTCAGCCCGGCCGAACGAGCACGATTGGCGCTGGCCTCGGCCGGTCGGGCGGACCTCCCCTTCGGCTTCCTCGGTCTGCAAACTCCGGGATGAGCATGAGTACGATGCGAATCAGCCCACCGAGTGTTGGACTAGGCATTTCGGGGACTGGTATCGGGTCGGGCATGGATGCTGTTGCAGGAGGTCGCCTTACCGCTCTCATTTCCCGGTTCTTGCGTCTATCGGCGCTGGTCGCGATTGAACTTGGGCGTGAAGCCCGAGGGGAGGAAGACGGGTTCAAGAGTTCGTATGCCAGATCGGCAATGAGCCCTCCTCCAGTCAAGATCCCCAACACGAACCCGTATTTGCCTACTACCTCGAGCGGATCGAGTACGGATGGCTCGGATGACGAGGCTGGGCCGCTAAAGAACGGAGAGAAGAAGCGAAGCAAGGTCGGGTCATTCTCGATCGCGTCCGGGCGGCCGATCGCAGGCTCGTTGCGTGCTGGCGTGTTGAAGCCCCGTGCGTCCTCGACCAACTTTCGAGCAGCTTCAGCCAACGGTCGAACAACGCCAACACCGGCTCAAGGGCCAGTCGATCAGCGCTCGTCGGCGTCCAATTTGTCGCTCCACGCGCGCCCAACACGCATCTGGTACGCGCTTTTATGCGGTCTCGTCACGCGGGCGTGTTTAGAGGGATATCTAATGCGTGGGTGGCGGGGGACGATGGGAGCCGAGGTGCTGTTCAGATTGGGTGTTCGGCCCGAGGACGGACCGGTGGGTTCGACTGGTACAGATATCCCAAGTAACAGTAGTAGTGCTCGTCCAACCGGATCCGGCAGTCGAACGTTGAGCTCAGCCGATGAACGCGAACTCGCAATGTACGAAGAGCGTGAAAGGACGCTGGCATCCATATATGACCCTGACGAGATGCCCACGCTTGCTGAAGCCGGACGAATACTGTTTAACCGGGACGTGGGCGGAGAGGAAGAGGACGAGTGGGAGCGCGAGGTTCGGGACCGGCTGGTCGAGGTGGGTTCCCCAGTTGCCGCCGGCATTATAATATGACACTGACCAGGCTTCTGTTTTGTCCCTTGTTCTCGTGGGCTCGTCCCGGCGGACTTGCAAAACCTTGACGTTACTGATCACCCTGGCCCCTATCCGTGATGGGCCGGTCTCCGACCCCTGGCTCCACCGGTCTGCTACCCGTTACGTCCGTGTCATGGCTCGATAACGGTTTGATCGCTTGGATCTTGTCCTCTACGCGTGTTGCCCACACTGCAACGTTTCCTTCGACTTGGAACATTCCTGTTGCCCTGAAACAGTTTATGAGCGTACCCCACGACGCGCCAGGGCTCGGTGCACATCTCGAGGCAATCGCAGATCGGTATCCGGCCGAACCAGTTGAACGTGCCGCTCTCCGATTCTGTGAGTCGGTCGCGCGATGGCGTGGGAAGCCTGAGCTCGAGACAGTATGTAGTTTCAGATGTATTTCGAAAGACGTCACTGACGACAAGGTATAGTACAAGAAATCGGCCAATGGGCCCGCATCTTCACCTGGCCCGTCGATTCCAATTGACCAGCTGATCAACATCCCTCCAAGTGCGACACCAAAACCGCCCATTGAGCGGTACTTTCACCTGCCCACGCTCCCCACGCCTTCACGATCCACACCGACACCGACGAATTCGAAGCGGCCACGCGCCCACGATGAGCACGGGGCGGGTGATCGAGAAGCAAAGAAGGTCAACGTTGCATCAGGCTCAGGCCTTGGGTATGTCGAGGAAGAGGAGTGGGTCGGTCCGTACGGTCTCTGAGGTGTTTGTTTATGGGTTTGGATTTGTGGTTTTATGGGTAGTTTCTGTGTAAAGGTTGCGCCTTTTGGGATCTTTTTTGTTTGACATGATTCTTGCTTGCTGTGCTTAGTATGTTATGTATCCATGAGATCAATGAAGCCCAATACATTTATTCCGAATTTGTATTTCTTGATACTGTACAAGGTAAGATGAAACGGTACAAAAAAAAAAAGAAAGGACAGTCACAGTTAGAAACACATGAAAGATCACGAATAGTCCCAAATAACCCATATAAAAAATCAATTAGTGAAAATTCCATTCTTTAGACACTATCTGTAGGCATTGTTCTTCGTGGTTCAAGGGTATGAGCAGGTGGAAGGGGTGACACCGGCGGAGCATCCGCGAGTTCTATATCCACGCTCCTCCGCTGCTTCTTGGCGTCATCTTCCACATCGCTCAACTCGCATTCGCTATCCTCGACAACCTCGAATCGGAGGGTATGTCCCGACTTGGTTTGACCCGTAGGTGTGCCTGGAGACGGCATTCCAGTCGTCGAGTGGGTAATTTCTCGCATGACGAGAACTCCATCGCGCATGTCACCTGCACTCCCACCAGAACCAGAGCCAGATCCAAAGCCTTGGTTGCGACCGGTAGGAGCGATACTCCCGAATGTACTAATCGCCCCAGCACCCTTTTCACGCAGCTTTTCTGCGCGCGCTTGACGGCGAGCGCCAAAGCCGAGTACGTTTGGTCGGGTCGATATGAACATGACCACGTTGACGAGACCAGAAAGGCCAAAAATGCAAAGGACGATTGCTGTCGCCGTGAACGGTGTGTTGGCTGCGGTACGAGTAAGATCGGGAGGTGCAGATGGGTCAAATGTTGTCCATCTCGCGATAGAGAGAGGAAGAACGAGCCCCGTATATGCGGCGGGATAACTATTTCGAGACATGAGATAAGTAAGCGCTCTCTTCGTGGGCGGCCATCAGAAGCTTACTAGAGAAGCTTGAGGGCGTCGCTTGTTTCCTGTTTGATAACCAACCGCCCACTGCTGGTTGACATGGCCTGCAATCGTACTCCATTCGGACCAGTCACATAGGACATATCTTGAGACTTTGCGCGTCTAAAATGGAACCGAATCCGAGTCCAGCGTCTCGGGTCGACGGAAATGAATCCGCGCAAACGAAGGAAGAGAATCCCATAGAGCACGATAGAAATGAGTGCAGTAGACCTGTTGTGATGTGTGAGCACAAGGTGTTTTAATTCGGGCAAACCTTCACGGAACTCACCAGAGCCAGAGATATTCAAACAATATGCGTTCGATCATGTAACCTTGACCGATCCAGCACCAAAACCTAGAAAGGTAATCAGTACCATGTGTACGCAGGTACGGGTAATGCTTACGGGGTGGGAACATAAAAATCTTCGAGAGCAATATCGGTGCCGTGCTTGCTATCTGATTTGCCTTGGTTAACCGCGAAGCCTAAGATATCGGTTAGCTAGGCTCAAGATAATAGCGAATACGGGTACTGACCAACCGAGACACAGAGCCCAAGGTACAGCCAAATAAGACCAATCACAGTCCCCCAGATACGAGCGCCTTTTGCTCCCGTAGGCGGATGCCAACTAAAGAAGATGACTACAAACGTATGGACAGATATAGCGAGTGTACTGCGGCGCATGGTCAGCTGGGGAAGATGCGGTGTAGTCAAAACATACCTCATGGCGACACCCGATTCGCCCAAGATCTGGATGATCCCTTGCGCGCGACAGAGTGCACCGCAGTAGCATTGAGAACCCCGGATCCACTCAATGTTCACCATCGCCCCAAGGCCTAAGTTAAACTTGAGTGACACGTAAGGGCCAGGAAGCAGCGACCAACCTTGCAGGAGATCGGCGAACAGCAGGCTGAGCATGTAAAAGTCGACGTGTGTACGGAAGAAAGTGCTTGATCTGCGAGTAGGCCCGGCCAACTCGAGTCGTCGCAACTGGATGTGGTTTCGTACAGTATAGCCGAGCAGGACAATAACTGCTATGGACGAGAGAAATCCCGTGGCAGTAATTGCCTGATTCGAGACATGAAATCAGACAGCCGTGAATGACACAAATATCCAGACTTACCGACATCCCGATACGATGCTTCGGGAGTAGTTTGCTGTGACAGATTGCCTCCCTCAGCGCATTCGCCTGCTCGTCAGTAATGGATGGCGCCATGGTGGGGCGCGAGACAAGAGAGCTGGTGGCGAAGTGACCAGGGCGGGAGTGGGGGATTAAAGCTGCGAAGGCAGAGCAATTCGGTGGATGTACATGTACCTCTGGGCGATGCAGGTGAAAAAGGCTTCTTGATCTTCAGTCAGGCAACAGCGAGAGTATTGAATTAGCCGAGTTTCCCGTTCGAGCCAAGGCTTATCTCTCGAAACTAGTCGAAAGCACAAGAGGGAAACAGCCGAGCAGCAGTGATGCATGTCATTTGACATCACACTCGTGGAGCCATAGAAGATTGTGCCTAGGCAGGCGTCCAAACTGGAGCTCGTGGGCACATGTCGATACGTCCCAGATCGGCCAACGCCATAATCAAATGTCGATCAACTGTCTCTGGAAGGTCGAGAGGCGGGCTATTCCATGTCGGGCGCCCACGTGAAAGTGGGAATCACTGGGTGTAACACCAAATTACTCTGAACTACTGCATACCGGAAGGTCGTCTTGGCAGTTGTCCGGGAGCCAACGCCAGATTGAATATGTAATCCGATAAGAACGCAATTATCATGATCCACAAAATTCCTAAGGTTACCTCGGTGAGAGTTCAAATAGGAACGCACACGTACGACGAATGTATCGGCGAAGTGCACACCCCGGAGGACGTGCCGATGAAACTTGCCCAAATGGAACGGATGGCGGAAATGCTGCGGCTCGGAGTTTGGTGGCCACGGGATGAAAAAGCTAGCTTTGTGTGTGCACTCGATAGAGCCAGTCTATTTCGAGCGACAACGCGGAATGTGGTCGTGTGCCTGGTCTGGGCATTCTGGATGCGAGCCTGTGGTTGGTTGGCTCGAGTTGAGCGATTATTGCTGTTTAAAGTTTTTTTTCGAAAGACGTCAGAGTCTGTCAAGCGTTGGTGGGAGTGGCCGAGACGGATGCAGAACATATGTTTCAGCTGATCACATGACCTGGATCAGGCTGATCTGCTGATCGATCATAGAATGGATACAAGCTGTTGAAATCTGTGCGGCGGACAGACCCACAGCGCAGATGGTCCTGTCCCAGAACATACTAGCTCAGCTAATATACGAATAGGCTGGATACCGGTGGTTGGATTCCGGTAGTAGATAACGTCCGTACGATCAATCAAAATATATCGCTGAACTTCGAGCGCCGCCATGGTCAACAAACTTCACTCAGAGCCCGATGAGGGCTACAGTATCTGGATGCATTAAACGCTCGGGAGCACTTCGGAAAATCTCATCCAAGTGCCTGCTTTAGAGACTTGGGTGTTGGCATCAAGCAAATCGCATTTGTCATAGAATAAAGTAGCCAGATAAGCCTAACATAAGAATACTAGGAATACACCAGGTTGTGAACGAAGTATACGCAATGCCGCATGATAATTTAAGAGGAGACTTCTAACAAACTAATCCAAGTGAAGCATCGTGTCAACGGTGTTGTTGCGGTAGGCCTTGAGAAGCGGAACCAAGCTCGTGCCTCCAGTCCCCCGGACGGGCGCACTCTCCATGTTAGCATCCTTGACAAGCACCTTGCTCCGTGCTGGGTGAATCACGTACAGTGTGACGATTTTGATATGTGTGTCTCGGAAACGCTTGATCGCCCAAACACAATCGTTGTATGCGCGACGAACGGAGGAATCCTGGCAGGCGGCAACGCAAGGGCGTATGGTGCGATCGGCAAGGTGCAACAAGAAACGTTGGTGATTCCCAGGAATGTACTTTCGCATTCGCACGATAAATGAAGTATCGAGCTCCGGTTTGGGAACCAATTTGGCTACATCCCCGGAGCTGGAAGTAGGCAGCAATGTAGGCGAGGCTGCAGGTGATCGAGGTGGGGTGAGGAGATTCAGACTAGCCAGAGCTGCGACTACGGGCTTCTGTTGCGCAAGCGACATGGCATCATCGGCCTCCTCAGCCGGCGGCGTAGGGTAAGCCACCTCATCGAGCAAGAAACTTTGGAGCTCTTCCGAAATTTCCATAGAGGGCGAGGCTGGCGAAGAGGCCAGGTTCGGGTGACCAGAAACGGGGCAATTGGTTACAGAAGCCACGCCGGCGCCATCCCGAGAAGCAGGACACGCCCCAGTCCTTGGCGCAGTGTGCGGATCGTATGATGGATGAACTCGCATCCCCGTACAAGAAGGAGAGTATCGATTGTCCTTTTGGGGGTGTCCTATACCAAGAAAGACTAATTTATATTATGTCAGATTACGCAGTGTGAGGCAAACGTATTAGGACAAACCATCAAACGCGTGCATAAGGG
Organism: Ceratobasidium sp. AG-Ba; assembly: GCA_016906575.1. Lineage (NCBI taxonomy): Eukaryota > Fungi > Basidiomycota > Agaricomycetes > Cantharellales > Ceratobasidiaceae > Ceratobasidium > Ceratobasidium sp. AG-Ba. The sequence continues at coordinate 1,502,253 of CP059612.1, read as the reverse complement.
CGGCTTGGCCAGCAGAAGGCCCAGAGCACTGAAACTCGATCCCTTGACCATCGACGCCCTCATAGAACCATTTGGGAGAGCCCACTCCTTGATCTGTCCCACGAATCCACTATGTCTCGATTAGCCCCAATTCAGGCCAAAATGTCAATCAGAAGTACTTACTGGGCGGAACACCCAATAAAAGAATTGGTATCCACATGCATCCCGAACCGCCCACAAGATCTTGTTGAGATCATCTATCACGACGGACAGCCGAGAGAGCATATTTGCGAGGCGAAGTTCGTCAATAGGAATGCCGTTCTGAGCAGCCTCGCGGACCATCGCGATCGAGTCTCCCATAATCTGGATCGCCTCAAAACCTCGAACTTCAATACGAGCGGAGGTCAAGAAAAAGTGCTCTTCTTGGGAGTCCTTTGTGAACAGATCGCGAATACGGATATTGTCGACCGAGATGGGCTTCTTGGGATCGTCCAGGTAAAAGTTCCAGAGGACACAGTCGGCGTAAGTGAGCTGAAACAATAATGCGTCAGCCTGACCGTTTGATGAATGATCTAAGATCGCTTACGATAGGCGCGATATCGAGATGTCTCGAAATATCAACAAAAGGGATCGCAAGGCTGCGAGGAATTTCAATGGAAGATGGATCATCGTCGTCGCGAGGCGGCAAGGATTGAACATAGAACTGAACCAGAAATGCAAGGACGTGGTGGGCCCGTTGCGCCGCTCGCAGATCGGATTTAATACTATCTATGGGGATCACCTCCATCTATGCGCCATCATTATCCACTGAACCTCATTACAGAAGAGTAAAAAAGTCGCGCGTACCAGCTGAATCCCGTCCCTCCATGTTCGGCTTTGAACCTTCTCGTCATCGGTCGCCGGGGGGTCTTCACAATCGCCCGGCCGTTTTAGAACAGCCATGGCGTGCTGAAGGGCATCTTCCCAAGGGGAAAAAGGCGATGGGAGTCGACAGAGTGGTGCTTGCGAGGGTAAAAAACCAGTATCAGCGTCGAGCCCGAACTCGGCGCAGGCGAGTGCAGACATGTCAGGTGATGCCTTGGAAACGCGAAGGGGGGCGTCATTCAGGGGATCTGGCGTGGAGTTGAGTCCCAGACCTATCATACTCAGGAGCCGAACCAAAGAAGTCAGCGTCATCGCAAGGGAAGAGGTAAAATAAGTCAAATAGCAATTGGATAAATAACGGTGCAAACGCCCCGACGTTGGAGGGAAATGAAGCTATGATCTGACTAGGTGGGTGAGTGGGTTTTAAAAGAAACAAGATGTTGCATGGCGAGATATGGCGGCCGGGTAAATGCGCATAGATTCACTGTCCAAGACAATGAGACAAGACTGTCGGACTTGGAACCCCAACGCTAAATTCACCAGTCATTCCGGATAACCAGACCGGTCCTATTGTTCAAAGAACATTTTGATTAATGCCATGGCCAAAAAGTTGCGTCGCCCCACTTCAAATTTGGCGTTGAGTTGCGTCTAAAGGTCCAAGTGCTAAATGTGGACAATAGGTGCCTGCATATTGGAGAAAAGCAAGCTGGTCATCACTACATGTCTCACCTTCGGACCGTACCTGGAACCAATATCAAGGAACCCCATTACGCAACCGGAAAGTCGAGACATCCAAGTGAGCTAGGATTCGATTTGACCTACCTCAAGAAACAGAGCAAAGAGTGGACGAGTTAGACACGGCCGTGTCTCAGACGCAACTAGGGGCGCAATTTGCGAACTCGAGGAAGACAACAATAGTTGAGGTGGCACTGAATAGCTCTTCCTGGATGATCGATTGTTGTTTTTGCTATCACACGCCAACTCATTGAGGCAAGTGACGTAGCAATCGTGTGGAGTACAGAGATGGCGAAGAGAGCAGTCAGACAAGACAAGACTATGAGTTGGAGTACGACCGCTTAAGGTGTCGGTATTTGCTGAGAGAATAGAGAGCCAAGGTTTCTGCACCACGTCTCATGGTGAATTGCTAGCGATCGTTCCTTGATTGTCCGAGCGTACCATTCTTGACGTGCTCAGCAAGGTCAAGCATGCTATTGATTTTGACGGGATCTGTGAGATTTCGGTTTCCTAGTCCCTGGATTAGCACGAGCTTTGGGTGACTCCGAGATCCGAACTTCACTTTCGTATGCTCGACGTAACTTTCCGTTGAAGTCGTACCTACAAAAGGTCAAATAGCAAAATTGGTCAATAGTAGTGTGCTATTGACCTATGCATATACACACGACGGAACTGGGTATTCTCTGCCGAGACGGTGAAGCTACAATCTTGTTTAGTTAGTGACTCAGTCATAGTCTAGGCGAGGTGCGCACTTCCTTGTAGAGTCGAATGGCACGAAGCCGCTGTGCTTGAGTTACCATCCTGCTATAACAATTCAGACTTGGAGGCAGAAGCGTAGAGTATTTTTATTTAAATATTCCACCGAGCTCGGAATCAGGCTTTTACTTGGTTGTCACGGATGTGGTTGAGCTGATGAGCCTTGGGCGCTTGTGACATCAAATCTGTGATCAGATCGACTCGATCATCTCCTAACTTCACTCACAAGCAACCCTCAGAACACAGTATGGTAAGCTGGGTTCCACGCCACTTGGAGACCCCACTAATATATTTTATTATTTAGCCCAAAGAACGAAGAAAGCGGATCTCCCAAGCACATCAGTCGTCTGCAAAGATAGTGACCAGAATATTTGCCTTACCCGAGGAGGAGACAGAAAGGTTGATTCAGAACAAGGAATGCCAGGAAGCCTCGGTGAGTGTCTACATAGAGCATCAGCCCACCGTCTTACTGGACTAACGATACTGGTAGGCAAACGAACTATTTCGTGCAGCAACAAGCCAACCGGTCGTTAACCCCGTTATACCCGCACCAGCACAAACCAAGAAGGAGAAGAAACAACTCAAACACGAGCTACTTTTGCAACGTAGGATATTTATATGTTGATTCATATCAGTTTGAACTAAACTAAATCCGAAGGCTTGACTGCTGGAACATCCCCGTATTCAAAGTCTCATAACCGAAGATTAAAGCGAAAAGCTAAATCGAATCTATCGACCGACCTTGCCTCGGTGGAAAAGGCACTCCAAACCGTCGTCCCGAAGGTTTGTGTATCAGAACCCAAGCTTGACGATCAAGCTAGTGCCAAACCAGCCAAGGCCGTAGGGCTCATAGGAGAAGGCAAAGGCGCTACGCTCTCAAAAAAGCAGCGCCAAAAGGCATTGTGAGTATTGGATTTACTCGACTGTCAAGCATGCACACATGTCGTCATCGTGTCGTAGGGAACTCGAGCGGTTACGCCAGACAGTCATCGCGCAAAACCCCGATTTCAAAGGGAACCCGTTTGCAGCTATCCGAACTCATGCGCAAAACTCTTTACTTTCGCATGATAACGTGCAGAACACATCGTGATTCACCACACTTGTGCACGCCGATCTAAGCGCTTGCATAGAAACTTGCTCATTTTTGTATATTAGCACCTGCACTACTTGGTCGCTTGTAATTTGTGCATTCTCATGCTATAACCGAATGTCTCACACTGGTAATATGTTGGAGATGAAATCTTCTGGGGATGGGAGGAATAAGCGCCTACTTGTGACCTAATGTCACCTCCTCTATTGGCCGGAAAGGGTACCCGATGACCTCCGAAACGTGACTGCGTATTCTTCCGGTGATCTTAAAGTTCCCATCGGGCACAACTTCACATTACTTCTTCCCAACTTCCACAACCTCCCCTACCCTCCATTAATTTTACTTACTAGATATGCCTTACGCACCTGGTGAGCTGTTTCTCTGAGCATGTCACTGGCTTGCTTGACTGAATACTTGACCAGGTGACGCTTCGAAGGGGGCCAGCCTCTTCCAAAGCCGATGTAAGCAATGCCATACCCTTGAAGCCGGAGGCAGTCACGGAGTCGGCCCCAACCTGCATGGTAAGCATTAAAGTATTACGACTGTTGGTTGGGGCCTTGTTAAGATAGTGTCATAGGTGTGTTTGGCCGCAAGACTGGCCAAGCCAAAGATTACACCTACACCAAAGCCAACATCGAGAAGGGCATCACATGGGGCGAGGACACGCTCTTTGAATATCTTGCCAACCCCAAGAAATACATTCCTGGGACCAAAATGGCCTATGCAGGTCTGAAAAAGGATAAGGAGAGGAATGACCTCATCACTTACCTGAAGGAGGTTAGTAGTGATCCGTTTTTGCTGAGGGCTTGTGCTAACCTGTTCAACTCAGGCCACCAAATAGACGGTTCAAACGCCTTTTGGCACTCCACCCGCCTTTATATTAGTTGTAATGGAAGAGTTTTTATGATCATTATCCCCCCTCGCTTTCTTGCCTAGTTCACTGAGTCCCTTGCTATTCGCGGAGCACGTTCTGATTAGTGAGAGCCCATAATATATTACGGTAAGCTTTTGATACGGCGTGAGAACCTTCCACACGGATAAACGAAATAGTGCAAAGCCCTAACCACTGGCAACGGACACCTATGACAAAAGGACCAAAAGTGAGCACTGGACCAGCGCTTTCAGGCTATTTCCTCCATTTCGAGATCATCATCGTCTTCCTCGTCAGAGTCGGGGGCGATGATTGAAGGCCCAGCCATCACGGTTGAAGCCTCCTCTGGCGCTCCAAACTGCTGAGCGTATGATGGCTGCAGTGACCACGTATTTGTGTGTGGACCGGACTATGGTAGCAAATTAGATTGTTTGCAATGAGTGTGCTAGAAGTTCACTCTCACTTTATGCAACGTAGCAATATCCTCTAGTGTCTCCTTTAGATAATCCAAAGGTTGCTTCGTACGCTCTCTTAAAACCTTCATCGACCAATGCGATTGTGACCTGAAAAGCTTGAATAGCATATCCAAGAGTTCGTTCTTCGGAATACGAGCAGCGCGCTCGAATTGACCAGTTGCTGGTTTTGGCTTCTGTTTCTGCAAACTCAAATCGACACAAGCACCAGTATAATATATCAAAGGGACCCACGACCAAGTTTGAAAAGTTCCCAAGATGACCTGCACCACTGGCAATCTTCTTGATCTGAGAATTGCCGTCGTCTATTTGTATTAGTTGCCGTTTAGGCACATTGGCCTGAACAGTGCAGTTGGCTTAGTCGAATCCGTTTCCAAGAGAGAATAGTAACATTACCTCACGATTCCTTTCGTCAATGTTCCTGGTCCATTTCTGTGTCAATGTGGGCTGAACCTGCCATTGGTTGCCGACTGACGCCTCGTATTCTGTCGCAGACCGTGTCAGGTTGGTTGGTTAGATAAACCGAGGCTAATGAGCCTTACGCATATCAGGCTGAGAAGATGTTGGCTCGCTTATGACAAACATATTTTTGGGTTGCGCCGGGGATGATGACAGCGTGAATACAGCACCTCGAAGGTTCTCTTTGAGGCTGGGATCATCGGCGAGTATGAGGTGAATCACTGGCGGGTTTGTACTGTTGGAAGCCTTGATTTAGTTGTTCGAATCTATTCGGGCTTCCCAAACCCCCGAGTTGCAACTCACTCCTCGTATACACGTAAAGTGGCTAGATGCTTCCCTTCTTCGTCTACTTTTGTCCAAGCCTCCATCACGGTTCTAGGGACCTTGACAAGCCATACTGTGCCAGTGACCCCTCGCAAAACAAGATCCTCGTTGGGGCCGTCGTCGTCAGAGTCCGAGTTAGAGTCAAGATCAGAGGCACGGCCGCGAGGTGCGTCGTCGTAGTCCATGGTCGAACACGAGTTTTCCGCAAAACGTCAGAGAGCGAGCGAGAAATGTAGGGTTCGAGTGCGCGCTAGATTTACACAATCCCGAAACTCCAGGCGGTTGCGGCCAAGAGGGGAACAGCACGCTGGGAGCTAGCGCCAAGCTCACGTGATGTATAGAAAAGACCCTGGCCGGCGATCAGTGTGCCACGACAACTTTATTAATCGATCTATATTCGACCGATTGTTGCTCGAAGTGAGGTGTGGTTGTCGCGTGCATTCTCATGTCGCACACGGGGGAAGCGATCTCCTGACGACCACCGCATCCTCCCTCTCTGTCGCTGTCTGCCCGCTTGCCGTCGCTAGGCTCTCGCACTCGACCACACCGTTGTTGAGCATGTCCTGCTCTGGCCAGCACTCTACTCTTCTGCGGACAGGATTGAGCACGATAGCGTTCCGATAGTAGGCCAACATTACATCACTTTCCGGCCCACTGACTCATCTCTGATCCACAGTTCCCGGGCCAGTCCCATCGACTCTTCAGCCAGTAGTGGCCTCACATGGGAGAGCGCCCCAGCCATGTTTCCGGTATTCCACGCCTCACACCTGCCGATAACGGCCGTCCGTCGCGGGCCCGCAGTTATTCGTTTCCCTCTTCCCAGGCTGCGCAAATAGCGCAAGTCTCTTGCAACCTAGACCACCACGATACCGCCCATACCCATGATCAGCACCCCCCAGATTCGAACGAGGTACCTAATACACTTGGGACGCACGGCTCCCTTGTTCCATATCCACCCCGCGCCATAGTCCCGGTTCAGCCGCTCGACGTCTACCACGAGAGCGACCCCATCAATCAATACGTTGCGTCGGACCCGCGCTTTCGTGATAGCACCCTGGTGTTCCCGCGTATCCGTCCACAGTCGTCGTGGCCCTTTTGGAATCGACATCGAGTCGCGATCTTGACTGCGTTGGCGTCCGCTGTTGCCCTTGGTTTTGTTTTGGTAGCTATTATAGGCAGCATTGCGATTAAAGAGGAATAATTATAATTGATACATCTCCTTCCTATCCCGATAATCCAGTCCCTATAAACACAGTGTAGCCTTGAGTTGACAAATTGTTTCCCGTCAAGGGTGCGCAATAAAATATAGACAGGACTACCGATGCCTATTTAGTGTGATCGAGAACGTGTGCTATCGGTCGTCTGCTTCGTCGCTCTCTCCCTCCCCATCATCACCATCATCTTCTTCATCTCCGTCATCCTCCGGTGCCAGACCCGTTCCACCATCCCAGGCACGTTCCCAAGGCGAATCGCCGCCTAGGCCCGTCGCACGCATCTCCTGCACACGCGTCAACAGCTCCTGTCGAGAGGCTAGCAGATCCTTCAGGTGATCAATAGCTAAAATGAAGACCCCCCAGTTAGAGGTGAAATTTGACAGGGCTGAGAAACTTACTTTTAACAAGAACCACACTTTCGCTACGGGGGCCTGCACGGCCGTCTAAGCGTTCACCGTCTGTGGTAGAGGCCCGGCCGCGTGACCGCCTGCGTCTCCGACTGTCCCCATCAGCAGCCTGTTCGGCTTCATCGGCCTCGGCCGCAGCGATAGCCATGCGTAGGCTAGGGACCTGGTCACACAGCAAGGCATAACCTTTACGGATGGTGGCCCGGCGCTATAAACGCATGTTGATTAGCACGAGCAGCCTCCCAGATTTGAGATGCTCACCTTCTGTTCCGAGTGAATGTGGTTTTTCTTTTTCTGGTCCTTGGACAGCAGCTTGGGCTTCTCCCGAGGTGCTGAACCAGGAGCCGTTGAGTTGGTCAAATTAAATGTGTTCCTACTCCGAGCGAGCTTGGATAATGACGCATCGGGATGTCGAGACCCAAAGTTTAGAGCAAGGCTCGAGCCGGTCACGGTATTAGAGCTCGAGGCGGAACCAGGCGTAGCAGGCGAAGATCGCCGACGAAGATTTTGCAACGAAGATGAGGAAACAGAATCCGATTGCCGAATGATATTAGGAGGCGAAAGAGAAGATGGAAACGGAGTCGAGTGCATAGCCAGAAATTGAGAGCCGCTTGCAACAGATTGGGCGTGCACGGGCTGGGGTGCGTGGGTAACGAGATTCGAGTACTGGGCGCCGGTGTGTTGGGAGGTGGGGGGTGCGGACAAGTACGATTGCTGGGTGTCGGCTGCTGGGCCGGAGCTCGGAGTCGACGGTGGGGAGGCAGTTGCTGCCCATCGATGGGCGCCCTGGAGGTAGGAGCCCGAGTTGTTGAAGGGCATGCCTGACTGGGATGCAGAGTCGAGGCGGAGCAGCGATTGGGTCGCCTGGGCCCGTGTCCAGTCGTCTCGGTCCTGGCTCTCGCTCGACGATCGGGGCGGCTGCACCCGCTCGGTCGGGCGGGGATGGGTATATTGCTCGGGAGTGTGGTTGGGCTCAGACTCCAGAGACATGAGGGCGGAGGTTGCGGAGCGCAGGTGCTCCTTGCCTTGGGCGACCTGGATGGCCGAGTGGGCGTAGCTGGGAGAATACATCCCCCAGACGGCCGGGGCATCGACGGCTCTAGGATCACTAGTTTGGTAAACGTAGCCACCACCGACATATGGATTGACGCGAGGATCCATGCTGATGAACGGAGAGGAATACTCGACGTACTCGTGCTGCCCAAGGAGAGTCATTGGCAAGGCAGGGCGGGGGTGTTCGGCGGTCCTGTTCGACGGCGCGCTGCGCTCTAAATATTGTTTCGTGTGCGGTCTGCGATTGGCAGTGGTTCTTGGGGAGAAGAGACTCCAGTCAGGATCAGGTCAAGAGCAGCAGCAAGCAGCTGATTTTCTACTTTGGGGGGTCTCCAAACAAGGCCCTGGATCTGATTAGATCGACCCCGCGGCAGTTGCTCTCAAACTCCAAACCCAAGTGCCTGCAACACCTCTCCCAGCCACGCGTTTGGAGCGGTGCCATCTAGTTGCCTCCCCGGCTACGCAACAATGTATCGCGTCTGCTCCATGCTGCCACGCACATCTGCCAGTGGCTTGCATTGGTCATCGCCCGTTGGGGCTTGACAGCTGCAGCGTGCCGAGCCAGAACAGGGCCAGCTTTAGCACGAGCGGAAGTAGGCTTTGTTGGTCTCGAGCCCGCTTCCAGTGATCCGCCATCTCCTATGTCCCCGGCTATTCGAGTTCCCTACCCCGGGCGTCTGTGTTCTGTCGTATACCGTCCACGACTACGGCTTATTGACGCAGTTACCCTGGCTAATTCCGATCAACGCTCCCGCACAGTGACGCACTATGCGTGTGGCTTTCCTGCTTTAGATTGCTGCTTGTGGGCTTGGTAGAGGGCTGGCAACCCCCGTCTGGCTGGGTCACCCGACACTACTGCTTTCCCACCATGCGTCCTGCTCTCAGTTGCAAATATCAATTTACGACGTCGCCTGGGGTAACAAATACCTGTCCCGTGGATACCTGTACGTGATCCTTCGTGTTCTGGTATGCCCGGCCATCAAAACTGCGACTAGGTCTACGAATATTAGGCCATGCTACAGGCTGCATTTTGTCAATTTCCATCAGTTTAATTTGAGCTTCAATGGCTATGCGGTCCGTTCATTTCCCGTTTGCCCCTTGTCACCCCCACAAAAGAAAGCTCAGGGCTGAACTCATTGAGAATCTGGTCACTTGCGGTAATGCCGCGAGTAGGATTTGCTCTCCAAGCTCGTACATGCCAACATCGCCCAAACCTTACATGCGAACCAATAGTGGTAGGATGGAAAAGCCTAGCTTTGTGTCGTAAGTACACTCTGATTTTAGAAGGCCTACAACACATGACGCCGTGAGTAGGTTCCGGATCTTCACGATCGTCAAGATGGACTGAGCCACCGAAGCGAGCATAGAATCTTAGAATATTTGAACAGGCTCCTCCATCCAGGCCCATTGTATGTGTGTGCAATTGCGATACGTCCACCATCAACAGGGTAGCTTCGTAGCCATGTGGTCCCCAATTCAATCGGTGGATTCGTGGGACGGGCCTGACTGGGGCGTTCACAAAAGCCGCCGATCCGACGCTTGTGGCCACGCGACGAATCCTAGCGCCACAGAAACTTCTTCATGCCGTCACGATTTGCTCCACAATAGAAAGTCAAGCTTCAACAAAAACGTGGCCTATCACCATAAATGTTTCGCTATCAGATAACTTGTATGGACCACTAGCACGTTTGCAGTTCGTTTATATTGAATCAAAAAATTCATTTGGGGCTGGTTTGATGTGTACACCGCCCTCGGTTGTGTCCATATGTCTGAACTCCGGTACCAGCGCCAAGGTGTGATACGAGAATCTGGTATTCACTTCAGCACGCAAGATGTCCAGAGCGGACTTTCTGGAACAATTTACGAAATTAAAATCCTGCGTTGTTACAATGCCTTGCTCAGGAACCATATCACCTTGGCAGGTGGCTCATGACCGTAAACGTCGTAGGATCTGTGCTTTCTATTTGTCTGATCAATACTCACATGCTGCACGTCACGACGGTGTAGCATGCTACCTATCAATCGTACCTTATGCGCAAGAAATGCGATCCTTATCATAAACCAGAAAACTGTATGTGCTGTAGGTGGCCATGGTGCTTTCCTTACGCCTCCACAAATCGATTTGATTGCAACAGGCAGGTGCCGTGAGCAGGTTTCAGCCCAGTGTTTGACCTGTGCCGCTGCTGCGTGAGATCGAGTTGCGTTTGATGCGTGCGCGCGCTCTCGCGTGGGACAGATCCTACCTGATCCCGAAACATCGAGCTATCAGGGCAGCACTCCCTCGAAGGGAGACCGGACAAGGATGTAGCCTAGTGAGCACCAGTTGCAACGTTTCCCAACTACAGGCGTCTGACAGGATATTACCACGTTCTAACCAGTATAAATATATCAATAATGGATACCAGACATTGCAACTAATAGCTGACGATAGACCGTTCACCCAGGCAACTTGGCTCGGTGCGTTGGGCTTACTACGCTCTCAACTGCGTCAAGCCCAAAGCAACAAATAGCTATAAACATGGACCAGGATAGCACCAACTCTCGGACCGACTTCCGCACAGCCAGCTCTGTACGACGCACAGAAGCGGCTTGATCATTACAAACCGTCAGAATAACCTATTCCTGGGTCGATGGGCGATGGTACATTAAACTTAGACAAATCGGTACCCGAATCCCTTGAGCTGGGACACTCAGCTTCCAGTTGAGCTCTCGCCAAGTTCAACGAGAGAAGAAGACCAGAGATCTGCATATATGCAATATTAATGACAGCTTGATTCTAGACCTAGACTGGTGTTGACGATAAATATTATTGTTTGATATCAACAACCGCGCTCTTGATCGAGAGAGTTTATTGCGTCGATCCGATGCGCTGAAATGACTGAATGGCCGACTGTAGGATAGGTCACAAAAGCGACGATCCGACTATACTTTTCTCGTCTGCAAGCTTGCCGAACACTAGAATGGCTGAGTTCTCTGTAGAAAATCTTCTTGAAACAGCCGAGCGAAAACGTGTCTGGCAATGAATCAAAACACAGCCAGGTATGGCAACTCCCCATACACCAGCATAGCCACCGCCGATATCCGAGCCAAAAAATTTCTGCTCCAAAATTCTGATGTGGACTGCAATGCAACCTGTTAAGGTGCCCAAAGCGACCTATTGCCGCCGTGATCAACATCGATTCGGTGACGTCGGCCAGGTCCGTGGCGTTTGACCTGCTGCGACCCAACAATGTTGATAGGCATGTTTACACCGTGTAGTGTCGGAGAGCCGTATCTCCTCGGTTAACGAGAGCCTACGAACATACTCCGATGCGCTATCACTTTCTAGACGGCCGATTCGCGTACTGATTTACACTTTGGTCGGTTTGAAACACATTGGGGCGCTCTTTGACATAGTTTTACAGTGCCTTTGATGAACATCCATATGCATTCACATGTATATGCTCAACTTAACGTTCGCCTCTCGAATCGACAAATTCGAACTCGCGAAGATCGCTCAGAGACACAGTACTGAGGGCGGAAGAGTCTGTCGCATTCAAGATGACCCTATGGACGCCAAGCAGGGTTAGAAAGCCTGGCTCAAAAAGGGACTGTTGATAGTGCATGTACCTTGGTACCGCATCCCGGCGAATGTCACCCGCCCGATAGGCGAGCAAAGCTTCTTTCCAACGAGAGACGCACAGGCACCAACGGCAGCCCTCGGTCAATCCAGGGAAATACGGATTGGGCGTTGAGAGATCATTGCCGCGTGAGGCTGAATAGTCCAAAAACGAACTATGTCAAGCCCGTGTGCAGAGTGGTAAATTGAGACACTGTTGTCTAAGCAAGAGATAAAGGCTCACTCCGAGACAACACCGGCCAGAGTGTGTTGTCCGCGATCGGACGCGTCTAAAGAGGCAAGAGTCAGAACATGGTCTGACAGCAGCCAGGGCCGACACTTACCTGTACGACAGTATCCATCTCTGGACATATACGAGTATGGTAATTTATTTGGAGGAGCTGTGCACGACAGTTGCTTACCGGAAGAATCCCTGTCAAGTCCTTGGTACGAGGAAGTAAACGAGGTTAAAGGAGATACCCACTGTAACAGGATTGGTCGAACATTTTTGTAGAGGTTGACCGAGCACTAGCAAAGTATGACGAGGACGCATATAAGAAGTACTCTATGGATCTAACCATTAATGGGTTGGGGATTGTTCGAAATGTCGTGTACCGAAGCTGAGGCCATAGCTGAGCTTTTGACTGGGCGAGTGTGTCCTATGGAAGGGGTACAGCATATCGTTTTATGCACATTGAAGGGGACACGTATCGAATTCTTTATCATCAATATTGAACTACGAGCAACGCTACCTTACAGTGATGGTGGCCCGAGTCGAGTGATGTCATAAAGCTATCATCGTCGCCACGTGCGCCGATCTGCTTAGTGGTGTACGGAGCTATACAGCTCCAAGATGATTATGTAACACACCTAGCAGGTTCCATCCTGTTCCCGAACGGCCCAGGCGTGACCTGAATTTACCACGGTGACTCCACTCCAGTATTTAACTCGGCTCGGTGCGTCAGTCAAGGCTCCGTGCTTTCATTCTCGCCTCATACTCGTCCTTGGCGACAATCTTGACTCTTTTCGCACGCTAGACACCTTATCACTCTCCTCTTTTACGCTCACCACCACTACCATTACTGCGCATCATGGGCAAAGACTATTATGGACTGCTTGGCGTCAGCAAGTCCGCAAACGACGACGAGATTAAGAAGGCCTACAAGAAGATGGTATGCTTAATTCGCTAGGTCTGGCATGGCAAATGCTAACATACGACGTGTAGGCTCTGAAGTGGCACCCTGATCGGAACAAGGACAACACGGAAGCTGCGTCCAAAAAGTTCAAAGAGGTAGGTCTCCTTGAATCCTGTATGCCGATTTGTGTGATTGACATGTATTAGATCAGCGAAGCATTCGAGGTGCTGTCCGATAAGAATAAGCGAGCTGTCTACGATCAATTTGGGGAAGAAGGCCTGAAAGGCGCGCCACCTCCTGGAGCTGGTGGCGAAGGGGGCTTCGGCGGAGGCTTCCCTGGAGGCGGATTCAGTTCTGGAGGGTGAGCAGAAACTGTGCGGTGCGCCTTGAACATCTGCTCATATATTATTGATATAGGTTCCCTGGTGGTACTACCTTTACATTCACAAGCGGGGGCCCGGGAATGGGGGGCGGAAGTGGATTTAGGCCCAGCGATCCGAACTCTATATTTGAGTAAGTTTTGTTTTAGCGTTAAACAAGAACAAAACTAATTATTTTAAAAGTCAATTCTTCAAGCAGTTCGGTGGCATGGGAGGAGGAGGCGGCATGGGTGGAATGGGAGGCATGGGAGGAGCGAGGGGTGGCTTTGGCGGAATGGACGACGACGATCATTTTGGGGGAGGCTCTCCATTCAGTGCATTTGGCGGCGGAATGCCAGGAGGTTTCTCCTCTGAATCTCCTCGGAGCTCTGGCCGACGAGCAAGCAGCATGAATGGGCGGAAAGCAGAGCCGTTGCCGGACATTATTCACCCTCTCAAGCTCTCGCTAGAAGAGATCTACAGCGGAACAAAGAAGCACCTGAAGCTTCGGCGAAAGTTATTGGACGGCCAGATGGAGGCCAAGGAGATCGAAATTGAAGTATTACCAGTAAGCGCTACTTATAGAATCCTTGCTATTTATGGTACTTACCCACCTTGTCTAGGGCTGGAAAGCAGGAACTAAAGTCCGATATGCGCGTATGGGAAACGAGCGACCTGATGGCGAGTCCGCAGATGTCGTATTCGTTGTGGAAGAAAAAGAGCACCCGCGATTCAAACGTGACGGAGATGATTTGATAACGACTTGCAAGGTGCCGCTCCTAGAAGCCCTGGCCGGCGACGGAGGCGCAACCCAGACTATCGAGCTGCTAGACGGCAATTCTCGCCAAATTCGAACTCCAGCATCTGTTGTCAAGCCTGGACAAAAGTCACGTATACCAGGGCTGGGGATGCCTGTCAGGAAGGACGGCAAGGTGGTGCGAAAAGGCGATTTGGTTGTAGAGTGGGAGGTCGTGTTCCCAGATCGTATTACGGACTCGCAGAAGATTGGTTTGCGCAAGGTTCTGGGATGAACGAGATGGACTTATCTGTAATCATGTAGCATATACTTTCGTCGTTTTCTGTTGGAATTAGTTTGTAAATTCGAGTTCAATATTTAGCCACCGGCCTGATTTGTCAGCAGCACCCTTGTTCCATTTCTGGGCGCCGTGGATGCGGCGCTCGGCAGTGCACAGCACTCGTCCGCAGTCCACGACTTAAGTTCTGAACGCTCTGCACGCACAGCTCACGAACCCGACGCGCACGACCACACACTACATGTATTACCCCAGATACAACGACGGCGCGCGTTCAGGCAGCCCTGGTGAGTTGTTTGGCATCGGGGCGCGCATTGTTGGTGGCAAGACGTCAAGCCGGGCGGCTCGGCGGTTGGCATTCCTTGGATTTGTGCACCGCAGTTCCTTTTAGGGGTCTACTCAGTCGCCCTATTTAGCCATTGCGACGCGCTTTTGTCTCTTAACAACGCCCCTCTTTCCTCTCTCGACTGATTACTGATTCACCCGCTCTCGTCACTCTTTTACTCTAGACGTCGACAACTATTGGGACAGCTCAGCCATCCCCCCAGTCAGTGCCCTCGCTCCCTCTCCAGCCATGACGCTGATCACTCGAACAGCCCCATCGTCTGTCAGGTACAGGCGCATATCCATCTGAACGCACGTCGACCGAACAGCCAAGCGGCTACACACCCCCTGCCAACCCGTTCCTCACCCCTGTGTCTGGTCCGACAAACACGGCGACGCGCGGATCTTATCTACCACCGGCAGCAGCGATTAACACGGTGCAAGACATGCAGCACGATCGCTACACCAACATCGACGGCCCAGGCCAATCTTACAGCAGTCCATGGTTGGAGAAGCAGAATCACGAAAAGAAGCGTTCCAAGTAAGCAATTTGTAGATCACCACACTCTCTCGTCTAACTGGCCTGTAGGGTATTGATCATAGGTAGCATTATTGGCCTCCTGCTCCTGATCGGTATTGGCGTCGGAGTGGGTGTTGCGGTTTCTAACTCTAAAAAGCCTGGGAACTCTTCTTCGTCCGGCTCGGGTGGCTCGAAGGACGGAAGCATGGTTGCGATTCCTGGCACTGCTGGAGTTGTCAAGGCTGACCCCAATGACCCATCTAAGTTCGAGACCGACCCTCGCTTAAAAAACTCGTTCTATGGGTTCG
The DNA here is from genome assembly GCA_016906575.1 of Ceratobasidium sp. AG-Ba. Lineage (NCBI taxonomy): Eukaryota > Fungi > Basidiomycota > Agaricomycetes > Cantharellales > Ceratobasidiaceae > Ceratobasidium > Ceratobasidium sp. AG-Ba. The sequence goes on along the minus strand of CP059612.1, from coordinate 1,486,749 downwards.
CTTATACTCCATTGGGGGCGCTGATGCCCAACTGCGGTGCAACCCAACCCAATGTCACCGAGGATATGCAACTTTTATCCCAGATCACTACGCGGGTTCGGCTCTATGGTGCTGATTGCAACCAAACCGCTCTTGTCCTCCAAGCTATACAGGATGCAAAATTGAAACTTGACGTATTTGTCGGAATTTGTGAGTCGAATCAGTAGTCCTTCATATGGCATCTCTCATCTGATTTGCAGACGTAACCGACGATGACGCCGTGTACACTCGGCAACGCGACCTCATCAAGGATGCCATCACGACCTATGGCGTTGACCATATTGCTGGTATTACCGTCGGAAACGAGTATATTCTCAACAGCGTGACCGCTGCGGGCACGAACGATGCGTCCAGTCCCGCCGGATTAGCTGCAGCTGCGAAGCTCGTCCAAATGATCCAAGATACTCGCTCCATGTTGGCTGGCATGAATCTCAGCAAAAACATCCCGGTAGGGTCAAGCGATGCTGGCAGCTTCTTCAATACCCCTCTTCTGGAAGCTATAGACTATGGGTTAGCGTGATTACCGTAGCTTGGGACTTGACCTAATAGCCTTTGCAGTCTGGCCAACGTGCACCCGTGGTTTGCCGATCAAACGATCCAGAACGCGGCAGGGTGGACATACGACTTCTTCCAGCAGACCAATATCGCACAAGCCGCTGCTGTGCCTAATAAACCCTCGATGTACATCGCTGAGACTGGATGGCCAACGGTGAGTAGAAACATTCTTTCATATTTTGACAACTTGGTGCTTATTCGCATCAGAAATCGTCCAACGCAAGCACCCAAACGAACGGTGCTTCGGACGCATCTGTCCCTAATCTCCAGGTGAGCAGGCTCCGCCAGCCACAGCAGTGAAAAACACCTGACCCCTGCGAATTAGATCTTTTTGGATACCTTTGTGTGTGCTTCAAACACCAACCAAACACAGTATTTCTTCTTTGAATTCAAAGACGAGCCGTGGAAGGATGTCATGTATGGTGGTGTTGAGGGCTGGTGGGGCCTTTTCGATTCCGAGTGAGTAAACCCACAGGCATCTGCTTGCGAACTTGGCTAACCCTTAATTGGCTAGTAAAAAGCTCAAGGATGTGACAATCCCCGAGTGTTCGCACAGCTAAACGGTAAATTTTAGCTTATGGTCTATGCCGTGTTATCTTTCGTCATCTCCCCATTCGGACTATGCCGTAGCCGCTGAGGATGTTTCACTTGGACTTAATAGGACTGAATTTTTTTGTATTCTACTTCAATACCACGCTTACTATGGGACGTTCATCTTGCTCAGAAGAACCTTTTTGATTGAGAGTCTAGGCTTGAAATCTAAACTGATAAGATAACAATGGCGTGTCGTCATGTCGTAGACGCACGTGCGATCAATTGCATATCCACTTGCTGTCGACCACAACAGTGTTTTCCTGCGCCGAAGCCGTGAAGGAAAAATAAACTCGGTGGGACTTTGGCATGTCGAACTCGCAACCACCCCAGGTCACTGTGACCGAACCTACGCCTCGAAATGAGATAGCCCATCTCAATATGTCACCCTCCCAAGGTCAATTGTCGACAGTTGCGCCTCACCATGAAGAAGATGATTCGCTTTTTAAAAGATCTGTTCACGCTGTGGTGCGTAAGGCGTTACTTTTACTATTTCTACGGTATTGAAACATGCTCACTCGACATAGTCTGATTTGTTCTCACCGTTCTCTTCGACTGCGCTTGCCTCACTTCCTCGCAACCCAGTAGGGTTCCGCGCGCGTTCGACTCGAATCGACCGTATACCAGACTCAGATGCACCGGACGGTGTGCCAAACTACCAATCGGTTGGGACGCAGAATGTATCGCAAAGTCGCATTCGCGTGCGAGTTCCTAAGAAGATTGCAACTCCTATTAAAGTCGAGACGAAAGTTTGGTTGGCCAACGAACGTAGTGAGTAGTTTAGATACGTTTCACTTGGATGTACTAAGTTGGAGAACGCGTACAGCATGGATATCATATTTGAACATGGGGGTGCTACTGTCCACACTTTCGCTGGCGTTGTTCAATGCTTCGAATGACGCCATTTCCCTCATTTTCGCTTACATCTATGCAGCAATCAGTCTAGCGGTACTGGTTTATGGATATGTGGTTTATCAGAGGCGTATTACTCGTATTCGGAAGCGGGATCCTGGTCACTTTGGTCTGTTTTGTCATAGAAGCTAGCGGCTCAAAATAGACTCCACTGACGCTGCTATTTTAGACCAGATTGTAGGACCGTGCTTAATATGTGGATCGTTGTTTATTGCAGTCCTTGCGAATTTTGTCATTCGAGGTACGTGGAATAAGGTTACACAAACGCTGTAGCTGGCTAATGAGCTCGTTATGGGTCGCTACGATTAGTTCGCGAATGGTGAGTTTGTTCACCATCTAACGACCTTTGAAGACTTATTCCTCTATTAGGCATTGATGATCAATGTATTTATACATATTCGAATTCATAAGCAGTTTATGCGAAACCTTTGATAACTGCAATATCAGTTCGGGATACATAGTCTCTTTTTGTCTAGACGTTTGATCCGTCACCAGAATCGCCAAACAAGGTAAAAGAGTTTGCGGGTCTTTCGCTTGACGGCGTGTGGTCCACAGAGTTCTGAGAGGAAGGTGTCCCATTGGCGTTCCATCCATTCGATGATGATTGATGATCCGCATTGCTCGTGTGGGACTGTCTTGAATTGGGCTTGTCCCACGACGCAGAGGCCCGAGACAGGACATTGGCAGAGGCGGTGTTCATATTTGAAGCTCCGGACCACGGACGCGAAGGACGAAAGATTGTCGGTTGAATCACGGGGTGGTCAAGAACTGGGTGGGGGAGAAATAGCAAGGTATGAACGTTGCGTGCACCTTTGTCGTCAAGCTCGCTCGTTTGGCCAACTTGAGAGGTGTGTGGCTTGGTTTCCGCAGCGGCCGGAACGCTCTGGTTAGGGAGGGACACAATCACAGGCGAACCGCCGTCAAATTCCTCGCTGGAGTATAACAGGCTGGAAAAGCGAGCGTGATGCGCCAAGTCGACTGGTTCGGCTAGAGGAGTACAGAGACCTGGAGTGAACAAATTGAATGCGCAGATCTTCTCATCATCTGGACCGGGGGATAGGAATCCGTTTAGAGAGATCCACGTATCAACACTTATACCAGCGCCTGGACCTTTTGGTGTTGGCGGAGCAGATGCTGGTTGTACATCATCCGGCAGTTTCATAACCTGTGCGGCTCGGAGGTATGCTTTCTCCCATAGGTTTGCTGGGATGTTTGGTGATGCTTTAGAGAGCACTGTCAGATTATGTCTCGGAGGCAAGAGGTGCACTTGCATGGCTTTTCAGCTGGTTGAGCGTTCGCCAGCTGCAACCCGACAGTGGTCCTAGTCGGGGGTTCTGTCGTTTTCCGTTTCTCCAACACGGTAGTTGGGCTTGGCAATGGAGATGCAAGTGGAAGTTCCTTAGTTGCACTCGGGGAACCAAAAGAAAAAATTTCTTCGGTATCATTATGCACCATAGACTGCATAACTACACCCACTTTGGCGGGAGAAACAACGAACCCACGAGGTGGCTTCAAACGCTGTGAGCACATTGTTGAAAGGGTGACACTACATGCTGCTCACTGCGTTTTTCGAAAAGCCGAATGTTGGGTTAGGCTCGCCAAGAGGGCATTTCTGGAGGCCTGTCGTCTGTTGTTCGAACTTGCGCTTTCTGGATGTGATATCTAGACCGATGTAACGACTAAGATCCATCGTGCCAACTCGGGAGCGACTGGCATCGAAAGACTCGTCTATCCAATGTTACGTCGTTACTCGTAAAACAGACGAAATAGGGCCTGCCTCTTCTAATCTTGCCGTCCATTATGTCTAAGAGCTTGGACTGTTTTGCCGGTTTACGGGGCTTGTCGATAACATTCGGCCCAAAGCAGGTAGTAGGCTGGGTTGCAGTAGATGTAGCAGTAGGGTTTATGCATGCAGTGGAAGTTTTTCGTGCATGCTGGAACTGAATAGTAGATGCGGGGCTGGTGACCATTGTATCATGGTTGCCGTGTGCGGTGTGCGTGTAGTCGATGAACCGTTGCTTTGCGAAATGTGCCTTTGGTAGGCGTTCGGTATTCTTTGTCTGTCGGGGCGCAATCCGGCTGTTGCATGTAAATGGTTGCTCCAATTTTCTAGTAATGCGTTTACCTTCGTCCGCCCACGTAATTGACTCCTGCAGACATGACTGAAACAATGTGGTCAAGTTTGTGGCTCGGCGCGTCCGAGAGAAGCGCGCCCGTTACATAATACTTATGTGTGCTTGCCCTTGACCTGCTCCTTGTTCTCGATCCTGCCACCAACCCACAGCATAGTGTGACTGTAATCCCTGGAGAGTCGTTGCTCGTAATACACAGTATAGGTAACCACCATTTTTGGCATACCCAGCCCACTTGTTGACCCAATTTTCTAGTTAGATACTTTGCTCTTCGAGCTTCTAAATCATGAGTGCAAGCGAAATCCTTGCCAATTCCTTCTCTCCCGGTGCGTTTACGCGTCTTTAGCATGAAATATTGAGCTGACAACTTATATTATTTCCCAAGATACCACTCTTCGGTTAGATGCTACGAGCAAACTCGAAGCCCTCGCGCGCGATGATCTTGTATGTTTCAGTAGCACAGTACATGATTTGACAACTGAAAAGGCCATTTACAGTCTACGTTTATGTTGACTCTCATTCCTGAGCTGGTCAACGAGAATAATGCTCTAGCCGTCCGTAATGCGGCTGCTATCACTATAAAGAACGCACTAGTTGCGCGGGTGAGCATGACGCCTTATCGCCCCACAAAATTTCCACTTGCTAAGTATATATGTAACAGGATGCAAACCGCCAACAAGAACTCAACGAAAGGTGGCTTGCATTGCCCAACGAGACTCGCGCACGCGTCAAACACGACTCACTGTCGACCCTCGGTTCACCCAACCCAAAGGCCGGCACGTATGCGGCCCAAGTGATATCCTCTATTGCCGCAATCGAGGTTCCAGTCGACATGTGGCCGGACCTAATCACCCAGTTGCTCGCATTTGCCTCGGACCAATCCAATGTTGGGTTGAGAATGAACGCATTGACTACAATCGGACAAATTTGTGAAGTCGTAGTATGTGTAACCGCTTGGGGGCAATATTAACCGTTACCTAATTTGACGCTAATTTCACAGGCGCCAAATGCACTTAGCAGCCGCTCCAACGAAATCCTCACTGCAGTCGTCCAAGGTGTCCGACGAGAGGAGCCGAGTACTGAAGTCCAGAGTGCTGCCATTAGCGCTTTGCTCAACTCGCTAGAGTTTATCCGGGACAACTTTGAGCGGGAGGTGAGCGACATTGCCCGGTTTTTCTAGCTTAATCGTTAATTTCGAATAGGGCGAGCGCAACTACCTTATGCAAGTAGTTTGTGAAGCCACCCAAAGCACCCACCCTCCAGTGCAAGTCGGTGCCTTTGAGTGTCTTGTGAAGATTATGAGTCTTTACTATGATAAGATGGGCTTCTACATGGAACGCGCACTGTTTGGCGTAAGTTTCCTCCCTAGAGCATAAATCTTCACCATTGACACCGATAGGCTCGCAGCTCACAGTGGTGGGGATGAGGAACTCGGATGAAAAAGTTGCATTACAGGCTGTCGAGTTTTGGTCGACTGTAGCTGAAGAAGAAATTGATCTGAAAATAGAAGAGGCTGAGGTGTGTTAGATAAATTCGTCAGGGATTGCCCTGCTCACTAGCGAATTCCAGGCTATCGAGTACGGTGACCTTCCAGAACGTGAAAATAAAAAGTTCGCCACCACGGCACTCGGCGATATTGTACCTGTTCTCCTCCAACTTCTCACCCAACAAGAGGAAGATGCCGATGAAGACGAGTGGAATATTTCCATGGCGGCTGGCACTTGCCTTGCGTTGCTCGCCCAGGCTGTTGACGACGCGATTGTCCCAGTTGTTTTGCCGTTCATCGAGACGAATATCAAGAACGAAGATTGGCATCTCCGTGAAGCGGCGGTGATGGCGTTTGGATCTATTCTTGAAGGCCCTGACCCGAACGTGCTGGCTGGCCTCGTTAGCCAAGCTCTCCCTATCCTCATTAGCATGATGGCAGATCCCAATCCTGCAGTAAAAGATACAACGGCTTGGACTCTTGGAAGGATATGCGAGCTTCTTGTTGGCTCCGTTAATATCGACAACCACCTTCAGTCATTGATGGTTGCACTGGTTGCTGGATTGGATGCACAACCTCGCATTATTGCGAACTCGTGCTGGGCCCTCATGAGTCTTGCAGAGCAGCTCGCTCCTGAAGCTGGCCCCGATCAGCAACCAGCCTCGACCTCGACACTTTCTCCATATTTCCAGGGCGTCGTGGACAAGCTTCTGCAGGTCACTGAGCGGTAGGTTATATGCTATTCGTGAAAAAAAAATGGCTAAATTTTACTTAGACCCACAAATGAGTCAAACTTCCGTACTGCAGCCTATGAAGCTCTCAACGCATACATCTCCCATTCAGCTGCAGATAATTTTGGCGCGGTCTCCACGATTACATTGACTGTGCTGCAGCGTATGGAGACCCTACTGAACATTCAGGCACGTTGCTTTTCAGGGGTGTCTCCTATTGTTTGTTAACATGACGTAGAACGAGCTCCTCAACATTGACGACCGATCAAACTGGGCCGAACTTCAAAGCAATTTCTGCAGTGTCATTATTGTAAGCGAATCACCCTCGAGAAACTTTCTCCTATGTTGATTCAACGATCCAGAGCGTTATTCGCAAGATGGGCGGCCAAATCAAGCCACTGGCTGATAGAATCATGACCTTGACTCTGCGACTCGTTCAGGCTGCAGGCAAACAATCCACAATTCTTGAGGACGGGTTCTTGGTCGTGGGGACCATGTCATCTGGTGAGACTTTGTCAACGATGCACAGTCGTCCAGTGCTAAAGTGAGACGATCCAGCTCTTGGTCCTGATATCCAGCCATATCTGGACGCTTTCCTCCCAATCATTGTGGCTGCCCTCAAGAATCACGACGACTCCGCACTTTGCACGGTTTCTATTGGTACCATTGGCGATATTGCTCGTGCATTGCAGGAGGGGACTGTTCAATATGCCGCTGCCTTCGTCTCACTGCTGTTGGAGAGCTTGCAGAGCCAGGTCATGAGTCGTACTGTCAAGATCCAGGTTCTCGCCTGCTTTGGAGATGTCGCGCTTTCCATTGGAGCCGGGTTTGCACCATATTTAGAGACTGCTATGACTGTTTTGAAACAGGCAGGCGAGGTTCAACCCAATCCGGTAAGCATTTTTCATTGTTGAATAGTTGGTAGTCATCCAATGCATATTCAATCCGTAGCTTGACTACGAAATGGTGGACTACGTTGCACAACTTAGGGAGGGCATCCTTGATGCCTACGTTGGAATTGTCGCGGGCTTCAAGGCTGCTGACAACGGTATATCAATTCCAACATCTTGTTTTGACTTGCATTAATTCTGTTTTTTTTTGTTTTTTTTTTGTTTTTTGTTTTTTGCCTAGCCGATCCTCTGCTTCCTTATGTGTCAACCATGCTTAGCCTCTGTGCACGTGCTCTCAACGACGAGGAGCGATCTGACACCGTTGTTCGAGCCGCCTTCGGGTTGATTGGTGATCTTGCGGATTTGTTCCCAAAGGGCCAGATCAAGTCGCTTCTACAGGAAGGCTGGATCACCACTGCTTTGGGACAGAGGCCCAAGGGCGCGCCCCCAGAGACCAAGCGAGTGCTCAAGTACGCGCGCGAGGTAAGTACCCCAGCTTCAGTCGAGCTCGATGCTTCTTTTTTACAATTATTTACAGAGTGTCCGACGGGCAATTGGTTGATTTCCTGGGATTGTTTTGTCTTAAAATTCATAGTATCTTTTCCTTGGTAGGTTATCCACCAATTAGTCTTGACCCCTTGTCCAATCCCTTGAACTGTCATCCCTCTAAATATATCGTTATAAATCATCAAAAGCGACTGGATGACCGCAGTCCTAGCATAAACCATATAGTTTAAAATGATTTGAGATAACAAATGAAGCATACAGCGCATATATGTTGTTTAGTCAAGGCTCCTCCTCCCTAGGAGTGTCGTAATTTCCCTGTGTTCTTTCAACCATGCTGGGAAAGAAGGTAGGGCGTGGTTCTGACGCCGTTCAATCAAATAGTTGGCCAACACGATCAACGTCCCATATCGGTAGCTAATTGGAAACAGAGAGTATTAGAGGTAGGGCTCACAACTACGACAACGACCTACAGATAGTTTACACCTAGATCCATGAGCTTTTTCTGTTTATGAGATCCGGATTCACTTGCGTCCACCTTGAGCTTGTAGCTAAAACAAGCGGTTTACTTAGCTCAAGACGTGGTAAACAACAAAAGAACTACGTACTCAAAAATAGCCTTTCGTAAGTTCTGCACGTCGGCCATTGCATCAATAGCTTTGTCAGTGACCCGTTTCGCAACCTTTCCGTTGGACAACACCCCAACTAGCTGAAGGATAATCTTGTATTCGCCTCGTAAGTAAGCTTCTTCTTCGTAGCTGCCGTCCACAGTGTCATAGTGCGAATCTGTTGTAAATGGCTCGTCGTCGTCCTGCAGAGCGACTGTCACGTCGCAACTGGCAACCGTAGAGATCACACATGCGGCTACCATTCCGGTTGTTGTGCGCCCACGTCTGCGTGAGGTTAGTACTAAGTGGATCTGTAGGACCAGCGAGCACGTACCCCTATTTATAATACTCAGTTTCAGGTTCTATCGGTGTTACGCAAACCAACCTACCATTTGGCAGTTGAAAATTAGATCGCCAGCGACTTTCAAGCCAGCTTCCACTCGATGAACTAGTAGGTCTAGAGCGTCGGGCAATGGTGCTTGTTCGTCGGTCTAAAATAAATATAATTATGCTGAAATTTGTGAATAATAAGTGCTACGAAAACTTACGATTGCAAGACGAGCATAGTCAACCTGAAAACTCTTTAAGACATATCTCTATGCGATGAGAGAACTATAATAACCAACCTTATAACCTTCCTCGATCATCAGCTGAAAGACATCTTTTGGGGTTCGCGTGTCTTCGATGCTGAGCGGTTCCCATCTACACGCAGTTTTAGCGTCGTTAATCTAGTGATACGCTAGTGGCTTACTGAGCAGTGATGTCAAATTTGCCAGGTTGTGTTTCGACTTCGTCATGAAGCAAAACTTGTCCTTCGAATTGGATTATCTCTCGTTCAACATCTTTCTTAAGATTCACTTCCATAGCCTCGACAACATCGGTTGTAATCCCGGTCGCTTCGACATTGGTTAGTGGCCTATCAACAAGGCGAAGAACGTGTGGTCGGCCGCCAGCAACATACAGCACTGGCTCCTATAAAATAGTTAGCAAGTATTCTTACTTTGCCAAACTCCGACGTACCTCTCGCAGAGATGTCCAGAATACCGTGTTCTTACCACCTGGCGCAGCATCAACCCGAGCAAGTGCTCGACGAAGCCTTGCAAGGGAATGTTAGTCGAGCCTTTACAGAAGATTATCAAGCGACCTACCCATCGATAGTCGGCATGCCGCTTCCACAGACCCACTTCGCATTAGGCGCATCATCGCTTAACCCGAGTGTCAACGGAATCCGACGGAAGTTGGCTGCCCCGTCAATACGTTCAGGTAGCGACATTTTCTGGAGGTTCGAGAAGAAATCGCTCTTGAGAATAGTTGAAGCGGATAGCACGCTACCCGAACGATTCGCCACAACATGCTGGATATCATCGAAGAAAGCGGCCCCATCTTGACGTTCGGAGCGTTCGAGAGGTTTGAGGGCCTTCGCTCCCTCTACCTTCAATTCATTTTCAAAGGTCGCAATGACAGGCCGCGAGCGCACAAAGTGCTCAAACGATTCAAAGGAACGAATAGTGTCAGGATCCGATTCCATGAGGTAGTGCTGGAAAACAATCAATTCGAAGTACTTGCGCAAGTTATGAAGGCCTAAACAACTTATTGAACCAAGTTTCAGACGCGTCGCAGCCTATAGCATACCTATTTGGATAAACCGTTTCTTCTGCCTCTCATCTGTGGCATCTTCCGCTTGCATCCGAGCTTCCTCAATCGACTCACGAAGCTGAAATGATTGTTAGCCAGCAGGCAAGTAGGCGGTTGAAGACAAACACACATTGAGGTATTGGTCGCACTGGTCGATCGCATCATCTACTATACGTTTCACATCTGGGCCGCGCTTTATCACTCGAAGCAAGTCTAGGACCAGAGGTTGTCAGAATGTAAGCGGACTCATAGCAAAATTACACACTGTTGATGATCTGATACGAGTGTCGGGGCAAAGATTTCTTATTGCCATCTCGTTCGCGTTCAATGCTCATCGATAGCATAGTCAGGCCGCGCCTCGGTGTTCGCGAAGGTGCCCGACCCCGGGTGCTCCTCAACCATTCCTGAAGCAAAAGTACGACGATTGAAGCAATGGTGCTGCGGCCTCTACCTAGCTGGCAGTTCAATACGATGGGGGTTCGTTCCGAGTCGGTATTGATAACAACATCCACAAGAGACTCGATGTCGCTAAAGTCGGGAGGACGTTCTGAAGTGATTGGAATACGCCTGTAAACGATCTCGACATCTCCAACGCGCGCAGACATCACATCCTTGGGGACAGCAATATCTTTGGAGTCGGCCTCATCCCAGATTGGCACCACCTCACCGTCTGAGGTCTCTGTGTGAAGGAGAATGCTGAATAAATGTTTAAGTCTCTGCCAAGCCTCGATTTGACAACAACCCGAACCAACTTACCGGCCTTGGAACGCATTGACTTCCGCCACGACATCGTTCTTGAGACGATCCTCGAGTATCTCCAAACTGAGAAACAAGTCAAACGATATCAACGCTTTCAGGACGATGAATATTACCGGCTTGCCGAGATTCCGCCATAGTCCTGCGGCAAGTGTCAGACCCGCACGCATTTAACCAGCTTCCAGCCAAAAACTTGCCTTCATATTACGCAAAGAATAATTCTCTCGTCGAAGACAGTGTGCAGCACCATTGACATAGATGATAGGCTCCTCCCTGAAAAAACAGCCATTTAGCTATACTATGACTTGTTATCGTGTTTTGTTACACACCGAAGATTGATCCAGGCTATCTTGTCTATGTGAGGGAAATCTTCCTTCACCCTATGTACAACAGCCTCAATCGCCTCTTCGTTAGGTTGCCCAAGCGCAAAAATATTCGTTCCGGGGATGTTGCGAAAGTTGATCGCGCCGCGTACCCTGTCAGCCCCCGAATCGTGGGACTCGGATCTCCACTGGTCCGACTTGAGGAGCATTCTGGACAAACAGCACGCATAATCAGCTGAAAGTCTCGATGCATCAAACGGACACAAACCCTTCTCGCAATATGATGCCACTTCGGTTCTGGTAGACATATTGCATTCGGTCAGAACTCTAACCCAGCCATGTTCAAGCCACTAGGATACGCACCTTTACGACGTGTTCCGTCCACTCGTCGCCGAGTACTCGGCCACCTGCCGCACTGGGCGCTTGCCCGCTTTCCGTCTTGGAGATTGCAGAAAGATCTGCCACAGGTGCGAAAACGTTTAGACGAAGCCCGGATTTACGCATAAAGTTAACTTGGCTAGACAGGGGCCACCTCGATTAATAACATGTCAATTAGTTCCATTGAATTGACCTTACTTCCAGATTTCCGTCCTTGCCTAATTCGCACACACAATTCAATTAGGAGTCACACGACCACACATAAATGCTTACCTTCATCCATTCAGAGAATGACTCGCCGAATTCTACGCTCTCTTCTACATAACCGGCAAAAGCAACAGTGAAATAGCTAGGCAAACCCCATAATGTTAAAATGGGGTCCTCAAAAGAAGCTAGAGAGGCAGTTCGTACTATTTCTCCATGGCACGCTTAGCCTTTTGGATATGCACGCTGCGCCCCTTGTCGTCCATGCTAGTTACCGAGTAATCCACGCGATGGGCTAGAATTTCTTCTCGTAGGTTCGCAACATGGTCGCCTAAACGCCCATAAAATAGCAATCAGCTGAAAGTTTCAGACCTGGGGATTCGGACGCGAGACTCACAGCTATCGATCACTCGGTCAGCCAGCTTCTTGACATGAAGTCCTGCCTCTAAACAACCGAGCAGAGACAGTATTAGTCCGTAATTCCCCATGTGCGCCTTGCGCAAATTGTCCATCAGCGACGGCTGGGCGAGAAGAAGTTCGATCGCGGATTGAGAATTAGTGCTGGGCAGACCTAATAGCCGGAACGGGCCAAATTTAGAGCGCCCAGACAAAAGTCAAATGGCAAAGAACGTACTTTGTTGCAACAAGTACGTGAGGCGTAGAAGGGATTTGCTCAGTTCTTGCTGGGTTTCGACTTGTTCGAGGGCTAGCGCGGCTTGAATCTCCGCGGGCTAGCAAAGGGTAAGATGAAGGGTAAGATCTGTTAGTCAGGTATCGCACCGTAGAAATGCCAGAGTCCACTGTTAGGGCACCTGTTTTAGCAAATGGGTCTGGATGACCACGCGCAATGAGCTGCTTGCGTCGGATTAGGCAGGCAGAGACCATAGCAAAGGTGGCTAACGCGAGCAAACGTAAGTATATCAATGGTGTCAAATATGCGAAAGAATCGGAGGTATCTAATAAAGCAGCGAGTGAGAGCAACATTAGGGTACACACTTACTTCGTACTGCTCCCATGCCACAACTGAATACGAGCGCGGTTTCCAACGGGTCGACCGACTTGATAACATTCAGATACGCGTCGAGATAGTTGTCCTATGTCCAGCGTCAGTGCATTCAGTTTTGGTCAAAAGCGAGGCTGGCAAACCTCGATTGGACGGTCAGGTGTAATGGGGATACTGAGTAGTGTGTTTCAGTTTGTTCAATCTGCATAAACATGGTTAGAACTATACCGATGATACTAAAACAGGCCAGTAGAGAAGTAATCAGTATTTAATTCACGCCAAACCGCAGGATAACACCAACCTCTACGTTCCATCCTTCGGCCCGTGCTTCAGACCAAACTTCCTTCGAGGTCTTGACGCTGGCAGCATCGACTGATGTCCATGTTGGAATAAGCGACTCCCCGTCGGCTAAAGAGACAGGTTTTCAAACGAAAATAACCGAGAACGAGCCCCTCATACTCACCATCTTCGACATGAGTGAGCATAAGTCCTCCGAAACTGGGTGGATTTTCAGGGAGTTTGTTAGACGGAAACAAAGACAAACATACCGCTGTGCCTCGGTCAAAATATCGGCCTTCAAACGATCCTCGATTGCTTCAATATTGGACGCTCGGTCTGTCAGTTGGAGGGCCGTTTTCGGAGCCGAGGCCTCGCGCAAAACATAAGGCCGCCCAGCAATGTAGATGACCGGCTCTAATCGGGAGTATGCATTAGGACTAGCACCATCTGACTAGATCACGGGCACTCGCCTTCACGTGTTGAAAACCAAACACATCCCGCCCGGGTCTGGAGTTTGGCATCTCGAGAGAGCGGCGAGACGGTGGGAGATGATCCGGTGATTGATTTAGGAGGGCTGCAGTTTAAGATGGCCAGGATGGCACGTAGCCCGCCGACACGAGGTTGAGCAGCCCCGTAGACGTTGACAGCCGCGGCGGGACCTCGGGGAGCTCTAAAGTTCGGTGCGCCTATAGCGGGGTTTGATACACATACTCTGGGCCAAGGTCGGCTGTCTTACCTTGGAGGTTGATATCCAAATCTAGCGCGCGTCCTAGATAGCGGTTCAGGGTAAGAATCGGGTAGGGCATGAGAGAGACATACCTGTGGGATAGTGGTCCGTCTTGAGGATGCACCCTCGACTGAGCACTGTGCCCGCCCTTGTCTTGACCACAGACGCGGTTGCACGGATCAGCTCTGGCGAGTTATCGAGCAGCCTTACGTTGGGATTGGGAGTCGGCCTGCTCGCGCTAAGGAGCATTGAGCCAGAGCCAGAAGACGCCCTGGCGTGATGAGGCGCAAAGCTCGCAGAAGCCGGGCGCGCTGGAGGACTCGCGTTCCGGCCGGGGGCAAACGCGGGGTTGGACGAGAGGTGGTGCAGCACATGATGTCCTAGGAAAGGCCGTCGCTGGCCTGGGGGAGTCGACATGACGAGTAAGGTCGTGGTCGAGCGCAGGTGATCAACACGGAGCTCGCTTGCCCCCAACCACCGCCGCCTAACACGTTTGATCGGCGGCGTCTCATTCCCCTGTGCAATATCCCCATTTCAGGACACGCGTCACGCACGTGATATTGGCGCTTCCTCTCCGTCTAGTGGCAGTGCACGCTCTCCGTTTGCCTCCACCACGATTACGAGTGGCAATCGTGTGGTAATCCTATCAATGCGAACCAGCAGCCTTCTGGCAGACTGTTCCGAACAGGTGTCTAGGAACACCGAAAACCCGAACAGTGATAAGCAGCTTCATAGTCTTCCCGCCGCTTAGATGCTTGACATCCGAACACAACCGGTTCGTATTTCATCGGGGGACTCCACAAATGTACAACGGTGGAAACTACCGGTCTTATCAGAGATAAGTCTTGGTGCTTGTGTGCTTCTATTTTGGCGAGCCAGACTTGGCAGAACACCGCCGATCGAAGCACACTGACGTTTTTAGGACTCTAGTGTTCGGATCCACTCTCCTAGGGCACCCCACCTCCCACACGTCGTTCTCATCCTTCCTCATGAGTTCCGACGACGAAAAGCGCGACGTCGAGCGCGAGAGTGCTGATCTCAAGAAGAGCCCTTCGCATCATGTCCAGGTTACGGCCACAGACATCGATGACGCCGTTCGCTTGGCCGGAAAGGGCGCTTCGAACACCCCTCTCGACCCGGAGACGGCGTTGAAGCTCCGGAGGAAAATCGACAGGCATATCCTGCCCCTCATGATGATCTGTGAGTATCGGCTTCCTTAAAGGTGCAGCGGTTCTAACTTCATCGAATAGTGTATTGGGTCCAGTATGTCAATGAGATCACCAAACAATTTGGCATCTGCTCATGGACGATATCAGGTTCATGGATAAAACGACCCTTGGGAACAGTGCTATTCTTGGTATCCGAACTGATACACACCTAGACGCTAACCAGTAAGTGTCTCGGAATATTAGGGACGGTATCACACTGACCTTACGTTTACGTCACAGGTAGTAAGTCACGCACTCAAAATGAAAGTACAAGAGACTCATATTCACTCTAGCAATTGGCTTGGAACGATCTTCTACATTGCCTATCTTGTGTTCGAATATCCGTAAGTACACTTTTCCCCCTCTCTCGTCATACATAAATGACTCGGATTAGACAAAACTTGGCACTCCAACGTTTCCCAGTCGGGAAATGGATGAGCGCCAATATCATGTGCTGGGCTATTGCACTTACTCTTCATGCTGCCTGCAAGAACTTCGGTGGTCTCCTCGCATGTCGCATCATCCTGGGTATATGCGAAGGCTCTATCACCGCCGGCTTCATGATCGTCACTAGTATGTTCTATACCCGCGCGGAGCAGAGTCTTCGAGTGGGATATTGGTGTACGTTTTATGCCTCTTTAGCTCGTCAATATTTCTAAACGGGACCCATAGTCTTGATGAATGGCACTGCCCAGATCATCTCTGGATTCCTTGCCTTTGGTGTTTTACATATCAAGACAGACGGATTCGCTCCTTGGCAGTGGTTTTTTATCATTACCGGAGCGATCACTCTCGCCACGGCGGTTTCCTACTTGCTCTGGTTCCCTGACTCACCAGCTACTGCCTGGTTCCTGACTCCCGAGGAACGAATCATGGCAATTGAGCGCATCAAGGTCAACCAAACCGGTATCGAAAACAAAGTTTGGAAAAAGGATCAGTACGCCCGTTCCGATTATCATCGTACTCGATACTCAAACGCAATGTCACAGGTTCATCGAGGCCTTGGTAGACCCCAAGACATGGTTGTTTGCGTTGTTCTCCTGCCTAGACAATATTCCCAATTCTTTGACCAACCAACGGAGGTAGGTATCTTTCGTTTGATACTGCTACTTGATACCCAACTATTTTATCCAGTATCATCGTCAATTCATTTGGTTTCACGACTCTACAGACCACCCTTCTGGGGTGTGTCGATGGCGTGATCGAGAGTAAGCGGCTCGTTATCTAGCATCCAAATCTAGACTCACCACTTGGGCAGTCGTAACCATCTGGACCGGCGTTACCCTAGCCGCGAAATGGAAAGACAGCCGTGCCTACGTTTCGGTTATCTACTTTACCCCCAACGTGCTTGGTTCTATTCTGGTCAACGGTACGTTATCGCTACGTTGATTAAGGATTGGCTATTCTTACTGGTCTATTACAGTGCTCCCTTGGTCCAATAAGATCGGACTGTTGTTTTCGGTTTGGATTACCGGAGTAGGAACCACCGGATTCGTGCTTTCCTTGGGTTGGGTCACCGCTGTTACTGCGGGTCACACAAAGCGCATTACGTTAGCCCCGTCATTCCATCTAATTTTGTCCGGCGCTTGCTAACACACACACCAGGGTGCAGGCTATCATGTTGTCCGCGTACTGCGTAGGCAACTTGGTCGGTCCCCAAATGTGGCAAGAAAAATATAAACCAAGGTACGTCATGATACAACTTTGCTACACGCGGTACGTTTAAGCCTGCTACAGGAATCGTATCCCCTGGATCGTTATCACTATCTGCTATTTCTTGTGTCCTATTATTATGCTTATCATCCGCTTTCGACTCTCCCGTGAGAACAAAAAGCGGGATATGGAGCCAAAGACGGAAGAGAATGATGAGGTGTACATCGAAGAAGTACTCGAGGACGGCACCAAGATTGAGCGTAGGATTGACAAGGTACAAAGAGGATATTCTTACGCTACGAGTTACTGGCTGAAGCGATCTTTCAGGCATTCCTCGACCTTACTGATATCCAGAATCGCGACTTCAGATATGTGCTATAGATAGAGTGGGTATGAGTTTTCAA
Organism: Ceratobasidium sp. AG-Ba; assembly: GCA_016906575.1. Taxonomy (NCBI): domain Eukaryota; kingdom Fungi; phylum Basidiomycota; class Agaricomycetes; order Cantharellales; family Ceratobasidiaceae; genus Ceratobasidium; species Ceratobasidium sp. AG-Ba. The sequence continues at coordinate 1,469,731 of CP059612.1, read as the reverse complement.
CGAAAACTGTAGCTAGATACAAAGGTGCAAACATACTGTCTGAGTGGCTATATGCGTGTTTTCCCATGAGGTCAACGAACAAAAGCACTCGGTGGCTATTGTCAGTAAAGCCTTGAACAGCATCTGTTTTCCAGAGATACAGGCAAAAATCCTGCTACACTCAATGCATCTACTTATCCAATATTTAGTTGAAGAATTCCTAATTGCTCTGGACGTGGTTTGGCGGCGCTGTGCTACATTCATGATCGATGCCGTTTCACAACCAACTGGATATGATGTCCTGGTCAGCGATCACTCACGTGACAATTGGCCACCCACAAAAAATTGTTTACTCTTGCTTTGCTCCCACATGGTTCAGGCTGCCTCAAAGGTGAGTATATAACATGCTGGTACTATAAATTTACCATAATCTTGATTTATAGACAAAAGCAAAGCAGCGTTATTTAAAAGCCAAGAAAGATCGCCGAAAGAAACGCCTCAAAGTAGCTCCTACCTCTACTGATGCACCCGTTCGAAAGCAAGTCGATAGTCTCGAGTCCGATTCGTCTTCCGACGAAAGCCAGCAAGAACATCTAGCTCAGAAGGACGAAGATTCTCAGGTCCAACCGGATGATATTTTGCGGGTAGACCAAGCTCCAGAGCTAGTAAGACAACCGAAACACAAACCCAAAAGGCACACAACTTCCCCATTGCCTACTGACGACGAAGAGGAGGGTGACTCTATGCTAGAACGCTCAACGCCTCCTCCTGGTATTCAATTGGATCTACCCGCTCTTCCATCATTTCCTCGCCCGACTCGACCTACACCCCCCTCAAAGGCTGCTCTTGCTCGCCAGGGCCTCGACCGCGCGATACTCGGGGCAGAAATAATCGACCCCAGTTCGAGTGCACGGGTTCCTCGTCCTGGTGAACCTGATTTAGATGGACTGGGACTAGATGATCAGATGCGAGAGCGGTTGGTCGAGTTGGGAATAGAAAAATTATTCGCTGGTGAGTATATTTGTGCTCAGCAGGATGTTTCCATCCCAGATTGATTTTGATCGATCTAGTGCAAACGGTTATGTTTCCATTCCTACTCAGCAACCGCGCTCTTCATTGTCCATACGATCCTCCACGGGATACATGCGTCTCCGCGCCAACAGGTAGCGGAAAAACCCTGGCGTACGTGGTCCCTATTGCTCAGGTAAGTGGAATACATTCGCCGCATACCATGAAACAATCATTGAAAGCTGTATATGCAGACCCTGTCGAGTAGGATAGTGATCCGTTTACGTGCCCTCGTAGTTCTTCCTACTCGAGATTTGGTCAGCCAAGTGCGTGAAACGTTCGAGGCGGTTGCAAAGGGGCGAGGGCTCAAGGTAAATCTGCGGGTGTCGGCTATCGACAATAGGCTAAATGTTGGCTACTAGATTGCAGTAGCGACGGGGCAGCATTCGTTCGCACATGAGCAATCCCAACTAGTTCATGCCGTACCTTCACTAGCTGAACTGAGCCCTCAATATCATAGCAAGGTGGACGTGCTCATCTGTACGCCCGGGAGGCTTACAGACCACCTTCGTGGCACTCCTGGGTTTACACTTGAACATCTAAGGTTTTTGGCGAGTAAATTGTAGGGGCTTGTCGTGCGCTGTAAATAACCAACGCCTTGTATAGGTCATTGACGAGGCCGACCGGCTCATCACCCAATCATTTCAAGACTGGCTGGCCCAGGTTCTAGAAGCGACTCAACCTCCACCCTCGGACTTTCCACCAACGGGTACGTGCTATCCTTGGATCTAGGGGTGTTTAATTCAGGAAACCAACTTTCGAACGCAGAACTAGACGAGCCCCAATCATCCTCCTGTCAAAAGCTACTCTTCTCGGCAACTCTCACACACGATCCAAGTAAGATTGTGCCACTCGGCCTGCGAGAGCCTCGTTATTTCGTCGTCGGCGAGCGATCAGGCATCGAGGCCGGGGAGGAAACCTTCGCATTCCCTGCAAACTTGTCGGTAGGAGTCATTGCTATCGAAGGTGTACCATTGCCATTGACAAAACACCCTAGGAACATATGTGTGTATGCTCGCCTGCCGAGAAGCCACTGGTCCTGTTTCATCTCATCCACGCCCACGGCGTGCGTAACGCGCTTGTGTTTACCAAGTCGGCTGAATCGACATCAAGGCTTGTCAGATTATTCGAATTCTTCGAGGCGGCTCGAAGTACTGGGAGAGGTAATGACAAGCCAGTGGTTATGCGGGCTTATTCGAGTGATCTAAGCGGCGCCGAAAGGAAGAGCGTTATCGATTGTTTCAAGCAGGGAGGGATTGACCTGTGGGTATGGTTCGTCAAACGAAGTGGTAAGATGCTGATTGTATATAATATAGGCTTGTTTGTTCGGACCTTGTAGCTCGAGGAGTAGACATTCGCCACGTCGCGCACGTTGTAAGTTATGATGCCCCGGTCGACATGCGAAAGTATGTGCATAGGGTGGGCCGGACTGCCCGAGCTGGGAGAGCGGGTGACGCCTGGTCGCTAGTGGAGGATCAAGAGGTGGGTTGTCGCTTTTCAACAATCGAACCACGCGGCTAATGTTAGTGACCTTGAAGGCCCGGTATTTCAAGCAAATGCTGAGAGATGCCGGCCATTTGGACTCCGTAAAGAAGCTGAAAGTAAAAGAACAAGACCTCGAGCCATCCCAGGAATACTACCAGGCAAGTACCAACCTAGCAGGTATGATGTGATTGTCTTAACATAGTGCTTAGGCCGCGCTCCAAAGTCTGAGGATTTTTTTTGCTCGAGCTACCGACCAGCAATAAGAACATGGCCCGTGTCCCCCCTCTGTGTACCTATCACTCTGCTCAATTAATTTATTTGAATGAGTTTCCAGCACAGCGTGTCTTCACGTGACCGCGTTGCTCTTCTTCCCAAACTCCGGCCACGGTCATCATGGAGGTGAGCCCCGCAAAAAGTCTCGAGGTTGTCAGCGACAGCGAGGGAGAACAAGACCACTCGCGACCGTCTGAGCTCCTGGATCAGCTACGATTCGATCCCAACGTGGGGATCCTCCCCGTCTCACGTGATTGGCCTCCTTACCACTCCACGGCGACGATGAGCTCGCACAACCCATCCAGTGAGTCTTTTCTCAACTATGTTACCCAAGGCTAATTACTCTAGGCCACATATCGCAACTCCCACCGATGCAATCGGCTCCGTCGATCGACTCGCCCATTCAATCAGGCTCTATTATGCCCGCCACCACACCTCGCTCGCGTCCCCGACCCAAAATGCGGCCCGTCCCACCACCCGACAATCCAGACAATTCAATTGGCGCATTTTCTACAATGACACCAAACTTTGCTCCACCAACAGACACTATATCTTCGTTTGGAAATTCTGCTGTTCAGGATGTCCCTCTGGCCAGACCTCCATCACTTCCTCCATCCTCACTGCCTATGGCCGAGTCGTCTTTGCTTATACCCCAACTGAATTTACCCACCACTTATGCTGCACAGGAAAAGCCAGCATCTAAATCTAACTCGAAGGCCAACTACTCAGCGAGTGAGATACCCAGCACCACGTCCTCCAACGCGATCGAATCGGCCACTATGTCTATGGGTCTCTCTGAACCTCCGGCTCAAAAGCGTGCTCGGCCAAAAATGCGGCCCCCTCCGCCTCCAGAACCTAGTATCATGACCCCAGGGACGAGCACGACAGCACCAAGTGTTGCAGCTACCGACTCGAGCTCGAACTTGCCTACAAATCCCAGCACTAGTGCCACTTCAAATTCTGCTGCCAGCAAAACAGGCAGTGCCCCACAACGATCTGCGCTGGATGACGCCGAGGAGTATACTGGCCGGGGCGCACGTCGAATCAAACAACTCACTAATCTAAAAGAAGAAGATTACGTCGATATTGGGGGGCCAGAGGATGAAATCATCATGCTGATTGAAAGCAGTGATGGAGAACAGTCTGGTACGGTTTACAGCACTCCGATTGTTCTGTCTAGATTCTCAAGCTGTCTTAGCAAAACCAAAGCCAAAACCAAAGAAGAAGTCGTCTGCGAAACCAACCAACAAATCAACTGCGACCGGTCCAATGTCATCTGACGGACGAAATCATATGCCTTCGAGTCGAGCTCTCCCCGGTCCCTTGAGTCATTCCGAACACAAATCTCCCCAGCTTCAAACCAGCGATGACGAACTAGGGCGATGGGATTTGCCTATCCCGGGAGAACCGGCTTCGACTTCTGCCCGCGTCAACTCCAAGAAACGAAAAAAGGTCGCTGAAGACTCGGATGATGGGCCCACTAGGCTTCCCGCTCCAGGTCCTGTCGTTCCCCCCGAAACACCGCACATTCCTCCATCTTCTCCACTCTCGAGTCCGGGTCGTAGTCCAGTTGCAAAGCGGAAAGAGCCTAGCTCAGTGGCTGAGGAAGGACCTGCACCTGCTCCCGTCAAGAAACCGCGCAAGAGCACGGGTACGATGGAAATAGTTCTACCTACGCCAAACGAGGCAAGGAAGAAATCAAAGGCAAAGACCAAGGGCAAGGGCAAGTCGACGATACAGGATACCTCAGCGGGGCCGAGCGAGGACCGGGGTGCTTACGTGCCAGCAGTTTTGAGCGATACTGCGATCCCATCTTCCAGCAATTCGGTCCCTCAGACGAGCAAAGCAGCAACACCTCAAGCGGTCGGCAATACCACAGACGAGGCTGCTATGGATATTGATGCTGCTCCAAAGGAAGCCGAGGTCCCGACTATGGAGAAAAAATCGACTAAAAAGAAGCCGGCCAAAGGAAAGAAAGGTGCTGCATCCGCGCCGGAAGGCGAAGTCGCTGAGGGAACTGCAGAAGCTCCAAAGAAACCTACTAAAGGAAAGGGCAAGTCCAAGGCTAAGGATGCAGCTGTGAGTTTCATTTCAGTGACTCGGAAATGGCAAACTGATAAGCCATAGGCTGCGAGTTCAAATGGCTCTGGGACCCCGCCGGCCATACCGGGCACCACTCTGTCAAATCCTGACGCTAGCGCAGCCGTGTCTTCGTCAGGTCCCAGTAGGGTTGACGACCAGGAAGCAAGCTCATCAAATCCATCTGCTCCGATTCAGACCCCAGGTCCGAAACCGGCTCGACCCAAGCCTCGCCACAGCACAACACCCGCACCTATGCCAGTTGCAATGGGCGCCTCTGGAGCGCTACTACAAAGCACGGGGCGCAAGTCTTCTGAACGTACGCATTTGCTTTTATATTTGTGATACCTATCTGATGAGCAAACAGGTCCTCTGTCAGAGACATTGCGCCTCGCTCTCGGCGGCACGGGTAGTCCAGCCCCGCGCATGGGTCTCTCTCGACGTGGCTCAAGCAAGATTGCTCCCCTGTTGGCTATGAGGGGCGTTCCTCCGCCTCCGCCTCCACCGATGCCCAAGAAGCCAGTACGAAAAAAGAAGGGCCAGAGCGACGACGAAGATAGCGAAGAGGAGTGGGAAGGGCTAACCGAGAAACAAAAAGAGAAGAAACGAAGAGAGAAAGAGATGGCAAGCTGGTATAGTGACTGACAAGTTTTACCTCGCGTCGGGTATGGCACACTCGAAAGGTATAATTCATAGTTGGTATTCATATTGACATGACTGTGTTATCGTAAATTATTATGTTTGCTACAGTTCCAGTGTAATTTATTTGCATGTTGCATTTCAGATATGAATGGTAATCGTACCTTTTCTGCAGACGACCATACCAAATGGTCGCTTCTCGAATCCTCAGATCCTCCCCACGCGCCAGCTTGGTCTGTATCCCACTCTCCCCAGCCAGTGCCACCCCATCCTCCGCCGTTTGCTAGAGCAGGTTTGTCGTTGTTTCTAGTATCATTTGCGCTCCCTTCGTCGCTCGCATACTCCACCTCGATGTCACCTCCAGTTCCCAAGTGTTCGTCTTCAGCCGACCTCTCCTCGTTCCAAACGATTCTGGTTGAAACCCACTCCACACGACCACCCTATCCCAACGTGGCTGAGTATAATTGTTTGGGTTCCGAGGAGGTAGAATTGACCATTGTCCGATGGTGTCTTTGAGATCAGATTCCTGCGACGCATATACATCGTCCGAGCCACCCTTTTCCATCAGAGCATCGACCAGCGCGGCAACAGACCCTCCGCATGGCATGGCAAGTTCGCTCCATAACTCTCCGAAAGTAAGTTCTCCTTCGCCTCGCATCTGCATCAGGTATACCAATGCGTCCCTAATCGTGCGTGAAGATTCAGGATGGCCAGCACGGGGATCGACGTCAAACTTTCGCTGGGCGACCAGTTTATGTGGCGGGTCCGGGCTAGGGGACCATGTTTCGGACAAGGACAGGTTCCCAAGCGGCAATGCGTCTACTCCACTATTGCGACGCACAAAAACTGCAGTCTGGGACGCATAACCAAGCTCACGGCCAAACGGGTCGGGCTCGGTCGGGACGCCTACACCATCAAGAGTGACATCGTACTCGAATCGGTTTGCAGCCTCGTGGCACCACTCTGTAAACTCGGGGACTGTCCACTCGCGCTTGTGGTCAGAGTGTCTAAAAACCCTATCTGTTTCGCCGGTTGGGTCGAGAAATCCCTTGCGGGCGACACCAGGTGGATGAAAGCGAGCGTTGAAAGTATAATTGGGGGTAGTGAGGATCAACAGACGAGGACGATATCGTCCCAAGAGTACGTGGGAAAAGGCAGGGAGGATAGATTTAGGAACATGTTCGATGCTAATGCTGCGTGAATACAACCAAACGCCAAAGACGGGTACACTTACACTTCAGTGGATACAATCGCGTCGAAACCACTAAACTCGGGGTTTATGACACCTAGGCTTCCCTCCCATACGCTTACCTCGAGAGGAGCCCAACGAATATACCATCCGTCTTCCCCTGAACCCCAGGGTGCAAGGTAATGTGGTTCACGGTCACTCGTAGCTGCATATACAGCATCCTCGATAACCTCCGGATCGACGTCAAGCGCCGCCACCCGCTGAAGGAACAGATCGTTGATTGGCGTGGAAAGATGGCTGTCTGGCACATCGCTCGGAACGCTTGAAGCAGGGCCACAGACAGCATGAAGGAGCGAGCCCTCGCCACACCCAATATCGAGAACCTAGCCACATTGCAGAACATAACCGCTATGATGGTGACTCAAACATACTGAGCGGACGCCATTGAGACGAAGTGTTTCCATGATCCATCGCTGGCGTTCGTCGGCCAGAGGCGGTATGAATCTTACTGGCAGATTTTCCGGAGAATGAACAGGATCTGGAGCACTCATCGTGGTCGAGAGGATTGTCACATTATCATTCGCCATTCATGTATCCAAACAACAAATAGAAGTCTAATAGAAAAAGATGGAAATTCTACAATCGAAAACGCCATCAGGAGAATTACGCCCGTTCCTTTAAGTACAAGGTAAGGTGCCGAACGAGCGATATCACAATAACCTGCAAGCCCTAGAGCCTGCAGTCAATCATCTCGTTGCTGACAGTCTCATCACGCAGCGTTTTTGATTGTGGAAGAATCAAATGGCAAAATTTTGATTCCGGGCATTTTTATTCTGCGGGGCAGTGCACAGCCACCAACATGCCGCCGGCTGCCAGGGTCATGATGAACCCATTCATTTATAAAACCATTCAGTGATCATTTCAACGTTATAATAATAAATGAGCAATGCAGGTAATCCAACATCCAGAATCTGCCTGCCAAAGTCTATAATGGCCCAAAAAAAGGGCTGGTTGGATCGAATAGATGATTAAGTTGAGGCTGAGGGTATACTGTATCAATAGACAACAGAGCAGTATAACATGACGCTCAATGGACGGGGAAGCAATGAAAAAGAAACATCTAAACTGAGTAGTGGGGAGTCTGGAAACGGGCGGCGTTATTACCGCAGTCGTGCTGAGGGGTTAAGACTCACTGGTTGTGGCCGCAAGTGCCTATCGTCTCGGGGGAGCCAGTGAACACATCATCAATGCCTGTGCCAGCTCTTGTTTCCACGCGACCCTCCGTACCGCCTCGGGGAAATCTACCCATTCGCGCCGCCGCTCCGATGCCTCGTCCCAGGTATCTGCTAGCGCAACCACGTCTAACTCAAAAAAGTGATAGTTGGCAGTCGCGCCGGGTATGGTGGTGACTGAGCGTGTGACTTTGCCTTGTATGCCAGCTAAAGGTGGAAAAGGCAGGGAGAGAGTAAGAAGGCGAAGAACGCGGACGCAGAGCGCGAGAGCGGGTGACCTTCTTCAAACGCCTCGCGACATGCAGCAGCCTCCAAGCTTGGGTCAGTGGTCTCCCATCCGCCCTTGGGCACTGCAGGGCGAAGGGTGAGCGGTGGAGCTAGTTGCTGGCACAAGCTACTCACAAACCCATTGGTGCGGTCGTTTTCGGCTGGTGACGAGTAGGACTTTTCCGGCGGCACGTGCGATGGGAATCGCGCAACAAACAGTCCGTGGACGTGCGGCATCTGCTCGACCCATTTTCAAGATCTCTGGACAAAAATAAACGTTGCAACGTTAGCCGGGCTGGGAAAACAGGTGGGTCAAACACACACTCCAAGCTGTAGTCCAAGGGCTGTCGGATACGTAAGCAACGCAAGTGAGCGACTGTGGCGGGTCTTGCGAGAAGATCGGGTACTGAAATAGGTGGTAAAGGCTGAAGGAGTACGAGGCAGTAGGGCAAACGAGGGAGAATTGGGAAATTTTAATAGGTTAGATGGGTGGAGATGTTGGAGAAAGCATGGCCAAGGTCAGGTCAAACCAGGATTATTTTCTACGACCGTGGCACAAGGAGCCGGACAAACTCGCACGTGCGTGAGCCAAGCAACAGCACAGCATTGTAAAGGCAAATTCGTCATGGCTCGGCGCATACAGTGCCGTTTAAGAGTGTTGTCCAGAGCTAGCTGGCATACCCTATGTTTTCCGTCTACGTAATACGAGAAACTATTGTATTCGATTCGCATGACTCGGATATGGACAAAGCAGCGGAACATCTACTGCGCTGTATGCGCGAACTTGTATTGGGAGATACTAGCTCCGTTGTTGCTAGCAACAGACCGAAATGTCATCAATACGCCGGACAACATCTTGTGACGGCGTTGGTGTATGCCGCAGCAAGAAAAATTCTAGATGGTTCAGGAACACTGAATGAACCCTGGCGCTTTTCGATGTCTGTAATGTCAAAAATAAAACCGCCCCGTGCTAGAAAACAGAAGGTCAAGCACGGAGAGCGGCACAGAATAAAGTATAGCACACAGTCATCCCAGTGTGAGTATCATGATACCTGTGTACTAGTCCTGCCCTAAAGTAAGCGATCACGTGTATCGCATACACCCTCGTTCGGTCTGAATTTGTGTCTACACCACGATGAATGTAACTTGAGTCAGAGATGGGGTATTCAAAGTGTAGTACAGTACAATATATTTATGCCAGAAAAAATGCAGGCACTAGAAATAGTCGTGATAGTTGTGGCATGAGCATCTTCTTGACGGGTCTGTTTATTAATTCAGTCAGTGCCAGTTGAGCTGTATGCTGTTCCGACAGTGGCTGTAAGGTTCTGAAGATTTTTGCGATACCAAAGAATATATGTGTCAATTTTCTTAATAGTATGCCAATCTGATTCGGTCGGATTGAGGTTAGGAAAATTTGGTGGGTGTGTAAGCGATTCATACCAAGCTCATCCTTAACTTCTTAGGCTATGTTTCCTGTATGTGATGGGGCTCAGTCCTCCATCACGAGCACCACACGGGATTGTTCATTATATGGCTGCAGCTAAAATGTTTGTAAGGGCTCTGATATAACTTGGCCTGCTTATCCTTTTGCGCGGAGACTTCTGGCTTGCTTCTGTCTGATTGTTGTTGTGATCGATTCTGACGTTTCAAGGTAAGCGATCGGTACTTTTACGACATTGTCATATCGCCTCAGTTTCTTCATTTGTCTCTTTCAATGTCACAGCTGAATACAGAAAACTCAAGGAGATAGGCCCAAGAAGTTTGCAAACGGACTGTGAAGAAGATGCTCATGCCACAACTATCACGACTATTTCTAGTGCCTGCATTTTTTCTGGCATAAATATATTGTACTGTACTACACTTTGAATACCCCATCTCTGACTCAAGTTACATTCATCGTGGTGTAGACACAAATTCAGACCGAACGAGGGTGTATGCGATACACGTGATCGCTTACTTTAGGGCAGGACTAGTACTGTAGGCGCAAGAGTGGAATGTCGCTTACATAAAAGCGACGTGCGCCTATTACTGCTTGGGCTTGTCTGGTAATGATGTCCGGCTGCGTCGGCCGCCTTGGGACGCAGGACAAGGAGCGTCGTTAGCTGTGTCGCTTCCCAGGGTGTGCGACCGTGCACCTGACGATATTATCCCGAGCAGTTGATTAGCCCAACAGAATAACAACTTCAGGTATATGGTCTAAGTTTAGAGCCTTTTATTCCAAACTATCGTCACATGTATCCTGATATATATATCCCGACCCAACATCATCTTTGTAAAGTTGGTGCTGGTTGAATGTGAAACTGGCAGCATATACATAACTATACTCACGGATATAAAGCAGCGTCTCCTTGACAAAGTGAATTAAGAAGCTGAGTTCGTCATATACGCCCCAATCATGATCACACAGACTGCACAAAATGCCTCGCGGTCGTCAGTAATTTGAATAGACGTGACGTCGACGACGACAAAAGCGAGGACCTGGTGGATCTATCTGTCTCTCCTGTAGTTTTAAAAAGCACACGAAGGCCTAGACACCCTTCGTCCTGGCATCCTGGTTCGGAATGGGTTATTGAATTTCCTTTTTTAACGATATCTTTGTATTTATTTTTGTCTCATTACATACTTCTATACAAGGAAGGCGTTGTCCTACCACGTCGTGGCTCACTTGGACGTGGGACGTTGGAAATTCCGAACATCGCGTCGGCCTGACTGTGGACCGTGACCGACGTTCCACTCTTGCGCCTATAGTACTGTAGCAGCAAGAGAAGAACGTCGCTTATGTAAAAGCGACGGGCGCCTAAAACCGACTGCACTTTTTTGGTACCTGTGTCCCACTGCGTCGACAGGGGATGGGTCGTGGGGCACTCAACCGTAAAATGGCGCAGGATCGGCTCACTTTTCTTCTAAATCATAAAATAGGGCATCTGATGCCCTATATTAGGGATAATATAAGTAAAAGTTGTACTTTCATTGTTTACTGACCACCTATCGTCGTGGCAAATGAGGCTATAAGTAACAACAAACAATGTCCCCCTCGCGTCGAACAACGCCAGGACATGGGTCATTGGAAATGATTTACGTCGCGTCGATCCCAACTGGGATCGGGACCGACGTTCTTCTCTTGCCGCTACAGTACCACATATCAGGTGACTTATTACTTGGCCTCTCTGGTGCGTCTCCGACGGCTTTCCGCCGCTCCTGGTGCGTTTTCCAAAGCAAAAAAGGGACAGGCGTGGATCGAACACGCGGCCTATCGATGCTTATGTAATTATTGCGTAATTCAACCTACGCAGAAAGCTGCAATCGATTGCTCAACCACTGAGCTTCTATCCCTTGGGTAGCGGCCTCTAGTACCAAGTATGATCCTATAAACAAGCCAAGTACTATCCGCTCTGGCTTGACCTCCAAGCGCATCTTCTAGCCTCAGGAGGCTGTTATTCGTACTATCAAGGTGCCTAGGAAGCGCTGCGGCGGCACATATGTTGTCACGTGACGAGATTACCGTAGCGCTCGGCTTCTCCTCCTCTCCGCCACCATGTCCACCGAAAACGAGAAACCTGTTGCGCCGCTCAAGCCCGCACGAAAGCAAGTCAAGCCCGGAGAAATAGAGCGAAAAGAGACACCCCAAACAGGAAAAGAATACAGTAAGTGGTCCATGCTATCAATCGACACTGACCAACTCGCACGTTAGACATCTGGTACAACAAGTGGGCTGGAGGAGACCGAGAGGACAGCTATTCCAAGTGCGTACCACTCTGCTAGAACGGACAAATTGCTAACATCATGATAGCAAAGTAAAGTCCCAAACGAGATGCAACATCAAACGAGATGCTGGTTACACGCGAGCAAACACGACAGGTGTTAAATACTGTTGCCTATTCTTTGCCCGAGGGTGCTGTCCTTATGGGTAGGTCTTGTCTCTGGCGCTAGATTCCCGCTAACGTACTTGCAGCTATGAGTGTGAATATCTACACAACTTGCCACTGCCTGCCGCCTCCATGGAGGATTCATCCAAAGACTGCTTTGCCCGAGACAAGTTCTCAGACTACCGAGACGACATGGGCGGCGTGGGCTCATTCAATCGCCAAAACCGAACGCTATACATTGGGAGGATCAAAGAGACGGGTCCCGGGAGCGAGACAGAGGAAATCGTGAGGCGACATTTCAAGATGTGGGGAGAGATTGTATTCCGTACGTGCTGTCCAGCTTTTACAGCAAGCCACGCTGACCTGGGTCCAGTGCGGGTACTCCAGTATCGTAGTGTCGCATTCGTAACCTATGCAGACGAGGCAAACGCCCAATTCGCCAAGGAAGCAATGGCTTGTCAAAGTCTGGACAATGACGAGATCCTCAACGTTCGGTACGTTGTATTGACATTGTCTAGACAGACATTCTGACTCGACTCACAGATGGGCCACTGAGGATCCTAACCCGACCTCCAAGGTTGCGGAAAAACGTCGTCTGGAAGAAATAGGAAGCGTCGCGATTGCAAACAAACTCGACCCACGGATGGTTGATGCCGTTCGCCACATTCGAGCACTCGAGGACGAAGAAGCCGTGCCCGAGCCCGCCTCTCCGCCAGAAAAACGTCAACGCTTGATCGAGGCGGAACCAGAACCCGAGGAACAACCAGAAGAGGCACAGACTGGGTTGTTGAGCGCGCAAACATTAGAAGGCCTCAAATATATTGCCGAAATGCGACGGCGACAGGAGGCAGTCAAGTCCAAGGTTGCAGCCGCTCCAAGGCCAGCCCCAGCTGGTTTGGGTGGCCTAGGAGGCTACGCAAGCGACGAAGACTAAAATTATTACACCTTTGTAGACCTATTCTGTAATGCGATCGTGAGCACTCTGGCTGGCTACCTGAAATCGTCGAGACAACACTGGGTCCTGAGTGATGCGAATGAGATAAGGAATAAAGGCTCTGCATATGCTGCTGCAGTGCAATATTGTTTACACCCTCGTGCTGGCCAACTGGACCCATAAGCAGTTGACTAGACGTATATTGATGGTCAAGTCTGTCATCTTACGTTCAGGGGCACTGAATGCCATACAGCGCCACTCCGTGTCAGCCGAACAATTATGGTCATGGGATTGCTTGGCAAAAGAGCGGTGTATATTGAGCGCTACGAATAGCAAAGCGGCCGTGTCAGTGCGCAAATTGGCACCGCCGAACACGCTAGCGTTAGGTACCAATGACTGCCACACCGCCACTCTCTTGTTTCAAAAAGCCTCGGTGAAGAAACGCTGCGCTGTGCCCTTCCCCATCCCCAGCCATGATATTCACTTCGTTGTTTGCTGCTACACTTTGGGCAACATCTCTGGCCGCTCCGACACAATCTGGCTCGAACGTTGGGAGTCTGGTCCAACGCGATGCGGACCTGGACTCGCTGCTCCTCATCATCAAGGCACAGGACGATGTCAATGACCCAGACGATTTGACCGTATCTTCATGTCTTATCAACAACGGTAAAAACACGCTCAAAATTCTCAACGATCCGAATGGTGAGTCGAGACGCGTCAACTCGGCCAGCGCTAAACGCTACCTTCAGGCCCACTGACCACGTGGAAGACGCATACATTCGAGTTTTACGAGGTCGCTAGCTCAGGCACGGGCCTCAAAGCAAGGTCTGGTGGAAATGCTGCCCATGTCAGTGCCGTTCGGGTAAAGGTGAGCTTGGATTTTGCTCCAGCTTGGTCGCCTGCTCATAATACTGTTCAGTATAACCCAGAAGTCGTGGCCGCTCTCGCGGACCCGAGCACCTACACGGTTCTTCAGCCTGGAGAAAACAAGACGGTAACCCATGATCGTGCGTTGGTCCATGTGCCTTTATTGTTCCTTTGCTCATTTTCTCTAGTCTCGGGCATGTACTCTTTCCAAACCTCGGGATCTTACGCTGTCAAAACAACGACCAACGCCGAAAACTTTCGTATAATCAAGGAGGACGGCAGTATAGGCATTATCCAAGCAAAACTGTATGATGGTGCCGAGGCTGCCAACTGGACAGCAGTAAACGTTGCCGAGTCAGGAACCTATGCATCCTTGCGAGGTCTTGCCAGTGCTGGAATCCCGACTCATCTCACGCGCCGCTGGGAAGAGGAAAACTCGCTGACCAAACGCCAGACATTCCGAAACTGCAGTGCGTCTCAGCAGAAATATATCGCAGAGGGTGTTGTGGGTGCAAACGCATACATTGCCGAAGTCAACAAATACCTTGCCACCACGTACTACCTCGGTAATAAGCGATACAGGACTTGGTTCGGACCTTATGAAAAGAAACGTTGGAACCAAGTCAAGTCGCATTACCTTGCGCTCCGAAACCAGCCCGCTCGCTTCCGTTATGATTGCTCGTGCCAAGAAGTAGACACGTTTGCCTATGTTTACCCTGACCAGTTTGGTACGATATATCTTTGCGGAGCATTCTGGAAGGCTCCAGTAAAGGGCACCGACTCCAAAGCTGGAACCATCATTCACGAGGCTACACACTTTACGAAACTCATTGGCACCGACGACTATGCCTACGGTCACACTGACGCAATGGCTCTTGCAAAGAGCAATCCCGCTCAAGCAATAATGAATGCCGAGTAAGTCACACCCACCCTGATCTCCATCCTCCAAGCTGACTTGTTCTAGCTCCCACGAATACTTTGCGGAAAACACGCCATTTATTGCTTAAATCATGACTGATCCCCTTTACTGGTCACCTGGACTTTCATACCCCGCAATGACTTTTACTCTTGGGCACTTGGCTTATTTATCCTGTACACTCGTATAACTGGGGACAATTTATGTGGCAACGTCGTTTATTCATAGCATGTCGTTCATGTATTTAAGCGAATTCGAAGTATCACCGAAGTATGCAAAGAGAGAAAATGTTGCCAAAGGAAAAGAAGCGCGGTGGGGGTATCCATGTACAGAGAGAAATAAAAAGAAACAGATGCAGTATTTAAAAGTACAGTACTCGTATATGTCGCCTCTCCCAGTTATCTAAGCGTATGGCGTCGGCAAGCCCCCGGCCAGAACTCGAGCGTTTTCGCGCTCCGCATCTTGCTGTTGTTTGAGTAGCATTTCTTGATGGCGCCTGAGTTCTTGGTTCGCCTTGGAATCCCCCGAGTTGGAACTAGACCGGGTTGTGTTACTCGCTCCAAGCGCAGCTGCATAGCCTGATGGTACAGGTTGGGGAGGGACGTGTTGAATGTGATGCATATGCGGCATGGCCTGCTGGGGCACGGGAGGAGGCGTGGACTCGGTTGGTCTGCGCTTGTACGGGCGTTTGGAACTGGCGGCCGCGGCACTACCGGGAGCGGGAGGAGGTGGTAGCTGTTCTTCCTGCTTGCGCTTTGACCCCGAGGTAGAGCCGGGAGACAGGGGCGTAGATGGCGGAGGTTGCGCGTGTGGATGCGCTGGCGGCCCTTGGATGTGGGCAGGCATGTGGGTCGGCGGCGAGCGAAGCGCAGGGCTAGCCAGTGGTTTGCGATCAGCAGAGGCATGGTAGCCGAGATCGGGTGAATATTCTTCGGGCATCGCGCATTGGATTCCTCGCCGCAAACACTCTTCGCAGCCTAGATTTTCTTGATGGCTGGGTCTGCAGGTAATATGGTTGTCTAATCGCCAGTCAGGTCAATCAAACGGGAGCGAGCAGAGAAGAGAACTCACTGTAGCAATATAGGCAACCGCGTCGAGATCCAGTGGGTGTAACTACCCCATTTAGCTTGTCACTATTTCGCGGCTTGGAATGGCGTCCAGGAGGCGGTGAGTTATACGGCGGAAGATCTGGGCTTGGCGCTGCCTCGTATACTGGGGGTCCACGCGTAGAGTGCGATGGTCGCGTGTGATGTTTATCGGGAACCGATCCCGGAGGTGACATGCCGTTGTGCTGAGCCGGCTGACCAGCGGCCCCACGTGGAGGTGCGCCTGCTCCTTTGCGGCCAACTTTCCAGATTTGCACCACCAAGACGCAATCCGACATATCACGAAGCTGGGTAAATTTGAGCGTGTTCAGGCCTTCTCTGATCTCGCTTGTGATGTCGATTGTTTGGTTGAGTTTGCCCTGTTCAAAGAAGGATAATGAGTGACCATATGCACCGGAGCGTCACGCCGGCTTACGTTCGGCGGCGGAGCCATGTGGTGGGAGCTGGGAGGCTCGTCACCGGAAGTTATAGAATACACGCCAGCTTTGGGAAGCCAGTCCGTGGCCACTCCGAGTGTAACCCTATCGGAGGAAGACGATTCAGGGGATTCTTCCGATAACAGTTGAGATGGAAGCGAAGGTCATCCTCTACCGATCTATTCAAGCAATGTTATTGCCACACGATCAATGGCGTGACGTGATGCGAACTCGCCTGTTGGGAGATCGCAGGTGTGCCCATTGAGTTGCACAGACAGACTTTGCTCGGTCAGCATCGAACCGGAATACGAGAACATCCGCAGGCGAACGGCCTCCTTCTACGGCACATAAATTTTCCCCAGCCTGAACTTCTGTCTCTTCGTCTGTCTCTGCCGGTCCGTCGCGGCGGGGATGCTCGCCGCGGTGCTCGTCACTCACACGGCGGGATAAATGTGGCTCACGACGAGGTCGGTCCTAAAATAGCACGTGACATGGTGGCGTACGAGCGAGTGAGACGACATACCTCGGGTATCGCGTCGGTCATTGTTGCGTCGGCGGAAGGAGAATGGTGGTGTTGAGCGCGGGTGTCCCGGTTATAACTGTTTCTTGCTTCGGGGCTGATTGGGTGGTCCTGACCGGACACGTAATCCGCTGCACGCCCACGATAACCCTATCAATCAATGCCAGGAAGATCCAACATCAATACCCAGTGACGTGCAATAACCTAGATGGTTGAGTGCGTACCTCGGGATTTTGCGTCCGCGGGGCAGATCTAGACCCGCTGAGAGCATAGTCGAGCCCTGTCGTGCGGGCGGGCTGGGTGCGCTGGCCATTGGCGATCGCCTGCTCGATGACGCGCAGATGCTGCTGCTGCTGGTGGACATATTCCGCAGGGGGTGGCGAGTGTCTTCGGGCTGCGGGCGGTGGCGACCGCGAGCCCGACGAGGCGCGCGAGCGGCCTGGGTGGTTGGGGTGGGCCATGGGGGGCTTGGGGCGGAGGACGTGGTGGGCGGGCGGGCGCTCGGGGGCAAATGCGTCGTCGTCGATGCGGTGTATATATAGCTCCTGGCCGGGAAGAGGGAGAGGACCAGTCGAGGGGCGAGGTTGACGGCCTGGTCGCTTCTTAACGGTCGAGCTTCGCATTGACGGCGGTCGCTTCCGGCCATGGACACGGAAGCTAATTGTCACAGGTGACAGAAGCGATCAGTGAACATCCATCAAACACTCGAGCTTCCCCCTGCCCTGATGCAATGGACACTCACTATATTTGGCAGGCATTACAAATCGTCCTGCCATCTTCATCCTTTCGCCAAAGCGAGGTTTTATCTAGGCCGGTCATCAGTGGCTCGAATTACACACCACGCACGAGGCGTACCTGTGTCGCAGTTGATGCACCGTTCGTGGCCTGTGAAATCAATTGATTAGACTATGCGATAGCCGAATACTGGTCTGATCCCTACCGGAGTGCGGAGAACGACGCCGCGGGACTCCATTTGCACCTTCCCCATCTTCCATTTCAACATCTTGGTTGCCGTTGTCTGACAGAAGAAAATTTGTCATGAATCAGCCCAATCGGTTCAAGGTTGACGCGTGCATATACATACGTGCTAAATGGGCCCCATGCCGACTCTGGAGGATCTGAGATGACGAGGATGATGCTGGCCTGGCGTCATCTTCGTCCTCATCGCCGAATCCATCCTCCCAGCTTTTTTCACGGTGGCCTTCGGGCGCGCCAGCATCACGACGGGAAGAGTATTCAGTCCGTTGAGATTGGGTGGTAAATTTGCTTGGGCCCTGTCGTATAGGGTCATAGTGTGATGGTGCACCAGTCGACGATGCACACGAGTCGCGACGTAGTGCGGACTCATGTCGGCCGGACGCCGGAGCATCAATGATGCGCTGAGAGCCTCCGTGCATGGAACTAGACGAGTTTGAGCCGGGGGGCGGGGGCCCTGGAAGGATGTATGTGGGAGCAGCGGCTGGGGCAGGAGGTGCATAGCCTTTAACAGGTTTGGTGGGGTCTAGATGGGCTGGGGGCGAGGCTCCGGGCACAGCAGATGCGGCAGCGGCAGCGATATCAGGACCCATAGGAACAACGTAATGAAGGCCTCCTCGGTTTGAGAAGCCCCCATAGTGTGATTTTTGTGGGTATTCGCATTTGGCCTGACGATGTTTGGCACACATATCGCACTGCGGCAAGGACCCATCACATTTAATCTTGCGCCCTGGGAAACGGGATTTAGAATCAGCTCGTCTACTGCATTCACAGACGTACTTCGGCAGAAGAGACAGGCCGTGTTTGCAGGTATGTTCGCCTGGAACGGCTTTGATTGGTTGATCTTGGCGAGCCGAGCTGATACATCCAGTTCAGAGTTACCGCAGTGACAGATTAAATGCTGATCGACATACCTATCAGCTCATCCTCATCAAATGAGCTCGAGTGTTCGTTGACCGTGTCGACCATCTTGATATAGCTCTTGACTGTGCCTTCCATTTGGGGAGGGCATACAAAGTGACGCTCCTGAGCAACGCGAGCCGTGATCTCCCACAAGCCGGCAGCACGCGTCTTGGCAATCTCTTCACTCGCAATCTAATATTGCGTTGTCAGTGATTACGGTACTCGGCTCGGATATCTCGTACACCCGAGAACGGGTGAGGGGGGGCAACATACCTCGAGGAGCTCGATGATACGCTGGCGCGTGATAGGGCGAGTATAGAGATCGGGGTTGTTGAGCCTCTCGCAAAGGTCATTCAAGAGCATTGTGTCGCCAACATCGAGGCTGGTGCCCGCACGGGCAATTGCCGCGGTTGCAGCATCGAGCGCGGCGTTATCGGCCGCAGTCTTCGATGGGTGGGCGTTGATTGGCGGAGCCGGAAAATTGCGCGGTAAAGGCTGCTGGCGACCAGCGCTGTAAGCAGCCGTGGCGCTCGCGTCGCGGGACGGGGAGCGCTGGGGATCGGACGCCGGATGGTGGGCCTCGACTGGCGATCGCTGAGGCACACGAGGCTGGTTGAGGGGGTGCTGGAGTTGGGTGTGCACGGGGGAGCCTGGGGAGGAATGACGCAGGGGGGACACGCTCGCCATCGCTTGGGAGCAGACGGGGTTTGTTTGCTGGCGGGGGGGAGAGGCTTGCGGAGGTGCTGGCCGGGTAGAAAAGAATGCGACGGGTGTCGCCGTGACCACGCATCAAAACGCATCAACTGCGGTACACAAGTGCTTGAACCTCAATTTGTGGCTGACTCAAACTGGAAGGGGTCAGCGATCCGGAACTCCGCGCGACTAGAGTCGGGCATTTGATAGTTGGTTATTTGCACACGTGTCCATCCAATAGTCTGTTCTTCGAGATGATCGGTCCAATTCGGCCAGACGGCAATCGCTCGCGGAGCTTCAACCACATTGCATATGGTTCCCTATCTATGCCTAGGGCTGCTTCTTTTTACCGACATTCGCTATGCATATACCCCTGTACTTCCCGGCCGGGCACCCTATGCTTAGGCCTTGTGACTCAATACCGCGCGTCTCCTGGTCCTGACGAACATTCCATGCTAGGACGATAAGCGACACCCCTGCGCTCACCTACGTGACGTGAGAATTCTCCGGCAACAGCCTGTTTGCAATATTCTGATCACCATAAAGCTTGCGGGCCCCGTTGGCAATCATCGGTCGCCAGTGATTGATCTCGCGCCACGTGAGCGTCTCCATATATGATCACCACCAATTACGCCGGCGAGTGCTCCAGCGATGGCCGGACGCAACGCCAGTTCTGTCGGACAACCCGGGCCCAGACGCGGTGCCTCTTTTCACCCGTTTCCAGCGGCGCACACCCCTCGCCCTCAATCGGCGTCTGTGACTACAGTTACAGAGCGTGCTAAAACCTTATGTGCGCTCTCAGCCACATCGGATGCCCCCCGGACACCGCACTAGGGGATTTCCTTAGCTACTGACTGATACGTCGACTTCTGAGAAGAACGCTTCTAATCACAAGTAGCCTCAACTATTGATCCGAAGCCCATGCTCCCAAACAGGGATTGGTCATCAGCTTGAGGGCTGTGGGATATCTATCACCGCGCAACCGTCCCGCCTTCGCGTCTTCTGAGCACGCGAACGCTTCCTACTCTGCCCTAATCCATACATTACGCAGGGCCATATGGGAATGTGTCGAGTGCTGGCAGTTCCTGTAGGAAACGATAGCCCCCCAGAGCCCGATGACTCCACCCCGCCGCTGTTCCTGGCCATGTGAGATGAACAGCAGATGCGACATCCGTCGTGCGTAATCGTGTCTCACCCACATGTATGCGCGGTTTGATCGGTGCCTGCGGAGCCGTCCGGTGGCCAAGCGAAATATCCAAGAGATGGCGAGCGTGGGTCTCCGTGGGCATTTTGCTATCTACGGATTGTGACGAGAGGTGCTCTGCTTCGGCTTGCTTCGGCCTCAATTCTTCCGTTCCCAAAGCTTGGGCATCCAGATATACATCCTATTCAATCGAAGTCCGGCGTTCTCATGATCTATAATAGCTACCAAAATCAACCTCATTGACCATTCAGACGAAAGCGATTATCAATCTGCGGTATCTGGAATCTGGCTCAATCTTGCGCCCGCGATATCAATTTGCTTCGATTGTGGCTGAGGGTTGAGCTAATATTCAGATCAAGCAGCTTGTTGAATCAAGAATCTCGAGTAATCCATCTATTGGTGCCGCGTGGCTCGATGACAGGTCGCGTGTTCGCCACGTCATATTAACAGGAGCTTGCCGCAACTGGTCTTAGGCAATGTTCGGCAATTCATCTCCATGAAATTGGTCCCTCGACGGACAAATCCTCAGATGTCCATTTATCCAGTCCAAATATGATAAGGGCTTATGAGCCGCTTTTCTGCGTCGATCACGATGGTTCTGTGCTCGGATAAGCAGGGTGGCTAAGTGCTAAGCATCGAAAATCCAAATGGAATATGACAGTTTGAAACTATATAGATCTGCCACGGTGCCTCCATTACCAACAACCCTAAGTATGTATAGCCTATCAGTCCAGCCAATATGGGAAAAATAAACCAGAATAGTCCAAGGCGATTTTTCATCCTACTCGCTCCCCTTATCAAAACTAGCCTAGACGAACTGCAAGATATTTTCACTGTACTCGGGGCCTCTTTGACTTGTACAATTCGTTCCTCGACTCGCTCATTCACTGCAGTCTGCATCCTAACCAATGTCTTCTGAGTGGGAGACGGAGGAATTTTGTGAGCGAAGGTCATAATTGAAACAGAACAAGTGGAGCAGGGTTTGCAGCGGTGATACTACTGGGAAGCATTGTAGCCAATCAAGTTGACCTATATGCTCGTATGTAGGAAGGGAGATTGCTTGTCTCTCCGAGTCTCTGTTCGAATCAAGTCGGTTGAGCCAGGGCTCGAGTGGGTACACGCGAATGAAGAACGGTCACGAACTTCGGCTAATCGACATACGGACGCCCTGACATACATGCTCGCAAAAACCATGGCTGCCAGCTACTCACAAATATGCTGGTATACTTAGTGATGCGCGGAACGAAGTACTTGTAGCTGTCCGGTATACGATGCTACCATGGTTGAAACGGGGGGCTTCCACGATCCCAAACCATCGACTATACGTCTAGTAGATATTTGATATCTGCGCCCCTGGGCTCAAATTAATGCAATTTTCACATTTGAATACGTTGTCCGGGGAATCCTGGCGCACCTGAAGTCATATCGGGCCTACCCGAGAATGATACGATGCAACAGCTCCTCTCCCAAACCAGCTAGTATACAGTTTATGTCTGGTAAGATTTCTCGCCTTAGCTGGCTATTACAAATGGATGTACATGGGCGCATGGATTGACATTAGATGGCACTGATATATTCACAAGCACTATACTATTTCATTCGAACCAGGGCATCAGACTCACGGAAACCCCTATCAATCCGTTGCATGCTGATTGCGCGTTCACAATACCACGAGTCACTATCATAGCTACCTTGCCAGCTCGGGTTGCGCCTGAAATTCTAGAAGCTGTGGAAACTACAGTACTGCAACTAACGCTGTTCCCTGAGAGTTTCGGGGTCTGCAATGGTTTGTGGGCAAGCCCGTTTGTAGCGTTCAACCGCATGTATCGAAGGAGAAGTTGATAACGCATGCATACCAGAAATACGGTTACTTGATCCTCACAGCATCATGGTCTAATCGTTGTTGGGATACGCCGACAAACCGACGCGGATCCGTTTTCATCCTATCCACAGTTAATTAAGAATGCTTCACAACCAGGAAGCGGTGGCTTGCAAGCAGGGTCATACCTTTGGTACGTGGACGCCACTGCTCGTTTGGAGCGCCGAAAAGCGATGTAATCGAGGCGTTCGCCGCCTGACCGAGGAGGGTGCAGACCGCATTCAGGGGCATTAGCCTACAAACCGAGACAATGGGATCAAGCCCACGCAAGACAGATAGCCATTTTGGTTTGGCGAAGGGGATAAATTTGAGAAGGTCGCCGATCAATACTTTGGGATTGGGTGCTGATCTAAAAATTTAGGGGTCGCTCCTAAAACTTGAGAGCCAAACCTATACCACCTTGTTTGTTCGATTGGAGCTGGGCAACGGAGCTGCTGTGGATGGCCCCTGTTTGTTGCGAAAAACGCCCCTTGACAGGCGTCCTTTACTTCAAGGTTCTCCTCACCAATACAACTAACGAACGCAAACTGTAATCTTATGAGGGCTGCCAGAATTGTTGAATTTGCAGTAGAATATAGAGCAGCAATAAAGCTAGTGCCTCCGCTTGTAGCACGGTCTTGGGCAGCAGGTCTGGCAGCTAGCTTGCGCAAATGCCAACTCAAGCATGTTAACGATAACTCACTGGAAGCCAAACACTAGAGACATACAAAGCAAAGAAACCCCAAAAGGAAAACGAACACTAGGATTGCTCCAGTGAAGAAAGAATGTCGAGTGATGCTTGCTAGACAATCCTAGGCACCGCTTAGGGTGCGTATACGACAACTCGAACTGCTATATTGAACCAGCTTTGACGAACATACTCGGAGTATTTATTCTTCTACGAGTGTGGGGTTCTTATTACATCTCTGCAGCACCATGTTTGCATACCTGCTAGCCAATACTTTTAGTATTTCTAGACTATACGGAGGCAGTTACCCGGGGTGGCAGGTTCTGATTTGAACCGATAGGTCGATAACAGAGCGGTGCCAAGAGGATTTCACACGAAATAGCTATGAAAAGCGACCCTCGCCTTGTATCTTGGTATTACGTTTTAATTGTTATAATAGGATGTAGCCATAGAGTTAGCTGGAGCCCAAGCATACAACTGCGCAAGTGCGCAAGGACGACAGTCGAAGTCCGCATATTCCCACATGAACAAAACTGACTTGCTTTCAGAGAAGTATTCTAGAACGACTCATTGATTATGATTTAAACAGCCAAAAGTTAAAGTCATGAATTTGGATTGGGAGCCCAGAATATGCACAGAGCTCGCGGTTGCTATTCAGCACCTCTCAAGTTCCTAGTATTATTAAATGCTAGTTTAATGATATAGGTAATAAGAGTCTGGTTAGATATAGGTCGTCTGGAGGTGACAGTATAAGCCGTCGCGGCGCCTTGAAGAAGTGGCGGAAGTTGTGGTTGAGTATTTGGACTTAATGGCATGTCAACAAGGACCCACACTTATCCACAATGACTTGGTTCTGCTGTTGTTCATTTCGCAATCTTTTCTTCAACCAGGATCATCGCACACGTCGTGCAAAGAAAGTTAAACTCGACAAGCCTCCCTCGCAACAAGTATTCTCCTGAGAATGTAAGTATATTGATCGTTTCGGCTGGTGTAGCAGTTGTTATTCAACACTCCTTCAATCGCTCCATCGAATACCAATATAGACGTCAGCATGTCTCATCGTACAGCATCTCGCTGCCTAAGAACCCACAATATGCCTCCCGACACTGCTATTCCTATCGGAAGTCAAGTTCGTCTTGCGGAGACTGCAGACCTGAATAGTTCGGCTGTGGGCGACCAAGCACCGAGCTTGGATAATGACCACGAGCAAATTTCCGACAAGAGTGAAGAAAGCCATACTCGCTATGAGCTAGAGGATGCCTTTACCGGCGAACCTCAAATTGATATTGAGTTGGCTGGGCTTGACGCACTGGAGGATGGGAAACCTGGAGAACGACCTGCTTACCCGTTCACCACGTTAATTAGGCAAGTAATATATCTACCCTCATGGTAACAGTCCCTGGTTGATTCCGGAAATCACAGATATGCTATCAAAGGATCGCCCAAAGGTCGCTTACTGTTGGAAGAAATATATCAAGCCATCCAGGTGCCATCCATCGTATTCATGCTCGTGTCATCTGCTAAGTTTGTATTCAAGAATCGGTTTCCCTATTTTGCCACTGTGCCGGGTGGCTGGAAGGTGAATTTGCCATTTAATGCGCCTTAGATTTGAGAAATGATGGCTGAAATATCTTCGTCCTAACCCAGAACTCGGTTCGCCATACACTATCGCTCATGACATGTTTTGAAAAGGTCCCACGCCTATTGACTGAACCCGGCAAAGGTTCTTACTGGACAGTAAACGACTCGATGCCTCATGCGAAACCATCTCGTGTCCGTGTGCGAAAGCGCAAGACTCGTGAAGACGATGATAGTGGCTCTGTTGGAACTCCCATGTCGGCCAATAGTATGGATGTATTAGAGCTTCGTGAACCTGAATATCACCAAAGGAGTCCGTCTTACGATCGACCGGAAAGTTTACCACAACAACACTCGGTTTATGCTGGACGCAACTCGGGCGGTCGGCAAATCAACTACAGTACGAGGTGAGTATATCACTCTGAAGCAAGGCAAGCGATTTTTACATTGTCACTGCGCTAGGGGCCAGGACTTGTACACATATGGTTACAGCTCTAACTGTGGTGGATCAAATCTTTATATGACGGGACGTCCCAGTCAAGTTCAACGAGGAACAGAGCTGTTTCTACAAGAAACATGGAGTTCGCACATGCGTCCTGGTTGGAGCCAGACGAGTCCAGAATCTGAGACTGGTCCATCAGCTTCAGATACGCCGGTTTCGTTGAGAGAGGTCAACTCTGCGAATCCGACCGACTATCGACTGGTTTTGATGTCTGAACTAGAAAAGTTGCGAAACTTGATCGGGCGTAGGGAGGATATCGACCAAGAGTGGTGTAGGTTGATGGTGGAAAGGCTGAGAGGAACTGGGCTGGACTTTTGACTGAATTCGCGTATTTCTTGGTGATGCTGGTCAGATAAATTACTTACTAACTATCCACGGAACAAACATTATGGTTGCAGAGGAAGTAGATACTACATTATACAAAACTATAATCCTGCTCAGTCACTTCTTACCGAAGAAGCTGGCTAACTTCTGTTGCCCAGGCTTCGCTGTAGCGCTAGGCTTCGACTTCTTCACTGTACCAGAAGACTCAGACTGGCGCCGCTTAGTCGAGCCAGCGCCGGTTTTTTGAACGCTCGATTTGCCAGCAACTTCTTTGTGCGTATCTGACTTCTTATTCGAATCTTGTTCTTGGTCGGGTTCTGTGTCCGCTCCAGAGTCGTTCTTGTCAGTCTCATTTGGATCAACGTCTTCATATGAAGAATAATCTTCAGTGACTGTCGAGAAAGACCACCAATTTAATCGCATGAATAAGCGCAAGATATAGCAAACGCACCCATGTATCCTTTGGCGTTTTTTATTCGGCGACTGCGAATTACTCGCCGTTTGCCCTTTGGAACACGTTTTCGAGAGGTGGGCTCCTTTCGATCTACACCTTTCAGCGCTTCTGCCTTTGCTGCTTTTGCTTCTGCCTTTGCAGCTTTGGCCGCTGCCGCTACTTCGCGTGCTGACGGGACATGCTCGGGTGTTGGTGACCTTGTTGAACGCCCATTGACAACGCCATCTGAAAACACGTAAATTAACCCGCATACCAAGCATCTTTAGCACTAACCGTCGTCTACGTGCATCATAGCCTTTAAGCTTCCGGGGCGAGGCGGCGCGGCATCGGACCGACATTCAGAATTTTCGTCGTCATCCGACGTCGCATGACTCTTTTTGCGCTTAAACACAGGGCGTTGCTGGGCTGGGGTAGGTTCATCCTCATCGGAAGAGTCAAGGATACGCTTCGCACGTCCGACCGCAACGGCAGGACGTTGAATCTGATTATGATGGGAGGATTGAGCACTTGAGGGACTAGTGTTTTGGGAGGCAGGCGATGCTATTTTCGTTTTAGGTGCTAGTTGATGACCGTCCTTTGTAGCTGGTTTTGGATCGGGCTACAAAATGTTTCAGGATGCAAGATGGAAAGTCTTCAATTGACATACCTTCTCATTGACCTTGATAGTTGCCCTTGTCTGATCTTTCTTTGAGTCCCCTGAGGCTGTCTTCTTCGTGGCTCTACCAAAATCAAGGGCACTCTGTCGTCCCGGTTCTTTTGAGGTTTGAGTAGCATTACTTGTGGACTTTGAGGGGGTAGGAGGAGGATTTGTAGGTTTATTAGGTGGTTTCGCCGTTGAGACGTTCGGCTTGGCTGGGTTCTCGGAAGTACGTTTGGGTTTGGGCCGACCTCCCGAGCTCCCGGACCACTGGTTTCCCGCTTGGTAAGGGGTTATTTCAAAGTTAGAATGTAAAACGAACCGGAGCCTCCTTGCTAAGTAGCATGCCAACTTGCGCAGCGTGGTCCTGTCCCTTCTGCAGATCGAGCGCACGAACTCTTTCGCTAACAGAAACCAATAGTCCATGATCCTACACAATCCACGACGGATTAGCATGAAAACACAGTCGATGCTCGTTTAGGTCCAGCTCACCTTTAGCGGCACTGGTGACAAACTATACACATGTTGAGCAGGAGGGGTGCTGAATCGATTTTTGACAGCTGTTCCGAGTAAATAAATTGAAGATGTTTAATTCATTGAGTGCAGCTACCTTCAAGACGGTCTTCAGGTACAAGAAGCATAAGGTGTCCCGGAGCCCCCAAGTCACCACGACCCGAAGCGGGATCCTTCTCTGCGTCAGCGTCAAGTGCCGCAGGGCCCGAGAGAACGAAGGTTGCGAACACCGGATCCTTTGTTTTTTGAGCAGCTAAATAATACGATTCAAGCTCCCTATCAAACCAAGTTTGTAAATACACGGGATGGCGCTTGTCGTGCAACATACCGTTTGGCGTCATTTACATGAATAGAGAGCTGCCGGCTAAGTAATCGAAAAGTGACCTGTGTGCGGTTAGAATAATTCCAATGGCTTGAACAAGGACTTACAATGTTCTTCGCAACCTTGATTTCCTTAGTTAAAAAATCGCTCACAGCCGGACTGGCCATGTATCCAAATAAATCTAGCGGTAGCTCTGGCAAAGGGCGAGGTGTATTATTTAGAGCCTCTTCTACTAGTAGCGTATAGAATGAGAGAGCAGAGGCTGTTCTTGGATGACGCGCCTCGATTCAGCACTGGTGGTCGGTTGCGGGCTGATGCGCGACAGTCACGTGGATCAATGGTCAATCAAATAGACCTCGCCAACAACTGCTTGCTTTGCTCATGTCTGACCGAAAAAGAAAAAAGCCCGACTCTGACGCCAGCCCAGCTCGTGTATCGTCTCCTGGAAAACTGCCAAAACTAGAAGAAAAATATCTTGGAGAACTTGGACCGAGTCGGTACACACTGCCACTGACTGTCTCACCAACCGAGCGACCTCCGGCATTCGGAAGGCCTCAGCAGCTTACTTGCTTTTCTTATGATCCTAAACGACAAATCCACTTTGACACCTCTGCCCTCAAATTCTATGTACCGGCTCCAATTAATGCAGATCTAGGTTACCGTTATGAAAACTGGATCAAGCGGCCCGAGGAACGAGGGCGAATTGACAGCCTATTGCACGCAGTTGAACAGGAATGCGTGGTAGGAGAAAGGAAAAAAGGAGCATTCGTGACTTGGAGGGGTGTTGTAACGAAGTAAGGGGTTCTAGCAATGCATTCAAAATGTAACGTTTGTCTTACCAAATCTAGAGACTTATGATTGCACCAATCGAAACCCGTGACTCGGTAGAGCTAAATATTATGCTGCTTGACGGATGTGTATATGCAGAAGAACATTCAGACGACGCCAAGCTCGCCGAAAAGTATGTTATACAACATTATTGCGTTTTGGTCTAACTATACGAATAGAGAAACTATGGCACCACGCCACCGCCGTACGACATATTACGGCTATTCATTCGAGTCTTTTAGTACATGGGTTGAGCCGCTGGTTGGAAAAGAACAACGCGCCGAACGGGATCGCGCTCGTTGCTGGAGTGGAGACGTTGACACCAATGTTCAATTTTGTAGTGTCGTGAAAACGAAGATTGATACAGAGCGTATCATTCTGGGTGGCGAGGTCGACTGCTGCAGGGGTATGATATTATGGTGCACCTCCTCATTCATGCTGACCCTTATCTTGCCATTAGATCGGTACACTGGACAGCCCGACACTTACGTAGAACTCAAGACGAGTATAGCAATACGCAATCCACAGGACGAACAGAGATTTGAGAGGTAATTTAGATTCTGGGTGAGCCTACGGGATTGTTCTGACAGAGCCCTTAGAAAACTACTCAAGTTCTGGGCACAATCATTCCTGTTGGGAGTGCCAGTAGGTCGTTTTGATCCAGAGGATATGCCAATTGATGCTCACTGTTTTGCTCCTAGGAAATCGTTGTTGGGTTCCGTACACATCAAGGCCAAATCTCCACGATCCAATCGTTCCAGACCATGGGGCTGCCACGTATGGTACGCGGAAAGCCTGGTGCCTGGGACCCCAATACGTGCCTTGTATTCATAGGAAAGTTGCTCCGATTTATACGGATGACTCTTGAAGCGGACGACCGAAAATCTCGCGAAGATACAGCTGGGGTCGTACCCGAGGAGAGATCTGCGGAGAACGAGAAAGCGGTTGATTGGGTCGAGACCCGGCCGGCGGTTTGGAGGTTAAGTATACCGCCCAATGCGCGAAACGTTACACTCAGGAAGTTGGATCAAGAAGAGGTGGAAGTAGTACGCAACGGGGAGGACCGAATTGGTTTCTTGCCAACTTGGTTTTACAACTCTGTCATGAGTGTGCATTCCGAGCGGTCCCCCATACCTAATCAATAGTATACTCTGGCCTGTGATCATCAAGGTAGTTAATGTTGTACAGTCCTCCCTAAACCTCTTCTCTTTGTTTGCCTTTATTGGCAGCCCCGCCACCTGTCGTTTGGTCATCACTGATTTGCATCCCCTCGTTGAATCTTCGTATACGCTCCTCATCCTCCTTTTCATCCTCGTCCTGTTTTTCTTTGCGGTAGGCGCTGAAATCCCAGTCTGGCTCCTCGTCGCTTTCCTCTGCAAACCATTCTGGATTGTATTGAAACTGGATGTGCCCAATAAGCCTCAAATAGAAATCGATCAAGTACGGCCACGACTCACAAGGTCCCGTCCAGACATTCCAACGTTCTTCCCCGCCGCAGCTTGCGCGTCTTTGGCTTTTCGTAAAGCATCATCCTCTGCCGCCTTCTTGTCCAACCGAGTCTTTTTCCATGTAGCAAAGGTTTCTGGTGTTACCGGAGTGAGGTTGGAACCAAGTTTATGGCGCTAGCGCAGAACATTAGGAGATTTTATCAAGAATGTCAAGAAAAGAACAAACCTCGACCTCCAAGAACTCCTCGAGCGAAATGACATTGGCCTTTGCAGCTTCTTCAGCGGCCTTTCGATCTGCTTTGAGGACGAAACCAGGCGGTAGAGCGTGTCGATACATGCAACTCTCCCCACCATTGGGGCACTCCCAAAACCAACCAAACCTGTCGTACCGCGTAAGTGGTAGTTGAAGTATTCAAGAATCGGTGTGTCGTACTTTTGGGTTTCAATTGCTTCAATGAAATATTTGCATACAATCTAGATGCCATGCGATTAGAACTGGTGATCGGTGAACGAATGACACTTACGTCGGTAGTCGTTTTGGGATTCCCGTGTTTCGAAAGAACAACTTGCTGAAGTGTTTCCTGGTCCCACTTATCCATAGTATCTAAGTTTCATAGGGTTGAGTACGATTGGCCTGAAACATGCGGCAACACTTGCCGTTCGCCTTGTCGTCCCGAGAGTCAGAGTACAAATCCTTTTTCTCTTGCTTGCGCCCGACGTTGATGTCATGCGAGAATTTGCATTTGTTTCCCTTGTCACAATTTCCTGCCTTGTAGTAAACGCATAGCACAGATTTAGGGTCTAAACGTATACGTCAGAGCTGTGCTTGATGAGTCGGATATCGCAACGCACCAACGCCAAAGGGTATCTTTTGTGCCACCTGAACCGGCTTGAAGAGTTCGCCCTCTTCTTTCTTGCGTTTTTCGGCCTCCTGTTTCTCCTTGGCACGCAGCTCCTTTTCCTTCTCTTTCTCTAGCTGCATCTGGCGTTGGCGATAACTCTATAGCATAGATAGACCACACACCTCTTTCTTGTTCTTTCCTGCACGAGATTGTTCGCTGTTGATGCGCGCAATATCTTTCTGCACCTTGGCAGATTTGTTTTTCTAGCAGGGCTCATCGTTAGGATTCAAATGACACATCCTTTGGGACGGTGAAAATAAGAACATTTTTGAGACCGAAGGTGCGATCAACTGCAGTTTTCGAGCTAGATGCCTTCTGCTGCTGCTTTGGAGGCATAATGGAGGCCAATTGGGGTTCAGCGATGAGGTTTAGTGGCGAAGGTGTCTCAAGCGCCGATTCCGTGGATTGTGCGATCTAATCTGATAAAATTATCTGAGGCCGAATGACGATCGTTTTTGTCAGCGGACTCATCTCTGACCTCCACCTTGCCATTCATTCCATCGGTCGTCGAGCTGCGGTCTGCAGGGCTTGGCTTAGCTCATAGTTAGCCTCAAAGACTCTACACAGCTCTGGTATTGCGACATTCAATCAGCCATGGCCACACGATGGCCTAGCCCGATTACCAGAATGACGCGTACATCGGGCTTTCTGACAAACGTGGCTTTCAAGTTACGCTCGACATGTTGTGTCTCAAACCCATTTAGCAGGCAAACTACATTAGCCTATTATCGGACATCTAGCTCGCCCCGTACTCTCAGAAGCTTTTCATCAACTGTAGCCCTCAATTTGACTCGGCCGACCTCACCTCTCTCGTATCCACGTTGGATTAACAACCGACAAGGAAGCCGTACAGCTACCAAAGAAGACTCAGAGGATATCGAGCGGCAAGACACAGACAGCCAAGGTGTAGCCCGGGATGGGGATTCGGTCTTGCTTAACCCTTCAGACGATGATAGCCACCAGGCACCACCTGCTTCGTCATCTTCGAGCTCTTCTAGCTCTGGAGATGATTCCGACGGCTCAAGTTCCCCTCCTAGCTCAGACTCTCCCGGATCATCTGACGCGCCCAGTCCAACGTCCGCGCTCACCAAGCAGAGCGTTCCCGAAATCTATCCACAGGTACTAGCACTTCCAATCACTCGTCGACCCCTGTTTCCCGGCTTCTACAAGGCTGTTGTAGTTCGGAATCCTGCTGTCGTTGCTGCTATCAAGGAAATGATGAAGAGAGGCCAACCTTATCTTGGTGCTTTCTTGCTCAAAGACGAGAATGCAGATAGCGACATCATTATGGACATTGACTCGGTTCATCAGGTTGGAGTGTTCGCTCAGATTACGAGTGTATTTCCTGCAACCAAAAGCGAATCGGCGAACAAAGAAGACGGGCAAGAAGAAAGTCTTACAGCGGTCCTCTATCCTCACCGTCGAATCCGGATAACCGACCTCTTCACGCCCGCAGGTGAATCTGTATCCAGTGCCACAGTACAGGAGGTCTCTGAGGAGGTAGCTGTGTCAGCCGAGGCACCTGAAGCCGAAGCTACAAAACACCATGCCACTGGTGAGTATTGCATGACTGGCAGGCTATCCCCTGCTGATTACATACTTAACTATCTAGGACCGATTCAGACTTCCTTTTTGCACAACTATGCGGTATCATTGGCCAATGTCGAAAACCTTTCTGTCCAGCCATACAGCAAGTCCAACCAATATATCCGCGCTGTCATGTCCGAGATCGTCTCCGTCTTCAAAGACATTGCTCAGTTGAACCCGCTCTTCCGCGATCAAATCACGAACTTCACCATCAGCCAGAGCGCCAACAACGTCTTCGACGAACCTGACAAACTTGCCGATTTCGCCGCTGCCGTTTCTACCGGTGAAGTCAATGAGCTTCAGGACGTCCTTGAGAGCTTGATTGTCGAGGAACGCTTGCAAAAGGCACTTTTGGTCTTGAAGAAAGAGCTTATCAATGCGCAGCTCCAGAGCAAGATTTCCCGTGACGTCGAAAGCAAGATTCAAAAACGCCAACGAGAATACTATTTGATGGAGCAACTCAAGGGCATCAAGAAGGAGCTAGGAATGGAATCTGATGGAAAGGACAAACTCATCGAAAAATTCCGCGAACGCGCCAATTCGCTCAAGATGCCTGAAGGAGTTCGCAAAGTGTTTGAGGAAGAGCTTAACAAGCTCCAGCATTTGGAACCTGCCGCATCTGAGGCCAACGTTACTCGTAACTATCTTGATTGGCTGACACAAGTGCGCATTTATGGCCGTGTAGCTAGTCTGTTGGTACTCATGTCCACTCATAGATCCCCTGGGGACAACATTCCAAAGAGAACTATTCGATCGCACACGCCACCAAGGTTTTGGACGAGGATCACTATGGTCTAAAAGACGTAAAAGACCGGATTTTAGAGTTCCTTGCCGTTGGGAAGCTACGTGGGACTGTTGAAGGCAAGATAATCTGTTTTGTGGGACCGCCAGGAGTTGGCAAGACGTCTATCGGGAAGAGCATAGCTCGGGCTCTTAATCGGCAGTTCTTCCGGTTTTCAGTAGGAGGATTGACGGATGTTGCCGAAATTAAAGGACATCGTAGAACATATGTCGGGTGAGCTAAATATACTATCGTAGCCCCTAATGGACACTAATCACGATCCGAACGATAGCGCGCTTCCCAGCAAGATTATCCAGGCTCTCAAACGTGTCGGGACGGAAAATCCGCTTATCCTAATTGACGAAGTCGACAAAATTGGCCGAGGCCATAATGGTGACCCTGCTAGCGCATTGCTAGAGATGCTAGATCCTGAACAAAACTCCGCTTTTCTGGATCACTAGTGAGTACTGCATTGAACTAAGTAACTTTTGAACTAAACCGATGATGGTAGCATGGACGTCCCTGTAGACCTTTCTCGCGTCCTTTTCGTATGCACTGGTAAGTATTCTTGGTTGCTGTTTTTTCTGAGATTAATATGAATGTGTTTCAGCCAACAACTTGGATACTATTCCCGCCCCATTGTTGGATCGAATGGAGGTCCTGGAAGTTAGTGGATACGTCTCTGAGGAAAAGACTCAGATTGCGGAACGGTACCTGGCACCACAAGCAAAGGAAGCCTCTGGACTGAAGGATGCAAATGTAACGCTCGACTCTTCGGCGATCGATCATCTCATCAAGTATTATTGCCGGGAAAGTGGCGTTCGCAACCTCAAGAAGCATATAGACAAGGTAAACACGAACACTGGGCCTGGCGGAGCAAACTCACCGATTGTTGAATTGCTTAGATCTACCGCAAGGCAGCATTCAAGATCGTGACTGACCTTGGAGAAGAAGCTTTTCCAGAATCGTCTGCCATGTCCGACAAACCTACCGATGCCCAGGGCGAAAGCAAAACTGTCGATTCCGTCGAGCCTGACCCATCCACCGCGAAGAGCGATCCGGGCCAAACAACTGTGACCACTGAGGAACGGAAGCCTCTCAAAGTTCCCGACACAGTTTCTATCGCCATAACTCGGGATAACCTCAAAGATTATGTCGGCCCTCAGATCTACCAAAAAGACAGGTTTTACACGTATGCTCCTCCTCCTGGCGTCAGCACTGGTCTAGGGTACCTTGGCAATGGTTCAGGTGCGGTGATGCCTGTTGAAGCAACAGTAAGCGTTTCTTCTGAATTTGTATGATTTGGCTGTTAAATTTTACTGCAGATTATGCCTGGCAAAGGCGGACTTCAGCTGACTGGTAAATTGGGCGAGGTCATTCGCGAGAGTGCGCAAATTGCCCTTAGCTGGGTCAAGGCTCACGCACACGAACTTGGGATCACATCTTCTGCCGCTGAACAATGCTTGCACGATCGCGATATCCACCTGCACATGCCAGAAGGAAGCATAGGCAAAGAGGGCCCGAGTGCAGGGACTGCGATCACCACCGCTTTCGTTTCCTTGTTGACTAACACCAAGGTCGACCCCGACATTGGTGCGCAATACAATAATTAAGATCCCATGATTTGATCTGATGAATACTGTTTTAGCTATGACGGGGGAAATATCGCTTGTCGGGCAAGTTCTACCTGTAGGTGGTCTAAAAGAGAAAATTCTGGCCGCCCACCGTGCCGGGATAACCACCATCCTTGCACCGAGCGCGAACCGAGCCGACATTGAAGAAAATGTTCCCGAGAGTGTCAAGACCGGCATTCGGTTTGTATTTGTAGAGGACATCCGACAGGTTTTGCACGAGGTCTTCCGTGGCGAGTCAATTACGAAACGTTGGCAAGAGACGCTGCCCCAGCGATCAAGTCCGTTGACATCGGATGGCGCGCCAAAGGCTTGAGCTTGGGGTGTAGAAGCATTGATTTTCGCTTTCGTAGACTGTTGAATTCTTAGGCATTGTATAAAATGAATCAACCCCCCTCTTTGAGCAATGACACAATTAATTTTGCATACACACATAACAGAACGCTAAACCATAAAGTCTCATCGGCGCCTTGACGTGTTCAGCTTCGCCGGGCGACTTGGCTTCAGACACAATGGACTTTTTTCAAGTTCTAAATGTTCAGGCGTATCCAGTTCGACGCCAAGCTCCTCCATCAGCTGGTGGCTCTCTTCCTTGTTCATTGTGCTGGTCCGCAAATCCCAGATCCTGTCGACAAACTTTGTGTCACGAATGCTTCTCACATCACTGAATCTACACCCACTCTTTGAATACCTTTCTACGGGCGAGCCACTCATTGCGCCAACGTGTCCACTCTGCATCGAGTTTCGCCAAATCTGCCTCGGACACGGGTGCTTGACATCCCGCACGCAGAGGCTCAAGAGCGTTCTCTGCCATATCAATCTTCCGGAATGATTAGAGGGACGTCGCAAAAACGAAACGAACATACCTGGACCTGCACGTCCGCAAGCTCAACCTCGAGCTCGGCGTCTGTTGGTACAGTCCGTATCTTGGCTAGTTCTGCGCCATTGGGTCATCACGAGCTGGATGTATGCGTGTCTTGTCAATGATACTCACCCGCACCGAGTCGTTTTGCTTCTGTTTGCTTCTCTTTGAGCGTCTCCCGTACGTCCTCGAGCTGTGTTTTGACCTGAGCAAGTTCTGCGGCTGGAAGCGTGTCTGCTTCATCCTGCAAGGCGACGAAATATGTGGCCTTGCCTGAAGTACCGACAGTGTGAGCCACGTAATTAAATAAATTGATAATGAAATTGGATAGACCATAAGTCTTCTGGGTGATTGCGCCACGCTCGGCGAGCGCGAGCAGGATCTTCTGGGCGACTGGTTTTGAGACGGTATTTCCGAGGTTCGCGGATATATCAGCTACAATGATTGGGTATAAATATGCTTCGCTAGCGCGAGAAGAGAGACAAAGAAAGTGTTCGTACACGAGCCGTAGGGCCGATTCACCTACCACCCCAGTTAGCCACGCAATCCAGAAACACGTCCAGAGACCCGCACCTTCTTCAAATACTTTAGGACCGCGTCTTCTGCATCTTTACCTTTGAGCTGAACGACTTTTTTCTCCTTTTCATCATCTTTGGTGGGAGCCATGGTTGTGGTTTTATGCACCCCTGTGCGCCATTCGAGCTATATTTGTACATCGGCGCTTACGAGATATTTTGGACCCAGTGGATCAAGTGGCTCATACAATGGATGTGTCATAAAATGGCGTGTACAGAGAATCCAAAAGACAAAATGATTGCAGCATAGTTCTTGTTCGGAGTTAGATCAGAAAAAAAAAGTGGATTGGGCATATTGATATATGCGCTTGTGTAGGTTGGAGGTGTGGAATGGAATGGTGGGCGAGGTCGGGTGGAAGGAAAGGAGGGAATGTGTGAAAAACAAATAGACACAGAGAACGATTGGAGCAAATAAAACAAAAAGAGAAAAACAATGAAAACCCCGTCAAAACAAACAAAGTAAAGAAGGCC
Organism: Ceratobasidium sp. AG-Ba; assembly: GCA_016906575.1. NCBI lineage: Eukaryota > Fungi > Basidiomycota > Agaricomycetes > Cantharellales > Ceratobasidiaceae > Ceratobasidium > Ceratobasidium sp. AG-Ba. The sequence continues at coordinate 1,433,159 of CP059612.1, read as the reverse complement.
AGTGATAAATACCAAGCCAGGTGCACAAGAGCAGATCGAACCAAACTGGAGAGATAAAAATCGAGCCGAGGCCGACAGATACCGAGATAGTGATACAACCGAGGGTGTGATAAACACAAAAATAAACGCCGGCAGCAGGCATCGGCACCAGGATGCGTGAGGTGCGCGTGCCCTCGTGCGATGGGCCGGAGAGCGATAGTGTTACAGCAATACAACGACAAGAGAAAATGGGAGCAGGGTACAACAGACAGCGTGCGAGCGAGCGAGAGTCCGTGGTTCCTTGAGTATGAAGAGAGCAGAACGTCCGTCTAAGGGACGGTCAGCGCGTGGTCTCGCGCCGACAGGCAAGCGCTTACAGTTACAAGTCAGCCCATTAATAATTCACATTTGAATGGCGGTCGTACGGCCCAAGAGTTCCATCCGATTCATCGAACAGACGACGACCCTGCACGGCCATGCCTGCAGGGAGAGCCGATCCCCCGCTGCCGATACCGGCACCGGCCGGAGAGGGAGAGACATTGATGTAGTCGCCCAGATTGAACGAGCCACCACGCGATCCGTCTATGGGTGGGGGCGTGTTCATCGCGTCTTGCGAGCCTGATGGTGTAGGCAGTTGCTGCACTCTGTCTGGGTTGGGAGCGCTTGGGAAGAGCACACGCGCTGGTCCATGCGAATCAACGAGACCGAGCCCTGACATGCCAGACGAGGGGGGCTGGGACGTGGGTTGGCGTGGACGCGTCGTCGAGGGCCGGGCCGGACTCGGGGACGTGGCCAGGAAGAGCATCAGCTCGGCTGCCTGCGCATCATCGGGCTGGGGCGTACGGCCTCCCCCGCTAGCCGGAGCCTCAGAAACGGGAAGCGCGCCGACCGAGGAAGCACTCGAAGCACGCGAGAGGGTATTCGTCGGGGTACCTCCGCCGCGCATGATGGCAGTCAGGGTGGTAGCCGCATTGATATCCTCGCGCTCAGTGGAGAGGGTGTGAGCATGGCGGCGACGGGGAGCGTTGCGGACAGTGCGACCAGGAGCCAAGAGACGTTCGCGGCCGTTTGGTTGAGTGGAGGGGTGGGCGTTGATTGGGCCATGAGCGCGCGAGCGCCGGGGGTGATTGACACCGTTCGGGGCGGGGCCGGGACCATGCGAGGAGCCAGGTTCGTTGGGTGCGAGGACCGCCTGGTAGAGGCTCATGCCAGCACTGCGCCAGAGGCGGGAGCCGTCGTTGTGGGCGGGCGGGGGCATCATACTGGTGTGGTTGAGCTTGCGCTTCGGAGAAAGGGCCGAGGGATCCGGAGGGGGCGCGGGACGGCTCGCGAGCTGGTGCTCGAGCGAGGTGAGCGGGACGTGGGCAACGTTGTGGGTGGCCTTGTAGGACGCATACGAGAGACGCGCACGGAGGACGCGGGCAAGCTGTGGGCGAGGGGAGTCAGCTTTGGAAATGGGAGAAATGAGCGACAGGAGGAGGGGGACCGGGCACCAGGGCGAACGCGCAGTCCAACCCAGCGCGTCTGGAGGCCGCAGGCAGTCGGCGGGGGCGCACGAGCCGCACAAGCTTGACGGTCATGCGCAGCACGCACACGCGCCAGGCGAGGCGAGGTGGGCGAGAGAGGTGTGGGAGCACATACCTTGGAAAACTCGGTGCGGGCGAGGAATGTGTCGATAGCCTTCTGGCGCTGGGCATGCTCGTCGGCGTCGATGCCAGCGAGGTCGGCCGACGCTGTGAGCGCGCTGGGGATCACCGGCGAAGGCGTGGTGTTCTGCGATCCGGGCTGGGCCATGCTCGACGGCGGTGGGTAGACAGAGGGCGGGGGCGGGGGTGACAGCGGGGGGAGGCGCTGCGTGTGGTCGAGTGTAAGTCGCTGCGAGCGAGCGAGGCGGCGGTGGTGATGAGCAGGCGCGCGTGTGAGTTGACTAAGCGCTCTCGTCCCGGGGTCCTGCTGGTCACGCGTTGCGAGAACCCGTGTGCGGCCGTGACGGTACCGACCGCGGGCATCAGTGGGGACGCTGCCGGCACCGGCCAAGACTGCCACGCAGCCGTCACGCAATTCTGCAGAATTTCTGCGAGCCGCGACGCGCACTGCCGATCCCACGACGCGTCGGCCCCTCCCATGTCAGTCGCGAGAGACCCGCAACGCGTCCCCACGACCCTCGCTCGTGACCTCGGGCACTCCGGGCCACTCTGGTTTGTCACCCGCACCGTGCATACGCATTCTATCGCACCAGGCGTCGGCCGCCCGATTTCCGCGTCTGTCTATGACGACACTACCCACTCGATGAGATCGCCCTGGTAATCCGCACCACGCAACCGCGCGATCCCGCCCACCCACTCAGTTTCAGACGCCGTCTGCCCAGTTTTTCAGACTGTTTCAGCTTCATACGACTCACAGTTATCATGCTTGGCCCCCAAGCTCGCCTTCTGCCACCAACACAAAGGAACATCCCGGGTGGCGGATAACGACAGATCCCAGGAAAATAAATTACCATGACTCGGGCAAAGTTTGGCTAAACTGAGTCGACTCGGCGCTCGTGCCCAACCCCGCCGCTGATCTTAATTTCATTTCAGAGTACCCCCAGCATATATGCGTCTGATCGCTTCATTCCATACATTATAATACATGATCGATTCAGTTCCCACTCGATCTTTGTGTGCTTGGCATTACGCCCGGGCCTTGCCTTTGCCCTCGGCGAGCGCCTTGGCAAGGTCCTTGAGTCCGTCCTTTCGCTTATAACGGGCATCCTGTACAGATATTAGCATTCAATCAGGCTGAGAGTGGAGTACGCGAACCTGGACAACATCTGGCCCACGGTTCAGCATCAGTGTGTACCATCCATGCTCCACAGCGAACCACTCACCGATCCCAGCATCTCCACTAAACTGCGCGCTCCACTGGACAAACGTATGCCCTTCATTATCCCCCGATGTAATAGGGAAGAGTCGGATCTGGCTCAGCAGAGACGAGTACCCGAGCGCGGGCTCCGAGTCGATCACAGAGTAAGTGATGAAATGATCAATCGCTGCATCGTTCAACCGTCAATTCGATAGCGCCTACAGTCGAACAAATACCCACAAGAATGCTCCTCCAGTTTGACGGTAGCACTGGTCCCGTCTTTGAATGTCCATTTCGCGGCGTGGACCTCTTCCTGCACGTTTACATCCTCAGCCGAGCTCACAATGCTCCAAAACTTGGGGATCGACTTGAGCTTGATCAGGTGCCACACCTCGTCCAACGGGTACGGGATCACCGCCGACTCGGTGAGCGACGTCGAAGTAGGGATCTTGGCAGCGCTCGACATGATGGTCGTGGAGTCGGTCCCCGATAGACCACGCTCTGGACGATTTTGCGTCATCATGATCGCGGTCATGTGACTGATCTCCCGGTCACGGTCGACCACGTCCCTTTGAATCTATACTGATGTCCGACTAATCAAATAAAAGCTATACGTTGCTTTTGAAACGTGCCTACCTTTTCCCTCACCACCACACAGGGCCGGCCTTTTGCTGGTCTTCTTCAAGAGACATGCTGAGCTCGTGGAAGTCGGTTGTCGTCGTCGGCTTCGTAGTGAGTACATCGATGCAGCGTGTGAGCCGTACTGACATCATGCTGTAGTCATATTGGGTTTATTCACACCAACATGCATTGAAAGCACAGCTCTTGTCCAAGGACCTTCCGAGACTCTATGACGCGGGTGCAGAATGTAGCATAGTAAAAGATAAACACGCGAATACCAGATTCAAGTTTTGCGAAGATGGCGTCGTCGTCTCACCCGGTACGTCGACTTGGTTATAAATGCCTCCAACTCTGAGCTAATAATGCTCCGACGCGTAGGCATATCGATTTTTAGCTGCGATCCAGGACGATTAAAATGGAACACGGTCATGGTACGCGTCTGCGCGTTCTGGAGTGCTGAGCCGAGGCTTCATTCTTTCCTAGGGCCCCATGATTGACCCAAACCCGCGAGGCGGCCTTTGGGCTGTGCACTACGACTCGAATTCCGTCACCCAAGGTCCCTACCGGCTAGATCTAAACTACTTTTCGCCCAACGTCGACTTTCATCCTCTCGGGATAGAAGTGACACCGAGCGCGGAAGAGCCACGCGTGCTGGTGATCAATCACAAACGTGACGGGCCGACAATCGAGGTCTTCCGCATATACTTTTCCTCGGAGACGGGTATGCTCAGTCTCGAGTACGAAAACACGCTCCAGCACCCATCGATCACCGCGCCCAACGCGATTAGTGCCGTGTCCGACCAGGCCTTTATCTTATCCCAGGATCATCGGTTTACATACCGGCTCGGCAAACCGCTGAACATGTTTTTGCCGCTACTCGAGACGTTCTTTGCTCTTCCACTCGGACGTGTCAATCTGGTAGAGTTTGATACTGTCGACGGTATACGCAAGGTTCACACCCTCAAGTCTGGCATTCCGTTTGCAAACGGCGTCGCGCTTTCGGATGACAGTTCCACTTTGGCCGTCGCGTCTACAAATCGAGCCGAAGTCCAGCTCTACGCGTGGAACCAAAACAGTATCGAATATGTGCGCGCGATCAAGGTACCTTTCGGCCCGGACAATATTGCGTTTGCAGGTGACAGCCTACTTGTTGCCGGTCATCCACACTTGCCATCGTTTATGGCAGTCAAAAAGGGCAAAACACACACTTCACCGAGCTGGGTATCGTCCATCGCGCCGGCTGTATTCGATGAAACAGGAGCAGGGGAGGATTCGTGGATATCGCGCGTTGCACGTGGTGCGAGGGTGTCCGACATCCTCAAGAGCGACGGGTCGTTCTTGACGAGCAGCTCCGGTGCGTTTGCGGATATGGATATGGAAACTATGTTTGTTGTTGGATTGTATGATGGAAACGGCGTCGCCAAGTGTCGGGTTGTAACATAAGACTGACAGATGATAATTTGAGGATAATTTGCTTTTTCACTGCAGCCAAGGCTACTTTCGGCAACACGTGCCGATCCTTCCGACAATGGCAACCGGCGCTTAGCGCGTGATTTAGCGGTCGCAGCCCCCTGGTGCAATATTTCTGCTTTCTTCTCTCGTCCCTCTCGTCTGTTGCTTCCGTTCCCTCTTCTACGCGCCCTCGCCGCTCGTTACGCACCTACGCTCTCTGCCCCCCTCTCTGTACCATCCACTCTCTTTGAGCGTCGACCGCCAGCCCTCTGTCTTACCACCTGTTGTAAAACCAGCTGAAACCATGTTCGGAAAGTCTTCTGCCGTCTTTTTCACCTTCACTGCCGCGGCTCTGTCTGCATCTGCGTTGAGCATTGATACGCCCGAGAAGCTCACTCAGGTAAGCTCCTTTCGGCTCTCGATGAATAAGACCAGTCTCTAACATGTTGTGTGATAGTGCAACACCGTCAAGCTCAACTGGCATGGGAAGAACGCCCCCTTTACTCTCCATGTCCTTCCGAGCTGTGAGTCTGGGAGCGATGACCCTCTGTAAGTATCTTCAACCTATCCTTTCATTTAAAGCCCTAGTCGAACGTGATTACCTAGACTTGTCCTGCCCCCGATTAACGCCACCTCGTACGATTGGACTGTAAACATCCCGTCCAAGACTGGTGCTATCGCATTTGCTATCGTGGATTTCAAGGGCAACGAGGCATACACCGACGAGGTCTGTCCAATCCCCCGCTAATGTTTGTTTTCGGCGTGGTTGACGCGATTTTTGGCGTATTTATAGATCGATATTGGCAAGAGTGACAACACTGCCTGCTTTAATGCTGCTTCCAGCTCATCGAGCGCAGTCCCGACTAGCACTGGGTGCGCCTCTTTCTATTTGTTTTCGGAACAAACCTAATGTTGGTGTATAGAATTGTCACCACATCTGCCGGCGTCACCCCCACGACTTTGATTGTGTCGGCAACTGCCACCAACACCCCCCCTGCTCCCATCAACGTTGGAAGTGGTGTAAATCCTGGTAGTGGGAGCGGTAGCGGTGGCAGCGGCAGCAGCGGTACCAGCGGCAGCAGCGGTGCCCCGAGCGCCAGTGGTGCAATTGCCAACACCGCTTCTCTTGTTGTTGGCGCTGTCGGAGTTGCCATTGGTTTCTTCGCTTTGCTCTGAGCATCACTAGCATTTCGCTCGTGCTTGGTTTACTTGGGGTATCCTCTTGACTCTATCTCCCCCTTGGCTGCGCCTGTCCGCGCGTCGGTTGTGACTCGGCTTTCTATTCTGTCTTTATTCCCAACACTCCTTTCGACCAGTTTGATACCCATCTTCCTGAAGGTGTCGGCCCCAACCGTGTTGCGTGGTTATGGTCTGTAGATAGACTGGCTGGATGATGGTCTACTAGTGTTTATACCCTCTTTGGTTCTAAGGATAATTTTATTCTGGCATTTGTTTTCGTTTGTATGTGGAACTCTCGACGTGCAATGAAACAACTATGGCTCTTATCTACACTAAGCCTAATAACATTCAGGTCAAATACAAGATGCATATAGCCCAGTTTATACCAGTTCGTTCCAGCACAACAGTTCATACTCATTTTCAATATACCATTCGTGCCCGTCCCAGGTAATCACAGCGCGACCCGTGCGCGGAGAGGCATACCCCGGGACTCGCTGGCCACACCACCAAACCGCACAATGATGCAGCACTTCCCTTGATCCATCTATGGTTGTATGCCCACCAACGACTGGACGACACCCTTCGGGTACGACGCCTTTAGAGGTACGAACCCAACGCATGTTCCTCACATCTTTCAATATCTCTACCCTTCCGTCGTGCCAACACTCTTCTCCATCCATGGCGTAATAAACCAGCGTTCGCCCCCTCGCTCCCCAAACTGTCAATTTCCCTGGGATGACTGAAACGTCGCCGATAACTTCATCCTCACATACGGAGGAGCACATGAACACCGTCTCGTTGCCTGCGTCTCGGAAGATTACATCGGACGGACTGTAGGCAGGAAAATAGACGTCTATTGTCCTAGCCTCTTCGACGATCGTTCTGTGCCCGTTTTCAGGTGGATCTCCTTGTGTTTCGCCACCAACCCGAGTTGGAAGGCAGATATGGTTTAGGTTTCGTGCATGCATCATGTTATGGCGAGCAGTCCGACAATCGATACCGTACCAGCAATCTTCTCGGCTGAGAACTTCAGCTAAGATTCCAGAATTACGGTCAAGGTTGATTAAACGACCGAGAACCAAGGCGCTCACCAGGGAGATTGGCGATGGAGCGCTCAGAGAGCCACCAATCAAATAGGCTTGCCTCTAGCAGGTCCAGCGCACAATGCACGCAAACCTTGTCATCTGGTTTCACAATCCTGGCATCATGCGGAGGGAACCCGGGGCCTTGCCACCTGGCTCTTGGTAGGCCATCTGGCCCGCGAAATCCAAGAACTCGACTGAAGAGGCCTTGGAGAGTTATGTCGCTCCCAGCGAAGTGTGTCCTAAAAATTTCCCGCTCATAATTGTTCTCCCCAAAGGCATGACTAAGGGGGAACGACCATCCAGGAGGGAATTCAACGTCTGAAACACGAGCGCTATTAGATACAGGGGCTCTTCAACGAAAGTCCACCCGACCTTTCAAAGAAGTCAGCGACTGTGTTGGCGGTACCCGTACCCCCACGTAGCAATTTTGACCGAGTTCATAGCAGGTCGTTCGGGTGCAGACAGTACCTACATACAGTCAGAAGTTAAATATTTGGCCGATGATATCACGACAAAAGAGTACTACACTTTGGCTGATCTTCTCGTAATGGCAAAAGGCGCGTACAGTACCCACAATTCGTGTGGCCAGCAGGGATGGTGTAGCGCTCGTACAATGAACAGGGTTGTGGACACACGTATCCTGTTTGATTGTTTGGGTCGCACGAAAGGCAGGCAAGATTCAGGCTGGGGTCATATTGCGTAAGTGCCGAGCATCTGCGGAAGGCAAGCGACTCACTCTCCTATCCTACCCAGAGGAGCTGATGAGCGCCGCAGCTGGGACACAGAATAGTCAACCGGAGGAGGGGGTATAAAGTCAGAATCACCGTCGGAGTTATCATCAGTACTCGAGTATTCGAGTCGAACCTGTTGATCCAAGGTTATCAATTGTCCAGGGCGATATCTAGTCCTTAATGAAGCAAGTTCCTCTAGTGTTCGTTCTTGACACAAGCTGGAGTCCGGAGCAATCCCTCTATATGCCTCCACGATAGCAGCAGCATGATGGCTATCCCGTGCACCTCGAATATTTTCTCGACACTGCGGACAACTTGATGATCTAGGTTCCGGTGTAAGACATAAGCGTAGCGCACGAATTAACCCAAAAAATGCCTACTCATTCAGCCACCCAACTGCGCATGCACCACATACAAGATGCAAGCAATCCAAAAGTGCAACTGGGTCCACAAAGAGACCTAGACAAACGCCTTGCCCCAAAGTTATTGCGAGTGCTTGAAACATTTATGATGGAAAAATCTACGCACTACATGTTACCAATGGGCGAAGCAAGCCTTCAGTCACTGTCCCAGGGCTATCGGGATTGACTATATTTGAGGTTTCGGAATGAGCCATGCTGCACGATACTGGGGTGAACTGGCGCAGAAGGAAAGCCACTGGTGTATGAAAGATATTTACGGGGCCGTTCGTAAGGCATCGATTACCACCGAAATGGCGCACCGGGTTGGGTTAGATTTGACTCACGCGCATAGCCTACGGCGTGCTTGACCGGTGTACGGTAGTTACCCCCGTGCACCGCCACAGAGTCCATTCAGGAAGAGGGCGCATACATACAGCCCACATGAGTATAAATAAGAGCGGATTGATTGGATTTAATTCCAACACAGAATCTCATACTGATCCTCCATATACCATTCTGATCCGCCCCATGAAATGGCTGCACGACCCATCTGGCGAGAGGTGTATCCCGGCACTCGCCGGCCACGCCACCAAACGGCGCAATGATACAGTTCGTAGTTGGATCCATTCGTAACCACCCGACCTCCTACAACCGGACGAGACCCTGCTGGGATAGCTCCTCTCGAAGTACGAATCCAGCGCATACTACGAGTGTCCAGGAGTATTTGGACAATCCCATTTTGCTCGTATTCATCTCCGTCTAGCCCAAAATAGACCGTTGTATTAGACGGTCCCCAAATAGTCGCTTTACCTGGAATTGTCAACACCCCACGATGATCTCTGTGGATTGAGGAGCATAAAAACATTGGTTCATTGCCGTTGTCACGAAAGATAACCTCAGATGGGCTGTAAGGCGGGAAAGTTCGGCCCAGAGTTCCACTTTCAGCAACAAAGCGACTACCGTTATCTGGGTCATCTTGTTGGCGATTATTGTGGGGTGCTTCGGCTCGAGTTGGTTGGCAAATGTGGTTTTGCTGCTGGGCATGATACTGATCATTTCGAGCCGTCCGGCACTCGATACCGTATGGGCAATTTTGCCTACTGATATATTCACCTGAGGTACTGTCATCAAAGGCATGCTCGTTAGAGTAAAAATATGCTCACTGGGCAAGCTAGCTGTGGACCGCTTTGATAGCCACCAGTCAAACAAACTTGCTTCCACAAGGTCTAAAGCGCAATGAAGACAAATCTTATCATTCGAGTTCACGCGAGTAGGGTTCGCAGTATTCGCAGGTCCGTGCCAAGCGGCCCGTGGTAGGCTAGACGAACCACGAAAAGCAACGATTTCTTGAAAGACATCTCGTAGCCCTAGGCCGCGTAGATCTAGATATGACTTGAACACATCTTGCTCGTACGAATTCTCTCCAAAAGCACGGTCGAGCGGAACTCGCCAACCCGGTGGAAACTGGATGTCTGAATCCCAGAGCTAACGTCAATGAATTGTTGGATGTATTAGCAATAATCACCTCTCAAAGCGCATAATTCCAACCCTTGAGTTGAACTTCGACATGTCTGACCCATCTCATGACATGTTGTCCGGGTGCATACAGAACCTTTACCGCATTCAGTAAACTACTGGAGCATAACTCGGAAAATAGACGTACATCTTAAACTAGTGGCTTCTTCTCGCCATGGTAGGAAGCGAGCACACAACCCACAGATCGTATGGCCTACAGGGATGGTGTGTCGAGCATATGTCGCGGGCTGAGGACAAACAAATCCGCTTGGGTTGCTTGGATTACAAAACTGGCAGCGATTTTGGGGGCTGTCGCCAATGAGAAATTGAATGTTTGTTCAGTACCATTCGCAAGACTTACGAAGCTATGCCTTCGGGATCGACTATCGAACGTTCTGTTGCGTGGCCAGATCGTGATGGTCGTTGGCTCGGTAGATCCCCAGTTTGTGCTAGTATGTGTGCTCGGTCCGAGGAAAGAAAATCGTGTGCTACTTGATCAAGATCGGGCACATAAGGCCCGTAATCGAAACGGACGGGCTCGGGCCGTTGGACTTGATTTCGATTCGCTTGAGATTGGGTGCGGGATATGACTAATTGGCCAGGGCGATACTTTTGGCGCATTTGCTCAAGTTCTTCGACCGTCCTCGCTTGGCACAATTCAGAATTTGCCGCTACAGTTTGGTACACCACAGTGACCGATGCAGCATAATGGCTATCCCTTATGCCATGAACGTTTTCTCTGCACTGCGGGCAGCTCGAAGAGCTACGGTAGATGAGGGTGTGGAAAGCGACAGTGAAGGGAGCATGCTTACCTTTCCAACCACTGTACAGCGCATGCGCCACAAGCGAGATGCAAGCAATTAAGAAATTCGACGGGATCTACATAAAGATCCATGCATATCCCTTATGTGGTCAATGGTTTAGGTGTCATTTTTGCTCTCCCTGCCAAACTACGTACCACAAGTTACCAGGGGTTGGAGTAGATTCTCCGCGTTGGGGCTTTGGGTTCGAGCACTCGTATTGCGGTGAAAGTCTGCCATCCAGATGTTGGGCCAGTGAACACGGTATAGTTGGCGATGAAAACAACCTGATGCAGCAATCTCGAGCAAGCCGAACAAAATTAGGGTGCTCTTTACCACCAGGAAGAAAGGCGGTTATCTCTCTCTAAGTCGTGTGCACGAGGTACCCACACGGCTCATGAACGAATTCGGAGAGAAGTCATCACAAAGAGACTGCACGCAACAACGTGGCCAGGTTCAGCTTGTGATTGATTTAATTTCTACTGTTTGCTGATGTCTCATAATTAGCTCGATGTCTGTGGATTAAAACACTGTGTACCTCTAACAAGAGGGACATCCACCAGGCCAACAGCCACCACAACTAAGGACACCCACACCAAAAGATTTCATCACTAGTCCAACAATACTCATAACACCTTCCCCAAGAACAAACCCGCTCGCAAGGATAATAATGGCAACGTCGCTGGCAGGTTTGCCCTCTGCTCTAAGTCGCCGAACTCTGCGGCGATACAGGAGTTCAATGATTCCTCCTATAAGTCTTGCGATGGTAAAGCTCGGAGTGTTCAAGAACCCTAAAACCATTGACATATCAATCGCCAAGACTCTACATTATTCGGTGGCTTACCAATTGCAAAAGCAACTCCACTAGGAACCCATATAGCCCAGACTTTGCCTTGACGCAATGCTCGCATCTTGAAACTGGCACCGAGAGCAGCTATTATCGCAGCGGAGATAATGAACGGCTTCGCATGACTTGGTAGTGCGTTCCCAGAACCTATTAGTCGTGCGAAAGAAAGCCAAACGTAGGCTGTGGGTGCTGGAAACTGCGGCCCGGGTATAGCATACACCCTCGTATATAGGTTATATGCCACCGCGCTAACAAAAATAGAGGTGACAGATCCGACCAATTGACCATAAAATTGTGCTCGAGGAGATGCGTGCAACAGGTGGCCGGTTTTAAGATCTTGCATCAAATCACCCGCTCTACAGAAATGTCAAGAAAGGCCCTTCTTAAACAAGGATAACAGGAGAACGCACTGCTGAGCACCCGCTTCTGCCACTCCCCCAGCAATAATGTTCGCAACCACATTTCCTGGTTGCAGGATCGCAAAAAAGAGTTGGCTAATAAGAACATCAGTCAGGTCTTCTTATATTATTTTGAGTGCATATACCTTATCTTTCCCAAGGCAGAAACGGGATTCAAATCCGTCTCGCCCAAAGCCCTCGCTCTTCAACGAACACTGAGTACCAGTCTACATCATCAACCAGACAGGCTTACCCCAAATGACTAAGGACGCCCCCTATCATGAATCTCAACACAGTGGCCCATGGCTTTATGCCTTCGTACCCAAATACCACCCATACCAAAATGGTTCCAAGGGCAGTTGAAACCAGTAAACCTCCCCAAACCCAATTATTTGGAACTAGCCTCGAATCAGGCTCGTCTTCGGGGACGTCCTCCTCAACGACAGTAACTCGCTACATGTTTGATGTTAGAAATATGTCGAGGCAACAAAGTAAAAACTAATGACTTTTGAAACAATTGATATATATACTGATTTGCCGATGCGGTATATTGTTGGGGTGATCGATACGAAAGAATTAGCGCATATAATCGCCTGATGGCAGTTAGATCCAAGTAAAACTGATGTTAAATCTTGGGTCGTACCAGAGAAACCCACAGTATCCAGCCTCGGGCTCCGGTTATCATATCTCCGGTAGGTCCGGGGGCCCAACCGTTTAGTTTGGAGATGGGAGAAAGTACACCCCAACCGAAAACCATTCCCTGCTCTGACTGTCAGTGTATACATTACGTTGATTATCTCAACATACCAAACTCATGCTCAACGTTGTTGGGAAACCCATGATAATGCCTTTGAAAATTAGTGAATTACTAGGCGGGGAATGGTGACTCTTACCTTGGCCAACATATGAGAGGCTTGGTGAGAAGTACCAGAGCCATTCTCGCGCAAGATATACACCGAAGAGTGGGATATTGAAAACAACGGGGAAAAAGTAAGAAGAAAGCTGGGGAATCATATGAATACAAATCACTGAGCACACAGGCTCGCATACCGTGAGTAGTGATGATGCACTGAAGCTCGAACAGAGTATTCTCCAACTATTGGTCACATCGTATCGCTGAAAATCGTTGCTAGAACCAGTATCTTCGGTGTCTGAATGCTGAGTTGTTTCGGTCTGAGTGAACGTAGTTGCATCGGGGTCCTCTGTAGAAAGGGCTTCGTATCCTCTACGTCTAGCAATGCGAGACTCCGGATGGTGCACCCTAGTGTGTTCGGCATCTTCGAATAGGTCTGGCTTCTCATGTAGGACCGAGATAAGCTGGGCTGTGGCTGTACCAGATGGGAATACAAGCTCCTCCTTGACAATCTGTTTGGTAGAAGACATGTGATTATGACGGCAAGCACGCAAATACAAACGTCCTACCATTTGACGTCGCAGTGGGGGTGCCAAGAACACGCTAGCAGGCTAACTTTAGGTTACAATTAAACACAGATGTCAATTAGATGAACTTACCCGAAAAGTGCTACGGCACATCCCCAGAGTATACCGTCTGTCAGACCAACTCGTATGGGATGTGCCTTATCGTGTTCGTAATCCAATAACCCTAACGCTGGTATAATTCCAACAAAACCTGCGGCAAGCCTATATCGAAGGTGTAACGACATGACAAACAAGCCAGCTCATGATACACTCACGGCATCGTCCCAGTAGCAACGGCAGTTGTTTGTAGTACCACATTCTCTTGGGGTGTCATGGGGCGAGGAAACATCAAAGAGACAAGGTAGCCCAGAAGAGCAGATTGCATAGACATCCTAGAGAGCATGTTGAGCATCACAATATACTGAAGCATGAGAAGACTCACATGCTAATCCAGCCGGTCTGTAGGCCAAAGTACATGTTGGTAAAGCACAGCACACACCCTATGAGTATGCCTATACAAACGGATCGTAACTACTGGCAGCTTCAGCAGGAGCGGCCACAGCAAGATTGGAATGGCGCACCGTAAACTCGGGTAGATTGGAATTATTCCATGAAGGGACCGCTCTGAAGAGCCAGGCATTCAAACATATTGTACTCGCGATAGCAGCAGTACTCACCTTGAAGTTTCCATTTGGTGTTTGCTGACTCCGTTCCCACGCGATACTCGGAGTTACTACTCCGCAAACCAACAAAATGGGATCGAGTTTACAATGCGACTGGGAACGTCGAGGGGCAGTTCAACCCACATCTCCGACCGTGGAAATCTGACGGTCGCAGGTGGAGGTTGTTACGGTTGTTACTCAGGGATGACCGGTTGGCGATCATCTTTCCTTACCAAGCACATCAGGCAAAACACCAAGATTGGATATCTGGCCATGTCACAACTTTCGGAGGCGTTGTACAACAGTCACATTCTACAAACACAGATTACAGTATACAGATCAGGCTATTTATTCAGTCATCATGCAATAAACAGCACAGTTGTATCCTAAATGCAGTGACTCGTGAGCATGAATCGGTCGTGGAAGTATTTAAGTTACGAACCATTGGGTGAGAACTGGAAAGTTGAGGCTTTTGGCTATATTTACTACGAAGAACGTCACGGATATTGTTGAGCAGTTCCTGATAGCTTTGCTGAGGTCGTTGGCTGAGAACTTCGATAAACGCGTAGCTCATTGCGCCAGTAGCCTCCCCAGCCTCAACCGTATCCGCAGATGTCTGGGAGTCCTTGCATCCAGACCAAGAAATGACGTCGGCGGGACTCGTGCGAGTCTGGCGGGCGTAGTCTTCGGCCTTTTTGTTAGAGCCAGTTGCAGATTTGAAAAGTCCACCAAGCCCCTTTACGACGCCGCTCATATCCCCACGAGCGTACGACAACCCAGCGCCTTAAATTTTGGGGTTAGGTAAGAAGAAAAAAAGAAAACCCGTCAGCACATACCCAACAGGCCCATTCCAGCTTCCGCTAGCAGGTTGGGTTCCTTGATCTTACCCTCCGTCGAATAGATGTATGGAAGGTCTAGGCTAAAGGGTCAGCTTCATTATATAAAATTGTCAATGAGTAGACGAACCAAGAGCCGATCCGGAATGACAAGACTAAACGGAAATGTGTGGAATAAGTATATGGTATCCAATGAAACTAACAGTCGCACTCACATCAAAGATGGCAGTGAGACGGCAGCCGGGGGGTAGCGGCCGGACCATAATTGCGTGCATATCCTGAAAAACAAGCCCTTCAATGCTTGCCGCCAAGCCAACTAGAAAGCACGTACGTCGTCTACAATATGACCATTCTTCTCAAAGTCGACGGGATAAATGACTGGATGAATAGTGAGCCTCGGGGTGAGACAAAACCCAGTTTCGGGCGTACCTTCATCCTGTCCATCAGCCTCATCTCCATCCAAATCCTTCGTTTGACCGCCATGTCCAGAGTAGTGGAAAAAGAGAGAGTCGTCTGGCTTGGCGTCCCTAACGAGCCACTGCATAGCGGCAAGCTACATAGCTTGTTAGATTGACCCCCATCAGACATTCACAACCAACGCACAATGTTTTCCCTCGTTGGCTTCTGGCGGGGATTGGGTGCATCGTCGGTCAACTGAACAATGTCTTCGTTCTTGTAACCGAATTGGCCTGCCAATATTATAAGTAGATCGTTGACAAAAGAACCTATATTAAACATACGGCACAAGAAAGCCTTGATATTATTGGAGTCGTTGATGCATCCACGGAGTTCTCCATCTTGACCAAAGTAGTTGATACCGATCTTCTCGCAATGTCGGAAAAAGTAACTTAATGCCAGATAGACAACTTACGGTAAGGGCCTTCTTTCGTCCGGTACACATGGAATCTAGACGCTATTTTTAACACAGCGCCTCAAGCACAACCGCGAAGTTAGCCTACATTGGAAAGACATCTGGGGCCCTCCGCCTTGCTGGGAAGGTCCGTACGTCTGTTGCCCGCCGGGAGGCATATCTGTATACCAATTTAGGGCGAGGGCCCGTAAAACATAATAAAAACCAACGCTTACGTGCATTACCCATCGCCGGCGTGCCTCCTGGATGGCCCGGGCCACCTGTTCCGTATCCAGTCTGACCTCCAGGCGGGCTGATTACACGCTGAGCAAGTATTGACAAACTAGAAGCAGGATACTTACCCGTTGTACCACGATGCGGCAGGAGCATGATCGCCCGCGTTGCTGTTCAGTGCGCCGCCTTGATTTTGGTTTGGCCTACTCCAGTCAATAGGCGCACCACCGGGATAGCTCGGGTTATTCTGTTGCCATCCTTGGCCGTTGTTATTGTTGTTGTTTTGATGATATGATTGACCGGGATAGCCCGAGCCCGAGTCCCTGTGCACAGGAGGAGGCGGTCCGGAAGGGGGCGCGTAGCCTCCTCCAGGACGATTTCCTGGGACAGGTGGAGGGCCTGGCGGTGGTCCATAGGATGGGCTGTAGGACGGCGCGTAACCTGGCTGATTCGATGCGCCACCCGGCTGCGGGAAACTTGAAAAGGCAAGAATTAGGTCTGAAACCGAGACCAAATACGAGGGGCTCATACCCAAATTGTCCCGGAGGTGGGCCGCTGGGCGGAGCATACGATGGATTGTATCCACTATGAGGTGGCGGGCCTGGCGGCGGTCCGTACTGCGACCTGACGACACCGTAACGTAAAGGTGAGTAAACGCGTACTGTACGGTGCAAATTTTGTCGAGGTCGCAGACTTACGGGCTGGGGAAGCTGGAAAATATAATCCAATGGCGTTAGCTGCGTGACTTGTTAATTTGAAGGTTAAATGCGTACCCAAACTGTCCAGGAGGCGGTCCAGACGGCGGTGGGTATTGATTGTTCCAGGACATGATATCTGCCAAGTGCTGGATGCAAATGAAAACTAGTTGAGGGAAGGAGGAGATGGGCGCAGAAAGGGGGTGTTGTGGTTGTGTTCGAGCGCAGCTCGGTCCTTAAGACGTTGCCTGATCGAGATACCAATGGCTGTGTGGCACTGCCGATACGGAAGCCGGACAACTTAGGCGCCCGTGCCGACATTCAGCTGTCCGTTCCTATCACCGCCAACTGTTGCAGTACAACCTTGGGCTTATTCCAGTGGCGGGAAGCATAACAAAATCAAGGGATGATTACAGTGCACGGTCGCAGCAAGTGGTTTGAAGCTATGTAACAGCGCCGAGCGTCGGTGAGGTTCGCCGATGACAGCCTCACCACGCGCCAGGTGCTCGAATAAAGAATACCATTGGAGATCAGGCGGGCGAGGTCGGTGATACAACACCGAGACCGGGGAGTTATTCAGTATCTTCACGAGCCATAGGATGTCGGGCGGGGTGTCTCTTCCGTAAATGCATGGGCTTGTCCATAAACAGAAGGTTGAAAAGATCAGAATGAATTAGGATGCCAAAGGATACAATCTATTCCTCAACAATAGTATAGCCCTTGACCTGAGGGTTACATGCAGGTCAGTAAGCGTGTGAGGCGACGACATGCCAATATTCTTGCCTTGGCATCTTTCAACAGATCAATATATTTCTCAGCCAGCTCTTTGCAAGACTGATAGTGGTTGACTCCCTCGAATTTATGACATTTTTGGAGTTCCGCTCGAACGAGTCGTGCCTCCATGACTTTTACCCAGGATTCCCGAATATGATTCTCACGATCAGCAAGGACGTCTATATATAAAAATGCATGTTTTAGTTTTATAGAATCTAATACAATGGGAATCAACTTGCTCTTATAAGTTTCAATGGGGTCCGACATCGTGACGGTCGTTCTGGAGGGAGCTGTGATTGGAAATTAGCGCACTCAGGGCTCGAGCATCAAATATGTAGTCACGTGGAGGAGTGACTGTCCGATCGCCACCACCACCTCAGTTTTCACACATACGAGCCCAGTAACGAGGATCTCAGCAGAAAACAAGAAAAAATAACGCCTCTCAGAAATATCTTTTACTTCCTCCTAATTCGCCCGATTTTAGCAAGACACTCGAGCTTTTACCACACTACAGTACCTTCCGCCATGATTACCAGCCAGCCCGTCATAGTAAGCTTCCCTCCCTTTATCCTTGTATTCCTGATACTCAAGTCTACAACAGAGCACTAGGAGAAGAACAAGAAAGTCCGATCGTTCTCTCAGCCGATTTGTGGACCATAGTTCCGAAAACCGTGTGGCCACCCGAAGCACCACCAAACGTCTTGCTGAAGCCCAAGCCAACGAGCTATCCCAAACAAACGAGGCGGATGAGCTGAACCCAATCAGCCACTCACAGGCCCTCGAAGAAGACGTACCGACGGTCGGCGATGATGCCCGTAACGACTTGACTGCATTGGATTCTGTGACCAGCGCATTGGAGAACTCCAGTTTGTCCAATGAGAATCAAAATGATATGCCGATCTTGTCCTCTCAGCACATTGGCTCCACTCCTCTCGCTGGCCCCACCACTGCCGAAGTTCTCGCAGCTCGTCGGTGCCACAAAATCACCACATACAAACAGCGCCGATCCCTCCGTCCTAACCCTGCTGAAGGCGAGGATAGGCTTTCTCTTCGGTCACGGCAAGTAACCCGGAGCATAAGCACGCCAAATTCCACACCTTCTTGCTCCCCTGCACCAACTTACGCTGCCTCCAAATCCCGCAACCGGAGGCGTCGGCAGGTACCACTAAAGCACCGGCTCGCAAGGGCTGCTCGCTCTCGCCTTCCGCCAAACATATCTCAAGATACGCATTCTCAGCCACCCATCGCTGTATTATCAGAACCCACTGAAGAGGACGCGCCGGTAACAACCTCTGAGAATGCGTCGCTCTTTGCACCCGAAGAGGAAGCACCTGCTGTTCTGGAATCTAATATTGCCCAACGTCATCTTACTGCGCCTCAGAACCACACTATTCCGGACCTCAAGGATCTCCTGAGTGCGAAACATCAGCCATTCCCGGATATTGGAGAAGATGGATCCAGTGTCGGGCCTCAACGGAATTCATTGCCGCAATTCATCCTGCCTCCGAACAACACCCTGCATTCGCCAAAGCCACGCGTAGACCCAAAACGTGGTCGACCAGGCAGGCGGGACCTGCCACGGCTGAGTTTCGTTCCACTTGAAGCTCACCAAAAGCAGACAACGAGTCGCCCGATCGACAAGAGGTAAGAATGGCTATAGCGAGGTGATTTGACGCAATGTGCTCACATGTCGAACTATGCAGGGCCAGCCAAGCCGTTCAAGTCCGGCGAGTTCCTTTGTTAAATCAGATTCCGGCTCCATCAGCAAGGTCCGACATACACACGTTCAATACCCCGCCGCGTGAGCTACCTGTGGCTCGTGTTAACTTTCTTACTCCGTAAGCTTCTTTCATTATTTTCGGTCACGAGTACTGACTTGCGGGCGGGCTACTCGGATTAGTGGTCAAAACCGCTCTCCGTCTCGGTAAATATATTTTTCTCTTTCGGTGGTTATTGCTTGTTCATACTACATTGGCTCTAGCGTGTTTGTCAAAGGCACTCCTGAACCAGCTGAACAGCTACTGCACCTATACCCAGACATTGCAGACGGTCCTAGTTTTCTCAGAGCATCGAAACCTTCTCCCCGCCCTACAGATTTGTCAAGCGACACAAGGTTCGCATATCGACCCAATCTGACTGAAGTCGTAGTTGACGCGCTAAACTTAGTTGGCCGGTCAGCGAACCTGGTGACCCCCCGGTCCGCTTGTATGCGCCAATGTCAAACCTTCTGGATGATTTGACCAAGCTCGCCAAGTCAGCTGCACGGATGGATGCCAAATCCCCCGCACCTAGGTCTGATCGCTCGACCCAAAAGCGTACGTATCAAGCAGCTCTTACGAGGGATGGATATCTCTCTCACATAGCCCCGGAAACTGGAAGCCCGACTAAGACGCGAAGGCTAGAATAACTTGTTTTTTCTGTACTGCGACACGGCATATTCGGTTTGTATTTTTGTAGCGATTTGCAGTTATGTAGCATTCTCAATTACTGTAGTGAACACTTTCTCGATATTCAGCATTATTATGTCGAGGTTGAACTTCATTTAAATACAACATATTCGGATTCATCTAAAGCCATCTAAGCCGCTGGCGCAACTCCAGCTACCTTTGCCGCCTCGTCCTCCGCCTCTTTCAGTTTTGCCTTCAATGCGAAAAGCTCCGCCAAAGCAGCGTCCAAAGTCTCTCCTTCGTGCGCTTTCCCTTCCTTGATCGCCCTCACTCGCTCTCCCTGAGTCTTGACTTGAACCTCCAGCTCAACCATCAAGGGTGTCTTGGGGAACGACGGTCCTGTAGCTTTAGCAACTTTCGCAGCCTTTGCTGCCGCAGCTTGCTTCTTCTTCGACATCGGAGGTGCGTTGACTGCAACCGCAGCATCCACAGCCTGCTGGGCACCCCCAAACTTCTTGCGCCATTCGTCCGCCTTAGATTCTTTGATGACGGTGAACAAGTACTCGGGCGCGCCGAGTTTGTGCCCAGCCAATATATCTGTGGACAGAGCCGACGGAATGACCCGAGCCGGCGCATTCAGCTGACGAAGAATAGATTCCGATGTGGAAGGCATAAAAGGCTGAACAAGTGCTGAGAGCGCGTAAATGAGATTGATTCCGCGAGAGAGAACCTGGCCGCAACGTTTTCGGTCCTTTTCGAGTAGGGCCTTGGTGAGGTTACACCGCTGCAGGTAAAGGTTGCCTCGTGCGGAGACGGCCATGACCAAGTTGAGACTCTGGCGGATTTTGACCTGTTCCATCGAGTCGATGTATTCGGCGAGTAACCCATTGATCTCGGAGACGAAGGCAGGATCGGCTTCGTCCTCGTTTACAGGGAGAGGACCTTCCGAGTCACCAGATTCGGGGACCACCCCACCAAACTGATCTGTCACAAATTTGATGACGCGATTGACGAAGTTACCAAAGCTGCAAAAAATAGTATCAACACTATTATTACGAGCGTGCCGGACAGCAACTTACTTCTTTAGCAGCACGTTGTTGTTCCCCGCAATCTATTTTAAGATATTAATATATGCGTTGGTCCATTTTTATGTTATCGCTCACAAAGTCTGCCCAAGAGAACATCGAATCGGACGTCTCTGGTCGGGAAGCAAGAAGATAATATCGCCACACGGAGGGAGGGATGCCAGTCTCCTTAGCCCCAGGACCGAAAACACCGATACCTCGGGATTTCGAGAACTTGCCAGATTCATAGTTCAGGTATTCTACGGATACGTCGTCGATCTTCAGCCCCATTCGTGACACCGGAAAAAAACGGGTACATACCAGTGGTAGACAGATGATGTAACGTTGTCCATGGCCGCCCATCGCCAAGCAATATGCTAGGCCAGAACACTGTGTGGAAGTAGACGTTGTCTTTTCCCATAAACTGGAACAATCGGACATTCTTGTGATTAAACCACCACTGCTTCCATTCCGAGGTATATGCCGCTGTAATACTTGGGTATCCAAAAGGTGCGTCGAACTAATACAACGTGAGACATTGTTTTTGCCGGCGAAGGCGGGTGCACGTACCCATACATCTGAATTACAAGCAATCAACTTGAGAAAGACAGCGAAACTAAAAGGCGCCGCTTACACAGAACTTTCCCTTCCATCAACTCGCTGTTCACATCATCCGTCTTCGGAACCGGGACTCCCCATGTCAAATCCCTGGTCACAGGACTTGGACGCAAGCCGCCTTTGACACGAGAATCGATGATCTCTCCATCACTATTTATGACCGAGTTGGGGCTCCATTTGCCCTCTTTCCAGGACCGTTTGATCCATTCTTCCAAACGGGGCTGGACTAGGTCAAGTCGGACGTACATGTGTGCTGATTCGCGGGTCGTAACTTTGTGAGTTCGATCAAGAAGGCACCGAGGATTGATGAGTTCGGTCGGATCGAGAGTCTTTGTACACCCGTCACATTGATCACCTCGAGCATCCTGTCGGCAACTTAGCTTTTTAGCTGGCAAATAGAAGCAAAAATATGGGCTTACATCGTATCCGCAATGAGGGCAAGTCCCTTCGACAAATCGATCTGCCAAGAACCTGGAGGCATAGTCACACGACACGAAAACCTGTGCCCAGGCAGCTACTCACTTGGCACAGTTCTCGCAATACGTTTGCTCCTTCTTCTGCATCTGAAGCATACCGTTCTTGGCTAGATTGATATAGACCTCCTGGCACACCCTGTGAAGCAGATTCAGCTGAATCACAGCAATCGAACCGCATAATACTTACTGGGTCTGTTCTGGGATCGATGTTCGACCAAAATGATTAAAGCTATACGTGCGTTAAGTGTGGTTGTATGCATTAACCCGAACCATGCGCACCTCAACTCGAACCAATCGTACGTTTCTCTATGCAAGGCGTTGTACCTATCACATAGCTGCTGAGGAGTGATTTTCTCCTTTAGAGCCTGTGTCTCCGTCGCCGTACCATACTCGTCCGTCCCACAAATGTAAAGTGTCCTTCGGTTTCTCCCACCTGAAGCCAACATTTAGAATTCGGATTTTCTTGGAATTTATTAAGCACGAACGATTATATCTGGCTCTGTGCGTCAGCCATCATCTCGATCCTTACCCTCATCAGATAAACTCACCTAGCAAACACGTCTGCACTGAGTGTGCTCCCAATGATGTTGCCTATTCATCGATGAGTAGGCACGAATCGAGCTCGAGCTTGGTACTTACCAAGGTGTGGGACATTATTGCAATAAGGCAATGCAGAAGTGATCAATATATTATCCTTGCCTTCCTCAGGCAGTCTACGGTACAGAGTGAGTCACCCGCTCTGCTCTCGTCTCGCCACCACTTACATCTTCTCGCCAGGCTTCTGGCCAACGGTTACGAATATACTATCATCGTTGCGGATTTTTCTCCCATCCGACATGGCTAGTGTGTGGGAGAGACGTAGGGAGAGGGTATTGGGAACTCGTGCGAAGAGATGTGGTGATCGCTGGCTTTGGATGGAAAATCTACACAGCCACTGATTAGTGGAGGTAAATTAGCGCCCGTCTCTGTCATCGAGCGACAAGCTTTGATGTAGATTTCGGTCACCGGCCATCAACTGGGAGCAAAGATGCTAAAGAAGCAAGACATAGATTGAAGACAGGAGGTGTTTTGGATCCTGTCTAGAATAAATAGGCTATGACAACTTTTTACTCCCTCCCTTTCAATATACAAAGAGGAACCGAAACACCATGAGAAAGCCAGAAGCCGAGCAAAGGTGCAACAATAGGACACGGACGCTAATCGACACAAAGTCCAAGAAAGGAAGAAACAAGGAGGGAGGCGGCACTGTAACAGTCAGTCGAATTGATAAAGAAAAAAGATGAAGAGAAATGTCTAAGTCCATATAACATGCATATACCGAGACCCGTAATATAAAACGTTGTATGATTGCGTGAAAATGTGCGTGAAGGAAAATGTGCGAGACAAAGTGTCATATCCGTGGCCGATTCCAAAAGCAGAATCCTGTGTCCAAAAAATAGCGCTCAGGTTATGATGATGAAGAAGCCTCAGGTTCAGTAACAACCCCCGGAAGCACAACAGCCGAACCTCCATCCGGAACGGACAAGGCAGGCGTATCAAGGAGTCTATCAATCACGATCAGCCGCCTGCCCCAACAAGTGCTTGAAGAAATGGATGCTCACCGCAGCCAGATGCGTCCGTTTCCGCTCTTCTCTCTTACATACTCCCAGAAATGCATGTCCCCACCGTCCATAGCATCAACCAGGACCTTTTCGCCTTCGCGCGTGCCCATTCCCTCGAGTACCCAGTCTCCGGCCCACTCTTCGGCCATATTTCCGGACCGCTCTACCCGGAATTCGGCCACCCAGTTCCAGCGCCAGACGCGAGCCACGCCCCATGTCGTTCGCACTAGCCCTGCACTGCGCTCCAGCCTCATCGTGCGTTCTGAGCTCATGCGGGGGATCTTCAATGCATAGACCAGCCCCGTCGTCGGCTGACCGAGGTGGGCGTAGTACGCAGGGCCCGGCAGTCGCAACGCATCAATGTCGGGAGGAGGAGGCGCAGGTGGGAAATATGGCACAAGTATCTTGCCGGTGAATATGAGCCATCCTTGCAAATCTTCCGGCTTGGTATCGCCAAGCAAGTTCGCGAAACTGCCTGGTCCAACAACACCAAACTCGTCGACCGTGGGCGCCTGCGACGAGGACCGAGGTTGCCGGTCAGACTCTTGTCGTGGGACATAGCCAAGGTTGCAGACAATGTCACCTGGAGCCATATGCTCCCATACGCCGGCACGATATAGCAGCGCTTCGCACGCTTTTATCGAAGCAGCAGATAAGGTGTCTGTAGGAACAAACACTCGCAATACGGGGGCGCGGCCGCGTACAGTCGCGTACAGTGGATCATGTGGGCCGGCGGGGATGGGTATATGCGCGCTGTGATCAGAAGCCGAGTGCTCGGCCGCACTTTCTGAGACGACACCGAGTGAGCCTCGAGTTGAGGAAGCCGAGCTACCGGGAAGCGAGGAGCCGCGGCGGTAAAATGGTCGCGGTGGTTTAAGCACCGAAAGATCGTCGCCCTCGGACGAGCTACTCATCTGCGGCGGTGTGCTCCGACTTCGCGGCGGGTGCCCATACGTCGACGCGCGTTTATGCGCGGACACAATGATAGAAGAGCGACGAGTAAGCGGTGCAGGCGGAGGTATCGGCCTCTTCCTCCTGGACCCTTTTACAGAGAGGCTGAACAACGAAGTAAGCGAGCTCGTCGAGCCGGACAGTCGTCGGCGATGTAGCTGCTTGGTCAGCTGTGTCGGTGGTGTATTTTTGGATGGTTCCCGTTGCTGGAGTGCAGCGCAAAAGAGAGGGGCTGGGAAGGTGAGTTGTCGAGTAGCTGTCGCGTCTTTGGACGCAGCTGCTGCCGAAACGATTGCCGTATCGTCGATCTCGAGCGCATTTGGCGATACAACTGCACGTGAGCGAAGCAATAGCACGAATCGTGAGTGGGCAGCTGTTAGCTTCTGGAATCGTTCGGTTGTGGCAGATACGAGTTGCATCATGTTCATGAGCGAATCAACAACGCTGAGTGCGTGTGTGGGATACAAGTGGAGCGAAATGTGCTGGGAAAGAACTGGAGTGTGTCAGCCCATGCACTAGAATACGCAGCATAGGTACACCTACTATATGTTTCAAGATCGTCTAAGGATACATGTATTTGATTTGAAGGGCGGACACCGTAGCGGTAGCCGGGAACAAAGCGTGCGAGAATGACGTCCATGCGCTCGTCAGTCTCGAGCGCGGCCCGAACAGTACGCGAGGTCATGACCAGATTCCGAAATTCATGCCAGGTGAGGTAGCGCAACACACGAGCGAGTACTCCGACCTGGGACAGCACCATGACGATCGGTCGCTGGAGAAAGAACATCAAACTGCTTGCATGCGAGTTTGTGCGCACGTGTGTTCGTGGAGAGCCTGTCGTCACCGGACTAGCAGGGGCCTTGGGTGATGGGAGGGGGCGTGAGGTATTGACAAGCAGGGGATGGCGGGACTTCTGTGCCTTGGCTGACGGGGGAAGCGAGGGGGACGGTGCCGGCGGTGGCGAGAGCGGAACCTCGTCACTCGGCCCTGAGTCATCGGTGTCAGTGAGCGAGGGTGTGCGAACGACGTGGGAGACATCGCTGAGGATGTTGGCAGCGCGCTCGAGCAGTGTGGTCATCGCGGGGTGTAGTGGTCGTCCAGCGTGCTCGTCCGTCTAAATTCAATTTGAGAAGGCGATTCCAAGCGTCACGTCATCGATCAAGATTGGAAACGGGTATAACCACGTTCCTCCCTTTCTGTCACGTCTCCCCTAGTCTCTCCGCCCCCGCATAACAACCCTGGCAGCGGGGCCAATGCCGTCGCCAGCGCCTCTGTCGTCGACGTCTCAGCTGTCCTGTGTGTCGTCCTGGACACTGGCGTCGTCGTCCTCCCCACCTCCGTCCGGCAAATATCCCGCGCCGCCAAGCTGTATGCTCTTGGCTGTCCGCGTTACGGGAGCGCGGCACGCACGATCAACTTCATCAAGAAGCTAGTACACTATTCAACATGCCCGAGGTAGGGTTCCCCTCGGCGTCACAGCTTGCAGCTTTTTGCAGCCTGGAACGGTCCAATTTTAACTCTAGATAGGACAGGTTCAACATAAAAATATAGCCTAGGTCCCGACACAGGAAGCGACCAACGCGGGCGCGTGTTTCGCCCGCGTCGCGACCATCACAACAAAGAGGCGCCCGACATATTTCCCGTCCTCCTCTCAAAAGTTCGGCCCACCGAGTAAAGAAAGCATCTCAGCGTGCTCTAGTGCTCGACCCTGATCGCCGCTGCCGGGCTTCCGTATTGGGTGTGTAAGCCAGCACCGCGTTGTATGTAAGAGATGTGTCTGCGAGATGCCAAGTCCGCACAGTCCCTATTAAATTGAGGCAAAATCCTTGGTTTTGCATGTCGCGCTTCTCGCATTCATCGAAATCCAGACTCGGAACAGGATCGCTCAATACACACGTTTGTTTATTTATGAAATAGTGCAATATCCCGGCAAACGAGGACGTGTGTCAAAGGTTTTTAATCATTCCGATAAATGATGAACTGTATAGCGATCGAACAGCCTGCGACGCGCCCTAGGCGGCCGAGCGAAGCATCAAATCCGGAACTGTCCCAGAACAGAAGCCCTGTTAACAGGTTCTGTCCCTTGTTAGAACGCATATACAAGCCATCTAGAAGTCGTCGTGCACCGGTCATATGGCCAGAAAAGAAATTGTTCTTGAACCCACAGCACGCCAGGAGTCGCTGCGAACAAAGTAAAACAGATATCCTCGTGTTCGACAGCAGGCATTCCGACGTTTGAATCGTACCTTGCCCTTGTTGGCACTTTCCCCGTAGAAGAACAAAGCCCTCGGCCATGAGAGTCGGCTGTCGAGTAGCTCGTATTTCGGGTATGACCCGCCGGGATGCATAGTCAAATAAGCCCAAGTTTTTGAAAAATCCTTTGGCGAGGGGGAGAGGGCATTCATCGCGTCATTTCTGCTCATTGTCTCGTAAACTGCGCCGCATTTCCCCTGGATCAGCATATGGTTGAGAAGTGGTAGAAGCCAATATGAACGGCAGGACATTCCGTGGTAATAGCGCTGGGCTCGCATATTGACTGGCCAAGCCGTGAACGGCTGGTCCGAATGGGTTCCTGGTACGCCAAGCGAATAACAGATAAACTTGGATCCACGTTGAGCGAGTGCATCTCGCTTGAAAACCAACGAGACAATTCATTCAGTTGAACGTCCAATAAGCAGAGTGGGGAACAGGAGAGACCGAGAAGACACACCTCAAGACACGCCGAGGATATCTATAGTCTCACCTGATCCTTCAACGCAATCCCCGTGAAACGGGTTAAACTGCTTGCGCATGATAAATTGAGGAGAATAGGATATATCTACGTCGAAGCTCTACATGATCTTGGGACGTGATCCATGGCCAAGATTAGGCGTACGAGAAGCCGGCGGTCTGAGGGTCACCTTGGGGAAGTAGCAGTCATTCGAAGCTGGCCGGATGGTAGAGTGCCGGTCGGCGGACGTCTTCCGAACGGGTTGTCCGCGAGGCAGATAAGGCATTGTCATGTCTCCAAGAATCCCCCTGGTCGTGCCTGGATAGTCGAGGCTCGCGCCACGAGGTCTCCTAGGGATGGGTTTGGAGCCATCTGTAGCGATACTCCAAAGGGTGGCTCCATTGCTAGAGCATCTCGCAAAATGCAGCTGCCCGGGAACGGAAGGCGATAGGGGGTTCCAAACCAACTTCAAAACGAAGCCTCTATCCACGACCAAATAGATTACTTTCTGCAGAGAGTTGCAGATACGACCAGATTGTCGGTTGGATTGACCTGGGAGAAAGTCGAGTTCATGACGCGAACAGATCCGCTTGTAACGTGGCACGGCTCCATCCAACGATCAACCGGGCATGGGCGGCATCATCCGGTATGGCCCCAGATCGAGCAGACAGATAACCCCCTCGCCCCATACTGTTCGCATTGGGAACCTTCCGGGATGGCACAACCATGCTCAATGACGTTTCTGCTGTTCCCGAGCCATACTCGCGCTCCTGCGAATCACAAGATGCACAGAAATGGAAGGCGGCGATCCGCACGGATCTGCCATCCGTAGGTCGGAAGTGATTTACACCCGAATCGCTAGGACCTCTGGGTCATATCTAGAGCCACCCGCTTCCAGCTCGTCCCCTTGTGCCTCATTTATCCTCCGCGCACACACCATGGCTAGAGTCTCTCCGCAGAAAACCAAACCTACCAGAGCTATTCAACATGCATCGAAGCCAGCGCAAAAGTCCAAGGCCAAGTCAAGCCGCAACACGATCGTCAGCCCTACCAAAGCCCCTCGTGGTCCGCTTCTGGTAACCTATTTCCCTGTAGACGACATAGACAAGGACGACGATCCTGCACAAGTTCCTCAAAGCGTGATGGAGTTTCGCAAGCTGTACACCCCATACGCCAAGATAAAAGGTGCGCTTGCCATATCCGGTGTCTTATCTATTCTAACAGATATGTTGGGCATGGTCCGTTTCTTGACTAGTCCTCGATTCGGTGACGGGCGAGAATACTTTTGGAGGAGAGGACGAACTCGTGCGGGTGAACGACTTGTATGTCTTGGACCAAGTTCGTTTCGGCTACCCGGATCCTAACCTTGTCGTTCGCCAAGCATCCATATCCGAGCTGGACAAGTAGGAGATCGCTCAGTTGAAGATAATGAACAATGGCACGCACAAGTAAGGGAGATTGGTGTAAGAAAGGAGCCAGGGTGGCCCAAGGAAGACGTATGTTTTTGCATGTTGGATGTTCAACATCATCAACTAAACCTCGTTACAATACCGCAACAGGTTTGCTTGGTAGTTGCTTGGTTCTATACTCGTGAGAGTGGGTGGGAGTTTGCTTTGAACTTGGTCCAGCAATACTCATCATTACGTAGTGCTCGACGATAGGCCTATACCCCGCCATGATAGGTTTGTTCGGCGCCGACGATGTTCTCGCGATGAGAGGTTTACGTATTCATTGCAGAAAACTGTGCGATAACATGATGGAGAACGAACTTATTCCCTCTGATCACACGGATGTCATTCACCTTTCGTCAATCATGGGCAAGGTCGATGTGACCTTTTTCAATGAGTATTCTCACCATCAGCCGGAAATTGGTCCTACCGATTTTTTCTATCGGTGAGTGCAAACAACGCGATCTTCTGGACCCAGCTAACATGGTACAAACTCAGTCGAAGACTTATAGGGAATAATGTTGTGGTGCGTTGATTTTCAGCACATTTTACTTGTTAATTATAATCGCGCGATCTTTAGATGGCCAAAGACACATGCAAAACCCGATGCAAGGCCACCTACGACCCAAATCGAGACGTCCAGCATTACTGCCCTCGCGACCAGTGTCGTCGTTGGTACCACGTCGCTTGCATGACACCTGACAAACAGAACGAAGACGACTATCGACTAGTCGGCTACAACATCTCCTCGGTCGAGCAGCTACTCATCGACCTTGTCTACCCAGAGGCTGGAAAGAAAAACGCCAAACCTAGGTCCAAGTTACCATACCCGATTACGAACCCATCGTCTGAAACTGAGCCCGAGGAGGACAAAAACATGATGCATCCAATATCGCTTGAGGCAGCATATGCGGCGGCTGAACTCCTTCCTTCGCGCATCCGCACTCTTGCCACGCTCGGCATCACTCGCGGTATGCCATCTGGGAACGGGATTGTCGGGAACGTATGGGTGGTGACGGCGGCGCGGTACTTGGCTCGTCAAGTTATCGCCGAGGGAAAACCTTTAGATGAAGAAGAGGCCGCAAGGATCATGGAGGCTGCTGACGAAATGAACTCTGGCAACGGGCTAAAACTTACACCGCTGGCGTTTGACTGTCCTGGATGTGGATGTCCGATTTAAGGTTTCAATTGTTTCTCTCGTTTATAGATTCGGTTTTCTTGGGGTTCTCCTATTTCACTCTTTTCTTTCGAAGAACGGTTTGCTATGTCTGTTGTGTTTTTCTCGTCATTGTTTGTGCTCTCGTTCGTGTCTACTGGACTTGTCCTCAAAGGTCTCGTTGTGTTTGATCGCATCCAAAAGCCATGAAATACCAATGTAACTACAAAGAATCATCGTACTGTACGATTGTATCATCATATCGTTTATCGCCAAAAGGGAAGACACACTCCGCGAGAGGTCGACAAGAAATAACGAGAAGAAAAGATGGGTAATTAAAAATCCAGAAACTATATACTCCGATCGAGCAAGTATATCAATCACCTACGCCGATTAACAAAAATTTAGTGTTAGCTTCGCTAGCGATACAGTGTTCCACAACCAACAACCCGCAGCCAGCACCTCTTTCTGCGTCTACTTGAGCATCTCCTTAAACTTGCTCATGATCCCGCCAGAGCTCTTGGGCGACTCGGGGTCATGCTCAGGCTCGGATACGCCATTCGCGGTCGTCGTATCAGGCGCTACGCTGCTAGTCGCGGGCGCCTCGGCAGCGTGGTCCGTATCGGAAACAGGCGCGTGCGAGGGCTCTTCAACGGCGTGGACATCGCCATTAGGCGCGGGAGCAGATGCAGGCGCGTGTTCTTCAACTTGGGGCGGAGGAGATGGAGGTGCGGGAGCAGGTGCATGAACGGGCTCAGGAAGAGCCCCGGGGATAGGTGCTGGTGCGGGAGAGGAAGGCACAGACGGGTCCTCACCTCGCTCGGGGGCTTTCTCCTGGCGCCGGCTCATTCTGCGGGCGAGGTCGTCTGAGGTGGAGGGCTCGCCTGCGCTAGTACCGTCTGCACCGCTGTACCCTTTGCTCTTCTTCTCAAGCTAAAGCAGGATGATTGTTAGTGTGTGACAAAGAACCATCCATGAAGATGGTGCTCACCGCATATCCGTTGGGGCCGATCTCAATTCCCGACTGGTGTGCAGGCTGTGAGTATGCCGGAACGGCTTCATCACCTTCCTGAGCATTATGGAAGGCTTCGTCGTCGTCTTCATCTTCTTCTTCCTCAACACTGCTGCCTTCGTCTTCGTCGCTCTCGTCTTCTTCTTCGCTGAGATATCCAGCAGAACGAACGGCGGCAGTGACGGGACCGGTGCGCTCGAGCTGTTCCGAGGCAACCAAGTAACGCGCTACGAGCATGCGCACATCATTCCACCATTCCATCATCTCCTCATGGCTACGAGCGCGGAAGGTGTATGCGTGCTGGTTGCGCCCCAAAAGGCTCCCCGCGCGGCTCGCGAGGCCAGACTTGGCGGGCCCATCCGTGTCGGTCTTGCTCTCAATATGGAACTTGTGCGAACGGGCCGTCTTGGCACTGCTCGGAGGACCAAGTGTGCAAGCCGGCAAGAATAAGGAAAACTGAGGGGTCTGGCGCACATGCGGGTCCGAAGACACGAATTCGTGCAAGTATCCAGCCGGAGTGAGAACAAAGTATGCCTCGCGATACGAGCGTGTGAACCGCTTCTTGCGTTCGAGGATACCGACGTGAACGGGCACGACCGACGGGTCGTCCTTGGACGGGTACTCGATCGTGTCTGGGTTGCGCAGCGGGGTTTCTGGGTCGAGAAGATGGTCGGATTTGGCCGCAAACGAGATCCATTCGCGGTCCGGTGCGAGCGCGGCCATCGTGTTTCCCATCACGCGCCAGGTCTCCTGGACCGAGACAGACATGCGTGTGTTCCATTCCTCGAATGTCTGCCAGGCAGACTGAATCGAACGTACGATGCCCTCTTCAAAGTGCGCCGAGTTTTGCTGCATAATAATAATAGACTTTTGCAGCGCGTTTTCCTCGTGGACTTGCTTCTGGAGTTGACGGATGACGAGCTGGTTCATGACGTACGGATCATCGCGGGCAGTGACTTGCATAGGAGTGTTCTTGAACATGGCGATTGTGCGTGCAAGATCAGAAATATGCTTGGTGGACATTTCGCGCTCCTTTGCGACCGAAGTTGCGAGCTTGCCCGTGTCGTTCTGAACGTTCTTGATGTGTGCCTTAATCTCATAGTGCAACTTGCGCAAGTGCTGAACGATCGAGCCCTCAACAGTCTTGGCCAGGTTCGCATGATGGTCGGCGATCGTGCGAGTCTTGTCTCGGATGGTGTAGTAAACGTCCTGTGAGATGGATTAGCAATGGCTGAAATGTACAACAACTCCGACGCACCTGAAGGCCACCCTCGCCCATAAACTGGTTCCCGGCCTTGAACGGCACCTGGATGACAGCGCCGAGCTTGGTCATTTCCTTGGCCGTGTTGGCCTCGATGTCGGCAACTCCCTATGCCGAGTGGAGTCGATTAGATTGGGTATAGCAGCAGTGACGCATCTTACCTCGAAGTACGCGACGAGCTGCTTGACAATGTGCTTGTATGCTGTAAAACGCTAGTGTACGGGTGAGCAGGCGCGAGGCGTCGGAGGCGTGAGAAACATACCTCGATGAGGATGTCCGACGGCCGTAATTCGTGCACAGCCGTGCTCTTGCGGATCAGCGACTGGTTCTTGGACATCGCAGAGCGGCGAGAGACGCTTGTAGCACGGGATATGGTGTTGCCATCGCCAGCAACAGAGTGGGCGCGACTGTGGGAGGACATGGTGGATGGTCGGAGGCTGAAGGGACCGAGGACAAGTCGCACCTGGCTTATATACGCGCATTTCCAACGTCATGACGCAGTTGCCGCTCCACTCGTTCTCCCGAGAATAGTCACAAAAACTATATTCACTCTTCGATCTCCGTCGATACAAACATTCTTCGCATTACGTTGCGCATAAATTCTATAATACAGTACCAGGCAAACTCAAATCGAATCAGACGAGTCATTCCAATCACATTTTGTCCAAAGGCTTTCATTAGTTTAAATCAGTCTCAATCTTTCATCCCATGCGCGGCGACGGAACCGGTACCGGCTGCGGCTGATACAATCGCCCGCTTGAGCGGCCAATACCTGCTGGCAAGCTCATACGCCTGTGCCACTCCTGCTGGGCCTGCTTGTATTCTTCTTCGTCATCATCGTCGGTATGCACGGCACTGTCGGTTTCGCTTTCGTCGTGATGGGCGCGCTTCGAGTTTTCGGGACCGAGGGTCTGCGAGGGGAGGCGCTTGTAATTGGGCCGGCCCGAATCCGCGACGTAAGAGCCGCCATTGAGCTTGTTGTTCCTAGACGCGCCGGTCATCAGAGAGGACCACGCGTCAGCCTGGGCGCTTCCAGGAGGAAAGGGAGTCGCAAAAGAGTCTTGCTTGGTGTTCAAATCCGTATCTTCCTGCTTTGCAGCCGCAGCCTTCATCTTGGGTGCAATCTGCAGCGAAGGAGGCTGCCGGGCATCGATGGCATGCTGATACTGCTCTAGACTCTTTGGATCCGTGTGGTTGATGACGCGAGGGGTATGAAGAGACGAGTTGTTCCCCTTTTGCCCTAGGCGGGACAACGGATCATGCGACGCGGCTCGAGGCGTGGCATCGCCCAAAGGAGTCTTGAGACACGGCATTGACGTCATTTTAGTGAGCGAATGGCGATTTTCGTTGCTGTTCCCGTGCATGTTTCCCACGTTCGGTTTGTCATTGACCTCGTTCCAGAACGCTCTAAGATCCCCAAAGGTCGACTGACGCTGCATCATCGAGGGCCTAGACGGAGACTCGACCGCGGGTGTGAGGCCAGTGCCCATCCCAATTCCAGGGACGATCACAGAGCCCATGGATAAGATGTTGTTATTCCCAGGGTCGTGCAAGGACATATCGTCCAGAGCATGTCCGACACCTTGGCCTACGCTACCAGTTTCCGAGTTGGTCACGCTCATGGGGCTTGGGTAGTCGGAGTATCCGCCGGCGGTGCCGGGGCGACCGCTAGAAGACTCGTAATCTGTGCCCGAGTCGCTCGCGCTGATGCTGCCGCGGTGCATATATAGACGGTTGGGCGTGATGGCGGGGTATTGCTGAGCCTGCGCGCGGAGCAGCGTGCTGTTCAGGAGTGGTTGCTGGCCATCGAGAGACGGGGTGGAGCGGTGTCTTTGGTGGTGATTTGGGGGGTGACGCTGTACGGCAGAGCCAGGACGCTGGTGCAGATTCGTGAGAGGCTGATCGTATTGAGCATGGTCAATGCTGTATGTAAACGGGTGATTGGCTTGTGACTGAAGCTTGTGGGCGGACATGAAGCTGGGTGCGTTTGGGTCATGGAAATTGCTGGCGTCTAAGCCATTGGCGGAAATGCTACCGGCCATGCCCATGTATTCGAGTGGATTCCATGGGGAAGATTCGGTGCTATCGCTTGTGGCAGCCGAAAAAGAGAGAGACGGCGCATCTGGGCTGCCCATAAATGCGTTTGAGTTGGGACCTGGCACGGATAGGGGCGGCTCGAATAGATGAGGCATATTCATAGATGGGTCTGAAGGGGGATAGCTAAAGTTGAATGGGGTGATGTCCTCTTGGTATCCTGTCCCGAAGCTGGACATCGGAAGCGATTCCTGAGTGCCCTGGGGGTTGGTGGGTGGCAGATTTGTCAAGGGACGAGACGGTGATGGATTGGTATCTCGACGGGCACGTTTTGCCTTTGGATATGCGCACTTGGTCCCACGGCTGGTGCAATTGTCTGACAGACGCCGTTAACGTCAGCATGGCCGTATCAAAAAGCAAGCTGAAACCGGGAATTCGAGGATACCGGAGCTTGGAAATGACAAGACATGGGCGCAGGGGAGAATAGACTTACTGCATGGCTTCCCAAAGTCGCACTTTGTGCTGTCGAGGGTGCAAGCCTCGCACGGCCGTCGCTTCTTGTCCTCTGCGGCCTGTGCGCGCGAGGACTGGCCCTTGCGGGTGGTTGTGTTTGTGAGGCCGCCGGGGGTGTGGCATTTGTTCACATGGCGGGACAAGAGGTCGCTGGAGCGGGTGAGCACGAGCAGGCGAGTCACGCAAAGCGCCTACCTTCGGGCAAATCTGTCGCCGCACATCTGGCATCCATAGGGCCTATCACCCGTATCTGGCAAAGATGGGTCAGGACGCGGGGCACGGTGGAGTGGGGGGCACGTACGGGACCGCATGTGGCGTGCGACGTGTTGGGGCCGGGTGAAGGTCGCTGAGCATACCGGGCACATATGATCTCCGCCCATGGTGATAGTCGGGTGTGTCAAGTCAGTTGCTAGTGCTGTGAAGTCTTCTTTCTGCTCCAAGGGCGGGCGCAATTGATATGTTCTGGCCGGGCGGGAGCTGGATCGTGCTGAGCGGTGGTGCCGCTCCTTGTCTTTGAAGGCCCCGTCGCCATGATGTCACCGGGACCCCATATCCGGCACGTGCCCCTGTCCGGGGTCCTGTCGGTGATGTCACGCAGGTGCTTATCTGATCGAACTTGGCCTCCCCGTCCATGCACAGTGTCCGAGGCTGTCGTGATATGATGTATTAGACGCAGTGACACACAATGTCTGGTGCTGTTTGGCGGCCAGCTATGTCCGCATGTATGCGCTCGCCCAGCTCGCGAGTACTGAAACGGCCGGAACCCACTGGTATATCCGATCGCCCGCACCCGGCAGTCCGGAAACGCATGCCTTGAACACCAAGAAGCCATCAGCTGGCCTTCTTGACCAAGTAATTTACCCTTCGCACCTCTACGCGATACGGCGTTCACACCTCGTGTCCGTGTGTACCGCCTTGCATGCCAGATCGCAGTAGGGTTCTGCGCATCGGGCGCACTTGTATCTGCCCCAGTAACTGCACACAGAGCACAGCATCCGAGCCGGCGTCGGACTCTCGGGTGCGACGGCTGTTAGATATGTAGGAATATGGCTCGGCAACGCCCCCAGCCCCTGTCACCATATTCACCAGTCAGGCAAAGGACATCAATCGAAGCCAGTCGAAACGAGGTGGCGCTTACGGCTTGCTCGATAATTGTGTTCAGATTCTTCCGATAGAGCAGGATAGTCCGCACATTGTTCGTCGCTTTCTTTCGACCCTTGCCCCCTTCATCAGCTAGCGTCGTACGTGTCCGGTTCGCCGCAGGTCCCGGCGCCAGATCTAAACTTCCTTTGGGCTCGGCATAGTTCGATCTCTGTTCATCCACCGATGTCAGTCGCTCGAAACATGATGTGCACTCTGCGAACCTCGAGTTCTTCTACCCGCCGCCGGTTTCGCCGCGCAATCAGCTCAGGCGCAGCAGGCGTGACCATTACATTCTGAGCTTCGCGCGTTGCTGTCACCCCCAACACAGTAAATCTCGCTATTTTCGCTATGCGCTGGATCATCATCGCACGAACTCACCTTGCACTCGAGTACTCGCACCCCGGTTGCTCCCTTTCGGCCGTCCTCTCCCTCTCCCTCGTGACCCGTACACGTTGGATTTCGTTGGCTTGGGATCAACCTCTTCCATCCCAAATCGTCGTCGTGGCCAAGTCGTGGCCACCACGTATGATCGCCACCCGGTCAGCATGACATAATCACGACGTGGCAGGTCCCTGAAATGGCATCACTTTCATCCATCCGCGTCAGGCTTTCACCCCAACTCGACTCCCACCATGCGGTTTTTCCAGACTTTCTCCCAGGTCGCTCTTCTCGCGTCGGCAGTGTATGCGAGCATTGTACCTGTCCCGGAGCCCAAGCTCGACATTAGCGCATCGTTCACGGACGATAACCCATTTGGTCGTGCGTAATGTGCTTCTATCTAGCCTATAAAGTGCTCATATTTTGGACGTGCAGAGGTCGTAAACGGCCAGCGAACCAAGCTGATTGTCAAGATTCTCAACCAGGGTACTGCTAACCTAACACTCGAAGATATTGCTGGGTCGTTCCATGATGCAGATACCGGCAAGACGTTGAGAAACGTGAGGCGATCAACTTTATCTGATCGAGAGCTGTTCTGACGTCGCTTTGTTATTTAGATTACTGCTAGCAAGTTCAACATGCCCATTATCGAGGGTATGAACTTGACATTCCCTTATTTTGTGACTTCCGAGTATGTCTGGTCTCTCGGGTATCATGCATGCACTGACTTGTTCCTCAGGCTCCGTCCAAAGGACACAAAGCTTCATGTTTGGGCTAATATTAAGGACGCGGTATGTATGATTCCATCACATGTGTCCCATAATCTCAACTCTTTCATTTCAGAACGAGAACAGGTTCCGTATGACGGCTTTTGACTCTGTTGTTGCAGTAGTTGAGCCGGCCAAGTCCATCTTTGACTTCCAAATGTGAGTAACCTCGCATTTAGTTATATTCTCAGGTCTAACTTTTCGACTTCCCTAGGATCCTCACCTATCTCACTCTCCTTGGACTTATCGGCGGCGGAGGCTACTTTGCCTATACCACGCTGAACCCCCCTCCCAAAGTCAAAAAGGGTCGCACTGGTGCAGTCCCAGCCGCTGTAGCAGCTGAAGTTCCCCTCCCAGCTACTCCTGGAGGAGCTGCGCGTTATGAGGAAGAGTGGATCCCGTCGCACCACTTGCAAGGAGCTGGAAAGGCACGCAAGTCCAAGGGCGATGCTCTGAGTAGCGGAGACGAGAGCACTGGTGCAAGGAAGAGGAAGGTCAGCGGCAAGCGGTGAGCTCTCTAGGTGTGTGAGAATTCCGAGCTTCATGCTCGCTCAAAATGGCCAGTTGGCCTCGTGTTTGGTGGGGCTATCGTGTCTGGCGACGTGTACTTTTGACAACCATACGTCTACACAATAATACTTAAAATTTTACATATCACCCTGCAGTGCTAACTCGAGGCAATCTTGGGTAGCTATTTTCCCACGATGCTTTGACGCCTGGAGTGTTGTTCCTAAAACATGTATGGTTTAAACAGGTCGTATAAAGGCGGTAGGAACGACCAAGTTAAGATGGCCCACACATTCGGTCCTCTGATAAGATGTCAGCTTCTGATTCTGCATAATGTTAGAATAGCGTAGAGACATCAAGCCGATGTGCTTTGCGAGCAAAAAGCTTGAATCGGATGTAAGATTATAGACAGGCAAATTACTAAACCATGCTATTGTGTTGATAATAGACCAAGCAGGATAGGCAGCTATTTCATATGCAAATAGAGCGGAAGACCTGCCACTAAGGTCGTGCTTTGCGCCTATTTCAGACTGTCGAGTCCAGAAAGTAGATTACTGCTGTTAAGCCCCGAGGTGAAACCGAATGTCTACAAATACGTCCTGGTAGGTATGATCTCGGCGCTGCTCTTGACGAAACCTGAACCAAAGAGTAGGACACTCGATGTCAACGGAAAGGTTATCGGCAGGTATTTGCTATAGCGCTGATCAACGCAAGGCGAACGATCTATGCGCTCATAACTTTACTATCTCCGGCAACCAAACTAAGAGAAAGCTACGTCATGAAAAGGAATTACTGTGGAACCGATCTTCTGCGGGGAAGGATCGAGCCTCGACTTGTGATCTCCGCGTTCCCAAAGAATGTGAGGCAAAATGTCCAAGGCCCTTGATGTAGACGTTTGCCATGAAATCATCTACGTCACAGATTTGGGTCATGGCCGAAATATACAGCGTCTCACACTACCGTCGATGAAAAAGTCCCGAGCTTGGTGTCAGACAGACGTCGTGTTGTCGTCATGAATTAATACTACGTCAAAAACGATCTGGTCCACAGACCGGCGCCTCGGACCATGATGTGGCTAACGAGTGGCTCGAGTGATTATGTCAAGAGCGCCACCAAATTCCGCTAAAAAATATACAACCCCAGTTATCATCCTCATAAGGTCTGGGGATTCCGAGGAGCGCATCCATGAAGCTGTCATCAGGTCTATGCATGATAACGTCATTAGCTATAACATAAAATGATACAGGTACTAAATTATTGGCTTGTCCTCGCTCTCTGCAAGCCAGCGCGACTTATGATTGATTTGTCGTGATTTATTTCGAGTCGCAGTCCGCTACTTTGAGCGAATTGGGATCGCGTTGGTTAAGAAGTAGATAAATCACCTTGGTTCCTGCAGACATAAAATATAAAACAGAAATGTTGTTTTCATTTGCAAAAAATCGTCCTGTGTATGCGTCTGTAAGAACCTCCGTGCTGATGCTCACTTTTATTAGCCGGAAACTCAGCCTATGTATATTCTTTGTTGTCCTTGTGCATTATTTGTTAAAATAGATTCCACGAACCATGCATAGTAAAATGCTAGGGTCTCAAATAATTTGGATACCGCGGGAAAGTATAGCGGGTGGTGTGCAGCTCCAATGGGTACGAGTAGAACCCCTGGTCTAGCTTTGGTCCGCATATAGATGTGGCTAGGTCGCTACTCTGCCACATAATCTATCGAATCTCCCCTGTGGCCAGCCAGCGAGATTCAAACAGGCAGGCCCTCCAGCTCACAGGGGACTTTCAAATAGCAAAAAGTGTCGCGCGGGGAGCTGTAGCTACGGGTGTGACGATAAGCCACGCCAGGAGGGAAGCGGGGGAGCCGAGGTCTTCAATGATGTTCTAGAACTCTGTCGTAGCAAATTGCGGTCAAGTGGAATGTTCCAGACAATGATAAGCTCAGGCGGAACCGAAAAAAGGATGTTGCGTGGCTATCCTTGCCACATGTTATCGGATATGGCCCAGGCACGACCAGATCTCCAGGGTACGGTAATCTTCAAATCCGACTTTTATATTCATACCGGGAAATTTTGGGCTGATCATATCGAAGCCTCCATGTTCAATACGCGTTCAGTCAACACGAAAATTTGTATTGATGACAATCAGGCGTGCCTTGCTAACTGTGCATGCGCATTCAGCCACCAACTCTACAGACTCCTTACGGACCTCTCCGCTGGTGTGCCGTCTTCAGGTTGGTCACTGGTGCAACAAAGTGCAACGAGCAACCCAATCTCTACTTCACCCAACCCAGCTCCTTCACCCAAGGTTCGCGCACTCGCCTCAGATACAGGCGTCGACTTGGTCTTGGCAGGAAGTGGCGCGTTGGACGGGGGGAACAAACCCTTGTTGAAAGCTGGCTTGATCCGGTCTGCATATTGGGATATGATAAATGACAGTTGCTTGTGCGACTCGGTGCAGGGAGTTGACGAGTCGAGGGCTTGTACGAGAAGGGATAAGACGGCATAGGAAGGCGTGCGCGCGCGGACCGCATGTAAGAGTGCAGATATAGCATCTGCATCATGTAAGTAATATTAATAGCTGGGTGGGAATAGCCATACCTCGAGGCTCGTTGGCAACCACAAGCGCCTCTCCGGCCGTATACGCAAGTCCGGGCGAATTGGTCCACTGCGGCCATTAGAACTTGTTTCACACCAAGAAGTAAGAAGCAACTCACTCGGTCCCGAGTGGCCTTGGCTAAACTAGCGGCTCTATTCTGGTCACGCAGCTTGACTGCACATCGAATTGCCACGTCTAGCATTTCCCTGTCGCGTGCTTCGTTTTTAGCTAGTGTGGCGCGGACAGGTGTGATGGGTAGAGTCGGGACATCTATGCCGCTCGCTTGGAGGACCTCGAGTGCGAGTTGTAGGGCGGCCTCGTAGGACTTTTGGAGATACAAACGCTGGACAGACCATTCTAAGAGCTCGAGTGCGATGAGTAGTGAATAAAGAACGAGGGCGGGGAACTCACCGACGTTTCGCGCTTCGAGTTTGGTCAAGTCGTCTGTGTGGGGTTGAAGATGGTCGATTTGGAACCACTGGGTCAATGCAAGTCGACAAAGAAGCCGAAAATACAAATGGAATGTCAACTCACGCCTCGGGGTGTGACTACGGTCTCGGAGGCATAAGTCTTCTTGCTCTGTTCAAATGCACGGGCGATGCGAGCCTCGCGCGAAGTGACCTGAGGAGGCTGGTCGTCTTGGGGGTCGGCGAGGACGAGTTCGGCGAATGCGTCGTCCATGGTTGGGGTGTTTAATTTAGGCTGTGTGCTGGGTGGAAATAGGGGCGGAGTCAAGGGTCCAAATTGGCAATTGGGCAGTGTGCAAGTTCATAGGGTGGGCCTTGGCCTGGCGACGACCGCGACCGCGTCCTCTCTACTATCTTTAATCTTTTCCGCCTAGTACTTTCTCTGATTTTCTCCTACATCCTCCACACAACTCTCACCCGACAGCAGCGATGAAGCTCGGGACGCTCTTGCTCGCTGCCCCCGTCGTCCTCCAGCTCGTTGCTGCGGATCCTCGGCCCACCCCGGCGCCGAACCAACGCCAGATACGGCGTGCACTCGATCGATGGCACTTTGCACGACAGACTGCCATCATCGGCTCGTCTGGCGGCGGCGCATCCCAGAGCGAGACAGAAAAAGAGACCACCTCAACGTCGTCCTCATCGCCAACATCGGCTCCTGCCCCGACTTCGACATCCTCCCCGCCTCCAACCTCGACCAGCAAGGAGGAGGCGCCCACATCTTCTTCCTCTCCGCCGACCAGCCGGGATGTAACCTCGAGCACACCGCCCCCGACGTCCACCACACCAGCACAAACTAGCAACAACCAGGCGCCGACAACCCCGGCCTCCGCCTCGCAGCCGCCAGTGATGACTACACCTCCGCCCTCATCCTCTAATCTTGTCACTACAGATCATCAGGGTAGCGTTATCACATCGGTTGTACTCGTCACCTATTCTGCCGTCTCGGCCACGCCCACCGCGGGGTCCGACGACAAAAAGGGAGGAATGACAACGGGTACAACTGTTGGCCTCGCAGTCACGGGTAGCATCGCAGGACTTATTATTATCCTCTTGATCGTCTGGAAACTCACAGGCAAGCGGTTCTCCGACCTCGAGGACTCTGGTACGTCATCTCCGCAGTCTTGCGTTCCCAGAAGCTCATCGAAAACCCAGACGACAACGCGATCAAATGGCCCGAACTCAACAAGGACTCTGCAGCAATGACCCCTCTTCCTGCCCGCCCAACCGGTCGCTCGGGAGTCGAGACTAATGCGCTCGATGACTTTGACTCTCGTTCCGCGACTCAATCGACCGCCAACCTCACCGATGGTCCCTATCAGCAGCCCTACTCGGACGACCCAGGGTACGGTGCTCGCCCGCAGTACTATGACCCTTATGGCGGTGTGCCCGGCACAGCGCGTCCGTACGCGTCCCCACCTGGCTCGCACGACGGCGATCACAAAAACTGGGGTGTTCCTGCCGAGGGAGGCCAATATTACGATGCACCTATGCGCGGCGCGAGCCCTGGCCCCAACATGGCTTATGCTGATCCACTCCCCCGAGGTGCGAGCCCTGGTCCCAACATGGCGTATGGCGATTCGCTAGGCAGGGGTACCAGCCCAGGACCCAACATGGCATATGCAGACCCTACGGGCAGGATTGCCAGCCCAGCCCCAGCTGGATATGGCGGGTATTATGATCAGCCCCAGCTGAGCGGCCGACTTAGCCCTGGACCAAATCTCGCGTATGGTGGAAGCCAAGATCATGGTATGGCTGATCCGTATGGTCGTCAGTCGCCTGCGCCTGGTATGGGTGGGTATGGCGCGAGAGCGGCGAGCCCCGGGCCAAACGTTGCATATAACCAAGGCGGATACCGATGAGCGTAAGAGTTGTGGGATGGGTGATGATGGGAAAGTTCGGGCTGGTTTCGAAAAGAAATTCATAGACGAAAGGGGGTGTATATTCCAAACCATGAATACCGTACACCTGCTGGCCATTACTACTATTTCGAGTCTCTCCTTCTCCGTTTTCTTTGATCTCTTTTTACGCGATAGCATATCATCAGACTTTTTTGTCTTCGTTTTGTTCTCAGAGTCGACTGTGTGGGACTTTCTTTTGGATTTGCCTTCGTTCATGGAGAGCATCCGGAATATATTGTATCTTCTCTTCCTCTACCAGACGGTTTTTCTGTGTCGATACCCCACCTGAACAACGTATCCCTTTTTTCAAGTTTCGTAAGTAACGTACTGTACCCTAGCAATCGCTTTGTACGCGTACGACGGGCCGCTGTTTATCATAACATCACACAATTCAATAACCAACTCGGGCAGATACCGTGGATAAATGCGAAAGCACGCTAGAGCTCGCCGGTGTCTGACAACCAGCGGAGAAGCGCCTCCCACGTCGGGTTTTCATACCCATGATGCCAA
This sequence comes from Ceratobasidium sp. AG-Ba, assembly GCA_016906575.1. Taxonomy (NCBI): domain Eukaryota; kingdom Fungi; phylum Basidiomycota; class Agaricomycetes; order Cantharellales; family Ceratobasidiaceae; genus Ceratobasidium; species Ceratobasidium sp. AG-Ba. Next base: position 1,390,341 of record CP059612.1, on the reverse strand, counting down.
GACTTGCTGAACCGGCGGATAATTGCCCACCGCGCATTCACCTTTGCAACCATTTATAGTCGACCTACATACAATAATTCCCTAAAGCCCGATTGGTATAAAAACGCGTCGCTTCTAGAGCCATTCGACAGTCTGATGAAACGTCCGGTCAACAAAAATGTGCACATGAAATGAAAAAAGGCAGTTGAAACTCACGCCGGGCGGTTTAGACGAAACATCATACACTACGCGGTTCACGCCCGCTATTTCGTTGGTAATCCGAGACGAAATCTTGCGCAACACCTCGGGTGGGAAATCGAACCTGGGTGTAAATCCACGATTAGAGGACCCCGAAATCGTTCGAGTTTGAACAAGGCCTTACCAGTCCGCGGTCATGAAGTCTTCGGTCTGGACCGCGCGAAGCGCGATCACTTGTTCGTACGTTCGCTTGTCGCCCATCACTCCTACTGCGCGTACGGGCAATAGGACAGCAAACGCTTGGGCGATTTTGTCGTAGAGTCCCGCGCGACGGACTTCTTCCAGATAGATTGTGTCTGCACGTTGAGCGATTTGGACTTGGGCGCGTGTGACGGGGCCCAGGATCCGGATGGCAAGACCCGGGCCAGGGAACGGGTGTCGGTTTACGAGGTGGTCCGGAATGCTAAGCAGGCGGCCAAGTGCGCGAACCTCATCTAACGACAGGTATATGCGTTGATTTGCGAGTCGAAAACAGGTTTAGAAAAATGCTTGCCTTTGAATAGTTCGCGAAGAGGCTCAATAAGCTTGAGCTTCATATCTGCCAAGAGACCACCAACGTTGTGGTGCGTCTTGATTGTCGCGCTCGGGCCCTTGAAGCTTATGCTCTCAATCACGTCCGGGTAAAGCGTACCCTGCAGCAACCATTCGTACTTGCCCTTGGCCTCGCTCTCTGGCTTTTGCTTCAGCTCCTCCTCAGCAAGCGCCTCGAGTTTGGCAGCTTCCTCCTCGAACACATTGATGAACGTGTTTCCAATAATCTTTCGCTTTTGTTCGGGATCCTCGACGCCAGCGAGACGTTCGAGGAATAGATCAGACGCATCGACGACTTTGAGGTTCACGCCCAAATCCTTGGCAAGCATTTCGTGCACCTGCTTGGCCTCGTTTTCGCGCAGGACGCCGTTGTCAACGAGAACCGCTTGGAAACTGGCAAATTTTGATCAAGATTGGGATGGTACGAAGGTAAAGCAGACATACCGATCACCAATAGCCTCATGCATAAGCTTGGCAGCAACAGAGCTGTCAACGCCACCGCTTACTGCACCAATCACACGACCTTTTGGCCCACAGATCTCCCTAATCCTGGCAATTTCCTTGCCGATGAAAGTTTCCTACAGCGTCCTTGGTACATAGCCAACTCACCGATCAAATCACGCTCAACTCACCATGGTCCAGTTCGCCTTGCACTGGCAAATGTCCAATACAAATCGGCCGATAACCTCCTTGCCCCTTGGGCTGTGAGTGACTTCTGGGTGGAATTGCACGCCGAAAATAGGCTTAGTATGGTGGACAATCGCTGCAAACGGCGCAGTGGGCGTCTTTCCGATTACGTCAAACGATGGCGGCTTGTCAGCAATTTGGTCTCCGTGCGACATCCATACTTTGAGTGAGGACCCAAAGTTGGCAAAGAGTCGGTCCGCGAGAGGGTTCGTGTTTGTGCTGGGTGGTGCGATGACTTCGACCTCGGCGAATCCGTATTCGCGATGAGTGTGTGGCTCGACCTTCCCGCCAAACACCTGAGCAATTTCCTGCGTGTCAAACTTATTTAGTCAAGCGACTGGTAGTTGGATCAAATGTACGCACTTGGAGGCCGTAGCAGATGCCAAAGACGGGTACTCCTAGCTCGAATACGTCTGGGTCTACGTGTGGAGAGTCTGCATCGTATACAGAATAGGGAGAGCCCGAAAGAATAATGCCTGAGTAAAATAAATAGTTGAGCTTGAATTGGTGTTGGATTGGAATTCCTTCGCGTACCTTTGGGTTTCCATTTGAGCTCCTTAATTTTTTGAGTGCAGGGCATGAGCTCTGCATACACATTTAGCTCGCGGCATCGGCGAGTAATGAGATGGCTATACTGTGATACGAAAGCTTTATCACTATCCAAAACTCAACGGATGAATGTGACACACCTGAGAGCCAAAGTCAAGGATAAGGATGGTATCGTACGCGTCATGAATCTCCTTGACCGCGGCCTAACGATACTGTTAATTCAGAACAGCTAGGTCGGACAAGCCAAGTCAATCACCATTTGTGTGCCAGATGAGGGTCGAGGGGAGGATGAGGACAGAGATGAGTTAAAGGCTCGGCCTTAGATTTTATTTGACTCGGCCCCGTCAAACCAGATCGAGCCGAAATTGGTCTCGGTTATCTCGATCTAAGCGCGCCTCGACCGATCTAGGTCGCGTTATCCATCTTGTAAGCTGTCAAGGCGAATACATAGCTCAACGAAAACGCAGTATATGTAGGAACGCCGGTTTTGGTTGTTTGCGATCACGTACAATAACTTGGTCAAGTTGCCTCGGGTGTAATGCAGCAGGAGCGTCAAATAACCAACCCGTTATATTACTCTAATAAGGTATCCTACGGTACAACCCCGGCTATGAACGCAAAGCTTACCTTGCGCGCTCTTTGCGTGTCGACTACACCCATGGGTTTCATCTAGTTGACCAAGTGTGAACTCAGCCTCCTTGTCCCTTGTCGTCGAGAAGTCACTCCCCTATATATGAGTGGAGTCAAGCATTTGAAACTGATGAACCTGTAAAACATATGCATCAATGTGACCCGGTCGAGCATGCTGAGAGCAAGCCACCAAGTGCTAGCCGATCGACATGCAGTTAAAAATCGAAACACACAACTATGGTATAAATCAGTACGAAAACAACATAGAGTACAGCACACCAAGCAAAGAGATCCTTTGGGGCGTTCATAGAGAAGCTCAACATAAATACCTAGACCCAACAAGAAATGTCCCACAGCATAAACCTAGTCAGAGTCGTCGCCTGTGAGGTCAATAACTTCGCCATTAGTAAACGTTCCAACAGGTGTTTCGAGCGGCTCCAGCTTAGTGCCGGTTTTAGCCCGTTTTGAGCCTTGTGGTGATCTACCCAAGAGTTTCAGAGGTATGGATGGGTGCTTCTTTATTGGGCTCACCCTGATAAAATCTGTTCGACGTCGTCGTCGCTATCGTATATATGTAGTATCGGCGTTTGATCTCGCGCTCGCTTGCGGGATGGAGATGTATTCGGTTGAGAAGGACCGGCCTGTGGTCTCTGAGTAGACGAGGACGCGGTGGCTCGTGATGGGCCAGCTGTCGAAGGCGATGAGGCGGGTCCAAACCAGTCGATGATATTTGGGCCACCTGGCCTTTGAGGCTTATCCGCTTCTCGTTTAGGTTGGAGTCCAGTGATTGTGCGAGGCTCGGACTTGATCTTGAGCGGAGCGCTGATAATCTTCTTGGCCAGTAGCCAATCTATCAATCGTTCAGTCGGGTATTTGACAGATCGATCATCGAGTCAACGAACCTTGAGGCGCGTAGTGAAACACAAGAACCGTCTTTTTCATGCCGATGCTCTGAGTATTGTACCACTGCCTTGGCGGAACTGGCCTTGCGTTTCCCAAACCAGCTGAATCCCCATGTGCTTTCTTGGCTGCTCGTTCATGCACTGGCCCTAGTTTTGGTGGAGCTGTTGGCTGAGTGTATTGTCGCTCTTCGGTGACGTATACCCAGTCAAGTACGAGGCGAATAGTGTTTAGTTCGAGTAAACGAGGGTCGGCTGGATCGGATACGCTTTCATCGTCTACGGGATCTGTTTAAAAGACCGCATAATTACATCAATGAGCAAATACATACCTGTTAATTGTTGCTTTCCAAAGTGGTAAGGTCGCTCTAGCACGTTTCCAGCCGAGTGTCCAGTCATTTTGATGCCGCGAGTCTCATTGGGCATCAACAGACCGCCTCCGACAGGAACGCCATCCAGCCAGATATCTCCTCTCAATCCAAACGTCGACGGGTTCAGAGAGTGCCAGTTTATGCAAAAGTTGGCGCCCTGAATGGAGGGAATCCAGCAGCTGGTGGGGCGCAAGTCAATATCAAATCGGTCAAGCTTGGGAAACGCCCTACTCAACGCGTCCCTCGGCGTGCTTGACGTCGAATTCGGGGAGAGCAGCGCCGTACTCGGTGGTTATCCATGCTGATATCATGCCCTGGATCATGGCGCCGGCGGTTGTGTGGTCGTTGTCGAGATCAATGGTGGCTCGAATAGACGCTGGAAGCTTGGGCAAGCTCAGGGTCCTGTGCCCATCAATCTCACGTGGGGAACCGGCAATTGCGGGTGACACATTAACCTCGACCTTGGTCCGTCCGACGTCCACCAATGCAGCTCTGAGAAAAAACACTTCGACTTGTGCCACTGATGTCGTCTACCACGGCCAAGCGGTGGTCCATCCCACCACCGAAGAGCAAACAGAGCTGGGACCATGTCATCAGGACCGGAATAGCTGGCGGCACTGCCGGCTGTATCGTAAGTATCGGTCCGACGACACAGAGACCTCGGCTCACCAGTTCACAGGCCAAGACACTCGTTGCCCCGCTTGATCGTGTCAAGATTCTGTTCCAAACGTCAAACCCCGATTTCAACAAGTATTCTGGTGGGTTGCCTGGAGCATCTTCACCGACGTCACCTGAGCCATCATCGTCTAGGTACATGGTCAGGAGCGTTCAAAGCCATCCAACAAATAAATAATACCAACGGATTCAACGGTCTGTTCCAAGGCCACTCTGCTACCCTACTTCGAGTTTTTCCGTATGCTGCTATCAAGTTTCTTGCTTATGATCGGGTTCACGCTGTGAGTGCTAGTGACTCGGATCGATGCTCTTTGCTAACAAGCTATTGCTCGAACAAAAGTACCTAATGCCCACTCGTGCTGAAGAGACCAATTTAAAGCGATTTGTTGCCGGTGCATCCTCTGGTACGTAGATTTGGGTGCTCCCTAGGGTAATACAACTAAGACCACCCGTCCAGGAACCCTATCGGTATTACTAACTTATCCTCTTGAACTTATCCGCGTGCGCATGGCCTATGAAACACAGACGACATCTCGACATGCGTTCACCAACGCTGTTCGGTCTATATATACCGAGGGCAACGGAACATCCTCACATATCGTCCAAACGACAGCTGGCCCGCAAGCAATAGAACGCTCTTCTACGCTTTTCACCACATTTCCTATATCCAAATTTTATAGAGGATTCTCCGTTACCCTGCTTGGAATGGTCCCATACGCCGGGACGTCTTTCCTAGCTTGGGGAGCACTCAGAGCTGCATTCCTACCTCCACCACCTCAATCTCAACCAGGATCGAATCCGACTATACCTCGACATCGACCATTGGCCGACCTGGCTATTGGCGCAATATCAGGCGCGATAGCACAGACCGTATCCTATCCGTTCGAAGTGATCCGAAGGAGGCTGCAGGTGGGAGGCTTGATACGACCACGCGGATTTGTTGGCTGGGGAGAGACGGTCCAAAGTATATGGGCCAAGCAAGGATGGCGGGGATTTTTTGTAGGGCTGAGTATCGGGTATGTTAAAGTGGTACCAATGACTGCAGTGAGCTTCATGTGCTGGGAAGGTGGGAAGAGATTGCTTGGTGTGTAGTCTCGGATAGTACATATTTGTATCAATTAATTGTGGCGAGTCTCAAGTAATCAGACCCTGAATTGCAAAAAGTAAACACGGGGTCGATCGCCTCTTCTCCAAGGGCACTCATCGTAGGCCACCACAGTCTGTTTTTCTGAAACTAGTCAAAAACTGCTCTCACAATGGGTAAGTACCGTGGTGTAGACTTTAAATCCCCTCCTCAGTGCTAATTATGCACCCATAGGCATCCCTAAGGTATTTTCTCGTTTGCCCTAACACTGCACCTCTACTCACACCGAATACCTACGAAACCCAGTTCTTCCGGTATATCTCGTGAGTATACAGATATAAAACAACTCGAGGGCAGCTAAACCAAGCATCTTCCCTTAGTGAGAGATACCCGTTGACTTCTCAACTAATTGAGGAGAACAAGATTCCCGAGTTTGGTGAGTTTGTCTTGTGTCACAAATTGAACGAGAGCTAAGCTCAGCTCTTAGACAACTTATATGTTGACTTTAATGGAATTATTCACAACTGTGTGGCACTTTCCTTTCACCGCTCTACGTGTCTCCTCATCTGATTTTGCAGGCTCTCATCCGAACGACGGAGACGTGCACTTTCGACTGTCCGAAGATCAAATATTTACGGCTATATTCTCATATGTAGATCATCTATTCGGAAAGATTAAGCCCAAAAAGCTATTTTTCATGGCGATCGACGGTGTGGCTCCGCGTGCCAAAATGAACCAACAGCGCTCTCGCCGATTCCGTACCGCTAGGGAAGCCAAGGAAAACCGAGAGAAAGCAGAGAAGCGGGGAGAGAGGCTCCCGACTGAGAAAGCATTTGATAGTAATTGCATCACGCCCGGTACGTTTGTCTCGTATGTTTCGAACGCCCGTGATTGACGGATAGTGGCTGTTAGGAACCGTATTCATGAAGAAACTCTCTGCGCAACTCAAGTACTTTGTGAACAAGAAGATATCAGAGGATGCAAACTGGAGAAACGTGACTGTTGTGCTTTCAGGGCACGAGGTACCAGGGGAGGGCGAACACAAGATCATGGAGTACATTCGTTTATCCAAAGCGCAACCCGACTATGATCCAAACGTTAGGCACTGCCTTTATGGATTGGACGCTGACCTGATCATGCTCGGTCTCTTGAGCCACGATCCTCATTTTTGTTTGCTGCGAGAGGAGGTCAAGTTTGGTCCGCAGAAGAATAAAGGGAACAAGAGGTGATTGATTCCATCTTACCATGACCGATTAGCACTGAATCTACATGCTCATCAAGTCTTGAATCGCAAAACTTCTTCCTTCTACACATATCCCTACTCCGCGAATACCTAGACCACGAATTCAACAGCCTGACCTCTACCCTACCGTTCCCATATGATCTCGAACGGATTATTGATGACTTTGTTCTCATTGCCGTTTTCATTGGGAATGACTTTTTGCCCCACTTACCGGACCTCCACATCCATGAAAATGCACTCGAGCGCCTGTTTGAGATCTATAAGGGGGTCCTGCCTAAAGCTGGCGGATATTTGAACGAGGGAGGTGAGATCCATCGTGGTCGGTTGCAACTGGTTTTGGACGAACTTGCGACATACGAGGTTGAAGTTTTTGAGAAGGAGTCCTCGGACCAAGGATGGTATAAAGGCAAACAGCGGAAACACCAACAGCCTGCTGCTGACCAAAGCAAGAAAAAAGACCTTAGTGGGTGTCGCCAGTGGCTTGCATGTCCTAGGCTTATGTTGATTCTTTTTAACAGAACTCACACCTTCCCAACGAGAAATAGTGAACAAAGTTCAAGCGATGGTTCAAAACTCTCATCTTGGGCCAGATTCTCGACAGCTGCAGCTTGTCAACGATCTGTCTGCAGGCGATCGCGCATTCATCATACAATTGACCAAAGATCTTCACCTTGATATTTGGTGGGACGAATTTGACGAGGAAGATCGAAACCTTGTCACGGTTGCTCTGCCTGAACCGGACACATCCGATGAGGAGGCCGAGATAGAAGGAACAAGGGCTAGCATGCGCGTCCTCAAGAAGTACTTGGCAGCCCCCGTTTTAGCACCCGAAGGTTTCGACGAGCGGGAAGACGAGAGGATCCAGGGGGAAATCAAGAAATGGAAAGCCGCTTATTACTCTGTGAGTAGATTTTGTGTTGCTAGACCTATACTTATGCACGAAATGTGCAGGAGAAACTCGAGTTTAAAGCGTCCGACACCGAGGCTATAGATAAATTGGTTTACCGATACGTGGAAGGGCTTCAATGGGTGATGTACTATTACTATAGTGGCGTTGTGTCCTGGGCTTGGTTCTATGACTATCATTATGCGCCGCGGATTTCGGGCAAGTTCAGTGCTACTACTGTATGGTCTATACTAATAGCTCGCTTTACAGATCTCAAGAATGTCGAATCACTCCAATTTAACTTTGAACTGGGAGAACCATTCAAGCCCTTCGAGCAACTAATGGGGGTGTTACCATCGGCCAGCTACGAGCTTATTCCTGAAGCATATAGGGTGCGTTTAAACTTTATGCTAACCAAACATGTTTAACTTGTGTTTATAGGAACTCATGTTTTCTGAGCACTCTCCTATCCTCGATTTTTATCCCGAAACATTCGAGCTTGACATGAACGGGAAAAAACAGGAGTGGGAGGCGATTGTCAAAATTCCATTCATTGAGCAAAATCGTCTTTTAACTTCAATGCGAAGTAAGTGGTGTTGACCGGTGCACACGAATCACATCTAAAACAGTGCGGTAGCTCTCGAGCACCGGCTTACAGAGGAAGAACGCATTCGAAACACTTGGGGTATGAGTGTCAAGTTTACCTACACTGATAAAATAAAGGAGTACCCGTCGCCGTCACCTGGGTTTCTGCCTGTTATTCCTCGCTGCCATTGTCAGATGGAGGACTTTATCCTTCCCACTCTCGGTGGCCTGCACCTGGTTCAAGGACTCTGCGATGGCGTTTTCCTAGGCAGCGAAGCACTGGCCGGGTTCCCTTCACTACAGACCCTCCCACATAGCAGCCTCATCACGCATCATAGCGTCAACGTATTCAATTCGGATTCGCGCAATCGATCAATCGTTATCCGCATAGAGAACACTTTTGCAGGAGTCAAAGCAAGCGCGATCGCTGAACAGTTGATCGGCAAGCGCACGTTTATTGGGTGGCCATTTTTGTCAGAGGCACTCATTGTAGCTGTCTCGGATGACTTATTCAAGCACGAACGGCAAACGTTTGGAGCAGCTAGCAAGATCGTCGCGAACCCGCACCATGGTGACCAGCTGTCCAAATGGAGGCGGAGCGCGGAGAAGATTGCGACAACTTACTCAAAGCGATTCGCTGTTGAGATAGGAGATGTAGATATTTTGCTCCACGTTCGGCCGCTCAAGGGTGGGTTCGTTATTTATGAACATAGTACCGCATAACCACAATTCTACGACAGGTCTTAAGAGAAAAGAGGACGGCTCGTTTGTCAAGGATTATTCGGGGCCGGAATCTGAGACAGAACAGGCCGTGCAACTGAGCCTCATGAGCGTCGCTTCTGAGGACCAACGTTTTGTCGAGCGACCGGCTGCGCCGTTGAACCAGGAGTACCCCGTTGGCACCAACGTGTTCTTCTTGGGAGAGCATACCTACGGCACACCCGCCCTCGTTAAAGATACTACAGACAACAAGGCATCGCTCATGATAGTTGTACGTCATCTTCTACTTGGGTTGCCTCCAGCTAACCCCTTCCATAGTTCAATCCCAACGAACGCGCTGAAATTGAGAAATTCCGCGCCTTGGCATTGGAACGCAATGTTGGAGGCTACCAACCAGCTCGAAATATCTCGTACAAGCTCCGCATCAGTGGCCTCGCACTTTCCAAAATTACTTCGAGTCTCATGATCTCCAATGGGAGCCAGAAAACCAACTTGGGGCTTAGCCTTAAATTCGAAGCGAAAAGCATGAAGGTACTGGGATACTCGCGCAAGTCCGACCAGGGTTGGGAATTTAGCGAACAAGCTGTTGAATTAATCCGAGAGTACAAGGTAATTTTACCTTTATCTTGCGAGATTAGAGGCTTTGCTTATCGATCACTGTGCTTAGGCCGCTTTCCCGAGTATTTTCGCGGTTCTTGACAGCCGGCGTGATGGTAAGTTAAGATGCAGTCCACAATGCATATTTGATTAACACCAGCTATTAGACATCACTCGGGCGAGCGATCTATTCCCAAACGATGATCCTGAAACCAAGGTTAAGGAAGCCAAGGAATGGCTTGCCTCTAAGGGGGTTCGAGATTTTGAGCCCGTCTCGCTGTTCTCCGATCAACTTGAGAAGGTAGGTCTAGATATTTGTGAAAGAGGGTATTTAACTAATTCAGTGTCGTAGCAAAATGTTGCCAATATTGAGCATTACATGGATGAGCTCAAGACCGAGGGGGCACAAACCAAGCGTGTTATGGTCCAAGGAGTACCTCGGCAAGCGCTTTTGAAGCCCGACCATGCCGTCTACCGATTACAAAACCAAAAGTTCGCACTGGGAGACCGAGTTGTCATGGTGCAAAATACGGGTGGAGTGCCTCTTGCGGCCAAGGGCGTAGTTATTGGACTTACGCCAACGCTTCTCGATGTCATTTGGGATATTCCTTTCATTAATGGGGGCAAGCTAAACGGGCGGTAAGACAGTCGTACTCGAACTCAAGCCATGTTATTCACTTGGATCCAGATGCTCTGAATATCGTGGTTCTAGTGTACCGTTCGATACGGTACTGAATCTGAGCAACCCTCAATTCATCCAATCCAACAAAGCCCGAGCACCACCTGAATCACCCAAATCACGATTTGCGCCGCGGCCTGGACCTCTCCCAGCGGTCCAACCACGCGGGGGAGCTGCATCTCAGGCAGCATTTCGACCTTCATCCCAAGGGCCAGTTCGCATCATGACTAATCCAGCACGAGGTCGAGGGTGGGGGCAGCGAGTAGATGACCGCAGCGCGGCGCGAGTGCTTGCAGACCCGACCCCGGACGCTAACGAACTACATCAAAGGAGTATACGCGATACCTTCAATATTCGAGGGAATGCTGTGCGAGGACGCGGAGGACCTCCTTCAGCATCGCACCACCACCCTGCGCCGGCGCATCCACCAAGAATCCTTCAGGCCCCTGTACGGCCAAGACAGGCATCTGGCCAAACTCCAGCGACAGACACATATCCAACCTCTACCAACGGGCATTCTGATCACGGCATGCCTCATAGGGGTGGACGTGGGGCGCCGAGGGGAAGGGGAGGTCCTGGACGAGCACGAGGGCGGGGTGTGGCGCCAGTGGTTCAATCCTGAGTCAACGCACTGCTTCGTCCAACGTTATTTTAATTTTATCTGAGTCACTGTTGTACGATTGTATATTTACGTCTGCTGCTGTCGACTAAATGTAATGATTGTATGACTACGGATCTGCATGATTTTGTTTAAAGTACTGGTACTATGCACATGTCTTATGGGGCAGGTGTGACTAGAATGAGCTTAATTTCGTGTATGAATTGCTTGGCGAAAAGGGGGGTTCTTTTTCCGCGAGCCGCTGACAACTGATTCGGTACCGAAACTATGACTAATTCTGGAGCTCGAAATTGATCTCAAAAATATTTAAGACAGCCACTCTCGCTTGTCACCACATTCACCCCCTCCATCTCGTCGAGCTCCCTCTACACCGCCAGTTAACCCAGGCTTCTCCTACACTCTATCTACAAACGCATTCTTGTTATGGCCGTCCGTGAGTTTGATTCAGGCATCATCACCGAGCCTGGTGGCTCATGATCCCGTCATAGGCACACAATTCGAGAACAGCAGCGACATTGGTGTCTTCTGCAAGCTCACAAATTCGTATGCGCTACACCATCCTTGATATATCTCGATGGATCTAATACGCACTTCCCCCCAAGCTACTGCCTCGTCTCTGTCGGAGGCAGCACAAACTTTTACTCCACATTTGAGAGTGAATTAGGTGGCGTCGTCCCTATTGTGAACACCACCATCGGGGGTACACGAATCATAGGTCGCCTCACCGCAGGTATGTCCTTGGCCTTCAACTTCGTCGAGCCTCATCTCATCCTGGCCATCTTCTCATAGGCAACCGACACGGTCTCCTTGTTCCGTCCTCAACTACGGACCAGGAGCTCCAACACTTACGAAACTCCCTTCCCGACTCGGTAGCGATACAACGAGTCGAAGAGCGATTATCAGCGCTTGGGAACGTCATAGCGTGCAACGATTATGTTGCACTCGTTCATCCTGATATCGATCGCGAGACCGAGGAGATCATCGCTGACGTTCTAAAGGTCGAAGTGTTCCGTCAAACAGTCGCGGAGAACGTCCTAGTTGGTAGCTATTGTGTGATCACCAATCAGGGTGGCCTCGTGCACCCCAGAACTAGCATACAGGACCAGGATGAGCTGTCTTCGCTGCTCCAGATCCCCCTAGTGGTGAGTCGTGATACTAGCCTGCCTTTCTGTATCATTCATGTGTGATCCAGGCTGGAACTGTGAACCGAGGTTCAGACGTTCTTGGAGCCGGTTTGGTTGCGAACGATTGGTGTGCATTCACCGGGTTTGATACCACTGCACCCGAGATTAGTGTGATCGAGGCGACATTCAGTGCGTATTTCTTCATTTACAACGCCCGATTCCATCTGCTAATTGCTGCATATGTTCAGAACTGCAAGGCCAAGAGCAAGTTGCAGTCATTGGGGAGATGCGTGACGCGCTCATCGATAATATGGCGTAACGTCCAACTTGTATACAGTAGTTAATCGATGCAGTTCAAATGAAATCACGAAGCACAGGGCAGATATACGAAATAGCGGTAGACGTACAATACCAAGAATAAGACAAACGAATCAACAAAGAAGCAGTCACACGCAGCGTGAACACAATAAAATAGGGAAAAGTAACGAATGAATAATAGAGTCCTTTACAGCAACGAAAAGTCCAAAATCCAACATCAAGCCGCGTTATACGAAGCAGTCGACTTTGCTGTTCCAGGGCGCGAGTTTGCTGTGCCTGGTCTTGAATTCGCCGTCCCAGGTCGTGAGCTGCTCTGCTTTCGGACGCGACATGCCTCCCAGGTGCTGCTCCCGTTTCGGCTTTGCAGAACGGCGCCCAAGTGATCGAGCTCGACCCTTTTGTGTCCTTTGACCTCGATTTCGTAGCTTGAAGTAGTTACGGGGGCAGGGTGCGTAACTTTGGACTGGGGAGGGAGGCCGTACTCGACCACCCGGTTCAGAAGCGAAGATTCCGGTGGAGTGAGGGGAGCTGGTGGAGTTGGAATTGGAATTGGATCCTCGACCTCGTTCTTTAGCCGTTCTACCAGGCGACAGAATTCGCCCAAATCTAACTCTCCCGTTCCGGTCACGTCCTCGTCGAGTGCGCAAAGTTGCAAATTGCAGCTGTTAGTCGCTTGCTGCAACCCACGTCGAATGAGACGATCCAGATCCTCATTTTGGACATCCATCCATCGGGCTTGGTCTTTACCGGGTTTGAGAAACGAGAGATCGGTAGCCCACGGCTTGGTATCTACCCCTGCGGCTTCGAGAAGATCTCGGATTGGGGTATGCGAACGAGTGGTGTGCATACGACTAGTAAAGGTGCACGTTAATCTAGGAAGTGGTTTAGTCAAATGCTAGCGAATAAAGCAAATCGGAATAACCTACCCAGGTCCGAGGATGAATTCACCTCCTAGTTGTTTAATGTCTCCCGCGTTCGCCAGAGGCATCTTCAGAGCATTCTTCAGTACCATCAAAGTCCCAGTAAACCTAGATGCAATACGGTGAACACTCGAATAGCAAGACTCGCAGCTGAAATCTACTGACGTTCCGTGCCTGACGTAACTACCCTTTTCTTCTTCGCTCCCTCCATCGTTGGTCCGAAGGTGCATCCCAAGCACCTTGTACAGCTGTCGCGAAGGGTCGGTATACATCTCGTATGGGCATTGGAAAATATCCTCTCGATAACCTTTGATCATCGAAGGAGACCCGTTGCCAATGATAACAAGCTTTACACCGGCCTTTTTCACCAACGAGGGCTCAGTAAGATGAACAATCGAAGACATGTAATCTTGACAGAGCGGGCACCTGTTTGGGCGCGCTCAGACCCGCAATTGAACAGTATTGGAGCGCATTTACTCACCAAAAATGACGGATGAAACAAACGGCAGTCTTTTGTCCTTCAAAAACGTCCCCAAATCGAACTGATTCTCCAAACTCGTCAAACACGTGCATCTCACTCGCCTGGCAACGAATGTTAAGGCAAATACTCCCGACGGTTAATGGAAATACTTACCAACTTGAGCTGATCGAGGGTTGGCATCCCGTACTTGTCAAACGGTGGCTTGGGCGCCTTTGATTTCTCGGAGACTTTCAGATCAACAGCACTAGATGGACGTAATGCCGACATGCTCTTGCTGTGGGCCAAACTATGGACTCCAACTCCTCCATCCGTGGTGAGAGTTGTGCGACTAGCCCCGTGCGGCAAGGAGTCTGGGCCAGGCGAATGCTCCCCATACATATGTGAATGCGATATGATGGACCTGTCGCGAGACTGCTCGGGCGATCGAAGAGAGTGCATGCTCGAAGCAGTTCTGAGTGGTCTTAGCTCGATTCTAGGCGTGAGGATGGGTGGGTTGTACGGTGCAGGCTCGAGAATGGTCGACAGACGCGGCACGGGCTTGCGAGTTGGAGGTATGATATTAACACTGGGTACGAGAGCGTCGCGTTGAGGATATTTAATTATCGGAGCGGCGCCCTTCTCTTCTTCTAAATAACGTTCTTCGTCTTCTGGTGTAACAGGGATACCAGAACGTTCGGCCGAGGCAGAACTCGAAGATGATGAAAGATGGGATTCCAGAGACGGTTCCCGGCCAGACCCAGTCGCAAACGAGTCACGCAAATATGCTAGTCGCGACTGACGAGACCACCTGCGCTCCGCCTGCGCCATCATGATTGCTTCTGCTACCGAGCTCGACATGGATGAAGCGTCGTCGATATACAGGTCGTCCGAGTAACACGATTCCGAGTCTGAATCTCGCCGTTGGGGTAGGGGTTGATCTTGGCTATAAACTGAATGGGAGCAAACTGAATTGTTGCGTTCGACGGGTGCTTCGCACACAATTTCTCGCGACGGTTGGGTAACTGTGACTGCCAGCAACGAGTGGTCGGGCTCGGCAGGAAAAGTGTCGGAACGTTTGCTCGCTATCGAGACTGCTCGGTTTCGCTCGTGTTGATGAACTGGCGAATTGGCGAGTGCGTGTTCTGTGCGCTGTCGAACGTACGATGTCGACAGACGCTGATCGATTTCGATCGTTTCACGGCGGATCGGGGTGCTAGGAGCGGATCGAGGAAAGCGGACAGGTGAAGCCAGCGGGAACTGAAGACTCCTAGAGGTCAGAGGGGGAGGCGCCAAGCAAGCAGGAGAAGCGGAGAGGCTTTGGCGACCTGGAGAAAACGTCTGGCAAAAGGGAGACTGTGTGCTGTTGATTGCTGCTCGGAGTACGTCTGCGTGGATGGGTGTCGTGGGTGTCTGCAGGGCAACGGAGCTTATTTAGATCGATGTATGCGCCCCAAAAGAGGAATGGAAGCTACGCACAGCAGGGAACATAGACAGCGAGAACTGACTCGCTTCGCTTTCCTTTCGAGAGCGCGCATCGTCATTTATACTTGTCAGCGAGTCCGTTTTTAGTGCCAAGTTTTCTCTGTTCGAGCGAGGAGCGGGGGCCATTTCCGTTTGGGTGACAGTGGATCTTTGTACCTGATTGCCCACGTAGATGGGGGCCGGGCGCTTGCGCTGAGGACCAGTCGAAGGTGCAGAAACGCTCGGCCATGGAATGCGCACGAGTTCGTTTGTAGGGGTCTTGTCAGAGTCTATACAGATTTTAGTAAAGATCAATCATGAACAAATAAGTGCGATTGACAAACGTACCCGAACTGGTTTGACTTTTTGTGGAGTCAAGCTCAGTATTACCAACGGTCTCCGGTTCTCCAATCCCTCCGTAGGCAACTGTCTGTTCTTGACTATCCCAGATGAATACAGTGGCCTCGTTGCATGCAGGGCTCTGGCTGATGTTCACGCGACGGCTTTCAATCCCATTGACGGGAACGCCAACGCCAAACATGAATTGGAGCGCAGGACTGACATCGGAAAGGTCCGTCGCACGCCTTTCAGCAATCGACATTGTTCGGTTTAATCCCGCAACGTTTGATCGAGGGTCAGGATGCGTTTCATTTGAAGCGGTAGTCGCTGGGCAAAACTCGATGGGCGGAGACATATAAGAGGTGCAGGCTGACGGGAGGTCCGACTTGCTTGAGCCCAGGTCTGCATACACGGACTGAGACATGGGCGATCCGGCAAAAAGTTCGGCAATGGGTCGAATTGCCGTGAGTGGCTCCATTTCAGGGTTGCGACCCTGTGGTGTCTCGAGGTCAGCGACAGCAGGGAACGGGATGTTGAAATTAGAGTCGAGGCCATCTAGAGTAAGAGTTGGAGGGAGTTTACGAGTGGGGCGAGGCAAGGAGACAGAAGGCTGAGGTTGAAACGAGGCGAGTTGCTCGTTTGATCGAAGGCGGCGAAGTTCTTGGAGCGGTAAAAAAGGATCGGTGGTATATGGTTCTGGATAACGCGAGGATGTTGAATGATAGCTCGAGCTATGGCCAAGGCTACTCTGAGAAAGGTTGTTTTGTTTGTTCGACAAGACATGTGAAGTTTGATGAGGAGGCGGTGGCTGAAACTCCGAGTGAGGTGGAGGTCGAGCCTGACCTAATGGATGAGGCGGAGTACCACAAGTGTAGTACGAGTCGACAGAAGACGAATGACGACGATGTCTGCAAAAACCTGGCCGGGTTGCGGAACGAGGTTGAGGTTCGTAAGACATGGTGCCTATATCAACTTTGTACTGAGTACACTAGAAAGCTTCTGCTCAGCTCGAGAACCACTAACCTGCAGCTAGAAGATTATACAAAAAATAAGGAGATGAAGATGAAATAGGGAATAGAAATTGTAAAGGAGCGGAAGGCACTCGACCGGTCTGAGTCAGATGCCTGTCAGTTCATGGACTGGACGAGTCAAGGGTGACGCACCTCTAGACGGCGGTGGGCAGTTGGAGGGGGCTTTGCGCGCTGGCCGATTTCCGCGATATAAAAATTGCCGGCCGAACCACTGCCCGACTAGTTCGAACCGGGAAGGCTGAGGCTGCCTCGGTTTATTTATCAGCTTCGATCAGCTTCGGTGAACCCGCGTTGTGTGCATCCCTGGCTTCGAGATTGAATTGTTTTAGATTTGGCTGTAAGAATTCCCACCCGACAAAGCGTCGCAGAGGCAACATATTTCATGGCTATACAAAGCCATTTGAATGGGAAGACTGGAAGGGTAGATATCAGGTTAAATTGCCATACCGAAACAGAAATGATGTTGCCAACTCTGATCGAGGCCGCGTAATATCACGTGGCTATACAAACCGCCCCTGTCCCATAGACAAATATACGATGACTCCGAAACCTTGACTAGTTTGCCACACATTTACTGCGTGACGGATCCATGGTTCGTCGTCTCGCATAACAAAAATAGACGCCGTAGTCAACATGCCAAGCGGCTGTTGGACCCAGCAGATGAATTTATTTACTAAACGGCCTAGAGGTGGGCAACTATGAGTAGTATTCAAGAAGACAGTGTTTAGGCTTGAGCCCCGGGTGCTCGCATCTGGATAGAATATCAACCTCCCATATAGCCAGCACTCTGGATATGGTTCAAGGTTTGGATATCCTATTCCAGATATTACGGTTGAGGTTTTATCTTATATCGTTGACTAGTGTTTGTTTTGTATATCCCTATCATAGTCGTAGGTTTGCTGTCTGCTCATGGTGGTGAGTATTTCGTTGTAGAATCAAAATCGAAATTCATGAAAGCTCCTATAGATTTGCTTTGTCGAAGATCCATCCGCCCTTATTTATAAGCTGATGTACGGGCTAGTCTACATTGTTTGCCGCAACTCATTCAAAGGAACGGGCGCCACGTTTGAACCGAATGATCTACTCCTAACTATATAAGCACACGGTCTTCTATAGGCGCAAGATCCGTACAGCGTGGATAGCGCTGCGCGTCCTCCATCGTAGTTTCCTGTGTCATAGTGCATTGGGCCACGAGCGAGTCCAATTCGATAATGATTTGCACATAACCCGCTTTTTGATGATGGGCGCCTTAGAAACGTTGGTCAAATTGGGATACTCCACTATTGCTCCACTTGAGGTCAGAACAACGTCTTATCGACGTCATTGCCTCGAAGAATATTGCTTGTTCATCTATAACACTGTCCCATTGGCATTGAGACGTGCCAAGTCGACGACCAAAGCCACAGAAGCGGTTCTAAACCAACCATCGGCTTCCCATTTCCACGAGGTACGTCTCCTGTCTACTTGAAGCCGAGAATCGCGGACTATTCGGCGCTCTGGTAGCACCATCAGACAGCTAAGGCATCATGTGAGCTCTCTACGTCGGGCTTCGGCATTGTCACACTCGTATCTCGGAACTCGAGGGAACTTGCGGCCGGTCCACTTTTGGCTTTAGAATGCTCATTCTGGGAGACGAGAGCTTCCGGAAGAGAACAGGGGGCTGAGTGTCAAGGCAATCGTTGGCGGCAAGTGAGTCGGTATCCATATATGCGCGCGGCTGACATAGTCAATCAACGTGTGCCTCGGTTGAATTTAGATGAGGTCTCACCAGGTTTTCCTGAATCGTTCACAATATTATGTTCTGATGATGACAGTTTGTTTCCGACTTGTGCAGGATGGCCAGGTACGAAAAGTTGAAAACGTCAAAACTGAAATAGGAAAATTCGTCACGTGTTTCAGTGGAATTGCAATATAAAGCTCCAGTTCCCCGCGGCCTCCACTCCCATCCTCCTGAAAACTTTGGGACCCCTCGGCGCATCTCGAGTCGTGTAGTTGAGACCTAACCTATCATACACTCTAGCTACTCTCTTTTGCGCTACCGCACATTCACATTAGAGCATATCCTTCTTTGACGTTCATCCCGTCTCCTATCCCTCAGCCCAACGCGTGTTGAGCAAACCAACTCGATTCTCGGTTGACAATCCACCATGGCTCCGGCTCTCAATCACGCTCCCAGCGCTATTTTCTACGAGGACCATGATCCTTCGGCGCACCCTCCCGTTCACTCCCATGACTCTGTCTACTATGGCGGCAAGGAATTTCACAGTCGTGCCCGCACCTACAGCAATGTAAGCACCCTCGTAAATTTGTTATCACTCTACATCGATGGTCCTTCCTTGTGTATTCCGCTGGGCCCCACGTTAACCCTATTAACGTTGAAATTGGCCCTAGCCCCCAATCGGCTTGTTATCTTTCGGTCGTTCACTTATCTGACCACCCTCTTTGCTTACAGTCAGTGCCCCCTACCCGAAGAATGCAAGCTGCTGGCAACGAAGCTGTGACTCGCGGCCGCCGCATGTCTCATGGTAAAATTACCTCTGTGGAGTTCTGGGAGCACGGCTAACTTTATTCGCCCTCTCCCAGACGAAAAGGGCAACGCGCCCCGCCGGTTCCTCATCGATGTAGATGAGACCATCCGGCTCGTTCTCGAACAAGAGGATACAGATGGCGACTTCCAGGTGAGCACCACCCACTCCACTCGCTGCGATAAGCAACTAGACTCATTTGGAACACATCAGATTAGCGTTACGGATTCTGGCCCCAAGGTTATGTCGCTCGGTACCGCGACTAGCAACGGGTTCAAGACCTTTGACATTCGAGTGAGTACCTGGGCAAAATCTAACGTCATTAGGGTCAATTGACTAATTAAAAACGTGCATAGGGCACGTACATGCTTTCCAATCTTCTCCAAGAACTGGCGCTCGCTCGCGATCACGGGCGGAAGCGTATCGTGCTTGACGAAGCACGCCTTACCGAGAACCCGGTCGATCGTCTCTCCCGTATGATTCGCACTTCCTTCTGGAATTCTCTCACCAGGCGGATTGACGGAGATGGACTGGAAATCATTATCGCTGATCCAAAAACCGCACTGCCAACATGAAGCCGCGCATCTACGTTCCTGCGGGGGAGCCCAAAATGGCCGAGTACTACCGAAAGGTTGCTCGGGAGAAACCTCATCTTGGACTCGAGGTCGAGGTCATGCCTCCCAAGTGCGATGATCCCGTGTACGTCAAGAGCCTGAATGACCGACCGGGTATTCTGGCCCTGGCTATGCGAGAAGTTGCAGATGGCCGGGGCGGTACAACTATGAAGGGTATTCCATTCATTGTTCCTGGCGCACGTTTCAACGAGGTATGTGTCCCAAGGATTATCTCAGTTCATGTACCAATGGTTTTGGTATAGCTGTACAACTGGGACTCGTACTTTATTTCCCTTGGTCTGTTGGTCGATGGCCAAGTCGAGATGGCTCAGGGTATGGTTGAACATTTCATTTTCGAGATTAAGCACTACAACAAAGTAAGCTTATCTCCCATTTGCTTAAAATTCCTTTCTGAGTATATTTCTTAGATTTTGAACGGAAGCCGCAGCTACGTGAGTGACGGACTCTCTGCATCATCTTATTTGCTAAATTTTTATTCTGCAGTATCTTTGCCGTAGCCAGCCTCCTTTCCTGACCGATATGGCACTCCAAATCTACAATCAACTCGATCGCCGAAACTACGACGCCAACCACCAATGGCTCAAGCGTGCTATCCAGGCCGCCATTAAAGAGTATCACAGCGTCTGGATGTCCCTGCCTCGCCTTGACCCAAAGACTGGATTGTCCCGTTACCGTCCTGATGGTCTAGGTATCCCACCTGAGACCGAGGCGACTCACTTCACGCACATCCTGGAGCCCTACGCCCGCAAGCATGGCATCTCCATCCTGGAATTCAGCGAGAAATACAACGACGGTGTTCTGCATGAGCCCGAGCTTGACGAATATTTCTTGCACGATCGTGCAGTCCGTGAATCTGGCCACGATACGACCTACCGCTTCGAGAAGCGATGCGCTAACTTGGCTACTATCGACCTTAATGCTCTTCTTTACAAGTACGAGATTGATATTGCCACTGCCATCAGGGATGTGTTCGACGATGCCCTCGAGTTGGAGGATGACTTCCTCTTGAGCCCCTTCCCACCTTGCCCCGAGGCCTTTGACGAAAAGGGCCCCAAGGTCACGAGGCACAGCACCCAGTGTGTTCAATCGAGCGACGAGTGGTTCCAGCGTGCGCTATTCCGCAAGGACCGAATCGACGAGTACCTCTGGAACGATGGCAAGAAGCTGTACTATGACTACGACACTGTTCAAGAAAAGCAAATTCTTTACGAGAGTGTTACCGCGTTCTGGGCTATGTGGGCTGGATGTGCGAGCGAGGACCAGGCCTGGAAGCTTGTGTAAGTGGGGATATTTGGTCTTTGGTTCGTTGACCTCACTCACATGGATCTGCAGCTCCCAGTCCATGAACAAGTTTGAAGTTATCGGTGGTCTCGTATCCGGTACCGAGGAGTCTCGAGGCAGGATTTCTTTGGACCGCCCTAACCGGCAGTGGGATTTCCCGTAAGTTTATCTTGCCGTGACTGAGTAACTTTGCTAATTCCTTCCGTTCCCAGTTATGCTTGGTATGCTTGTCTTTCTTGTTCTCGACATAAAACGTCATGCTGACTGTTTCTAGGCCACCACACCAGATTATGACATGGGTTGGTCTTGAACGTTACGGATACTTGGAAGAAGCCCAACGGTTGGCATACCGATTCCTTTACATGCAAGTATTTCTGTATCGAGCTTTGGTTTCTAAGTCTCATACCCGTTTATTAGGATGACGGTTGCCTTTGTCGACTTCAATGGCGTTGTTCCTGAGAAGGTAAATTGAACAAGCATCAACACCGAGTTTCAATCTAACTGATTTGGCTCTAGTTTGATGCCGTGAAACTGTCTCACATGGTTGACGCCGAGTACGGAAACCAGGGCATCGACTTCAAGATGATCCCTCGTGAAGGCTTTGGTTGGATGAACTGTATGTGCAGTTTCTATCCCATGACCGTCTCGCTAACTCGATGTTTAGCTGCATACCAAGTCGGTTTATCTTTCCTGACTTCCCACATGCGTCGGGCTGTTGCTGCTTGCACTAGTCCAGAAGTATTCTTCCGAGGTGAAATAGGAGCTCCCACTGGGGCTGCGCGTGACTACACCGCATCCTCTGATCCTCTTGGTCTCGCCATGGAGAGCCTATCCATGTCATAGGCGGGGTGCGGGCAGGTTTCGTAGCTATACATTACTACTTATTTTAGATTTGTCTTGTTCATCATACTGTTATCGTATCGCACTTGTTTGCATTGTCATTTTAATCCTTGTTCGCTTCATTAAAATGAGTACGCATAGATTACAATCACAGCCATTGTTACGCCATTCCAAGCCTCCGCAGGCAGTTTAGCGATCGATGACATTGGAAGCCTGTACTGGGATTCGAGGCCATCATGTGATCCATGTTTTTTTTGGCATACATATTTTACTAGCTACATGAACACGAGGTCAAACCGCTAGGTGCACAGCACAGGAGAACAGAAGAAAGCAGCCCAAAGGGCGGGAGGCGCAAAGGAGGAGAGCGAAGAACAAGAGGGGGAGAGCACGGCATGACTATGTAAAACGTAGGGTCCTAAAGGCGTAACAACGCCATGCTCGTTAAATATGTATTCAAAAAAAAAAAAGAGGTCATCATGTGACTTCGTGCAACTCAACCACTGAAGTGGGTTCGGCTAACCCGCTTGCTTATCTGGCGAGCTCAAACTTCTTTGTGGAAATGTCATATATAACCGGTCATGCAAGAAGCACATCTTGGACTAGCTCCTCTCCTCCTTGGTGGGATCTTGCTCGTTATGACCGTTCTCCACGAGGATCCCGATGTGAAGGCCTCTAGTTCTCTGGAAACACGGCAAACCCAAGGGCTTGAATCCTCGAGGGGCCGTCGTCATGTCTCAAATGGCCTTAAGCATGCAGATGACATTTTTGACATTGAGACAGATCCCAAGTGGCAAACAACTAAAAAAGAGCTATGGTCATACTACCTTTATTATGTTGGAAACAACGGGCTAGCGGGTTTTAATTATGGGTGGGTTGTTTAGATCTTGCTCGTACTATGAATCATAAATGACCTCTTCCCTGGTAGGCCATCCCAAGTAATCACAGTTTTCAGTTATCATTCCGCTCTCCATTAACGCTTTTGCTACCAGTTCCAAAACCTACTATACCTCGCGGGGTACGACCAAGCCCAGCCTCCATATTCCACGCCATGTGAAGGGGATGCGGTTTGTGTGCTTCCGTTCATGGGAAAAGTTCGCGACAGTAAGTATTAGAAAGACACAAACATTCAGTCGAATTCACGTTCTTGCTCAGTTAGCTCGATCGTCCTCATCACAAATGGCATTGCGTAGGTCCGTTGGATCATGACGCCGATAGTTTGACTTATATTACTGGCAGATTCGCGATACAGGCTGTCTTGTTTCTCGTTATTGGCGCATGGGCAGATTATGGATCGTGGAGACCCAATATTACAATCGCATTCACGATATTAGCGGTTGCCGTATCATTTGCATGGCTAGGGGTCATGGATCCTTCGAAATGGGAGGCGGGAGTGGCGCTGTATATGCTCGGCTGTAAGAGCGTTGCTTCTGTGTCTACTCCGGATCTCTGAACCGCCAACTTTTATAGTGATTTCGTATCAGGGAGCACTTACCTTTTGGACAGCGGCCTTCCCTGGACTCGCTCGTTCACTACCCGAAATGCAGGAATCCAAGCAGGCCCTTGACGCTGGTGAAACAAGCCTGGTAGAACACAACACACTCGACTCCTTATCCCGCAATCGGCTGTCTAATATCTCATTCACCGTATGCTCTGCGGGTGAAATATTGCTACTTGCAGTAATGGTTGGCATGCTAAAAGGCCTGCACTCTGACGACAGTACCGAAAACAATACCAAAGCGTTTTCCGCCCTTATTGCGCTCTCCGGGGGATTCTGGCTTCTCTGTGCTATTCCTTGGTTCATATTCGAGCGGCGTCGACCTGGTGCAAGACTACCTCCTGGTGCCAGTCTGTTGTCGATCGGGATTGTACAAACCTGGGTGGCCTTGCGGGAATGCTGGAAGTTGAAGCAAACTTTCCTATACCTCCTATTTTATTTCTTGATGTGAGCCGAATTCAACATCAACCGTAGCTTTGCCTTACATATATGCAGGGGTGATGTTCTTAACACCTGCGTCACAGTCATTGGGACCCTACAGAATAGCCTAGCATCATACTCGACTTTACAGCTCACATACCTCCTCATCGTTGGCATTGCCGCCCAGATGGTTGGAATCTAGTGGGTTCTTATTACTGAAAGACAGCCACTTGTTAACTCACTTGGGTCGTTAGCGTGTTCTGGTTAGTGCAGAAACGGTTCAAGATTTCCACGAAAAAAGTGAGACCAACACCCTCAATCCGATTGAAGAGTCTGAAACTTTTTCAGATGCTGCTCTTCAACGCCTTTTGGATTTTGGTCTTGTGCGGTTGGGGCTTGATTGGTATCTGGACCACTCGCTTTGGGTGAGTTGCTCAGGATATGTCACCAGTTCTTCGCTCAACAAAACTCTAGATTCCAACATTTATGGGAGGTCAATATTCATCAAGCTTAATTGAATTATTGTCATTCTTTACTTACTCCCAACTGGTTTAGATCTGGGCCTATCAGGCTTTCTATGGCGTGTTCGTTTGTCCATGGTATGCATACAGTCAAACAATGATCAGTGAAGTCGTACCTCGCGGCAAAGAGTTTTTGTTTTTCGCGATGTTCAGTGTGGTGAGCAGATACGGGCTCAGCCGAGCGGCACGATCTAAATGGACTCTTGTAGATTGGAAAAACGTCTGCTTTTATCGGCCCATTTGTATCAAGCGCTATTATAGACGACAGCGGTAATAACAACATGTATGCAGCATCTCTACCCGTAAAATGTCTACTAACTTATCTTTATAGGCCGTTTGCCTTCTTGTTGGGATTGGGTGCATTTTCCTTCGTGCTGCTAATCTTGGTCAACGTTGACAAGTCGAGGATTGAGTGCGCAGAATATCTTGCGGCAGAGGCAAGGCTAGAGGGGCTTGAAGAACAGGATATTTACAACTAGTTTCGAATAAAAAATAGCAATGGGGGTTGAATTCGCCTGTGGAAACTGTATACTCTTACGATACTTGAATACTACATTAGTTTGACATATTTGATTGAACGAAACCTGATACATCATCCTGCAGGTACATCACGAAGCTATTGCTGACAGGCCCACCCGTGAGCTCTCTGTAACCGAAGCAGACTTGTGTTTTTCTTTGACGATTTCAGTGACATTGAATCGTTTGTACTTGTCGTAATCTGGCACAACTGAGATAGTGCAAATACCCTAAAGAATAAGAATTATGGTATAAGAATGCTGGAGTTAGAGTGAGACGTATACCTTAAAGACTTCCACCAGAATAGTCGTGTCTTGATTCGTCAAACTAACCGTATGTCCCTTGTCAGCTGGAACGCACTTGGCAACCTCCTTGATGATGTCCTCTTTCGACAGCACTCCATGGCTACGAATCCTGAGTTCTATTTTGTACTATGGCAGGTCTTAGTTAGACTGTCGCTTTCCTCCTAATATTGAATATACTTTACTTTCTTAGGCTCATTTCCGAACGAGGAAGCAATGACGTTTTTCGCTAGAGCGATTATTGCAGGCATGTTCGCTCCACATATTCCGGAGGCTGGGATGAGACGGACTAATGCTCTAGCAGAATACCGTTGGGGAGTGGGCGGCATGTTCGAGGTTCGGCTCACCGAGTTCCCGAAACGCCAGTTTGAGATACCTGTTCCATATGTTGTAGGGTAACGCGGACAGGATCTATAGGAGGTTTTGTAGACACGTAGATAACTAGGGGTAGGAAGGTGAGTGTATGAATGCTCTGTGGGAGAAATACCTCATACCGCATGTCGTTTCGGTTGGACAAACGGCTACATAGTGGTATTAGCAGGGTACTAGCAGTTAATACATTGGTACGGACCAATTCGACGCTCGGTTCTATCCTTCGGCTTAGCTTTACTGATATCCGACAACTCTTTCGCTAATTGCTTCTCGATATCCTCGTCGTCTTCTGACGCTCCGTCGGACTCTTTGTCGTTTCCCTCGTTCTTGTCGTTGAGAGGTTTGGGCCATATCTGATCTGATATCTATAGCTTTCTATAGCTCTGCATTCTTAGACTAGCTCAGGCTACTCACTGTTTCAATAATGCCATACAACTCACTGGCAGCTTGTTTTTCTTTCCCTTTAACCACCATAGCCCAGATTCCGGGCCCATCTATAGTCCGTCGAGTTGGAATCCCTAAATGCGCTAACCGAGTCGAATTGAGTAGACAACTCTGTCCGAGGTGTGCACCCACGACACCTTTATAGTTCTTGACTTGTCCCTTTGAAAGTGCCTGTCGTTTGCGACTGGGTTGAGGCTGGCTAGTTTCCCGAGATCTTTTGGAACTTGGCTTGGATGTCTCCATATAGGTTGAAAATAATATGCAAATCAGTGTGAACGTTGCCGTATTTGGGGCTTATTATGGAAGTTGGGTCGTGACACTCAAGCCGCCAACCGGATAATCTAATCAAAAGAGCTGACATGTCGATTTGAATTTTTGGGCGCCCTCACCTAGCCACCACCAGCCACTCTGGTTGATTTAGTGACTGCGGTGACTCATATAGGTGTGTTCTGCGACGAACAATTCAGTCGTTTTCCAGGCAGCTGCCGATTCGAGCTAACTTTCTGCAGTCTGTGAATTAGTAGGTATGCAACGGAGTGCCCAAGTGGCTCGACTGTTTGTCCAAAGCAACAGTTCTTCAGGTCACCGCATTTCTGCCTCGATCACCCGCCAGCATTCAACCGTCGCCCTTGGTTCAATCAACTTTCAAAAACCCTTTACAATGTCCGCTGCCGAACAATCTCAACCCGGATCAGATGCCAAGCACCGTCGGAGTTGGAGGCCTCGGAGAGGGAAAGCTCGCGGAGGCCCCCTGCAAATGATATCACACTCTCAACTTCTGATCCGCGACGAGCCAGTCTTGCTGCGCGTCTGGCTGTACCACAGTCGGACACTCCAGTAGTCTCTTCGTCGGCTGCTACCCCAGCGGCCGCAGGTACACCTATAGTATCTCGCCCAGCAAGTCCGTCATTCAAAGGCGATTTTTCTTCGGTCAGGTTTAAAGACTTTGTCGAAACCGGACAGATTTCCCAGGAGCAACTTGGGAATATCCCATTTGAGTTCGCGACCGAGGTGCAGGCCAAGACGCTGGGTCCTATTCTCAATGGGAACGATGTGTAAGTTTTGCTGATAGACTCAGTTGGTGGATCCTAATTTCGACGACCCTAGGCTGGCCCGTGCGAAAACTGGAACAGGAAAAACCCTTGCCTTTCTGGTTCCCGCTATCGAAGCTATGAGGCGTTCGCGACGGGAATCTGCATTGGGCGTGGTTTCTGTGCTCATCGTTTCTCCAACTCGTGAACTGGCTCAACAAATAGGAAAAGAAGCCAAAACCCTCACCAAAGGGATGAACTATGGAGTCGAAGGTACATGCACTGCGTATCCATGAGCAAGCTCCTCTTATATTTCTTTAGTGATTACCGGTGGTGGCCCCAAAGTACCAGGGGAATCCAACTATTTACAGAACAGTCGAGTAGATATACTAGTTGCGGTAAGTTTACTACATTCGAAGCCATTAATCCAGCTATTCAAGCCGGTTACTCCATAGACACCTGGCAGACTGGTTGATCATATTCAAAATTACACAATGCGCTCCCAACTCTCTCAAGTTCAGTTTTTGATCTTGGACGAGGCCGATCGCCTTCTAGACCAAGGTTTCAGGCGGGATCTCGAAGTGATTCTTGGCTCTTTGCCTGATCGCAAGCAAACGCCACGGTAAGGATAGAAGTATCGATAGCTGTGAGAATTGAATTAACCCCAGGCTTGAAGCCAATCCCTGCTATTCTCTGCGACTGTGTCAGAGGAAGTCAAAAGCGTGGGTAGCACAGTCGAATAGTACGGCGCTGAATTGACGCACGCATCTACAGATTGGGACACTGGCCCTACTTCCTGGGTATGAATACATCAGCACGGTATCCGATAACGAGTCATCTACGCATGAGCACGTCAAGCAGGAGCACATCATTGTGAACAACGATGCAGATGTGATCCCAGTTGTCGCACGCCTCATCGAAGAACGTAGCAAGGTTATCTGCTTCTTGCCTACCGCACGGGCAACAGCCCTGATTGCCGAGGTGGTGCGTACGGAGGCTAATTCGTTTGGCATGTGATTAACCAGCAAAGGTTGTCTAGATGGAAAATGTTTTGAGCACCCCTGTGTATTGCATTCACTCAAAATTAACGCAACCACGCCGAACAAAAGCGACCGAAGACTTCAAACGTGCCCCTACAGGGGTCTTGTTTTCTTCGGATGTTACTGCCAGAGGGATTGATATCCCGGGTGTCACCTGCGTGATTCAGGCCGGGTTGCCTGCGAACGCTGAGCAATGTACGCATCGGCTAGATCTCAATCTCCACCTCTCTCTCGCTTACGCCCTTGAAATAGACATCCACAGGCTCGGCCGCACAGCCCGAGCTGGGAATGATGGACACGGTGTTCTTGTTTTGGCAGAGTGGGAGCGGTTCTTTCTTGGGAAAAAAGATGTGTGTGCCGCCGGACTAGACCAACGACTCATTCCCCATGCCGATACGGAGCATTTCAACGAAACCGGGCCTGACACTATACTGGAGAGTATGCGGGCCAGGGTAAAAGATGCCTTGAACAATACAGACGAGAGGACCAAAGAACAGGCGTATATCGTAAGTCCGCGATTCGCACATCTCCGCTCGTAGCTTACGTTTTCTCCCGCTAGGCTTGGATAGGATACTACAAGGGCTGTTTGCGTGATCTTGGATGGTCCGAAGTCGAGCTTGTTCAACGGGCAAACGACCTCGTGCGCAACACGTATCTCTATCGCGGGTACCAGCCTGATCCTACTATCCCCGTCTCGACCTGGATTCCGCCACCCATCTTCGCCAAGACGATTGGGATGATGGGTCTGCGGGAGGTGCGCAAGCACAATCTATTCAACGTTGTATCGCCCGAAGGAACCAGGAACCAGGGGCAGGGGAAACGTGGAGGTAGACCACTGCTTCGCGAGGACGGCCATCCGGATAGGGGTAGTGCAGAACCGATGGATGCAGAAGTCCGCGCCCCAAGCGGCTATGGCGGTTCAGTGAATCGCGGGAGGGGAAGAGGAAGGGGCCGGGGGAGGGACTGAGGAGCATGAAAACGAAACCGGGCTCTTGATAGATAGAGATTTTGGAGCGAGAACAGGGTATATGCGTGCATCTGTTCTATTACAGCCTTCGGTTAGACTTTTCGCCATAATAGCGCGCGTTAGCAATCAGGCTATTTCCGTTCGACCCTTTGAGCTTCGCGTTCGACAGATAATTAGGTAGAGAAGAGAACGGGGGGTGTCGTAAACCGAAGGCCGGGAGCGCATGTGGATCCCTGGAAGGGGTAATCGAGCGCATGTGTGTCGCAGGAATCTGAAGATCCGAGCGAGATGCATCGTCGGCGGTGATACAGAAATTTCAACTTGGCAATAGTCATTTTGAGGTCACGGAGCAAAGGGAGTGTGTGAAAGAGAGAACGTGGTGCAGAGCGAACGTGGATGATAAGATCGGGTGTGGTACAATAGAATTACAGAGCACAGAAACACACAAAAGATGATAACAAGGAGAGATTGTCTGAGTTCGGAGAGCGAGAGATCGTGAGGGCCCGAGACAGATGAGCGTAATGTGGTATCCAACGGGGTGAGATATAGATATCGGAAAATGAGGGTACTGGTGGCCAGACTGTCGCTGTCATTGCTAGATGAGGCCTGTTGTTTTTAGGTTGCTGCGGAAAAGAGCGTCCCGCACGGATAATATGATTGACTGCGTAGCTTCGGTATCCTAGAGAACGAAAGGCATGAGCAACGTGAAAAACACGGCCAGGGACGCGGGCGGATCCCCGCAAACAGAGCACTCACAATCACGCTAGTGAGATGGCAATATAGCTCCCGCTTGTGGTCCGCATTGTTCCGTTTGAACACTTGGGTAAAGTGCGCACGAAAGTAATGTGATACAGGGCCATACTCGTTTGCGCGGTCGCCATAGGACGTGATGCTGTTGAATTTGCTCAATAAGTTCTTCTTGATCCGGCAACTCAATGAGCTGTTCTCACTATTTTTTAACCTTGATCCCAGCCGCAAGTTTGGCTTTCAGGACGTCGCACTGAATTACCCAAGATGCCGTCAGCATTGCATCTGCTGCACCGAGCATAGACCCACCTTGTTGAGAAAGATCACCAAATGAACGTATTTCAAAATTGGGCTGGATGTGATCTGTGTCCAGAGCTGAAGCGAGTCGTCGATTCGGTTCGTCTTGGGGTCCTCCTCGAGGTACTGGTCGTATGCGCTGATGGCTGCATGCCGACCGAGTGTGAGCCTGGCGACAAGCGACAAGGATGATTAAGGACCTACGCGCTAAGAAAATAATAGCCGTCGCGTCCTCGAAATACGGTGCCCAATGGGCTCGCTGTGAGCGTGCACCACCGACGTCATACAGCTATCAAGCGAATCACGCGTATTAGTAAATGCCGGCTGTCAATCATGGGGGGGGGGTGCGAAAATAGATGCGGTTGATTAGACTGTTGTCCCTAGAGCGGATTACGGGTGTGCATCAACCCCGTGAGCCGTAGGCGAATTTTCCCAACAGAAAGTGAGCAATGTAGAAGTGCGGAGAGTTTGTATGTGTTCAAGCGCAAGCGAGCCCGGAGAGTCCGAAGGTAGTGAGGGAAAGAATAGGCAGACTCACCCGCCAGTTGCAGAGTCCACCTCGGGAGCCTGGGTATGTGAATTGAAAGGACCATTCGCTGATACCTATCGTGCGTATCCGAGCTCGTAGAATGTCGTCGTCTGTTGGGAGGTACCCCAGCTGTACGATGCGCGCAATCTCGTCTAGAAAGCTGAGAGACAGGCAGACGTATGAGCACCCGCTATGCCAACGAATGAGATGACAACGCACAAGACGTTGGCGTCCTCGAGCCGCAGCCGACGTCGCTGCAACAAGAGCTTGACGCTCGGATGAGACCAGAGCTGTTCAATGTCGCGCTGGCTGTCTGCCAGCACGAGCTGGAGGTCCGAGTGGAGGTCCTCTTCCGGAGCCTTTCCGTTGCTGATCCCTCCCCCGTTGTCCTTGCTGCCACTCCCGCTCCGGCTGCGAGCGCCCTTTCGTTTGGTGACGCCCGCGCGAGACCACAAGACGCAGTCTTGCCAACCGCGGCGGACACAGACCTCGGTCCGGCCTGCGACGGTGAACCCTGAGCCTATCCGCCCGGCGAGCGTCGACTCGAGGCCGAGGAGGGGCATGAGACGGAGTTTGATGGCTGCGAGTCGGTCTTTGCTGGTCGTCGACTCGGTCCGTCGGGGCGAGGATGGGGGAGAGTATGTGGACATCCAGGGGTCGACGGATGTGGGTGTGGCCGGGTTGGACGAGCCGTACTCGCTGTCGTGGGCCTCGCAGATGGCCCGCAAGGCCTTGATGACTGGAACACGCGGATGAATGGGGTTGAAACGAGAGTGGGAGAAAGGGATGCTTACCATTCAGAAAGACGATCCCTCGCCAGGCGGCCCGCTCGGCGTCGAGCGAGCTGGGAGCATAGAGCATCTGGAACTGCTTCAACAAAGTTGATTTGCCTGATTCGGCTTGGCCTGTGGGTAAACAAAATAGCGGGTATGAGTGACGAGTGAGGACGCGGCCGAGGGGGGCTGACCGAGGAGGAGCAGACGGAGCTCTTTGCTGGCGCGGCGGTACTCGTTGCGGGCCTCGGCCTCGCGGGCGATTTCAGCGTCGATGAGGTCGCTGGCGAGGCGCTCTGCCTGCTCGCGCTTGAGACTGGAAGAGGATGAGATGAAAACCAGGCGGGAGACGGGGCACGCACCGCTTGTCGCGCTCATTGGGGGACTCGTTTGGGGGCGGGCGGGTGAACAGGGCAAATGGGTCGTCGCTGTTCATGCAGTCGACGGCGGCGGGGGCCATGGGAGCAGCATCTGCAGCGGGATGATGGCCGGGCCTATATGTGCATCACCATTCCAGCTCTGTCGCAGGTCCGCCGAGATGCAGGACCCCAGGGAGTGTCCCTGGCGAGCCAATCACACGCCCCAGATAAGACTCACGTGATGGGGTCTCAGGGTCTGGCGATCCCCCTGCTCACATGTCGGGCGCTCCAAGCCGGCGACTTGTGCACGGCGACCAAAGCCCGCCCCCGCGCATACAGCCCAGTGTGTCTGACATCTGCCCCGACAATCGACCTCGCTCGCACGCATTGCAAATGGATCATGATGTGTGGTTCCATGTCAT
Source organism: Ceratobasidium sp. AG-Ba (assembly GCA_016906575.1). Lineage (NCBI taxonomy): Eukaryota > Fungi > Basidiomycota > Agaricomycetes > Cantharellales > Ceratobasidiaceae > Ceratobasidium > Ceratobasidium sp. AG-Ba. The sequence goes on along the minus strand of CP059612.1, from coordinate 1,358,180 downwards.
GCGGCGATGAAATGTCGCATAGCTCGATGCATCTCCATCACCCGAAACCACGCGTCGATCACTCGCACCATGACGTGACGGTGGCTGTCCTGGCCCCCCTGGGCGCTTCGCCATTGGCAATCTGTGCTTGACGGCCACCAGCTCTGAACGATATAAGCATGGTATGTTTGCTGCTTTGGTACCGTGCTCTGCGCATACGTGTCTCTCTAGGACTGACTGGAATACCCTCTCGCCGCTTGCTCCATCCTGCCGCTTATATGGCTGAAAAATCACCTGCGCCAACTAGTCGGTCACCCTGAACACCTCGCTAGGAGAAATCAAGGCAAGCTCGGTCTTTTAATTGCACTAATCCCATCTTACACATGATACCTGTCCCAGATTGAAGTGTTTTGCGAAGCTGTACCAAAAGCAGCGGAGGTCCGTCTCTCCGCGTATTCGTCCATCCCCGGCTTTTGACCCACGTATTCACCGCCGATACTCTAGAACTTTCTAGCTCTCTGTGCAAGTGGGGCTTACGATGGGTGCATCTTTCATCGCAACATCAAGGGGTTCATGATCCAAACCGGCGACCCCACAGGAACCGGTAAAGGCGGCCAATCCATCTGGGCAAGTCTATCCCACCAAAATGAAAACGCCCAATCTGATTGCGTTTCTTATGCACTAAACTCTCCCCCTTTTTCAAAATCACCTGCCTCACCTGTAGGGCAAGCCATTCGGTGACGAAATCCGCGCCACCCTCAAGTTTAATGCCCGCGGCGTCGTCGCCATGGCCAACTCCGGTCCCGACTCGAACAAGGCACAGTTTTTCATCACATACGCAAAGCAATCTCATCTAGACGCAAAGTACACAATTTTCGGAAAGTGAGTTTGCGTTTACGTACCTCCGCCGCCACGATGTTGTTATCCTCCCACCCCGTTTGATGCCGCCCATCTTTCGTTCCTTGATCAGGTGGCTAACCTTGGGCACGCAGGGTGATCGACGGCGCAGATTCAACTTTGGACGCCATGGAACGGGTAGCTGTCAACGAAAAGTATCGACCCTTGCACGAAATCAAGCTCAACAGCGTGAGTCATCAACCCCTCCTCAGCACTGCTCTCTCAAATTTTGTCTAGGTCACGATCCACGCAAACCCAATTGCTCAAGCAGCACTCAATGCGTAATCCGGCTTAGCCTGTGCAGCTTTCGTGTTTGCTATCGATCACCTCGATAAAAAAAATACCATTTTAGTTTAGTATCGAATGTGCGTGTGTGCAGATGACAAACAAAAATGACAGACACAAACGCGGGACCCTAGCACGCGACGCGTCTTTGTTAGCGCCCACATCCATCCACGACCCGATCGTTGCTCGATTGGAGCTCACTCTTGTATCTGTCTTTACTCATAAACTGTATATTGAATCATGCTGAGACACAAGGACTTTTCTGCTTGTATATTTGTCGACGGCAAGGAAGTCGAATACTATAACCCTCGCATCAAGTATGATGATAGCGCTGAAGGACGAGAGGTAATGCACGCCTATATCGAGGGTGAACCTGGCAAGGCGAGTGCCCATCTTATTTTCTTTATATATTTTCTTTATTATTTCCCGCAGAACTTTACCGTCAGCTGGAAGGACCATCGTGGGATACACCATTCTTCAGGTCACATATTCATCGACGGCAAAGATGTTGCCAGCGCCATCATGCGACGTGGACGAGGCAAGCCTGTTTCACGCTCAGGTGCCAAGGTCATGGCGAATAAACTGAGGCCGTTCAAGTTTGCCCACCTGAATGTTACATGTAAGCCCCCTTTGACTCTTCCTCAATTTCACTAAAAATATCATTCGCTGCAAAGCGGACGACACGATAGCGGACAAGAAAAAGGACAAGGAAAAGCTGAAAGAGATGAGCACTATCCGGCTGGCGATCACATTTGTAGAACTCGGAAACGTCGTCCCGTTCAAGTCCCTACAGGTAGAAGATGGGGGACCTGTGCACGAAGTAAGCAACCCCCCTCTTTTTCAATCGCGGAGCTTTTGCCCAAGCCTTGGATTTTACAGGAAGCCAAGGCTTTAGGGTTGACCACTCAGTATGCACCCCATCGACGGAGAAACCGCACGATCGATACTCACACCACAAACACAGGTATGATCCCAAGATCGAGATTCCTCCGAGCCGGGCCGTCGCTTCGCGGCCGCTCAACCCGGAACAGGATGGTCCCGATGTGCAGTTTGTGTTTACGTATGCGACTCGAGGTGCGTTCTTTCAATTCGAGTCAATCTGCCTATCTATGCTGATAGGGGCTGGGGTAAAGCGCATCTCATGGCGGCGGATATCATACCTAACCCCAATGCTCCGAAATTCCCGGAAAACACCGTCTTGCGGCCGATAGAGCTCGACGACGATGGAATCGAGGTAGTCAATCCGTCGACTCCGCAGCACAAACGTCCGCGAAACGTACGCTACTTGACGGTCATGTTTCGGATCCAAACTTATGGGTACTTTTTATTAGAATAAACGCGCAGGCACCGACTCGGATGAGAGCGATGGGCAAGCGAATACCACACAGAAGCGACCGAGGCGTATTGGATCTTCACCGCAATCGAGCATAGCCGATCCCAAAGAACACGCTGGATCACACCCACCGGGACTTTCTTTGGAGGACGAGGAAGATTTGATCAATTTGCAACAGCATATGGGTGAGCATACGTTGCGGAATTCAAATAGTGATGAAGAAGGATCCGGCTCTCGCGAGGCAGACGAAAATGACGTAGAGTCGTCTATGAGGGTAAACGACGAAGAGTCGCAGGACCTTTAATGACCAAAATCACAAACACACCGGGCCACTTGCTTTTTGTTATGTATCTTGCTTTCGGGACTGTGTTTCTCGCACTTTTGGAATTGATTTCTGTATCTAACCCTCGACACCTAATCGACCGCATTCAGTTCTATACACCGAATCGTAGCTCACAAATCGCGATAAACACAGAACCTATTGGCCGCCAGTGCCTTACCGTTTCAGGAAGCTCACTAGCTCAGACTGGAGTGCACGCTGCTTCCGTTGCTTATCCAAGCTCTCGACGCTCCGGAGATCAAACACAACGTCCCGTGTCTTGCCGAAATAAACCTCTTGCAGGAGATTGCGCATCTTTAGCTCCATCTCCTCAACCATCCGTCCTGTATTTGCAATGTGCGCTGCAGGGTCGGGAAGAGGTCGATCTTCCTCTTGCTGCGGCAATATTGAGCGGATAATCACAAGGATAGAGCGTTTGACTTGCCTGACGAGTCATGCTGCCGCTCAAATCGACCTCGCCCGATTTCTCTCCTTTGACCTTGAGCTGGAGCATGATCGTACTCGTAAGCTTGTAATGCGCGGTTCGGCCGCGTTCGCTGGCTTCAAAGACATGTATCGAGTCCCACGATCCGGATGGCTCTTCCGGGGATGACGCGGGCAGGGCTGTACAATGAAAAGGGGAGGGGTTAGGGTGCAATGCGATAAGGACAAACAGACTCGATCTTACTTTTCTTGAGAAGGACGACCCCAGCGAATCCTCCATCATCGAGATCCCAGAGAAAGACCGAAGAGACCCCTCCTTCAAAGTACCTTGGTAGAAGAAATGAAAAGGGTCAAATAGAGGTCCAGATTAAAAATAGAACTTTCGCACATCTCACGATAGGTATCAAACGCCTCGTTTGCTGCGATCTCGAGTTTCCTGAGCTTGACTGACGGCTGAGTGCCTTCTTCGAGCGGCGGGTCGTATTCATTTGACCACGGTGACCTAAGCAAATTCATGTTGGTCGCTCCATGACAAACTGATTACGACAAGACACACCTGTATGATTCACCATCCCGATTGTAGTCACATATGAGGTACTCCTTGCCGGTCGTTTTGTCCAGACGAAGCTGGAGGGGCTGGTCGACACTGCCCAGCAGGTCGTCCGCAAAGTCTGGACACATTTCACAAAGCAGAGCTACATTCTCTTCAACCTGCATCGCAAGTTCTTTGTTAGATGTCCAATGCGATTGCTTTGGGTGCTCACTCGTGTCGGAGGCAGTCTCCGCATCAGGTCCAGCATCGAGTCGAGTATGTCTCCAGACATTGTGAGTATTATGGTCTCGCTTTCGTTTACCAAGCAGATGAAAGCAAATTTGGCTAGGCCAGAGAAATGGTTCCGTCGCGCGAGAAACCAAGTATGGTTGTAGTCTGGCCCAAGGGCGGGCGCCTCTTACCTCATGTGATAATCGTTTGTCAGCTAATTGGTCGCTTAGCGCCGAGCCATTCTCCATCAATAGCATCATACATTCCTTTGTCTTGCTGTGAAGCCTTGAGCAGATCTTTTCACATCCCTGATGCGCTTGTGTCTTAACTTATGCGGAATTGTGTCACCATTTCAACTCGCGGTGTTCCTAGCCATGCACATGCATCTGTCCGGCATCGGACTTCGGTGGAGTACTTTTTGCCGGACAAAGTCAAACCGCCTGGTTCCTTGCCCCGGACGCCTACCTCACTGGGCGTAGATATCCCGAGAACGCCAGAATCGGTCTACCCACGCTATTGTTACATGTTTACTCGCCGCTAGACGTGTAGTCCGAGAACTGAGACCGTCTCGGGCAGTTTGCAGTATTCTTTGATTACAACTCGGAACCTCGTGTTCAAGCCTTGCCGAAACTCTGGGCCCGGACTATCCATCCCTCTCTCTGGTCTTTCCTTTAGGGCTTGCGGGTAGATTTTGACACCCGCCTGCACGAAACCACGTTGAACCCAAATGATGAGTAGCATCTGAGGGCGAGTGGTCTGCTCACCAAAATGGTGTATTTCAGCCGGCGGAGCTCCAAATATTATTACGCTTCGTGTCATCGTTTGCTAACCATCAAGTCAAGAGTTCTAACTGTCAATAAACTGACCTATCGCAAAGGACTTCAGCCACAACTGGATCACGATCTCAGCTAAACTCCAGCAACGAGGCCCATTAGACCTGGACCGTTGCCCTTTCTGCGCACTGACCGCACATCCTCTGTGTGGTTCCTCTTTGTCCAGAACATCGATTGTGCTGCTTAAGGTGAATCATCCCCACGAAGAATCACCTTCCATCACACCGTTGTCTGTGGGGCTGCTTGCCACGCACAGCATTATAGTGTCTTTGCACCTGAGCAATCCAATTCGGCCGCTACCTGTTTGTGCGGTTGCCTTCAGCCCCTATGATGCATCCAGTACCCGGGCCAAATGCCATAACGCCGGGATTCTCCGGTTCGTGTCCATATAACGGAGCGAACATCGAAAAGAGCTTTTGCCTCACAACTCCCCACAAACCGCGATCTATTTCCCGCCTCTATTTTTGAGCTTAAAACTCTATTTTTGATCTATTATGGTCAAGTTTGAAGCACTACTTGGACAGCTTTCAGTAAAACTAGCAGATACGTCTATTAGTGTTTCTCAAAGTTCTGGGTATGTGGCTACTTGTACTATCTGGCTCTATGCTCGATCTCAACCGACTCTAGCTCACCATGTCAAATGCGAGGAGTATTGATGCTAGTAGGGCGTGACCTGCTTGGTCCAGGAGACGCTAAAACGGCTTGGGAGCTACTTGGCTATGAAGTCGGAATCCAACAGTTCAAAATCACCTTTGACGCCCCAGTCTATCACTACCGGACGTCTTCTACGGATCGACCAACACTCGACCAGCCACCGAAAGATCAAAAGGGAACGCTTGAGATGATCAAGTTTCAACCTCGACAATGGACACAGGCTGGACAGATCGCGGTCGGGTTCAGTATAGTTATTCCCGAAGATTTATTGCCACCGCGTGGTATGACATATCGATATCAGTTGGCCGCCAGTGTAACTGTCGCAGTAATAAACAAAGACCTTGGAATGGGCCCAAATTTCATGCATCGTATAGCGGCGCCAGTATCTTTTGAGGTTACTTGCCCGACAAGCAGCGCTGGATGGCCGTGGCCGCAGCAACATGGACTCAATTAGACGCATATATGCAGTGCATACATGCATACCCTACGGTACGCTCCAAATTCCCTACAGCCACTCATATTCTTACTCTCTTTGTTCGATTAAATAGCCATTTCATCTAATACCTTTGAACCCTGGATCATGTATCAATATATTTCGCACTTCGCTCTGATGGCGTAAGCCACTACTCCCTGTATACTATTGTTGTACTTTCTTCGGGCATATACATACGCAGATTACCCCCGTCTCACCTTCATTGTAGGATCCATACCGATTCTCCATCGCAAGAATCCTTGTCATATTATTGTGCTCATCCCAAGTAGCGCACAAACACTCTCGATCGGTCACAAAGGAAGTTAATACCAAGCACAAAGTCCAATTTCTTCCGCACGCCATTCAACTTCAGCTTCCCCGTTCCACGAGTTTTACACCCCGCCCTCGACAAGTCTCATCCCCAGATTGGTCGCGATTGACGCCAGTAGCACGAGGCTTAGCACAGTCGGTCCATATCGGTCGTAGTACCATTCGCTGACTTCACGACTTCTCAGCTTGAGCGCACGGACGACGAATATTACGCCTGCGTATGCGATGGCCAGAAGCGCGGCGAACGTGAAGCAAATCGCACTGACAAGCGCCACATGATCTCCTGGTTTGCTAAAGTTTAAGAGGGTAGTGGCAACTGTTCCGATTAAAACGGCAAATTGAAGCCATTTCTATGGATGCCGTCAGAGCTATGCGGGGGAAATAAGAACAACAGCAGAGCTCACCAAGAACGTGCGCTCGTTCGCAAAATAAACCTTGGGCTCGACACGGACAGGAACAGCAATCTTCTTCCCAGGTTGCGCAATGAAGTGGCGCACATATTCGGTTTCGTTACGAGGTTCGGGGTCAGTTTCATCTGGACCATGTTCGTCATCGGCTTCCGCAATGTCTTCTGCTCGTCGACTCTTCAACGCGCGCTTGAAATTCTTATCGAATGCTTTGGACGGGGCCAAGGGATTGATATGCAGAACTTTCGGCCGTTCCGCGGGTTGCGAACTCCGCCTACGACGCAAGAATGGCGTACGTTCATCGTCCTCGTCTTCTGCCAACTCAGGCACAGTCGCACTAGTCATACGTCCTTGTTGGGAACCCTCCCCTGCCTGTCGGCGTTGCTCGTCTTCAAGCCTTTGTCGTTCAATCTCCGCCTGGCGTTCCTTGATAACCTGGGAAGCAACTTGTGCATCAAGGCGTGCGAACTGGCCCTCGTCCTTGGCGACTCCAAAGTCCATGAGCTCGTCTTCTTCGCCTTCGCTCACTGGTTCGGTATACTTCAGCGGCTCATGCTCTGATGCAGGCGTATGGGACTCGGGTGATGTAGTAGTCGAAATGGGCCGACCGATAGCAACATTACCGGTATCGGGTTTTCGGATATCCGCATCCATTTGGGGGAGCCAAAAAGGAACGAGGTCCACCCGATTAGGAAGAAGTGTAGCACACCCGTGAATGAATTTGCTGCATCATCGATCAGCACGCGTTGGTATAGAGCGCCCACTTGGTCAAAAAAACGTACCTGAACTTGGGAACGCTCTCCACGAGATGACTGGACACCAAATCCCTAACCCACTGTGGTGGCTCCTGACCAAGTTGGGTCTGTAGCTTGACTTCGAGCACACCATAGCGGAACATTTCCTTGTCCTTCTCGGGTACTCTCGGGAAGGGGAAATCGATTCCAGCATCTTGACGACGCCAGTTGTCTCCAGACCTGATTTCACCATCCCAATTATCTTCACGAACCATTGTGAGTTCGGTGTCCAGCGAGATACGAACTCGGGCATCGCCTGGGAGTTGGAAAGCGGTACGATTGTAAAACGTGCGCATCACTGCGAACAACCCGAATGAGGTGGCGCTATTCGCGGAATATGCGAACGACAGAACTTACCAGGAGTAAGCTTCCGGTTCAAAATCGCATACTGGACCTCGCTTGCTAGCTGGATCATTCCCTCTACCTCCTGTTCAGTCTTCTTTCCCTTCTTAACCAAAGCCCTAAACTCTTCATCCATCGTATATTCTCCGCGTAGGAAGGCATTGACTTTGTCCTCTTTGATGGGGAAACGCTCCTTGACCGATTTTTCGCCCGTCCAGTCCTCTCGGTGCGTCTTGCGTTCGACGAATATCGTGCGAGTGTTCATGTCACCATACCATCTCAAGCGAATAGCTTCGGCACCCTCAGTCTTTTCGAGACGCCCCAAGTAAAGCTCGAGATCCTCGTTGTCAAAATAAATTGAAGTAATCGCTGCGATATAAATTTAGCATGAATTGGTCCGAGCCGCGTAAATCCACGCACCCGAATCTGATGGCTCGAATTCCTTGTTGGGATTGAATACTGTAGATAAATTGTGTGAACGCATGTTTTGTTTACACGTAGTGCACACTTACCTAGAACGGGCAAGTGACGTAGAATCGCGAGTTTCAAATGCACCAGGTTGTCAGGATGGACCTAACCCATATCAGAATCATAAGCTAAATGTCAAACAGCTAGTGTGAAACGCCATACCCAGTACTTTGTAGTTTGTCGCACAAACGCGTTTTGTGCACCGCCAGCACTTGCGTCTCCTTGGACAGGGTGTCCGCGCGTACGAACTAGGTCATATAGTTTCGAGAGTTTGACCTAACCCAAAATGGATCACGCAATTCAGACGAAGATGCAGGGCGGAGAGACATGTGGAGGACGCACGATGATGGAATCCCAGTTGTACTTATAAAAGGGTCGCTTCTCGAGATAATCTTTTACGAACGTACTCTTCAGTGAAAGCTTTGTTTGTTTCTGCAAAAGAAGATAACATATAAGAATTAGCTTTCAACGGGCGACACGTACTCACGTCATGCTTCTTCACAATCTTCATGAAACCAGTAAAGTTCAACTTGGTGTACAACGCTAGATCGTGCACGTCTGCGACGAGTGTTGCGACTTCCTCTTCGAGCTGCCGAAATTTTTCTTCCAGATATTCAATATCATCCTCGTCGTCCTCTACTGGGTCGTCTAGTTCATCGTCTGAGCCTCCATCATCGACATGGCTTGCTTCGATCGGAGCACGACCATCCTCGACGTCTCGCTGTTCGTTCGCCTCCTCCTCGTCCTGTTCTTCGACTAGAATCTTGACGCTCCGCTCAGCCTCGTTGATACGGGTACTAAGCTCAGAAGCCTGGGGAACGCAGACCGCGCCTCGTTAGCAGCTGGGAATGAGCTGTCCAGAGTCGCACGAACCTTGGTCATTTGGAACTCGTGGATCTTTTCGAGCTCTGCTTCGAGCTTTGCGACAAACTGTTCTTCGTCTTCAGACGTCCATTGGCTCTCGCTAGTTCTAGCCTTTAGAAACTTCTTCAGTCCGGTGTAGTCGAGGTAATACGCCCGCCATTCTGAGTATGAATCGTTCTAGGATACGCTCGGTAAATCTAGCGGCTGGGCGGTACAGGTGATAGAGCTACCTTGATTTTCCGACCAAACTTCATCCCTGTGGACGTTCGGTAGCAAGACGCGGAAGGGGCTGAAAGTCAAGAAGAAACATTTACTTCACAGGCCAAACTCAGGGATCAGCGCTGATGTCATCACTCACGCACGTTCGTCGCACGTGACATTACCTCAGCCACTGCCGAGAAAGCCACATCGGATTTATCATTTATAAATATCAAGGTGGGGATAGGAGTTCGATACGATGGCATCAATCCAGGCGTCAGCGGCTCGGGGACAGTTCTCTCCGTCAGCTTCTTTCGGTGATTCGCGCCCTCTGGCAAACACAGCCTCGCTCTGGGCATGAGGCGCCGGGCCACGAATAGCCACCATACCCCAGCATGGTATCATGCACACCGCGGGTGGCGGTGGGAGATCCTCCGCTGTGAATAAATCCACGCAGTGGCCGTTCAATAGTGTTTAAGTCGCCATCGATAATGACCTTATAATGGCATCTCCTCCGACTTTTGAGCGCTCAGCGAGCACAATCGCCTACCATTGTATGCAACCGAACTCAACGTTGTCATGAGACTTCTGACACAGGCAACGGCGTTGACGAGCGCCGTAAAGCTCTTTTTTCTCGCTTGCCGCAGTGGTTGAAATTCAATAGCTGTATTGAGAACCACGATCTGGATGTGTCTGCCAAACCTCGCGAAGGTTTATTTAGGAGCGTCTGGTAGCTGGGGGTCCTGGGCTCCTGTGACTGACTTTGAGTTCCGTTGCGTGCAGCGTACGTCCACTGTATCATTTGCGGGGAGGCGCCCGTCGATGATTTTCTTCGATAACTACATGTGGCCATCATCAAAATCCCAACTGGGCATACACTCCGCTACTTTTGGCCCACCAAATCAAGAACTACCAATGACTGTCATAACATTGTCCTCATTATAGCTCATGCTATGGGCGCTTTGGCTCCGCTCCTGGGTATAAAACGCTACCCTTATGCTGGCAACATAGTAACACCCCAACATGAAGTCCTCCATCCTGACCTTGACGATCGCGGCTACCCATGCCTCGGCTTTGCACGTTCCATTCACTCGCCGTATCCCTTCACGAGCTGGAGGCTTGATTGCGAAACCAGTCTCGCTTGCGGGACAGACAGCGGAAATTGGAGTCTCCAATCGAGACAATTTATTATACTCCTCGACACTCAACGTAGCTGGAAAAGGTACGTCGAATCGTGCATGATCATATAGGCCTAAGACTAAGTTCATCCTTCAGATGTACCCGTCCAGATGGATACTGGTAGTACTGATTTGTGGTTGTACCCCTACGAGCACGGACTCTTGGACACAGCCCGTAACTATGTGAGCTATCCCGTATACTCAAAATAGCACATATAGATCATTTCATTTGATAGGAAAATCTCTACCTAACCAATACCTATGGCATAGGGAGTGTCACAGGATTTGTCTCCCAAATTGACGTCACGTTTGCCGGTTTCAGCGTCCCCAACCAATCATTCATCAATGTGCAGGCGTCCGAACAACAAAGCATGATTGATCAGAAGAGCGCTGCTGGCCTCCTAGGTCTTGGCTTTGATACACTCTCCCATGTGAATACGGTAGTTGAGCAGGCTACAGGAGGCCAGACTTGGGGCCGAAGCATGATGACCAACATCTTCATGGCAGACCCCACCACCCCCAATCATGTCGCATTCCACTTAAGCCGTCTATACGACAACAACGATACCGACACTGGCTCGTTCGACATCGGTTCCTTCGCGCCTGGGTTCGAGGCTGTCAACAACACTGACCCCATCCCGATCTTCTCGCGCAACTCTACCAAGCTTACCTACTGGTCAGTCATACTCGATGCTATTGCTATCAACGGCCAAAACCAGACACTCTCATCGAATGTGGCCGGAGGAGATATCAAGCCTCCCGAAGGCAAACTTGCTGTATTATTGGATACTGGCTATTCGCTGCCTCAGTTCACTACCCAGCTGGCTCATGACATCTACACCGGAATGGGCGGCGTACTATACGAAGGAGATAAAACCAACTCGACTTATGTTGTTTCCCTGTATGGCTGAAGGGAACCTGACCTTTTATATTGCGTATGTTTCAGTCTCTATGCCCCACAAATGCTGTAGTACTCATAAAAGCTTTAGGGGTCACACTATAGCGATCCACCCGCTCGATCTCACTTTTGTTGACACTATCGAGATCGACCACAAGAACTTCACGTTCTGTCAAAACGCATTCCGGCCATTCACAAGTGAAATCATTGACTTGATTCTTGGGGACGCATTCGTAAGCTGAATCGGGGCACTTGCTCTACAGCCATTTGACCATGCGCTTTAATTGCAGCTGAGGAACGTATACACTGTATACGACTATGGTGATTTTATCAACGGAACATCTGGTTCTCCTCGCGGTGACCCATACATAAAACTCCTACCGCTCACAAACCCATCCACGGCTAGTGCTGAATTCAAGTCTGCCCGTGCCGCACAATTAGCGTCGCTTCCTCCTCAAGTCAATGTGTCGACCATCAACAGCGATCACCCGCAGACCACCCAGGGATCTGGGAGCAACAATGCCCTGATGAGGGCAACGGTGGGAGGCGTAGCGGCTATGATAACAGGGATAGTGTCTATCTTCTTGGCCCTTTAAAAGCTGCTTCAGCTTTAAAAAAACACTAATGTTGTAACTAGTGTCTTTACTGGTAGCGGCTAAGGCTAGCAAGCCGGAAATAAAGTCGCTAGTGACGGAAACGCAGCTTCGCATCCAAGCATTGGTTATTCACATTTGACCATATCTTTATTTTTTATTGACGTTGCGACCCCCAACCCGTATACATGCCCCCTTCACAAAAAGGACCAAGCGTGGTACCCCAGAAGCATATGCGATAGCAAAAAGTTACCCAGTGATGTGATTGAAAAGCAGGAATGGTTTGATGAGGTCGTTGGGGCTTTTTTACGCGGTTCACCAGCCTACCAGCCTACCAACGCGCATACACTGCCAGTTCTACTAAGTGGTAACTTTTGTGTTCCATTCCGACAGAAAATGATTTGAATGCATTGTTGACACCCTTGTGGAAATACTAAAAATACCAAGAGAATCTGAAAAGTAGATCAAGCATGTAAGGACCTGACCCTGTAGCTGAATCAGCGATTCGCTCCCGACCAACGCGCCGAACATAGCGCACTTGAAGTGCTAGAACAAGCGATCAAGCCATTCAGCTATTACTGCTTAGTTTCAGCACACCACCAACCTACTCTGACATGTGCTTTATCACACCCTTCATGATGTGCATCATGTATCTGATATTGTCTCGATAGTCCCCCAGATTTTGTGTTTCCAGTTTTCGGGTCGATCCAAGGTGCAGCGCTTGGATAATCGACTCCTTTACGACCTGTGCTGCAGTGGCAGCCACAGCACCAAACCATAGGTTGAAAAGAACGCCGCGGAGACTCCCAAGGTTCGCACACTCCTTTTGAAAGCCCCCTTCCAACGCCTGGATGACGTGGCCCCGCTTCATCCACAATCACGAAATGTGACGGTCCGCCAGCTTCTCGAGAGCGACCGTGTTCCGAAGCTTGTTTGTTGCAAAGTATGTATCGGGGGACAATATAACAATGTGATATTCACCCCGCTTGACTTTTGTTCTTTTTGCTGAAAGTGAATACTGGCCGAATGTATGCACTCGGGACTAACCTCGGACTCTACGCCCAGGTTCGTATTTGTGTCGGCACATAGACTCAGCAAGTTTGGTTGATTGAAGGTCGCCATATACCGCTCTTATATAATGTTTAGCGACGTGACAACCCAGACATTAATCGACTCGACAACGAAAGGGAGGAGCGCAAAGGCGAGTGACTTTCCAGGGCTGGTCGGAGCGATCGTAACTGTGTCTTTTCCTCCTAACAAATGGATCACCACGCCCGGCTGCCACCTTCGAGGACCTAATCCAGTTCGTTTTTCACATTCTTCCTCCATCCCAGCGCGCACAACAGCAAGATCAAGGGGTTCTCTAGGAGAGGACGAGGGTGATGAATCCGGGTCCACAGCTTCGGCATTAGTGAACATTACGAGTGTATTTTGTATAATACAAAAATATAGCATAACTCCAGGTAGTCCAACGACTCAGAAAGCTTGCAAGCAAGTCAACTACTGGTCGTGCAATGTTAGACTCGAGGCGGAGGGCGTTAAGCGCCGAGGGACTTGGCGGTGTCGAGAGTAGTCGGGACGGCGCGGACGGTCGGATGGACGGCGAACAAGGCCTAAAAGGTTCAGACGAGTAGATGGGGAATGTAACTGGTGTTGAATACGATGGAGAATACAGGACGTCGCATAGGGCGAGTATATAACACAGACCGTAAGACAAATACCGTATCAAATCTGATCGGGCCATATACATATAAGCGAGCGTGGGCGAGCGGAGTGAAGTATAACACAGGTACGAGAGTGCGGGTGGAGGTGGCTAAGCGCCGGGCGGTTCGGTGTTACGGCCGTGTGGCTGGTCGTAACATGCAAGGCGAGTCCGCCACGGCGCTTAGCGTTTGATGGATTGGAAATTGACCTTTCCTTAGTAAGATCATGCCCTAGCGTGTCGCACTTGACGTCAGTATAACGGTAGTTCTCGCCGCAAAAAGAGCGCAATCGGTGCTTTTGATACTAATCTACAAATTTTATTACATTTGTGAGACACAAATATCCTCTTCCATGTCGCCATCGCCTGCACAGATCTGACCACCCCAAGTACACCCACACGCACCGAGTCTTGAAGACGATGGCGGCAAGGGCCTGACCCACAGGTTTGGTTCCAGGCAAGATGAGAACGGGAGCTCGATACGATGGCATCAATCGAGGCGTCTGGAGCTCGGGGACACCTCCCTCCATTACATAGCTTCTTTCGGTGACTCGGGCCTTCTCTGGTAAGCATAGCCCCGGTCTGGGCATGAGGCCCACAACCGTAAATAGCCACCACATTTCAGCGTGGTATCACGCATACTACAGGCATCAGTAGACCCCCGTGGTGAATAAATCCACGCAAAGGATCGCTCAATGACTTTTAGCCTGCCATTAATAATGACCTTAGAATGGCATCTATCGTGCCTCTTCCTCCAACTTTGAGCGCTCGACGAGTACAATCACCTGCCATGTATTTGCTGGTTCATTCACCGAAAGGCGCCCGTCAATGCTGTTCTGCGACAACGACATGTGGCCATCGTGAGGATCCCAACTGAGCATGTACCTCCGCTACTTTTAGCTCGTCAATTGAAGAACCACCAATGACAGTCCAATGACCGTCGTAACGGTGTTCTTATTATAGCCCATGCTGTGAGCGTCTTGGCCCCGCTCCTGGGTATAAAACGCCACCGCTGTGCCGGGAACATGTCAACACCCCAACATGAAGTCCTCCATCCTGACCTTGACGATCGCGGCTACCCATGCCTCGGCTTTGCACGTTCCATTCACTCGCCGCATCCCTTCACGAGCTGGAGGCTTGATTACGAAACCAGTCGTACTTGCGGGACAGACAGCGGAAATTGGAGTCTCCAATCAGGACAATTTATTGTACTCCTCCACACTCAACGTAGCTGGAAAAGGTACGCCGAATCGTGTACGATTTATAGGCCTAAGACTAAGTTCATCCTTCAGATGTACCCGTCCAGATGGATACTGGTAGTACTGATTTGTGGTTGTACCCCTACGAGCACGGACTCTTGGACACAGCCCGTAACTATGTGAGCTAACTCTTGTACTTAAAATAGCGCATATAGCTCATTTCATTTGATAGGAGTCTCTGAACCTAACCGATAGCTATGGTCTAGGGAGTGTCACAGGATTTGTCTCCCAAATTGACGTCACGTTTGCCGGCTTCAGCGTCGCCAACCAATCATTCCTCAATGTGCAAACGTCCAAACAACAAGGCATCATTAATCAGAAGAGCGCTGCTGGAATCCTGGGTCTTGGTTTCGATACACTCTCCAATGTGAATACGGTAGTTGAGCAGGCCACAGGAGGCCAGACTTGGGGCCGAAGCATTATGACCAACATCTTCATGGCGGACCCCACCACCCCCAATCATGTCGCATTCCACTTAAGCCGTCTATACGACAACAACGATACCGACACTGGTTCATTCGACATCGGTTCTTTCGCACCTGGGTTCGAGGCTGTCAACAACACTGACCCCATCCCGATCTTCTCGTACAACTCTACCGAGCTTATCTACTGGTCAATCATACTCGATGCTATTGCTATCAACGGCCAAAACCAGACGCTCTCGTCGACTGTGACCGGAGGGGATAATAAACCACCCGAAGGCAAGCTTGCTGTAGTGCTGGACACTGGCTATTCGCTTCCTCAGCTCACTACCCAGCTGGCTCATGACATCTACACCGGAATGGGCGGCGTACTATACGAAGGAGATAAAACCAACTCGACTTATGTTGTTCCCTGTATGGCTGAAGGGAACCTGACCTTTTACATTGCGTATGTTTCAGTGTCTGTGCCTCACGAATGCTGTAGTACTCATAAAAGCTTTAGGGGCCACACTATAGCGATCCACCCGCTCGATCTCACTTTCGTCAACACTGTCGAGATCGACCACAAGAACGTCACGTTCTGTCAAAACGCATTCCAGCCATTCACGAGTGAGGCTGGTGGAGGAATCATTGACTTGATTCTCGGGGACGCATTCGTAAGTTGAATCAGGCTACTTGCTCTGCAGCCGCTTGACCGTTGCGCGTTGTAGCTGAGGAACGTATACACTGTATACGACTATGGTGATTTTATTGGCGGAACATCCGGTTCTCCTCGCGGTGACCCATACATGAAACTCTTGCCGCTCACGAACCCATCCGCAGCCAGTGCTGAATTCAAGGCTGCCCGTGCCGCACAATTAGCGTCGCTTCCTCCTCAAGTCAATGTGTCGACCGTCAACAGCGATCACCCGCAAATCATCCAGGGATCTGGGAGCAACAATGCCGCGATGAGGGTAACGATGGCAGGCGTAGCTGCTATGATTACAGGAGTGGTGTCTATCTTCTTGATCCTTTAAACGCTGCTTCAAGTTCAAAAACACAACTCATGTTCCAATTGGTGTCTTCACTACTATTAAAGTTACTATAATCGATGGACTATATGAATAACCATCTCCTGTAAATCCTTACTCGGCCGGTCTGAGTAGGTTAACCAATCAAAACACTTGAAATAGACACAACCTCTATGGGTCCCATTATGACCGGATGTGAAAGAACGGCGGTCCGGACTGGCAAGCTGCAAAGAAAGTTATCAGTGACGAAAACGCAGCTTCGCATACAAGCTTTCGTTGTTCACTCTCGACCATAGATTTGTCATTTATTAATGTTGTGAACACTAACGCACATACATACATTCGTGCGTCCCCTCACGACTGGGACCAAGCACGTTGCTTTAGGACCATATGAGATAGCCAAGATCTACTGAGAGATGTGATTGACAAGCTAGAACGGGTTGGCAAGATCGTTGGGCCTTGTTTATACCGTTGACCAACCTATCAACGCGCATACAAAGCCGGTTATACTATGTAGTAACTTCCATGTTCCGCTCCGAAAGAAAATAACTTCAATTATCGTTAGCATCCTTGTGGAGGTGGAAAAAATACCAAAAGAATACGAAAAAGCAAATCAAGCATGTGAAGACCCGACCCTGGAGTTGAACCAGCGATCCCCTCCCGACCAACGCGCCAAACATATGGAGCTCTTGAAGTTGGAACTAGCGATCGAGCCACTCAGCTATTGTTGCTTGATTTTAATATCCTACCAACCTACTTTCACGTGCACTTGACACCACGTACGAAAATGTTTAAACTATATCCTATTTGTTACTTGAGACCAGTCCAAACGACAAAATTGCAACAAAAGATAGAAAAACAAAAGTATACAGTGTGCGCTGCGCTGTGCGTATTACGTGGATATGTATCATCGACGACTCCCCTTGCCATTCAACTCGGTTTTACAGCTTGGCCAAGAGCTGTATCCATAATGGTGAATCAGGCCCGTTGCCTGCACCCGGCGCCGGGGGAGTGCATTCGCCAATCTCTGGAGCAGCGCTGGGCTGCATCATCAACTATTTAAATAGAGAAGCCTTTAGTTACACTCATGCAAACAAAGGGGCAAAGACCAACCTTGATGGTTTGAACGCTGGTGTAGGCCGCAGCCAACATTCCAAAGAACATGAGCGCAATATCTCCACCTTTTTGCATCCTTGTACGTGCGACAGCCTTGTAATGCAGCATGGCAGGGTAGACAAAGCAAAGCGGTACGCTATGGTCGGCATTGGTTAGCTGCCTAGTACGCCACGGGACTAATCAAACAAAGACCCACCAGGCACAGCTCCCAACAAACGACACGAACTTGTCCAGGTCCTTGGCACCAACAATGCTAACCATCGCACATCCAAATACGATCACTGCTCGGAACAAGTTCTTGGTCCACTTGACCTTGATGTTGTCCTTGCCGCTCTTGACGAAAAGTGCAGTTTCGAGGATACGCAGAGCCGGGAAAAGTTGAAGGGGCGTAGAGAGCAGGATGGCAAGCGAGTAAAGGAATTGAACAGACTGGACGGGTTTAGAATTCTGAGGGAGGTTCTTGAGGACTACAGTGTCGATACTAGATCCAAATGCAGCGTAGGCGAGTGCTCCAGCTCCACCGAAAAGGACTATTGTAATCGATTGTCAACAAAACCATCCGGTATCAAGTCAAAAAAGCTTACCAATGAGGAAAAGCATAACGCCAGTTAAGACTTTGGGGAACTTGCGAGGCTCGCGCATGGCGTCCGTGATAGGGATAACCTAAAGGTAGCAAGTCAATTGGGCGATCGGCCGGAATGGAGAGACACCAGCTTACCAACCCAACACCCTCGAACGAAAACACAGCAGTTCTGAACAACAATGAATCAGTCTCACGACCCCACCATACGAGCTTCATAAACATACCCAATCAACAACGGGAAATCCCGCTCGTTGAACCACTTGATATCGGCCACACCGTGATCGGCAAGAACCTTGCCCTCCATTCCGAACAAATAAACCAATCCAACGAGGATAAACGCATCGGCCACCAATGCGGTCGTACTCAGCTTGGCCAGGTTACGAATCAGAGCGAGCGGCAGGAAAATGACGAGTTGGACGAGAATGAGCTTGGTCGTCGAGACGAGATGAGCACATTTGCTGACGGCGAGGATAAATGCCTGGAGGTTCTCGGCCACAAAGATGAGGTACGCAGAAACGAAGCCGAGCTGGGAGATGACGATCGAGGAAAGGATGAGCTGGCGCATCCAGTTGCCGTACAACACACCACCGATGTCTCCAAACGAACCCGAAACCACGAATTTTGTTCGAACGAGCAGTAAAAAGGACCAGAGCGAGACGAGCGCGATCACGACTAGAACAACGGCTGAAAATAGCATGCCACCATTATAGAATCTGGATAAAAAAGGTAAGTGGCATAGATCGCGAGTAGCGGGATCGAGATGCTTACGCCTTGCCCAAAAAGAGTACACCAGTTCCAACGAAGGATTTGAGAAGCTGGCGTAATGAATTATTAATTTAGACTCTGATGACGCACACTGGAGTACTCGCCATCAGCACGGCCTGGGTCACGCTTGCATCACCATGTGATCCCACGCTCATTCTACGTCGTCGACGAACCGAAGCATGACTCATGCTCCGGCTCATAAGCGGAGTACGTTCAGTCGATTTGGAGAGCGAGGCGACGCTTCGGTGTAGCAACTGACTCTCGGGCTCATCGCTGATGAGGCGGGCTGAGTCTGCCAAGTCTGGGGCCTGTTCTTCATCAGTGGGAGGTGTAACGGCCTCTTCGTCTTCTTCCTCCAAATCTTCTCCGGCCTAGACGTTCGAATTAGCCAACGCCAAGAAACTGCCCAGGCGACTTACAAAGTGACCATACAAATACAAGAACTCGATAAAGTTGTGAAGCATGCGCGGGTCCTCTTGACCTTGTTCGCGGGCGTTCATCATTAGGTAGTTGCGGCGGAATCCACCTGGCTCATGAATATGCTGGAATGCGGGGTCGACGTTGAGTTGAGGTCCAGAGAATGAGACAGAGCGTGGCCGACGGAGATGTCCGCGTTCTTGATCGGCGTGCCACTTGTATATGGAGTGCCTATGAGACATTCAGCCATCGCACAGACCAACAAGGATGCAAGCAAACTCACGTTACATCACCACCGACAGAGCCGTATGGGATGGGGAATGGCTCTGCAGGATCGGGATTCGGGCTTGGGTTTTCGCCCGACGCTGCACCAGAACTGGGGCGGCGCAAAAGATTAGCTGGGCGGGCAAGACTGAGTCCACCAGCAGAAGGTCTGCGTGAGCCTTCGGTGCGCTCTTCAGCAGAGACAAGATGTCGTCGAAGCACCCGTGCGCGTTCAGACTCGTCGACGTCGGCCAAGTTGGGCGTGGCGGAACCAGAGCCAGAGTTGGAGGCGGGATTGAACGGTGGTCGCTGAGGGACTGAACCATAGTTGGGCACAGTGCTCGGCGGGCGAGGCGACCCGAACATGCGTGGCGGGATGTTGGCGATGGGCGGGGTGCCGTATCGCCTGTCGGCGGGCAGGTCATCTGCAGCGGCAGAACGGCCAGCACTCGACATCGGTTGCTGGACGTTGTCTGCTTGCCGGGGGCTGCCGATGTTCATGGGCGAGGGTGGTTTGTCGGACATCGCGCTTTATGCAGTTTCAGCGTGCGGGGGATTCGGGTGGTCGTCGTCGTTCTGAAGCACGCGGGTGGGCGCTCTTCTTCCCTATTCACGCTCGGTGGCTGTGCTCGTACCGATTGGGTTTCTCGGGCCCACCCCTCCCGGCACCCCATCCGTGGTCCTCGGTTGCCTGTAGCTGTCTTGTCTTGCCACATAAAATCGCCCAGCGCACCCTTTGCCACCACAGAGACATCTCACAGTCTTGGTCGCTACGCGATATAGCTGATTCATTGACCAATTCCGTCTTGCTCATAGGCTAGTCTCGCCTCCAGCTCCACCCCGTGCTCGTCATCGGACTCCATGTCCTTGTCGGCCGACGCGCTTCGGTCAGCGCCGACGCTGAGCTATACCTAAAGCCCCACGCATACACGTTTTTTCTACATATATTCATGTGCCAAAAGAAGGCCTCCGCTTTTTGGGGCATCGATGTCGACATTATATTGCGTATGGTCCGGGAGCGCACATGGTCACGAGAACTCTTGAAACCGAGTCAGGCGCACCAGCCCATGTCCGCCCACACGTGTGCTGCTCGTGCGTTGCCGTTGTGCCACGTCGGTTATTTCAAAGGTTAAATTCTTTATAGCCAAGTCTACCCAACCACATCGATTGGTACTGTATGATCTTGTTCGCTACAAGACCAAGACTATATGCGCCTGATTATACCAGAAAATGTAGTTACGGAAGTTCCGGTCCGTGTCAAGAGTAGCCATCCACAACTATACATATCAGACCTCGTTCATCCGACCGTCCTGCGGAGATTGCTATTCGGTGAAAATTTGTGAGCTCCTTCTGTAGGTTCTTATAGGGGCAGAGCAGAGGGCGAGGGGTACGAGACTATCTACATCAAACCAGGAGTATTCATTCGATGCTATCGAGACCCCGCCGTCGATTTTCCCAGGGGAGAGCCCCCATACTGAATGCCGTAATAGGTAGTAGCTTTGATCAACCCCGTGGTGTACGCAGGCGTTTTCGTTCGCCTATCGATACAAGGGTTGCTAGAACTGTTACATTATATGGCATTAGTTAACAAAACATGCGCCTTTGAAGAAATTTCTTCTGGTCACCGCGAGCTCCCTCGAAACAATAATTTATCATGCTAGTCTCCCACATCTGAAGACGCTCACCGCAAATAAGTATATGCGCTATTATTTTGGTCTAGTTTAAGGTGCTATGTGTCGGTCGTTCTCCGCTGGTGGGCATTAGCTTGCTCGACTTGTACATTCACTGAATAGTTTCCAAGCGCGACTTGTATTTCGCAACTTTCTGTTCTGGCTGTCAATAAATACAACTCTAATTGCACTATTAAAGTATCCAACTCCGCTCGTTCTCACACCACAATAGGTTCAACGGATTTCGGTCAGTCGATTTCGGCCTCTGAGTGTACTGTCGTTAGGCGGTGACCTAGGTCTCCGACTCGGCTACTGGGCCTCCTCAACTCGCTGGCCACGTATGGGGCCTAGGATATTATTCGCCAAGGCAGCAAGGTACATTTAATGCGATGTGATGTTTGCTATGTCTCGGACAACGTTTATGACTATTTTGCTATGGATATTGCAGTCTCGCTCAAGGGGAGATCTATGCCTTAGTCTGTTAGGCCTTGGAGTGTATGCACACGTTATATGAGCTCCTGTGCGGAGAAACGGTAATATAACTTGTTGAAGACTAAACCTAAACCTATAATAGTTTTACGCACATTTATATTCTTGTAAATTTACCCAAATTATCAGTGTTGTCGAGATGCTCTTGATCGTGGCGTACGGACAATTCTTCTAAATTACGCTAATTTTAGCAGCAGTCTACATATTTCAGAAGCATCCGTGTGGATTATGGTCCGCTCAAGAGCATACGAGGTTTGGTAGACTCCTATTTTGATTGGAAGCTCTTTTTTCGAACAAGTTGAGCCCCGGCGTTAAACTCAGGGACTGTAAAGTTCCTGAGTTAAGCGCCTAGGTGCTATTAGAAGCCCAGACGGTCATCCTTCACTCTTCCACCGCAAGATGACACGACCAGCTGCGGATACGGTGGTATCGACGCGCTATCTCGCTCTTGCTGTTGGATGGGTAGTCATATGTAGCTTCCAGGTATGCACAAACTCACACTTCACGTGTGGCATTATTCGCTCATAGCACCCATAAGCATGGATACCATATCGCAGCACTCAACCAAATTCAAGCTGTGCTCACTTGCAAAGTCACTACTGATGTTCCTCCTGCTAACGATGGAGGACTCTCGCTTTGTGTACCGATGACCGACGCACAATTTGGCATTCTCACGGCAATGTTTACTGTTGGTGGGTTTGCTGGCAGTCTCGGCGCAGGTCGTTTCCTCAACCAAGGTCGTAAACATGCCGTTCTATGGCACGGTGGACTTCTTGTGGCTGGAAGTCTCTTAATGTCGATCGCGAATTCTATTCCGATGATGATTATGGGGAGGTGAGTGGCTGTTTTCACTCAAGCGTTCCGGTCTTAAATTGGTTTCAACTAGATTGTTGGTTGGTCTTGGATGTGGTATCGGTATTTGTTCCGTACCTGTTTACCTTGCCGAGGTCTCCCCTCCTGCTATCCAAGGCCGTATTGGAGTTCTGAATCAGCTCGGAATTGTGATTGGTATCTTTGCTGCTAGTGCATTCGGCCTCGTTCTCGCCACGCCCTCGACCTGGCGATGGGTTTTAGTCAACTCTGGTGCCGTGGCCATCGCGCAGTTAGTCTTAGGTCTAATTGTAGTTGAATCACCCTCGTGGCTGCGCGCTCAGGGCCGAACCGAAGAAGCAACCAAGGCTGCCAGCAGATTGTGGAGTGTGTCTAAGAACGTTGACCCAGGTAGGTGTCTGATCTGACGCCAGCTTCAATACGTTTACTAAAACTTCCCGATCTAGACGAGAGAGAAGCTTTGCTGGAAAGTGAAGTCGAAGCCCACGTCCCAGATGAGGCCACTGAGGCTGGGGAGCACCGCCCTGCAATCAATGTACCGAGTCTATTGGCATCTGGGGACTTGCACAGGCCTCTTGCCCTTGTTCTTGTTGCCATGTTCGTCCAACAAGCATCCGGAATCAATGCAGGTAAGCCGATTGCGCCTTGCCGACTACGTTGTATTGACGTCTTCTTAGTCATGTATTTCAGTAACGACATCCTTTCGCGTGTCGTCCCTCGTGAGATTGCTGCATACACATCGCTTGGAATTACCGTCTTGAATGCTATCATGACGTTCCCTCCGATATTCTTGGTCGACGTAAGTAGTTTTAGGCGTGGGGGACGTTATTATTGACATATCTGTACATTATAGCGACTTGGGCGGAAGCCGCTTCTCATGATGTCGATTATGGGGGCCATAATCTCCAGCGCTGCTCTTGGAATCTCCCTTGATGCAGGAATCACTAGCTTAAGTAGCATTGCAGTCCTTGGATTTGTTGCGTACGTCTTTTCTGGCTTCATAGCTACAGTTTTCATCTAATGTTCCACGAAGCTCTTTCGCCATTGGACTCGGGCCCGTCCCTTACTTGATGATCAGCGAGTTGACGCCTTATTATGTGAGTCCTGATAGCAATCACATACTATATCACTCAACACGTTTCCTAGGCCGTCTCTGCCATGTCATCCCTCTCCATGGCTGTTAATTGTAAGTGTTACCGACATCGAACGAGAAATGGGTTTATCATTTCGCGCAGGGTCTACTAACTTCGTGATCGGGGCTGCGTTCCTTCCTCTTCGCAACTTCCTTGCTAAGCTTTCCTTCGGGTAAGATATGTTATCGTTAGTCACGTATACTTGCTCAAACATCACACCAGTGGCTCTCCCGCCGAGGGAAGTGGCGAAGGCCGAGTCTTCTATGTCTTCGTTCTCGCTATGATCGCGTGTTCGATGTATCTCTCTGCAGCATGGAAGCCTACCGCGTCGCACAACTAAGCGGTGTCACAAGCTAAATCGGCCTTTTGGTTAGGTTACTTTGGAGTATCTCTGCTATCGCACAACGTTTCTTTCCTTGTTTACTGTATAGGTCATAGTGGTATTTGATCTAATGTATAAATGAGTTCAAAGGGTTTCGTCGTAGCCGACTTGGGGGACTTATTGAGATTCAAAAGTTACTCATTTTGGTTGGCAAGTTTAAACTCTACCCATGTGAGACGGACAAGACTTAGTCTATCCCTGCCCTAGAGTAGACGTGCGAAGAAGTGGGTCTCGATTCTGAGAGTATGGGGCTGGCCACCGACCCCGAACCGTTATCTTCGATACGCATGGCTATTGAGGATATTACTGCCGGGGGGCGTCGTTGGGATATATCAATGACAGATAAAGACTGTCTTGCGCAGCTAGAAGACTTGTGCAAGGCCATTTTGCTCGCCGTGGATCAAGTTCTGAATTGAGACAAACACTCCTGTTTCTCGTTTCGTATCTTTCAGCTTTGTTTTAGAATAATAGTTGAGTGCATTTAAAGATGAAGATCAGTAAAGCCAGCACCGTTATCTCTTCGTCCAGCTTTAGAAGTCTCGGTGGTGTTAGGGGCACGGTGGCGATAATCGGACGCCTCCCGGGGGACAGGCCGCGCAAAAACGACGCAGAGAGTATGAGGCAAGGTCTAACACACTTACTTGTATCAATTCATCGAGATGACATAATCGTATTTGTTTGCACATGGTGTTTCTCTATATATGAGACTGAATGCATAGGTCTTTGCTATCTACTCGGTCCGTTCGCCTGGTGCGGCAAGGAGGGTATAATAAGTCGGGAGCATGAGATTTTGACCCTTCCAAGGTACTCCCCTCTGTTATCACCCAAACTTCCAAACACAAACTTTGAACATGCACGCCTTTGAGCTCCTCGTCAAACTCAACGCACCCTTCGAGGGCGTCCAGTTTGACCAGCGCCCCGTTGTCTGGCGGTTGTTCGCTATGATCGTTGAGCAGGTAAGCGTCCCCTAGCCACGACTTTTGATGTAGGCTCACTGCCCGTTCGGCACTGCCGCCACATATAGGTGACCGACCCAGATGCGTCCCGGTGCGTCGCCAGAAGCTACGGAGAATGGGCCCACGTCAATTTTGGCGCTTTGCGTCTCGTGGTCGACCATTACGGTATTCGCTATGATGACTTGTCTCTCCTTGATCTCATGGTAAGCGGTACTTTCTCTCTTTCACTCAATCACGCTAACAATGCAACACGATAGACTGCATGGGAGCAAGTCGAGTTGATGCAATATGTGATCGACCATTTCGTGGATATGGTAGAAGTAGCAGAGCGCACGAAGCTAAGTATCACAAGCAAAAAGGTGCAAATACTGGTGCCACTGACGGTGCCTCAGATTGAGCGAGAAGTTGAGATGTATATGAGAGCAAATGAGGAGGGTAAGGAGTGGCAGATCAGTCCTGAGGCTATGGCGGCGGTCGACAAGGCGAAATGGAGGGCCAAGACTGCAAGATGGGGTGCGGTAGGCAAGTTAGTCAGAGTGGTGATGTCGAAAGCGTAGGCATATCTCGTGGTCTAGAGTTCTGATCGGGTTGTGTCTGAAATCTCGTCTATCTTTGACTCTTGTCTGTTTCTCTCTCATTTCTCTTTCATCCCATCTCTTTCTCGGACAGTTCTCTCTCATTTCTCTCTCATTTCTCTCTCATTTCTCTCTCATTTCTCTCTCATTTCTCTCTCATTTCTCTCTCATTTCATCACCTCTTTCTCTGACAATCCTCTCTTCGTCTTTCTCTGTGTGCTCCTGTCTCGGACATTTCACTCTATGATTTCAGTCGTCTTAGCTACTAGCCTCACTTACCTCGCCTACACGAACCCCCCAACGCAGCACGTTTCCTACAGAGTCCCGCCTATTATCTTGACTTTCTTCCCCGACTTGGTGAGTTCAACCTTATGATACACTGCACTGACTGGCTCCTAACCTTTTGAAATCTCAGGACTCAATTCATCGTGCTCTTCTAAACTAGAAAGCGTACAGATTTGTTGGACCTTATAATGGTAAGCTGTCCTCCAGATGATCAGGCAAACTCCTGACAAAATTACACATATTCACCAGACTGGGCTCGTAGGACCGAGAAACACCATGCTCGCTTCGTAGCAGAAATAAACCCCTCTCTCAAAGAAAAACAAGCCGAAAAAAATAAATGGTCCACCATACGACTGAAATTCTTGTACTTTCTGATTGGAACGATTGTATGGTTTCTCTTCTTTGAGCATTCTGAACATTCTGTGTGACTGCATCTCTAGAATCTTTTACTTGATCCCGGTCTTTCTGTGTTTGGACTACTTGTATTCTTTAGACTCTTTGACTTGGACATATAGGTCGTATGGGTTCTAGAATGTTTATCACATCCATTGCATCTACACCAAGGAGACATAGGCAACTGGTGATCGCACAAAACAAATAAAAGTGTTTTGAGTTTGGTTTTATCAGCATATTCCCTGTTACACAATCATTTACCAATGACTTAAGATATAAGAAATGGGCTAGATGCATCATATTTGAGCACCCTTTGTGCAAAGCAGAGTCGGGAGCCAGGAGCTGAGCCGCTTCAAGCACCCATATATATGCGCTAGTTCTCATGATTGTGTGACAGTTGAGCGTAAGTTCCGGTCTTCTACCTTCACATAGCGGCCTGAACCTGGAGATATACAGAAAACACAAGAAGAACTCCTAGATATTATCTTTCAGAGAGGGTCCTTTGCTCAATCTGTTGATAATGTCCTGGTTTAGCCCCAATGGAACGTCCGCATATTACTTTTCCCTGACCCATTGGGATTTAAAACCCAAAGATCCAAAAAATCAAATTCAGTAGCTTAAGCGTTCTGTCCAGTTCCGGACGATCTATGTAAGCAACAAGCGTCAGCTTTCCAACTCGATCGAATCATCTTGTATGCTTCCATGATCTCGACCAGAGCCGGGCTAAAGCGACACCTCCCAAATCTGTTAAATCGACAGAGAATGTCTCTTCACACATTTATAGTCTATGCTCCGGATTGTACAGATCCCGACGCTTTCGCGCGGCGAATGTCAGTGCGCGAGTCGCATTTGACCAAAGCGAGAGAGGATTTAAGTACATTTGTGGGTGGGTGCAAGGGCATTGTACCTCCTCGTTTGACATCCTAACCTTGCATGTGGCGATAGAGAGTGGAGGAGCAATGCTCGACCCGAATACGGACCTCGAAGCCGTCAAAGCAGGCGCACCCAAAAAGATGATCGGTTCCGTTCTTTTCATCAAGGGCAACACTCTCGAAGAGGTCACAGATAGGATCAAAAAGGATATTTATTATACTTCTCGAGTGGTAGGCTCTATTCTATCCTCGCACAACCATACTCTGACTATTCTGGCAGTGGGATCCAGAAAAACTTGTAATCTTACCATACATCCAAGCCATTCACGAAAGCCAAATAGACCGCACATAAAACCAAATGTACATCAAAAATGATCAATTTACCATATCCTACCCTACATGCACACGAATAATTGCAATCTAAGCCAGTTTTTTGTCATCCATCCCAGCACTGGGCGAACGCGAGCCAGAATTCGGGTTCAGCCACGAACTAGGCCGCGCAGGCGATCCTCCGCCGTATCCAGGACTCGAGCTCCCAGCATGGAAACTCTCGGGTCTCGGACGCTGAGGAGGTGGAGCTAGGCCAGGCGAAGGGAAGCTGTCCTGGCGTGCAGACAGAGGGGGGAGCGGGAAACTTTCCTGGCGAGCCGAGAGAGGGAAAGAGTCTTGTCGAGCTGACTGAGGGAATGTGTCCTGTCGGGCAGACATCGGAGGAGCAGGGCTCCGCGGGAACCCAGCTGGTGCTTGACCCGGAAGAGGAGACGAAGGGAAGCGATGCATCGAAGATGAAGCAGAAGATGGCGGTGGTGGAATGTTGAATGAGGACCCGGCGCGGCTCGGAGGTGGACGGAAGCTTGGTGTATTTGGGACAGAGCCGGGACCGAACATGGGTGTGCCGGGGTAGGACGGTGTAGACGGTGGGTCCAAGCGGCCAGAAATATTGACACGGCGAATGTCACCTCCAGCCCAGCGGCTCTTGCGCCCAGACTTGGCGACCTCGGCAATACCCTCGTCTTCTTCGCCAACTACGACCTTGGCAGCTTTGCCTCCAACCTTAACTGCCCATCCTGCACACACCCAAACTCCTCCCACGACTCCGATGATGCGCACTAAGAATTCGCGGAATGTAGTCGTCTTTTGGGAGACTTTGATTGAGAGGGCGTCGACGTCAAACTATTGTACAAGTTAGTCGGGTGACTGTCGAAATAGGGAATTGAGCTCACCTTGAAGAAAATGCCCGGAGTACCACGGCCATGCTCGAGGTTGCGTGTGTAATGGGTTACGCTGTACTGGTTGGTGTGGACTGGATCCTGTCCGGGTAGCGTGTACGTAGTCGGGACGACGTTGATAAAGTATTGGAACGCGGTAAAATCTATCGAAAGCCATGAGCTCTGATTTCAGCGAGCCGTTAGGACGTATTTTACTTACGTTCGTGAGTAACCTCAAATGAGTAGTCAAGGGGCTGGGAAATATCAGGGATATAAGGCCCAAAAGAGAACTCATGAATGACATGGGTGAGGTTCATCACTAGGAGGCGTTAGTCCCGGGCTGTTCGTGAGAAAGAAGCGTTCTGAGCTCACAGTTGTGATCGGTGTGCTCGTAGCTGGTGTAGCCATGCCCGAGGGTAGTAATGTGCAAGTTGGCTTGGTTCGGTCGCGATCAGCTCGTGTTAACTTTGGAGGCGGATGCAACTAACCGGTAACCTTCTTGACAACAACTGTTCCGTAGATTCGGCACGCAGAGGCGTCTGGGACGTGGTTATAGGTCGGGCGGAATGCAGGAGCTTGAGGCTTCTTGAACGAGCTGAAGAGGCCACGTTGGCTACGCTTGGAAGCAGAGACAACGTCCTGGGGTGAAGCCGAGGTCTTCATGTTTCTGCCAACGCCGTGAGCGCTTATAGGGGCAGAGCAGCACAGTGGGAACTTACTGGAGACTGTG
The DNA here is from genome assembly GCA_016906575.1 of Ceratobasidium sp. AG-Ba. Taxonomy (NCBI): domain Eukaryota; kingdom Fungi; phylum Basidiomycota; class Agaricomycetes; order Cantharellales; family Ceratobasidiaceae; genus Ceratobasidium; species Ceratobasidium sp. AG-Ba. The sequence continues at coordinate 1,329,067 of CP059612.1, read as the reverse complement.
AGCCTGTCCGACATCGAACAGAGTCTGCAGGAGAATTTAGCTATAGCCGTATAGAAATTATTTAATCACTTACGCCATCACGCCTAAACCCACCAGTGTCGTCCGTCAGGAAGAGGCGGTCTCCGGAAGAGTCACGCAGATCAATAGAGAGGTCTAGGAAGCGTCAGCGAGCGCACTAGAAGACTACCTAGAGACTTACAATGGCAGGGCATGTGAACAGTGAGATCTACGTTGACATACATGATCTGTGCGAGATCGGTGTCGACGTCAAACTCATATTCGCGCCAGCCCCAGAGGTAGTCGCCCAGGTCGTTGAGGATGAGGATAAACGAGACGATGACGACTGCACAGGGTCAGTCTTTGTTGCCTGTACCCTGGATGTGCACCTACCGAGGATGGTCATCATGCCTCCCCCTGTGGTGCGCGACTTGTACGTCGGACGAACTTTGGGAAACGCATCAAACTGGCGCACGCCCGTCGGCGGCTCCATCGTATCCATGACAGAGGACATTGTGGTCGAGAGTGAGTGCGAGGGACGGCGCCCTTGGTATAAGCAGCTGCCTACGTGGTCGACGTTCTATTGCCAGCAGTTATCACCGAGCTTCCCCCTCAAATGATCGCGTTGCCACGTGACACGTCGCCAAATCCCAAACGACGGCTGCTCGGCAAACAATCATGCTATTGCATCCAATGCTATACAAGTACATTCTGTGCTGCGTCTACCCGCCCCGAAATCCACGCTCCAAAAGCCGGGCTTTTCAGCCATCGCTCGTAAAACTCTTTTTGCTTTCCTGGTGAGCGAAACGGTAGCTGAGCCCCGTGCTTTTTGAGCGATGCGAAAAAGTCTTTGGTATTGAAAGGTTTGACTCGATAATCCGGCACAGATGTTCCAATGGATGATGTAGCCGGCGAGATTGGCTTGGAACGGAGCGCGGGAGAGGGGGTCCGGGATGAGCTAGGAGATGGCACATTCAACGATGGAGACGGCGAGGGGTTGTATGCTGACAGGGCAGGCGATGAACTGTCTGGAGGCTTGGGGAGCAGGCTGCTAAAGTATCGGTTGAGAGGAGCCAGGATCTGTTGGGACCGTTGGGCAAAGTGTTGTCTGGCGAGCTCGGTTACTTGAAATTCTATATTTCGATCAACCAACTGAAATATGGCTATGAATTAATATACTTTACGTTCTTTGGGCCCCGCCTTCACTGCTGCCTCAAGTTTCTTCAATAGTGCACTATCCTTTCCAATGTATCGATTATGCTTGGTGTGATAGCCAATACTAGGTCCAAAAGACTGCGAGGCCAACGCCCTAGAAACGAGAGGCATGAATGATCAAGCCACGCCATTCTCAAGAACAACAATGCATACGTTGCACTCTTGCCCTTTCCAGCACCATTCACTGGAGTCCCACTCGACCCGATGCTGAGTGTATGCGGCCAATGTTTGCACACATTTTCAAAGTACGGGTTCGTAACGCCGAGGATTAACCCGGGTCTCGGCGCGTTCTTGGACACGAGGAGGTTGAAATCCCGGTCGTGAATGTGGAAGTAGGGCCGAATGTCTCCAGCAAATGGAAGCTGGAGATCGATTGAGATGGGAACAAGCACATGACCGTTTGGAAGGTGTTCGCTTACGGGTCGAATCAAATCACGTAGCCACCATACAACCGCGCTTGATATTGCCGGGGAAGGTGCGAATACTAGTATCGGGTCGCATAGAACTAGGCATTCCCTTGGAATAAGTCAGAATTGTTGTCAGATAGATCAGGGGGGGATCTACCATAATGACCAGAGTTTGGGCAGGATATCGGCGAGCAGCTGTATAATGCTCTGCATGGGCAATGATGCAATGACCTGTACAGCGTGCATCAGTACCGTATACCAGCAAGATCTTTTGAATATGTGCTTACTACGCTGTCTTCAGATAATAATTTATATAAATGCTGCTGCTCCTCATCTGATCGAGGGAGCTCGGCCGTAATAACGGATCCGAGCAGCCCAAGTTCAAGTGTACATCCTGGAGTGGGATCAGGCCTTGAAGTAAGTATTAGATTCCAAACGCGCTCGGCGGGGGGTGGGGTTGGAACTTACCAACTACAAACATTGAGGCATCCAGATTGGAGCATTGCGTTTCCATGGGTGAAGAACATGGGTCCGAAGAGGTTGATTGCACGGTCGAAAATTCCAATATATGGGAGGTGGGTCAAGAAGACAATCGAACGCTATGTGAAGGTAAAGAACGATACGATGCGAACTGAAGGAGCGATTCACTTGCAAATATCCTCGTTTTGAGGTTGGATCTTTGCGTTGCATGAAGCATGCATAGCCATATATAACTCCGATATCGCGGACACTGTCCTTGGATACTATTGAGAGGGTCTGGGATAGCCTGATCTTGAATGAATGTGTTTGTGTGCCAGTGTCGAATAATGTAGTATCGGGAAACGAGGAAAATGCGCTGAGGAATGACCTGAGTAATTCGTTGGGAGCGGGGAGAGACTCTAACTGACATGTTCTCTCTATCGGGAGCGCTGAGTTTGATACTAGGATAGAGCTTTGCAACCACTGGGCCAATATCCAAATCGACTACAACAGAGATGTGTCAATTCATGCACACCCCAGAGGATAACATACTTGCAATCCACCACAGCAACGCTAACGACCCATCTTTGCAAAGCCTCAACTTTCTCTGGTTCGAGGTTCTCAGCCTCCTCTCTCGTAAAATCATATAGTTGAGGCTCTAAGCGAGAGCTCAACCGAGGCATAGTCCGAGACCTAGTCAAACGTGCAGACAAGGGAGGAGAACCAACAGAAAGAGGTGGGGTGGCTGAGGTAGGAGACATAACGGTCGGTGAACCAGGTGAAGGTGCCTTCCACATTGCCGCGCTGGGCGGAGGAAGGTCAATTGCTGGAGGCGGCGCTCGCCGAGTAGTCGAGCCGGAGTCATTCAGCAGTCTCGGTTGGCGAATCGGAGTTGATAGGCCAATGTCACCCGATACGTCTTCTTCCATGACGAACGGCGCGGTTTTTTCGGACAAGAACACCACAAGACTAGATGAGAAAAGCCGTCGCGGTCGACTGGAAAGGTAAGAACAGAGTATTATTGGGTTTCATTATGTCAGGGTATTTACGTCATGGGCAAGAAAACTAGAACAAATAAAAGTGGCAGCCTGGCTCCCATCTCCCAACCGTAGCCACGTTCACGCCGTATCGTCTGGTGGCTCATTTACACCAAGAAAATATTCAGTCCATAGGAATAATACCTATTAGTCCTTAAGTCCCTCAATTTCTTTGGTGCTTTTGGTCAGATACACATCGTAGGCGTCCGAAGTATGGGCTGTATGAAATGGGCTACTTAGATTCATTTGCATGGGAGGATTATACAGTACATACCAGCAGCATTTGCCCTCATCCGCGCAACGATTGTTCGATTATGCTTGATAGTCGCGAGCTGAGCTTTTTTAAGCGTACCTATGCGCAAGAATGAGTCGCACAACGTCACGAGCCAGACCGCACGGGCTTACCGGATAGGTGAATAACATGTGGAATGATGGGCGATCCACCCAAGCTACGCATTAGCGTGATTGCCCCCCAAGCGATTGTGTGATGGTCTCGGGCGACTCGGACGATGCATATCCTTGTCATAGGCGAGAAGTACTTTACTAGATACAAAATGAATTAAACCAAACACACTGCTAAAGATTTGGCGTACCGTTCAGCGATCCTCCCACAGCACCCCATCCGGCGTCGCCGAAATTCTCTACAACGCTCTCGCGGAGCGCATTGTATATTTGCTTGGAATTTAATGTGGTAGGAGCATCACAAGGAATGAATTCTACAAGAAGCCAACGGTTCTTTTCAACTTGAATATAGATGACTGGTGGGACAACATGGCTAGAAGTTTACCTTGAAGCGAACCATGTGGTAGTCGGAAACAACTCGCACTTCAGTATATCACGTGAAAAATGGTCGTAAACAAGTTAACTTGATTTACAACAGCGACCTTAATCTGAACATAAATACAGGGCTTAACCAGATGGAGTTTCGGTATGTTTTCGCCTTCGTTTTCGCTTGTGCCCCCCACTCCCATCTACTTTGTTTTCCGATATATCTTTCTCATCATCTGAAATGTCCCGAGTACGTTTCTGGGATCTGATGACCTGCGCCACAGGCTTTGGTCGTTGTTTAGTAGCGTTTGGTTGAAGAGGCTCGGGTTTCTTTTTCTTTTTCACGCTAAGCGGGTTTGGCCCTTTTGCAACCTTGCGTCGATGGACAGGCTCTGGAGAGACGACCGGAGCAGAAGTGGAGGCTATAGCTTTTGCTTCGGGTTCTCGAACACCAAGGGCTGCTACATCCGACTGATAGGGGCGTTAGTTTAAAGCCGTCAATGAATGCATATGCTAATACACTCACTTCGTTTTTGGCTTTGAGGGTAGCGTCGCTGACTGGTTCTAGAACCATTACCGAGCGGTTAATGTGCACCATGGGAACAGCAGGTATTTTTCGTAACTTGTTCCTCAGATCGGTCGATTGAGAGGCGACAACATATCTGTGTTTATTCGTCTCGCCTATGTGACAGTGAGATTCAACATGAAATGACGATGAAAGAAGACATACCTACTACAGCTTCTACACATGGCTCATTTTCGACTGCCTCGCGATGGTTACACCGTCTTCGTTCAAAACCTTTAGCCATATCGACAACCGGCTGTGCGGAGGGACCAAGTTTATACAATTCGACCATACTGCACTGGGTAATCACTATCTGACATAGTTCAGATTAAGCAGGGCACTGAATACGAATAGACTTACTCAGCTTGCATTCTCCCTGCAGAACAGTGCAAAGCTGTTTTAGAGGGTCGATTTTGTGCTGGAAGACTTCAAGACAAAATGTCGAGTCGACCAATACTTGGTAAGGTTGTCGGAACCCAAACGACATATGATAGAGTGCCATGAGCTTCTTGTATGCTTTTGTGCGCTTTTGCCTCATGATGGATGGCTGCGAAGTGAAAGTTTGGGTCAAGTTTCGTCATAGTCACGTGGGCACGGCCTTTGCCGCAAACAAAGGCCACCAATCCAGAGTCGCGCTACGACTAACGCGAGTCGTTTCTCCTCGTGCTTGCTCCCATATCTATTGACTCGTGTTACGTGCGAGCTGCTGAGATATACGAAGACAAACTGTGAATCTGAGCCGACCTCTGCTTGAATTAACGTCCTGAAATGAGGAGCTCGTCCGAGGACAGCGGGAGTGAAGTATCTGACGACGAGTACGAAGTCGGTAGGTATTATTGAGATATTTCCATAAAGTAATAGCTGTGAAACTTCACAGAATACCTTCTTGGCGCTAGGTGGGACGGCAAGACCTGGGTGTGTGCCTTTATTATCCGGTGCAGACGGTCCACTAATTATTTCTGTAGCAATATGAAGTTCATGTAGGTTGATCAGGGTGATAGCATATTGATATTGATATGGCTCATTTTGATAGTGGTATGGATACCCCAGCGATGCCGACACGTAAGTCTCTTCATATCATTGTTTCTCAAATCTAATTCCTCGTTAGATGGGAGCCGGAAAAAAACCTGACAGACTACGGCTCAGCCGGCTTGGTAGACCGGTTTTGGAAGGAATGGCCAGGCAAACGCGTAGGTTCGCCTTGTGTATTTTATTCGTTACGCTGAACGGCGAATTTATTTTAGAACTCACGCCCGATTGTTGGCACTGAATTCCGGGCAGGCGTCGACCGGATCAGTAAGTTCCCGTGAACCGTAGCGAGTATTCTTGCTCAAAGTTATTCAGTTGATGAAAGGAGGCAATTCCTGGCTAGCCGTCCAAGAAACAAGCCGGTAAAGGGAGTTGATCGTCCAAAGAAGGCATCTCATAAACTCGTTCTTCTTGGTGACTTAGAGGCAAGTAATGGTCACTCTGATCAACTTCTTATTATAGATAGAACTAATTAACTATTAGTCTGATGATGATATCAATCACTCTTCAGCTGACGAGGAAGACGATGAAGACATCCTGCGGACATCCTCATCCGAGGATGTTCCACTAACCAAGTCCACACGCACCAAGTCTTCCCAAGCAGGTACGAGTACTGGGGCCGGTACAAAATCTCGCTCGAGAGCCAATGGTAATGCTGGGAAGCAACCTGCTGCTACCCAAAAGCCTGTCGTTACCCAAAAGCCATCTGCCCGAAAACCTCCTGTCTCACGTCCATCAGTATCTCACCCAGTTGCACCGACACCCAATGTGCCCGCAAAAAAACATACCTATTCTGTGCCCACGGTTAAAACCACGAAGATATCGAAGGATCCTGTCGTTCAATCAAGACGGGGGAGAAAACCTATGGTTCGAGAAGACATGCCAGCTGGCTCTATCTCAAAAGATTTCGGTGGAATTGGGACAAAAGGGAAGCAAGTGGAGCGGGCTGGAGAGGTGATGGCACTCGGTCGTCAAGGGAGTGGTTCTGCAGGTCCTGGCCCGCCCCCTATTCCATATGCGGGGATATCGATGAGAAAGGCGGGGCAGCCTTCTGTGAATCACGCTCCAAGCACCTCGGCCGGCCCAGGAGGGAATAGGATAGGTAGCGGATCACCTGTTGCTTCCCCCTTGGGCATGTCGCCCACCGGGCTACAACAACAGTGGGTCTATATTGGTTGCATATTAGTCGGTACTGACTTAAGATCCTAGTCAGGAACTTCCCGAGCTTGCGGCTATAGAACGGTCAATAGACAATTTAGTAAGTGGTATAGAGGCGACAATCCAGTCCGATGCACCTAGTCCACCCAATAGCTTGTTCGAGTATGTGTTTGTTATTTTTACTCATGTCTACGATCTATTAATCGTGCACAAATAGTGATCTAGGTGATGAGCATGAGGCGCAAGAGGTACATATGCTGCCAGACGTCTCACACGAACCCAGCATCCCAGAAATGCATATGGACGTAGATCAAATAGATTTAAGCAACCTCGATATGGATCCTCCTCCTCAGGCCCCGTTCCTGCAGCTTGACCCACTGCCTGATCAGCAACCAGCCAGTAACGCCGCTATGGTTCGTCCCCATTTGGACCACGTTATCCCATCCCCACTGGTACAAGACTACGCACTGGGGTCGCCATCATTGTGAGTCGGTTTCAACTCTTTGATGCATCATTAATGGGTCTCATCCTGCACCTAGCCACATCCCGCCTTTGCAGCCGGGTCAATGGCACTGGACAGGCGATCTCTTTGTGACAAGCCAAGAGTCAGCCGAGCCTGTGAGTCAGCACGGAGAAGAGAACAACAAGCCTCCTTTGAAGGCTATCCATCATAGAGTTGGCGAGGTCATCATCCGAGATCTAGCAATACCAAGCGAAACCGAGACCAAGATATTTACAAATACCCTTGCGACATACATCAAAGGGAGTATCACCATGCAGAATACTTCCGATCTGCATATGCTCTACTCTGAATTTGGTGCTGGAGTATTCGAACCGACTCAGGCAGGATGGATGATACGCTCCGACGCAGATAAGGGTGTTGATTTGGATCTCTGGCGAGGGCTGTTGCGTAAGATGGAGAGTACGTTCCAGGTGCGTTTAGGTGCCTCGATTTATATAATAAACTCAATCCGGAGTATCCCAGGGTACGATCGTCAAAATTTATACAGCCAATGGCGTCCAAATGGGCCGTCATCTTCTCCTGATCCCATGCCCGCTTGTACGCAAGTTTCGGCGGCTCCCGACATTCACCCCGATAGCAGAACATTTCAAGTCGCGAGTCGAGGGCTTTGCGGCCATATTGTGCAAACGGTTACTGAAGGCAGATGAACCAGACCCACGCCCGCTCCTGGCTCACAAGCTTCCCGAACATTGGCAACAAATTCCTCCAGGGCTCTATCCTCAGCTACGCAGCGTCAAATGTCTTATTTTCCCTGGCCCAGAATCTGATTCGGAAGCTGGTCAATTGCGCACCGAACTGGCCAAGTGTAAAGCTGTAGTTCTTGACGGCTTTGATACAAAAAGTGAAGCTGAAGCTATATTTGTCCACCGGGCGTGGGTCTGGCAGCTATCTGGACTACTGGGGCTTACTCACCGTCGCAAACGGATGTTCAGACGGTTCTATGTGTATGGCTCTGGTGGGCTTTGGAGCGCTGCCGAGTGGGATGTTCGAGAAATTTGGTTGATTGGTGAGCACGTTTATTCGGATTTAGGTTCAACTTGGTTAATATCCAGAGTTATATAGGTGGAATGATTACATTCACGCCCGCTGCGCTACTCGAAGACCCGTGGGTCGTGAAGAAGGTACTCAATACCATCCAAGATAACCCGACATGGCATGTTTATATTGAGCCTCAAGCGATCGGGATGGCTACCCTTTGTAAACCCGACGATGAGTGAGTGCTTTGGCCGTCGTTTCAGACTCCAGTTGTGATGTTTGATGTACCAGAGTGTCTTTTGTCCTGGAGCGGATCCTGGAGGAAATAGCGCTTTCCGACGACTTTGCGCCATGCGCTCTAGCCCTGACGTCTCCTCCTCGTCGGGGATTCGTTGAGGAGCTTGAGTGGATAGATATGCAGTACGCTCGCACTGGTAGAACAGCTACGGATTTGCGGAAAATGTGCGAGGAAGAAGTCGTGGAGGCCTACAAGAAAGAAATATCAGAGCTGGCAAGGAATAAGGAAAAAGAGGAAAAGGTCAAGGATAAACAGAAAGGGCCCGAAGCACGTGGGGAAACTTGGGGTGATGGAGCGGGATGGGGGCAGTCGAACGGGGGCGCTGAGAATAGCAGCGGGGGGTGGGGCGGTACTAGTGACAACCAAAGCTCGGGCTGGGGGGAAGATAGTGGGGGATGGGGCGATAGTACGGCAAACGGTGGCACCAACGCGGCTACCAACGGATGGGGCAGTCCGCTCCGAGATGCAACTGGGAGGGGTTCACCTCTACTGCCTCACGCCGACGTAGTCAACCCATCCGATGTGGCGAGCGAGAAACGAGTCCATGAGTTGAGCGATGGGGTAATCGAGGGCCTCAAGACGATGCAGACTCAACCTTGCTTCATGCGCGAGATTCGGCGGTTTATCGTGATCGATTCCAAAGCAAGGGCAAAGGAAAAAGAGTCAAAGTTTAGTAAGATTGAAGTATGTCCACCTATTTTGTCAACCCGTCCTATATTACTCACTGGCTGGTCTGTAGGTTGAAGTAATCACAGTCGAACAATTCGCCGCCGAGTATGCGGGGATCAAGTAGAGCTTGTGTGCTTGCGTTCAAGAACCTAAATGTGTATATGTATCATTTAATCAATATTTAAATTATACATTTATACATTCCAGCGTTAACTGGATAGCGAGTATGGATGAATAAGCATGATCTTATCTTATCACCTGGATGCTTGTGTCTGTTACTGACCTCCACCATCATCGGTGTTGGCTGCGGAAGCCACCGTAGTTTGACCACCAACAATTCAATTCTGATCTTGAGATTAAACCATGCCTCCGTTCTACGTCCTTCCCGTAGCTAAAGGGATCAAAGACCGAGCCGAAGCACTAGTAACAGCAGGTTAGTATCAAGTGTCTGCAGGCAGAGTGTATGAATTAACGAGCCATGTAGGAGACAAGCTTTACTTAGGCACGAATAATGGTACTCTATACGTGTATGATGTTGAACGAACTGAAGGCAAGTGTAGCGACTGCCGCTCATTATATATGGTGTCGTTTATCTAATTACTAGGTGGTATTCAGGCAGCGATGAACCCAAGTTAACATTGAAAGAAACTAAGAAAGGCTTTATGAAGAGACAGATAGACCAACTTGGTATTCTCAAAGATACAAACTCGCTGGTGGTTCTATCTGGTTAGTTTTCCATCGTCAACCTGAAGCGGTACCTCATGTTTCCTTCTTCCAGATGGCGTCATAACGATTTTCCCCCTCTCCTCTCTTTCTCCACCAACCGTTCTCACACAAACACGCAACGCGTCCGTCTTTGCTATCGATACTTCTGTTCAATACGAACTTTCAGATGGGTCTCTTGCTACGCCTACACAATCCGAGTCCAAGGGGATCGCAACAGTAGTAACCGTGCTAGCTGTTGGATGCAAGCGCAAGGTGGTGATATTCCGCTGGCACGACGGCGAACCGCAGCAAGTCAAGGTAGGGTTTAGGTTGAACTTTAATGCGTGTCTTATAGTAGGTTTAATGCGCACGCCGTAGGAGCTCCCTCTAGATCATACACCCCGCGCAATTTCGTTCCCAACCCCTCATTCGATAACAATGGCATACCCACCGCCTGACAACGCAGTGCTCTCACTCGCTAACATGGCGCTGACGGAATTTGTGCTGCCAGCCACAAATACTGTCACTCAAAATGCAGGAATGAGCATGGGTATGGGCATGGGCATGGGTGCTTTATCGGGTTTGGGTGGATATATGGGTTTGGGATCGAAAGCCAAACATACTGCCTTAAAAATTGAGGATGGAGAGGTTTTGATCCCTAAAGAATGTAAGCTGATTCTAGTTCTACGATTGGGGCCTTATATTGGCGCATATTGCAGCGACAGGACTGTTCTTTGGTGCGGATGGCAAAACTACGAGGCAGTTGGGTGTGGACTGGCCAGCCCCTCCAGAGGAAACTGGTAAGAATCCCCCACCATTTAGATATAACCAAATTAACGAGAAATGATAGTATACACCAAACCATACATCATATCTTCATTCCCGCCAAATTCTCTTCCAGCCTCAGGATTAGACCACTCAGCGAGCGCTACTTCACTTGCTACTCTCACGCAAACAGCAACTATTCCTAACTCGGCACTTCAAATCCGCTCCTCCATATCACTCCAACCTGTCCAAACAATCCGCTTTCCCTTCATCGAGGATTCTACCCCGCCTGCGCCGGCGAAACCTGGAGCTGGTTCCAAGCAAGCCGCACTACCTCCACCTCACACCCTTCGCCTTTTAACGATAACACCGGGCTCCGGACCAAGCGCACCGACATATTTACTCAGTACGCCCACAGACCGAGCAGCCCTCGCATCTGAGGGGAGCACTCTCTGGGCACTTTTGCTCCGTCCGTGGGCAACTCAGGTTGATGAACTAGTACATGCGGGCAAATACGCTGACGCACTGGCATTGTTGAAGGTTGTACCCACACCACTACAGCCAGACCCGACCCGGCATGTGCAAGGGCTACGAGCGGTGCAGCTGTTCAAGGAGGGTGTGTTCGAAAAGGCAGTAGAGATGTTCTTGGAACTTGATACAAACCCGGCGAAGGTGATCGCCCTGTATCCTGAAACTATTGCTGGTCGGCTGGCTACACCAAAGGAGAAGTGGATTGGACTCTTTGGGGGAGATCCGCCACCGAAAATGGAAGAGCCAATAGCTGAAGTAGACGAGAAATCCGTGGCAGTTGTGGAAGGCACGAGCGAAGAGGATGCGCAAAGGTTGGCTGCGACTGTGGGGGTGACGCCAGCATCACCCCCATCCGAGCCAGTGCAAAGTCCACCCACGTCGATTAGCGGTGGAATAACTGGGAAGCTCAAGGCTGGGCTAGGTGCCATGAAAATCGGAGATGCCGACGCTGACTCTACCAGGGAAGCCGCTGCTCCGAAGGGCAAGAAGGGTGTTGGTAAGTAGTTTGACTGATTTAATCAATCCCGCGTATTAATTTGATTCTAGACGAGTTTACTCTTTCTATTAGAGCACTTGATATGCTGCTTGCAGACCGCCGTGCTAAGATTCCCGCCGCACTCCAGCCCTTTGGTATTACGGCTGCCCAGTCTGCTGACTTCCCAGCTCTTTCAGCCGCATCAATTGACGAGCTGATGGCACTTCCCAGTGCCCCTCTCGGTACACTCACACCCGATCAGCTTGTCCGAGCCGCGCAACTTGTGGATACTGCGCTATTCCGCCTGTACTTGATTTCCCGGCCGTCATACATTGGAGTACTATGTCGTGTAGACAATTGGTGCGAGGTAACGGAAGTGGAAGAAGCGTTGAAAGGGAGGAAGGTGCGTCTACAGCTGGAGGTAGATACACAACGCGCTAATAGGTACTCAGAAATTCACAGAGCTTATTGACCTTTACAAAGGCAAAAAGATGCATGCCAAGGCATTAAACTTGCTGCACGAGTATGTTTATCTTAGTTCTTGCATGTTCTTCAGCTTACGGATTAGCAGATTAAGCCAATCTGAGGATGACCCTCTAGACAAATACGAGCCTACTATTCGGTATCTGCAAAAGTTAGGACCAGAGTACCAAGAGCTCGTGTTCCAGTCTGCGCGCTGGATATTTGAAGCTAAGCCCGACATGGCATTCGATGTGAGATTTAAGGACTCTCAGTATTAGTGTTCCCTTAATAACACATTGACAGATATTCACAACCGAAGAAGTCGAGCTTCCTCGCGCAGCAGTTGCAGATTACCTCGAGGGAATTGATCCCATGCTCGGCATTAGATTCATTGAATATCTGTTTGGTGAACGACAAGAAGAATCCCTGGCCTTCGGGGACCGTCTTGGAGAACTTTACTTACGCTCAGCAGTGCAATTTAGGAAAGCCAAGGAAAGCAGTAAGCCCAAACAAAAACGAGTATACGGCATATTGGCTCATTGACAAAACAGAAGAATACGAACAACTTTATTCAAAGCTCATTGCTTTCGTCAATACTTCCAAGTTTTATCACCCAGATCGGCTATATGCACTCCTACCTCCCGAAGGTGCATCCTTTCTACTCTCGCAAGGACAAGGATTTGACCGGATTCCACAGAACTATACGAGGCCCGGGCGATCCTGCTTGGGAAGCTGGGTAACCATCAGGGTGCCCTCGAGATCTATGTTAAGAAAATGCAAGACTATACAGAGGCAGAAGAGTGCGTCACACTAAGAGTTCGGGTCTTCACCAGTTTTCTAGAATTTCCGCAGATACTGCAAGCGCGTCTACCAAACCGAACCAGACCCCCACGGCGTGTTCCTCACTCTACTCAAGATATTCCTTCAGCCTACGTCTTCAACCACGCCCTCCTTGCTCCGACCTGCTCTTGACTTGATATCAAGACAAAGTCCGCGCATCGACCCGGTCGAGACGCTCAAGTTACTTCCACCTTTGGTGAAAGCATCTGATTTACGCACATTCTTGACCGAATCTTTGCGCACACCCAAGGTTGACACAAGAATTGAAAGGGAGCTTTGGTTGGCCAGGAGCCAACAGGCCGACCGACGGGTGGCAGCGCTTCACACGAGAAGGGTGAGGGTCACAGATAGCCGAATGTATGTCGTTTATATTACAAGTGATTGTAAGTTTACTTACAAAACTACACAGATGTCCTCAGTGTAATAAACGACTTGGCAACAGCGTTGTTGCTGTCCACATGCCACGGTAAGTGCTACTTTGACGACCAAAAGGGATACACTGAACTTCTGGACAGTGGCGAAGTCACTCATTATCAGTGCCGGGAGGCGTTTTCAAAGCGACTAAACGACCCCCAGAGGCGCGGCTTGTAACTGGGTTTGGCGTCCTGGAATATACCTCGTCTATTTCCCGTTTTTTGTGACCTCCTTAACCTAATCGAGAGCATATATCATACACAGTTAACAGCAGTGCATTCAAGCTCACAGCGTGCTTTGAATAGTACAGCTTTCGTACAACATGGACCACCAAACTACGGTACACCACCTAACAATAAACACACATATTACAATACCTTAGTGATTACTCCTAAACCCTGTGACGAGTTTCAATATGTAAGTACCAACTCGAACTGTAAAAAGGTCCGACCAACTTTAGTCTTTCCCTCACGGAACAACAACTTCATGCCCTCTTTGATATACTCTGGAGTAGAAATGAACTCGAATTCAACTGTGGCACGATCCCCTGTTCGAAGTACGCCCTGTGCGTTATCAGTGATCCCAACTATTCGAACTGTTTGCCGGATAGCCTGCGTAGACGTGCTTAGTTGATGTTTCCTGTGTATGCGCGCACTTACACCACAATGGAGCATAGCCTGGGGAATAAATATTAAATCAAACATGCATATATGAGACTTGCGGGTATAGCTAACCTGATATCCTATTTGCATTGTGGTATTGTGATACAAAATCAGAACTTGACCGAGGAACCGACGAGCGGCTTCAGGGGACCTAAGAGCCGATTCTTCCAGGTAAAGGAACGGCTACTCACCATGTGGAGGGTGATCAGTTCTGGCTACAAGTACCATACCTAGTCATAGAGTAAGCGCGCTTATTCCACTAGGATGCCCATGCATCAATCCACATACCCTTTCGTACGTTTGCCCGCCGTACCCGCTTGAGTGCTACAGATACAGTCTGGCCCGCATCAGCGCTCTCAACATTTGCTCGCTTTCGCTGAATGCTCTTTATGTTGCTCGTGAGCCACTGCCCATTCCCATCTGGTCCAAGCAGAACAGCGTCACCCGTGTTGATGGCACCAGCGTTGATGAGCCCATTCACGACTACACCAACGTAGGGAACAGACCACACGTCTGTAATCGAGTACTATTGACTGGCTGAGTGAGACAGAAACACAGGTTAGTGGCTAGGGCAAACCTCGAGAGGAGACTCAGTAGTGAACTTGTGCTCGTCACCCTCGCTGGATGGGACAAGGTTTAGGAATAATCGAAGCTGGAGAAAACGTTAGTAGAAGATATATAATCTCAATATAATACGTACGTGATCCAACCCATCGCCAGTGACATTAGATACCAGGAATATTGGACATAATCTAACGAGAATGAGCAACTACATATCGTCTACTGAGTGTGCCAGACGTACCGTTCGGTGGTAAACACTCGTGACAACTCAACAACCTGCTCCATAGACTTGACAAACACGGGGGTCTTGCTATACCACCACGCATATATGTCATCTATGAACTACATCATCACAACATTAAGGCTCACCGACACCCAGGGCTCTTGAGAATCTTGACAACTTGCTTGATCGTATCTTGCAACACATTGGCTGGGGTCATATCGATCTACATAGTTGGGACGGCATGAATAACTGGTCTGAGGAGATTGAGTACATCCCACCTTGGTGATGGTGACTATAACAGGGACACTGAGAGCCAATGCAATAGCAAGATGTTCTTTAGACATGCCAATGAGGCCGGCATTGGCTCCAACCATGAGCATCACACAGTCAGGAGAGTGAGATGTCATCCCGTAAAGGGTGGTTTTCAGGTATCGCTCGTGGCCGGCCAGGTCTAAAAGCGGGTGATCATAAATGCCTAGTATTGATAAATAGTATACAGCACAACTCACCGATGAACGACACAATCTTAGCGCTGCGCTCGCTGATTTGATCCCACGTCATTTTCTCTCTTCGAGCGGCTGCAGAAGCAAAAGCGGTCTTGTCCACTCCCGACTGAGCCTCAGTAGTGTTCAGCTGGAAGTTTGCTAATATTGGTTTTCCATCGGCGCTGAATCCTAGAATCTAAAATAGGCATCCGTGAATCGATCATCCACGCAGTACTACCAGCTCTACTTACTTCCATACCAACGCTGCTTGTTCGGCCAGTCTCAATCTCATGCTTGTGGCGAAACAAAGCCACACGGGCTCTCCCTCGGCCATCATCGAGTCCACCCCGAGTCAATACACCCAATGTAGTGGACTTCCCGGAGTCGACATTACCGACAACGGCACATCGGACCTCGAGCGTCCGCTCGACGGAAGGAGGCGGGAGCCGAACAAGGAGGGAAGCGCGTGGTGATGTTGACTCGTCCTTGTGTAATAACATGACCTATAGATCGGCTGGTTAGATGGAAGTAAGACCCATTAACGGTTGTGCGTACTTTGGCTCCAACGCTATCTGCAGCCGTCTCCAGAGCTTTAGTGGCTTTCTCCAAGTCTGGGCCAGTGATAGGAGCACCTCGGGCTTGCGTATTTGCCGGCAAGACATCTGCGCCTGCTTCGAAGAGCTGGTGTAATGGGGGATGTGTCCCTAATCGAACAACGATTTCTCCACGATTCCGTAAGAGCAGCAGCGCGATATAGTCGGTTGCCTTCTGGGCTGACTCGGGGTCTACTAATATACTCTACCAATATGCTATATCAGCATAACGATCGTCACTAGTTGTAGGGAAGAAGCCAAACCTGCAGCACGTCTTGAGTGTCATCTTCGTCGGCTTTTGATCCATCGTCGGTAGTGTCAGTGGTGGGGCTAGCGCCTTCTTTCGCCTTTGCTGCTTGCGCTCCCTTCTCCTTGTGCTTCTCCTTGTCTAGAACGGCGCGCGCCTCGGCACGTTGCCTCGCTAGCTCCCGATCGTGTATCTGCTCGATCTCGCTTTGAAACCCGCGCAATGTAGTAGTCATATCTGAGAGTAAGGTAGGTTGAATCAGAACCGGTTTTGCCTTTTATATACAACAATCGGGCCGAGTCACTTACTGTGGAGGAGTCAGAGCCTCGATGCAGTGCTGAAGCCCGAGGTTTAGTGGTTATTTGGATCCGAAAAGACTCAGCCCTTATGGTCAGAGGCAGCTCAATGTTTCAGTTGCAAATGATATGTAACGCTATATGCAGGTCAATAGCCGAATACACTATGATGATTGTGGCTGCAAGGGAATGGTCGAAAGAAGCGCCAGAGATGTTGTTTGTTTGGCGCGACTAATATCAAAGCGCACTTGAGCTGTCAACCACCCTGGTTGACCCCTATGCCTCCCTCCCGCAAAAAAACAAAGTACTCAAAAAGCTATGCTACTCTTATCGACAATGACAAAAAACTATCATATTTTCGGTCGCGTCTGAAAACTGTCGTCAAATCTGCCTCAGGTAAAGCCGCCACGCAGCCACACTTGCAACCTCGGTCTCTAACGGCATTGATGCGAAAGTGAACGGAAAAGAAATTCGATCAGGACAATGGTACGCTCCGCGTGTTATGCCGAAAACTGAGTACTTAATACAAATACTTAGTGTTGTCATTGATATAATCGAAGACGACTCGGGTTCCTCAACGACTGATGATGTCTGTATCGCACAAGTTCAAGAGCTGAGGACCGACGACTCAAAAGATACCGAGGTAACAACAAAGTGTTTCTCAAATGTTTCTCGCTCCTCGGTCACTAAGAGGCAAGTTAGGTTTATGTTCTAGTCCGTTGGTTTTACACAGGTCCCAGCAAGTATTCTCCGCCCACTTCAATGACCAAGCTCTGATTTCAACTAGTGCTTCAACGTCTCTCCAAAAGCTCGCCTTGTGTCGAAAATCTGTATGGTTTCTTTATATACGGTTTCTTTATAATTGGGCTTTTTGAGCACTCACGACCCCCCATCTGTTAGATCAAACCGCAGCTTTAGCCCGCGGGAACTCATACTTTCCGATCATGAGCAAGTTTTCTCGCTATCGCAACTCCTAGACAAGGTCACTGTTCGCATTTTTAGTGAAAACGTCCCAGACCAGCCAGCTATCAGTGCAACAGAGTGGTGGTATCGGTGAGCTTGATATATCCGATCGGCGACTCTCACCGTGGCTACTGACATGAGAAATACAAACAGGTGTTTTTGGCCAACGAAACAGAAAACTCTTCTGACTGCCGGACATACCAAAGTAGGCTGTTTCTGATTTATGGGGACAGGCTTGGTTTACACCTCTATATTAGCTCCCAGGCCTTCGATGCGCGATGGGGCGAGCCTGCAACAAGAAAGGTTACGCGCCACATCAGGACATCCAGCACTTTTGTCCCCGTAACACATGCCGCCGCTGGTACCATCGAGAATGTCTCTCAAAACATACGCTTGAACTAAATTCCGAAGATCCTCCTGCATCACCTCTTGTTCGCATCCTCCACGGTACTCCAGGTTTTGAAATGCTCGACCTTGGAGAGGATGGGGCTGATACAAAATTTTTCGAGCGAGTCAAGATCAGCGAGCAATTCATAGGGGGTATCGTGGCTTGCGCGCAACACAGTGTCATGAGAGGGAAGAAGTACGGGGTCGTCGGGAACTTCAATGCGGTCAAACGCGCAAGGGAGCTGCTCATCGAAGCCCGGCAACAAGACCTTTGGCCTTCGGATGCTGAGATCAAAGAATTCGCCAAGTGGGAGCGCCCCGAAGAAATTCATTACAAGTGCAAGGATTGTGGAGGAGCTATCTAATGTTATCTTTGTCTACTACCATTTAGTCGTGTTGTTATACCTCGTTCTCCTGGTTTCCTGCTCTTAAAAGCGATATGCTTTTTATTCTCTGCTTTGTATCTGCACTTTGTCATCATCTCGCTTTCCACTTGTTCGTGTCACTACTATTCTACATGCAATTTTGCGGCTCAAATCCTTTGTATATGAAACATGCAACATATATGCGCTCGGCTATGAACTTTGTAAACATCTCACACATATTCGGAAGAATTCTCGAACTCCAACTGCCAAAGTGATCGAACTCTGAATTGATTGACATCGGCATGATCCTTGTTCGTTGGCGCAGTACTGTGGGGTTGGTCCGCTCAGAAGATGTGCTGTCATGACTAGCGGACCTCCGGCGGCCATTGGTGCTGGCTGAGTAGGCAACTAGGTGCTGGAGGCGCTGATAGGGTGAGTATGGGGGTATTGGTGGTGCCGAAGCCAAAAGACATGTTCCTAGCACCCGTGGTGGTTCAGGCGCTCCGGTACTCCCAATGCGCCAAGGATCAAATTAAGTTCATCCTCAACTTTCGGTCACGCATACATAGCCTAGCGCAGAGGACTTATTCGAAGAGGGTTTCAAAAAGGCGCTCGTTTAGCGAGAAGCGTTATCTCAAGGCTCGCATTGCTGGGGCTAAGGCCAAATATTGAATGCAATTGGCGTCGAGCTAGACCTAGACCACTTGCAATGTAGATGGGATAGTTGAATACCAGAGCATTGGAACTTGCAGAAGCATAAGAGTCCTGTTTTAAGGTAAACAGAAGGAAGGACACCCATTAGATACGGAACAGCGATCATGTCCAGGAATGGTTCGTCAGGGCTCCGGGGCGCTCTTTAGTGTCTGAATGGGCCACTCTAAGATTGCTGGCTGCGGCCGACCCGGCCATACTTGCACTTGAAGGTAACGGACAGGACCAAAATGGCCTGCATCACGTGCTGTCCTGTCGGGCTCAACATGCGCACGCACCAGTTAACCCAGTCATGTATGCTTCTTACCTTCTTATTCGATTCACAAGTCACGCAAAAACTAATATACAACACAACAAAGTTGTACTTTATCTTAATACACAGACAAAAAAAACCCCATGATTTGGGCTCAAGGTTCGTCGATAACAAACAATGACGAGAGACATGAATACGTTGGAATGGTAATGTGAGGTTGGATGGATAGGGGAAACATGATATATAATTGTCAGAGAGAAAGAAGAAATATTTATTTATCTTCGCACAAACGCATCTGCGGGAATGGTATGCTACATTGAATGTTAGCATTGTCTGTGGGACAGAGGGCAGGTAGAACTGACCTTAAGTTCCTCGAAATTGGCCAGAGCCTTATTCAAATCCCATCCGTTGCCCTCCATACACATCTTTGAGAATTCGGCGTTAAGTCCAGTTCGATTTGCGCACTCGACCAGCAACGCGCGCTGAGGCTCGGACTAGACCACCAGTCAGCATCAGATCTTTCCACTTGACCAAAGGAAAGTGCGTACCAAAGTCGCCAAAACAGGATCCATCACCGGCTCGGCCGGTGTTCCCATCGACACACTCTGCATCCCGTCCAACTTGTTCCCGTTTCCGTTTGCGTTCACGTTTTGGACAACAATTGGACCAGGTACCCACGCCTCGTTGGCGCTATATCCGCGCACTGTCAGTTGGTCAGATAGGATCGTGACCATCCAGCCTGCAGCGTGAGCTGGTGAATCCGGCGGAGCAGGCGCAAGAATGAACACTCGGTCAAACGATCGAAGTCCGCCACTCGGTTCTATAGAGCCAGTCAACCCGGGCATCAACTACGGAAAACAGAACAGACAAACCTTCGGCAAACTCTCCATGCACGTTCACAAATAACACAATCCCCGCATCGCCTTCTCCGGGTAGCACACCCATGCATGTAAACGCATCAACAACAAACTTTCCGGCAGCTGGAGATCCAACTGGGGTACCGTTCGTCTCGGTGACAGCTCCACCCGTACCCGTCACGTCGTGTTTAGTCTTGGGCATATCTTCGAGTGCTTTGACTACTTCGACATTGGTGCTTCGAAGAAAAGTCGTCGTCTTGTCGAGCTTGGCGACCCGCATGAGGTTGCGTGAACCCACGTCCATCCAGGGCTTCCACTGGAGCTCCTTTTGTCGTGGAAGATGGCCGTGATATCCCCTTATGCGTGCTCGGGGTGGAATAGAGGTATTCAGCGAGAGCGAAAAAGTAGCGCTCGGGCTGTAAACAGGCATAAGCTGTGAACGTGTCGAATCGAATAGGGTAAAGTATCTACAAGTAAGTTGTCATGACGCAAGAAAATATGGACAAAATAAACCCGGTCATACTTGGTCAAAAATTCGACAGTTGTGGCTTCGATACCAGGTCCCATAAATCCGGCTTTCATGTCTACCAAGAACGAAGTCGCAATTGGCCATTCCGGGTTCTTTCCGGTCGCAGCAGCACGTTCGGTGATCTCTGGCAGTGTCACATCAAATCCGATTTTGATAATCGACTCTTGGTCGAGCATCTCGAGGTTTGGGAACCGGCGGACGATTTCACTGAGAAATCATGTATACAATGAATAACACGGGCAGAGAATTGACGATTGACTCGAATTAGGTATTTATAGGCACAAATACTCGCAATGGATACGTACCTGCGGTATACGGTCAAGTCGCCCTTTGCGACCTCCACATCATGCACCGGATTGCCCATCAAGATAATCTCACGGATGCTAGAGACGGCCTCCTTGTGCTTTGGGTCGTGAGGAATAATGTACTCAAGCTCCTTCCATAGTCGAATTTGGTTATTCTGGAAAGATATGTTCTTGAGATGTGGGAGGAATTTGGCTAGAGCGTGGAGTGGTTGCAGAGTAGAAAAGTTGTTGTTGGCAAAGGATATGGATTCGGGCTGCGAAATGCTCAAGTTGACAGGCGAAGACGGTGTGAAAAGCACTGACCTGGGGGTTGAGCTGGCCTGCCAATTTGATGATGGCTGGGCCAATCTGACGAGAGGCGTTTTCATCATCTGGAGGCAAAAGATTCTTCTCCCTGAGTATCTCGTCTTCGGCCATGCTCTGTAAACACCCGTAGAATAAATTTATCAACAGAAGGGATCAGGATGCTCTCGAACAATGACGTACCTCGAGGTTGAGGAACCTCAGTTCGGGATTGTATCGCTTGTTCACAAAAGTGCGAAGACTGTCGATGGGCATGAGCCTGCCGGCAGAAGTGCCAATCGGCTTGTGTGCCCCGGAGGCATCAGAGCCCTTGCTGAGTGCGTCACGGCGGGGGCGGGCGGCTGGTCCACCAACTCCTCGAGTCGAAGTAAGAGGTGCACCACCAGCACCACGAATAGCGAGTCCGCCAACCGTCCTTCCAGGGCGCTATGGTGGCAAACACCAACAAGATACCAACCCCATTGATGAGCAGACGAGGAAGTTGTAAGCGAACAATGAGATGTAGACAAAAGACAAGAGCGCACCGAAGTGGATCCCCGGCCGGCCTTGTCTGGAGCACCATCCACACCTCGTGCAGGCTTGTCCAACACCCGGGACCGGCGGTTCCGCGACGGACCAGAGTCCTTCATAGGGCTGTCGGCGGGGTCGATAAGGCCTGCGGTGCGGAGAGCGTTGAGGGCAACAGGGCGCTTGCGAGTAGGGGTGCCGGGGTGGGGAGTAGGAGCCGACATGGAGGCCGAGTACATCCTTCCGAGGCACAGCGGTCGTAGTTGAGTTTGGTTTGGGATCGTGTGGCAGCCCAGTCATCAGCCCCGTAAGCGCCCGGGCACAGCCTCTCTACAACCCCGGAAATGGCCCACAACTGCGTTCTGCCCGACGCGCTGCGGATTCCTGCACTCACTAAACTAGCGAACAAGCGTATTGTACTAGCATCCGCAAGTCCCAGGCGACTTGAAATATTAAAGCAATTTGTTCGCAATCTATACTCTATAACGGTATTATCTTGACTTCTTGATTAGGGGCTCAAACCGGAAGTTGTTCCTTCCAAGTTTGCAGAGGATTTACCTCACGATCATTTTGAGAATGTGTACGAGTATCCGGTAGCGACGTCTTCCGAAAAGGTATGTATCCTTCCTCAAACGTAAATGGAGTTATTTTGAGTATACACGCACAGGCGGTTGAAGTATACATTCGCATGGTCGTACGTTCTTTATGCCCACCCCCTACATACGTTCTCAGTGAACATATTAGGAACAAAACCCAGAAGACCCGCCAAGTCTTGTGATAGGAGGCAAGCGGTCGCTTCTCTGGCCGCCTGTTAATCATTTCTCACTCGTCTTCGACCATAGCCGACACGGTGGTCCTCTCCAAACCCGAGGCAGTAACCTCCCAGATACACGAATCGCTCTTTCCGAGTATCCGAGCAGAAATCCTCGAAAAACCGTCAGATGCAGCAGATAACCTACGTATGCTCCTCGAACTCAACGGGCGGAAATGTGAGGTCGTCACTGGCGTCACAGTTGTTTATCCGATTTTGACTGCACCAGGGTATGCTGTCAAGTAAGTTTTACCCCTCTCCCACATTCTATTCCCTGATGCTAGCACTGAACTGACGAATAGATCGATGGACGACCGCACAACACTCACCTTCCATGATTCTCCCCTCCCAAACCTCGAAGCCTATGTTGATTCAGGCGAAGGAATTGACCGTGCTGGTGGATTCGCGCTTCAACAACGTGGCGCACACCTTATATCCAAGATCGAGGGCGATTTTTACAACGCCATGGGATTTCCCGGGTCGAGTTTCTTCAAGTGGTTGGCATTAATGATCGAGGAAGAAGATGATTTCTTGGAGCTAGATTAGTTTAGTTGCTCTGCGGCTAATATCCAACTTTCTGATATTTCTATTTAAAATCCAACCCCTAACAACATAGGGATAACAAAAGCTATAAGGGGGTATTTCTAAGCTGTATGCATACAGTGAAGAATGGCCACTGAAAGTGGATTATTTCGATAAGGAATGAATTCGTTACAAATAACTCTGTCTTATCTTTCACGCCAGCATCATTCGGCATAGGCGCTTTGGTGCGCTCTGCTGCGGGTACAGCATTGAATGGCATTCACATATGCAACGACCATCACGTGTATATAAGATTACGATGACAATGACTCAACTCGCTATCCCCGAGCCATTGCTTCCCGAACCAAGCTCATAACTGCGCTTTCCTTATACTCGTGAGTTTGTTGCCCGTACAAACCAAGATAGCATCGGGGGTACTTCCTTGCCGATACTTGGCTTTTGTTATTATCACCATGTCGGTCACATATTCTGTCGGACTTGCCACAATCTCTGGCTCTGACAGCTACTCCAACGCTTCCCTCGCATGGAGTGCAAAAAATGGATGGTCAGGACGATACGTGATTAAGTTTCCGCTCAATAGCGACCCAGGCTCGAGTTGGTACGACCAACAACCCTGTCGGAAATTCCGTTCTCTACAGCACAGAAAAGAGCGCAGTGGCGTTATGCATGAATATATTCTCCTCAAGCTCACAGACGGTTCGGTATGCAGGGTAGAGCGAGCTGGAAACCCGGGAGCTCGACTTGCAGCACTAAGCGCCGAGGCGTCGGTACTGGCTTACGACATGATCCAACGTTTTCCCTCTGACGATGACCCAGATGCTTGTCTTGATACTTCAGATATCATTACAGAGATACACTTTCCATTTGAGCGCGATATAATGGACATATTTAGGGTCTGCCGCGCTATTCAAGAATGTGACAAGGCATGCAATTATCAATTGTTGACGTACAATTGCTATTTCTTCGCGCTAGCCATTCAATTAGTGCTCACTAGACAAATTACGAACTGGGATGAAATATTCACAGCCAACCAATGGGACGAGTGCGTCCACCAGGCGGTTTCCAAGCTCTCTGACACATACGAAACATACATAACTCCCGAACTACCCATTGTTCCCCGCTTCTATCGCCTACTCTACTCAACCAACAGACCGGCTGTAGTCAGCCTGACGGAGTGGCTTCAAGCAAAGCTATTGGGGAAGAAGCTATTATACCGCGTCAGGTCTGTTATAGAAAGCACGCTCTGGAACTCGGATATTAGATCTGCACTTGACCACCTACTAGAGCAGACAGCAAGAGACACGATGGTTCGTGCCCTGTGCAATAATGAACCTGGTTCCTTTCAAACCCGTGATCATGCAACTGATGAAGATAAAGCTCGATTGAGGAATGGAACAACAGAACTTGGCGAGGCATTCAGTAGACTGATATCGCACGCAGCCTCAGTGCATCAGCAGCTAGATCAAACTAGCGATGTACTTTTTTGTCGATTAGAAAAGTACACAAAGCTTTTTCGCCGCTTCAAAAGGAACGTCTCGGCCTCATTCCGCAGTGACAGTTCTGGTAACCTAGTGTTTTATCCAACGTGGAACCCCAGTTCGCAAAAACAAACAAGTTCAGAGTCAACGTCATGGCCCGCCCTATCTTTGATCCTACAGTCAATCTTCTGGATACAAGGATATATGAAGTTTATGTGGTTGCACATATTATCATTTATAGCTCTATCTTTTTTTGGAATTACTTTATTCGCGAATTCGGCTAAACACTGCGAACTCAGTCCAGCTGAACGTGAGCTAATGCGAATATTGGTGGAACTGGAAAATATAAATGGGCTTGCAGAAGATGCCCCGGCTTTGAGGTCATTGAGCAATAAGCTTTGCTTTATTACCAGCACCCCAGAAACTATACGATGGGAAGAGTGGCCATGGGCGCATATATATACTATCTTGAGGGACCAGTATGTACTATGCCTAGACCGCGTTCAAGACGCAAGGTTATTAAAAGTGTGCATTCAGGTAAGTGTATTATTATATGAGCGAAGTCAAAGAAGTTTGGATTAGGACCAACGTGGATTGGACAGAATAAAACTCAAACAATACCTATTCATGTGTTTCAAACCTATCTCCGAGCCCGTATCCAACAGCATGCAGAACGAGTAAAATCGTTGACACTTGTATTTGGATCTACAGAGTACGTTAGGGGGGATATTGAGGACAAGTTGTCGGAGGTTTGGGCCTTGTATAGAGACGAATTTACCGGTAAGTAACTTTCTTATTCTTAGAGCGGGAAGGTCGTATTGGTCGAGCAAATATGACACAAGGTCTCCCAACCATAGGGGTCACTGGGTTGGAACTGGGACCCAACAAAGAGCCTCCTAACTGGCTTGAAAATTTTCACGAGTGGGCTGATAAGGTCCACGCTGCCCCCAACTGGGTTGATCAGATACTTAAGATTGGCGGCTGCTGGGTGTGGGAGTCTACATTCACGAGTAAGTTGAATACTATGTTTGACCACAAACTACTAGGCTAAGTTTTTTTTGGAGTGGAAGGAGTTCGAACAGAGGGTTGCATTGGATGTGGAAGAAGTAGACGAGACTCCCGTGCGGATTTTGTGCGTCAAGTCAATGATATTGGTGGTTTCGTGAGTCCTTACATCGCGCCAGGCTAAGTTACCGTATCTGACGCGAGCGTTTTTCGGCAGTATTCTCCAAGTCTGAAACGACCTCAAAAGGCTCGTCAGACCTCGTAGCCCGTGTATTCGTGAATCAACTGAAATCACCTTGCTTGCCAAGGTCTTTCCCCCCTCCACAATTGTCGCATCAAAACAATGACGGGTCCAAGGGTTCTTCTTGGTCAGCTGTTCCTGAGGCCCTCAGAATGAAGTCCAAGTCCGGACAGAATCTAGGTCGTGTTGGTTGTCATCTCTCTTGGACAGGCTACCAGGAAAACTAGCATTCAAACGGACTAGAAACAGGTCTATTTGTACACCAATAGAAAGCCGGTATGTCTACATCTCCTTATTCAGAGTGAGACCAGCGGAAGAGCTTAGTTATATGCGCTAGACATGGGATCGGATGTTTTCCGCTCTTTACAGGTTGCTATTCAGCCAAAGTGAAAACGATCGGCTTGTTTGAGTCGCTCCAATAATCAGTTTTAAGGATAGCGCATAACAAAAGAGTGGCTCTACCGTATGAGAAACTTTTGCCTTATGGCTCATTATAAACAAGTCCGTTTTAGGTGTAAACTCGACGCATAAGATACATACCTATCTAAAGATTCCGGACGAAGACAGGCAAGCAAGCAAGGTGCACTGCCCGGCCACGGGCACATCAATATGTATGCACGTATACAAACACAATCACATGACCCTATATCTACGAGCCCTGACCAAACACGGACACCCGGCTCGAATGGGGCGTTTTCAATCGAGCTTCGCCGCAGCTTCGGGTCAATTCCACATGGAGGAAAACAGGGAGTCATTCAATTGGGAACACCATAAACACATAATCCAGATACACGACCAAAATCAAAGGTATAAGTGAAGAGTAATACTTATAGCTAATTTGAAACAAGTGGAAGAGGCAAGGGTTACATGAAGAATTGAGAAAAGAGAAGAGTGAAGTGCTGTCCAAAACGTGGATAATAATACGAACGAATGGTCTACTCGTCCTTCTTACTGGGAGGAATGAGGTCGCGGATACCGCTCCCGTCGACGTGGATGTCCACACATTCTATTTCAAAGTCCATTCCAGAAAACGACAAGTCAGCACTGGCGGGTGTAGCGTGCTGGGGGATAGACGAAGTGTTGGGAGGAGAGGTGGCAACATCTAAAAATACGAACTCATTTAGCTTCAAATGCGCAAAATAGGGGCAAATAGGAAGGTGTGAGAGTACCCACATCGATCACGGATATAGGGCGGCAAGAAGAGGTCCTAGATGAACGATAGCGTTTTTGAGCTTGTACGTACGAGTCAAGAGAGATGTACAAACCTGATTCCACAAGAACCCTTGAGACTTGCGTATCGTGAGGATAGGACGATAAACAGGTTCGCGCCTCTCTTTCTTGCGCATGCTCGAGCCTTCAGGCTGCTTTCCCTTTCGCTTCTCCTTCATCCTGCGTGCGCGCTCTTCCTCGGTTTCGTCTTCGTCGGATTCGCTATCTCCCTCGCTCTTCTCTCTCTCGCTCCCGCTGTCGTTCTCCGATCCGGAGCAAGTCTCGCAGTCCGAGTCGTGCTCGTCTTCCGAGCCCGAGGTCTGGTACTCGTAGCATCCCCAGAGCGGAGGGCTCCACCGGCCCGAGCGTCTAGCACTGGGCCTGTGAACTTGGGCTTGGGAAGATCGGGACATGGCGAGAGACATCCGGAAGGCAATGGTAGTGATAGTAACGAGGCAGGTGTATTGTGATAGTCGCTAAATAGGCGTCGGGATGTGCGCAGTATGTTGTGGTTGCACTGGCAGGGCGCCCCGTGCGGACCCGAATTGGCACCCAAGGCTACGCCTGGCCGTGTGACTCAGCTGAGCGCTTGACTCACTCCAATTGATGGGCGTTGTTATGTCTCGATTTGACTTTGCCTTGGGCTTCCAATATATTATCATTTATGCGTAACGAATAGGTAGGCAAGATATTCTTGTCGATCTTGCGGCAAAATATGTGATGAGCACTTTACACTAAAAGCGCTTGGAGTCATGGGAGGCACGGATTTGCTTCCTGTTTGGTTTCAGCACCTGAAATGTGCTCGGTTCGCATCAAGAGCTTAACCAATACCTTTCATCCTGTGCAAGTTAGAGTCTAGGCCTTGCGAGTACGGCATGTTCTGGGGGCAAGCAAGTCGTCGAGGCCGTTCAATTATCGGCTAGGTTAAGCATCTGGGGGAGGCGGGCTTGCAACCCGACAAACGACGAGTCCAGATTTCCGCCGTGCTACATCATACCATCCCCTCGATCTCCTCCAGTTTACCCCACCTCACTTCGAATCACCGCCTTCTTCAAGGGTTGGAACTCGAGTTAACGAGTGATGCAGATCAACCTCAGAAATGACGCGTGATATCACCCGCGCGGAGGTTCCCACCATCGCGTCTAACGCTGTTCATGACATGAAAAATACGTACCAAGCTGGAGCAGAACAAAGGGGTAGAGTCTAGGGTCGATCTTCCGGAGATGCTCCTATCGACACGTACTCTTTACGCTCCAGGCCGTCCGAGATGCAATCGGCAAAGGTTAGCTTGTCACCCCGCGCGCGACGCAAACTTTGTGCTCGGCACGCGAGCAAAGGAACGGAGGTGCGCCCCAACGGGAGATTTCAGCTACCAAACTCTGTCTAGCTGTATGCGCC
This sequence comes from Ceratobasidium sp. AG-Ba, assembly GCA_016906575.1. NCBI lineage: Eukaryota > Fungi > Basidiomycota > Agaricomycetes > Cantharellales > Ceratobasidiaceae > Ceratobasidium > Ceratobasidium sp. AG-Ba. The sequence continues at coordinate 1,300,843 of CP059612.1, read as the reverse complement.
GCATGTGCAGGAAGAGCGATGCGCCGGCGGTGGTAGTAGGTGCGGGAGGGTCCGGTTTTATATTGGTTGTGGTTTCCTGATTTGGAAACGTTTGTCAGCCGCTTTGATAGCACCTGTGGGCCGAGGCCGAGCATCTAAGAGGGGGCGAGCCAATTGTCAGAAGACATCCACCACCCGCGCTCCGGGATCTGCCCAAACACTGTCTGCTTCTTGCTCTCGACGTCCACACCGACCAGCAACTGTCCCTCACACTCCTGCGTCAACATGTCGTCTGGCGAGGACGACGACTATGAGAACCAGCGCGAGTTCGAGGGAGCCAACGTCAAGAAGCGGAGAGTGCAGCGGGCATGCGACGTATGCAGACGCAAAAAAGGTCGGTGTCTTTTATAGCAGGCGGATGATTAGCCTTTGCTCACCTCCCGGGCCCCGGATCGCCAGTGAGATGTGATGGGGCCACCCGACCCGGGAATAGATGCAGCAATTGTATCGCCTTCAACTTTGAATGCACGTAAGTTCGCTTGGGGTTTCCCCGCGCTCTCTGCTCACGGCCCCCGAAGATATGTCGAAGCAGCCAAGAAGCGAGGACCTCCCAAAGGGTGTGTCTTGTCGTTTGATCCTGGTGGCTAGTCGACTAATGATATCATATGTACAGTTATGTCGAAAGCTTGGAAAACAGGCTCGAAAAAATGGAACGGTTGCTGCAGAGAGTGAATCGTATACTTCATTGTAACATTGCTTGCATTGAACATTTCTCCTAGCTCTGTCCTGGTGCCGACTTTACCCAGAGTCTCGGCCAGCATCTCACTCGCGAACAATGGGAAGCTCAACGCGGAGGAAAAACCAACCTCCCCCCCAAGCCCAAGAACGCCCAACCACCCCCAGCAACGCCCACCAACCCTCTCGCGGGCACGCGTGGCACGAGCACGATCGAACCACCCGAGCCGACCAAGGAGGAAGACCTCATCAGCTCAGATGAGGAATCTAACCTCGTCAACGGCATGCAAAAGCTTTCGGTCACCACATTCGAACGGCGATTCCACGGGAAGAGCTCAGGCCTGATGCTCGTCAAGGCCGCGCGATCGCTCAAGCAGGAATACGTCAACGCGGAGAACATCGACGCCGATCAACCACAACAGAGTCGTCGGCCCGAATTTTGGCGCGCCAATCCTTGGGAATGGATCGACACCGAGGACCCGTTGTGGAAAGACAAGGTCCAACCTCCGCCTGCCGATTTGCGCGACTCGCTCATCGACTTGTTCTTTACCCATGTCAATGCGTTCTTCCCGCTCCTCCATCGTCCCCTCTTCGAGCATCACATCCAAGAAGAATTACACTTTAAAGACTCGGCGTTTGCGTGCGTTCTGTTGCTGGTCTGTGCCGTGGGCTCGCGCTGGAGCAACGATCGCCGGGTGTTTTTGGAGAAAGACGAGCCATTACAGCATTCGGCCGGGTGGAAGTTTTTCGAGCAAGTCCAGTATTTGCGTCGGTCCTTGTTGACCCCACCCAAGCTGTACGATCTTCAAGTCATGGTGGTATGTTTCTTCACGTATGTTTGCGAATCATGGCGTAACCCTTGTAATCAGCTTGCGGTGATGTTCCTTCAAGGCACTAGTGCCCCACATTCGGCGTGGACGGTCGCCGGTATCGGCATTAGGATAGCTCAGGATGTAGGCGCACACCGAAGAAAGGTATACCGCGGAGGACAGGGATCGATAGAGGATGAGTTATGGAAGCGCGCCTTTTGGTAGGTCTATTGTTCCCACTTGCCTCTGGGGCCGATCTTCAACTATTACCCATAGGATTCTTGTAGTCCACGATCGGGTCACAAGCTCGGCCCTAGGGAGACCATGTGCTATTCAGGATGAGGAGTGAGTCGGCTTTTACTTACGTTAAATCCGTTCTGTCTCAATTCTACAGCCGGCGCTAACACTTCGCCCACAGTTCTGACGTAGGGTTCCCTGTCGAAGTCGACGACGAATACTGGCCGCATAATCCAGCAGACCTCAATTTTGTTCCTACCCAACCTGCTGGAGTCCCCGCTCGTGTCGCCTTTTTCAACTGCTACTTGAGACTAATTCAAATCTTGGGCTTTGCTCTGAGGACCATCGTGAGTTAGCAACAACCAAGCCTAAGAAGCTAATGTGCTGACCGGGCGACCTAGTATTCCATCAACAAGTCCAAGATACTACTCGGGTTTGTCGGCCCTCAGTGGGAACAGCATATTGTTGCCGAGCTCGACTCGGCCTTGAACAAATGGATCGATTCGGTTCCAGATCATCGTGAGTTGGATCTTGGTGGCGCCAAAGAGAATCCACTGACAATCCACTAGTGCGATGGGATCCGAACAGGGAGAACCCGCTCTTCTTTGATCAGTCGGCGACCTTGTACTCGACCTATTATCATGTCCAAATTCTCATCCATCGTCCATTCATCCCTTCGCGTGAGTAACCAGTTAGCGAATAACGTGTTGAGCTTGACTAAACATTCACGTTTAATGTGCGCGCCAATCTCCTCGGGCCGGAAAATTAACGACCATCGTATGGTTGGGCATCATAGCACGCAAGCCGTCACCCCTATCGTTTCCATCCCTGGCGATATGCACGACAGCGTAATTAATTTCATATTATCATAATTTTTGCCTAGTACTGACCCCCGGCGTTGTCCGTTCGTTCAGTGCGCGGAGTTGCAGCCATGTAATGGACCTTCAACGACGCCGTAGTCAGACGATCTTACCTGGCGTCATGGTGGCAGCCTTCACCTCGGGCATTGTGCTCCTCATCAATGTATGGGGGCAGAAGAAATCCGGTGGGACAGCGGATCCCAACGGGCAGATCAAGGACGTGCACAAGTGCATGGACGTACTCAAGAATAACGAGAACCGGTGGCATTCGGCGGGTCGACTCTGGTGAGTTCAGCTTGCTTATATACCTTCTCGCGCTACTCGGGCCGTAATGTGTCATTGTGCTGACACCACCCATGCACGATAGGGATATCTTGTATGAACTTGCGTCATTTGGCGATCTGCCTTTGCCTCAGCCTAGCCCCAAGGAGAGCAACAAGCGCGAACGCGATACCGAATCGTCTCCTGCCGCGCCATCGACGATCGCATCATCAAATGAGCAGACCCCTTCGCCGAATACTGGGACCGGGTCCTCCCGTCCGATCGCGAAACCTCGTTCGGTGCTCACCAAATCTCATGCTCAAGCACAACCAGTTCAGCCTCCGCCTCAGCAACAGCATTACGCCCATACACCTTACGCACAACCCCATCACCTCGCCACGCCCCAGTCACATCCACAGTCGCAGCCATTTGGTGTGGGCAATCTGCCTGTGAACACCGCGGAGCTCGGGAGCATGCACCACCTCCCGCCGGACTTTGCGTTTGAGCAGCAAAACAACCCGTTGCACGGGATTTGGCAAGAGCAGTCGCACGATCCCCTTGCGTCGCTCTTTGGACAAGGTGGTACGGCCCAAGGATACCCAGCTGGACCGGTAGCAGGGGTGGCTACAGGGGTCGGTGCTGGGTATTATCCTCCGCCGAACACTGTGCAGGCCCAGCCTCAGCAGCAAACCGGAATGGGTTATTCATATCCGGGGACGGAACAGGGTGCTGGATTTACTCCTGGTATGGCTGCTCAGCCGTTTTTGGGTGGAGGAGCGTTTGAGATGTGGCAACAAGCCCCTGCTGGATTCGAGTAAGTTCCATCTAGCAACATTGTGATAAAGAGAGTCTGACGACCTTTTAGGGTCGACGACTGGGGTGCGATGCTCGCACAAGACCCGTTGATGGGTGGTGTACAGGGAAACATGGGAGCTGGAGTACCACACGGTATGCAGCACCAGATGCATCCCAACCAACCGCGTCAAGGTCAACAGTAGCTGAGAAGGGACACAGCTGACGCTTTGAGTATATGCTTAGTTTGATATTTGTTATGCCCCCAACCTTTGTAATAAGCAATGATACATTTACCTTTAACTGAACACTACACGGTTCGATCACCGAATAGGCCAAGTCGACGAGGTGACTTTTGGCTGGATATAACTTTCCGATGATGTTCACATAGGCATGCGCCTTGTATGTGATAGATTACAATGAAAATACATAAAATATGCCGTCAACGTCTTTTATCTCCCAGCCACACTCATACCCATCAGCGCATCCAACACCTCGTCCTCTTTCCCATTTCCTGGCGCAAACGGATCTCGAGCAGAACCTGTCTGCGCTCTCCATCGGGCGGTATAGGCAGTTTTGAGTCGTTGTACCGCACTGTCGATCTCGGCCGTGCGTGCAGCAAGAGCCATAAACGATTGATGTTGCGCCTTGAGCGCATTAGCGATCGCTTGTGGCGATGGTTGGGCTGGTTGGGGTGTGTGGGACTCGAGTGCTGCATTGAGCTTCCGTTCGATTTGCTGCCGTAAAGTGAATCAGGTTAGGTGGGTGAGGGTGGCTTGTTCAAGAAACCACGAACCTCCATAGTAGATTTGTATCGTTGCACGCGTTCCTTTATCTCCTCTGTTTGACGAGTGAAGAACCTGAATACAACAATTTCGTGAGTCAACGTAAAAAAAAATACAACGGGAATTGGCGTACTCGAGTGGGAAGTTTGCATAGCTAGTCAGGTAGCTCCCCATCTGCTGAGGCCTGCTGAATCCGTCGATGATTCGCGTTGCAGAGAGTGCATCTTGCAGATTCTGTTCCGTCTTGTTTCGTTGGTCGTCTGCGGCTAAACGATCTCCAGTGAGAGCAGATGATGCAGCAGCTAGCGACTAGGTTTTGACAAAGGCAAGGTAGTCGTTTGCGAAATTGGGATACGGAAGCGCATTCGTGAGCATGTTACCAATGGGCTGCGTTGAAGAAATAGCATACCTTGGTTAATTCATCCAAAACCACATTCTCTTTCGCTATCTCCTCTCCTAGCTTTTGTGTTTTCAGTTCCACGCTAATTTGAACACGACCTTGGATGAACGACCTGCAGCGAGAAGTCGTGAGAGTCGGTTTTAGGTTCAGAGTGAGTTTCTATACTCTAGTTCCTCAAATATTTTCTTTTGTGAATCCGGCAGATCGTTGAACTTCGTGGTACGGGTGAACGGGCCCGCAGGTTGAGCAGGTTGCTGAGCAGGAGCACTGTGCGTGTCCAGAGGTGTTCAAATTAAGCAGTGATACGATCCAGTAGGCACATTAAACTCACGCAGTTGTCGTCGCGCCTCCAAAGCTAAATGATGGCTGGGCTTGCTGTGGTTGAGTTTGTGTCTGTCCGAACAACCCGCCGGTGGTCGCAGTAGTGCTGGGCTGGGTAGCAGGCTGAGCACCAAACAAGCCGCCAGTGGTAGTCCCAGTTGCCGTAGCGCCCGGTGCAGGCTGGGTTCCAAAGAGGCCACCAGTCGTTCCAGTCGCACCTGCTGTCCCAGTTGTAGTCGACGCAGGCTGACCGAACAAGCCCCCACTAGCAGTCGTATTGGCAGCATTGGTAGCGGGTTGAGCTCCGAACAGCCCGCCCGTGGCCGGCGGGTTTGTCGTTTGGGTGTTCTGAGCGCCAAAGAGCCCTCCGGTAGCAGCGGGTGTCTGAGCCTGGGTCGTGTTGGACTGGCCGAAGAGCGAGCCACCAAATGGACTAGGAGTGGCTGCTGTTGTCGTCGTCGCAGGCTTGGGCGCCGACGAGAAGCTGTGCTGGCGTCAACGAAAAGTTGGTACTGGGTGCGGAGCTGCTTACTTGCCTAAACATGGTGGTCGCTTGGAGCGGGTTAGTCGTTAAGCGCCCAGGCTACGCGACACAAACAGCTGTGATTTGCCACTTAGCCACCACTAGCCTTGGTGCGAAACTTGCTCGTGTGTCACCGCAGCCCATGTAAAGAAGTACGGAATGGGATAATAGAACCGCCCTTTTCTTTTACATCGCATCTAAACAGTCGGGGGCGAAACATGGATTCAACCAACACACAAGTCAAACCTTCACTAGCATAGAGCAAAGACCAAGCAAAGTACCAGTTGGAGCACTTACAAAGGCTCTTGATCAGTTTCCGTTGATCACACGTGTAAAACACTGAATCATTGATATATCGTAACAAATTATGAGGCTTTTGGACATGTGTCTGCCTGGCCGTCAATATGTTTGTGAAACAGCCTAATTATAGCGCAGCGCAAAACCAATTTCTAGAGGATACCTCATGTCAGTGTTTATTTATAACAGCTTTCGTTGACTTTTTGAGACGTTCGCCTTCGCCGTCGAGTGCATATAGTCTGTTTCCTCCCATTACTTCATTTCGTTTCACATCATATCACCGTATGATCATTGATTGTATTTAGACGACAGAATCAGTGACGTGTTCAGGAACACTCGTATTGCTTTTTAAGGCCGAGAGCGCAAGAGGCCAATAGTTTAGGCGAATTCATTCATACGGATTCCTTCGTATCACCAAACCCCCTTGTATCTTCTCCCTTAAGGGCCTGTTTCTCTTCTTGTTCTCCGTTTGTTTCGCCCTTGTCCTCCGCGCCCAGCAGGGGCCCGAACTCTACCACGAAATCGTTAAGGAAGGCCCCAACCCGAATTGTTTCTATCGGGTCTTTCGTGACGGATCCCGGTGTCCCGGTATCGCTGGGCTGATACCGGTACTTCTCACGTAGCCGCCTACGGAACGACTTTGAGTGGCACATGCCACAGAGCCCGAGCGGATTGATCAACCTTGACCCTATGTACATATGAGTCCGAGCTACGCTAGACAGTGCTGATGGAGCTATCATCTCACCTAAGATACCCCAGAACAGCGGCCGACCGAACAAGAGTATGTGTAGACCTTGTACCAGAGCTAAAAATCCACCAATAGAGCCTACAGCATCGAAAACGGTATTGGAGCGATAGTCCTCAATGATGGTACACGCGAGGCTCCCAGAAGGTGATGTGTATGGCCCTTCCTCTCCACGGGTTGTTAAATATGCAGATGAATGTTCAAACGAGAGAGAGAGCTCGGCAGACGCGATACCGTTGTTTTGTAAGCGCTCTGATCTTATGGTTTCTGTACCAAGGTCATCGCATGATCTAAACTCAAGGGTTATTTTTGACATACTGATAGGAAAAAGAGAAGCGGAGCTGTATTCCTAGTGGTAGTGTCAATGTACTCGCGGTTTGCTGGTAATGCAAGACTTTACCCACTGGGCTTAAATTGATCATAGTATCTGTCACGACCGAAGAGACAATGAACTTCCTTGTCGCCAACCCAATAACTGATTCTACATGGTGTCCCGGAACAGCGCTCCAGGCTGAAACAAGCCACGGAGAAAGACTGGTAAGGTTACCACCCGCTAAAGGCTGGCGAGCGGTGTCGCTAACGTTCGAGAGCCAAATGCTAGGAAGGGAGGAGCCGCTTAAAGGGGCCACGTTTTTTGACTGGAAACTAATAAGGTAGGTTACCTCTGCATAATCGTCTCCCTCTGAGTCTGATACTGGCTTAAATAAACACCCGGCTGCAAGCTCACAGAAAGCTATAACTTACCCGAGTATAGCCGGTTCACTTGATGGGTGCTGTACGGATCATATTTCCCGCCAATAGGTTTCGTATGGGGGAAGTCAGTCGTAGCGTTCCGAGTGTTGCAGGCAAATATTTCGAAAGTTCCGCCCGTGCTTTGATTAGGGACTACTTTTTGGGGACGGCATTCAGCTATGATATTGGTGAAATTTACTCATTTACTCATAATAACCAATGATAAAAACATTACGCACTTATGTTTTTTACGCTCTCGTTGGAACGTCTGACCACAGCTTGTACTGTTGTTGTGTACGGCTGTATGTTAGTTTGATTAGACAACAGGTCATACATGGAATACTGCCAAATAGTAACAAGTGCTAGGTCAATAAGGGCATTCGCTCATGGCTGTTACAAGCACACACCATGATGACCTGGACATCTCGCCTCATAGGAGGAACGTCACAGCTCTCAACCTTCGTTCGTGTCTCGAAGGCAGTCTGCACATGTGTGAAAGCTATGCATCCCCGAATAACGATAATTGTTATAGAGAATAGTGCAAAGAGGTTTTGAATGGCTGCGCGTTTCCTGCTTTCTACTGGGCTAAGCCGGCCCAAAAAGAGTGCTGTATATAAGCCGCCGGCCGAGTAAAGAGAGATAATACTTACCTGACTCGCCGAAAGAGTATTTTAGGTAGATATAACACTAAAAATCGTTGAAAGCTCCATTGCTCGAGCGGCAGCTCACGAGGGCATCCTAGTATGCTTATCCGACTACTATCGTCCTCAGATGCAAGCCCGTACATTACATCTTTTGCGTTACTCATCCAACTTACCCCTGCCACCTGGGAATACGCCTGGCGTCTAGCCAGGAGCAGCCCTAGCAGCAAGTAGAGCGATCCAATGATACCGAGTACACAGTAAGGGATAATATCCTTACAAAATACCATGAGTAATGCTCAAAATAAGTTTCAGCTACCTTGTGCAAGAGTTTAATTGTAAGCCAACCTACCTAGTGATACTAAAGTTAACATCGAAATTGCCACTTGAACAAAGATAGCTCCAGTGTATGTATGGGTGTAACGGAAATCAGCTGTGAGCCTGACAAAACTACAGTAAACACGAATGGTATCGTAGAGCTCAATGAACCGAGCTACATCAAAATATCGTTTGCTACAAACAGCCCGCATGTTACTAATTATAAAAACAAGCTATTAACAGATAGTGTACTATATGCGATACGGTTACTCACAGCCCAGCAAAGTCAATATCCAAGAATCGTGTTTAGCGATCAACACAACAAAACAAATAGCAAAGAACAGTAAACGAAGCATAGAAACGCGAGAGTACCAGGTCAAAGCTCGGGGAATGGTGGTGGGGACTGTCATAGTTTAGTGAGTTAGAGAGCACGATATGATCGAGGTGTTTGAAGAGAGAATTCAGCTCGCCTATATTTTAAACGACTACGTCGAGACAGGTTTTCACATCCTCCAACGCTTCTTGATAGTAAAGACGAATATGGACGTATGCCCGGCGGCTTTTGATAGAACCCGTTGCTCGATTTGTACGCGGAACATAAGATGCGTGCTCAGAAAAAGCAAACTTCCTACGTTAACTTTATCCTGACAGTAGAATACTTGCTGCGGATGTTATCCTGGCTTCCTTAAATCTTATCTACGCATGACATACGATAAATTTAGTTATGCTGATCATTTCCCCGGTAGCCCGAGTACTCTTGATCACGCATATTCTGATGCGCGCGATCCGAAATCCCCAAATACCGGACTGTCTTGATGGTATGAACCCGCTTCGTATAGGCAGTGTGACTTAGCCGCTACGGCATGGCATCGAATATATGTGTGCAGATGGCTAAGCCCTGTTGCTCAGCTAAACTATCCGCTATTACAAACATGGAGTAATCCTTGATTGATAAATCATGATGTCATTTACACGTCGAAATAGCACAGCTCTAAGTCTTGCGGGACCGCGCCCATTGGCACCGTATCATTACTACTTACTGGATAATCCTCAACACACAGCCAACGGATAGCTACCCTTGATGTGGATGTTTTAGTCTAAATTTTCCTACTCCATTTCGAGTTAGTGTTACACTTGCGGACAAGACAAAAGTCTTGAACCACCGCATGTTTCCATTCTATAATGCATATACGCAGCCCTCCAAGCACCTCTAGTGTATATGATTGATACAGCATATATTAGCAGTTCTTACACCATGAACTGAGATCGTACTCAAAGAAACGGGGGTGCTACATCGAAAAATGCTAGGGGGGGTATGATGGACAAAAATACAGCGCACCGGGGTCGTACTCAGCGATGGGTTGAAAGGCGCGAGAGTGTAGCTACAGAAAGCAAATATCGATCGCACTTTAGATTGTCTGAAACGAATGAGCCGTTGCCGAGATATAGCCCCCACAAAATCGACAATTTCATCGCAATTTGGCCAAACAAACATAATTCTGGTAAAATCGCCGATTTTATGGGGGCTATATCTCGGCAACGGCTCATTCGTTTCAGACAATCTAAAGTGCGATCGATATTTGCTTTCTGTAGCTACACTCTCGCGCCTTTCAACCCATCGCTGAGTACGACCCCGGTGCGCTGTATTTTTGTCCATCATACCCCCCCTAGCATTTTTCGATGTAGCACCCCCGTTTCTTTGAGTACGATCTCAGTTCATGGTGTAAGAACTGCTAATATATGCTGTATCAATCATATACACTAGAGGTGCTTGGAGGGCTGCGTATATGCATTATAGAATGGAAATATGCGGTGGTTCAAGACCTTTGTCCACAAGTTTATGTCACTTATTTCGTATGCAGTGTCGCTTGTATGCACACATTCAGCCTTGAATCGTATCTGTTGTTAGGTGACAAACGCGCCAGTGCACGAGAATTAGCCCCGTACGAGGCTGTCTTTTTAGCATATGCACGTATAGACGATCGTCTGCAATCGGTCAGAGAATAGAACTTGATGCAATGAATAGTTGCTAGTACTTCTACATCCTATGTCTGACCAGCTACCAAACCGAATCTATCGTATACATCTTTGGATCCGCTCTGCTTGCGTTCTTCTTGTGCTTCCGGCCCACTCTCAATATCCGTCGGTCCAAAATCGATTACAAAATCTCTCAAAAAGGCCCCTACTCGTATGGTTTCAGCTATATCGCTCGGACTAACATCCTGGTTCGTAATATCTTGCGGTTTGTAATGATAATTCTCCCGTAGTTTCCTCCGGAAGTCTCGAGAGTGGCACCTCCCAAATAGCCCGAAAGGGCTGATAAGTTTGGCACCTGTTAAATATTAGCTGGCGAAAGTCTCGTATATCTATCAGTCTTACCAGCAATTCCCCAAAACATGGGCCTACCAAACAGCAGTATATGTAGGCCCTGAAGAATGGCAAGCAAACCACCAATCGAGCCCAAAGCATCAAAAGTTGTGCTGGATCGATAGTCTTCGATAATCGTGCATGTGTCACCACCCGATAAAATACCTGAATACGTTTCGACAGCTCCGCGGCTTGTAAGGTAAGCTGGTGAAGTCTGAAAGGAAGCAGAAAGCATAGCAGACGCAACGTGGTTGTCTGGTAAAGGCGTTGATACGATGTTCACTACAGATTCAGGTGTCTCAGAATCCACCTGAGAAGGCATTATGCACACCTACCGATCGGAAATAAAGAAGTACTCTCATATACCTGAGACGAGCTTGAGCATACTTGTATAGTGAAACTAGCGTTCAAGGCCATTGACTCACTGGGTTCAAGTTAATAACGGTATCTCGTAGAACAGAAGAAATAATGAATCTTCTTGTAATTAACCCAATACTAGCCTGAATCGCTGATCCGGGGGAAAGTTTCCAGGGAGTTACCAGCCAGGGGGGAAATTTATTCATGAATTTCGCGTCGCTCTTAGCGTTCTCCGGTGGTGGTCGACGAAAGGTATCGGCTGCATTAGAAAGCCAGATATCAGGGAGTTGTGCGTTCTGGAGCGATGTACCGTTTGCTGAAACAATAGTTATGTTGTAGGCGGCCAGGTTATAGGAGATTCGTTGGTTAGCGGATGGATACGTGCTTAAGGTATTGCCGTTATTCGCTGGATCTTCTAGTAGTATATTAAGGAAGTAAGTGGATCTGCAAACCGCTTAAACTACGTTGGGCCCACCAGATGAGATTTCTTCGCTTATTGATCTCTTGTTGCATGCGAAGACCTCGAATATCTCCCCTGCGGAAAACGTCTGCGAAGCGCATTGAACTTAAGGAATCAAGATCTCGCATATACCTTATTCAATCAGAATTAACTAACCTATGTCGGTCTTAGCAGTATTCCGGTTTGGTAGCAGGAGCTCCACGCTTGTTTTGTATTGCTTGTCCGTACCATTACTTATGCCAGAGTTGGCGTAATGCTACAAATAGTTCATTTGGACTAGTGTCAATTTTTGAGTAAAAAAAAAGATAGTGTCTCGCACCATCAGGACCAGGATATCTGTAGCAATTGGTAGTTCACACTTTTTTTCTACACGTGTACGTGCTTCGAATGCTGTTTGAGCGTGAGCTAAGGCAGTTATCGCTCGAATAACAATCGCGGTCATGAATAGAAGCGCGAAAGTGTTTTGCACGAAGGCGTATCGTCTGCTCTCAACGGCACTGCGAATGATTAGACGTAAGCACCTAACCTATCAAAAGTTATTTAGAAACAAACAAACTTGACCCGCCGGAAAAATAACTTGGAGGTACATGTAACTAGGAAACGCCTAAAGCTCCACTTCTCCAGCGGAAGATCTCGCACATGTCCACAAAACGTTGTTTGGCTCCAATCCCCGGAGGACGCGAGTCCAAACATCGCGTCCTTTGCGTTGCTCATCCAGCTTGCTCCCGTCGGCTTCAGGGATGCTTGTTTTCTCGTTCGTAGTAGGGCTACTATCAGAAAAAGGCTCCCAGTCATGTTGAGAGCACAGTACGGTATAATGTCTCTGTAGAGAATCCCAAAGAATACTTGGGATGTTATGAGTATACATCATAAGCGAAAAACGTGAAAGTATACTTGGTGGAACTAGAGCAAGTACCGAGATACATGCTTGAACGACAATGGAGCCGAGATAAGTATGGGTGTATCGAAAGTCGACCGATAACCTGAGGTGCCCCGTGATCCCAGAGTGCTCGTAATACTACGCAATTAACTTACATTATGATATCGTTCATAGCCAGTGGGACACATGATACTGCGTATGAAATAGCTCATATAGATTAACAGAACAGCTCTTATATGCGCAAAAATACTCTCACAGCCTAGTAATAATTCCACCGTGGACTTGTGTATGATAACGAATGTTAGAAAGCAAACCAGAAAAAACAGGAAGCGGAGCATCAGTATGCGGCAACACCACACGACCGCCGATGGAGTTGAACCATCAGATATCTTCATTATGCAAGTTGAGTTCGATTCAGTACGAAAAACTCGTGGTACGGGAGGGAGCTCCCGGGCGACAGATTTTCAGGGAGATGCACAATATTTAACACAGCTGGTTTTACTAGCCCGTTCGTGCTTGACGCAGAAAATTGCCGGCTTAGGTGCTCCCACTGTGAAAAAGATCCTACGTAAATCATACATGGGTCGAACATGTAAGATCTACGGGGGTTACCCAGGTAATAACATATAGGAACTTACTGGGGTAACCCATGTCCGAAAATGTCCGCTTGAATACCGGGGTAACCCATGTGCTAGACATGGGTAACCCCAGTAGTTTCTATAGTCTTTTTAGATGCATGACATGTATTTTTTCTCTCATGATTTACTGTGTTGCGCATATACAGGTCACCCATTCATTTACATAGGTGCACGTATTACATGAGTTACTCTATTACATGGGTAGTGCCACATGCAGCTAAGTCCAATCAGTTCCTCGTATGGGGTCATTATATGGAATCGAGAGCGAAGGAATAAATAAATAACGATTAAAAAAGTAGAAAGTCGGAAGTGAAAGTAATGAGTTCGAATCGAAAGGGGGCTCAGGAGCGAGGGTATCAGGGAGTACGGCCTATCCGCGAGTTCGGAGCTTGCGATCGCTCGGTGCAACTGGCTTCACTGGTCGAGCGATTTTGATTTTTGACTTCCCAATAATGCGAAGGCCGCTCTAAATTGTAGTTAGCAAATGATACGAACTATGTTTGATACGCACTGTTTGGTCAGTCACCGACTTGCTTGGCTCGCCGCTACATTGGTCTTCCGATGTCTTGTCGGTCGCCGTGCGAGAGGGGCCAGGTATTGGTACATCGTCTGGACGGGCCTGGTTGGTATTGTGCGGGGGGTTTTCGGTCGACGGGATAAGGGAAGCGGGTGGGTGTGGGCCCTCAGACTCGAGTTGGGACTCGGATGGGGCGGGACGCTTTGGTTCGTTAGTACAAGACGGCCATAGGATTACAATATACTGACCATTATAGGGCGTGCCTGTTTCTTTTTTGGGGGGGTTTCAGTGTCCTAGGTTTGTGGTTAGTGAGTAAACGGGATAGCCATATCAACGCACCTCGTCCTGGTTCTCCCCCTTGCGCTTCAGGGTATTGGCGACCTCCGCCGTCTTTCCTCGCTTAGTGACAATTGAAGCCTGGGAATAAAGTATAAGTAAAGATTTAGTAATAATACTGGGCGTACCTCATGATATTCGAGCGCTTCGTTCGCCTTGCGCTTCCCTTGGGCTTTTGTCGAGCTGGCCTGTGGTTTGGGCGGAGCCTTACCTACGAGCTTGCTCAACTGCACCTCCTTTCTGATTTTTTTAGAGGCTGTAGAGGTTGATTCCTATGATGTAAAACGATCATTAGTAACTGTTATAAATAACGATAAACCTCACCTCTTCGGTTTCCCCAGTAGAGGGTTTGGCCTTGGCATGTTCACGCGCCGTGGGCTTGACCTTGAGCATAATTTTACGGGCACCCTACGAGTTTGATTAGTAGATTCTGTGTGATAATGTATTGTACTTACCGCATCTTTGTCACTCTCCTCGCTTTCTTCATCAAAAGCTAAAGCTGGCCCAGATGAGGCGCACTGTTTAGCGATTGGGCGAGGTGCAGCTGGAGCCTCAACGGAGACACGAGCTTTGCTGGCATCCGCCAATGCTTCCTCGGCCGCTACTTTCTTGTCGGCCTTGCGGTTCTGTTGTTTGGTTGTACTGGGTGGGAGATCGCGGGTGCGGGAGTTTGAGTGGGAGGCAGGAATAGGCTCGTTGTCTAGAGTTTTGGCGACAGCTGTACGGGGGGCACGATTGGGACCGGCAGCGGGAGCGCGGGAGTTGGTTGTTGGGTCTGGGTGGACAGGACCGACTCGCCCAGGAACTGGCTGACCACGTGGGTGATCGACACTTCGATCACGTTCATATGAGGGATCGACTCGCCCTGTGGCGTGTGGCACTGTGCGAGACGCGTTGCCTGGAGCGCGAGGGACCGCGGCACAAGCTGGTGGGCGAGGAGCCGGGATACGGGCTGGTTCGGATAATGGACTCGAGCTCCGCATGTAGTTACGAGCATTAGCCGAGTAGTCGTCATCATACTTGGCGAGGTCGGGCTCAATATCCTGTGCAATCTTCGGCGGAAACTTCTTGGTGACCGTCAAGTTTGGATTTTTGCCTGTAATCTAGAGTTAGTAGGATGTTTTTGGGGTAGAAAATTGGCTATTTACCTTGGAGATACTGTTGGGCAATTGCCGCAATCAGCCAGCAATCTTCGCCAGTCTTATTACGGAAATGTTGGAGCGAGGGGATAAGTCGGTAGCACTGGTTTACAACATTTCAGTACAATTTGGTAGCAGAAAATTAAAATACTTACATAGCGATATACCTCTCGCTGTGCGGCAGTGGAGTACCGACTCCAAGTCGGTCTCACACCGGGCTCAAGGTTCCGTGGGGCATGCCGCGCCAAGCCCTCTCGAGTCACACGCTTAGAAACATGGTCAGTAAATAAAAATGGAACTAGGATGTGCGTGGCCAACCCGTATTACACTCCAAAAATCCAGATCAGACCGAAGTCCAGCCAGTTCGTGGAGCTGCGTACCACCTCGCCCTGGTCCGCTCACCAGCTCCAGCGGCTTCTTCACGAGCTCATAGCACTCCAGGGGCGCCTTGATTGCCGAGTAGGGGTTGAACCAGGAGATCCCTTCCTTGATAGCGAACGGGTGGACGCACTGCTGAGTGTACTGATGCTTGGAGAGCCGGTCTCCAAGCATCTCGATGTGGGTCTTGTTAGCACGACCACCACGAGCGCGCTTGCCGTCAACCTCTCGAGATACCCGAGAGGTGGGCATATTATCGTAGGGGTAGTTGTATGGGTTTGGATCATCGACTGCTGGCTCATTGGAGTCTGCCTCGATGGTTGGCTCACCAGCCTTGTCCAATGGACCGTCGATGGAACACTCTGGACTAGTGTCCCGACTATATGTCCAAGGACCTGCCCCAGGAGATGGGTCTCGAAAGGGAAGGGGTGCCTCAGGATGGGGAGGAGGTGAGCGTTTGCGGCGAGGTATGTTTGGGGCGGTAACCGAAGCACTGCGCGGCATGGGGGCTTCACAGGGAGAGGGAAGTGAAGGGCTCGGTGGGTCGGATCGGTCGCGTCGGGCGTGGTCGCTATCGAGATGGTGAGATGGTGAGCGCCGGCGGGAGGTGTGGGGGGTGGATGCAGCATCTAGAGTATTGTCTAACCTGTTGGATAAATGGAATCAAGTAGATGGATGATGTTAATGATACGTGAGGCGAATGTATGCGCTATTTACTTACTGAGATGATGGCAGTGATTCCACACGACGGCGTGTGCGACTCACACCTTGAACTTGTGGTATGATCTTGACCCGATACTGTCTGGAAACATTATTGTCAATTGACAATAAATATACCTTGCAGAAATTACTCACGGGGTAGGACTCTCTGAATCGCTGCGTATAGGCAATTCATCATGCTCTCCATCACGCCGGAATGACGCAAGTCGCCGCTTTTGAGTACTACGTCCGTGTCTCTTATCTTCTGAGGCCTCGGCACTGTCAGAAACCCTTGCATCAGAGCAAGGTTGGTCGACACCCGGTTTGTCTGTTAAGCATCAGCCATGAAATAAGAATTTTAGTCACAATTTGTACATACCTCTGGCGGTCCTCAAAGCTGTGTAGTAAGTGGCTGTTAGCATGATAGATCGAGATTATAAAAACTGGACTTACCTCTTGCCTTTGCCTTAGCTGCTTTCCATCGCTGAAACTCAAGGTATTCGTCCAAATCGGATTCATGGTCAGAATGAGACATCTGTAAGTATCAGTTAGCCTTTATTGTCATCTCTGATCGAGAATAGACTCACAATGATCACACGTGACTCTCTAGCAATGAGGACACACAAGGAGACGAAATGAAGGAAATAAGTGAGCAATTTGATGCATAAACATTTTGAGGGCTTACTTCTTGTGTGTTGTAGTATTATATAGCCGGACTGATGCAGCGGGTGAAGGTTGTGGTTGGGAGCAGGTGGCTACAGACGGGAGGCTCGGACTTACACGCGCGGATGGACACGATCACGTGACACTGCCGCGCGATTCTTCCAAGTCCCGTTCGTCACTCCCCGCCACCATGGATTCCAACTCCTCTGGATCTGATTCTGACTTCTCTAATGATGAATATGGCTACAGGAATCTGGACTCAGATACTCACGATAAGCCTGCTGCTGATGGAAAGGTCGATTGTACTTGCAGCTGTGGTACCCGGCGGAGTTGTCAAACGAAACGTCGACACTTGAAGAAACTTCGAGAGAGAATTAGGCTTAATCAAGTTGTTCAGGGCCAGGAGTACCGGGATGCAGTTCCTATGGATGTAGACCAGGAGTTGGAGATGGAGGACGTAAATCAAGAAGGTGAGTTCAAATGTATGCGCGATTAATTCAGCTGATCCTTAATGGTATTTTTGAATAGAATTACCGATGCATTATCACCACGAAGAGGAATGGGAACGGTCACCTAGCCCAACTGACGACTGGCACAGTATTGCCACGCCACCCCCATCCCCTCCACCCTTTGACCCCGATCCTCCATCCGAGGATGAAGACGGCTATGTCAACATAGATGCGGAGGATTATAGAGAGTACGATCGATGGTTCGCAGAGGACCTTGAACCAGAGTTAGACGAGTTTGGTGTGTATGTGTTAATTTAAATCCAATCATCATTTTCCAACATTCCCAGTACGAGAGACAATCACCGAACAGGAATTAGATAGCATAAAGATGGCCGCAATTCGACAATTTGGGCACATATCGCAACGCAACTATGAGCGCATTCGGTATTCATTTCGCGACAAGGTGTTTCTGATGACACTTCAGTGCTTTGGGACACGCATTGCAAAGTTATCAGGGGTGAAACCGGAAGACTACGATTGCTGCATAAATGTGTGTCATGCATTTATAGGACAGTTTGCTGATGAAGACAAATGTTCTACATGCGGTGCACTTCGCTACGACGAACTTGGTCGCCCCCGACAATCCTATCAATATATCCCCACTACCGGCCGCTTCCTTGCCATGTTCAACAATCCCTCCTTCATTGAAAAACTCGAGTATCGACATAACTACGAGCAGCGCGAGGGACGTATCGACGACGTTTTTGATGGCCAACTATACAAAAATTTGTGTCAGCAAAACATTGCTATCGAAGGCGAGGATATTGGGGTGAAGTACTTCTCTGGGAAGTACGACATCGCCACCTCGCTTCTTGCCGACGGTGTCCAGATCTTCAAGCAGGAGACGGCCACATGCTGGCCGATCATATTGCAGATCTTGAATCTGCCGCCACGCGATCGGGTTCAGATGCGGAACGTCATGCCGCTCTGCGTCATCCCAGGACCAAACCAGCCGAAGGACTTCAACTCCTTCCTGGAGCCCTTCGTGTTGGAATGCCAGAAGATGGCCCGAGGTGTCGAAGCATTCAACACCCGAACTGGTCGGCCTTTTATTCTTCGACACCACCCCATTCTAGTCGGTGGGGATATGCAAGCGATCAAGCACTTGGAGGAGATGAAGGGAGTCGGCGGTAAGCTCCCGTGTCGTGGCTGCGAGAGCGAAGCAATCTATCACCGCAACAAGCGGACGTATTATCTCCCCCTCGCTGAACCTCTCGACCCTGATAACCCCGCTGCTAGAACTAGCTCTTATGACCCGCTGAACCTACCTACTCGAACAGAAGCTGGGATGAAACGGCAGACGCAGAAAATGCTGAATGCAGAGACCCCTCGTGAGTACGAAAAACTTGGTACTAAGTACGGCATATCTGGTCCGACCATTCTCGACCAAATCCCCTCGCTCAAACGCCCAACATCATATCCTCACGAGTTCTTGCACTTGTTTCTACTAAATCACTTTAGGGACTTGGTCTCTCTCTGGTCTAGTACCGATCCGGCTATTACTGACGACGGATGCGAGGACTACCTCATCTCTCCGGCTGACTGGGCTGAAATCGGCCGAGAGACTGAAGCTGCTAGTGCCTCTATTCCTAGCTACTTTACACGACCACTACCCAATATCAACACTCAACGAAGGCTCTACTGTGGCGAGTCTTGGGCATTCTGGTTATTATATATTGGACCTATCGTGCTTCGCAACAGACTTGCAGATAAATATTATAACCATTTTCTAGAGCTCGTCTCAATCGTCAAGTGTCTGATTCAATTTGAAAACTCGACTGAACGAATCGAACAACTACGGGAGGAGATGGCTGGATACGTTGAGCGATACGAAGAGTGAGTCCAGCTACTATCACTATCTAAATTCTCTTACAGCAATTTCAGGTATTACTATCAGTATAATTACGACCGAATCAGCGTGTGCAAGCTCACACTCCATGCCCTGCTTCATGTCGCCGACGACGTTCTACTATGCGGCCCAGTGTGGACTACTTGGTCTTACCTCACGGAGCGATACTGCCGTGAGGTGATCGCATGCGCGAGACAACGAGTTGTCCCATCCGCAACGATCGCCAAGTTTGTACTACAGCTCTCACAGCTGTCCGCTGTCGCAATGCGATTCCCAGAGGTCCGAAAGGCGTTGCTGTTTGGCAAATCCGACGCACCAGTAGACACGAGCTCAATGGAGTGTGTTTATACAGACTGTAAGCAGTAATTACATCTTTCCGAATTTAACTGAAACACCCAGACCCGGACGCTATACTTCGGGTCCCCTGTCTCGCCGGGTTTGTAATGCAGCCTCGAGTTCGCCGCCGTGTGGCCGCATTTTTGCGGACCAATTTTTGTCTCGCTCGCTCGCATCACGAGTGGATGCAATTTCTTCCAGAGCGGTGCGAACGATGGGGTAAACTGCGGATTGGCAACGGGGGCGATTGTATTCGAACCGCGTGTACGCGGAATCCGTCTTCGACTTATGGAAAACGAGACAATTCGTTTATGCGAGTGGGTGGGTTTAACTTAATTCTTTATATCACTAATTACGCGGTATAGTATACATTCCGATATGACAAAAACGCCCGGAACGGGAGACCGGCCGAAATGCTCGATGAAACTGGTTACGGTCGCCTCGATTTTATTCTTGCCATCACTCTTCCCGCCAATCCCCGTTTCAATATCGAATCCCCCCAGCTCCACGTCCTTGCTCATATTACCCAGGCCGAGGGAGCGATTGGCGATGCCTCAACACAGCTTGTCTCGTATACTAAGATGGGACGATCATTCGTGCTCGACATCACTTCGGTAGAGTGCGCCGTGGGACGAGTGGAGACGCGAGCAAAAAAGCCGAATGGAGAATGGGTGATAGTAGACCGAAGCGAAGGTTTGTGTCAAACGGCGTTTCACCAGGAGGAGCAGGAGTTTGAGGAAGACGGTTAGCCATGTAAATACGATACTAAAAATACGTGTATGCGAACTTACCTGTGAGCTAATGTGACTAAGGAGATTGGCCGAATTGGGTACCCATGTAATCTAGTAGTCAAGATACATGTAGGCACCGCTTCTACGTAAAATTGCATGACCAAGCAGACCGGCCGAAGAGATACCCAGGTAAAAGCATAACTTAAGTTACATGTATGCAAGATTTACCTGTAGGGCGGTCTCATCGAGAAAATTCACGAATATAAATTACTTGTATGCGTCGAAGATACATGTACGATTTTACGTGCTCTACAGGTAATATCGCTAGCATACATGGGTGACCCATGTAAATTTACATGGATACCTTTTCACAGTGTCCAGTTGACCAACAAACCGCACAAAGTAAGAGGGTACGAGAGGCCACCGAGTATGCTAGAGTATTCTTATCTAGAGCCCCCCACGGAGAATGAACTATATTAGGATTGAGCGCGGTGCTTGTTGCACGTGGAACATTCCTTCCGGGAATTCACCGCCTTTCAGCATATACTCAACCAAGAGCGCGATGTAAGTTTCGTTCGCCGATAAGCGAGTATTCAGCATCATTTATAAGTGATGATGAAGGTTGAATCCTACCAGTGCTGCACTGCGTGGTCATGAGTACAACTATTAAAGGCTGTTTTACGCAGAAGTAGGATTCATGGAATATCTGATCACGGCGAGTAAATCCAGTGCAACAACTTTATAATTGACCTAGAGCTTCTCTTCTGAATAAACTATGATGGGTAGGACTATCGTCCACATGGAGGGCACGTCCCAGGAAGCATCTCCCTACATAGCATGAGGTACATGAGAGAAAACACACCCCAATGCATTCAGTCGCTTAGTAGCTTGACTTGCGACGCAGGATCCCAGGCACGAATGCCTGGAAGAAGTACGAGATGCCCAAGACATCTCCAATAGCAAGCGACGGGTCCCTCGGGCGTCCCAAGAAGCTCGTTTGGTCCTGGCCCGAAGATTCGCCAATCAGCATATCATTCACGTTGCTGCTCCAGGACGCTTGTTTGCCCGCCCTGCTCTTGGCCATGAAGAGATGTACACCAAGAAAGAGCGTGGAAAACATGTGGACAATCCAGCATGCCCACATAAACGGGTACCATGGCCAACGTGCACCAAAGAAGCACATAAAAATAACTAAAATTGTCGCTATCAGCAGCTATTTATCGTACTTTGAAGGGATCAAATTAACATACAGACAGTCGCCAGCGACGGCAAAATGAATGCTGCTTGTACAGCTACGGTCCCCAGATGCCAGCCAGTGCGCTTCAAGCCAAACGTCAACCTATAGGAGTTTTCGTTAGAAGACAACCAAGCGTGCCATCGTGGACTAGGTGTACTCACAACATAAGATCGTTGACCAGCCATATCAGCAAAGGTACTGTACGGTTTCAGCTGTAGTCAACCTACTATCCAATCCGACACTTCTAACTAGACTTACTCATCATATAAAAAAATCTAGTCTCAATAGTAAATTTCCAGAAGTAGAAGAATGGCACAATAAAGGCTGATATGAGCCCCGCGAGCAAGGACAACGCCCGAAGAAGAATGACCCAGTACTACCATTGCAGTGTCCACGGGATGCGCGTCAAACCGGCACTCATGGTTACAATTGGTATGAGATTGTCGCTTCACTACTAATCTGTAGATATATTGTTGAATCCGAGCAACAGAAACTCGAGCGGCGAATAAAAGAGTGTAAGGTTTAACGGTACGTGGACAAGAGCGAGTGTGTAACAAGTGATAAGCTCGCGAGTTTTAAACTACTGTAGAGGCGGTACATATGATTTTGCCAGGGGCGCATGCATCGTGGATGTAAAGAACAGGACACGATTCGAACGTCAGAATTGATGGTTGCTTTGATATTATTGTCTGGATTGCACATGAGTAGGCTGGAATACCGTATGTCGGCACAACACCGAGCAGGCCGAGTAGGCCCCTCGGTAGGGAGCGCTACTTCAAATAAAATCCACGCAGCACTTATCTCCTCGCTTGGCGTGAGAACATAAAATAAAGACCTGAACTGGAACCGAAGATATGTTTTAAGATATGCACAAAGCCATATTGATAGACCCTTCGTAACAAGCGCATTTACACATTTCGGGCCCAACTGCAGCAGGCAAGCGGCAGGTTTGCTTGTCCCATGATTCGTATAGCACTCTTTCCCAGTGAATACGCAAT
This sequence comes from Ceratobasidium sp. AG-Ba, assembly GCA_016906575.1. Classification (NCBI taxonomy): domain Eukaryota; kingdom Fungi; phylum Basidiomycota; class Agaricomycetes; order Cantharellales; family Ceratobasidiaceae; genus Ceratobasidium; species Ceratobasidium sp. AG-Ba. The sequence goes on along the minus strand of CP059612.1, from coordinate 1,278,314 downwards.
GCGGTCGTGGATAGTTCTGAAAAACACGTAGTTAAAACAGCTGGAATTGGGCGGGCTTGTAGATGATACAACAAGAATATCTGAAAACAACATTAGCTCATGTGACGCCATGCGGACGTGAGTGCTGTTTTTCGGTGCATAGCAGACCGTTTATAAAGCAACAATAGAAGGCAAGGAGAATATTACACGTATAGTGTAGAGTCCCTGCTTGCTGCTTGTCCATGTTGAGGTGTCGAGGTCGTCGTCGCGAAACGGAAATGTGCCGTTCCCTTGGCTTCCTTGGTTCACCGTAGGACTATGCTAGTAAGGACTATATTATTTGAACCAACATTTAGCATATTATTGCGCTGCCAAAACAGAATCTCAACTCACAGGCTGTCCTTTGAACTGGTCTCTCGAACTTCGGACGAAGTGTTCCTGTGGATTCTTCGCGCCGGTTCCACACGATCATCTATATCTCCGGGCCCAAAGTCGATCACGAAATCGCGCAAGAATGCGTCAGTCCTAATTAGTTCTCCCAGCTGGTCGGTTGAATCTCTTCTAGGCTGAGAATAGTACCGCTCGCGGAAACGCCTTTGGAACCTGTTTGAACGACACCTGCCGAATAGCCCAAGGGGGCTTATAAGCTTGGTGCCTGTAGCTGCAGTAAGAAAAACTATCATGAACGGGAACGAGCTGGTACTGACCAAGGACTCCCCAGAATAGCGGGCGACCAAAGAGTAGTATATGCACGCCTTGAAAAATGGCAAACAGACCACCAATCGAGCCGAGAGCATCGAAGATCGTACTCGAGCGGTGATCCTCAACAATGGTGCACGAATTGAATGGTCGAAGGTCCTCTTTCGGATAAAGACTATGGAAACTGTTCAGGTATGATAGGCTTGGCAGCCGAGATGGTGTGAGCGTGACGCTGGTAGTTAGGTCATCTGATAGAGGGGTCGTATCTTTTGTTGCTGAAATGTTGGGTCTTTGAATTAGAACTTTCACGATAATTGCGAGGGCCACTCACCAATGACAAACAGTGAGGTGGACTGGTACGTCTACAGGCAGAGACGTTTGGCACTCAGTTGATCAGTCGTTTGACAAGTTTACTTACTGGTTTCAAGCTGGCCACCATATCTCTAAAGAACGAGGAGACAATGAACCTTCGTTCCATTACATCTATACTAGCCTCTATATGCTTTCCCCCTGTAGGTCGCCATCCCGCTAAGAGTGCTGGTGCGAGATATTCTGGAGAGCCGGTGTTTTGTTCTACGGAGAACCGAGCCGTATCTGCAGCATTGACCAACCAGATATTTGGCATCGAAACTGCATTGAGCGAGGTGCCGTTTGTGGACTGTATGGTTAAGTTGTAAGTCGTCGAGAAAAAATCAAAATCTACGAGCACCTAGGGGTAAGTTCGTGCTCAACCACCGAGGATAGTGTGTCTTACAGGTTTCGTTTGCGCAGGTGAGAATTTGCCACTGGTAATCAGGAGAATTGAGCTGGGGGCGTATCGATTCAGTGCTACACTGTGAGCCTGTAGAATAAACCAGTCAAACAACGATGGGAAAGGGGCGGTAATGTAATTTACGTTCACCCGACCGGTCCCCTAATACTTCAACGGAGACACTATAGGTGTCACTAGTCTGTGAGACGCGGTCTGTTCTATGCTCCTGCAACAAATATATACTCAATGGAAAATGGTACGAGAATGGAAAACATAACTGACTATAAGCACCCGAATATTCTCAGTCATGGGACGATTCATCATATTATCACACGGCCCAACCGAGGTCAGTGTTTCCATTTGATTCTGTGCTTGGCCCAGTACTATAATCGCTCGAGCAACGATAGCGATTATGAACAGTAGCGCGCATGTGTTTTGAAAAATGGCATAGCGGATACTTTCAACTGGACTAAACTGCATGTGAGTACAATTAAACGTAGGATATATGCGCAACAATAAGTACCTGACTCGACGGAGCAGAACCATGGGCACGATTACGGTGCAGAAGTGCGGAATGCCTGAGACATCGCCTATACTGAGCGATGGGTCTCTTGGACGTCCAAATAGGCTTGCTCGGTCCTCGCTTGAAGAAGTGCCAATCAAGATATCTTTCACGTTGCTCCTCCAGGACGCGTGTTCGCCAGCTTTAAACTTGCACACCAGGATCTGGATGCCGAAGCAAATCGTTCCAAGTGCGTAAAGGATCCAACACACAAGTATAACGAAGGCCAACGGCAACCGCATACCAAAGTTCCGCATAATAATGGCTGAAATAATATAGCCTTGGTATGTGGTCCTTGTTGATGAAGGGGATATGTACGTACAGACGGTCCCAAGGGATGGGGGGATAAGCGCAATTTGTGCAGCCAGGGTTCCAAGATACCAGCCAGTGCGTTTGATATCAAAAGCCAATCTTTACGCGCGGATACTAGTGAATCAGACTCAAGTGGCATTGCCAGTAGAGTGCAGCACCTACAACAGCATGTCGTTGATCAACCATAGTGGGAAAAGTACTGAGAAAAAAATATCTCAAGTTAGGGTTTCATTCGCTTGTGCTCACACATACCAACCATAATCAATCTACCCCGAAATGGCTCTGACCAGAGCCACGCCATATAGACGACCGCCGAAGAGCTAATAATCAAGGTCAATATACGAACAACGATGATCCAGTACTGCCATGTTAGCCCAGGAGAGCTACGGAGCGGGGTAGCCTTCATAGCACAGAGTGAGGTTTGAGTGTTGCAACAGAGCAGATCCACTGCCGACGCGGCTGTGAGAGCATCTGGGATCTCTGTCCACGGGCGGTGTTTTAAAATATAAGATTAGCTGCGCCCTGAAATTCCAAGGCCTAACACAATATGGGCCATCGTGTCCTTATTTGATGGCGTTGCGTAGGTAGAGTCAATGATAACTGGGAATGAATAACGTAACGGTAACCGCTTCTTTGTAACTTACAAGCATACAACACAGAACCGAACACAGTCTAGGAAACACAGAGCAGCACGTCCCAAAAGCATATCTAGACAAGGAAACAGATATATAGATGTATGCATTCACCAAAGCGGTGCAGGATTTGCAACGACCGGTTTGGGAAGTGCAACCAGCTCGGCAATTCGCTCTGGCGGTAATGTGTTGCTACGAGTTCGGTCCCATGGTCCAGGTTGCACCCTGCGAGAAATGGTCGAGCCTGTTGGCGAGGCGGTGTTGGTCAGCTCTTGGCTACGTTTCGCGTAGGTCAACGTACTGGCTACTGGCTTGGTATCCCACTGGGGAATGTACGCTCTCTCGTTCGGTGATTCGAACATGACGCCATCGACGCTCGCCTTGTCTGTTGGATCCGCTCCCATGTACCCGAGCAAAGAGGGGGCTGGCCCACTAGGTCTTCGTTGGTTGCCAGATGAAAGGGAGTCTGACCGAGGCTTGGTGATCGTTTTGGGGTGGAAAACGGGTTGGGGAGGCGCGGGAAGAGTATGGCGAGCCTCGCCACGGCCAGGGAGTGGACCAGTGGCTAGATGCAGAGCAGTAGGGGCAGGTCGGCGAGGCATGATGATCAGTTCTGGTGAGCCAGGTGTATAGGCCTAGAAGCTCGATTGGGTTAGAGCGCAAGCGAGCGAGGGGTGTGTATGCAAGGCGAGATAGAGATGTACAGGTGGTGGGGAGGTAGAAGGAGCGAGGGGAGTTTGCTGGTCCCGCAGCAGAGAATGATAAAGTCGGCGCAGACGACGGTGAAATATCGAGGAGGAGAACAAGAGGGAGAACAAATCAGATTTACGCCGTGATATGGGTCGGCAGGGACCCTTTGCTGATTATGTAACCGTCGTCAGCCTGGCTATCAAGCCCGGAGAACAATCGAAGCCTGTTTCATTGCGCCTCGAGCTGTCAGTCTCGGGACATTTTACGAGGCGGACGAGTCAGAGACATAGGAGTAAGCAGTGAGATGGTCCTTTGTGATTTATGACAAAGCAATACGCACGTGACTTGGCGCGAAACACGCTTTTTGGCTTTCTATTGCGACCGCGACCTCTCCAGCTCGCACCTTCAGTCCTCCGTCGGCCACCCCTCTTTGCTATTAAAAGCCAGTCTTGAATATGTCGACCGATCCCAGAGCGGCTGCTGAAGGTGCCGACTCGGCCATCTCCAAAGGGAGCGTCACCAAAAGGCAAGAGACGCGTCTATTTCTGTGTCAAGCGCGCTAATCGGTTCATAGGCTCAGCAATGAACTCATGACTCTCATGGTACGTGATATTTCCGCGTGAAACTGGATCCATGCTGAATCGAGGTGACCCTGGCTGCAGATGTCCAATTCACCTGGTATCTCCGCATTGTGAGTTGCTTTCGGACGCATGTGCTCTGTGGATTGTGAGGCTCACTTAATTTCAGTCCGAAGAGTGATGCCAATATCTTTGAATGGATTGGGACTCTCGAAGGCCCGCCCGGCTCTGTATACGAGAAGCTCACATTCAAGATTATGCTGTCCTTCCCGCCTTCCTATCCGTACACTGCACCTAACGTAAGGTATGTCATATCTTTTCAATGGACTTTGAGCGCGAAGCTTACAGATGCATCTAGGTTTGATCCTGAAACCCCATGCTACCATCCCAATGTAGACATGCAGGGAGGAATTTGTCTGGATATTCTCAAGGTGCGTATTAGTTTGAATTCTACCGGTCTAATTTGACCCACTATTCCGACAGGACAAATGGTCTGCAATCTATAGTGTTCATACGATCCTGTTGTCGCTGCAATCATTGCTTGGTGGTGTGTATACTTGTTTCTGGGTGGCCCACTCATTGCTCACCCATCGCCGGCTTAGAACCCAACAACGACTCGCCCCTGAATCTCGAGGCTGCAGAGTTGTGGGACAACCAAAAAGAGTTCAAGACCCAGCTCATGAAATGGTACAGGCCCATCGCAGGATCTTCGTAATTACTTTAGATTTGATCACAGAAGTGTCTTGTTTATGGGTTGGTCTATTTCATCTCGACTCGAGGCTGTTAGAGTTGTTTGCGTATTTGGGTAGATTGAATAATATATTTTGGATGTCACTTGGCTACTGCAGTGGGGCTGCTGCTTAAAGAGACAGCTACATCACTGAACGACCCGGAGTATTCCGGCAGTAAACCCAGGTACATGTCTTCTTAATAACTTGGTATGAAGTTTTCTGCTCGGGCGTAGTCAATGTCCGGTAAATCTCAAATATACTTCGAGCTAGACGCGAACCATGTCCTTTACCTTCTACGTTCCATGTACTTGACTCCCCGCAAAGAATGGGCGGCTGTGAAGGCTGAAACCCTCTGCGCATACAGGCTACAAATCTAGCTTGAATATGCACTAAAATCCACGACTTACTCATTTTGCTTTGTTTGAATCTGGCAAAAACGGTAAGCAGCGTACGATATGACCTCAAATTTATCGGTTCGCTTCATCGTCAGCTATTTTGTATGAAGTGTGAACCAAAAACCCACCACGCCTGGACACGCGCTATCGTTGGATTTACGTGACGCACTTTTTTTTTGGACCAGTTTTATACGTCTGTCAAGCCCGTGGCTTATGTAGACCACAGAAAGGTGCAGAGGAGACGAGATAGAACCTCTGGATACAACTTCGCCTCACGCACACTATCCCACAAGGCCCACCGACCCCTCGCTGCCCGCCAGACGAACCTACGCCCCACTGACGTCCGAATCCCAGACCCGCTTCAAGCTCGCGAGCCCGCCCTTTTCATGCGACGTGCATCCTTCCTTCTACTCTCTATGTCCGTCATAGTAACTAATCAGCGCTCGGAGAGCAGTTTTTTGTTGTGCGATCTACTGATAGCGCGTTGGCTGTAGCAGCTACTCATTAACCAGTACTTCACCTTGTTCCTAGGTACGTGACACTCTATTTGATGCTGAACATCTCTTAATACTAATATGCCGCCATCCTCTTGGAATAATTACCGGGTTATCGGGGGATTCAATGGATAAATCTAGTCTAGGACGGGCCGCAACATCCGTGAAACACATCTATGTGTTTATACGACGCAAGCTGGCCCTGCAAGTAAATTGCATTTACAGCTCGAAAATGGATCCGCGCTCCAATCTAGCAACGAATTTGAGTGGAATTAGACCTCCGACAACTGCTTATTCACACGCGCATACAACACGCGGGGTACGCGCCAACATCACGTGCGTCCAAGGCGAATGGACCAACAGGGGCTGTTGCGACACTGCGCTAAACAACCATCACAAATCCTATGGGAACGCGGCCCACGAGTGTATGACCTAGTTTCACTTATTCACCAACTGTTGAAGAATATTAACAAAACCATTTCGAGATGGTAAGTCGTATTCTACTCGTTTGGCGGGAAAGATGAACAGCTTTTTGCAGGACCATGGACGCAATCGCGAGTCGCTTGCCGACATCGAAGAGCAGCTGACTGAGCTGTTCGCGGCGATGCCGTCGACAACGGTAGACGAGAACGACGTGCCCGTATTACCTAAAGACGACCTGCCTGCGATGTTCGCCGAGTACGCTAAACGGCATGGTACTCAGCTACTTTCCGCCGAGGGGGAGGTTGCTCTCCAGCAGTTTTTGGACGCGAATCCAGACTACAAAGTTACCCCGGCTTTTATGCTACAACTCATCGCGACCGTGACACCTTCCAAATCGGCATCGACCGAGAACCCGGCACCCCAGCCGCCCGACGACAGTCCTAAAGACCCGCGCTCAGACAGCAGCGGTGCATCTTCTCCCGACGCAGACTTTCGTGCCCGAGGAGAAGGCGACTCTGGCTATGCTGGTCATCTCTCTCGTCAATCTTCCAACTCGAGTTTCCATGGGGTGGCAGCACCTTCTACGCCTCTCCAATCCGGCCGAATTGCGTCAGCCTCGCCGTTTGATTCGACCGCGCGGCGAAGGTCGACACCGCTATCAACAGGCGCACCTAGCGCATGGACACGTAAACCCTTGCCGGCATCCCGTCGCCGAAAGAGCGATGCAGGTAGCGCAAGTGGCAATCGGTCCTCGAGCGATAACGAGGCGAGTAATATCTTTACCTAGTCTTTCTTACGTTATATTTATGAGATTTCTCATAGAATACACCTGCCATCGCTCGAGGCCCTCGTCGCAGTCGTGCACCATCGAACCCTGTCTCTCCTCACCATGAATCGTTTCCTCCAACGTCATTCCCAGTCTCCAGGTCTGGTCCTATTGATTCGCCTGGTACGCCGGGATAGACCCTAATCGGTTGATCTTTACTAACGCCACTTATAGACAATAGCTTGATCAACGCCTCCAAGCGATCCCATTCGTTTGATCAATCAATCGGCATGTCTCAGACTCTTGTTGACCCCGATTTCTCCTACGCCAGGAGCAAGAAAACACCTGCTCTCAAGTTTCACTCTTCAGGCTCAGACTCTGATACTGACCGCGACCAGTCAGACGATGAGGAGTCAACTCACCGTTATGTTCGCCCGGCGCTCAGCAGCGATGCGTCCCTCGCTCCACAAGATCTCCTCGAGGCTCTTCAGAAATCTCACGCGGAGCTTGCTCGAAAAGCAGCAGACAGCGAGAAGCGTATGCAGAACCGGTTGGCTGAACGTGAGACGGAGATTGCGGACCTCGAAGCTCAGCTAGACGACCTCAAGGCCGAGTTGAGCATGAGCCGGCGAGAGGAAAAGGAATTGAGAGTCAAGGAGCGAGCGAACATGACTCAATTTGCGACTTTTGAGAGCGAGATTCTGAAGTTGACAAAGAACCTCGAACATTCACGCTCGCAGTATTCGAGCATGCAGAAACAATATCAGGAGCAATGCGGTAGGTTTCAAACTTTCTGGCTTGAAGTAGTCTAACGCGAGGTGTTTTAGCTGAGACCGAGAGAATGCGAAATCTGTTGAGAAGGAAGGAGCAGGAGTTGAAGGAGGCAGACGATCGGGCGTTTTCGCACGAGGGTGAAGTTCAAAAGGTCTGTCTAGCTCTTACCATTCTCTGCAAGCTTTTGGCTTAATCTCGGTGGATGCTAGTGGGGTCGCGAGCGCGAGGCACTAGAGAACTCGATGGAAACCCTTGAGACCGAACTCGCCATAACTCGTCAAGCCGTGAACGAACTTGATGAGCAAAAGCAGGAAAACCTTCTTCTTAAAGAGACAATCGATCGGATGCGATTCGACCTGGACGCGCTCCGTGCCGGGATGGGCCCCTCGTCTGCGCAGGAGGGCCAGGGAACCCTTAGCCGAAGCTTAGCCAACGAGATTCGGGCCGGATTCGAGCGGCGCGAGAGGGAAAGAGAGGAAGCGCAAGATGAAGACGAGGTTGAGGGTGTGGTAGTCGAACATCACGATGGAGAAGGAAGCGATGATGGGTATATTGAGACGACCATCACCACTAGTCGGAAGAGGGTGAGCCCAGTCCGCTGTTGTGGAAGAAGTCCCCCATTTATTCTGACTTGGTTTGAAAGGTTGGCACACGTAAACCCATCCCACGTCTCGACGACGGCAACCTGCGCGAGTATGTGGATGTCAGCACGCAGCATGAAGCATCGGAGTTCCTTACTGCCACTGGTGTTCAATGTCAACAACCTGTCTCCGAATTTGGTGCACAACACCAATCGTCAGAGTTCACCAACGCAGCCGAAATCCAGACTGATGCTAAAATCCTATGCCATGCCGAAATCTCAACTGAACCGCTCCGCCTTCAAGATGTCGCGACCGAGACCGAATCACCTCACATGCAAGATGTGGAGATTGAAACCGAGGCCCGGGATTTGAAGGATGTGGAGAGCGGAACAGAGACTCCGGAGGTTAGGGAGGCCCAGACTGAGGCTTGGTCAGGCGTGGAGCGTTCGGTCGGGCCGGATGGCGCCCAGGGCGTGGAGATGGGCGTGGGGACTGAGGTTCCGGAAGTAACACACGCCGAGATCGGGACCGAATCGGAGTCTAAGCCGGAGATGTGCGAGGTTGAGGTGCAGACAGACCCCGAGTCTATTGCATCGCCCCGTACGCCCGTAGTTACTACGATTATCGATCCTGTACCTGGACCGTCCGATCTTCCTCCCCCGTACCCTCATGCGGCAGAATCTGGTGTACTCAAGCGATGGCACTCTCGTCGGGGACATCATGCAGCCGGACCCGTGCACGCCCGGGAAGAGTGGGCTGCGTTGAAGCGTCTGGTTGGGGTTGATTGCCAGGTCATCGAACGGGTTATCGAAGGTCAGGATGTTGAAAATATGGTGGAGGATAAGGACGATGAGACTGTGGAGCCCCCACCGTCGCGCGCTCGCAAGTTGTTCCGAGTTTCTTTCGAGTTTACATCGTGGCCGTATCTGTTGACCCACGCGGTCATGGGCTTCGGGGTATGGTCTCTTGCGGCTGCAGTTGGTAAGTTCATCGTATATGGGTGGTATATGCGGGGATGGCTGACAATTTTCACAGTTGTCAACCAGCTTGTGCCACAAACTCCGACGTATGCAGATCGCATGAACTGGTCCGCGTACAACAATTACGCTGGCGCACTGGGAGAGGGTTTGGTGGGACGAAGCGGAGAGAGCGCACTTTGGTCCATGGTCGAGAGGCTAGTGCTGGGTGCCGCGGTGCGTGTCGGGCCTGGTATGCCAACATAGTCTTTCAGCATTGGGTGCGCCTGTCTTATCTATTTCCTTGCTTATGGGCCAACCCGCTCCGCTCCTTCTCCCATTCTGCCCGTTCTTTTTCATTCCCTGATACTTCGTTTGCTCTGTATATCACGACCCGTACGACCATATTTGCTCGCCCTCGTTCTTTTTCTGCCAAATTATCTGTCTGCTACTCGTGGTATTTGTTCACAACCCCCATTATGTATGTTTTACAACAACTTCCCGTTTTCATTCTAGTACTGTCGAAAAGAAACAAACGTTTGAACATTCTGGTCAAACGACCGGATCTAAATAGTTGGGGGAACAGGAGGTAAGAAAAATGGCCGATAAATACGTGTTGGACAAGTCATGCAAAATAATGTGGGGCGGGTGGGTATGAAGGAAAAGAGAAAAGCGCCAATTCAAAAGATTTCTAAAAACATACATACGGAACGAAAAGGGAAGAGAACATCAACCTTGACCGAGTCGCCGACCGTCCTCGTCTGCTATTGGAGTTGTTGGGTCTCCGGGTGGAGCTGGCTGGTTGTTTCGGAGAGTGGAGCGGCGCTGCCGCGATGTAACAAGCTCGAGTCCATCAGAACCCTCGTCGTTGTCATCGTCATCGTCCGATTCATCGTCTTCAGCTATGCTCTCGGATAGTGATCGACGCGGCTCAATGCTATCAGGGCTGAAAGAGCGCTGGGCCACAAGCGGATTGGCCATATGCCGCAATCCATAATCGGGTGGGCGCAAAGAACCAACACCCAAGCTCTCGTTTGACGAGTAAAACATGGGCCCATTCATCGATGTGTGTGCCTGGGGGTTGGCTGGATGCATGCTGAGCGCACGCATTGACGTCACGAGCTCCTCCCCATAGTCATCGTCCTCTTCACCGCCAGCAACCGCTCCAGGTAGCCCCCGTGCGGAGCCAGCATAGTCGTTCCCAGCAAACGGCCGGAGCGCATATGGTCCTGGTCCATTCCGTTGCCCGATCCCTCCAGCGCCCAGAATGCGCCCAATACTGCCATCATCCTCACTTAAATCCAGTCGGTCATCATCACCATCCGTAGATCTCCCCGTCCATTGTTCGTGGTCGTGCTCATCCTCAAAACGCGAACGGTATTGGGACTCGGTTTCATCAGGCAAATCATGGCGAGGCGTCTGCGCACCCACGTCCGAAGCTCCAACGCTGGATCCAGGGGTCCCGCCGGCGGAAGAACTTGCGACTGCTCGGTCGGCTTCGCTCCCTCCAGCCTCGCTGCCACGCTTGCGTCTGGACCCAATCCCTCGTCGGAACATGTTCCATGGGCTGCGATCCTCGCCTTTACTATCTCCGCTTTGCTTGCGTGTGACTGTTGATCGTGCACGCGATACAAGCCCTGGCAGGGAACCTTGGCCACTGTCACTGCTCGCTACAAGGGACGAAACCGAGACGCCTTTGGGCGTGGAGGATGTGCGTTGAGGCATAGCACGAGGCGGATAGGACCCTTCTCTCATCGGGTTTGTCTTTACGCGCTGGCTGAAATATTCGGCGCTGGTGCCGGGCGTCGCGGCCGACGCTTCCGTTGGTGTGATCGGTGCAGTCGAGGACCGTTGGTGTGGTGTATAAACCTGGGAGCGATTGAGAAATGAAAATCGACGGGCGCTGCTACCTCCGGGTGTCAACATTCCTGGCCGAACAGGTGAGCCACTCCGACGCGGGGGCTGGTCTGATTCGGCTATATGCGCGCTACGACCAGGATCGGTATTCGGTCCCTGCATACTGCTCGTGCTCCTGCTTCTGTTCCGGCCGACAGATAAGGGGTGCAGAAGAATATCTGCAAACCGCCCAATCCGCTGCCGCCAGGTTGTCTTGAGTGTGATCGCTCCGACCGCGTCCTCTTGGGTGACCACCACGAGCGCGTTGGCTGAAGGCGACGTATCGTGCAACCAGCCTTCTGGGTCCTCGATGTCTTGCAACACCCATTCCGAGCGCTGTGGCAATAGAGGATCAGTGACATAAGCAAATGCAAGACAACACGGCTGATGAACGCGCACCTTGGCCTCATCAAGTGTCCATCGTCTCTTCGGGTCCTTCTCAAGCAATCCGCTCAAGAGCCTAACCACCTGACGGCCCTCTTCGGCTTTCTCCCAGTTCTCCGTCCCTTCCCAGTCGGTGCCGTCCCTGCCACCTGTCAGCAAACCATCGACGCCCATAGTGGGTGGGATTTTGAAGTCTTCATTGGGGATCTTCCGATATAGCAAGTATTCACTTTCAGCGGTGAAAGGAGGCACCCCGAACAGAATACAGTAAAGTGTCACACCGAGAGCCCAGATATCGATAGCCTTAGTGATCTTGGGCCGGTTTCCGTCATCGACGGGACTTCCGCTAAAGCTACTAGCGTGACTTGACGGTTGATAGCAAATCTCTGGCGCAAAGAACGCAGGGCTCCCAGCCGTCTTGGCAAGCTCTGAATCATCGAGAAAGATTCGAGTCGACTCTGCATTGGGCGCGTGGGTCACGAGCGCCCCTGGCGGGAGCTCATTCGCAAGGGACTCGGCAAGGTGGAGTGCATAAGAGAAATGAGATGTTCCAAAATCAGAAATCTTGACGTTGCCGTCTTGGTCGAGTAGGAGATTGGCCGGCTTGATGTCACGGTGGATAATTCCCTGATAGTGCACTGGATGTTTGGCGCCACGAATATACAGCCAATAGCAAGGCGTCAGCTAATGCCGCCGACTCCAAGAGGAACAAGACGTACAGTACTCGAGTCCAAGAAGCGTATCCCTGAACACTCTTCGTGCACGGGAGACGGGGAGGATAGGTAGGTCGGGCACATCAGGGGGACCTGATCTCCACTTGAGTTCACCCCCTACCATGTGTTCCAGAACTGCATCGCAAGGCGTTGAGCGAGATGGGCCGGGCAAGATGGATCAAGCCCTACGCACTAAGAAATATCTTTTTGTTTGATTCATCATCGATCACTTCAAGCAGTTTAACGACGTGTGGGTGATGACACTTCTTCATGATCGCAATCTCGCGCCGTATCTTCGCCTCGGTGGAACTGGTGTGGGGCGCTTCTCCGGCACCTGCATCGCGTGCCGCCTGGGCACGGCGGAGAGCTTGACCAAGACTGCGACCCTTGCGTGGGTTACGTTCAACGACCTTGATAGCCTGGTGAGGCAAAATGTCATGAGCGCGAAACGTTGGGCGTTAGCACGCGACTTACGACTGTCTCGCCCGTCTCAATATTCCTTCCGACGCGGACCTTGCCGTGCATGCCGCGCCCAATCTCTTTGCCGACCTCGTACTGGTTGATATACTTGCGGCCGGCATCGTCTCGGACCTTGTTGATCTTGTGAGTTTCGACCACATCGCGCTCCAACGGGCTCGAGAGCGGGCTAGGCGATGGAGGGAGGGTGTTGGGTGCAGACGAAGAACAGGCCATCGCAGACTGTGGCAAAACCAGAACGTGTAGATGTTCCAGCGGTTGTGGTTATCGCATCAAGCAAGGCGGGGGCTGATGGGGCCGTCGTGGTCAGGTTCAGGCGCTTTTGAGTGCGAGATTAATCAGTGGGGGTGGCCAGAGGAAGCAAGGGCTGGGGCAATGAGACTGTATATGGCGGAGCGAAAGATCGTCGGTGATGTCGTCGACGGCTGGATTCAGCTAGTTTCGGTCTTAACCGCTGGGTCCTTCAGGGATGCCCCCACACTGGCCCGCTTTGTTTTCACCCATCGTTATCCTTATTTGACATCTTTCTCGACACATATCAGCTGGTGATATCACTATCAGCACGGCCTTCTAGAAAAGCCCACCCGGCTTGGAATGCTCTAGCAAGTGGAAGACTGCATCGGGAAGGTGCAAGGGACAAAGGCCTAACAAAGGAGAAATATCTCCCTGATTAACCTGATCGCGAAAACGAACGATTGGTCACCGTCAATCTATCCAGGACCTCCTGATGCGCCATTTCAGGAAGGCCGCTCGAATCTCGTTCAAGGTGATAGGCGGGTACGCGCTGGCAGAACACTCGGAGTCCGTGTCCCTAAAGCCCAGCAGCCCTGTTGGCATCGTGGCACCGTTGGGGAGCCCAACGGCAATGTCTCCCCCCAATAGCCGAGCACGCCAAAGCCGCGGCCGAAAAAGGGCGAAATTTCGATAAGAAATGGATTTCAACAGACATACGAAAAACATAAACTTGGAGTCGCACGGATCATGTGCCCCCGTCACTCGAGATAACAAGAGCCCTCCAAGAAGAACCAAGAATCGACATATCAATTTAGACTTCAATCAAAGCATGGGCAAACATGATCGGTCAAGAGTCTAACGAGGGCAAGTGCACTTGTCCTCGGGCTTAACTTGACTCATCACCTAGAATAGCACGCATATAAAGTCAGCAAGTGTCTCATGATTGGTCACCGGGCCATTCGGGCCGTGCCGCTAAACTCACAGAGTCGACGTGCTGGCCGCATCCCTGGGAACATGGAGCCGGGTTAACATAGGGCTCCATAGGTCGGCAAGAGCGACAATGACGAACCTTCCAAGTAGTCTTCTGGCACTTGTCGCACTTCACAGCGTAGCAAGCGTCCACAAGGGTATACACAACCATGGAGTGCATCTTGGCTCAATGACGAGTAGGATCGAGTAAAAGTGATTCAGAAAGCGCAAAAGGCTTGTGGATGGAAGAGTGGAAAGTCGATTGTGAAGTTGGACCGTACCGACAGCCCACGGCTGAGCTTTAATACCGCAGCATGCGCTCACTTAACGCATCATTCTTCAGGCGCAATCTGCCTGAAAATACAAACCCTGCGGCCATTTTTTTCACGACCTGGCGGCTACTAGCCAAACGGCGATTTCTGGCCGCGGCGCTCAGTCCGAGACCAAGGCAACGAAACCCCCCTGAGCACAGGATTCAGTATAGCTCCATACCTATTAGGAAGGCACCAGCGCGAGCTCACCTTCTCGGCCTCATATCCTCCTATCGCAAGCGACGGCCCATCATATTCCTTCAGTATATATGCATATATTGGCCTCTATCGGGGCTTGCCACTCATAAACACCGAGGATCCATGGCTCGGGGGCCGCTCGAGATTTTAATAAGACCTAATTGGGACGCGCTCGGGTAAGCTGGATGATATAGCTCCCGCATGACGTCACTGGGCAGTACACGCAAGGCGGGAACAACGTCGGGATTCGATAAAACTGAGCAGGAGCGAATACGTGACGCGGTACCGCACCACGCGCTCAGGGACTAGACCGTCTCGACCTACGCATTTGAGCACCGGCAATCAGCTATTCCCCTATACTTTGATCGACACGCAGTGGCTGGTGGCTGGGAACTAAAGATTACCTGAGCGATACGCCACCAAAGCTTGATGGGTAGAGCATCGACGCTTGTAGATCGAGATGCGGAAAAAAGACCCGTTGTGTGTACGGGCTTTGCCGACTCTCAGGCCACTTGCTTTGGTTAAATTAACGATCGACATTGAGGTGAGAAGCTGTTTAGAACCAATACATTGGTTGAGTCCAAATGATTTAGGGGCAAAATGCAAAGCGGAGAATCTAATAATGTAAAACAGTCGGGGTGTAAGCAGCCGTGTTCTTTTGGTGGATGTTCAACTGCCTCACGATTAAGCTTTACCCAAGAAGTGGGGCGGCCTCGCCATCCCCGCTTGAGGAAGTGCGATGGCGCGGGTGGCGCAATCGTTCATAGCCAGCTTTTCCAGCATGAACAACACCATGGATAGCACGGTCTCGAGTTCGCCAGAGAAGATGTTTTTCACTAGTGATACGTTCGCTACGAACGCGGCTCTGATCATCGACCGCGATAGAAAGTGCAGCAAGCATTGCGGCAATCGAAGCAAGACCAGCAGATGCTATCGGAAAAACACGGGCGGCAGGGTCCGAGCAGGTAAGCTACCTATACCGAACAGATTGCATGCATGCACACTTACCATTGATCATGAACATGATAACCACTGAATTGCGTTCAATACATGGTTAGACAGCGGTAGCATGAAGAAGGATACGCGGCGTACTTTGCAATTTCGCCGCCTGATCGACGCTTGCACCTCCTAGGATCGCACCGGTCATCATTCCAGGGATAGATATGAGTCCAATGACGCTGGATTTTCGAGAACAAAAGGGCACTTCAATGGCAAGGGCCAGGAGATCGCACCGCACAACGCACCTCATCTGATTAATTGTTGGAGTAAGGGCAAGGCGTAGAGCAGATGTGGCAATCGGTTTGCATGCTTCGTATCGCTACAGCGAAGGGCGAGTAAGTAAATTAATTCCGAGTGATTACATAGAACCTTAAGCACTCCCAGCGCTCCAAAACACCTGACGTTCAGATGAGTTGGTTTTTAGCATTGAGGAGGCCCTCGTATGCGCTTGGAGATTGTATTTCCCAATAAAGAGCAGTCCGCAATGCCAGGAGCAGCATGAACATGCAATACACACGTGAAAATGACTTACCGATGCCCCGAAGGCCAAATACGTCTCAATCTTGTCCCTGTTCTCACTAGAAAACACATAAATTTAAGTCCAATAGAAAAGCACGGGAACGGCCGAAACTTACTGAAGCTCTTTTAGTACCGAAGTGGTTGCCACCACAATACCGGAGATTGTCGCTCCGCAAAGCATGCCCAATACGGGGACTAAAAGAGGTTTAGAAATTGAAACTATCCAAGGAGCAGGAACAAACTGGAACGTACTGTATTTATCGGCGGCCCAAAACTCCTTTTCCGACATTGCGAAACGGGTACCTATGACTAAAATGATTCGGAATGCTATTCAGAGCTCGATCCTCGGTGTGGTATGTATAACCCACTCGAGACTGGGATCGTCGAAATGGCCATTGCCACGAATGTCGAAGGAAGCTACATATACAAAAGAGATAATGTGAAGAGTGAGATATGTATGTGGATAAACGGACCACCGAACTTACCATGCCGGAGAATCGGTACTTGGCCTTGTTAGCAACTAGAAGTCGCAAGAGAGTCAATTGAATTGGAGCTTCACTTGGGATGCTGGATCTACCAACCTGTTTCGAAGCTGCCAAGTACGAGAAGCAGACCTACAAAACGTTATTTTATTGTGTAGATTAAGAATAGGGGAATGCTCACACGAGATCCCAGCAACTGCCCAAGGAGAGCTCGCTTCGAATACACTTTGCAAGACTAAACCCATGATGGAGAGTTGGACGATGCAGCGTATCGCTGCCGAAACCAACGAAGTTCCGACTCCTAATCCCAAACTGTAGGACACTACCTGATAATTTGGGTGATTTCAGTTGATGTACATCCTGCACATTATGTTGTCATATCGCACCGCATCTACGGCGACAAACGCAAACCCAATGCCAACATTGGCCCATGTGAGGTGTGTGTTCTGCCCGGCGCTCATGTTGTCTGTCGTAGGCCGAGGATTGGGTGAAAGCCCGCGGGTACAAGTCTGGGTGCAATCTAGTGGAGATATTTAGGCTCTGCGTTTTTGTAATATCCCTGTTCAGGAAGGCAGTGGACGTTGAAGGAAAGTAGTTTATAGCAACGATGACGTATAGGATTGTCTGGTCCCAGCTCGATCACGGTCACGTGGGTTTGACCTAGTGTTCATGTAGCTCGTTGAATATGTCTTTTTTAATTAAAAAACCACGGTCACGCGGTGCAGTGGCCACACGCCAAACACTACCAAGCCTCAACAGGTCTCGGCGGCTGGTTAAAATAAGTGGCGACTTATCGCAAGAGGAAGAAGCAACACAAAATTCATATTTGCGTAGCCCGAAATCTCTTCGATAACTGCAGCGGGTGTGCACAAATCTAGAAGCTGTCCCTGGCCTTCCACATCACGTCTTCCAACCACTTAATACAAATATCGAACACGAGCAGGACTGTCAAACGCAGCGAGGTGGGCCGCCTCCATGCGAGGGTGTTTATACAACTACACTGCAGGCTGACATCGTGTCTTGCCCTTTGCCCGCTAGACGTAAAATAAATAAATAAAACAAGTCTAGAATCTATTCTTGAATTGGACGAGCATCTTGGATATCAAGTGGCGTCTAAAAACACGGGTTTAAGACCTGGATCAGGCTGAAGTAATGCCTTGGCAGATAGGGCGTGCCTCTGATCCTGTGTTCGTTCGCTTGCAATCGACGTGCCCAGACTTTCCGACCTCGAGCTGTCGGTCTAACTTGTACATAAAGTCTTGTGGGTCTTGTCGGATCCGGCAAGTCCGCCCCCTGTCAACATCCGCACGACAAATTCTGAATGGGTATCCACGACACTCAATCTTCGCGTGAACCTGCCAAGCAGTCGCCAAGAACGCGGGTGAAGCGCTCGCCCGAGTTCGAAATATTCGACCATTGTTCAACGAGCGCGCAGACGCCAGGAACGTCGGATATAAAATCTCGAGGAGGACGGCCAAGCGAACATTGTCTGTGGTTTGTTGCCCTCCCCCCGCCTTGGCCTTTGACATCGTTCCTTGCCCCGTTCTTGTCACTCCAATATGCGTTCTTTGGCATTCTTGGCTTCCGCGGCCCTTGTGTCGTCCGTTGCTGGACAGTACACCGCCACTTACGACCCTGCCAATCTGCCAGACAAATCGGAAGGTACGTGATGAACCGAGGTATGGTGGAGCTTGGGAGCTAATTATACCGTTGCATCGCAGCTGATCAGAGCGGAACGAACAACGTACGCGAATTGGCTGTTTTATCATTCGGATACGGCTGATCATATTTATTTTAGTGTGGCACCTCGAATTCACAAGATTCTATGTGCCAGAATGTCTACGTGAATTCGGCTTCGTGAGTGTCTTTCGAGTGGTTCGTCGCCATTAGGCTTACACGCATCCACAGCGACTTTTGCGTCTGGGGTCCACCCAAGCCCAACGGAGTCATTGGCGAGATCGAGCAGATTGTTGTCTCCTACTGCACGGCTCCAGGTCGCGGCACTCGCCTCATGCCCGAAGGCACACTCAAGTCCGCTCACTTTGTCAAGACCCCAGACTACGTCCAAGTCACTGGCATGGGTGACTTTACAAAAATCGGCATCAAGCGTGGCGACGAGGGTGGAGAGCTCGACCCCCACGGTGCCGACAGGCTGGGTAACCCGCATGGTGGTTTGGTCTTTTCCAACGCGTTCAGCCCTGGATCTTCAGGCCTTGGCGTTCAGGTGCGTGTTCCCTGAAATTGATCGGCGACGCGTTTTTCAAATTCGTTATCTTAGATGCACGAGTGGACCAACTTCCAGAGCGCGACTGAGTTCTGCATTCGCGCTTGCAAGGACGGACCCGACGCAAAGAAGAGGTGCCAGCACATCTATGGTACGTCTAACACTATGTGGTGCCCAAACTCTAGCTCATGGGTTGATTCGAATAGATCTCACTGGATGCGGCTGGAACATCCCTGGAGACTACGGAGATGGCTTTACCAACTGCGAGGGTGACAGCACCATGTACGTTTACTTTAGTCCCGAATTCTTTGCAGCACACTGACGCTTGAATGCTAGTCCCATGGGCCTCTACCCTCAACCGGATGGTTCGACTTCTACTTTCCGCCAAGGCCAGCCCAACACGCCCCCACCTCATCCAGCTGCTTCGACCTCCATGTGCACGACCCTCAAGTCGTTCGCAGTCGGAACTCCAGCTTCCGCTACCGTTACACCCACCAGCTCTGGTCGTTCTGCACAAGCTACTAGCGCGTCCCCGACCGGAACCGGAGCTCCTAACAGCAACAGCGCTTCTAACCTTGAAGTCGCTCGCGGAGTGAGCATCGCGATTGCGATTGGAGGTGTCCTTTCTGTCATGGCTGGAGCGGGGATTTATGTGCTCTAAGGATTCGACGGACTTTACGGGACGTTTTACGAACTTTTTTCATTTCAGACATTTTTTGGGCGGTGATGACATAATGAGGGGGATTGTGTTGTCCGATTTCTTTTTGTACGCGGGTTGCTTGCTGTATGCGCACTCTTTTGTACCGGTGTATATCATTGTTTAATCGATCGGAGGTTATTGACTCGAAAAATTCTACTCTAAAAACTGCCTGAACGTGGGTCGTCGGCGACCGAAACCATCTTGAACGTGGCTCTCTTGCGCATACAATTCCACTTTTCAGCCGCTCAGGTGTCATTGTACGAGCGAAATACTTTTGTGGGTCCCAGCTAGCATTCTTCTCGAGTTGTAAGATTATATAACATTGATAATCCGCAAAGGATATACAACGAGGATGCCAGCCGGTACAGTCAAACCAAAACAAGTGTCCATAGCTTAGTTTGTAGTAATGGCCGCAACCAAGACGTCCAGAGCCGCGTTTTGGCCCCAAGCCGTTGCGCCCTTGTAAGGCCCATGCCATACAACACCGTACGAGGCACCGCTAGCAGCGAGGTCAAGGAGGGCATTGTACTGCACATCGACGTAGCTGTGGATGAGGATACGGAGGTCGTTGTTGGAAACACTGCGGTTCCAGACTTCGATAAGTCCGCGAATGAAAATGGCTATGGATTTTAAGACAAATTAAGACAAAGTCTTGGGCAATAGGATAAAAGTTTACTCACCCTTGAAACCACGCCCATCGTTGTTGGTGTTGTAGTCACCATCCTGGCCTTCGGTGATGATACCGTCAGAACCTTGCCATTTGCTGTTCTTCATCGCTGCAGCAGCGATTTCGGTCATTCTAATCGCAGCACGGTCAGTCGAGTCTGTGGACAAACTTTTAGCCACTTACAAAGTCGTCCACTGAGAATCCTTGGTAACGTCCTTCAAGACAGCAAGCCCTTCAAGATATTTACCACTGTTATACGTGAACGTAAAGTCATCCGCCGATACCGAGCAGTCAGCGGCGTTAAGGCTATCGAGTACAATGTGTGTGTTTGCATTGTATCGGTGGTTCTTGATCCAATTTGCGGACAAGATCGCAGCTTGTGTGTACTTGGAATCTCCGGTCGCTTCTGCAAGATATGCCGAGAGACTACACGCTTATGTTTAAATCGGATAACGATAGGAAAGCATGATATGAACGTACGACATATATAGACCTGTGGTAATAGCATTCATGCTGGTATCGGCGGTATTTTGGTTCTATTTTTTCAGACCAGTTGGTTCAGCCAGCGTAAACCTACAGGCAAAGAAGGCCCACCCAAAACACGCCGCCTGCCATAGTGGTTCCCCCGCAAGTACTTTTGATGCCAG
Source organism: Ceratobasidium sp. AG-Ba (assembly GCA_016906575.1). Taxonomy (NCBI): domain Eukaryota; kingdom Fungi; phylum Basidiomycota; class Agaricomycetes; order Cantharellales; family Ceratobasidiaceae; genus Ceratobasidium; species Ceratobasidium sp. AG-Ba. Next base: position 1,257,571 of record CP059612.1, on the reverse strand, counting down.
CATTCTTGCGAGGATGTTTTCCTGCCGATGCTTGAGATGCAGTGAGAACGCTGGTTGACCATGTGTTAGTACTGAAAAGAATATACTAGAGAAAACATCAGCTGACTAATTAGTGACATCGTTCCAGGTGTCGACAGCATATCCCAGAAGCACTTGGTCTCCATAAGCTCGATATCCGTAGATGTTCGCAGACGCCCACCACCTATAATACACCATGAAACTCGTAACCCAAGGCGAACGACGAAACTCACATCGCGTCATCGTTGTAACCATATTTGTTGTAGTGAGGATGCCAATAAATATTGTTCTATATGTTTGAAGTGTAAGAGGTTATAATTGGGTTCGTGCAGAATGCATACCCCCATAGCGTCGCTGAACATGCCTCGGTTGGCTTGGTTACCTGTGAGCTTGTCTTTGATAGCCATAGCACTCCAAGAATTTGCAGAGATCCAGAAGCCGAGGCCCTTCAACTCATAGTTGGAGGTGTCGACATATTGTTTGATGTTGTCTGAAAAAGGCTAAAAGTCTGAGTATTGGGATCATTCACGCCCGAAGCATGCACTAACCAATAGCCTAATTGGTACCAACAGGCGTTATGAGAGTGGCAAACAAGCAAGCCAATAGGGGACGTACTACTTGAGCAATGTTTTGACGTTCAGTAACCCCACGCGAATTGGAGAATTTCTGTGAAACAAAAATACAATTAGCATGTAACAACTCAATATGCCAATCGAGTATTTACCCTCCAGGAAAGGGGAACACCAAGGTCGGCAGCCGATGCGGCCAGAGGAAGGGCAAGTAGGAGAGTAGCAACCCGAGACATGTTATGCGTTACGTGCTAAACTTGGCCTGCACATTGCCCTTTTATAAATTAGAGGCAATGCGTCGCAAAAAGACACTGTCTCTAGCCGAGCCCTGCTTCCTGCGTGGCTGGTCATGATTTGAATAAGATCATCGGTTCGAGCGGTCGGCCAGCAACAGAAGCGGTGCGCTTGGGCAATTCGGGGTTGCGTTTTGTTGACACATATATAACAGTCTGTTTGGCGAACGAAGAGGGAAGCTCACTCGACGTCCCGACCATATGCAGCTGCCTCGAGCGTGGTCGTTGACCAGGACTTCATGTGACAAGCGAGAGCCGGCTAAGAAGCCGATATTGCCTTCCGGTTCTAGAAAACCGCCATATTTATAAACGGTGAAAGGAAAATAAAGGATGTCAACTAGCCAGGATGCCACTATAGTGTGACATGCATAGAACTACGATGCGTGCGAATCGGGATGTTAGAGTTGCTTTACGGGCCTCGGCAATCTCGGAAGGTCAGCAGTTGACCACAACACAACCAAATTTAACTTTGGCGTGGGGCTGTATGCACTACATCCCTCCGAAAATGATTGAAGCTCGCACACCGCTTTGCTAAAACCTAAAGAAATCATTCACGTTTATCGCATACCATGTGCTAGCGCCAAGGACAAGCGTGTAAGCCTGTAGCATAACGGACTTCAGTTATTTGAGTCTTGCTTGCTAGTCACTACACTTAGCTAGCGTGTATTGGATGTAACGTAGTTATTACCGTAGGGTGTATGCGCAAGAGTAGTCGCAGAGTAGTAAGGATACTCCATAGAGGTCTGTAGATAACACAAAGTAGCGCCTCATATGAGCGCGCTTCATAGTGTTGTGTCTCGGTGCTCGCTAATCTAAACGCCATAGTTTATTTTTAGCAATATCCTTTCGCACTATATGAAAGCCTTTTGACTATATATTATGTGTATAGAAGACCTTGGCATACTACAGTGCACCGCATACATCCTAGTTGGCGCAGATCCTCAGTAAACTCGTGATCAAATTGTATTTTACACGAGACCTAACCTCACTGAAGATACTAGAGCCTGTGTGAGTTGATTGAATTCTATACCGCTCCACTGGATGGCTATCATCATAGTTTTGCCGAACCTACTCTCGAGCCGCGAGCGCTGCCGAAATCAACTTTGGTACGGACGTCCAAGTCTCAGACGAAAGGTTTATCCCTTACCTAGAGTAAATGTGCTAAGAAGAAGCGGGTCTCGACTCTGGGTATGGAGCTGACCGCCGACTCCGGACCGTTATCGTCGATGCGCACGGCTCTTGATGATATCCCTGCTGTTGGGGGCGACTGTCTTGCGCAACTGGAAGACATGTTCAAGGCCATTTTGCTCGCAGTGCATCAAATTCTGAATTGGAGCAACCACTTCTGTTTCTTGTTTTGTATCTTTCAATTTTCTTCTCGAATAACGGATGAGTGCACTTAAAGATGAAGATCAGACAGCAGTAAAGGCTGTAAGTACCGTTATCGCTGCGTCCGTAGCGTAGGTTTGGAAGTCTCTGTGGTGTTAGGAGCACGACGGCAATTATAGGACGCCTCCCGGGGGATAGGCCTCGCAAAAACGACCCAGAGAGTATGAGGCAAGGTCTACGACACTCACTGTATCCATTCATGGTGATGACATAATTGTTTGCACACGATTGTTTCTCTACACATAAGACTGAATGCATAGGTCTTTGCTATCTACTCGGTCCGTTCGCTTGGTGCGGTGAGGAGGGTATAATAACTCGAGAGCATGAGATTTTGACCCTTCCAAGGTACTCCCCTCTGCTATCCCCCAAACTTCCAAACGCAAGCTTTGAACATGCACGCCTTTGAGCTCCTCGTCAAACTCAACGCACCCTTCGAGGGCGTCCAGTTTGACCAGCGCCCCGTCGTCTGGCGGTTGTTCGCTATGATCGTTGAGCAGGTAAGCGTCCCCTAGCCACGACTTTTGATGTAGGCTCACTGCCCGTTCGCCACTGCCGCCACATATAGGCGACCGAGCCGGATGTGTCCCGGTGCGTCGCCAGAAGCTACGGAGAATGGGCCCACGTCAATTTTGGCGCTTTGCGTCTCGTGGTCGACCATTACGGTATTCGCTATGATGACTTGTCTCTCCTTGATCTCATGGCAAGCAGTGCTTTCTCTCTTTCGCTCAATCACGCTAACAATGCAACACGATAGCCTGCATGGGAGCAAGTCGAGTTGATGCAATATGTGATCGACCATTTCGTGGATATGGTAGAAGTAGCAGAGCGCACGAAGCTAAGTATCACAAGCAAAAAGGTGCAAATACTGGTGCCACTGACGGTGCCTCAGATTGAGCGAGAAGTTGAGATGTATATGAGAGCAAATGAGGAGGGTAAGGAGTGGCAGATCAGTCCTGAGGCTATGGCGGCGGTCGACAAGGCGAAATGGAGGGCCAAGACTGCAAGATGGGGTGCGGTAGGCAAGTTAGTCAGAGTGGTGATGTCGAAAGCGTAGGCATATCTCGTGGTCTAGAGTTCTGATCGGGTTGTGTCTGAAATCTCGTCTATCTTTGACTCTTGTCTGTTTATCTCTCATTTCTCTTTCATCCCATCTCTTTCTCGGACAGTTCTCTCTCATTTCTCTCTCATTTCTCTCTCATTTCTCTCTCATTTCTCTCTCATTTCTCTCTCATTTCTCTCTCATTTCTCTCTCATTTCTCTCTCATTTCATCATATCTTTCTCGGACAATGCTCTCTCTCTTTGTCTCCCTCTGTGTGCTCCTGCCTCAGACACTTCATTCTATGATTTCTGTCATCTTAGCTACTAATCTTACCTACCTCCCCCGCCCACACGAACCCCCAAACACAGGACGTTTCCTACAGAGTACCGCATGTTATCTCGACTTTTCTTTCCCCAACTTGGTAAGTTCAACCTGATGATACACCGCACCGACTGGCCCCTGACCTTTTAAAATCTCAGGACTCAATTTATCGTGATCTTCTAAATTAGGAGGCGTACAGATTTGTCGATCCTTGTGATGGTAAGCCGCCCTCCAGATGATCACACAAACTTCCGACATAGTTACACATATTCGCCAGACTGGGCTCGTAGGACCGAGAAACACCATGCTGCATTCGCACCAGATGTAAACCCCTCCCCCAAAGAAAAAACAAACCGAATAAAAATAAATGGTCTTCTAATGCCCACATACGACTGAAACTCTTGTATTTCTGGATTGGAACGCTTGTATGGTTTCTCTTCTTTGCGCATTCTGAATATCCTGTATGACTGCATCTCTAGAATGTTCTACTTGATATCAGTGCTTCTGTGTTTGGATCACTTGTACTCTTTAGACTCTTTGACTTGGACATGTAGGTCGTATGGGTTCTGGAATTTTATCACGTCCGTAGTGTTTACACCGAGGAGACATGGACAACTGGTGATCGCACGAAATAAAACCATCGGGTGCCCTTGTCGTGCTGGTATACTTGGTTGCTTGTGGTTGCAGAGTTTGATTCGCACGAGAGCTAAGTTGTACGAAAGCCTCCATAAACCATCGCCTCGACTGCTCCATGATCGCTCTTACGCATATAGTCTATGGGAATCACTACGTTGCAGATGGCATGCGATAGCTTCATACATTAGTCAGTGGGCAAGACTCAAATCTTCAAGCAAAACACGGGCACATTATGTTACAAGCTCTCGCATTTGTACTCGGCGCAAGTACTTATTACCTTTTCTAGATTGTAGAACCTCCAAAATGTGTGGCGCCCCATAGAGGACAGAGTATATGTATGCACGGCACAAAGGCTCCACATGTTTATATTGTGTTCGTTGTGCAGAGATCACACATCTGCTGATTGGGACACGGCCAAGCAAACTCTGACTGTCCCGGTTTTCTAGTGATAAAAATTGAGGATAGATAGATGTACGACTGCTGGCAAACAATACTGCTACATCATGCGCACAGACACCAGAACTAAAATGCGATCATGCAAACTAACAAGTACACACAAATAAAACAATAGCTACAACTGTCCGCGCCTGTGGCCGCAATTATTTTGAGTGATCCGGCTCTCGCCTGTAGAACAGCAGGTAGGCGGTTTTGTCGAGCTTCGCGTGTTTTTCGTGGGCAGTCACGTCTTTTTCTGTCACGGGCTCGATATGGGTATCGTCGATCCGGACCCATTCCGACAGGTCTTGCCGGAGTACGTCGATGGTGTAGTGGCCGCCTGTTGCATGTTTTCCATGATGGTACACCACTGAAAGTGACGCAATGAGTGGTGTGTTAGAATGCTACATCAGGTGAACTTACCCCCGTAGAGATTATACTTGATCGATTTGTTTGACCTGCGAGTAGGAGATATGATATCTGCGGACGAAGCTTAGCGTGATGTATCGAAAGCCCTGGAGTCAACGTACCGGGTTTGATTTCTAGCGAAGTGGAGTACTCGATAACCTTCGAGTTCTTCTGGATACCCTTGGCGTCGTATACAAGTCGTTTCAAGTGAAGAATAAGCAATGGTGGGAGCGTGTCCAGAGTGATCTGCTTCCTGGCGTCAACCAATCCACCTCGCTGCTCAGAGTAGACAGATACGGTCTCGGGCTGGGTGATGTGCTTCAGGGCGTCCTCAATTGTCCGAACATTGTCGCTCTAAAAGTGGGGTTGTTAAAGTGCTATTTATGGCTACATGTTACGTTTCACACGCACCTGGATGTCAAGCTGTAGCGGCTGGTACGGCTCCAGCGTCACGGAATCTTTGCTAGCCCCAGGAGTGTGCAAAACCGAACGAATCTTGCCCCCAAAGATTTTTGTAATCGCGGACTCGGTTGCCCGGGTCTATAACCAATCAGCATTTGGCCATCGAGAGACAAGCAGTATCGTACCGTCCGCGTCACAGTTGCCTTGTTCTTTTTGCCGACCTCCAGCCAGCCATTCTCGTCCTCTGCACCAGGACTGACTGGCCTCTGAACTTCTCGAGCATTATCACCTTGGGCAGACTTGTCAGCAGATCCGTTTGTCCAGGCTGCTCCAGCGGGGGTTGGGTTAGCTTGCACCCGAGAAAGAATAGTGAGGAGTTCTTCATGGAGGGTGTCCAAAAAGAACCCGAGGAACTCTTCAGCATCCTCTTGATGTCCACGCTGTTGGATGCGTAAGTGATGTAGTAAGAAATAGCAAACAGTTTTACGCACCTGCATGCTGTCGAATCGCTTGTTCTGGCGCATCGCCTCATACAAATGCTCAGGTATGAACGGATTCTCGTTCCAAGCCTGTTGTCGAGTCTGTTCGGGAGGCATAGGTGTCGATGTACCCGATCGCGCCTTGGATCTTGGCGCAGGAGCTGGAGACGGCGGATCACGCTCCGGAGCAAACTCTCGCAAAAACAAGATCCTAACCCACAGAAAGTGAGAACCGCCAAAAAGGAATAGAATAACGATGACTTACGTAGCCTCATAGAGTGTAGTCTTCCCGTCCAAATTCCCAGGAACGAGCCTTGCCAAAGTTTCGAATAATCTCACAAACGGTGCACTGTAAACTAGGGCTTGCAAAACCACGTTCGCAAAACACATGTTCCCAGAGTTGATGAGTCCGCGGGGTTGCGTGACTTGGGAAAGCGCAGAATATGGCTGTACCCCATCGGCGAGGACAACGTGCAAGGGAATGTTTGTCGGCAATGGCTCAACGGTGCCATTCGCCCCAGTATGGCCATTCACCTTGGGCTGGGTTCCTGGTTCGTGCCCAGTATGGCCAGAAGCAGAAGCAGCTGGGGCAGTGGTCGAGCCTTGAGGTTGCGGTGCCTTCACGGGCTTTACGGGAGTGGCAGGACGTAGTAGAGCAGCCCACGATTTAGGAGGTTGTTTAACCGGAGGAGCAGGCTGGGGAGCAACAGAAGACGGTGCCGTGGTGGTTTCCGAGGCAGCCGAATCGGCAGGTGCTGACGATGGGGCTGGGGTGGCATTGGTGTCGGGCGTCGGAGCCGAAACCGGTGCCTCGGGCTTTTGGGCCTGGGCATTTTTGGTTCCAGCAGCTGCTGTATGAAGCGATTTTTGAGATTTCGAAGGTGACTTGGCAGCCGTCGCCGGTGCGGGCTCTAGTTCAGCAGACTGTGTCGTGGGAGCAGCAGTCGGAGCTGGTGCCGGAGCCGGTTTCGGGAGTGGGACCGCATCAGCTGCAACATGAGCAGGGATTTTTGCACGCCGACTAAAAGACAGTCCTGGAGCGTTGCTCACGTCCGGTCGGCGGCCAGCGATCGAGAACAAAGATTTCGGAACATCTTTTACCTGGCTCGCCGACGTTTTCGGTGAGAGTGAAAGTCCGTCTTGAGAAGTATTTGAGTATATCGGGGCCGAGGTGAACGTTTGGGGAGGAAGAGGAGTTGCGTTTTGTTCTACAGAGCTCGCAGGGAGCTCGACCGAAACCTCATGTTGCACAGTACTCGGTGGAGGCGATGAAGACGTAACAGATGGCACAGCAAAGACCAGAGTAGACTCGGCATTCGGCGTTGGTATTCGCCCGCCGGCAAATCTTAGAGTGTCGTCTTGCACTTCCTCAGTTTGAAGTACTTCCTCGATCGGTGGTGGCGGCGGTTGTGGAGGCGATCGAGGCGGAGGTGACGGAAGGTTATTGGGCGCCGGCTCGACAGTCACAATATTGTTGATTGGAGGCTCTGTTACTCCAATATTGTTTGGTATTGGTTCCGGAACTAACGGCGCGTGCTCAGCCACTGGAGTTTGCACTACGATTGGTGGCTCTCCCTGTTGTTCCAATGTTACAGCAGGAAGAGGGGCCAGGTAGTTGATATGGCGAGCCGATGGTGATCCAGTCGCAGACCCCCCAGGTCTTGATTGAGATTCAAGTCGAGCATGAGGGAGCGAGGGTGATCGAGCTGGTGGACCGCGAGGGCCGGGCGAACCGAGTGGTTGGAGGTGTGAGGATGGAGAGTGCGGCACATTACGTTGAAGATAGTGTGGTTGCGGGGATTGGTAGATAGGCTGCGCGTGCATAGGAGGGGCGTATGGCTGGGGTGCATAAATGGGGGGCGTAGACATGCCGGGATCGGATGGGGGCATTTGAGGAGCAGGCGAGGGCCATGGCGGGGGATTATGTTGGTAAGGACTAGGGATGCCGGATGGATAATGCGGATGAGGAGTTGGCATATGGTGAACGTATTGTATTTGTGGGTAGTAGCCTTGTGGTGGATGGGGATATGGATGCTGTTGGTATCCATAAGGAGCATAGGCTATGTGTGGTTGGTACATTTGCGGGACGGGATGCATAGGTTGTACAGGATGGGGAGACATGTATTGTGGGACATAGCCGTAGGGTGGCTGATGGGGAATATTCGAGGGGCCGGGCTGAGGAGTTGAGCCATTGGGCTTGGCGTTGCGTCGATCGGGTGCTCCTGTAGCCATATCTCTTGATCTAGTACGTGCGGGGTAAATGAATGGCAGGACACTGGACAAAATAATCAGCTTACAGATCTCTTTGCATGAGTTGTCGCGTCAAGAGCAGCTTTGAGAAAAAAACACATGTTAGCGTGTATTCCGATCGATATCGTGTGTCTGCTTTACTTCATGTAATACCAGGCGAAAACCACTCGTGTCCCTTCAGATTGCGCGGCGCGTCAAGCCCCTAGTATGATACTGTCGTGCGTCAAAGTGCAGTCGTATTATTCTTGACAAGCTAGTAGGTTGATTTTAAGTGTGAGTTTCTCTCGCCGACTTTACAAAGCCACATGGATGCTTACCTGGTACCTGGGAGTGCTCTTATGCCCTTCCACCAATGTGTCTTCGATCAAGCAGTCTCCTAAATGCGAGATATTGCGGCTCAAATGTGTTAAGAGCAAGTAGAGATAGTAGATAGCTGGTGAGCCAGATGTCGGCACAGGGGGGACAAGAGTGGACGAGGAGGGATGCTTGTCAAGTTTACGGAGGCAGCCAAGGTTTGAAATCAGAAATCGGCGCCACCCGAAACCAAATAAGCTATGCTTACATCATGGCTAACACGCCCAAACAAGTCCAAAAAAATTAGAGACTGCGTTCATCACGAAACTAGCAACTCGTCTCAAATGGCATTTGGTCGGTCCAATGTCTTATTTCTGCTTCAGATTAACCGAACAGCGTATACGCAGGTGCATCTGGAGGTCGTGGTGGCTTTGGCGGCGGACGGGGTGGCGGACGAGGAGGACGGGGTGGAGGCGACCGTGGGGGACGAGGAGGCGGGCGTGGTAAGCTTTAGACGAAATTCTTGCTCGCACAGAATGCTAATACCTCGTTTCCATTCAGGCGGACGAGGTATATATGAAATATTTATCTCTGCTGCGAAACACAATTAACATTCATTCCAATAGGTGGGCTTGGTGCTCGTGGAGGCGGGGGGCGAGGCGGCGGAGGAAGAGCTCGCGGGGCACCAGGCGGAAAACGCGGCGGAGGACGGGGTGGCGCCAAGGGCGGCGCAAACGTCATTCTCGAGCCTCACCGACACCCTGGTGTCTTTGTCGCCAAAGGCAAAGAGCATCTCCTAGTCACCCGAAACCTAGTTCCCGGCGAGTCGGTTTATGGCGAGAAGCGCATCTCTATCGAGGGAGCTGCCGGCGAGGACGGTACGCCCTCCAAGACCGAGTATCGAGTCTGGAATCCGTTTAGGAGCAAGTTGGCGGCTGGTATTCTTGGAGGCCTGGACGATATCTACATTGCTCCTGGCAAGAAGGTTCTGTACCTCGGTGCTGCGAGTGGAACTAGTGTCAGCCATGTAGCCGATGTCGTTGGTCCAGTGAGTATTATCTAGTGTGCTCAAATTTGGTCGGGTCACTCACAAGCGGACCGCAGGAGGGAGTTGTCTACGCCGTAGAATTCTCTCATCGTTCAGGCCGCGATCTCATTAACATGGCTAAGAAGCGCACCAACGTCATCCGTGAGTTTGCTATGTTCCAGCCCCAACGTGATCAATTAACCCTTCCCTAAACAGCGATCGTCGAGGATGCTCGCTACCCAAATAAATACCGCATGCTTTTGTCCCTCGTCGACGTTGTGTTCGCCGACGTTGCCCAACCTGACCAAGCCCGAATTGTCGCCCTTAATTCGCATCATTTCCTCAAAAACGGTGGGCACGCCGTCATCTCGATCAAAGCCAACTGTATCGACTCGACTCAACCGGCCGAGGTTGTCTTTGCGTCCGAAGTTAAAAAATTGCAGGCTGAGAAATTCAAACCCCTTGAGCAACTTACACTCGAGGTAAGCCACCTACTCAGCGCGCTGTGAGAAGTCTAGATGCTAATCCGCTGGGAAACAGCCGTACGAGAGGGATCACGCGATGCTGATCGCTGAGTACAGGAGACACACTTAAAATCTGAACAGCACGTTCCAGTTTTGTTTACTATGCTCTTGCTCTTTATCCAGGCTCTGTACTATCTACTCTTTCTGCGTGAAACATGGATTGTCAACTAAAATAACTACGTGATAACATACGTAAATTGGGCCTGATGCCTAAAGTGGTACTACCCAAAAACGAGAATAAGTAACCGATAAGATTTTTGGACCCAACCAGGTTCACGTTGCTACTGAAACTTACCATCTTTACGGATTGCAAGCTTTTGCTTGTAGTGTAATGTCCTCAATGCTCAGGGTCTTGCTTCCAAAGAGTGAGTGTCTGAAACAAAACTGGATGCACGAGACGGAGAAAAACACTAAGTGGAGTAGATACCTTATTTTGTATAACGGATTGTGACACTCCCTGCTGGCCAGAAAGCCCATTTGCCTAAAAGGCCAAATGGTGAAAACATATATGACATGTCAATACAGCGACTCCTGAAGCATGATTCGAGATAATTCAGACAAGGCTTTGTTGCGAGACAACATATTCTGATTCGGCGCTCGTAAAAATGTCACGGCGGCAAAGTGGTATACAACCCGAACTGGAGTTGGCGGATTGATCACCCGCTAACGGTGCATCCTCCAGTGAGAGTTGCTCTCTCTTCCTATTTTGTCACTAGAAACGACTTTCCCTTACTTTCTATTATGCTTCAAATTTTGTTAATTTGCCTTATAATATTAGGCCATAGTCTATGAGCGAGCATGACACAGAAACTCATTCACTTCGGGCCTCCAAGTTATGGGCAACAGTCACGTGAAGGGAGAACAGTCACGTGCATCCAGATGCTTATTTGTTTACAGGACTTGTATTTCAGCGTCTGGCACCTTGCATTTTGAACTACTGTAACTCTTGGTTATGCCATCTCAAACCGTTGTTCGAAGAACGTATGGCTCGCGTTCTACTCGAGTTCGCGCCACGCTTTCGTTCTCTGATATTAGCATACCCTCGGACGCCTCCTCGCCGCCCCGTGCCACGGTATCATCGCCGCCTCCTGAGGGTAAGTAGAGCAGCATGTTGTCCATCACGTGTCACTTACAATGAACGCATTATTTAAAAAGTACCTCGAATTATTTCTTCGCCAATATTCGAGCGAAAGCGGCCACTGAAGGGAGACCTACACTCCTTTTTCGAGACTGAGCGCCCAGCGAAGAAACTCAAATCCAGTTTGACTTCCCGAAAAGCAACAACTTCATCGACGCCATCTGGCTCAGAAAACACATCCAGCAATACCACCTTGACTCAACTGCACTTCCTCACCTCTAAGCCCATCCTGGTAACATGTAAACTTTGCGATCTCTCGTATACGCGTGGCGCCCCTGAGGATGAGGAGTTACACAGGGCTCATTGCTTACGTGTCATTCGCGGAATGGAATGGTCACGCGAGGAGAGAACATTGGAGAAACCTCTTGGGTCTGGGGCAGCAGAAGTTGAGCTAGTGGAAGAACGATGCGTCTTATCCAACGGTCTAATCGGCCGGATTGTTCGGATTCGATGTGATGTGACCAAGGGAAAGCTAGGCCAAAAGGTGAGCCTTCAAACAGCCGAAATATATCAGCGTTCTGATTAAACACAGGTCAACATATTACTTTCCACAGTCAACAGAGCGCTCTCCGCCCCACCGTTACCAGACGAGGGCCTCAGTGACACCAAGGCATACGTCATGATAGTCCCAGGAACACCACCCAAGTCCAGCGCATCCACAGCCAAATCCAAGGGTGTGCCTAGACATACATCCGAGCGTATCGTTGGTTGCGTTGTAGCCTCACGAATCACTAAAGCTATGCGCGTATTGGAACCCAATGAACTCGAGTCTTCCAACGTACCGAAATCCGATTTGGTCTGCGTTGATATTGACGATTCGAAAGGAAACGTCTACTGCGAGTAAGTACAAGATCGATCATCTTCAAATCAGCAGACTCATCGTTCTGTTCACCAACAGCCCGACTCCTCTTCCCGCAACTTTGGGTATACCCCGCTTATTCGTGGTTCCGTCGCACCGGCGTCAAGGTATTGCAAACAAGCTACTAGATTCGGCTGCAAAAACCGCAATATGGGGCTGCCCACTCAAACCTGCCGGCGGCCAAATCGCCTTTTCGCAGCCAACAGCGAGCGGTCGGGCGGTGATGAAGTCATGGGGCGGGAACGATGTGCGGATCTACAACGAACACTAAGCGACCCCTGGTTTTGGATATCATTGTTATTCCCCTCATTCCGTGACTAGAACCCGATTTACGTACGAATGTCCCATAGACGTGATTGTGTTGATTTATTGAACTACTTTAACTCGAATATCTATGCTTGTGCTTGTAAACCATTGTGCAATGATAGGCACCCATGGAAGTGACTCGAAGAAAGACATCTTAATTGAGCGAGTAAATATAATAGTGTACACTCGGATAATATAATCACTCCCAGCCCCTACCACTATCCCTCACCTGAGACAACGAAAGAGGTGCTTCCGATTGTATTCGCCAGTCGGTGAGAGGCTCGCGCAACAACAGAGCGTGCCAAGCTGATATGCTCGCTAAAATACAAGAGGTCAATCCAGCGAGCTAGGAAGCTATCAGCCACACTCACAGGCAACGAATAAGACTACCCAGACCAGGTTCCCGCCCAAAAACTTGAGTGAGATCGACCACTGGAATAATACAGTTGCAAAGACAGGTCCGATTGTAGCACCAAGTTGTATGCAGACATTCGATACTCCTGGTATCAAACTTCAAAAAATGTGCTCTCGAGTTTTCTCGATAAACTTACCAACAGTTCTAGCTAGTGCTGCTTCAGACGGAGCGACTCGGTTGACCATTTGTGGGTTGCCCGCTGAGCATATCGCATGAGATGACGGTTAGACCGCACTGATAAACCACGCTTACCCCAGCCAAATCCGGCGAGCGACCACTAAATAAAGTCTTAGCCAACACTCAATCATCAGAAACGTTCAACTCACAATCGTAAGCCACACCCACAATAGAACTTGGAACACGAACCCATCTGCAGACCCGCGAGCTCTCACCCACAAGTTTATAAGCGGAAATCCCAATCCAGAGACTACCCACAAGATCATTGACCACGCATATACTTTATACATACCCCATCGTTTCTCGGCGGGCGCGTATAGGAACAGAGTGAGAACGTGCAAGAGGCCTCGGATGGATAGTTGTAAACCTATCGCAGATTCGGGTACACCCAAACCACCCTTGTCTATAGGTGTAAACGCCCAAAGCGGGTAAATGGAAAACAACGCCCCTGTCGATGGATGAATGCAGAACCTCCGCAAGTCATAAACCATAGCTTACCAGCTAGGAATGCCAGAGCAAAGGCGGTGATCATTACTGGGATGGTTGTAGGTGTCAATACAGACCAGACTGTAATGCTCTTCTCGGGGGCAATAGACTGTTGGACGCAGGGCCGTATTCCGAATCGTCGGTCGCCTCTCGCGCATGCCTTCCACGGCCTGTGCTGATAGTGTCGATTACGGCGAGGGGGCCCTCTATGCCGCCTATGCTGTGGGTTGAGTATATGCTTGCGCGCATGGCTGTGGAAGACCTCTGTCTTCGGTGTTTCCGAGCCCATCCACGCTTTGACGGAAGAGTCTGGTGGATACGGCGTTGGGATACAGCTTGTGGATGTGCAGATAGGACACACCTCCTCTGTCCAAATCAAGACAACCAGTACTGTGATTGCACAGAGGAACACACCGGTAAAGCAAGGAAGCGCATATGGGTTGCTCTTCCAGTATTCTCCTTGAAACATTGCAAAATGGTCGCTTGGATGAACCAAGAAGCCCCCAATTGAAGGACCTGAGCACAGGATATGAGGAAGTCGTCTTGCATCTAGTTTCCGAGGACGTACTTATCATGATACCTATGAGCGTAAACGTTGCAGATCAATGAACAACGAAACACTAGCTGAAAATCACCTATAGAATATCCTATGTTAATTCCAGAATAAACTGTCGCTTGAGAAGCTGGATCTGTGATTTCTCCCAACATTGTAAAAGATGCCGCCCATGTCCAATTGGGTCCAAACGCGCCTCCAATGCAGCGGCTTGTGAGCAAACCCAAGTATGAAGTGCAGATCCCAAAGAAGAACATGGAGACCATGGTGCCTAGTAGACTTATGACCAAGACGGGCTTTCGTCCAAACATATCGCTAGCATAGCTGCAAGGTATAGTCGTGACGAACCCGGCCAAGGAGAGTGCACTTTCCTAAGGGGAATAAGGATTATTCGAATTAGGCGAGGGCGGAGGTTCCTTACGAATACACCAGAATAGTATCCCGCAGAGTCTATGCCTTTTGCGATACCGAGCTCGACCATCATCTGATCTGAATTGCCAAGTTTATGCTATTCAGCTCGCTCCAACAGAAGACACTTACTAATGAACGGGTATATGACTTGAAATGCTGTTATGACCATCGCATTCGCAAACACAAGGATACCAGCCTGTTTGTAAGGAATAGCCTTGCCCGTCGATTTGGCTACTTCGTCCCGAACTGGTGTTTCCTGTTGCTGGTCATCGGGCTCCTCACTCAATAGTCCGTGCCGCTCGTGCTCGTCGTTGTCCATGGCATACAAACACGCGAAATCTCGATGGCAGCTGGGGTAAACGTATAGCGCTGGCAGTGGTTGCACGAGGCAAAAAGCTAAACAACCTCGCGAAGGCAAACCCTAACGATATGCCCTGGAAGTGAAATGTATTGACGGGTGCGATGAGCAGCGATAGGAAGAGCTGAACGCGGCTTGTCCAGGTCGTGCAGCGGATTGAAATAAACCGAATACATAAGTGCGTGTTCGCCTCGGGAACACGAGGCTGGGAGTCGCCAGCCAATTAAGTAAGTGGAGCAGGAATATCCGGGGTGCGCGCCTTGGAGCGGTAGGACCCCGAGCCGCGATATTTTTGCGACCCTTGGGGCATTTGGCAAGAGCAAACTTGACCACCACACCCAACGACCAACTTACAGTACGCGCATCCGCTGCTGTATCTGGCTATTTCTAACTTGGTTCTGCAGCTCAATCGACTAGGATGTCCGGACGCGGATGCTTCAACTGTGGCGGCTGTGCGTTGATAATTTGTTGATGGCGCCTTCAATGATTTCCCCCACACGCGCATTTGGCGATATCCACCCATCTCTTCCATTGACCACGTCCTTGTTTTTATCCATTTCCGAGGTGTGAGGAGCTGACGAGGTTGACTTTGCCTTTATTTCTATGCCTGGACGTCGACTGTGTGGCGCTACACCTGCTCGTCAATGAATACTGTTCACTCTCGCTCCAACGCGTGCTGAATGACCATCCCATCGCTCAGTCGGACACCAGGCTGCGCAATGCCCCAAGGCAGGAACCCCCACCTGCTACAACTGTACGTCCCGCCCGACACATCGGATTTCGTAAATCTAACGTTGCTCCAAAGGCGGCGCTGAGGGCCACGTTTCACGCGACTGCACCATGGAGGCCAAGCCCAAGTCGTGCTACAAATGCGGTGAGACCGGCCACCTATCGCGCGAGTGCTCCCAGAACCAGGGTGGTGGTTCGGGTGGCGGCTTTGGCGGCGGCCAGTCCTCGACCGAGTGCTACAAGTGTGGCAAGGTCGGTCACATTGCGAGGTCTTGCCCCGAGGCAACCTCGTCTGGTGGAGGATACAGCGGCGGAGGAGGGTTCGGTGGATCTAGCAAGACTTGGTGAGTATGGTTCTCGTAACACCCCCGCGTGTGGGCGCCTGATCTCGTGTTACGTTTAAGCTACACCTGTGGTGGAGTCGGGCATCTGTCCCGCGATTGCGTTCAGGGATCCAAGTGCTACAATTGCAACGGAACGGTACGCCTGTCCGCCATCGATCTCGTGCTCATCTAACTTAGATCCAATTTAGGGACACATCTCGAAAGACTGCCCGCAACCTCAACGACGTGCTTGCTACACCTGCGGCTCTGAAGGCCATATCTCTCGTGATTGCCCTGGCACGACCCAGTAGAGTACCGGTGGCAGGCGGCGAGACGTGTCTGGTGTCTGATCTAGTTTTGTCCCAATGAATTCCTCGGCCGCATGTTCAAGTTTATTTCCATCCACGCACATTCCTGTTTGCGTTCCTAACAGATCCACAGATTTCTTTGTACTAGTTTGATGTGTACGATTTGGCAGAAGAAGAGTAGCGTGCTGTTTACCTTTTTGCCTGTGTGATGCCCGTCATGAAAAACGACCAAGTAAAGCGAGAGCTTTTGACCCTTGAGGAAGCGCGGCGTTATGCAGAGATTGTGATCACCTGCGTTTCATAAATGATAACAATTTTGTAAATTTCCGCGATCAAACAGGAGGGGACAATCTGTCGGATAGGGTAAATTTATACAACCATGCCTATAGCCTACGCCGTCCAAGTAGTGTCCTTTTCATTCGCATTCATCCCGGATTTTCTACCCTCCCTCAGACGGCTGCTGACTTCGGTACTACTTCGGCATCCTTGGGAGGATTAATCCATTGCTGTCGAAATTATCCAGCTGATTAACACCAGCAGGCTGATCTTCATTAGAAAGTTGCTCACGGCTTCACTAGATTTTCCTGCTTCCCAAGTTTGGAATTTCAAGGCTGAGAGACCGCGCTTCTCAGCAGAAACTCGAGCAGTCTCGTTCAACGAGCGAGCGAGTGCGCGGCCAGCAATGAGGGAGTATGCATTATACCTGTATCAAAGTATATATAGTATTAAGGAGACCAAATCGACTGGTTTAACGTGTACTACGTACGAAAAGTGGGTTCTCCAGGCGGCAGCGCTCATGATGATCTAGCAGGACGTCGCGAACGGGTTGTGGGAGGAAACGGTGCGGGTCGTACCGGGATCAAAACACGACCACACTCTGTGCGCCACTTGTCATGTGACTAGGTGATTTATTGCTGCTTTGACGTGTAGAATAGGGGAGATACCAAGGTCGCTAATGAGTCAAGGCACTGAACTGCCATCGGTCTCCTACCCGGTCGGGCATTAGGCTCCGAGCTGTAGTTCTCCTATCACTGAATGATCTGCATCAATGTCTTGTATTGGCAGTTTGCCTCGGGCAAATGTCTGGATCTGCACCCTTTACTTTCCCTGCAAGTGCCTATCTGGGCTATGAGCCCTAGCCAGATCAGAAGAATAAATTTTATGCTATTTTAAGATATAAAGGCGCTTCCGAGGGTTAGTTGGTACTTAGTACAGGAGGGCATATCGCTGAGCCCAGTCCAACTTGTCCCTCCCCCTCAGAAACTCAAGTCACACTTATGTCCGATATTCTAAACAAGTAAATCTGCCAGACATTTTATGGAATCAGGTCCCAACAAGACCTTTTCTAGCAATATCAAACTGCAAGAATGGCATGGTCGTCATGCAAACACATTGGTTGAAGTAAGAGGTGTTTTCCTGGCCGATTTGCTTACCTTACCGAAATATTGGTTTAGACATATAACCTGCCCTCGGATGCGATAGAAATGCGAGTATGCGCTTATACTACTGCTTTTACTACCCCGGTTGCTAAATGCTCATACAAAGCGATTGAACAAACAATTTCAATCGGTAAAACTGGCCATGGGTGGGCTGTATCCCGAAAGCTATGCCAAAGTTGTACAAGACCAATTAAGCAACAGAGGAGAACCTATCTCTGTTGCAGACTTTGGAAGTGGTGCGGGTGACTGGTGAGTGCGCCACTTGTACC
Organism: Ceratobasidium sp. AG-Ba; assembly: GCA_016906575.1. Taxonomy (NCBI): domain Eukaryota; kingdom Fungi; phylum Basidiomycota; class Agaricomycetes; order Cantharellales; family Ceratobasidiaceae; genus Ceratobasidium; species Ceratobasidium sp. AG-Ba. The sequence continues at coordinate 1,239,715 of CP059612.1, read as the reverse complement.
GTTGGCATGTGGATAAACGATGCACATCATAGGGTTGTTGGGATGGCCAATGAGTTTCCACATGCTCAGATTATCGGGTTCGACTTGGTTCCTCTATGCCCCCTGTAAGTATATGACGCACCTGCGCAAGCGACTTGACTCGTTAAACTATAAACAACATGTAGGAATGCTCCTTCAAACGCCAGGTCAGTGTATAATCATGCTGATACCCAAATGTCCTACTATATGCGCGACTATATGCAGATTCGAAACCAAAGATTTAAACAAGGACATGAGCAAGTACCGTGGAAAGTTCGACATGATACAAGCGCGTAGTATGGCTTCTGGGGTTAGTGTAAATCAGATAGCATCATGACCGAGTTGACAAAGTATATAACAGATTATTGACTATGTTAGTTTCCTAAGGAAAGCACTTTGTTGTCTTAAACCAGGAGGTATATACATGGATTTGAACGGTAGGCTTGGGGACGGAACACTTGATCTAATGTCTTATATAACCCTATAGTCCTTCTTTTCTTGTACGACGAGGACCTCAACCCTATCAAGCCAGCCGCCGGGTTCGCTAAACTAAGCTACGAAACCCTCAACGTCAGGTGCCAATTCCCGAACGGAGTGAAATCCGAGAATTGGTCCACACATCTTGAGTCATGGATTCGCGAAGAGTCTGACTTTATCAATATCCAAGTAGACGATTTTTACATACCCACTGGGTGGAAAGGCTCTGAGAGATACTGTCAACAACCCGAGCTTTCAGGTGATATGATGCGGGAAAATATGAAGGTAATCTCACTTCCGACCTCTAACGGTCAGATCATTGATAACGCAACCGTCACAGGAGATCGCGAACGCTTGGAGGCCAGTCCTCTTATCCCATGGAGTCTCTGAAATCCAGGCAAACGCATGGGTTAAAGATGCAGAAAAAGAGCTGGAAGTACCCGGGAAACTTAGAGCATACGTCAGGTGGAAGGCTGTTTGTGCCCAGAAATCCTTAAAGTAGTATAACTTTCCATGATAGACAATACATTCGTTAGGTATGTTTGGTCAAGGAGTAGAGTAGGCTGCGATACAATGGCTAGCCGGAAGCCCTGAGGGCTATTTTAGTCCTTCTCAACCTCGGTTCCGTACATGGGCAACTCACGCGGTGGATTGCATGATCATTACTCAGAACGAAGAGTGTTGGATCGGGCGCGCCACCTCCACATCACGTGTCCGGACAGACTTTATCATCTTACCATAACATGCGTAACCATCATATAATCGCTTCTACCATGTCGAGCTAAGCACTTATCAGCACTTCATTTCATACCTTGCAACTTGGCCAAAGCTTTTTTCAGAAGGATAGCTCGATGATTGACCCGGCACTCGTATTATCATCCCATTCTCAATATCATGCAGGTCTTAAGCCTAGCGGACGCTGAGAATGGTTTTACGGGGATAGTCAATGGCCACATCCTGTATTCCATTGCCCACGATGTCACACTTCTAGCTTTCAATCGAGTTCTTGGTAGAAAGTGACGCGAATTGGCCATGGAGTTGCTTCCATCCAAATCGCAGTATTACCTCCGGGAACTTGGCGATGCACACACAAGCCAGCTGGTATGATTACGTCGTTTCTTCTTGGGTTCTAAATAACGTACAGTTGTTCTGGACACATGCATTCTTCATATATTTATATACAGGGGGTTAGTCTTTTGACCATCCTACCATCAAGCATGATATTCCCTAATGGCTTCCTGTGCATCGCTCGATTCGTAAACCGTTTCATGGGAGCGATAGCGCGGCTCGAGCACTTCCTTTTTTGCAGATACTGCAACCTAATTCCCACCGTTCCTGCGCTACATTACCAGTTTCAGTCTCCGTCCGCGCTAGTTCGTTGATCACCGGTAGATTTCGCGCTCAAAACATTCGCTGCGGAACTCGATATGGCTTAGACCTATTGCCTTGCGGGGCTGGCATAATGGCGTCTTTCGGTCCCCGAGGTAAACATATAAGATAGGGGTGTCTGGCCCACACGCGGCAACCTTTTCCTAGACCGAAATGGGGCCGCTCGTGTGGCGCCTACCTTCCGGGCTCGCCGATGGAGGATCGAGTATTTAAGAGTCGGGATCAGCGCGGAGCTCTCTTCAGCAAACGCCTCCACTAGGTCCCTGCACTCGCCATGTCAGAATCTTCCGAACAGTAGGTAACCCTATTTGAACTCCCAAGGGTTGAGCTGAATTAATTATCATCAGGACCGCTGGATTGCGCAATCTCCATGGCCGACAGCTAAACACTATGAATGAGGTCGGTGATACCAAGAAAGTAGGTGACAAGCTAAAAAAACGGGATATTGGTACAGGAATATATGCTACCTGCAGATGCCCCAGAAATGAAGGTATGTAGCTTTATCTAGGGTTATCAACTGAAGCATAAGTATTGCATTGCAGCGACTAAATACTCAACACAAAATGATGGTCCTCGCCATGGGAGGGTTGTATCCAGATAACTACGCAGATATCATTCGGCGAAGATTGGAGCCCCGAGAAGGGCAAGTCATTGAGATTGCTGATCTGGGAAGTGGTTCTGGTGACTGGTATGACTGTTCTTTTCGGCTACGTGCATGTTCAATTCACCTCCGACCATATCGGACTTCTTGACTTAGGATATCGGACATGGCAAAAGAGTTCCCACATGTCCAGGCCATCGGCATAGACTTGGCACCTTCCATTCCCAAGTGAGTGGGTTCCATCATCGTACCATCCGGATAATTCAGTATACTTTCCTTGTAGCGAAGTGGCTCCGAATGTAAGGTGAGTGACAGCCCTTATCTTTGAATTCCACTGGTTGATCATCTGATAGGTTCGTAACGAGGGATGTTACACAGAATATGGAAGAATACAACGGCAGATTCGACGTTGTTCAAGCGCGAAGCATTGCAAATGGGGTGGGTCGACTGCTATAGATATAAGGAGTTATAATTCGGACACTGACATTAACAGGTTTTGGATTACCCTGCTTTCATCACCTCCGTATGCCGAACCCTTAAACCGGATGGGGTGTTGATACTTGCGGAAGGCTAGTTTGTAGAAATTTTATGCGAAATTATTTACTAAAAAACTTCCAGGGTTTCTTCAATTCTACGACCAAGAACTCAATCGCATAGAACCAAACGGTGGGATCACAAAACTCCTGGCTGAAATTGTATCGCGACAACCAAATCCAAACAAACAGAAACTAAACAAGATAGGAGACAGCCTTGAAGACTGGATGCAGCAGAACAACGAGTTGAAGGATGTAAAAGCGAATATTATATATGTGCCAGTTGGCTGGGAAGGGTCGCTGGAGTACTGCAAGGAGCCGGTAGCAGCCGGCCGATTGATGATGGATAACACAAAGGCTAGTGCGCGCTGTAATGCACTGGCCGATCTAACACGGCTGACGCGTTTATCTTGCAGAGTTTTGTGGAAGCCTGGACTCCAATGTTCCTGTCAATGGGTCTACCAGAGGAGGATGTGAAAAGATGGATTTCGGATGCGAGAAATGAGCTGGAGGAACCAACAAAGTTGAAAGCATATACAAAGTGGATCGCAGTGTGTGCCCAAAAAGTACAATGACGCATGTATCCTTAAAGTTATAATGCAGCGCGGCTTTATGGGAGCATTGGATAAACGCAATACGTGGATTGGCACGGCTTAAATCGGAATGCCGCCGGCAAGCTGGGGTCATCAACACCAAACAATGTGGCGGACGGATTATCATTTCACCAACCTTTCCCCAGTCCTTCCCATCACCATCATGAACGCTCTGCGCGCCTCCAAGGCCACCACTAGCGCCTCTCGTGCCCTCTTTGCCGTGCGCGCAGCATCCACCTCGGTTGGGGCTTCCCCCATCCGCTCATCGACCTCGGCGGTACCCTTGGCCAACGTTGAAGCACAATGGAGCGGCCTGTCCGCAGAGGAGCAAGTCGAGGTCCACCGCGAGCTCGAGGAGTTGCAGAAACGGGACTGGAAGACTCTTTCTATCGATGAGAAGAAAGCTGGTACGTTCCTTCCCGATCTCTGTTTATCAAAGTTTTCGCACCCTGCGCGCTGCTCCAACGCTGAGAGCTTTGGGAATCGTTCCTTGTATGCGAACTGACCTTTACCCTCCTTAAGCTTACTTTGTCGCTTTCGGCCCTCATGGTCCTCGTACACCCGTCGTCCCTGAAGGCCAAACGATGAAGGTCATAACCGGAACCCTCGCACTGATTGGTGTTGCAACAGCTGTATATGGTGTAATCAGGTCCTATGGTGGTAAGTTACTTCACAAACAGTCCATCGTGGCTGAGATGATATGATAACTCGACATGCGTAGGTGCTATGCCGAAGACTTTCACGAAGGAGTATCAGGAAGCCATGAACGAGCGCGCCAAAGAGCAAAAGATGAACCCCATCACTGGTTAGAAAATGTATCCCACATAGAGATCTCGGGCTGATAAACTCTTCTGCCAGGTATCTCGTCGGAGGGTTACAAGGGTACAGGCTTTGTGGTGTCCAAATAAGTCACTGGGTTGGGAGGCAGCAAATCATTGGGTACGAATTTGAACGCTACTTCAGTCGCATGACATCACACCTAACGGCCCTTGTGTTCATTCCCTAGCTCTACTTTCCTTGCCATGTGCGTTAAACGTAAAAATACAATATTTGTGCTTCTCTTTTGAATCTACTACTGGGTGAATGCTCTATCCGTCGTCTAAGTGTAGCGATCCGGACCGGCCTGAATAATCACCACGTTGCAAATCCACTATTAACCCAGGATCATAGTGTGGAAATTGGGGAATACAAGTTCATCCTCCAAAGTCTTTCGCATCACGTCTTGGATGAACCTGAAAAGAGCCAGTGAGTTGAGAAATAGGGGCTGAGCATCAAATATGTACCTCTCCACTCTTGAAACGTTCCTTAGAACATGTTTATCCGCTTGCCCGATTTCGGTCTCTATCAAGATTGAGGGCAACAACCGTTGGCCAATGGGGAGAGATCTGTCAATTGGCGAAGGCGACGGTTGCTGAGCTTCAGAGGCTCCCAAAGAGCCGTTGTCTGCTCCCGGAACCTGAAGCGACTCTGTACTTGTGTTCAAATTGACCGTCCTGTTCCGGCGGTCGCTTGCGAGGCCGTACGGGTCCATATCATCTACTATGCATAGATGGACACGTCGTCTAGGCCCTTCGTATGCCACAACAACTTCCCCATCAAAGACAAGACCTGGGTAACTGTGTTAGGTGCCGGGCGTGGGAACAGATCTGAGGTATGTACCGGTCACCACAAGTTTGACAGGAAGAGTTAGAAACGATTCGGATGGGTAGTTGAGCAGTACGCTTGTTTTGACTGCCAACCGGAGATTCGAGTTGAACAAAACGTGAAGATGCATCTGTAAGGATGGTGCCAGGGCAGGATTCGGAGGCTCGTCCTCGTTTGTCGCAGACGGCTTCATTGGGGCTTCTTCCTCCGGTTCGCGCTCTTCGTAAATAGGCGAACGCCGTCCAGACTGTCTCAATGGTGATACTCCGATTCCAACACCTCCAACTCCAGCAAGCGCCACCCCGCCAGATCCCAGCGTCCTCGGCAGGCCGTGAATCCCGATCCCACCCACGCCGGCTCCGAAAAAGTCTCGTGCGCCAAACGATTGACCATGCATAAGATGGCCGGGTGTTTGCGGCATCGACAGCGGCATCGTTAATTGTTGACGTCTCGACACCCATTCGTATTCCTCCTCCTCCTCATCACCTTCATCGTAACCCGGGCGTTCCTCTTCGCCAGAATCCTCCGAGTCGTCCTCTAGAAAGTCGCGGTGAATGTCTCGGACGTCGACGACTTCGACCTCAGGGGCGTTGGTTCCAAATTCAAAGGATGTGACTTCGGTCGGGCCAATGAATGAAGGACGAGCGACCGAGGAGAGGGTACGGTTGAGTGCATCAACGAGCGAGTCGGCCAGTGATTGCTGGAGTTGTTCCCAAGCTAGTTCAACTGACCTGAGGCTCCAGATAATTGCTATGTGAATGGGAAAGTGGTACTGCTCACTCGTACTCACATTTTTATATTAGAGTATTGATGTAATGCTATACTATGATTGAATGCCCGTAGTGTGTTTTTCGATGGTGGTTGAGATGAAAGTTGCTGAGAGAACACGATCAGGTATGACGTGTCGATTCTGTCACAAGCGAGTACCTCCTACGACTTCACTAGGTTGGAACGCAAAGACATACACTCCAACTTCACAGAAATAGGCTTGTTTGAAGTTGCTCTCAACGTGGTTTCAGCAGGTAGCTCGGCTGGTCACATGATGGCTCGTCACACAAACTTCCAGATAAAATATAATTCCCAATACTATTCACCCAACGTGTAAAGCACAGGCACAGATGAATCACAAAATCAAATACCTAGTAATAATGAACCTAAAGAAACAGTGAATTAGTTAGGTTGAGATAGTAAACTCGTGGGAAACGACTCGCCTCCTCGCGCTCACGACCACGCATGTATGGAGGTTCGGTGCCTTTGTAATAGATATCGGTCCAGAGGTCCTTGATCTCGGGATCAGGCGAAGCCTTTGCCTCCTCAACCGCTTGGTCGACCGAAGCCTTTGCCTCTTTATCAATGTTCTGGAACCGAGTTATTATTAACGTAAACGCGGTAATAGGCTCAGAAACCTACCTTGAGCTCCTCCTCAGAAATAACACCCCAGTCCTCAAGATATTTTTGCAATCCCTTGATCGGGTCACGGGTGCTACGCATGCGCTGGATCTCCTCACGAGTGCGATAGGTGGTTCCAGGGTCGGACATACTACCGGTTCGCATGATTAAAAGGGCCGAGTCAAGCAAACAGACAAACTTACGAGTGTCCACCGTAGCGGTAAGTGACAAACTCGAGGAGAAGCGGGCCGTTTCCGTCTATGCACCACTGGCGCGCGAACTTCACACCCTGGTGAGAAGCAATGATATCCATGCCGTTGACCTGAATTATAGAATGTCAGTGTGTGTAGCGATGTTAAACACTCTGCTCGGACCTGAATGCCTGGAATGAGATCGCCTCGCTTGAAGTACTCGGTGTTCGACGAGGAACGCTCGGCAGAAGTACCCATACCATACTTGTTGTTCTCGCAAACAAACACGCATGGGAGGTTCCAGAGCTTGGCCTGAACGCAGTCGAGTTTTAGTCAGGTCCTGTACGGGGTAGGTTCGTTCACTAACCATGTTGTATGCCTCGAAGACTTGGCCCTGGTTGCTGGCGCCATCACCATACATCGCAAAGGTTACGTTCTGGTTGCCCATGTACTTTTGGGCAAATGCTAAACCAGCGCCGACTGGTACCTGGGCGCCGACAATACCGTTTCCACCAAAGAACGAAGGGGTGAAGATGTGCATGGAGCCTCCCTTTCCATGAGACATTCCGGCTTGACGACCTAAAATCACGCATTTAGTTGGCCCCGGAAATTTGAGTCATTTGATCGAACACACCGAGCAGCTCTGCGATCACACCCTTGACAGTTCCGCCACGAAGTACGGCAAACGGATGGCAGCGGTACGCGGTAATAACGCGGTCATCCTTGACAATCGCGCTCTCCATTCCAACCGAGACAGCCTCCTGACCGATCGCCAGATGACAGAAACCACGGATAAGTTTGGCCTTGTACAGCGCGTCGGCAGCCATCTCCATACGACGCATGAGCGTCATCTGACGATACATATCGATGAGCATGTCCTTTGTGACTTGAACATCGAGCGAAGGGGGGTCACAGCGGTATGACTGGAAAGAATCTTCATGAAGTCTGAGCGTGAAGGGTTCAGAACCCGACGATGGGACCTCTTGGCGAAGCTCGGTCGTATCAGCCGAAGTTTGGATAGAACGCGTTAGCAGTCGCGGTGCCTGTGGTATTTAATTAACGCAGTAGATACTGGTTTACATTGCGCTTACAACGCGACGAGACACCAGACGTGAAGCGGCACGGAGGGCGGCCATCGTGGGGAAGTCTGAGCTCGTTGGGGGCACTGGGATTTTTCCTTGGGCTCGTGAGAGATCGAGATGAAGTAAGCAACTTAGGCGCCTAGCGGCTAACGGCTGGTCCTGGACGGTTCCGGACGCGACGGGCCGCCGTCCCGGATTGCGAATCCGCGATCTTCATGCGTCACCTGGTCGGTCCGCCGCATAAAGAGTTCGCGCAAGTTCTCCTTCAGCCTACCACCACCCCGCCACCTATACTACTACACCAAAGTATGCTCTACCATCGTCCTTTGTCGCTGACAGTGCTGAGACATTCCCTTCCCACTGCTGCCTCGTTCAATCGCTCTTTCAGACTTCCCCGTTACTTTCACCAGTCACCGTTCGCAAGAATGCCAGTCGCACCCGTTGATGCTTCCACCAAGGCTCTCGCCATCCCTCACTCGAAGTACCCCGAGAAGAAGATTCCGATTCTCGGATTGGGCACCTGGCTCGCAAAGCCGTGAGTCTGTTTGCAATCAATTGCGTATTTCAGACCATATGATGTCACGATTACAGTGGTGAGGTCGAAGAAGCCGTCTACCAAGCGTTGAAAGCGGGGTATACTCACATCGATGGTAAGAAATTTCGATGTTCTATCGATGAAATGCTCAGCTGACGCCATTTGCGCTTACAGCTGCTGCTAGTAAGTGATTTCATAGGAGATCGGTGAAATGAATTAAAATATTTCACAAGTCTACAAGAACGAGAACGAAGGCAGGTTTTTTGTGTCGTCACCGAGTGCTTATATGCTGACACAATTCTCCAGTTGGCAATGGAATTCAACGATTCTTGAAGGAGACCGGCAAGAGCCGCGATGATCTCTGGATCACTTCTAAGCTTTGGAATAACTCGTAAGTCGACTAAGGGTTTTATTAGACCAAGTAAGGACTCGTTTCTTAGCCACCGTCCCGAGCGCGTACCCGCTGCACTTGAGAAAACCCTCAAGGATCTGCAGATTGATTACCTCGACCTGGTATGCACCCTCTCGATCGCGTGATCGTCCAACTTGACAGTCAACCATTTGGTAGTATCTTGTTCACTGGCCAGCGGCTATGCAGCCCGGTGATGAGCTAATTCCCAAGGACGAACACGGTGTTCCTCTGGTCGATACTGAGGTTACTCACAACCAAACATGGAGCGCCATGTACGCTTGATATATCATTGATCGAGATTTCCAACTAACACACTCATTTAGGGAGGCTCTCCTTGAGACAGGAAAGGTCCGTAACATAGGTCTCAGCAACTTCACCAAGTCCGAGGTCGAAAACGTTCTCAAGTCTGCCGTCCACAAGCCCGACTTTATCCAACTCGAGATCCACCCTTGTATGCTCTTGATACAAGACCGGTGCTTTTAAAACTTTCTGACGGTGAATTTCAGACCTCCAACAGACCGAGTATGTCAAATGGCTCCAGGGTCAGGGCATTGTTGTCGAAGCCTACTCTCCTTTCGGTAATCTGAACCCCGTCTACTCTGTTGGCTCCGAGGGTCGCATCATCGACAAACCTGAGGTCAAAAAGATTGCCGAGAAATACGGCAAGACTCCCAGCCAGGTCGTGCTCTCGTGGGGCGTTGCGTACGTCATGAAACCTTGAGGCTAGTCTACGATGCTGAACGTGCTTTGGATATAGGCACAACTTGGTGATTCTGCCCAAGTCTGTAAACGAGGCACGCATTAAGGAGAACCTTGGTATCTTCGACTATGATGCTGAAGATACGAAGGCGATTGATGCTATCAACCTGAACTTGCGCTATAATGACGCCTCTACTGACTTTGGCTATGTCTTCTGTAAGTTCTCGCATGCTCAGGTTATCTACTGTATAAACTTACAATCCATTTTTACAGTCTCGGATGAGAAGTCGGCTGCCAAGATTGCAGAGCAGTCCCTGACTAATCTGGCCAAGATTGCTGCAGCGAAGGTCAAAGGAGCTGTTGGTGCATAGTCGATGAACAATGAGATGTAGTCATCTAATTGAAAATGTAATAATTTGACATATCCAGCTACTTGGACATATTAAGAGACCCTAGTAGGGATGCGGTACCAAAGCTCCGCCAAGATATTTGTAGTATACGAATGCGCCACGTCGCTTGTAGGGCCAGCCACCCCAATATCGTGCCACACGGTTGTCGGGATGCACATTTGTCCGGTCACGTGGAATCTCCCGGTCTAATCTCGCCTACCACGAGTCTCAGACCATCTTGCACGCCTCTGACGACCAGCCAGCCTACACACGTCAGCCCAGACACACCTACAGCAACCTCGCTTTACGACTATGTCTTCCTTGAACTGGTGAGAACGCTCGTTTGTGAGAGTGGGCTGTGGGTAGTTGGCTTACGTCGGATTTGGGCAGGGATTATGTTCTTAAGTTTGTGATCATCGGGGATGCTGCTGTGGGGTGAGTGCCGATCGATGCCCTAAGATGTAAAGCTACTGTTTTAACTGTGCCGCTTACAGGAAGAGCAGTCTTCTTGTACGACTTACCGACCAGCGATTCCTCTCGAAGCCAGATCCGACAGTGAGTGCTTGGGTTCCTTTCTACTGCCCTGGAACTCGGGCTAACCGTGGAGCCTTTACAGCTTGGTGTTGAGTTCGGGTCCAAACTCATTGTCATCCCAGAGGACGGCAAAACAGTAAAGCTACAATGTGCGTTTTCCCACTCGTGGTATATCACCCTGAGCCACTCGGCGCCTCGGCTCACCATTCAATGGGGAATAGGTTGGGACACAGCTGGCACCGAATCCTTCCGTTCTATCACACGATCGTATTACCGGGGTGCTGCAGGAGCGTTGCTCGTGTACGACGTCACGTCTAGAGCCAGTGCGTAATCTAACCGCTCGGCTGTTCCTTTACCCCGCTTATTCTGTTCCAGGCTTTGAGCACGCTCGTGGCTGGTTGGCTGATGTGCGGGAACACGCGGATCCGAATTTGACTTGTATCCTTGTTGCGAACAAGGTGGATCTGTGTGCTGCTGAGGGTGAAGAGGGTACAACATCTCCACCTCAAAGCACGAAGAGTGGTACGTGCGCCTTAATCTTGCTTGTGTACCTTCATACGACAAAGCGTATTTTGAATGTCGCTATATTTAGCCCCCAAGCGCGATGTTTCACGAGCTGAAGGAGAACAGTTTGCGAAGGAGGAGGGTTTGTTGTTTATTGAGGCAAGTGCCAAGACGGGAGAGAACGTTGATAGGGTGAGTGCCGCAATTGCAGCAAATGACTGTCTTCTTACGGTATATATAGGCATTCGAGGAGGCGACACGAGACATACTAAGCAAGATTAAGCGAGGGGTATTTGATGACAACAAAGTGCGTCTTCCGTGCTACGACGCAGCCGTTGCATACTGAAATGACACGCAGTCGCCGGGTGTCAAATCAACGAAACCTCGCGACAACCCCAACGCACTGCAACTGGAAGATGCGAAAACTAGTGGGGGCTGCTGTTGACCAATTGAGTTCGCCACTTCTGATACGTGAAACGTCCCGCTTCTACGCATCAGAACGGTCCACCACCACATATCTGGCTCTCTCCTCCCCTATCAACCATACAATATACCATTTGACGCTATACTATATTTTCGCACTGCATGTATGTATCCTACCGGTGACCGTGATCAAATGTAACTATAAGCCTGTCGATTGTGCTCTTTGCTGCGTGTTGTGAATGGCTATGCTGTCTGTGCTGTAGACCACGCTTCTCGTCTCATACGCCTTCACAATGGCTAGAAGACAGGAATGCGGACAATATACGAGTGGAAACGTATAAAATTAACATCGGACACTTGTGAGACCAAATTGCTGATGTAAAATTAAAACAGAGAGAGCGCGACTCAAACTGGGGAGTGCGCCGTTAGCGGGTGATCGACCCGCCGACTCCAGCTCAAATCACATACCACTTTGCCACCGTGGCACTTACACGAGCGCCACAGCACAATATGTCGTGTGGATTGAAATTATGGTGAAGACAGTTCTAAGGGCTCGAAATTGTATTCATGCGCCGTACATAATGAAGGCGACAAGATAGTCGGCCAGAGCGTGACCCACAAAGCCGGAATCAATTATTCTGGCAATTTGATGGGCCCCCAAATTCGCATTGTCACACGTCCTCTTCGGAGTGACATATACAAAAATTGGAACGATACAGAGAAGATTAGCATGGCCCCTGCACAAGGATGACACGCTAGTTCAGAGTGGACGGTCTACGGACCGCAATATTTTTTATTTTATTTTACTTACAGTGATGGCACACGTCCTGGTTAATATCGCCACAGTAGTTGAGTAGCCATTCGGGCTATGCACGGGTGACAAGTATTGCGATTCAATGCTAACAATACATGAATGACAACTAGAAGACTAGTCAATGGTTGAAACATGAAATGGGTGGTATGAATGATAGGGTAAGAGTCTATTGAAAGCAGACCGATGTGGTTTGGTAGACGGGAGGGTATTCGCTTAGGTTTATTCAATGGAAGCCAGCAACGGCTGTGCGCGTGTTGCGCTCGCGTCGGCTGCTTTCAGGAGCCAAGAGGGCGTTCTCGTTCCAGATCCGAGCGTGTCGTTTGGAGCGATTATGTTGCTTGGGAGCGTTGTTGAGTTTGACCTCAGGTTGAGCGGTATTATTGATAGCCATGGTATTGGGGTTTTGATTGGAGAGAGGGCGCCTCTCATATGGACGGGAGAGAACTCGGGATAGGCCATTACGACGGCTTCGAGACCTGGCCACCTTCCGATTAGGGAGTGTGCTAGCCACGAGCGTGGCAGGTTTCTTGAAATCTTCGACGAGTTCCAAGATACCTTCGTCACCGAGCAATCCGGAAAGGTGGCGGACGATTGAAACAAAGTTGAATAGCGTTTGTGCGCGATGAAGTTCTTCAGGCGATACGCGCTGAAAGTCATGTTTGTTTCAGGGTCCAATACTCATTTTAGGATATAACTTACTCTGTTCTTAAAGTAGATATTGAAAGAATCGAAGCCGACAATGTGTCCATCAGTAATAAGATCCATAGGAAGCTCCTGGGGGTGGGTAGGCAATGGTCAATAGGAGCTGTGGCAGCGAAATGAATCGATGCATCGACGTACAAAGATGTCATTGAACCGGAATTTCACGTTAATGTTGAGGCAAACGCTGAGCATGGTTACCTGTTCAGAGACAAATAGCACATCGCTGACGATGCCGGTTCCACGAAAGCGGGCCTGGGTACCATAGATGCTCTGTTATGGGTATCTGCATGTCAGCAAAGTCTGTAACCCCACATTAGCGTCCAACTTACAAGTAAGGACATAGTATTGACGATTGCACTGACCAGTATGGTGTGTACTGGTGTCTTCATCCCGGCAGAAGAGAAATTTAGAGCGAGCAGGTCACGGAAGGCAGCGAGTGGACTGATGCTGGTGGTCATTTCAAGAGTCGTCGATAGGAGATTGGTTAAAGCGTTGACAAGCACTTGAAGTGAGATGGTTGTTCGTGAGAGGCCGATGTTGGATGGAGGGCAGAATTGGTATCTTGTCTGTGGTCCAGCATATAGAGTCGATCACGAGACCCCTTTCGATACCGATCGGTCTTGGAGGGGGGACTAGATCTGTTACAAAACTTGGATTTATCGCGTGAAAGCTTATCCAAATCCGCCAGGGAGTCACGCATATAACTCGAAGACCAATACAACTCAGTAAATGGGCATGATACACATATATCTCCGTTCATGGTTACAACTGTAACGCGCGCGAGGTTGCTATATGGAGTACTGAGCTTATGGTAAGCGCCAGCGCTTACCAGGTTTCACAGACTCGCCCTCATCCTCGTCTGCTCAAGCTGATCACATTGAGGAGGCAGTTTTGATAACGACTTGACACGACTTGAAAATTACATTATTTGTATATTCTCTGTCTGAATCGGCCCGGCGCCAGGATCATTGAAGGAATCGGAAGACGGAATCCCAAGACTTGACAGCGGAGTACGTAGCCGGTCCGGCATACGTGAGTATTGACGCGTTGGTTGCACGCAAATATCGAGTTGATCAATTTAAATCCAGCTTTGATGCTCACTACACGCGCTTGACACCATGTCGCCACAAGAAATTCAACAAGAAAGCCAGGCGTTCATCGCTTGGCTATCACTCTTCCAACTCTCCCGCCCAGTTACTTCACTTGCAGACCTTAGCGACGGAGCAGCCCTTTTTGACGTCCTTGCGGTCGTGTGAGAACTAAGCGCACTTCTGCAGTTCTATGCTAACTGATGGGTTACAGCGACGAAGAGTACTTTCGCAGCCCTCCGCGGTCGCAGGCGTCGGATAATTGGGTTATTCGTTTCAGCCAACTGAAGCGGCTTTTTCGATTGATCACACAGTATTTTGCGGATGTACTTCACCGGCCAACTTCGAGCCTCGAAGTCCCCAACCTTCAAGCGATCGCTCAAGACTACAATCCCGCCGAAACGTTAGCCTTATGTCGACTCACCATTGCGATCGCCGTCCAGGGAAAAAAGAACACCGAGATTATTGCTGGTATCCAAAAACTTCCTCAAGCTGACCAGCGGGCGATCATGACTGCTATCGAGAAGGTAAGAGTCACTTGTTTATTGTGGTTGCATCTGTTAACAACCGGACTGTAGGTTATGTCTAAATTCACCGACCAGGGAGGCAACCGGACAGGGGACGCAGCAATGACAGAGTAATTGTTGCCTGTTGAACGAAACGCCACCACTCACGCCGCTTCATTTTAAAGTGACGACCATTATTACCAAATCCAACTGGAGCGAAGCAGGATATTCGCTGAGAAGGAAACCCTTGAGAAAGTGTATCAGCAGCTCCTAGAGGAACACCGAAAGCTACAAACTGCCTATGTGAGTTAACTGCATGCATGAAATGTCCTGTATCCTCACACAGGGTAATAGGACGACAATGCAGCTGAGCAAGAGGAACTTAACTCTCGTTTGAGGGACATGCGCCGACAGATTGACGACCGGCGCCAGGACAGATCCGACGGCATCATGAGGGCTGAAATAGACAGGTTACGGGCGGATTTGTGAGTCTGTAGCCAGACGGATCTTCGAACAAATAGCTGACAGCGCCCATCAGGCAAAAGACCGAAGAGAACCTCGGGGTAGCTGAAGCAGAGGCTGAGAGAAATAGTGGTGCTGTCACCGAACTTACTCGTAGGGTATGTCCCACTCATCTGGCTGGCTTGAGTCAGTCCTTGATAATTGGTTTTCATGGCAGGTCGAGGAACTGCAGGGAAAAGCAGATGAGGCCGCTCGTCTGAAGGACCAAGTCGACGAGTACGTAAAACAACTCGTAAGAGTAGACCGATAGCGTTACTGAACCCAAATAGGTACCGCCATGCTGCTGAGAAACTGCAGAAGACAGAGAATGTCATGGAGAAATACAAGAAGAAGCTGGAGGAGAGTGCGGATTTGCGTCGTCATGTGAAGGTATGCGCATCATCTTATTTATTTGTTTTGGTTCTATTTACTGAGATAAAACACCTTAGAGTCTTGAAGAACAAAATTCCAAGCTCGTCGACAAGAATGCTGCACTAGAAGAAGAGAACCGCAAAGTGGCAGCATACAAACCACTTATGGAGTCGTACAAAACTCAGATTTCGGACCTCGAGAACAAAGTTGCGACGCGACTGACAGAAATAGAAAGTGTACGGTTTGAACTTTCTCAGTCGCAAGCTCGACTTCGCCAGGTGACGGAGGAACGGGCTAAGGATAGCGAGGCTCTTGAGCTTTATCAGGAACGTGTTCGAGAACTTGAGCTTGCTGCCGTCCCCCGGCCCCGAATTCGTACCACCAGCACCGATGATGCGGCTACTCCCGCCTCTGAGCCTCAAACTCCTGCTCTTGGTATTACTCCCGGCGACGAACTGGATGCTACTTCTGGAGGGCTTGGTGGAGAGCTCAACGACGCTATTACTGGCACCACGACCACGGACTTGAAGCTTCAGATCCGAGCTCTGAAACGTGATCTCGAGGCTGCACGAGCCGGCGGAGAAGAAGCTAGTCGAATTTTGGTGCTAGAAAGTCTACTTGAAGATTCCCAGAGGATGAAATCTCGCTATGAAGAGGATTACTTGACCGCACATCGAGAGAAACTGGTCCTGCAGGCGCAATTGGAGGAAATTCGAAGTGGCAAGGCAACTGGCGATAGGTAGGTGACGCTTTAGATCGTATTAACCCGGTTGCTGAGCATGAGTAGCGCCGAGGCTGCCATTGCTCTCCGACAACGACTAAACGAGACCGTTGAGCAACTGGATGCGTTGAAGAGAGAGCACACAGAGCTTCAGGTCAAATTCGAAACTCAGTCTAGAGACCTGACCGTTGCGAAATCTGATCGTAGGGGCACGCTGCTATCGTTCTGAGCCTAAGCTAACAAGATCCGCCCAGTGAACCTTGTCAACAAAGACCAGCTCGAGATTCTTGCTACCCTCCGGGAGTCTGTCAACGAGGACAAAGCTGGAATGGAGTCGGACATCTCCAGGCTACGCGAGCAAATAACTGAACTCAAGGACAAGAATAAGATGCAGCTCGAGCAGGTAAACACTCTCCTGATGGAGAAGGTTTCTTTGCAAAACGAGGGAATCGGCCAGCGTGAGCGATTGCTGGAGCGGGAACGTCACTTCGGGTGCGTTTTTGCGCGCGCTGGAGATTGACCGAGTGAACTTTGGTAGCCTTGTGGGCTGGAACTGACCAAAAACGATTTTATAGGGACCTACGCGCGAGCATGGGGGGAAAGGATTTACCCGAGGAGGCCAAGGCCAGATTCTTAGCTCTTCACGAGGACAACGTACAACTCAAGGAGCAGCTCAAAACTGCACAAGAGAAGCTCCAGAAAGCTCGAACGGTACGTCAATTGCTTGATATGAGATAACTATATGTTTGAGTGCATCTCGTATTAGTTCATCAAAGAGCAAGACAAACTGTTCAAGGAGCAAAGCAAGTCTGGAAACCCGGTGCGTCCATTTCACTCGATTCCATATGCTACTAAAAGCATGGATATTAGGTTATGTTCGAGGAGGCCGAGGAGAATCACCGATCGCAAATAAAGATAATCGAGGAAGAGGTCGAACGGTACAAAGTAGGTACTGCCAACTTAAACGAACGCCAACAAAACTAAGAACTGCCCCCCCCTCCCCCAGCGACTTTTACGAGAAGCTACGCACCGCTACCAGCAAGAGCAAACCCTCATGCTGGGCATCATTCAACGCCACGGCATGAGTGTTACTCGTGGTCACCTGAAACAGGTGCAGCAGAGGACTGCGCCTTCGAGTTGGCTTGGGCAACAGCGCAAGAACGTGAGTAATATGTGTTTGTGGTACCCATCTAGGTGTTGACCAATCACTTATAATAGATTGGACAATCATTGGTAAGCCCCTTTTTCTTCGGCCTTCAACTGACGCTCAAAACGAATGTACAGCAGCGGCATTAGTAAATATTGCCGTTTTCTTATTGCCTTTGCCCCTCGATCATCTTTATCTATACCGGTCCAGCATCATCCTTACCACGCTTGTTGTCTTTACATGTTAATTTACTTAGGGAATATAGACCACAGTATTTGATAGCTCGGCGCTTCACCTAACCACATGCATATAGTTAGGTCATATCCCCCTATTTAGTGCCGAGCCGAAGCGGCTTTTGGCACTCCTAAGTTTCGACCTTCCAACCACATCCTTATACGTTCTTCTCTCCTCACTCTTTCGTTTCGCAACATCAACCTACTCCTCTAGTTTCTGTTTCACACTCGTTTCTGGCTCGAGACCGTTTCGGTATGCTATTAAAGCGCTTAGTTCTACTCCCAACTCTCTTTTCTGGCATATTCGCGGCTACGGCCGAGCAGTGGAGAGGCCGGTCAATCTACCAGTTGAGTCCCAGCTCTCTTTTTAAGTTTTACGGCTAATGATTCATTTAGGATCATTACCGACCGCTTCGCCCTTCCAGAGGGTTCCAATGTGGCCCCACATACTTGTGACACCATGAAGCAACGATATTGTGGCGGCACCTGGAATTCCATCAGGGAGAACTTGGACTATATTCAACATATGGGATTCACGGCTATTTGGATCTCACCGGTTAACAAGAATGTCGAGGGAGTTACCGCCTACGGCGAGCCGTATCATGGATACTGGGTCGAAGATGTCTCGCAGTTGAACCCCCACTTTGGAACTTCGAAAGACCTCAAAGATCTGAGCGATGAATTGCACGTTCGAGGAATGTTTCTTATGGTAGACATTGTCGTAAATAACGTTGTGGCGACCACTACTCGACCAGATTTATCCAAGTTCTTTTTCAAAGACCCTTTGCAATATCACCCTTATTGGTAAGTACTAGTCAGTACATCATTTCTTGATCTCACGTCTGCTTTAATCCAGTCCCATTGACTACCAGAATCAGACCTCGATTGAACAATGCTGGATGGGTGATGAAAAGGTGGCCCTTGTCGATGTCAATACTGAGGATGAGACCGTTGTGCTGAAGTACTACGAATGGATCACGAACCTGGTCCAAGAGTATAGTATAGACGGCTTGCGCATTGATGCAGCTAAACACGTCCGCCACGATTTCTGGTCAGGTTTTTGTGGTGCTGCTGGGGTATTCTGCATCGGTGAAGTCTACGGACCAGATATTCAGTACGCACGTTTATTCTCATGTTATGCCTTTATACTAAGAAAAAATATAGAACCAGTGCTTCATACCAAGGCGCATTGCATTCGGTACTCAACTTCCCGCTTTACTACGCTATTGTGTCAGCATTCAGCGATCCCAATGCAACGAATATGACAGAATTGAACGCGGTTATCGCAAAATCTCAGAATGCCTACAAAGTATTGCGCTTTCTTGTTCTCGTTGCACCATACTTAGGACAATAACCCCTTTCAGGACACGGGGCTACTAGGCAATTTTCTAGAAAACCAGGATGTACCACGATGGTCCGGACAGTCTACAGATCCTCAGTGCCTTTAGTATGTTGTCAAACGATTGGTTTCAAGTAGTCACTAAATCTGGTCATAGCAATGCGTTGGCGTTCTCTTTTATGTACGATGGCATACCCGTTGTGTATTATGGCCAAGAGCAATACTTCAAAGGGCAAGCCGACCCCACGAACCGTGAACCACTGTGGCCAAGCGGATATCGCGAAAATGATGCTGTCAACATGATAGCCAGGCTCAATCAATTTCGCAATTTTCTAGTTTCCCATAGTTCTACTACCATAGGAGACCCCATGCATATGACTGGCGATTGGCTACACCAACCATCTCAGGTTCTAAGCCACACACAGTACGAGATTGTTCTCGCAAGAGGGCCTGTAATCAGTGTTCTGACCGGTCGCGGCTCAGCTGTAAGTTTACACAATACACTGGATAACCTCTTTGAACACGTTCGAACTAGCTATATAATGCCAGCGCCGTGGTTCTTAACTCCGGTTACCCCACTGGCCAACCCCTGACTGAGTATGGTTTGTCTATGTTTTGCGCCCGTTCGCTCACGTTACTTTCATATCGTTATTCACCCAGTATCATCACTTGCAAGGTAGGGTCTTCTTCAAACGTTTTACTTCTTGACTTAAAGCTTCAATAGCAATATGTCACTGGCTCCGGAGGCGCATTGACAATCTCGTACGAAAACGGGGGGCATCCTGTTGTATGTGTATAAGCCCGGCATTGAACAATATCTCACCTACAAATCGTGGCAATTGCAGGTTTTAATCCCATCTGTTTATATGTTCAACTCAAGCTTATGTGGAAACGAGACTCCTCAGTCAGCGTCAAGAATTCAATCGTCAAGCGCTCGGCATCCCATAGAGCGTCCGTTCCCTCTTCTGCTTTATTTTTCACTCGCATTGTTAGTGGTCGGGGCTCTCATTTGAGCTGTGAAACCTGCCACCATGGCGTGGCTAAAATGCTACGCAAATCGTTCTATGTATCTTTATGTTGTGCACTTTATGGATATGCCATGAGCACATTAGTTATTCAGCCGATCGAAGCCTTCTATCAACGCCCAAGTACAACACCGATACTACACTACTGAATTGTATCAGACCGAAGGGCTGGGGCTGCGTCAGTAATAATACACCCAGCGAAAAACTCTATGCCTTCCATGCTCTTCAGACATTGGGCTGGGTCGCTATGCCATAACTGCAGGTACAAATATCGTATCATAGGCGTTATAAGCACTATTCCCCTCCAATCTCAATATTTTCCCTAGGAGTTTTTTAGACGGCGTTTCCGACCAGTGCGTTCTATCACTGCAGCAGTACCGCAGGTACTAGGTCTAAACCCGATTTTTCGGAGTGCTAACTTTAAACTATTTAGCTTAAACTTCCACGCATATTCGTTCCTTCATTTTGATTAGGACCACTCGTTCTGAAAATTCAGCTTCGCTAGTATCGTAGCCAAGAACCTCATGTCCGTTAACACAAAGAGCTACGATATTTCGCCCTACCTTATAGGAGCACAAGCAAGTTTGGGGACAGACAAAGAGTTGCTTCATGTGAAGCTGTTGTCTAGGGCGGATGCAACAATCCCTAATTATACATCCAATAACACGCAAGTTTCAATCGTTTCAGTCCTCCCGGCGGCAATTATGTTTGGTAGGCATTAGCCAATTCACGAACTCTTTTCCATAACTCATTTCATTTCTCTACTGGGACTTAGGAATTCTTATACTTGGCCTCATGATCTCAGCCATCATGGCCGCTTTATCCAGGCGCTCAAAGATTGCAGTACTCCGGGACACCGACTTTAGGGACGGCCGAGAGCAGCAGTTATCGCTTGAAGCAGGCCCACGCATGTCATCCCACACCGGGTGCGACTGTGATCAAACGCTCAAGCTACTAGGGTTCGCGCTCCGTCATGACGGATGCCCCGGTCAGGAAAAAATGCCGCACTCTCGAGCATCGTCGTCAATTATGGTGATCCACGACAATATGCCTATTGGAAGCTACTCCAAGCAGCCAAAAGTCGCTAATGACGAAACAAGACCGAGCATATATCTAGCCGAATATTCGAGGCGGAGCAACACACCACTGGGGCTCGAGAATTACCAGACCTCCTGTCACCCAAGTGTGAAGTCTACGCATATGGCAAATCTCGAAATTATTCCGAGACCGCCGCCTGCTCTGGTCACAACCCAGCCTTATTCGCCTCAAATTTCTCCCCCTTTTAGTCCAATAGGGCCAGATGATGCATCTTCCTTTGTTTGTGCTCGCTTTCAGGCTACTCTACGCTCTACCCGCTCCCGCGCTACCAGCGACTTTCCGCGTGGACCCAAAGTTCGCCCACCTCCCAAGCTTAAAAAGAGAACCTCTGCTTCTTGGTGACTGATCACTATAATACTTAGCACATTATGTATCACGTTTGATCGGTAACCCTATACAATCTAGTGATGATAGAAACTGGAATGCTAGGCGAACACGAAGCATGGTGTACAACCATATCATTGGAAAGTCGTTCACATCGTATTCTATCCCAATGAGGTTAATAGCTAACATGATATGTATATCCCGGTAGATGGTTGAGGACCAAAGAATTGCCATTGATAGCAGTACTTGCGAGTAGTATTATATAGTTGATTTTAGCTAAATTATCGGTAGCCATTACCCCTCGTCGTCACGAGAATCGTCCTCCCACCCGGCTCATACATGCAATCGCATAGGCAGTAGCAGATTTCCCTGGACGTAGAGACGTTTTTAAGCCGATTTGAAACGGCTCCCTAGTACGAGGATGAGGGACGGCTGGAAAATTAGTTTTGTCATTGTGTTGAAATTGCGAATGTTCATACCGCCTATTCAAGCAGCCAGTGTCTGCTCGTTGCCAATAAGACACATTCAGTTTGATGTTTATTAGCGTCATGCACCGCTGAATAAAACCTCGTATCTTTCGCTCCCTTCCCCTTATTCGCATTAGTGTCGTTCGTGGTTTGCTGAAAAGAAGCGAACCATGTGTGAAACTCACTAACACTAGTATTATAGCCTCTGTTTGACTTATATGAATCCAAGATAAATGATTGTGATGGATGATTTCCATCGATTTTGAAAACCATGCGCATCTAGACCCGCTTGTTTAGTGCTCCGCAGAAGTGCACATCAAGGATGAATTGTTCCAGTCAATGGACCCATTTACTGTTCACGTGACTTCCCGAACCAATCCTACAAAGTTATTCCACACGCATGGAAACACCAGAGATTACCCATAACCATGTTTCAGTTAGCATACCCGAGATACTCGACATGATATGCAGGGTTTCTTCTAGTTCTGCTTGTGTCCAGATTGCATATTCGTCTCGCATGTTCTTCCAAGTGGCTGTACCTTACGTTTGGAGAGAAGTTAGGGGTATCCACGGGCTCTTATCACTTATCCCCAAGGTGAAGACTCTCCGTTTAGTAGAGCCTGATTATGAGATTGTAAGTTTGCCTGATTATAATTATACTCAGAATCACAATGATTAACAAACGCTCGAACATATTGAACAGATCCTGCCTGAGGATATCTCATCAGATATGTCGCGATTTGTGATATATTCACCTCTCGTTTACTCCTTACACGTATTCCAGAATACGTCACAGGAGTACAAGGTCTCCTCTTGGCCTTCGCTGATAAGGTGGTGCGATTTTATCACTGAACACACCCTGCTGCCTAACCTGCAACGTTTGATCGTCGATTCTTGTTCAAACACAAACCTTGTCAAATGGACCTTCTTGCTTCTTATGCCTTCTTTAATCGAAATACGTCTTCTAACTGTTTCGGAGACCAACCCGCCGTGGATCCCAGAGTCGGACGCCTCAACATTGCTCGCACATGTCGCTAAACTTTGTCCATCGCTTCAAACTCTTGCTATACTTGCGCAGCCTGACAATGATAATGAAGACGAAGATGACATAGGTCTAGGTATACTTCCTTGCTTGTCAGAATTCACATCTTATGAATATATCGCAAATATGAACTGCCTTCGTGATTTGTCCATCGGGAAGTACTTCCTTGAAACCGAGTCATTTGTGAGCATTGGACTGCTGCCTGCCCTTGAGACGTTATTCGTACATGAATCTTGCAAAGAAACGGAGCTAGCGAT
The DNA here is from genome assembly GCA_016906575.1 of Ceratobasidium sp. AG-Ba. Lineage (NCBI taxonomy): Eukaryota > Fungi > Basidiomycota > Agaricomycetes > Cantharellales > Ceratobasidiaceae > Ceratobasidium > Ceratobasidium sp. AG-Ba. The sequence continues at coordinate 1,216,666 of CP059612.1, read as the reverse complement.
CTTCCACAATCAGCTACCAGATTTTCTATTCCCGTCCCTCCGCCATCTTACGCTTCATCTAATCGACTCTTGTGAAATCGCTCGAATTTGGCAGATCGATTCTCTAGTCAAAAACCTCATACACGCTAACATTGAAGCTGTGCCGCCGGACTCGGAGTACAGGCAAGAAGAAGGCAAATACGGACTGATTGATTGGCTCCCTGACCTGTTCCAGAACAGCCTACATATCCAACACTTGTCAGCTGGCTTCAAGGTATATGGCTATACGGAGATCCAAACCCTAGAATCATCATCGCTCTCCACAATTCTTCAACTACCTTTACAACACCTTTCGCTTCCTATGATCGAGATAGTTGATTTCGAGGAGTTCTGCCAACTGTTTTCCGAGTCATGTCCAGGTCTACGCCGATTGGACATTCCACATACCGAGGTCGGGTTCTCCGTTTTGCCCCACATCACCGAATATTTCATGCGACTGGAGCATTTGAGTGTTAATATTTCTTGGGATGTTGACGATATCCCAGAACTAAGCCAACTGGGCCAGCCGCAAACGTCCTTGAGGTCTCTGGAATATAGCACCTACGAGTATGCCGATCCCGACGACGACTTGACGGCAAATAGCACTATTATGTGAGTACTCTAAACTAACTTGAGACGATCTAATCCCGACTATTTACGACGGCACAAAGGTATCTTCTAGCCATTTGGCCGAACCTAAAGGACGTCAGCGTTTCGGATACAACAACCTCCTCGGAATACACCGTACGCGAGGAGGTCGCTGAAAGCTTTGCGAGGATTCGAGAAATCCTTTGTTTCTGTACGATATGCGCGCGGCGAATAGGTATTCCAGATGCATAACCCAAATTCAGCTTAATGGGTATTGGTCGATGAGTGCATCCCCGGGGGATATACTCTAGGTTCAGGGAAATATTTGTTGGTTGGCATCGACAGTCTCTCGATAGTTTCGTCTAATATTATGTCTCTTTGGCTCAAATTCTTGTTTAAGTGCGTACATATACTGTACATTGTGTCTCAGATTATTAACTCCTCTTCAGTATTCCTCGACGATCCAATGGGTCCTAATGCGACGCTTTCCTATAGTTTGATACGTCCTACAGAATGGGGTTACCTGACACACATATTTGCCTGAGTAGAAATGAATCTGTTTTCTACTGCGAAAAAACACGGAGATACATGTGGGCACAACGACTGTCGGTACATATAGGGAAGAAAGGCAGTTTAAATGAATGACACGAGCGAACATTCGGGCAAGGATTTGGGCTACGCTGTCTCTCGAAATATCCTTAAAGATAGGACGAGAAATGGCCTGGAGATTTTAACTCCTACTGTACATGAAATGAATACCTGGCACTAGTGTGACGTTGTAGGCCGTCCTTAAGAGGGTGTGTCTTGATGCAAGGGTAAGCCTAAATGATTGTGTACGAGGAAAGGGGAGCAGCGCTACCAGCCACACGTGACTCGGGCCATTGGTGGAATCTGCACATGATTACAAGGTGACCCCGAAGGTCACAACGCCTGGTAAGTGACTTATAGTATAAGCCCCGCCTTACAATACCCTACAAGCTGCTTGCAACCTACGTAATCCTGTATAAGCGCTGACAAGAGAGTGCTTGATTCGCCGATGTCTTGCAGCCCAACCGCCAACGTCCACCAGTGGCTGGGCAAACATGACACAACCACCGGAGGCCACCCAGAACTATCCCTCCATGGTAATACCCGATATAATCGATCTTGTATGTGGATAGTCGTCACGCTCGACTTGTGTCCAAGTCGCGTACTCGTCTCGTTTGTGTTTCCAAATGGCTATACCCTACGTCTGGAATGAAATCAAAGGTGTCGAAAAGCTTTTAGCCCTTATTCCGGAGATAGATATTTTGGTTGTATCGCCCGAAAAATACGAGTTTGTGAGTGGTGAAGTGTGGCGCTTCACCCTTGGCCTGACGTTTGAAGATTCGCTGTCTATCAGAATTTATCTGAAAGCAAACCATCGGATGTCTCGCGATTTGCGATATACTCTCCGCTCGTTCGCTCTCTGCATATGTTCAAGACTGCTTACGGCAGATACGAAATCCCTAACTGGGACACATTTATTACACGCTGTGGCAGCCCAACGGGATACTTTTCGTTACCTAACTTGCGGTGCATGGTAGTCGATTCATTTTATTGCTCAATAGGCATCCACATCAACTGGTTAACTCTATTTTTATCGCCTCGCTTGGTTGAGATACAACTTTGGCCTAATAATCACCAACGCATTTGGTGGTCCCCCGAGTTCAAAGTTGTCACAAAGGCAGCGGCTGATATAGTTCGGCATTGTCCCTCACTGGAGACTCTGAGCATCCTTACACGGCCAGATAAAACGAATGAAAACACCCCGTCGCGAGCCTCGGGATCCATACTTTACGACCACATTGCGGGTCTGGGGTGCCTCCGGGAGCTCACCATTGAGAGACAAACCGTAGACTCTGCTTCGCTTGCAAAAATAGGAGGTTTGCCTTGCCTAGAAACATTAATAATCTTTGACTCGTTCAACTGGCCTAAGCTTGTTCCGCTTAGTGAACAACTCTCGAAAGCAGCTTTCCCGTCCCTTCGGCACCTTCAGCTCCGGAAGATTCGCCTGCTTGAAGTTTATCAAATATGGGAAATCAAATCGCTGGTCGAACATCTGACACAGGTCGTAATCCAAGTCGCTGTGCGTGTGGTGGACATTAGCACTATCAGTTCTTTGCTCTCGGTGTTGTCCCGGAGCAGCCCATCTGTTCGTGAGCTGTGTCTTATGTCTGACAGTAATCGACCAGAAATAATTAGCCTAGACTTCCAAAACTGGCATGACGTTCATATCTTGCCGCTACAGTCACTCAAGCTTGTGGGTGTATCGGTTAGCAAACCTACACTAGTATACTTTGAACAACTCCCAAAATTATGTCCGCGACTACGTCAGCTCGAAGTCGCGGATACCGAAATTGGGCTTGCAGATTTGTGCCACATTACCCACTACCTCAAGGAGCTTGAACATCTGAGCATCACCGTTATTTGGAACGAGACTGTGCCTAACCCGACCTACTCCTCGGAATCGTTGGTCACCTTGGAGTGCAATGACGCAGTCCAGGTTAGCCAGAAGCTGAACGCCCAGACTATTGCAGTGTAAGTAGTGGCACTCTGACTAATCTGGTATGTCTAATATAGCGATCCACTATACAGATACTTGTCGACTATTTGGCCGAACCTGAGGAGCTTGCGTTCCGTAAACACCATCATGCCGACCAACAGAGATCGCAAGGTACTGAGGCAACTGGGCGAGATTCTGTCCAAACAGACATTACCCCTGTGATTTTCCTCTCTTCACCACTACGACCTGCTTGTGATTGCTTACCAAGGTCGCTTATATTTTTGGCTGTATTTAGCCACTTGAAACACCACCTCAATAGTTAATATATGCGTACCGAAACGGGAAATGTGTTACCTAAACCGGGTTTAATTAAAACACAACTGGCTCAGAAAAAGAAACACCCATTCCAACAAGCCGGCGGCATCCCCGATCGCCCGCGGCAGAATCCCACTGATAAAGCCCGCACACCCGCGGCAGACGCCTCCAGCCAGTCGTCAGGTAAAACACGAGCCGATCGTCAAGACGACAGACCGGCAATATGTAGCATACGAACGAAGTGTGTGTATGTATGTACATCCAAAAACTAACTCTGACCGTTCGTGTTTAGTCCCCAGGTGAAACGTTTTTAAAAATAAAGCACAGATAAAGGAAGAAAGCCGAGAGCTTGCGGGTCGTTGTCGTTTCACGCGGCAAACGAGGTCAAGTGTGCACATGCTCGATTTCGGCATTGGAAGAAAAGTGAAATATCAACCAGGATAGAGATAGAGAGTAAGAAAGCAAGGTTAAAGGTAGCCGTCAAGTGGCGAGCTGGCGTAGGTGTAGGTGGAGAGAAAGGGAGAGGGAGGGCTAGCGACACAGTGAACAGTGTACAATTAGACAAAGCCGCGTCCGCCGCGCTTGGCATCGATCTTGCGGAACCGCTCTTCCTCGACACGTTTGTTAATGATGCACATCGTGGCCAGGAAAAGAGCGATAATGATCGCTTGGAACCCGTAAATCTGACAGTCGTGACAAGACGTGAGTCATTGACAAGGGAAGAATGACTTTTGAATAGGTGACGTACGGAAGTGAAGATGTTGTTGAGGGTGTAGTCGGCAAAACCGGTCACTGGACCGACGCAGCCGGTCGAGTTGAGAGCAAAGGTCTGCGAGGCGCAGATCCCCGTCCCGACAGCCCGATCTGTGCCATTGTAATAGCCACAGCATTGGAACTATCATCCCCAACCCGGCTCGTTAACAAATGATATGGGAAAAACGGGAAAAGTGGCGCACCTGTTCTTGAATCCGGCCCAACGTATCCGAGTTTTGGGCTCCCCAAACTTCACTAAAGTTCTTGCGCTCTTGGAGCGTAAAGAACCAGACGATGCTCCCAATCACGATTGTCGCCATCGAGTCGGCGATGAGTACCCAGTTCAAGGCTTTGAGACCGCCGGTGGTTGCCTTGGGAGTGAGAATCGCAGCGATGGATATGACAAAGGTGATGGCGAACATGATTCCGAGACCGAGACCGGCGTTGAGGTCGGTCGTGCTGATCACAAGTTCGCGCAGCAAGTCGGGGGCGCGCCATATGACGGAAAAGGCGATGCAGATTGCGCCTGCGAGGAGGAGGGCGAAGTCGAGGCCGGCCCAGACGGCGGTGAGAGTCTTGGATGGCATTGTTTAGTTACGTGCGGGATTTGGGCTAAAGGAATGTGTGTAAGTCAACTTGGATAGGACATCGAGGTTGGGAGATGGGAGCAAAACGGCGAGAAGCTCGGCAGGGATGTACGCACAAGACTGTGTTAAGAAGGCTGATGAGACAAATCAAAAAACCGTGTTTTTGACAGCCGTTCTGGTCTTCGCAGAAGATGGTGCGGCACGAAACGAAAGGAGTGGGTCTGTGCAAGGGAGCGGAGTGAGTGGACGATGCCTGCAGTCGTCGCTGGTGGTGGTCAAGAATGAAGCCGAGGCTGTTGCGGTGCCTTGGCCACCCTACTTACGGTAGTATGCGTGGGGACAAACAACAGACCGGCTGGGCTCGGCTTGGCGACGGGAAATGGCAAGGTTAAATAAAAGGGAAGAAATCGGAAATGCAGGCCAGCCCGCAGTCGTGGAACGAAGGAACGAATGAGCGAAGGAAAGGGGGCTGTCGACGCAGGGAGCAAGAGCACACTGAGCGCTAGCATTATTAGTAGCGCTGCGGCCGATTGGGAATAGAAACACTGTCGACTGGCAACGCCCGGAAGAGCTTACTGGCCTAAACAGATTGTTCTGAATCGCTCCCCGCGTCTTCCGGTCGCCAGGAACTGATGCTATTCTCGGCAAGCATACACCCACCCGCTAGCGCCGAGTCGTGACCTCGACCCTAATGACCTCAACTGCAATGGCAGATACACCGCCGCCTATTCGACCAGACGCGTCTCTGCTGCTCGCATGGCAGATCAAAGACAAGCGGGTCCTCATCGTCGGCGGCGGAAACGTCGCCGCAGGCCGTCTCGACGCGGTCTTGGATGCTTCGGCTAGGGTTACGCTCATTTCCCGCCGCGCTGGGCTCGACAAGAGCACGGCTTTTCGCATCTTTGACGATGTGCCCGAAGTGCGCAAGCGCATCGACTATATCGACCGGGACTTTGTCCTCGATGACGACATTGGGTTGATCGACAAGGCAGACATGGTCCTCACTGCCATTGACGATGTCGAGCTCAGTCGAAGAATTTGTGCGCTCGCCAGAGAACGTCGACGACCGGTCAACGTTGCAGATGTCCCGCCTGAATGCGACTTTTACTTTGGCTCGCAGATTCGAGATGGACCGCTGCAGGTGAGTGTTGGTGTCCTTTCCGATCCAGGGCGACATTGACCTCTGGATGTAGATTATGATTTCTACAGGTGGCTCGGCTCCCAAGTTGTCCAATTTGATCAGAAAGCAGGTGGAAGACAGTTTACCTCCCCCGCCGTTCCTCGGCAATGCGATCCGCCAAGTTGGAATCCTTCGCACCAGGTTGAGGAACCGTGCGCCGGGTGTAGGTGGGTCGTTGGGTCGGAAGCGCATGCGGTAAGTCTGGGTGTATTCTTTCGTTGACATCAACTAACAGCAGTCTGTTCCAGTTGGATGGTCAAGGTATGCGACACTTGGACGTTTGAAGAGCTCGCGGACATGGACGAGGATATGATGGATCGGTTGTTGGACGAAGGGTGGGACAAGAATATGCGTGTCCCGACGTATGCGGAACTGGGTGGAAAATTGCGTAGGAGGTGTGCTTGTTCTTGTTCGTAACCTGCAGGGATACTCATCCGCATTCATTTAGCTGGTTGGAGCGCATCCCAGCTGGAACGGGCCCCGCAGCTGCAGGCTTCCTGGTTGGAGCACTAGCTGTAGCCGGTCTCGTTCTCTTACGAAGAAGATGACGAGTTGGATACACACGAACCAGCATTTTGCCATCCACCACGCACTTGTCCATCACCCAAAATATGTATCCCTAGCTATCGAGTATATATATACGAGCGATCACCTCGTCTGCACAAACCGAGCTCAACCGGGTGCTCAAAGCAAGGCAGGGACGCACGGAGAGCTGAATAACATGGTGATAACACTAACAATTCTAGAGGCGCAAGGACCCTAGCTCACTTGGTGAGAGAATCTGAAACTCGGAAGCGCGAGCCGAGTCTCGTCCCGTCCACCACACCACATCACCCCCCGCCGCCGTGTCGTTCCCGCATTTGTGGGAATCGTTCAACGGTACGTGCGACAGTAGTCCCAGTCACAGTCGGACTGTTTCTGGTGGACGGAGAACTCGGTGGTGTTGTTGAAACGCGAGGCACAAACGAGGCACGAATGGCGACGTCGATACTCGATCCTGCCGCCCAACATGCGGCCGATATTGTCCAGCAGCGCGGACTGGGCATTCCTGACCGCAACGCACTCATGGCCGGCGTTCTCGCCCAGCGCACGCCCCGCTCTGGTTTGTTCTCCAAGGACACCAAGGTTTGCGTTCTTTTCGTTTACCTTTATCATATATGGCTCATTCCGATTGACAGGTGAAAGAACGCGACCTGCGCGTGTTCTTGTTCGATTGTGCAATCGTGCTCCTTGCCCCCAAGGACAAGGACAAGGACGGCGAGGCCGGCTGGGTGCTGTTCTGTGATGTGAGTGTTGGAGTAAATCCCCCGCACGGCTGATCTCATGCCTCGCGTCCAGCCGATCCCGATCGAGTTGCTCACACTGCGTGCGCCCCGTCCGAGCGGGCCGTCGTCGATTCCTGCCCCGACTGCCCACCGCCGCTCCTGGTTCCTCGACCGTCTCCCGTCCTCGCCGATCTCAACTCCCGCCCGTGCCAAGACTCCCCCACCGCTCTCTTCCCCTCCAGCTGCCCCTAGCTCGCCACCACGAACCCCGTTTTCGTCGGCGAGTCTTCCGCTCGTCGCTCCACAGGCAGACGAATTCCCGCTGGTGTTGTCGACGCTGGGAAAGAAAGATGCTACTGCTGCACGCACCTGGCCGCTAACGCTCTACGCAAACGACTCGGGCGAGCAACGTGCATGGGCTCAGTGTGTGTCTACGCGCCAGGAAGAGGTGCGTACGCGCGGGCGTGACGGGAAATCGTTAGGATGGCGCCTATTGCCGATCCATTTGGGACCGATCATGGCTGGGATGGGCAAGGTCACTTGTTATGTTGATTACGGTACGCTCCCATCCCAGTTTCGAAATGACAAGTGCTAAGCTTATTGGCATTCCGCAGACGTTGATCATCACAAGGCTCGCTTGTGGGGCACACCCGAGGGGTTGTATGAACACATTTTGACTGCTCCGAACCAGCAAACAGCCGTGCGCAAGATTTTGGATTTGCCCGGTGTGACGCATGTATTGGTCATGGACTTTGATGAACGTCTGATGATCGTTCTCGTCGCTGGCAAGTCCCATATTCATACAATATCTGCATTTTGAAGCTTACACGCGACGTTTTGAACAGAACAAACGGCCTATCTCGCGCCATTCCCCGGACCAGGTTCTATGCTCGAAGTTTCGCGGCTGAAGAAGATCGGGACGAATATCACACATATTGCTGCGGGTGTGCTTGTCCTCCAGCCTCCGCCGTTGCCGAGTACGCCTCCTTCAGCGTTTGTTGATCCCAGTACGTCGAGATTATTTCAGTCTGCACTATATTTGCTCACGCTGATTAACTAATAGCTGAAAAACGTGAACGCCGCAAGAGCAATACTTTGACCAAGCCCCCGCCCCGTGCGGCGGTCATTTCGGGTGCAGGCTCTAGCAAGTCGGATGTAACGAGCGCGCTTCAGATTGTCAAGGGACGTGAGAAGGAAAAGGAGAAAGACAAGGAGAGCCTCCGTGTGGCATCTGCTCCTGTCCCGGCTTCAGTCGCACCTGTGCCTGCTGTCGCCACACCTACCCCGACACCGGCGCCTGCTGCTACACTTGCTCCGGCACCGACACCCACTCGTCGCTCACTCTCCCCTGGTAAATCCAAAGACAAAAAAGTTACCCGTCGGTTGTCCGACATCGGTATTTTTGCTATCTGGCGGCGTAAACCCGAAAAGGACAAGGCAAAAAAGAGCGAAAAAGAAAAGGCGCCGGCTTCTCCTACCACTTCTTCTCCCACTACCGCCACACGCTTTTCGACAGCCACTACCGAATCCAAGCCCAAGGTCGAGGCCGAGTCCACGCCCAAGACGTCGATTGCGACACTCAAGCAGGGAGATGGATATAACGGACCACCGTTCTCAAAGGCTAAATCTGCGACACTCCCCAGCTCGTTGATGCGTTTGCCTAGTTTTGAGTTTGACCGAGGCGAGCTGTCCAATGGCGACAAGGAGAAAGACAAGGCGAATGATACAGAGGCTACAAACGGCAACGGCACTCGCCAGAGCATCGATGAAACCGGTGCCAAGCTGACCGACAGCCCCAAGCCAGGAGCGTTTAGCCAAACACTACCTTCCCGCTCGAGCACGGCCGCAAGCGGACTCGCACGTGGTCTTACGCTCGGACGCAAACGTACAACAGACTCGACCAATTCGAAACCCGTCGCAGCGAGCCCACCACCCAAGATCCAGATCGCGCTGGATTTCCCGAGTATCGCTTGGCCGTCGCTACAGGAGACCAACGGGAACGGGAGCTCGGATCGGTTTGCTGGGTCTGACTTTTTGGCAGACGTGCAGCGAGATTTGGGTGAACTCGTAGCAGGGTTTGGTGGGGAGGCTACTCCAGAGGTTATCAGCGAAGAGCCGGAGAAGGACAAGGAGGAACCGCAAGTAAACGGAAACGGAAACGGGCACGGTACCCCCGTTCAAGAACGTCCTCCAAGCCCGCAACAAGAATCGCAAGAGCAGCCCGCTTCTGCACCTACCCCCGCTGCTCCCATTCCTGCTCCGAGTGCCCCAATACCAATGGCCCAGCCACAGGCCCCGTCGCGCTCTGCTCAGCCGCAGCACACCCGATTCTTGGTCCTATCCAAGAGCACCACGCTGAGCACTACCGTGAAGCTATTCACTGTTGGCGGGCTAAAGGTTGAGGATGAGGGCGATATTGGTGGTGGTCGTTTGACCTTTTACAAGGTCAGTCGCATTGAGATAATTTTAGCCTATAGGTATTCAATTTCGATCGCAGGAGTTCTACGTCCCCTCTCAAACTTTTTCGATCGACTTTTTGAGGTCTCGTATCTGCTTTAGCGGGGGAGACGGGTTCGAGATTATGGATCCCCAGACGGGCAAACTCGACCCATTCCTCGATCCCGTTGAGATGACCGACCCCGAAGGTCCACTTGGATTTTTGATTAATCATCCGCGCCGAGCGAAGCCGTGCGCAGTATTCCGTGTTGAGCAAAAGTTTTTGTGCTGTTACGACGGTTGGTGTGAATCTTTTTCGTACCAGGTGGTTTATGTTGATTGGAACATGCAGAATTTGCGTTCTTCCTGGACAAGTTTGGAAAGCGCGCTCGCGAAGATTGGCTTGTAAAGTGGCATGGGACCCCTACGTCTTTTGGTAAGCGTCACTACTCGTTGTTTCGTTCTTAGATTCCTTATCATACATATAGCCGTTCAATACCCTTATTTGTTCGCTTTTGAATCCGAGTTCACCGAGATCCGTCACTGCACCACTGGTGAACTCCTGCAACTTGTCCCCCAACCTGGCTTGACTCGACTGTCTGGGGGTGAGTTTATTGCCCCAGCGCAGAAACAAGACGGTGTCCCTTTCCGTCGGCTCACTGGGGAAGTCTTACTCGAGTCAGAAGGTTCGTTGTATGCGCTTCGCCCGATGCAATAGTCGGGTGTAATCTCTCCGAATCTTTACGTTGGCCTATTTTTGTTTTCTATCTCTTTGACTTTACCCTCAAACAACCATCGTTGATCTCGCCTCACATGCGTCTCCTATCGTCTATGGTCCCCGGCTTTCCTGCTTCTCATTTCTTGTTAGTTTTGGTGCCCTTCTCATTCGTGCGGGTCGGACGCTATTGAACACTGTCCTTTCTCTTGTTCGTATTTGCTTGATTTCTTTGTGTGTACATGGCAGATAAGTAATTTCTTGGTTTTCAATTCCTGTCATGCTGTCTAAGGTATCCGAATCGAATGGTATTTGCATCTATATACCCTCAACAACCTCTAATTTGCCAAGCAAACTGTACATAGGCCCGTCCCCTGTGCCAGGCAGCCCTCCAGCAATTGGTGGATATTCCGCGTCCCAAGCATTTCAATCTCGTCAGCGCTCTTCAAACTGTCCCCGGTTAGGTCTGGGAAATGCCCGTGTTTATTGGAGTGGTTCATCGCCCGGCCAGTCGTTTAAACTACCTATATCAAACATAGGCCCCAGGTCCCCTGGCAAAAACTCGTTCGTGAGTTGGGTAAAGTCAATTTCGGGGCCCAGATCGAAGCCGCTCCCGAACTGATAAGAATAAGAGTGGGCTGTTTCAGGAGAAACTTTCTTGAACAACGACCATGCTGATTCGTATTCGAGGCTCTCGGTACGCCGGGCGCATGTAGCACAGGCGCAGAGGACCGCTTCGTGTACACTAGAAACGATTTCGGACACCTTTCCGGGTATTGTATCGGACCGTGACCATCCTTCTGTCGGGCGAACGTGTCTCAAGTTCGGCCAGACAGTCAAGAAGTATCTGCAGACGTGTGTGGTTTAACAGTCACATATAACGTAGCAGACGAGGTACTTACATCGCCATATCCAAAGTGCTGATTTCAGAGCTAGAATGATAAAGCCTAGCTGGACTGTATTCTAGGCAAGTGAGAAAGCCTGATGAATAGAGCCATCCTGATTCGCCCTTTTGCGGAAGCTCACTGGTCCAAGATACATCGGCACCCGAATGTTCGAGGTACTTAAAGTGACCAGTAATTTCTGCCAACAGTGAAAGAGTGACGCTGACGTATGGGATGTGTAAGCGCCACAAGCCTGGACAAGACTTAGCAAGTTGTCTACAAAAATTATCGAGATCTAGGGTACGATTCAGAGTAAAGGAAAATGACTCTAGAGGTAGGTTGAAAATAGTCAATAGCGATGAAGTTGGAAGAGTTTGTAGGCCACCGGGAAAACTTGGATGGCAGCCGATAGACAGGTGGTGGATGGACGGGCTGTTTCGGAATAATTCTGGAAGCCAACTTTCCAGCCCCTTTCTCCCTGGCTCGTACACATACTCCTTCTCTGGTGAAACAGTTTTAATATCAACATGTGTCAGACGTTTAACGAGAGTATCTATTCTCCATAGTAGAGCAATTTCACACGCATTGATTCGGTGTAGTTGAAGATGCCGTAGAGAAGGGAAAAGATGCTCAGGCAGCCTAGCATCGAAGACGGCAAGCGCCACCTTCTCGGGAGGGTCGTGGATGGCCAAGGTCTGAAGAGCAGGCAGAAGCCCAATGTTTTTAAGCGATTTGGGTTGTATCATATATTTCCCAATAGTTAGTGCTTGGAGAGACGTCATACTTGTAATATATTCATATGAGAATGTGGCCATAGATCGACGTGGACCTGACCCTCCCCTTTCCTCGTCAGACCGCGGAAGAATGGTTATCGCCCGCAGCGAGGGGCAACGGACGGCGACGCTAGCAAGCAGTGCAGAGGCCTCTGACTCTGGGATCCAAGCTTGACTATTTTCTGAATTGGTCGGAAGTTCTATTTCAACAAGTGATGGAGATAAGAAGATCCCGACCCAGCTCATTCCAACGATCAGGGAGGCGCTGGAGTTGACAATCAAACATTGCAGATTAGGCAGGAAGGACCTTCCTAGAAAGGGCAAATATGCAGCAAGGTTGGCCCAAGAATCTATTGAGTACGCCTGGTATTCGGATTCAAAGATTTGGAGGGACCGAACAAGAAGGGCGTAAATCGAGAGCCTAGAGAGATCCGATGATACGTCCTCAGGAATGACCTTGTGGGGTATAAATTGACACGGTGCCCACAGGTAATAACTTCATACTTACAATACGTCTAGTATATCTTAGTAATAGCCCAGATCCAGAAAGTATTTCTACCCCGGGAATGAGCAATAAAAGCTTGTGGATACCTTCAAGCTTTTTCCAAACATGGAGCATGGCCGTATGAAATAAGAAATGGGATGAGGAGGCGAGTTGAACACAGGTCTGTTTTGATAAAAGTTTACATATAAGATCAAGTATTTCGGGTACATAAATAGCGGCATAACTCGGAGCAATTTCAGGGGGCCGCATTGTGGTTGTTGGTAACGTGCCATGGGCGTCTGGATTGTGAAGAGCGCTTATGGTGTTTAAGTAAGTCATTTGGTTGTATGGCTTATATAGTTTCAACTAAATATACCTTTAACGTGCTACCCAATCCGTACAAGACGGGAAAGCTCCGAGGAGCGACGAAACAGAGCAATCAAGCGAAGAACAAGTAGATAGTTTCGGGGATGCTATTTGAAGTAGAAGTTGAGGAAATTCACATGTATCGCTGACCCTGCTACATTCCCAAATGATCATGATTGTGATTCATGAATGATGATCACCTCGCCGAACTACGTCCCAAATGGTTTGTGAGTCCAGTCGATGTGTTGTGCAGTTTCCGATGGTCGTTTTATCACAAAGTTGATATAGCTTGTCAAACCTGTGTGATCCATCTCCTCACTTGGGTATCAATAATCAATCATCAGATCAATCTTCCAACTGCTCTACATCCCCTGTGGTCTCGGGAAGAAATTCGCGCCCAAGACGCGTGAAATCGAGCTCATCGAGCGAGGAGTAAGAGTGAGCATACACGGGGGAGTATTTCTGGAATGACCGCCTCGCTAATTCATATTTCATAGTGTCTGTTCGCCGAGCACACACGCTACACGAGCAGAGAAACGTAGCGCGGGCACTGGAAATAACTTGAGCCACCTTTTCAGGTATCGTGTGTAACCTTGGTCTTGTCTCTTTCGGGGTGCGAAAGTTCCTTAAATTGGGCCAAATAACCAAGAGATATCTTAAATGTATGCGATATGTCAGCTAGGTATTCAGAGAATATAAGAACCACTCACATCCCGATGTCTAATATGTTAACGTTAGAGTTCGAATTGTTAACCACGTGAAAGTCATATTCCAGAGAAGCTAGTGAATTTGATGAATAGGACCATGTCGATTTAGGGAGGCTACTCGTCCAAGAAACATTGGCACCCAGACGCTCAAGGAGTGGAAGGTGATTAGTGATTTGTGGTAAGGCGGAAAACGCTATGTCGGTGTGCGGGATATGCAGCCGACGTAGGCCTGGACACGATACACCGAGCTGTCTGCAAAAGCTATCAAGATCCAGAATTTTAATCATGCTAAGACACAGAGATTGGAGTGGTAGCTTGAGAATAGTTGCCATCGAACGACTGTGAAGCAGTTGGATGCTGGTCGAAGAACCTGTCCGAAAGCTAATAGATAAATGACGAATACACAAGCTATTCTTAAACAGCTCTGGTAGCCAACTAATCAATCCCCGTTTTCCCGATTCATGAACATATTCCAAATCGGGCGAAACAGCGTCAATCTTAACAGTTGTTAGACGTTTAACGAGCGGGTCTATCCGCCATATTTGAGCAACTTCGCAGGAATTGATTCGATGCAATTCAAGATGTCGAAGAGCAGGAAATAGGGAACGAGGGAATCGTGCGTTTAACTTCGAAAGCTCGGCTCTTTCAGGGGGATCATGGATGGAAAGTCTCTCAAGAGCAGGTAAAAGCCCAATATTCCTAAGCGAATGTGGCTGCATCGCATATTTGCCAATAGTTAAAGTACGAAGGTACTTCATACTTGAAATGTGCTCATTCGATAGCAGCCCTGAAGGCCGAGGCAGAATGCCTATGCCCTTGAAATTATGTTCATCAGGAGAACGCGCTAGAAGGCCAAGAACCTGAAGGGATGGGCAGCGTTCGGCGACACATGCAAGAAGTGCCGAGGCCTGTCCCTCTGGAATCCACGCTCGACTATCATGAGAGCCAAGTGGAAGCTGTATCTCAACCAAAGAGGGTGACGCCAATAGTGCAACCCAGTTGATCACGTCTATCACCGAGCAGGTGTTAGAGTTGATGATTAAACGTCGCAGGTTAACCAAGAAGTGTTCTCTTAGAAACGCGGAAAGAGCGGCGAGACCGGGCCAGATAGAAATTGTGTAGAGATGAGATTCGGTTTCAAATATATGGAGAGTGCGAACAAGAGGGGCATATATTGATAGCCTGGAGAGGTTAGATGGGACATTATCGGGGAAGACCTGGCAGGAATTAGTATGATGCTTTCAGAACGATGCTCTCATCTCATGATGAATTGATACTCACAATGTCAAAGTTTTTTTCTGGTGTACGGGATATTTTTACACCAGGAACAAGTAATATAAGCTTGTGAGCTCCTCTAAGCTTCCCCCAAATATGCGGCATAGCTACGTAAAAGAATAATCGAGAGGAGTAGGCGAATCGGACACGAGAGTCTCTTGATAAAAGTCGACATATCAAGTCGAGTATCTCAGGTATGTCAATGGTAGCCTGACGTTGGATAAGCTCTGTGTGATGCATTCGTGGGGAGACCAACTCGTCTGAATCTAGGAGGGGAAGCGACTGGATTGCGTGTCTGGTGCGAGACATCGTATATAGCCCCCCCCCCCCCAAATAGACAATGATCTGGCGCTCTAACCTAATAGCCAGCAGCACTGCCCCAGCCCGAGGAGGCGTAGATCTAGGGCCTAGAGCAAAGGCGCTTCTACCAAACCAAGACAAATCGATGCACCACAGGAGCATGCCCGAAAGTGACGAATCATTTTTGGCTAATTACACTCAACCGATTAAACCTCGTTCAAGTTTACCTCCCGTGTCTGTGGTACAAGCAGCGAAACCCAGGTAATATGGTTCTGTTCGTGCTATTTTCAAATGGAGTGAATTCTTAACCACCCACAAGGCGGGCCGTGACCGAGACGGGCGATGGCTAACGAGCGCTACAAGTGATGGTGAATGATTGTTTTAATCATAAGTACTCTCGGTCGCGGTTCAACAATCGGTTTCGATTATCTATAAAGAGAACTCACGACTATCAGAGGATTTGATAGAACAAGTACTACTTGGTTCCTATTCGATTGGCCATCACCGGCCCCTTCATTCGCAATCTACAATATTCTCTATTCGATCACGTAGCTTATTTGCGTCATAGAAATCAGAAAAAATTACATCTCAAGCGAAATAGACCTTTCTGAGTCTGTCCTTGATACTTGATGGGACGCAACCCAAAGGTAGAGCTCTTTAGATGCCCTCGATGAATGCGCCTAAGCTAGTTGTAACTGGGTTCGCTTATGATGATTCAACGGTGATCATGACCTAATCATTTAAGTAGCTGCATGAAACGGGGGTGGGCGACTGAAAGGGATGCTGAAATATGAGGCTCCGTGCTCTCGCTCCACCCAACTTGTATAGAACCATAACTGAGTGACTTGCAAACCTCAGCATACATGAGGCATACTGAGGCTAAGGGCTTACTTGTCTATGGAGTCTGAAGACAAGCGGGGCCTATTCATCTTATTTATTGTTAAGCAGACACAACGGTCGATAACCAAGCGTTTACACAGCTCACCAAAAGTGGCATAAAATCATTGCCTAGTCGCCAAGAGCCCGACTATAAGAGGCTTATTTCCTAGTTATTTGTTTCCTATGCGTGAGCTACCTGGCAACCCCATCGACCAGGAGCACAGCCGCTTGGGAGAACAAATGTAATGGATGAGTGGTTCCCGCACGAGCGGAAACCATCGAGGACAGGCATACTGAACCCGACATTTCGTGCATTCTAATCCCAATGCTGCCTCACAATTTCGAGGGCTACATTGAGCTTCAATGTTTGTATGGCAAGACGGTAATTTGAGTAAAATTGTATAATCGGATGGACCTTGTGCTTGCTTTATAAGAGTTCCGGTTGTTTGGTTTATGACGAGGAAGTTGCGGTCAAGCTCTTATTGTTAGGGTCCTGTATAGTACCATATGTCAACTGCTTATCCTAGGTCGAAAATCGGTTCACTAGGTATCACAAGCGACTAATTGTGCCTACTCGAGTATACCGCATCACTTGACTGTGTGGTAGGAATACCATGGCCCTTTGGCTGCGGAAGAAACATCACCCTACTCCTATCTCACACAAGTCACCCGGCTCTCGCTAACCGACTCGACGGTCTGGATATCAAGAAGTCTCGAGCAGTCTATGGAACGTGTACCCACATGGGTGGCTCGCACTTCGATCATCCAGACTTGGTATTATAAACGCGCCTGAGTGAGCGCTCACACTAGCATTGGGACTAAACACCAAATGAACATTTAATTTCGGGCATGTCGATGGACTGGGTATCCTCACCGGCTACTGCAGTGCCGCTCGAATCCGACTCACGCTTTGAGAGCGCTGGGTTGTGAATCTCCTATGCTGTGTACTGGGGTTTGGACAGCTAGGGACGAGCCACTTGCCTATTGTAGGATTTGAAATTCGAGTAGCTCCGGCACAGTGCCCACTCCGGAGGACAAAGAACAAAAAGCAGTCCCCCAATAACAACACCGGATGTACCGCCGATACCCGCTCCCCAATCACAAAGCGAGAACCCTTGCTTGAGAGATATCGCGCTCGCTGAGAAACATGGCGAGGGTAAAAAGCAGCTTAGGCTAGATCGGCTGATCACTACCCGGACGCTGCAGCGCGTGCCCTTGAAGGCTCCTCCTTGATCGCTTTCGAAGAGGCTTGCTATATAGGCTCTGCATTGTCCCCGTAAGCCGCAGATTATTGTATTTTACCACCCCCCACCTACGACGCCCTCCCCCTCACGACTCCCTTACGATCCGTACCGACTGTGTCATTATGGACGCATACGACTTCATCACGATGGTGAATGAGCTCTTCCGCTCTCAACATGCGTCGCAGATTGCAGCTATCCTCCTCATCAACTCCCTCGTTTCATTTGTGAGTGTCTGCACGCCACTAGTCTCGCTTATGGGACGCATACACTCGATCGCAACTGACACACGGGGTGGCTCGCAGGATGTCCGCAGGGACAGACTTGTGCTTGAGGACAGCGACCGCGAGGCCGTCTTGTCCCTATCCCAGGAGTTCCTCTATCTGGCCACCCACTTGCGTGTCGAAGTCAACTTTGTCCCATCTCTCGGGGTGCGTCCAATTGCAAATTTTACGACCGTGCTTCGGAGACTGATCTGCAGCGCCACCGCGAACCCAGATCCCAGAGCAGGTGTTGAGAGATGCGTATAGCTTTGGTATCGACTTGAAGTATATGTGCAAGAACCCAACGGTAAGCTCCCTGTCGCTATCCATTGTAGATATGTTGGTCTAATAACCCCTTGCCTCCTGTTTCAGCAATTGAGTCGTAGCAGGATGATGGAAGCGCACACGCTGCTCTGCTACGCCGCAATCGTGAGGCACTTCCACGCGCAGCTCAGTTACGTGCGTGGGATTTCGCTTTTCCGCTTCACATTACGTCTAAACTGACAATTCGCCCATGTATCCTCCAGCGAGACCTCGCTCAAATCAAGGACAGCTTTCAGAAAGATCGCCCATCGCACCGAACGGTGAACCGTACATGCGGTACCGGCGCTCGCAGGCAAAAAGGCGCCGGCCGCCGGATGGTTGACGCTTGTTTGCGCACTGCTCATTTCCGAAATACCTCCACGAGCACAGCGACAAGCACAGTTACGACAGCCACAACAGCGATCACCGAGGCCTCCATCTTCACCCAGACTTCGAATACCTCGAGCAGCTCGAGTCAGAGTCAAAGTTCGACAAACGAGTTCGGAGGCAAGATCCGAACCGCCCGACCGCCACGGTCACGAACCAATGCTGCCTGGATTTGATGATCTTCTGCGTTCAATCTTTCCTTTTCTGTTTTGGGCTATGGGTTTCTAGTTGGTGGTGCACCAGCTGTGCAGGCATACTTGGTCTCTCCTTTCGTTTCTTTTCCTTTTCATCGTTCTCGACGGACTGTAGCATTATTCTTCTTGACACGATCATTTCGTCTCGCTTGAGTTTGTAACATCTGTTCACGCTTCTACGATCCTTCTGTTCTTTTCCAGTCTATCTTCACACGCACACTCTGATCCGGCCCCTATCTATGCTTTCCAGTACATCCGAATTATACCCTCCTTTGTAGAATTACAACTGAAGAACCAATGCATTGTTTGACTGAAAAATGAATATGAAACGTAGCCACATTGCTCCGATTATGGTAAATTGGGTTCCGAGTGGCTGATCACGTGCGCCGTGTCGCTTCGAGCTTGAACGCGATCATCCACACCAGCGGACGAGAGTAAACTAGATAGGATGCCGCGAGAGATAGTGTCAGTCCAGCTTGGACAGTGCGGGAACCAGAGTAGGCCACGCCACCACCCCAATTTTTACTCTGAGCTTAGACGCATGCTACTGCAGTTGGTTCGGTTTTTTGGCAGCGGCTTTGCGCGGAGCACGGAATTAGCAAAGACGGCATACTAGAAGAATGGGCAACTGAAGGGGGCGACCGAAAAGACGTGTTCTTTTACCAAGCGGACGACGAACATTACATTCCTCGTGCTATCCTTGTGGATCTCGAGCCTCGAGTACGTACATCCGCGCGTATCTTGTTTCTATCAACTAACAACATAGACAGGTTATCAATGCAATTCAAACGGGTACATATCGCGATCTTTACAATCCTGAGAACATATTTCTGTCGAAAGACGGTGGCGGAGCAGGCAACAACTGGGCAAACGGATACGCGTCTGGTGAACGGTGCTATGAAGACGTGATGGAAATGATTGACCGCGAAGCTGAAGGTAGCGATTCGCTCGAGGTAAGTATCAGGGTTGATTTGGCGCAAATAGCTCTACTTATTGATTCATTGAGGGGTTCATGGTCATGCACTCGATTGCAGGAGGGACGGGTTCGGGGATGGGGTCTTTCTTGCTAGAACGTCTAAACGACAAGTTTCCAAAGAAACTCTTGCAAACGTACTCCGTGTTTCCGAACCATGTAGACGGAGACGTTGTAGTGCAGCCTTACAATAGGTAGGTAAGTTCTCCTCGCCTTGTCCTTTCATTACAGCAGTCTAACTTTGTTTTGCATCCAAGCGTGCTAACTTTGAAGCGGCTCGTCAACAACGCGGACTCGGTCGTAGTTCTGGATAATTCAGCGCTCCAACGCCTCTCGTCTGAGGGAGGAGGTGGAGCCGGGCAGAATTTTGACCAAACAAATCAGTTGGTCAGTGTATTGTGCCACATGATCGGGTTTTTAATACCAAGCCTTGATTCGTTAGGTCGCGACTGTCATCGCAGCGAGCACACAGACGTTACGATATCCCGGTTATATGAATAACGATCTCGTTGGAATTATCGCTTCTCTTATCCCTACGCCCCGCTGTCACTTCCTCATGACCAGTTATACGCCGTTTATGAGTGATATGATTGACAAGGTACGCCATGTTGTTACACCGTGTTCTATTGAGTTTATGTGCCTTTGTTGACAGGCCAGATCCGTACGGAAGACGACGGTGCTGGATGTGATGCGGCGGCTTCTCCAGCCGAAGAACCGTATGGTATCTGCCGTACCCAGCAAGACATCTTGTTATATCTCGATTCTCAATATCATCCAGGGAGACGTCGATCCGACAGATGTACGTTCCTTCTGTACATCAACGGCAAACCCCTAACTATAACCACGTTTGCAGGTCCACCAATCCCTTCTGCGTATTCGAGAACGCCAGCTAGCCAACTTTATCCCATGGGGCCCAGCTTCAATCCAAGTGGCCCTCACTCGTAAATCGCCATATGTTGCCGCCAGTCACCGCGTGAGCGGTCTGATGCTCGCGAACCACACGAGTATATCCTCGGTGCGTGGTTCATGATCGGTTGATTGATAAGTGGATTAACATTGGTCTGATAGCTGTTCAAGCGAATCTTGGACCAATTCGATCGGCTTAGGCGACGAAACGCGTTTTTGGACCAGTACAAGAAAGAACGGATGTTTGAACATGGATTGGAAGAGTTTGACGATTCGCGGTCCGTCCCTATGCGCTTTTTTGACTCCGCAATTGTGATTCCCTAACTTGGTATCTGATTCATTTAAGCGCGACCGTGGAAGAGACGTTAAACGAGTACAAGGCCTGTGAGAGCCCAGACTACATCTCCTATGTGCGTCCAATCTAGGCTTTTGACCCACACGAATCTCGATGCTAACCCATCTCTGGAAGGGGGCTGGCGACGGCGAAGGAACCGGTTGAGTCCCGCACATATGGAGCGAGGAAAAACTTCTGGGTGGCGGGTGCTCCGCTGTCGGAGGGCCCATTATTGTGGTTTATGCGTGCGATACCCCAATGTAACTTAGCGCACATGTATCGATCTGAGTATTACTCTTATTACGTGATTTCAACGTGCGAAATGGTTATGTGATTAAACGTGGCAGTTGCTCTGATTAGAGCGTGTCAAGGCAATACAATGGTGGGACAAAATCTACACTGTGCAATAGCAAGATGGGTACGAGAGCAATGTAGTCGGATACGTGGGAGACTACGGAAGGACCTCAAGCCGACTTCTTGGGGCCTTCCAGCTTCTTTCCAATATCACTACCTGTAAATGCGAGGCCAGTCGATGAGCGTTTCATCCAAATGCGCTACCCCAGACTGAGATACGTACCCCGCAATTTGACCCCAAGTGCCCGCTCGAGCTTGCCCAAGATCTGGGGGTTTGGAATGGCCTTGCCAGCCTCGTAGTCTTGAAGCACGGACTGCTTCTCGTTGATCTTGGCGGCGACATCCTTTTGCGAGAGCTTGAGCTCCATACGCGCAGTCTGCATGGCCTTGCCGACGGAAGGCAGGATCTTGGGGGGCGGCGCTACGTCATTATCGCGGTCGAGCTTGGCGATTTTCTGGTGGTCGGGACCTGCACACGACCTGTCAATTAAATGACAAGATAAGTAAGGCTGATGAAAACTCGCCTTGGTGTCCCTTGTTCGAGACAGTGGTTTTCTTGTCTGTGGCGACAATAGCGCCTGCTCGTCGGGCCTGTGAAATTACGATGAGTCTGTTGCCTGGTTATTTGTCGCATCTCTACATACAGCTAATGAAAAGTCAGCAAAAAGTTTTCCAAGAGTCCTAGCCACGACGCTCACCGTTCACTTCGGCGTTGCCCTTGGTGACCTTTGGCGCACGAGCCTTGTTACCGATAACAACCTTGGCATCCCAGTCGTCGGACATGATGAATTAATCTAGTTTCTACGTGAAAGGTGTATGGAGGAAGGGTCGATGAGGCAAGTGGAGGTCGTGGTCGAGTTTATATAGCTGACGTTTCACCGCCTGGCACTTTCCATCGGCATCAAAGTACAGCCGCGCTTTGACTCGAGGATGACTCAGCATGGCACAGCCCGAGGTTGGCTGTCCAGAGCAACCATATACCATAATCGACTCTATTACTCCCCGCTATGACTGGCACACAAATCGTCTCTCCATATGCGTATCACAAGCCCAAGGGCATGCACTGGAGGCCCCGGCCCCTTGCTCTCGCCAAGCGACACCCACTCCGACCGATCGCCGAACGAACATCAGTCAGGTCGAGCCAGCCGGTGGTCAAAGTACAAGACGAGCACCATGTGGAAACAGTGGTCGAGCCAGAGGCGGATGGAATCGTAGAGTGAGTTCCTCGGTCCAAGAATGTCTCTGCTTCCGGGTCTGATCGTACGCGACTTGAAATAGGGGTGAAGTTGAAGGTCAACCCGAGTCATCCAGGCAAGTGGATTGCAGCGATAAATTGCCCCACAACTAACAGGACCAATAATCTAGCTTGGGAGATCCAAACTCGCCGGCCGCGAGCTCTGGGGTGTTGCCAACTATACACGTTGGTGTATCCCCCGAAGATTTTCTCCGGTACGCCCTCAATATTTCTTTATTCGCCAGCACTAAGCATTAATCACCCACCCCTGTATCTCCAGGAATGCCCTCCCGTCAACGTATACTTTTGCCCCGAGCTCACCGCCTGCAGATCCCCGGCTGGGTATCTCCCCGCCTCACCGCCTCCGCCCATCATCCTCCATGTCCAACATATCCTCCGCCTCGAACAAGTCGCGTCCGCCCTCGGTGATATCCACTCACCAGCTACGCCGCTCATCTTCTCGCCTATCTGACCCGCGCGCAGTTACCTCTTCGCCTAGCGCCACCTCGTCGTAAACATCAGTCCTATCTCTATTCTCGATCTAGGTTGCTTTAACTTATTGGTTCTGTTGGCTACTCTCTTTTATTTCTATATCCCGGTTCGTCTCGATGAATCACACATTCGTTTATAATCGCCCAGCTTGCACATTCACTAATCTGCATTTTTCTGTATTGTATTACTTGGATTCTAGGCTTCTGACAAATGTACAGTTTATTCTTGCTTTCTGGAAAGCACAACGTTTCTTGTCCAATCAAACACGCTAGTGCTCCTTGTTCGGTTTAACCTCCACATCCGGGTATAGCTACAACGCGAGGTTTCAGCCCACGCTCAATCTCCGAGAGAAAAAAAAAATCAAACGCAAAATGTTTACCTTGCCAGGGTTGAACAAATTGTGCGGGTCGATCGCCCGCTTCACGGTTCGCATGAGCTCGACCGTCCCGGGCCCGAGCTCTTCGATCAGGTACTCTTTCTTCCCGACTCCGACTCCGTGTTCGCCGGTGCCTGTCAATCACTCGGGTTAGCCAGGGATGACGACGGTTGGAGGGGACTGACAGGTCCCATCTAATGCAAGCGCCCGGTGCACGAGCCGGTGGACCGCTTCTTTCACAGGTTCCATCTCTTGCTCGTTACGGATGATCATGAATGCGTGAAAGTTTCCTGCAGTATTGTTCACATTGACGGGCGCCACTCTGGCTGATGGCGTGAAAGTGCGTACCATCTCCTACATGTCCGACAATCGTAGACTTTAAGCCAGATTGGGCCAAGTCCTCCTTGGTTTGGAGGACTAGCTCGGGTAGGCGTGAGACAGGGACGCTTGGAGTACAAAATTAGTTTGTGTGTGTTCCGACATCGCTTTTGAGGATACTCACGCAACATCCGTAGTCCATACTCTCGAATCAGGATAGAGCGCCATCGTGCTCCACAATGCGTACTTGCGGTTTTGCCAAAAATCGTGCGCTTCCTTCTCGTCTCGGGCCGCTTGGAATCCTTTCCTATACGTTTTTGGTGTCAAGCTCATTCGATAAACAGATGAAAAGGACTTGACGAACCCGCCATGTTTCTCTACGATCTTTTTCACAGTGGCCGAAGCCTCACGTTGGGTATCTTTAGAGCCTTGGAATTTGAAAAAGAGCGAGTCGAGTTCGGGATATTTTCGATCAGCAAGCCCGGCGACATTGAGGGCATGCATCATATGGTCTACGAACGATGAGGCCAAGGATAAAAAGCAAGTATATAGGACCAACCATCCAAAAGTTCGACACATTCTTTAAAAACAATAGTTAGGATAGACCGAATAGGTCGAGATGTAAACGCACGAATAGGGACACCCGCATTAACGATTTCAGCTACGGCATCTACGGCCTTGCGGACATCCGGGAATGCGACGGTTGCGACGGTGGTTGGAAGCCTAGGAGCAAGTCGGAGTGTAGCTGTTTATCGAGTGCTGATCGATGATTTGTATGGTTTTCAAGGTAAGTAGATTATACCTTCAGTAACTATTCCCAGTGTCCCCTCTGCGCCGATGAACAGTTTTGTAGTGTCAAACCCGGCCGAACTCTTGCGTGCTCGTCGACGAGTTTTGATCACTTCACCCGAAGGTAGGACGACAGTCTACGGCTTGATAAAGATAAAGATACAACCGAGAGAACGCAAGTGCTTACAACGTTGAGGAACCATTCTGCCTTTGCTGTCCCGTATCGCACGGCATTTGCTGAAATGATATAATCAGTCAAGCTTGCAAAGGGGACTGGGCCCGCCCGTACTTCCAGAACAACCCGTTCCGATCATACCACCGATAGTTGCTCCTGGACCTGGATCCAACTTCACTTTCTCGTTTGCGACGTCACAACACATGGGTTTAATATTCTCAACTCACAGGAAAGAACAGCGGGATGCCTAGATTCGTTCGGGTTGATTATTGAATGGACCTACAAGATCCCCCATGCTCACCTTTTTCTTCTAGAGTTGCATTGATATCCTCCCATTTTACCCCAGATTGAACAACCATATCAGAGTCGGCCTCGTTGATATGAATGATCGAGTCCATTCCCGACATGTCAATGCATATACCCCCAACCTCGGGTGTCTATCTCCGGGGTTTACGCTTGCATAGCACAGAAAGGCAGTAGGAAACTTACACCTCCATAGTGACCCTCTAGACTGGTACCCCCACTGAAAGCGGTAACTGGAATAAGGTATTTGTTCGCGATCTTGACCACTTTGACCACGTCCTCTGTACTGTGTGCAAAGACCACGACGCTATGTGGTGCACTAGGATGATAAGAATTTATCTACTCGAGAGTCAAGTATCCATCAATCTGGATGTAAAGGAGTCAGGCTCACCGAAAACCCATGCGATTTGAGCACATCATCCAGCGTCGAGACACCCCCCTCTGGAAATAACCCTTCAAGCTCTTTTATTGCTTCTTGGATCTTGGCTTTGGTGGCATATATTGGATTCACAAGCGTATCAACGCTGGGAGATGAAGGATTGTACAGCGAGGCGGCGAAATACCCAGCAAGTGCACTGCTTATGGCGGCAGCTGCAAGCGAGCCCACGCGAGAAGGACTCGAGGGTGCTTCCACAGTTCTCGAGGTTGAGTACCTAAGCTTCGATGCAAAGCTAGATTTCGGGATGGGTTTCGAGGCCAAGCCTTGTCGAGCGAGAGGGGCAGAGAACAGTCGGTGTGAGCGATGCATGACGAGGGATGAACGTGAGATGGTGGCCGTGCTGATTGGGTTTCGGCACGCTTTTAAGGGCGAGACTAGACCATTAGATAACATCATATCTAGTCCCCGTTTATCGAACGACTCTCCGAATGGCCCCGAGCAAAAAAGGTACGCGGTCCTCGAACGGTAGGTGTCATTCTGGCCAAGGCCGGCCGTCGAGGGCCTGGACGGTATATGCTCGGCATCCACGTCTAAGACTGGCCGGCGGGAAGAAGCGTTACGTGTAATGCTTCGTCATCTCACGTGGTCCAACAGCCACGTTGAATTTTGTTTCTAACCTTACTTCCCCACCACCGTCATGTCCGGCCGCAAAATTCTGTTCGTGAGGTAAGTTGCGCCTCCGGTCTGCGATCCCCCGCTGACGATTTCCCAGTGGCTTTTCGCGCGATGCCCGCGCCAAAGACCTTGCGTACGAATTCGAGAGGTGAGCCGTTCAGCCAACTCCTGGTTGAAACCGTGTTGATCACTTGCAGGTACGGGCGCCTCGTGCGTTGCGACATCCCGTCAACTCGCGGCGGAGGCGGCGCAAGGTGAGCGGCCGACAGCATACAAACACTCGTCGTTATCGTTTTTCGATCTGCCCCCCTGCGGCTCGTGAGAACTCGTCTCGAGGACGATGGAGAGCACGACATGCTCTCCCCACAACATTCGATGCCGATCCGACTTTTCCTCTCTCAGTCCCCCCTCGGTCTGAGACGAACTTTTGCTGCGAGTCTCGACGTCGCCGATTCATCCCGCCGTCTCTTCTCTTGGCCCCGATCCTCTTTTTCGCATTCCAAGACGAACTTGTTGGTCCCCGGAGCACGCTCGCTGCGTTGCTTTCAACTTGCGTCGAGGACGATCCACGTTTTCGTCTCGTCACCACACCCGAGTCCGATCAAGTCCCTGACCCTGGGTTCGACCTCTTTCACAGCTATGCATTCATCGAATTCCGCAGCGAACGCGATGCCGAAGACGCTTATCATTCCATGTAAGGCAACTGTCTTGCTACTGGAAATTCTGTGATCTGACGTTGGTCAATTTTAGGCATGGTCAGGTCATCGATCGCCACCGCATAAGTGTTCAGGTAGGATCTTCTAGCCTCCTTTCATTTCGTAACCTTATTTAGTTTCCTAGTGGGCCCGCCGTCCCCCTTCGGCCATTTGGCGCCATGATGCGCCCCGTTCTCGGGGTGGACGCGATCGTGACCGCGACCGTGAGAGGGACCGTGATCGTGATCGTTCTCGCTCTCGCTCTCGCAGCCCGCGCCGTGACAGAGAAAGAGATAGGGACCGTCGCCGTCGGAGCCGTACACGGTCCCGCTCGCCTGACAGACGTGATCGCGATCGCGATGAGGATCGTGAGGAACGGGGACGTGAAGATCGCGAAGACAGAGACGAGGATCGCCGTCGTCGCAGTCTCTCGCGTGAGCCCAATGGCGTATCCTCTTCGCCTGACAAGGACGTCGAACCCAAAAAGGAGCTGGATCCTGTTGCCGAAGAGGACAAGTAGATAGAAAATGTACCTTGTCAAAACGGACGGTTTTTTCGTCGGCTTTGTTTGTTCTCTATACATATATTTCGTCTTGGCGGATATCGCGGATTTCTGTTCTCATCCAAGCTGTATTTCCAGTTGCTCTGGCCCAAAATGCGATCACTTTTCACCTGGCCCACATGTATGCGTTCTGGAGCAATGCCGAAGTTCTTAAGTAGCCATTTTAATCAAACATTTCCTCAATCTTTGACTTGAAATCTCTCACTCGCTTAGCTCAATTTCGTTACACTATCAATAACCCTAGGGATAGGCCTATCAATACTTATCAATTTGTTTGAACTGGGTTTATTCAGAATATACGCTCTTCTTTTGCTAGTCATGGAGTGTTTCGGGTGCCGTACTCCGGGATCTTACTATACAAGCTGACTCATGTATAGCAACACCCTGGCTCAAGTGGAAGATGTTTGCCTGCCACTTCCTGGCATTTGGGCGAAATAAGCTACATGTAAACCATTTGGACACCAGATCGATTTCATACACAATATTGCTTTCTGTCCCCTTTGTCCTATATAAGACACTACTAGGAGTTGCCAGAAAGGACATCTCATCAAAATCGAGCACTGTAGGGGTAGCCAAACGGACACTCTTTTCCTTTTGAAGTATTGGTGTCTTTGGCATCCCGAGCCAGCCCGAACTTTGCAGGTTTTGTTGTTAAGGTTGAACCCCTTATAGTGCTACCCTTGTGGTTCGAGTATCTCTTGAATATCGCAGTGCTACCAGTATTACCAGTTCAGCACTAGCAAGTTGTTTCGCCTTTTGCGTGTAATTCTGGCCTGGATTAGGTACCACCCTATTTCCATACCCTTAGCCTCCAAGACTTCCTTGCGGGAAACCTATTGCAACCAGACTCGTTGGTATAATGAAGCATATTTGAAAGGCCTGGGTTACTCTATCAATGATAAAACCAATCGGGGTCCAGAGGAAGTATCCAGTGGAGTTGTTTGGGCTGGGTGCTTGATAGAACGGTAAAGACTGGTGCATTACCCATACCTATAGATAACGGAACACTGACTGTATGCGCATAAAATAGCTTGTGATTATCCCTATACGAATGGTAATAAACTTATTGTCGCCGGCACTCGTGGTTCACTTAGCTAGCTTTCCCAGGGTCATACAGTATAACTTGAATTGAAAAGGAACTTTACACTGAGTCCAAGTCACACGTTTGAAAGCGAAAACCGATTGAATTTGGCATAGAAAGCACTACACGAACACCAGGAAAACACCAAGCCCCTAGAGAAACAAATTCCGGTACTAAAATCTAGGCAGTACGCGAAGGGAACATCTTTTTCTCCAACGGGCGCAAGACCACATACAACAACGCGGCCAAGACAAATGCGACCTCGAACCCGATATCGCCAGCCTTCTTGCCGATCGGGCCCGCGAACCAGACCTGGTTCATCGACGGCACGATGAGGCCAAACGAGAGCGCAAACGAGCCAAGAGCGGCGATTCCGAGTGGGAGAGCGCTTGGGTCTTCCCAAGAGGCAACGTCGTAGGCGGTGTGGTTCTTACGGAAGACGAGGTGCTCCATCAGGACAATGGCGGCCCATGCAGCAGCCCAATAGCCGATGACGCCAGTGAAGGAGATGAGCGAGGTGTAGTAACGGTGAGCACCAACCATGGCCAAGGGAATGGCGCTGAAATCAAGGGTGAGCAAGGCAATTGAACAAGTGGAGTTTGTGGACTCACATGGCGATCGCAACAATCGAATAGATGTAGCGGGGCACACGGGCAAAGAAGGGCGCAACGCATTGGAAGCTAACGCAGAAGCTGTACATACACTGGCCTAGACGTGTGATATTAGCATACAAGTCTGAAATACGATATCACAAGGACTTACTGGAAGCGGCAATGCAGCTCAGAGCGAGAAGCACAATGCAAAATTTGCCAAAGCCACCAGCAGGGCGCATAACTTCGTCAAGAAGACCACCAACGTTGTTGACGGCATATCCAGCTTGCCATAGCTCGTTACCAGGTGCATTCATTGCAATAGCAAACGAGGCGCCAACCATTTCGCAGATGACGTTGGGGAAGAAAAAGCCAGAGTAGGCGAAAGCGAAGACCTTGGCGTTGGAAGCAGACTGGTCGAGATAGATGGTGTAGTCGGAAGCAAGAGTCGACCAGGAGATCATGTATCCGGCAATCGAGGCTGCGAAGCACAAGACGGTGACAGACGAGGCAGGGATGGGCGGAGGTACATTGCTGTGAATATTGGAGATAACGTTAGTGAGGTGTTCGAGCAGAAGTAAGCATGAGCAACGCACGCGAGATGCTTGCCTCCGCATCCGAGAGCGACGAGGTAGACGATGAAAATAGGGATCCATGCAAAGCGCTCGTAGGTGTATAAAACCTTGTACCCACAGAACGTAACCTAGGTAGCCAATAGTCAAGCGATGCTTGGACTGAACAATCAGCCGAACTTACAAGAAGTGCAATAACCGAGACGATCGCAATGCCAACGTCCCAGCTAAGCCCACCTCCATGTCCAGCAGCAGATCCGCTGACGGCAGCCAGGGTCTCGCCTCCGAGGATTAGGTTCAGAATGAGGAAGCCCATGAAAGTGATAAGGTTGAGGATCGAAGGGATGATGCTGCCATAATAGCCGAACGAATAGCGAGAAACGATCATCTGGCGCATTCCGAGGCGGGGACCGAAGGTCGAGCTGCGAATCCAAAGTTTATTCCAGACGCCCAACAACCAAATGAAGATATCACGTACAAGTAGGCTGGGAGCATAGCGCTCAGCAAGTTGATGAAGAAGATGACCAAGAGACTCTCTTTGAGGCCAAGAGCGAAGATGGCCGGTCCCAGAGAGCCGGTCGAGAAAGCGAGAATGTTGAAGTTGGCAGAGATCCAGAGGAACAGCAAGTTCCAGAATCGCGTGTCGTTGCGTGCCTCTGGAGGCGTAGGGACAACACTGGACAGACAAAGAAGATAAGCGCGTGAATATGGAGAGCCTATACGTCTACTGACCCTCGGGTTTCTACACCATATTGACTGAGACGGATGGTGAATGCGGCGATCTTGCCCCAGAGCGAGGTAGTGTCCTTGGCCTCCTGTGCTTGACGTTGCTCGACGTAAGGGGCGATAGACTCTTCGGATGATTCATGCGAAGAGTTGGCCTTTTCAATGTCGGCTGAAGGGTTGGAATCGGTCTTTGAGAGCACGGGCAAAGTAGATTCGCGGTTGGCAGCCATGATGCTGAACAATAAGTTTTGGACGAGCGGCTAGCTCCAGTGCAAGCGGGCAGGGAGTGGTCGTAATATATATCGTGGAGCTGCCGAGTCGGGAAACCCAAAGAAAAGAGTATAAGTGTGATGTTGACGAAACGCGAGATTGCCGGGAGGGTCGGGTTACTTACCAATCTGTTCCCCGTCGAACTCTGAGCGGAAGATGATTGACGTCGTTGTTGTAGTCCTAACTGGGTGAAGCGTATACCTTGTTCAATCACTGGTGATTTACTGAGTTGAATTCAGGTACCAGAATTATAGGATCGTATTGAGCGTGTATGACGTGACGGTCGGGCTGATCGTCGGCGTTGGCAACAGCCAGGTCGTGAAGAGAGCACTCGGGGGGTGTAGCCGAGGAAGCTGGGTACAGTGGGCATACCCCCGGTGGATTTATAGGTGCCGAGTTGGGATATTGAAATCGCGCGGTAATGGCCTCCGTGCTAGAGTGTCCATCCCAGCGGCACAGAAGACAGCGCCAAGATTCACATCGTGGCCTTGATACTGGGTGATTCAACACCCGGTGTCTCGCCCAGGCACCCAGTGGTGCCCCCTGTTGATCGTTCCGTTGCTCCCTCCCCTCCCCGTTTGATTGGGTCGAAGTGCTTTGCCACCGAAGCATATGGATTGCCACCGTCGCCCACATTCGGGCACGCCTGTCATATCCCCGGGCTGTCTGCTCGCCTCGAGGATGTTACTGGAGTAGGCGTTTGACAGAGTCCGTGTATGCTCGGCCGTATGCACCGTGCTCTGGGCCTGGAAGTGCTCTCCACCTTGCAACGTGCCGAGTTAACTAGCTTTGTCAAGAGGGTCGGGAACAGGGGTACTAGCCAATAATCAGTCATTGACCTAGGGCCGAGAGAGAAAACAAAGGGGAGTTTCAAACTCACCGGCTTTGTTACTCCGATAAAGATAGGTCGGGCTCGGCATCCACCAGATTCTAGTTAGCCGCTCGAAGCCACAAAACGTGTATCGAATGCAAGTACCCCATTCCACCGT
This sequence comes from Ceratobasidium sp. AG-Ba, assembly GCA_016906575.1. Classification (NCBI taxonomy): domain Eukaryota; kingdom Fungi; phylum Basidiomycota; class Agaricomycetes; order Cantharellales; family Ceratobasidiaceae; genus Ceratobasidium; species Ceratobasidium sp. AG-Ba. Next base: position 1,185,436 of record CP059612.1, on the reverse strand, counting down.
CTGCTCGATTAGAGCAAGTGCAGTCCAAGCTACGATACCCGACATCTAGAGGACGTCTTTTGTTATCAAGGAATAAAGTTAACATCTGCGGCAAAACCGTCCTTGTCGTGCTGACCAGGCCGAGAGACGGCAGGAAGATTGGACTAGAGCCTTGGGGACAGGAACGCGATGTCCAAGCCGGGCAGAGCGCGACCGACAGTCCATTAAGTTCTAGGTCAAGCGTTGATGCTCCCAAGATGGAAGGAGGAGCCCAGAAGAAGCAAGTTCGGGTGGACTCACGTGATGCGTCGTCACTTTGGCGCTTGACACGTCTACCTTACTGTGATGCTGTGAGCTGCGGCGAGGAGCTTGGCATTCGCACCGAAACCAATCCATATAGCACAGACCGGTGCAGAACAAACTGCCCACCATGTCCACAGAAACTGTCTCTCCTGCTCGAACTGCGACCAAACCGACTCTTCTGGAACCTGTGGCTTCGAAATCGACTCTGAGTTTAACAGACACTCGACCCCGTCAAGACTCTGTCGTCTCCAACGGCACAAACAGTGTCAAGAGCGTCTCCAGGCCAGACTCACGGGCTGATGCCGCTCCAAACTCGAGTGGCTCCGACGGATACGAGTCGGAAACCTCACCACATGTACCCCCAATCCCCGGATTTGTGGTTGCGGGGTCAAAACGGAATGCAGACTTTCACGAACTATTTCCTAATGTTCCGGAGATGGACTACCTAATTCAAGGTTAGCATGTTGTCTCAAGCTGGTTATCACCACTGACGCAATGGGTAATGAGCAGATTATGGATGTGCCTGGCATCGTGATATACTAATACAGGGAAGGCTTTACATATCTGAGAACCACTTGTGTTTTTATGCAAATATATTTGGCTGGATTACGTCGGTGAGCGTCACCGATTCAAGCATGATCCGTAGCCACTAATCCTGGTCCCGCCACCAGCTCACCATTCCCTTCCTCGACGTCCTTGGCCTAGAAAAACGGATGACTGCATACGTTATACCCAACGCGATCCTCGTCCAGACCTACTCGGGCGAATACACCTTTGCTTCGTTCCTAACCCGCGATACTGTATTTGATGTAATGCAGAGTCTCTGGCACCCTCCACCCAAGCCGCCTGGCCAACTGGAGAATGGATCTGCAGAAGGTGTTACAGCAGAAAACGGAGAAGCTGGGGGAGATGAAGTGGCGGGCGAAGAAAACAATACACCTGGACATGCCCCGACGCAGTGCGCTTGTGGCAAGAACAACGAACACTACCCCACGCCAGTCATTGATACGGTGATCCCTGGGACGCCCGAAAAGATATACGACCTCATGTTCAAGAGCGAATTTATTAGCAACTTCTTATCGGTAGATCAAAAGCTCATGGGTAAGCGGTTTCACTCATCGATGCGGCGCTTTGTTCTTGACATGTTTGTTCAGATATCCAGACTTCTGAATGGACCCCCAAAGAACCTGAATCCACTCTTCTCACGCGAGACATTTCGTTTATTAAGCCTCTTGCAGGCAGTTTTGGTCCCAAGCAAGCTAAATGCGAAATCAAGGAGGAGCAGATGCATATCGACTTTGACGATTATGCTTCTATGCTAACCACCACGCGAACACCGGAGGTTCCGAGCGGTGGTCTATTCTCAGTCAAGACTAGAGCTTGCCTCATGTGGGCTAGCGCGGCGTCCACGAGGTTGGTGGTCACGACGACTGTCGAATGGACAGGAAGGAGCTTTATTCGAGGTGAGTTCGTAATTTGTTCACAGCCACGTAACAAGTGACGAACATTTCCTAGGGGTCGTCGACAGGAGTGCGATCGATGGCCAGAAAACCTACCATCAAGACCTTGAAAAGGCCATGCGAAAACATATTGCCGCACACAGGAGTGAATTTGTGCCGAAAGGAACGGCCAATGGCTCGGGCAACGGAGATACAGGCGATATCTCCACAGCCTCGGACACTGGCGAGATAGACGAATCACCGATTGACACCACTGCCTCCAAACAATCTGACATCGCCCAGATGGTGATCTCGTTCTTGGAGGACGGATTCGCCCAACTGAAGGGAATAAGAACAACCAACGCCCTCGGTGTACTTGTTGTCATACTTGCGATCAGCAATATTTGGTCTCTCCTCGGTCCACGGGCGGAACCAAGGCTCCCAGGAGATGCGCAGGCGCTGAAGAAGCAACGAAAGGCTGCGCGGGATAGGAAACTTGACGTGGCGGATGCACGAGTTGAGATCAGGGAGCTTAGGCGAACTATGGAGGCGATCGAGAAACGTTTGGCGAAGATTGAGGCGTCGTTGACTGACCTCGACTAGCCGCGAGGGGGTGTTTGACATTTTGACGGACGATGAGTGCTTTTGGGTGTACTCTTGCATTTCTTTTGCTGTATTTCGTATCACGCTCTGTAAATTAACCAATGTATCCTCGTGCAAATATTTCGGTCCCTCGAAGGGGTGGTTATATGTGTAGGCAATCCATTAGGGTATGCTGACTGAACTGAGATACAACGACGAAAACAATACAAACACGCGTATAACTTAAGTGCCAAGATAAATGAAATCAATACGCCCACCACATCCACCCCGTTCGCTTGTCCTTGGCTACACGTTTTCGAAGAGTGTTACTCCTCTTGCGCTTTCCCGAGCTGGAGCCGGACACTGGGCGTGCGTGGCAAGCCCTGATCGTGTGGGCTGAGGAGCCGTCAGCCAACAGATGCTGAACGGGAGAAGTCGGGCGTGTGGATTGAATTGTATTGCCTGACAGGGAGGTGTCTGTATTATTCAGAGACGAAGAGGTCGAGTTGAGTTCTGGATTGTTCATTGGATCGATGCCGACATCAAGGTAAGAACCAGATGGGTCGGTGGTATTCGCAGAAGTTGAAGCTGCAGCGACTGAAATGGCTGCGGATGTGGCTGAGGCTCGAGAAGTGGAAACGGAACTTGTAGAAAGCGTCTGGGCTACGCTGGTGGGCGAGGGTGTGGGCGAAGACGAAGAAGATGGCGCCCGGATCGAATCCCAAAGGTCGTTTTGGGCACCGTCTTTGAATCCGTAATTTTCAGTGTAGGTGGGCGGATCATAAAAGTCGTTGAACATCTGACCGGAATGGGTAGTTTTTAAATTTAAGATGATATGATATGCGCAGTCGATACTTACGTTGTTTCCTTCGTTCTGGAGCCAGTAGAAGGGTTGTTTAGCGCCAACCGTGCAATTGGTTTTATCGACCGGGCAATACCGAGGAACTTGAGGTGGAGGAATCGGCACCGAACCTGTTGCATTTGTCACGTTACAGTCGAACGGATTCATATACACTGATAGCCAACATTCAGCAAGATCCTTCGGACAGGATCAGATTACTCACTCTCTTCCCCTCCTGAATCTGCCTTGTGGATCCAAAAGAACGAGCAGATGCATTTGCCGTCTGGGCACGCTGGAAGTTTGGCAGGTACTGTTCAAGGTCATGGGGTAAATCATGAGATGAATGTGATTGCTGAAAGTGCACGTACCTTGGAAGTCTGTGAAGCGATTCCACACGCAAACGTGGTTCACACTAAATATAGCAAAATCATCCGGTTTGACAGCATGGATGTCACTCTTGTATGCAATTGCAAGTCCGCATCCTCCGAGACCACTGATTCCTACACGATCGATGTGCATTAGAGTGGGTGGAAATGAGATCCAGGTGACCTGTCTTACCATTGGTGTGGAAGGCGGCCATGCGCGAATCCGGACAGACGTTGTTTCCGTCTCGGACATCCCCGCCCTGTCCTGAAGCAAAGTACGAGGTCGCCGCCTTGGTACATGCAATTTCTGTCGTGACCGTTTGTCCAGCAGGCAGCTCAAATACATCGCCTTTGTTCGGAGGATGGTCCATATGGCCGTGCATCCACCAGCTAGTGAAATGGCCATCACGTTAGAGGTGGCTTTTCACGAATAGACTTGGACATACGTGTTGAAATCCATGAATTTGAGAGGGACCACCGGCCTGTTATCACGTCCATCAGGTGCGTTGGTCACGTTGAAGCCATACATTGAAGGGTGCCACAACGCTATAAATCACGTTTATGTTATAATATGATATTCACAGGAATGTTGGGGGATACGAACCACTGTGTGCGCTGACCGTTGAGAGTATAGGAAGGACGGCGAGTAATGAAAGCATCGGGACGAAACGAATGTCAAAGCTACAAAAATACGAGAAACTCAAGCTTCGCGCCAGTCGAAGGGGTATGCGGTTCGAGGCAGTGGCGAGCCATCTTATAGTGGTGGGCAGGCCGACAATTAGCGGAGGGTACAAAGGATTTCTGTTTATTTGAGCTGAATTTAGACAAAAGAAGGCATGGCATAAGCTGCCACTATCACGTGGCTCATTGTCCGCCGTCTGACAGTTGCCACTTGATCTTGGTCTCTGCACGTCCCACCGACACTTGATTCAACCTGAATCCTTGCTCTGGTCTTGCTCTTCTGGTTTGCCATGGGGGCTGAACGTGACAAAACGAGAAACAAGGCGATGAAAGATGCCGTAAGGGCGTTGGCCGCTGCGGCCCAATCTCTGGCTTCAGCTGCTGAAGCATTGAATCGTCTATGCGAAGACGATGAAGACACCATTGATAATAACGCCCTGGCTTCATTTAAAATCAAGGCAAATGCCTTGACACCTAATGGAGCGTCAACTGTGAACTATGAGGACAGCGATGATGAGTGGATGGAAAAGGCGCGCGAACAGGTCCGCGTGGAGGCCGCAGCCTGGGATTGGAAACGTGATCCAGGTCGGTCGATTATGATTTAATTGGGAGAACATCTAATAAGTATCAATAAGGGGGCACAGGAAATCCGGATTCAAAGGTCGACGGTACTCACGGGGCAGGGGACCATCAGGGGTTCTCAGTATCCCTGTCTACCATTCAATCACGCTTTTCTGAAAAGATCGCGGCTAAACAAACCAACAGCGCTCTATTGCCAAACCTAGCAAGTCCACAGAGGGTACCGTCAGCCCCTGAAGGCCCAAACCCTTCCTACAAGGAAGATACCACAGTGGGCTCCTCATCTCGCCCACTTGCTTCTCCGTGAATACATTTCGTTCTTGGTTATAAAACTACTTACGCTATATGTACTAACAGGGCGCCATCAGCGCCGAGCATTGAGAAGCCAATGCCAACACCTCCTGCAAGGACGTGGGCAAACCTTGCAAATGACTGGGCTACCGTGCCCCCTCCCAACCAGTTCGTGACACTGTGAGCATTTACCGCATACTCTTTCTAGACCAAGACTAATTTCAATATCAATCTAATATAGAGCGACACTCGATAATAATGGTGACGAGTGGGGAGTGCCCCCCACTGGACATGAGGCCCCAAGAGCGCCTTTTCAAAATCTGGTCAATCGCTGGGCCCGACCCACGCACCTTCAGAAGGAAATTTTAGAATCCCTTCGTATGGATTCTGACACGTACGAACAAAAATACCGCTGAAACGCATTCGAAACTAATGTTCATCATGAATAGACTTATATGCTATGGGCATATGAAGTCATCTGCCCATGCTATCCTGGTCCACTGCATGGCAACCCTGAAGGCTCTTCCTTCATACCTCCCCCCGGAAGGCATTGTTTCCGCACTGATTATTGTGCCCCAACAAACAACCGGACGGATGTGGCTCAATTTTGCCAATGAGCTCTTTCGGGATTTCGACCTACCCCATAGAGCGTTATGTAATAATTCTTGTTCATACTTTAAATTGATTGCTAAACAGTTCTCTTTCTTTAGTGCTTCCCGGAGGCAACAGTGATGTTATAACAGAGGCCGAGCGCATGGAGTCTGAGCGGATTGACATACTTATCAGTGTATGTATGCATAATACAAGACTAGTTTTGTACTAATTTGTATATGTTACTTCTAGTCACCGCGCATATTCATCAACCATGTAAACAGCAACCCTGCCTTGAGAATGCATCTATCGCACCTCCGCTTCATAATATTCCCTGAAGCTCATGAACTCATGAGAAAGGAGGAATTCCTCAATTTCCAGTTTAACATGATCAAGAAACGCTTACAAACTCGAGCGAAAGCACCCAGGTAAGTGTACTCGGGCTCTCCCAATTGTTCGAATTCATCACACAGCTTGTAGGCAAATAATCATAGCTACCTCTATCTCAAGTGGTCAAATAGAAACCGTACGTCCCTTTTTATTATTCCAGAGTGGTTGGTGATATGGGTTGTATAGTTTGCGGCTCGTGCTTTCGCACCGAACCCGGCACAGATCGTTTCTTCGAGCACCAGTGACGATCCTCTAGATATCGAGTGGAGTGAACTACTCCGAGACTAAACAGGACCCGAAGCGGTTTCATTTACCGAAATTCGGTCGACCGGACGAGCATGTTGCCTGTGTCATTGTGTGACTCGGTTTCTGACGAGTGATACAATTATAATATTTTTAAAATGAGCCGCTTACCGCAGCACTTACCTCTTCACTTTAACATACCGAGTCACCATGGAACACTATGTCCGCTGCTGAACTTGCAGTTTTATCAACATAACCTCGATTTCAGACCATTCTCAATCACTAGACCCGGCGAACAGGGCAAATCTGAAGAGGGGTACATTTTCATGTTGGTATTACTTTGAAGGAAGAGGCAAAAAACTAAAATACAACATCATCCGCTGTAAACGAAGAAATCGCAAAACACGTCTAGAACATCCAATCCCATAGGCGTTGCAAGAATCCCTTTGGCGCCTTGTACCTAGCAAGCTCCTGCTCGTTCATCTCGTCCAACTCACGTCGTCCGGTGACAAAATCAATCTCCTCCAGGCGGACCCACTTGGTCTTCTTGGCGATCTTCCAGTAGAGATAGAAGGCGGCAAAGATGGGCAAGCAGATGTATGCGGCGAGGAAGGTCGACACATCCCAGTTGCCGCGAAGGAAGACAGTAAAGCCATTGAAGAATAAAACCAGGGCCACGAAAATCGCACCAAACCAGCTTGCGTAGGGCTGGAACGGGGCTTTGTAGGGGAAATCGTCGCGAGATAAGCCTTGCTTCTTGATACCGTAGTACATGCGGAGGTACGAGCACAAAATCACTTCCCAGGTAATCAACCCAGTGATGGAAGAGATGTTGTACAGCCAGTTGAAAACAGTAACCGCGGTTTGGGACCCAGCATTAAGGTACTAGACAACGGGATTATAATTAGTTCCGGCTAGCCATACTAAATATGACGGATTCACTTACCGCAAGGAAACCGAAAAGCGCGGTAACAAACACGGACCACACTGGGAGACCGCCCTTGGTACACTTCCTCAAGAATGCGGGGGCCTTGTGTTCCAAAGCTAGTGCATACAACGTGCGAGAGCTTGCGTAAAGATCCGAGTTGCCCGCGCTCCACGCGGAAATCAAAATAACCGCGTTGATTACGCTCGGCAGTCCTTTGATACCGGCCGTTTTGATGGCAATGACAAACGGACTGGCGCTTGCATCGTCACCCGAGTTGTTGAGGAGTTCATCAGAGTTGTATGGGACGAGAAGGCCGATGATAAAGATGCCAAGCACGTAGAAGAATAGGATACGCCAGAACACGCGGCGGATAGCCTTGGGAACGTTGCGACGAGGGTTTTCGGCTTCGCCAACAGTGACTGCCACAATTTCCGTTCCAAGGTAGGAGAAGGCTGCCTGCACAAACACGTTCCAAAACGCCAAGAAACCTGATTGCAGAGATAGGTCAGTGAGCATGTGCAGATGCCGAGCGAAGCTTGATGACTCACGTCCCCATGAGCCGGGTACGAAATTGTGGGCATCCGGGTTGGTTACTTCATCGAGCCCAACCTGGTTGAATGGGCCAGGGTTCTTCCAATAGCGGAATCCGATGTAGCCGGTGCCAGCTGGGCCAGCACCGCAGTCGAGTGCGACACCCAGAATAATCAAGCCAACGATGGTCGTGATTTTGATAGCTGAGAACCAAAACTCGAACTCTCCGTACCAGCGCACACCCAAAAAGTTGATGATGACGATAGCCACGAAAAGGATCGTGATCCAGACCGCGACATTGACATTATTCGGCCAGTAATCGATAACGATGGCCGCTGCCGTGAGCTCGGTGGGAAGAGTGATGGCATAGGAGTACCAGTAGTTGTAGCCCAGAGCGAATCCCACGGCCGGATCAATAACTAAGAAATAGGTGAGTGCCTGCACGATCCTTTCCATGCGCAAGACGTACATCGAGTGGCATAATGCGTAAAACCACCAGCCACAGGGAAGAGCGTTGCCATTTCTCCCAGTGCAATCATCATGCAGTAAACTACACATCCCATAATGAACTGTAAGGAGTTAGTACAAATTATGCGCATATAGCTAGGCTACTCACATAGCCGAGCAGGGTGCCGACTGGGCCACCCTTGGCAAGGGCTGCTCCGGAACCAACAAACAAACCCGTTCCGATGGTGCCTCCCAATGCAATCATTGCGAGATGTCTCGCCTTCAACCGGCGGTGAACGGCACCATCGGGTGCACTGGCATCTACGAGGAGTCAGCTCAAGTTAAAGTCGCACGGTTGGTTGAGAACTCACCCAGTCCACCGACTACAACGGTCGACGTCTGCACACCATCATAATTCTTCTCGACATCGCCCGAGTTTGTCTTCTCTTGAGTACCGTATGGGGGCGGCTGCTTTTCGTTGGGGGAGGAGCCAGCGTCGCTCATGATGGGGGCTGAACGAGGGTGCACGCCAAGGGGGAGTGGTAAGAATAGCGTAGAAGCATGAGCTCATAAGTACTGTCAACTCGGCGATTTGAAAGTCGCGTGAGGATAAATTTGCTATCGGTGCCTTCGTGATGGCTAGTGGTGCGGCCGAAGATGGAAGGTCACTGGAAGGCGCGCTCGGCTAGCTCATCCCATGGAGGCGGATCATATCAGGGGTATAACCAGGCAACATCGGCATTCCATGCGTCGCCTCGACAAAAAATAAACAAAATGCTATCAGGTTGGCGAGTTCATGGATGTCACGCATCCAATGAGCCGGCCTGCCGAAGCCTGACGACCAACAAAAATGGAAGTGGCTCGAAAGCGTACGTTTAATCTTGGATTGCAGTACTTGGCACGCGCCATCGGTGACGTCGGGCTCTGTCAAACTGAAATAGGAGCGGACATCTCCGATAGGGTGAAACTATAAGCCGAGCCACACCCACCCCCACACTGAGTTGTAGAAATTTTTCAGTTTCAGAAAGTTTACCTGTAGTCTCGCTAAGCGATCACCCGCGCTACTTGTGCTCGGCCGTACCGGTCGTTATAGACATTTGTTTCCGATGGAACGCAATGACTACTATCTCAGGGGTAACAATGAGGTTAGGTTGATATGGAGCAAAACTTCGATAGTACCCGATCTGCTACGTCATACGGGTTCCAGCTCCCTAAATCATCCATCAAATCTATACGTACAGGGTAACCAGTAGTGGATGGATTCTCTCGCGCTAGTTTTGCGCATAACAAGACATGTCTGAGAATGTTCTGCGCTTTACACTTGCCACAGGCCACGAAGAAAGATTGTGTGACAAAAGAACCGAAATACTATTCCAGAGTACTCAATGCTAGGTAATACGTGGGTACGCTTGTTTATCCTGTGTCCTTCGGTTAGCTAGTTGTGCAACCTAAACGAACAACCACGGCAACACGGCCGTAGCGGTGCAAGCTCCACCCATCGCCAGGATATGGGGGCGGCAAGACGTATAAGCAGTTTGTTATTCAGTTATACGATAACCGCTTCGAGCCTGCCTCACATGCGATGCGACATAATCCTAATGTCGGTGGATATCAACAATATCCCAGATAGCCTGCGTAGCTCGTAGCCACTCGAGGCTGAAATGAAGTCCGACGATACTTTTAGCGGAAAAAAACGTGAGCTTGTCCAAATTTAAACTTATAAGTACGCGCGGTCTTCATCTTCTCGTATTCTGTCTTGAACTTCAATTCCCGAGTTGATTATGAGCGTTCGTATGAATTAGATTGTATATCTGCTTGAGCCGCAATTCATGCCCCTCGAGGCTTGGATTACGACCCAGCATACCAGCTCACGAATAGATGTTGTCAAGGTTGAACCATTAGAAATAGACATGCGTGAATAAAGCTTAAGAGCACGCAATTCCGCCTGAACAATTTCAATATATAAGCAAGATGTAGAACACTCCTGCTTTAGCACCTGTGGAGCCAGCACAATTTATATTTATGCAGTCGGTGTATTAGAGGGATCGCGAACAGTATTACGATAAATCGTCAATCATTGTTGTGCTTACATAGTGTTTTTAATCCCGGAACGGCTGTTTCCCGCGATTTCGTCTCATATCCACGCCCCCGATATTCACTGTTCAGCACGGAAGAATCTAATATGGACATGATAGGAATGTGGAAGTCCCTTTCTTGCTGTGGGACGGTAAGGAGTGAGTATGACATCAGGAGCACCAATAATATTTCAATTTGTGGAGCGCAAAAACAATCGGCGGCTTGTTACCCAATCACATTAGCCTCGATATCGTTTAGCATTACATTATTGGGACATGGGTGAACGGGGATTCATTAACCGAATTCAGTATGAAAGCCGGTTTTTGAGCAGATACAAGCGCATACTGTTGCTGTGTTTAGGTTTGGGCTCTTCGGACCATTTGTTCCAAGTCTGCCTCCTCAGCGCCCACTTGATCGTTTGATTATTATTCCCCAGGCCCGTTAGCTCGCTGTAGGCTCACATCGGCGGATCCGGGGTTATATGTGCATCATCCGAGCTCCCTTCTACTTACCCCATATCCATACAAACGGCTTCAGCACATGGAATATGCCCTTAGCTGACTTTGGTGTGCGTGGCTATAAAAAGGGGCATATATAGACTCATATATAGACCATCCTTGATGTCTCAAATAGATGGACTCTATGAAACCTCCTTGTACTCTAGTCGTGGTCAAATACGGTCGAGTACGAGAAATGTATCATAGTATGCGTCCTCGTTTGACGCTCAGCAATAGTTTGTTAGAGTGTGGGATACCTATATGCGCGTAGTCATAGGCTTGAATATGCGAATGAGCAAATATAGATTGTGGAAAGCGCAGCCCTGTTGAATGATAACCTTAGAAAACCGAGAAAGACGCCGAAAAGCTCACATGTTGCTCAGATGGAGCTAGGATTCAGATTCACGCGATACAAAGGAGGCCCGACTGCAAGTCTGATGCGGGTCGAGGGCGCGGACTCTAGAAGTATGCAGGTCTCGCCTGTCTTACACGAGGTTGGCCTCACAAAAGGCTTGGTGTGGGTTACACTAGAATATAAGGTTTCGTTTCTCTTTTCTCGAGACCTCTATCTGGCCTACATAATTCATCGACATTTACAAAGGGTTAGCGGAATCGGTGTCGAAGAAGCGAAATTAAATCTGATATGTCGTGGAAATAACAAAATAATATCGATAGTAAGTACAGAGAAAGCTGCGTCGGAGGTTTAGATAGTAGAAGAATCGTGGACAACAGAAGAAGAAAATGAGACGCTTGCAAAAACTCTCCCAGTTAGGATCGAACTAACAACCTTCTGATTGCAAGTCTGCGTGTGCATGACTAAGCATGCCTAACAGTCAGACGCGCCACCGATTGCGCCATAGGAGACTTGTTAATGTTGTGCAAAACACCATTCTCAAGTATGAGACAGATATTTATCTTTCATTGAAATAGCTGGTCGTGCATCAGGTTCATTCTTATCCACCACATGCAAAATGAAACTTCCAGCTTTTCTGGTGAGGCTGAAGTATGGCGAAAAATCCTCTGGAAGAAGCAAAGCTTTCCGGATAACTATATCCCGTCAACCTTCCTAAGTTCTCTCCAACGAAACAGTGAGTGCTTTTATCCATCTTCTTCCGAAGGTCTAAAACCACTCTTAAAGCCGACCTTAGGCAATACACATACAGATCCCTCCTGTGGACAGTGCTTCCAGTCACCCAACATCTTGCCACAACCTCACTTTTTCTTTCTGTCTTCTCTCGCCTCCGCGATGGCCTGCTGGACCCACGTGTGCTTGTCTATGAAGGTTCAATTGTGTCTCTCGTCGGATTCGCAATCTACTCGCCTCGGCCTAAAATGATAGCTCAAGCTATCAAGTCGTCTATCCTCATATTTCTTGCTCTTGCGTCTCTCGCGCCGGTCTTGAGGACGTTGACAGCCGCCACGTCGGACGATTCAATTTGGGCCCTGGCCGCTATTTTGTTCGTGTTGCACGCGCTGCTTGCAGATTTTAAGCCAGAACCGTTAGGAGGGCAGGTACAAGGGGGGTAAGTTATCTTGCAATCATGCTAGGAGAGCATATTTAAGAGACGATGGCGATAGACTTACGTCGGTTTTGTCGATGAATGCTGCTGTTTCAGCAAGTGTTGTGTTGGCATCTCGGCTGCACACGGACATAGCAGTATTCTCGTTAATGCTCTATGCAATCCAATCGTTTGCCCTCCTTCCTATATTGCGCAAGCGCATCCAGGCAAGCTTGACTCTTCTGTCTTCTTTTCATTACTCAAACATCCGCTTTCTCCAGAGACACCGAATCCCATCACTCATCCTGACACTCGTAACGTCCTTTGTCGCAATCTCCTCCCTAGTATCTTTCCCCCAGATCACACTCGCAACGTTTCTCTCGCTGGTCACGTTCGTTTCGCCAGGGGTCCTCGTCTGGAGCCAACGTTACAAAAAGTAAGTCTACGTAGCGCGGTCGAACGGCCCAAACCTGATGATCGCAACTCGTGTTGTAGCCAGATTCGAGGTCCATGGGATCCAGCAGTCCCTCAACTTGCGCGAACGAAATAACATTTTGCAGTCAGCTAAAGCACAACAAGGAGAAACAACATTTTTGTAAAGCCTATTTATCTACTTAGTTGAACATCTAATAAATATTCCATGTCTGTCGTATTCTAATCAGTTTCCTCGTTTCAATCAGGAAGAAACAAAAGGCGAACCTTTCTCCATCCCAATCCCCAGTAATCGCCAATCGGACCAGTGATTCCAAACGCGATGCCTCGGAACCACCAGAAGACGCCGATAACGGCTCCTACGGCGACGGCAAAGACGATCCATTTTGTTCGTTCCGAGATGCGCGCAGCGAATACAAAATGGTTAAACAAGTGGCCGACCATAATAACGGCGAACCAAAGCGCGGGTAGCTAGCGTTGATGTTAGTTGGGGAGCGAGGTTGAGGCGCGAAAGAATGAGCGTACATAGTGATGTATGTATGTCACTCGACCCATGATTAAGAATGGAGCTGTTAAGGGACACGTCAGTTACCACTCCAATACCCAAATAATTAACCACTCACCAAAATGGAAAACCCATCCGAAGAACGCCAACTTGGTCACATATGAAAATTGATCCCACTCTCCAGGTCCGAAATCCTGATATTTTCTCTGTGCCCTGAGGATGTATACGCCTGTCGCAAGAAGTGCGAGCATAAGCGATACAGAGCTTCCCATCCAAACCAGGGGGTGCCCGAGCAAGTAGTACTTGACTTGTTCGTCTCCCCATCCGCACATCCTCAGGCCAACATGTAGGAATGGCCACTCGGTCGGTTTGGAGGCAAGAATATCTTCTTTATCTGGGTCTGGGATGAGGGCATTATTCGATGTCATCATCGCTACGTTCAGATGCCAAAAGTCGCGAAGGAATGGGGAGGAATAGAGTTTGGCGTTTCCGGAGGGCACTGAAAGCCTAGATCAGTATGGGTTCATGATCAACTAGTTAACAAGCAAACTCACGCCTGTGATTCCAGTGACTCTCAACATTCCAGTACGTATGGGTATCGCCTGGGTTGTTTTCCTTGTCGCACGAAACCTCGATTTGCTTGAACCCCCACTGGGGTAACACCGCATTCGCAGCCCTCAGATAACACCCAAGCGTCTCATGCTTGAACCTGAGTCGCGTCGTCAACGAGTGGATCCGATCGACCTTTTCACGTCGTCCTCGATGTAAGTCATCTACGACCTCAACAACCCAGTGATCATGGTGATCTCCAACCGTGGCATTTCCATAACAGCTGACTTCGTAGTTGGATTTTGTGACAGGTGCGACGACCGTGTGGGAGTGGAGGTTTCGCATGGTTGGCCCGTGTTGCATGCGTATGACGGTACCATGGACGATTGGGATGAGTGTATCGGCGTTGGGATCGATGGAGGGTTCACCCCATTTGGGAAGCAGCGTCCATTGGTTGTTGTCGTCTTTGTAGTGATAGCATGTAACTTGTTGTTGGGAGGAACCAACTGGGTACGTTTGGACATGAGAGTGGAGTAGCCCACCGCCATAGCCAACGTTTTTAAGTGTTACTTTTGACCCGAACATGATTTCTGCCAGGATCGTGTCGTTAGGGCGTGGTAAGAGGAAAGAGGTGGGAGAGCGTACCAAGAGGATTTTGAGCAAAATCATTTCCGACGAGGTTGGCTTGGAATAGGGAACTCATTTGAGCATCACCTGGCCCAGAGTGGTTGAGGATTAGGAAATGCATTTTGAAAGAGGCCATGTAGATCAGGATGGGCAGGACGATCAAACAAAGACCGCGAGCGATCCAGTGTTTGATGTACGTTCGCTATTACACAAGTAAGTTTATATGCAGCGAAAGGTGCAAACGGACATACTACAGGCATCTTGAGGTCACCAAACTTGTCCCATAGATCTTCGAGGGTGTATGCGCCGACAAGAGCAGTGGCGAACAAGCCAACCCATTTAACACTGCACACGCAACCGATAGACCAGCCAGTAGCCGCGAGCCAGAGCCACCAATCAAACGAGAAAGATCTACGCGCTGGGGTGAGTAGGGGAATATATAGGCGCTTGAGTGACGAACTCACTGGTACTGCTGATTGACGAATTTGGTGAGACAGAATACAGTGGTAAACGTGAAGAAAAGAAGCATTGAATCAAGAAGGATGAACCGGCTTATACAGAGCCATGCGAGGTCTGTGTGCACCCAAATTTAGCATAAGACATAATTCGATCGAGCAAAAAGAGGCGCACCGCAGAGAGTCATGATGGTGACAAGATGGCAGGCGCGGTTTGTGAACCTGAGTTCTTTGGCCGTGAACCATGCGAGGGGGACCATGGCGACACCAAAGAGAGCGAGCATGACGCGCATGGTAACATACGGAACTGTGTCCGGATACTTTTCGCCCGACTTGAATTCGAAGCCGCCATTGTAGCCAGACAACAGCCCAGCGAAGCCTACGAGCATTTTACCCAGCGGAGGATGGACATCAAAGTAGAACTCGCGCTTGAGGTAGTGCGAGCCGAATTTTCCAAAGTGGGCCTCGTCCCAGACGACGATGTCTGATTTACCGATCTGATAGAAGCGTGTCCAGCACGAAAGGAGGGTGTAGATGACGGGGGGCAGGAGCTCGCTGTTCTGTTGGATAAACTCGGTCTGGGCGAGTTAGCTCAATGCGCAGCACTTAGATCACAAACTCACTATATTTGTTGGTGGTGGCTGGGGCTGGCGACGGATGGGGCCTAGTCGACCGGTGTGGAAGCCCGCTTTGGCCTTCCCATAGACGTCCTTGCCCTCGTCGTCGTCGTCGTCGTGCTGGGGTGCCCAGTCGTCGCGCTTTTCGGACATGACATGACGGCGTCGGGTATCCTGGTCGATGGAATGCATAGGGAGACTGTGTGGGTACGAGACGTGCTCGTAGCTGTCGTCGGAGAGCTCAAAGTCGATGGCGACGTCGCGCCGTGGTTGTGACATCGTGCTGCTACGACGTGTCTAGTCTAAGCGCCGCAGTCGCTCAGCGCTAGTTGGATTACATCATGAGTGCTTACATCACAGGTCGCACATCCCACGAATTCGACAACCACACCCCATGAGCTTCAGTGCGTCGGCCCAGGAGCAACAGCTCATCAAGGCTGTCTTTGCCAAGGCGGACACTAGCGACCTCGGTGTCGTCACCGGCGATGAGGCCGTCAAGGTGTTCGCCGGCTCAGGCCTCCCGCCCACAGTTCTCGGGGAGATCTGGCAACTCTCCGACACCGACAACAACGGCTTCCTCACCGAGAATGGCCTTGGCATTGCCCTTCGTCTCATCGGCTGGGCACAGGCCGGCGAAAAGCCAAAGAAGGAGCTCACCGCGCGTGGTACGTGTTGTGTACATGTTGTTTACCATCACGCGCTCACACGCCCCAAGTCGGCCCGCTCCCAACAATCAAAGGTATTCCCATTCCGGGCGTCAGCTCGAACCCGGGATCGCCTCTACCACTTGCCCCATCCCTTCCCGCGCGTCCTGCCATGCCGCAGCTCACACCGGACGATCGTCAAAAGTTCTTGCGCATGTTCTTCCAAAGCGGGCCCGCCAACGGTATGCTCAGCGGTATGTTCTTCATTTTATTTTAAACCACATTGATTTACCTCTCGATTCAGGCGAAAAGGCCCGGGACTTGTTCCTCAGGTCCAAACTCCCAACCGACAAGCTTGGCCAAATTTGGTTAGTCGCTCGTCATGCGGTCGTGAAATATGTTCATTTATTTGCAGGAACTTGGCCGATACTCACGAACGAGGTTCGCTTGATGCTACAGATTTTGTCATTGGAATGTTCCTCATCCAATCCGTGATGTCTGGCCAACTCTCGATCATTCCTCCTAGCCTACCGCCCGGCTTGTACGAACAAGCAAGCGGCGGAGCACCACGCCCGACCATTGGATCCCCACTCCAAGCCCAATTTACAGGAAACAGCACCGGCTCCCGTCCTGGCACTGGTCTCGCCCAACGCGCAGCAAGTCCTATCAGGGCGCAGTTCACAGGTCAGCAGCCGCTCGAACCTCAGTATACGGGCAGTGGCCAGCGGAGGATCGTGCCTCAGTACACGGGCCAATCCAACTCGGCTGCATCTTCGGCGCTCAGGCCGCAGCTCACCGGCCAGCCATTTGCGATCCCGCAGCCGTTTGGCCAGTCTCAACAACCCAAGTGGGACGTCACACCCGAAGAAAAGGCTAAAGCCGATACGTTCTTTGCAACGCTCGATCCGCAAGGACGTGGTTTTATCGAAGGAGATACAGCTGTATCGTTCATGGTCCAGTCGCAACTACCTGAGACCGTACTGGCGCAGGTTTGGTGAGGAGCATTTTCCATGTTTCTTGCGTGGCGCGGGAAAACTAACCTAATTTGGCGACAGGGACTTGGCCGATTTGAACAAGGACGGGAAGCTGACGCGTGATGGATTCGCGGTCGCGATGCATCTCATAAACGGGAAGCTCGCTGGGCGTGAGATCCCGGCTGAGCTTCCACCATCGTTGATCCCTCCTAGCTACAGGACGGGTGCCCAGGCTGCTCCGGCGGTGCCTGTGCCTCCCACCCAGAGTATGTGTTCCTTCATTTCTTTCATTTTGGGCAGGTTGCTGATTGGTGTCTGGCAGGCGAGACTTTGCGAGATTTGTGGTCGATCGAAGAGCCGGTCCAGACGCCGACACCGGCTCCCAGCAAAGTTGCGTCTCCTCCGCCTGTTGCCGCAGCACCCGCCCCACGTAAGCTTGCCCGCGTAATTGAATGAACTTAGATTTAATTAAAACTTTAACAGCCAAGCCAGCCCGCAACCTCTTTGACGACGATGAAGACGAGGCTCCGCCAGTTGCCAAAGCTGGTTCGCCCGCTCCGGCGACCGCGACTCAGAGCATTGAAATTGCCAACGTTCAGAACCAACTGGCCTCCACCCAACGTGCGTTGGAATCGGCCACTTCTGCTCGCACTGCGGCCGTTGCTTCATCTGAAGCAGCCGCGGCCGAACTCGCCCAGCTCAAAGAACAACTCTCTCGTGCATCGGCTGCGCGCGCGTCCGAGGAGAACCACCTTGCCGAAGTCCGTGCGCGTAAAGCTCAGCAAGATGCAGATTTGGCCAAGACACGGGAGGAACTCATTCATGTAGAAAGCCAAGCCAGCGCCCTTCGGTTGGAACGAGGAGAAATTGAGGGTGGTGTGCTTCGGGACAAGGAAGAATTGCGAGGAGTGCAGAAGAGAGTGCGAGAAGTAGCAGAAGAGGCGGAGAAGATGAAGACCGAGTTGGAAAAAATCAAGCGTGAGGCGAGACAGGTTAAGGGGCTTCTTGCGATTGCGCGCAAACAGCTCACTACGGGCGAGGGTGAGAAGGCCAAGGTCCAGACCGAGGTGGATGAGGCGAGGGAAGAGGTCGAGAGCGCGCAGAAAGAGTTGGAGGATGTGGAACGCCAGGTCGCAACCGGCGCCGCGCCCCTACCCGAAATCGTCTCGCCCGCGCCTGTGACCGTTCCCACCTCGAACGGCACCGCCCGAGTCGCTAGCCCACCTCCACGCACAGATACACTATCCCCTAGTCAAGTCGAACTTCCTATCTCTCGCTCAGTGACACCTGCTCAACCCCAACGAAGCAACAGCACCAACCCCTTCGATCGTCTCAGAAACGCAAGTGCAGGTGCTGCTTCGCCTGTGTTGCCGTTTGCAGAGGTGTCGAATCCAGCGTCGCCGTTCGTCAACACACCTACCGGGGGAAGTGCCGCCCCATTTGCTACTCCGACTGCTACTGGCACCTCGCCCTTTATTTCTGTTACCGGTTCCCAAGTTATTTCTGCCCCCACAGCAGTCACCTCGCCATTTGGACCTACACCAACAAGCTCTGCGTTCGACGCCGCGTTCGGCGAAACTCCTATCCCTGCAGGCGCCGAAACGCCGTTTAGTGGATTCGAGGCCAAGCCCACAGACAATCACCCGCCTGTACCTGTTCCGGAACCCAACGCACATGGCCTGGCCGATGACGAAGACCCGTTTGGCATGGGTGCTGACGAGACATTGGATGTACCAGATAAAGGCAAAGCAAAGGAAGTCATTGAGGAGCCTAAGAAAGAGGAAGATCCGGAGGTTGCAGCAGCAGCGTCCCAGTTCCCGGCTCTCTCGTTGCAGAATAGTCCCGTACCAGTGTCTGGCAAACCGAGCAATGATGAACTGCCACCGCTAACCGAGCCCGGTACAGTCGACGAGTCAACAACCGATGAAGATAGTGACGACGAGCCATTGGACAAAAAAGCAAAGCGGTTAACTGCTCAGAATGCCGCCGCCCCCACGGTAACTGAACCTGCTCCCGCGGCGGTCGGTGCGTCGCTCGACCGTGCTCCCGAGTCCTCCGCGCCCGCTACCACTGGAGCAACTGCGTTCGACGATGCATTCGGACTGTCGACCACTACTGCCACCGCTCCTGCTGCTGGCGCTAACGCTTTTGACGAGGCAATGAAGGGGTAAGTCTGGCCATCATTTCGAGACTTGATGGAGACTAAATTGCAAGTATAGAATCCCGTCCAACGCGAACGAACCCGCCAAGCCCTCAGGTTTTAGCTTTGAAAATTCCTTCGACGATAACTTTGATTTTGCTGGAAGCTTGGCTAAGGAAAAAGACACCGCCGCCACGGCGACCTCCCCAAACCCCATTGATACAACTGTTAATGCGTTCACTCCGGCGAGGCAGAGCACCACGTCTCCTACCGTGCCCGGCGCGTTTTCATTTGATGATGCATTTGGAGCGTCAAATACAACTGGCAACGCGTTCGGGACTTCGAGCGCTACAAGTAACGCATTTGGGACTTCTAGTGCTACGACCAATGCTTTCGGTCCGTCAAGCGTAACTAGCAACGGCAAAGTCGATTCGAACCCACCATCTAAAGGCGTTTCTTTCGACGAAGCCTTTGGATTCACACCGCCGACCAAGCCCACGACCGAGTCTAAGCAATCGTTCGATGCGTTCGGAGCTGCGTTTGGTGCTAGCACTGGGTCTACATCAGCCAAGCCTGCCTCATCAATGCCTATGCCCGAACCTGTACCAATCCCGACTCCTGTTCCCGCACCTGCAGCTTCCGCGTCCACTATGTCCCGTCCATCTCCGCCTACTTCCCCGACTACACCCAGCATGAACTCGGGTCGAGGCTCGTCGCCCAAAAACAAGCGATCCGAATCTCCGAAAGCGCAACCGCGGATGCGTCTCGAACCTGCACCCGAACCAGCACAACGTCACTCGAAATTGAGCTTGCACTTCCCGTCGTTTGGTCGGTCCAAGACGACCAAGGACAAGAACAAGGGCAAGAAAGACAAAGACAAGGGCGCTAAGGAGCCGATTCCAGATATCCCTCCTGTAGGAAGCTCGTCACTGTTGGCATCACCGCCTATGCCGGGCAACGGTGCCGCTACGCCCGCGGTAGATGATGACGTGGAAGCTGTGAAACAACTGTGTGGGATGGGATTCTCGCGTACCCAAGCGGTTAATGCGCTCGAAACTCATGGATACGATATGCAAAAGGCATTGAACAGCCTGTTGGGCGGGGCGTAGCTTCAACCTAGCATAACTCAGCCACGAAGGCTTTCAAACAATCGGTTAAGACGTGAACCGAGTACAGCCCCTCCAACGGACGAATTTCTACTTGATCTCCCTTTCGCTTGAGTCGATGTTTTCCCTTCTTACCACACTGCTAAGTTTGTCTCTTTCAACATACCCTTCCGTGCCACTCGTTTCATCTGTCTCTTTTTTGTGATTGCTAATGTGAGATTCTGGAAATGGGGATGTTAATGTGCTGTTGGTATCGACTCAAACAATACAATCTTTGGTCTTGTTTCTTTATGACGAGTGTGCAAGCATCAAATCAAAGCTACTTTTATACAATTTTTTACAAATGAGATTGCGGACCCACTTCAGTCGAAGTGTTTTCCAATGTCTCTATTTCAGACCAGTGCCGAGCCCATCTACCACCCTGCCATTCGGCCATGTTCGTCCACCGGGGCATATCGCCTCCTTCAGCCCGCCGCAACCAATGGATAGCGCCTCCAATAGCAAAGTCTGTGAACGAGATACGCTTCCCCATGACAAACGGCCCTTCGTCAGCGCCCTTGTTATAGTCAAGTTGCTTGCCAAAGTCGCCCCACTTGTCGTGAATCTCGCCCCACTTGGCTGAACTAGTCTCGGCTGGGTTTTCAAGTCGCTTCATCCACCGTTCACGCGTGCGAACAAAATATTCGCGGCCGCGTTCGTCAAGAAAGCCCGGCTTAGCGACCAACCCAATTGCAAAGGGGAACAGAGAATATCCCACTTCGTTCATGAATAAATCAGATGTGATCTTTTGGAGCGCACGTGTACCAGGTGCGAAGATGGCCGGATATTTCGGTGCTGGATATTTGTCGTCGAGGTAGATTGCGATCTCGAAAGATTCGAGAACATAGGTCGGTTTGCCGCCCGGCTCGTCCGACGGGTCTGCGATCACTGGAAGCAAGAATTGAGCTCTGTTGTGAGTAAACATCAAGAAAGGGGCTCACTAGGCAGCGTGTAGTATGGGAAACTGACAGATGTCGGCGGCAAGCCGAGCTCTTTGAGCAGAGGTTCGATATCGGGATATGAGATATATTCAACGCGGTATGGTAGCCTCTTGTAGTTTAGCGAAAGCCTGTCAACAATATGGCGGTGTCAATACCGTGGAGTAGGATATATGCGCCGACGAGCCTTGTCTTGAACGTGTTAGGTGACCATGAGCCGTTCGTAGCCAAAATGTCATAGAATATAATAGGATTCTCTTTTGTTGCTGCCATATTTAGACTGAAAATTGATGTTCCGGGGTGAAGGGGGGATGAGAACTAATGAGCCACGACATTAGTAGCCTTTATACCCATGGCATGAGTAAGCGCAAAGTGGAGGTCCTATCCAGCACCAGAACACCCTAGTTCTCGCGAATGGCATAGTTAGATTCATCCTTGTCACGGTTGGGAAGTAGCAAATAGGAGTTTCTAAGTATTTCAATCAACCCGAGTGGAATCTTGCTCGATGATCTCAAGCGCAGCCCAAAGCCTAGCCCAACGGCCGCCATGCCATTCTGTCACTTCTTTCCACCGAGGCATGTCTCCACCTTCTGCCCGACGAAGCCAGAAAATCAGCCCACCAATCGCAAAATCAGTGAAAGAAGCTAGGTTTCCCATCACGAATGGGCCGTCCTCCTTGGCTCCTTGATTCAGTTGGAACTTGGGACCAAAGCTGTCCCATTTCTTCCGGATCTCTCCCCATTTTTCAGGCTCAGCTTTGGCGATTTCACCAAGGTCACCAAACCAAGATTCGCGTGTGCTGCAGAAATAGTCTCTGCCGCGGTCGTCGAGAAATCCTGGTTTAGCGACGAGTGGGTTGATAACTTGCAATAGCGCAAACCCAATTTCGTTGGTGAGAGTATCGGAGGCAATCTTTTGGAGAATGCGAGTTCCTTCAGGAAACACGATGGGATGCTTTGGTCCTGGATATCTTTCATCCAGATAGAGTGCGATATTGAATGACTCTACGATATAAGTGGGTTTTCCATTGGGGTCACTCGAAGGATCCGCGATTACTGTGTAGTACGATAACTCGGACCGAAACCGTTTGGACGAGAATGATGTAACTCACCAGGTAGCCTGTATTTAGGAGACCTGTCCGGTGAGGCCATAGGTGCTCCCAACTCGCCCATCCTCGTTTCAATATCTGCTATTGATATGAACTCTATACGATATGGCAAACGTTTGTAGTCCAGGGTGAGCCTCGATTCGTTTCAGATGTCAACACACACAGCAGAGCATCTAAAAGAATCTTTTAAATAGGGCTACCTTGTTTTGTATGTACTGGGAGACCATGGTCCGCCAGTGCTATATATGTCATAAAGAACAATTGGGTTGGCCTCGGTTGCTGCCATCTGTATAGTCCTACGGTTGGGCCAGCTGGTGTGAGCACAAATATATCTATGAAATCGAGATTTGAACAAGATCGATAAGAGTCCGGTGTTGCCTGATTGATGGCCTTCTAGCGATGGTCAACCGATCAGTTGTATTCTGTACAGGTGTGGCAAGACCAAACATGGCCAAATATAAAACCTCTCACGTGAGTATGCCATGCTGAGGTAACGCTGACCCTCAAACACGAGTTTTCGCCACGACCACGCTCAGAAAGAATGTCAGGCAGACAAGGAGGAAAGCTAAAGCCACTAAAGGTATGCTATTGCAGTATTGGATACGACAACCCAAACTAATCCTAGATTCGCATAGGCTCCGAAAAAGGACAAGAAGGAGTTAGACGAAGTACGACTCAGGTTTCTCACACTGGTTTAATTACTCAATTATAATCTATATGCAGGATGACCTGGCCCAGAGAGCGAAAAAGAAAGAAGAGGCTGCTGCTTTGAAAGACGCAAAAGAGAGAGGCAAGTAAAGCACAAGGCAGTTTTGTAGTGTTTATTTGACTAGCGTTATCGATTGCTTTAGCTATGCAGAGTAAGTATAATCCTCATTGTGACCTGGATCTCCGACCGACTTTTCTTCAGAAGGACCCATGGGAGGCGGCGGCATCAAGAAGTAAGTGGTTGGAGGTATAGAATCACCACGCCTTTTTATTAAAGCTATCACCCAGGTCAGGCAAGAAGTAAATGCTTGTATTGCCTCCGTGTTTTGTTAGCCTACTCGCCCGTTAATGTTATCAACCATGGCCCTATTGTTGTGAATTTCCTCGAGAATGGATCAGTTTACATAATTTCGCTTTGATGCACAAATTATCAACTACGTGAACAAAAGGATCAAGCGCAAATGCTTGCAGAGGGCAACGACTCGTTAACGCTATACTAGTGTGTAACCTATACCTTGTATCATACAAGACGAATACAATCCGAATAAACATGAGGCACGCCGTGGTGAGGTGGCAAGTACCGCGTGCATTCAGTGTTTGCCGCACCAGTCAACGTGGTTTGAACCACCTGCCAGTAATGTCCATATAGATACCATGCCAATTATGGCGAGTACGTCACCTTCCTAAAGAGATGCCAAAATAAACCGCATCTTCTACGATACCGAAAAGAACATCCAGGTGACCTATAAACCAAAGATCCGGTTATCACAAAATACTACTTTCCATTGCTTGGCGTGTGACAGCGACCACCATCCAACAGCAGCCGCTCATCCAGTACAGCAATCTTCGCATCGGATAAAAACCTCTACCTAAGTGTCGGGGCGATATGCGTATTGTTCGCGAATCTGATCCCCAAACGATGGAAAAAATCCGATCAAAGTCTGTTGAGAAGAATTTGGGTATGAAAGATGAGCAGCCCCACTTCCAAATCTCACAACAGACGCAAAGATTTGGATCGAACGGCGATGGAGTAACTTTAAAGCATATGTCTAGAATCGGGAATAAATCAGAGCAGATCGGAGGCTGAAATTGGTCGAATTTACGGCCATGCGACTGGAAGATCTTGCACATGATTGACTCACGTTAGGGCATTCGACTACTAATGTACTGAAATATGCAAATCTCCTGTTCCCTGTTCAGCCCCACATGGTCTAGGCCAACTTCTTTGAAAAAAACCGTGGTGCGAGGTTCTAAGATGCGTCGCTTGTATGACTATCAAAATGCTATCTGGTAAAGAAGAATCGACTAGGCTCGGGCAGCCTGACTGCCCTTGAGCCATACTCGTTAGTCGGAAAACCATATAGTACATACACGGCTAGTACTAGCTGGGACCGATCGAAGCGCCTTATTCAAGGGATCACATCGTCAGCATGCTGTCGTCATGTAGTGCAGTTATTCATTGATCACAGGGCCCTTCACAAGTGAAAATCATTTTGTTCAGGATGATTCCATAACGAAAGGCAGAGACGCTTCCTTATCAGGCATCGTCCGGAAGCTCAAAGTCGTAGGCCATGACATCTACGGGGGAAGCCGATCAAGATCAAGTACAGCTACGCAGACCTAGAAAAGAACGTACCCTCTACGTGTGGCTTGACTATATTGGCCACAGTACTAGGATACTCGTGTGAGGGAAACGATCGAAAAAGGGCGTGTTGCCTTACGTTTTGTGCGCTTCGCTAATATCATATTCATGTAGTGCGGCGCGATCCTTGAATTTTGAGTAGAGAGCTAAGACTAGAAGTGAGATTCATTCAACCCAGGCACCACACACACTCGCACCAAAGTTATAACCCTTGGCCCTCTCAGGGAGTTGAGGTGGTCCAAACTGCATTGGGACCATCGGGCCTAGACAAGAGTTTGGTATTAATAAAGTCGTGACGGAAGAAAAGGAAAATTGAGGGGTCGAAATGGGTAAAGTACGTTCGGGCGCTTTCTGTTTTTACAGGCGGCGCCTGGTGAAACTCACCCGGAACTTTGCTAAGCGCAGTGGAAATCTCTTTCATCGCATTAGCCTGATATTCAGCGATCTGCTCTTGAGTAGCCTGGATCACGCCTGTGGCGGTAGCGTCCGTAAAAGTCGTGGGCGGGTCGGACGCGGCCACAGACGGCTGTGTTTTTAACTTCCACATCACTAGAACGACCCATGTGAATTAGCGCCCACTTTCTGGCGGTGACGACGACAATTGGCATATAGTCGAAGCCTCAGGAGTCGTACGCTCATTACTGACCAATATGGATGATCATGTTGGGGACTGAAGCGAGTACGGCGAGCGAGTTGTGATTGTTGCTATCGGGATCAGTAATTAGTGAACTGGCCGTGATCGAGCCCTGATCCCTAGTAATGTCACGTGACCCTCAGAAGCACGTCGTAAAATACCTCCGCTGCGAACCAACATGGACTACGTACAGAATCCTGGCCAATTTGCACCACCACATGTATTCCAGGCCGAGAACTCGGCCTATTGAAGGTATCTAGAAGCTATGATATTGCTACAGGCACACTCCATGGAACTCTCTCAGGAGGTACATTGTTCACACCCCAACGGACGGGATACCTTGGCTCAGTAAGGCAACGGTGGTCGCGCACCTTTACTCCGCTTGAATGCTACCAGTACAAGTGTTTGGAACGATACAACAATCTATCAAGGAGTGTTTTAATCAATCACTGTCTTCTGGTCGAGACACCGCGTGTTAGCGTTTGATTCTACGCGCTCCAAGACAATCGACTCATCTCTCGCCATTCAACGAGTGTTCTCATCTCAGTGTCCGCTCTTCGAGCCTGAATTCTCGCGTCTGGAAGAAGCCCATTCGTTCAAACCTCCGAATGTGACCGGAATAGGAGCTTGTAAAGACGCGGGTTTGCCGATAGGCGAAGCCTCATTCTCTCATGATCCTGCGTGGGTCCGACTGGCCTTACACAAATAGTATTGCGTGATCGTAACATCAAGCCATAGGACCGAAAAATCCCCCCCCCTATCATGGTGAGATGATCTTCGCGAACCACTATGTTCGGGCAGCTCCACCCAACAGGCGTCAATCCTGGTCGGGGGACTAGCATCACCGGTGCCAACCGTACATAGTCTCCTTCAGAGCCAAAATATCGCATTCACTGCATGTCGAGCTTGTAAACAAATTGAGGTAAGGGGCTATGCAGGGCAGTGATTACCAAATGAGGTCATCAAGGCTGCAGCTTTTGATATATTTGATCGTCGACCTCTGACACCCTGCTCGGTACCGCAATCCCCTCACGGGACTGTAGCGTAGGCCCAAGTTCGTAGCGCCTGACGATCGCCGAGACAGCAAACGGTTTCCACGCCAACCTGCACCGCGCTTTGGGGCTTATCTAGGCACAGGAACAGAATGCTCTTTCTAACCCTGTTTACGCTCCCAGCAGCCAATTTGTAGTGTGGGCGTTCATCTAGGTCATGGGTACCTAAAAGCATCGACCAATACATAAACACACCCACCCCAGTCATCGCCGCTCCCAATTTTGGCGCCACTCACGTCAGGGCCAGGAACCGACAGGGGTCGAGACTTCACGAGAGTTTTCACCTCCGGACAAGGCAAGTGCTTAGTCATGAGTTCAGTGACCGATTGTATGCCCGAGTCCGTCTAGCAATGGGAAGACCGAAATTTTACACGGCCATACCGGCACATACAGCTATACTGCCGCACTCCAGGATTAGCAAAGCTAGGCACAGAGACCAAAGGGACGTCTGAAACGGCAAGAGCCATGCCAGCAGAGCGGACAATGCACTACTGAATGGACGTAATCGCGTGTCTGTTTTTTTGTCCTGGGAGATAGGCGTGTTGTTTGGCCGGGTGCATGGTGGACAAACGGGTCGTCAGTATGCTCGAATGGATCCCTACGTTTGCGTACGAGGGCATGTCGTTCTCGTGGTGATCGATGAGCGACGGATGGTCACTTGCCCCCTGAACTCAGCCAAGTCCACAATGTGATACAGTAGATTGGAACAAAAGCAGACTAAATACTCATTGGCACATCTTGATAAATTATTTACGTACTGAAAAACGTGATTTTTGATTCGAAGTTTGACTCGAGCTATGACCTATGGTTTCAGTAGAATAGGGCACGGGATTGCTGTGCACACTTCGTGCCGCACAAGCTCAAGCTTCGCTAGTCGAGCAACACGAGACACTACCCTCAAACGCGCGGGCAGCTAAGCAGCTATTGGTTCCGCTTCCCGACGCGTACGCATTTGGGCAATCGGGGGCCCGAAAGTCGTTCGGCCATCCCCGCGAAACTTTGTGTCCCCCCCAACAGGACACTCCCGAAAGCTCACGCGTCAGCATGCCATCGACACGCGATTCGGACACACGCCACGAACGTACGGCAACTTGCTCCCTATAACTTATCACACGCTATTTTCATTGATGAATCTATGTGACTGTCCCAATGTGGCTGCTTAATTTCATTTAGGTAGTGGCTGTGGTCTGCGAGCTGTCAATACTGTCTTGTTAGAACCACGCGAAGCCCGTTGACAGAACACGTTCGATGGCGTCTAGCTGCCTTTACGAATGGGGAAGGAACTCTCCGGGATCTGCAAAACGCCACGGAACAGAAAAGGTTGTGCGCATACAACGGGGGTTAAGCACCGAGCAGGTGTGAGAAAAAGCTTCAGTCGCGGCTAGAGCTAGAGGGGGAGTAGCATGCCCACTGATTTGTCAAAACAAAGAAAAAATGTCAACCGAGTTTTTCAAAGCTGTCAAAAGCCTGTTTCTTATGCCGCAAAGACCGACGGGAGCGGGGACCCACGCGAGTCGTGGTGCATACACCTGTCGATCCAATGCAAAAAGCCAAAAATCCCGTCCACCTATTGTCGGCTATGAGGCGAACCCGACAGTGTGCACATTTCCTTTGGCAGAAATGTCGCGAAGGGACGTGGCGGCAGCACTCGGCGGGCCAGGCACTCTGTGCATGACGGGCGGGCCGCGTGCATCTGACCAATTAGCACTTGTGCGCCGAGGTGAGAGCAATTAGTTGGTCGCGCGGCCGAGCTGGGCGCGGAGCCCTCGGGGTCGGAGTAGCAATTATCCTGAAGATGCGGAGGCGCACGGAGAGTTGTGCTCTGAGAAGAGTAGGGGCAGATGGTCGATTGACATCGCGGTGTTTAGCTGCGCGCAGTTCGTGCGTACCAAAGCGTTGATGCTATCGCTGGCCATCGAACGGCGCTGTCCAACGCTCTAGGATTCTTTTACCCGTCGTCTGGACCTCTCAGTTAGCTCTGGGGTCAGGTGTTTTGCTCGCGTGCTGCGGACAGCGCTAATGAGCAGACGTTGGACAGCTCAGTCTGAACGACCCGCAGCAGACGCACAATATGGTATGTTCATGGACATTGAACAGAGCGCTGCGCTCGACACGAGGCACGACTGCAAGTAGACGCATCACACATACACACATAATCGCTTTGCACCTCATTCGACTTGTTCGGATGAACCCCAACTCAGATCCCAAGATAAACGTGACAAGTTCCCTAGCCAAATGAAAGAAGATAAACCGGTCTACGAGGTTAGAGATACCCATTCGGTCGAACAAACCAAGGAGGCCCAGGGAGCCGTAACTCGCAGCCGGTACATCCGTCTACTAGTGGGCCGCGGCATGCAAGGTATGCCCTGCATCCGCACCGCCAGCACACACGTCACCTGTCCATCCGGGCATGGCGCACTCGGGTCCAGGTTCTAACGATCGAGTGGGATAGGAGCGACCATGCGTGGCCATTCAATTCGTCCTCGGATCACCTCTGTCTGGGGAGCAGATTCCCGCGCGTAAGCGTGATAGGGGAATGGGGCTCTGGTCACCTACGTACTTTCGCCTGTTTGTCTGGATCCATTTTCTGATTCTTGATTTGGAGCTAAAGGGGTTTAGGTCTGTGCTACAGGGGACTGCGTCAGCGTTGCGCTGTTGTCGTTTTTTTTTCTTGCAAAAAGCAGGGTTGCTAACCCCAAAAGGCGTAAGCAATGGGCTGTATGCGAAACAAGGTGCATGATGTATGTATGCTCGGGCCTAGAATGAAATAGCAAACAAGGTCCAGGTACCCTACGTCGGTGAAATGTTGAGATTTTATCATTATGACGATAATTCAACAGGTCCTGCGACAGGGCGGGAGAATGGTTGAGCCAGTGGGTTTATGATTCGTATGCGAGGCAGACGACGGATATGTCTTTGTTTTTTTTCGAAAGGTTAATCATGTGCGCGGGTACGGCTTACTGTGCTTCCCGCGCGTAATGCGAGAACTCGGACGAGACTATGTGCACGCCATCCCGAGCGAACACGGGGTGGTTATATTTGATTTAAGCGACGGACATGGGGGTGCTGGACTGAATGCGAGCCTAAGCGCCACGCATGTAAGCTCTAGAAACGCCGCCGTGCAGTGGCCAAAGAGGCTCGACAGCCCTCCGTAGATCCTCGCGTGGGGCACGTCGAGGGATGCTTGCGCCACTAGCCTCTGGACCCAGAGGCAAGCGGTTGGACAGCGGCAGGCTCCCGCGGGTTTGACAGCGGTTGAAGGTCGGAGAAAACGAAAAGCGCAGGACGAGTATCATGCGAACAAAATGGAATGAGAAAATTAGATTGACTGGATATGACAAATGGGATGATGGAGAGGGTGTTTGAGCATGTAGCGAGATGAAAAAAGTCCGTAGTGGGAATAGGCGGCCGTGGAGAAGCACGGATGTGAGGATGCTCATTGAACAGAATTCTATCTGAGAGGCGATTGGCATGACGGGGCGATCAACGTGGTGACAGATGCGGAACGGTGGATCGCCGGGGGTGTGGTCCGATGTCGGGCTGGCCACGCGATGGTTGGGATCGTCGGCCGTAGGGGCGACCGGCTGGTTGGCTGGTGGGCGGGATGGGGCGGAAGAAGAAAGGAGGGCTGCCAAGGACGAGGTAGGGCCGACAGAAAGACGCACCTGGGGGATTAAGATCAGACAAGCGCCGAGACGTAGCGCTGGGTGGCTGATAGCCGTTCTGCCTGGGCTATTCCTAATGGGCGTGGGGGAAGCAGGAGGTGTGGGCGTGTTGTGCGACGATCATAGCTGTGCCGGCTGCGGCGGAGGGCGTCGCGCAAACAGAGCCAAGCGGGAAGCGTCGGGGACTGATAGACTGGGGACCTGGGCGGTGGATCGTGCGTCATGCGAGGGCGATCAGCACGCCTGCGATTGCCTGTCCGGGCCAAAATTAAAGCTCGACGAAGCGAGTTCGGAAGCCAGAAGCACGATCCCGCTTCGACCGGCCGTTGGGAAGCGCCGCGCCTGGGGTCCTGCCGGACGGCCGACCGCCGCGAGGACCGGGGCGTCGAGCACCGAGCTGCGTGCGACGGCGGGGCCACTGCGGGCGGCGAC
The DNA here is from genome assembly GCA_016906575.1 of Ceratobasidium sp. AG-Ba. Lineage (NCBI taxonomy): Eukaryota > Fungi > Basidiomycota > Agaricomycetes > Cantharellales > Ceratobasidiaceae > Ceratobasidium > Ceratobasidium sp. AG-Ba. Next base: position 1,154,907 of record CP059612.1, on the reverse strand, counting down.
AGCAGACGGGGCTGCGCAGGAACGATGTGCGCGCGCGAGAACGGGGGTGGTGGGTGGTGGCGAGGGACGATGGGACTCGGCCCCTACAAGGCCACACAGGCCAGGGGTTTAAAAGGTCCGCGCGCGCTCGGTCCCAACTCGCCTCATCTCCGCCTCGGATCCCCTATGCCTGCCGACCAGTCCTCTCCGTCGCGGCCTAGCGCTGCCCACCCCTACGCCCATGCCTCACGTGCCCGCCCCTCGTCGTCGTCGGCCGCCCCCCGCCGCGCCGACTCGGCCCAGCCCAAGAGCACGCGCCAGCAGTTTGCCGCCTGTGGGGCATGTCGCATGCGCAGGTGCGCTCACCGTCGATGCTCGTGACACCGCTGACATTGCGCAGAGTCAAATGCGACCTCAAGGACATGAGCCCCCGCCCGGGCGAGACACCGATGTGCACCAACTGCCAGGAGCGCGGCCTCAAATGCGTGTAGGTAGCCCATAGGCCCCCATCTTCTGCGCTCACCCGTCTCCCAGCGACGAATTTGCCAATGTCAAGGCCGTCAAGCTCCTCCGTCGCGGCCGCCGCCTCGCCCAAGTCGAGTAAGCGCGCGCATATCCTCTCTCGCTCGCACTGACCGCCCCCAGACAAGTCTATGGCCCTGCCGCGTCGGCTCAGCCCGAGGACGCGTCGCGCTCCGATCCAGCCGCCTCGCCCCAGGCCTCGTCCTCGCGCACGCCCAGCTGCATCCCCAAGCTCCAGCCCGAGTTCTTTGGCAGCCCGTTCTACCGCCGCTTCCACATCCAGCGTCCGATCGTCGACCCCACCGAATTCAGTGCCCGCTTCTACGAATCGGAACAGGGCAAGCCAGAGAGTCTGGGCGTTGCCGGCAATATGATATGCATGCTTCTCGGTATGTCCACCCATTCGCCGCCCCATGCCTCCTAATCCGCTCCTAGTCACCTGGGCCGCGACCTATGGTGTCAACGAGTACGGCGTCGAGGAACCCTCCAACGGCCTCGAAGGCGTCCGTGAACGCCGCCGCCGCTGCAACGAAATGATCCGCGAGATCCTGGGCCTCATCGATAAGCACGGCCTGCTCCGCAAACCTACTTGGGACGGCGTCCGTGTTCTACTCTTGATTATGCCTCTCACGGAAGGTATGTCCAACTGATCATCCCCTCCGCCATCCGCCGTCCTCGTGCTCTCGTTGCAACTGCAACCCCGTTTCGGTCCATGCACTGACCACGCGAGCACACAGATGTTCAAACCCAACTCGAGCGTCTGGTAAGTTCCAGCACCGCATATCTACTACTTCCCTTTCCACATGCTTTTGGCCCTTACGACTGTGTGCTGACCCCCTCCCCCCCCTCGCTTGTTCTCCGACATATGTCCGACTCGACGTTGGCACGATCTCGACTATCGCCCCGGTCTTGCGATATCCGCCGGTCGGACGATAGGCCATGTACGAGGCGACTGTATCCCAAGTCTACACCCTTTGCTCGCTCGGCTCGCTCGTCAAGTCGGGCCAGGGCGAGTTTGTCGACGCGCTCGTCCGAGCCCGGATCTTTTGGTACGGCCACGTTCACGAAGGAATCACCAGCGGTTTACGGGGTGGAAGGCTGATTTTGTGAGTTTCGGCTTCTCGCTGGGCTTTCCCGCATGTGTGCTGACCTTGCTCTCTCAAGTGAGGATGACGATCTGTCGTCGTTCCAGATTACATTTCCATCGCTAGGCAACAACCAGTCCCTTACGCGCACGTCCATCACATACTCATACACCTATCGGTACGCCACAGCTCCCATCAGGCTTTCGAGCGCGTGCCGCCAGATCCATGCCGCCCTCACCGGCCCCAAGGCCAAGCGCAAAGAGGACGTCAACGAACCGGGACTCAAGGACGCCTGGGAGGCCCTCGGCCGCAGCTGGGAAGAGTTTGAAGGTCTCCGACACGTTGGGCCGGTACGTATTGCCCTCTGCCGTGTCGGGTTGATCCTGATCGTTTTCTTATTGTCCAGGTCGGCATTATTCAAACGGAAGACACGGAGCGGTTTGTGAATGGCTGGCAGGTATGTTTTCGCACTCGGTCCCCCCACCCTGTTCCTCCCCACTTGCTGGACGTGTGCTGACGCAATTGTATGCGTATAGATTTTCATCTTCGAGTGCCGTGAGTGTGGTTTTGACGTTTGCGAATGAACCCCTAACTGATCAATCGAATCCCTTTTTTAATCTATCCTTTTTGCTCGACCTCGACATGACCCTACTTGCGCGCTTGTTCCGGTGGCGCGAACGTTATCACTGTCTACGTTTGACGTTTCCCGACGTCTACCCCCATATGGTCTCGACCCGCAGATAACATCATTCGGGAATCGCTTAAACAGCGCATTATCGAACACCGACGGACCCGAGACGCGGCGTTTGTTGTAGATCCCGAGGTCAACCACGAACCTTTGTTGGGCAAGCTCACCCGCCTACACTCGATCGCCGAGACCAAATGTGAGTGATTTGTTTGGGTTTAGGGAGCAACTGAGATGGGTATGGATGGGCGGCGGGGTTCATACGGGGCATTGTGGGAGTGTATGCTTGGCCATTAGCGCCCGTGTCTGTGGATTCGATCGAAGCACCCTGGTACTGACATGTGTATTGCTAGGCCACGACGTCGCGGGACAGATTGTGACCCTCATCCGACGCCACCTGGGCTCATCGTTTTTCCAGTACGACGCCTCGCTCGTCCGGGACGGATGCTTCTATGCCGGCCTTTGTCTAGCTCGTGATTCGGGCACCGAAGATGACATTCGAACATGTGTCCAAGCTCTTGAGGAGATGCGCTGGGCGTTCTCCAAGTCGGAGGAGCGGATCGCGACGCTCAAGTGGGCATGGGAGAATAGGCGCGTGGACGAGGAGGAGCGGCTGTGGAACGAGGGCCTTGCCCGACCCGACTCCGGTTCAGGTGCTGGCGGCGGGGGTACGGGAAGTGAGGCGAGCGGCGTGGGGTACTTCAACAAGGGACTCGGAGGGATGAACGGCGTCGCGACCGAGGGTGTTTTGAGGACCAGCTCGGACGGGATGATGCGAGCTGGAGCGGACGGATTGGCCATGCGAAGCAATTCGGATCCGATGATGCGGACAACGTCGAACAACAGCCACAGACCCCCGAGGCTGACGCTCGTGGACTCGGCCCAGGTAGACGCTGCCCCTCTGACCGGGCTCTCCGACGGCAGCTGGCACACACCCTCGTCGTCCAGCGAGCTGCCCAACTCGCACCATGGCTCGCCTAGCTCGGACCCGGTGCTCATGCCTGCGACGGACAAGGGAGCTGGGTCCGGCAACGGGCTCATGACCTACTATGATACCATGGGCTTTGACATGAACACGTTTACGCCCGACACTGGCGCCTCGCACTATACGAGCGAGCCTGCCCCGTTCTTCAGCGCCAGTATGGGCCACCATGGGGGCCATGCGATGCCCTCGCACGGGATGGCTGTCACACACGGGATGAGTGCGCCGATTGGGATGACACATGGGATGCAGGCAAGTTCCGCTCCTGGGAGCACTACTCTGCCTCCGTTTGGCGCGCAGCATTATGACGCGTATTACCCCCATTCGAATAGTTCGCATCGCTGATTTAGACACTCTCATCCCCCGACTCTCGTCCCTCTGCTTTCGTATCTATCCCGGACAGTTTATTTCAACCAATCCATGTCTATAATCTCCGTTCTCTGGTGCCACAGAGCCAGCGAAAAAGGCCTGAAACAACGTCGCCCGCGCCCTCCGTTCTCCTACATACTTGGATATCGTCCTTTTTCACTTGCTCCCCGGGTCATATGCTTCAGTCTTTCTCTATATAGTTTCCATGTAACCTACGTTCCATTGGGTTTTGTGACATGTCCGGTTGCTATTTCTTTTGTGTTCTGAACTTTTTTTTTTCCGCTTTCGTGTATGGCTGTCTTGTTTCTTGCATTTGTATGAACTAGCTCCCTCTCTCTCTGCACTCAAAAATGCTTTCGCTAGTCTATTTTCCATAAAAAGTATTTGGGGGCGCCGTAATATATCATTTGCTTAAAACTCTCTGCTATTTCGTGAAACCTAAGATCGACAACGAGAAACGAGAACAGTAAATAGCGCAGCATGTGTATCGCGCAGGCAAAGATCCAGACCGAGCACCTGTCGGACAACGTACTCCCCCGTACCAGCACGTTGACGTAGTATCGATAGCCGCGAGGCTACTTGAGCCCCAACGCTTGCATCTTACACTCGATCTCGTCGCGAAGCTGTCAAAAAAAAAAACACACAAAACGGGGGTGTCAGAAAACCAAGCAAAACAAGTCAAGTCTTTCAGACCGGCGTGTTCGGATCCACATCCGGTCGACTCACCAATGCAATTCTGCTGTCGAGCCTCGAGGACAGATCTACGTTGGCGCCACCCCGTGCAGCCGCTTGGTCGAGGTGCGTTGTCGCCGCCTTGAGCGCTTGGCTCCACCTGTCCCGGCTTGCGTTGGCTGGAACCTCGCGTAGGTCCGTAACAGCGAGCTCGAATTTGGAAACCTGGCCAGACCACTTGCCTTCGACGTTGGCTTCGTCGGCAACAACGGCGTCGAGATGCGCCCGGGCCACGGCATAATCTCCAGCAGCGCGGTGGAGCACACCAAGAAGGAGATGGCGGACCGCGATCTCGTCGGCCGTGTCGAGCTCGGCGGTGGTCTCCGTTTTCTCCTGAGTGAAAGAACCTGATGCGGTGGAGATCACTGGCGATAACACAACGAGGTTGGAGATGTGTGCTTGGGCAATAGCAGTCGTGATTCGGCAATGGGTGTTCCAGACTACAGGGTACGGAAGTCAGCCACCGAGGGAGAATAGATGCTGATGGCACCCACAGATTGCCAGTTCTGGTCAAATCGCGAAGCACCGAGGTTAGTGGAACCGAGGGAGTGAACGTGTTCTTCGGCCGGCAGGCGAAACTCACCTTCAGCGGGGCTGACGAAAATGCTGTCGATATAGTCACTCTCAGTCCCCGGTCCCGCCCGCCTCACCTGCTTCCTCTTGTAGAAGTCGACTGCACAAGCGGGAGTGGTGATTTGCGCGGAGGCGAAAGACAGGATTGGCAGGTGGCAAGCGAGATTGACGTTAGCTGCAGCATGTATGCTACCCTTTGATCAAAAGACGCACTCTTCTTCTGTATAAACACCTCAGTGGGGAGGTCCCGGCCCCCGATCTTTTTTCGGTCAAGGAGCTGTGGCACCAAGTCAAGTGCTGCTCGAGCTTTGGCCTTGAACTCGGGCTTCTCTTTCGCAAGGGATAGATAGCAGCCTATCACGATGTTAGCCACATTGCACATCGCTGCGTAGATCACATACCAGCAGCAATGAACGTATAGGTTGCGTGACTCCTATTTCGAGATTAGAGTCAGCCACAATAATGCGCATACACTCGTCCTTCGTACCATGAATTCAATTCTTTGATCTTCAAAAAGGATTCTGCGGCTTCTTCGTATCTCCGGTCAGCCAGCAACGTCCACGAGAGTTCAAACAAAAGCTTAAACAAGGGTCAGCCGCGATTACATACGTATGTGACCGCCGCTCACCAAAGCATCAGCTTGTCTGAACTTCACGGGTCGTTCCGCAGAAAGCCCGTCCCTCAAGATTTCGATGGCCTTGGATGGATTGAAAGTCATACGCTCCAATTTCGCCTGAGCATCGCACGGATCAGTAAAGCGTTCGCGACAGTTGGTCCGAACCTACCCGATTGAGAAGCCATAGCGAACCATAGGGATATTTGTATTCCACGCTAACGGCATGGAATGAGCGCATAGAAAAGGGGTGTGGATGAACGGAACGTACGACTGAAGAATTTCCCTGTATTGCCTCACCACACGCTCCTCATCGGCCTGCCATCCCGTCAGGAGCAAAACAACACCGTTGTACGTCATGAGAACGAGCTAGATAACACAAAAGTCGTGACTGAAATTGGCGAATTTCTTCGTAATGGTCCTTACCCTAGGGTACATGACGAAAAAGGATAGATTAATGTGAAAACGTTAATCAACGAATCGCTTGACAGCGTGAGAGCGAGTCTACGTACGCTGCAAATGAACTATGGACATCGTTCTCGACCCCCGCTGCGACATTGAGCGCCTCGAGCCCAAGGCGTCGGTCTGATTGATAGCCCAGGAGCCCCACGACTCGCCTGATCCCGATCACTGATGCTCAGCATATGGATAGATTAAAAACGTGATGATGCTTACTTAACCTTGTTTGGCAGTAGCGAAAAGACGAGGTTAAAAAGACCGAAGCCTATCACGGGAATTAACTAGGATCAACGCCTGGAACACACACACATGACGTACCAAATGCGGCACCGGCCACGATCAACTCTTCAATGGGTCCGTCGGGCACTATAATCTTGTCGATAGGGGTACTGGGAACGGATAAGGCGGCCTGTGAAGAGTTCCCTTTCCCTGTTAATCGCCCAAACAGCCCCCCAACAGCTTTCACCGTGGGGATGGGCACAACAGCAGCATTCCCAGTCTTGCCGTTTAAGATGGACGAGGCAGCGGACGAGGTACCGCTGCTAGGGGTTGGCAGCTCAGACCCGTTTGCAGTGGCAGGAGCGGAGTTCGAGGTTAGGTTGGCACTAGAGCCTTGGCGCGACACCATAGGGGTTTGGGCAGGTGTCCCATATGACCCTAACCCATGAGGGAAAACTTGTTTGTACATTTTTCCAAACTTTCCATGGGCACTGCGCAACGGAAGTATAAGTACCGTTGCAAAATGATTCTCGGAAGATTAACCTATTTAGTGAATACCTGCCGATTCGTCGGGTTAAATATAGCCTAGAGTAAATTTGTTCATACTCACATGCACTGTAAGTAACCCATGTAGCTCTCGCTCAACGCTTGCGTCAACCCAAGCAATACAATGGCATCTGCTTGGCAGATTTCGTGCTCCATCCCGATTGGATATCTCGAAGGGACGTTGCCTTTGGCGGAACGCGTAGCCTTAGCAGCGGCCTTTGCACCAGCTTCGGCCGCTGTCAATGACGCGACTGCGTCGGGCATGAGACCCTCTTCCATCCCAAGAGCGGCCTGAAGAAAGTTCACGACGCCTAGGCCAAGCAAGTGAAACGGCGAGTTGCCCTCGGATACTATAGCCGTAAAATCCGATTAAAAGGCGTGGCAGCCCCTAATTTTCCCATGTGACACTCACAAGCTTTCTTTGCTCCCTCAACATCGTCATTTAGTAAAGCCTTGAATCCGGTGGTAGCATCGCTGAGGTCCTTGAGCTGAATCAGGTCAGACTGGGCACACGACGCGGGAACCTTGCACGAGACCGCCTACAGTAGTTTCCTGTGACGCCATGTTACGCAAGAGACAAAAAAAAACTTCAAGTACACGTGTGTTCTATGTTTCGGTCAAAAATAATGTTTCTCGTAAGATGTCGTGGTGGTAGAAAAGAAAGAATGTTGTGAGCGTAAGTCGCAAGGGCAGTGCGGGGCGACCAGCGTTTGGCTTTCGCACGCGGATCCAATTTGAATAAAAACGCCCCAGGTGATGGCTCACCTCAGCCACGAAACTCACATCGATCGGTGCGTCTTGCTACGACGGCGCGCTCAGCACTGGCAACTGACTGTGTGTGGCAACATGGGTCGGGGGAACTGCGATGCCGTGCACCATCTCGAACACTTCCAAAAGAAAACATGTTTCCAAAACGATATCCTCAAACATTCTGCATAAAAACAAATACTAGATGTACATGCAAAAAATCGTAAAGCAGTATCAGGTCCAATGCGTTGAACAGATGTCTATTGAATCGCCTCGAGCTTCTGGAAACCTCCAGCTTTTTTAATCCTGGTAAATACCTAATTTAGCCAGCACACTTTGGTCTAAAAGACACACGTACGCTCTTCTCAACTCTCCAGGAGTCTTTTGCCATACGTTGCGTTTGAGATCGTGTGCCATAGCAGTGATATCTTCCAGTCCTCCAGGGTGAGAAGCCGATTAGGGTTTCACAACACTCGAGCACTCACCTCGACCGTGAGCTGCTACAAGCTCTTTCAGCCAAACAATCTCGTGGGCACTCGCGTGCCTCGGGGTTTTGACGCCAGATGATGATAATTTTTCGAGTGCTAGAAATTATTTGGTATCCAGGTCTGGCACCAATATCATAGGGTATTGCATGTACTTACCATTCACCAACTCCTTTCCATTCTTCTTTTGACTGATTCCGAGTCCTTTGGGGGCTTCTCCCTGCTCCTGCGCCTTGGTTCCAATATGAACCCAACTAGAGGCTCCAGCGGGAATCAATTTCTCCGCCTCCTCGTCCGAATCGTCCATCGCATCGCCCCATGTGTCATTTGCTCGTCGTTTACCCTTATCCTCGCCGCTGTTTTGTTTCTCAACCGGCTCGTCAGGTAGCTCTATGCGTATGACCGCCCCGTTTTCGTCTCGGATGATTTTGCCAAACCCACGTGGGATTGGCTTCGAAGCCGTTGGTTGAGCAGCGGGGGTTGCGACAGATTCGGGTGTTGTGTTCAATAGATTGGTCTCACTTCCTCCTGAAGCTACCGGGTTAAGGCTGTGGACAAGTCCCAAAGCCTCATAACTTCAAAGCGAGGTTGGTCAGTGTGAAGTGTTCGATTTTGAGGCAAACTCACTTTTGTCGTACCGTCTTCTTCTTGTCCCAAGCGTCCTGTAGTAATTTTGGTCCTTTGATCGCTATAGAATGTACAATTGTTAAAAGGTGTTCTAGTGTTGCCTACTTGTATTACTCACCTGGGAATTTGCGAAGATTCTTATTAGCTCTTCGTGATTGTTTTACAGCACTGTGCGAGCTAGAGCGAGCCTTGCGCCTTGAAGATTTTAGTTATAAATTCATATGTTAATTATTTCTATCCGTTACCTTTGTCGTGGATTGGCCATGGTATGTGTGTATCGGTGAGATGAATAAAATACAAATCAAAGCGATGTATGAGTTGCGGTTGTAAGCGCGCTCGCCAAATTTTGCATCCGAGGCGAGCCGCCAGGATGTGGCTATCGCGTGGCTAGCAATCAAACGCGTCAGCCCAACTTTGTCATCAGCACCATATTGCGCAGCGACCCGGGCTTGTTCGCTTGTACTCTGTGATATATCAGTTCAGAATTTAGCTTCTATGATGCGATATCAAGACGGATCATGAGGGGTGACGATGGATTCTTGACAACCGAAATCCAAATCTCAATCCTTTCTTCACTCTAATTCACACCACCAGACATGCGCTCTCGGTATATGGACTTCATAGATGGCCCTTGAGTACCTTTTTCAACGAGTTTCCCACGATCGATATGATGGTGAGAGCGCTCTATACAAACACGAGACAAGCGGATTCGGTCCATCGGAATGTGATGTACAACTTGGCATATTGGCCGGGCGAACGTATTTCGGTTGGCTAGCCAATTTAAACGAGATGACCATCCGACAAAACTCCCAGCTTGTCGCGTGGACATACTCCGTCTCCTATTGGTATTTCGCATAAATGCTTGTTTACGAAAGTGTACTCGCAAAGGCGAATTCCAATAAAATTCCGGACGCAAATTGTCCTCGGAGCTCCGACCTCGTTTGGATGGTGCGTCATTCGGCCGAGAGCCACCAGAGTACAAACAAGCCCAAACTCATCTGGGGCGTTCTCCAGGCGCTGAAATTTATTGACTCATTGGATAATCGCCTTTTTATATTTTCTCCGGTTGACCTGCCAGCACTTCAGAACTACCACCACCTCCCTCTTTCCCACTCTCTCAACCAAAAAACATGTGCCCTCACACCAACGGCGACGTTCACCCCGGCGACGAGATGGTTCCCGTCGACGTTTCTTCGGCCCCACCAGTCGCCGGATCGGTCAACACCAACGGCTCCAACGGTGCCAACGGACACACCAATGGCCATGCCAACGGTGCCAATGGCACCTCGAACGGCCGAGGGCGCCCAGCCAACCCATATGCGCCTCGCTACGCCGACTTTTTGAGCAACGTCTCCAACTTCAAGATCATCGAGAGCACACTACGAGGTATTAAATGAATCGCCCAAACGTCTCTCAATGCTAAAGTACAACGCAGAGGGCGAGCAATTCGCCAACGCTTTCTTCGACACTAAGACCAAGATTGCGATCGCCAAGGCCTTGGATGCGTTTGGCGTCGACTACATCGAGCTCACATCGCCCGCAGCGTCCGAGCAATCACGCTTGGACTGTGAGGCCATCTGCAAGCTCGGGCTCAAGGCCAAGATCCTTACACACATCCGGTGCCATATGGACGACGCTCGGATTGCCGTCGAGACTGGTGCGAACACTAGGGTTTCCCAGCTTTAATGAATTTGCAACTAAAACTTTATTTCAGGTGTGGATGGTGTGGACGTCGTTATTGGTACTTCTTCGTTCTTGCGCGAATTTTCGCACGGCAAGGATATGGCGTACATCACCAAGACTGCCATCGAAGTCATCAACTTCGTCAAGTCCAAGGGTATTGAGGTTCGGTTCTCGTCTGAGGACTCGTTCCGATCCGACCTTGTCGATTTGTTGTCGATCTACCAGACTGTCGACAAGATCGGTGTAAACCGCGTTGGTATTGCTGATACCGTCGGCTGCGCAAACCCCAGACAGGTGTATGACCTCGTCAGGACGCTCCGTGGTGTCGTTGGATGTGATATCGAGATTCATTTGCACAATGACACTGGTTGTGGTAAGTAGGCAGCTGCTTTCCCCTAGAAGATAGTTACTAAAGCGAAGCCATTAGCCATTGCGAACGCCTACTGCGCACTCGAGGCTGGTGCAACGCATATTGATACCTGTGAGTACCTCCCCGTTTGGGCAATTACAAACTTCTGAGAGCGAATGTATAGCCGTACTGGGCATCGGCGAGCGAGTTGGTATTACCCCACTCGGTGGACTCATTGCATGCTTGTATGCTGCAAACCCTGACTATGTCAAGAGCAAGTACAACCTTCCCATGCTCCGTGAAATAGAGAACTTGGTCGCCGAGGCAGTCGAGGTTAGCGTTCCGTTCATGAACCCCATTACGTGAGTCGTCCAAAGATTCTTCCAATTCATTCGTCTGCTAAACACCGTGCCTCACAGCGGATACTGCGCGTTTACGCACAAGGCCGGCATCCACGCCAAGGCGATCCTCAACAACCCCAGCACGTACGAGATCCTGCGACCCGAAGACTTCGGTCTGACCCGATATGTCTCGATTGGCCATCGTCTGACCGGCTGGAACGCGGTTAAGAGCCGTGTCGAGCAACTTGGCCTGACGTTGACCGATGAGCAGGTCAAGGATGCAACGGCCAAGATTAAGGAGCTCGCAGACGTCCGCACGCAGAGCATGGAGGACGTTGATACGGTCTTGCGTGTCTACCACTCGGCAATCACGAGTGGTGCATTGAACGTTGGCGAGCCCGAGAAGTTTGATCAGATTCTGCGCAAGCACAGGGATTCGTCTGTTGGCCCTGCACCCGTCGCGGCTGCTTAAGGGTAATCTAAAATCTTGAGCGTTATGCGCTTCCCCTCGTTTACTGTATCGTGTGTACAGCTGTATTTTTGCTTTTTCATCTGCATCTGAATGAATCAACGCTTTACATTGAATAGAACAAATATATTTTGAGGAGAACCCGCCGGAATCACTTCGAGGTTATAGGCCCAGAAAAAGTGCTATTCCACAGTTCCCCTCGGGAACAACATACTGGACGAGAACGAGTAATTCCAGCCATCTGATAGGTTAGTTTGGTATAACTTGGCATAATGCTTCCCGCCAGGGAATGAGCCTGTGTGCGATCCCAAAATTCAAATGTGTGTCACTTTCTAAGACAGACGATTTTCGCATGCACAAGGTCCAGCTTCAAAAATATAACGGATTTCTGTATTTTGCAACGGCATGTACATAACCTATTCACTCTTCCTCTGGTTCATACACAGCGGCCTATCAAATAACGGTGTCAGATTTTTTGGCTAATAAGAGCACCAGCAGCCACGTACCTTGTTCTCCTGCAGTCCTCCAAGCTCCTTCACGAGACCGTCGTATGGATAGTTTCTAGGTACTGCTGGTCGCTCCGGCACAGAAGCCCTCACGGCCATAGTAAAACCGAAGAAGACAAGGACGGCGATTCCGAATTGTTTGAGTGCACTCTCGCGAGAGATGTTGAACACGTCGGGAGACCAGAGGCTGAGTACTTCTGCCTGTTCGGGAAGCTGTCATTTGGTAGTAAAAACAAAACATCCATTTGAAATCAGAAGTTTGTTAATAGTAAGAATGACATGTTAACATACAGGCTCTCCAAAGTTCCTTCGCTCCTGGACGTTCCACCATCCCTTGGCTGGCCGACGTTGCGCAGAAATCGGGGGCAAATTAGGGTAATCTCCAAGCTGAGGATCCTCTTTCGGCTGCTTAAACTCTACAGGAGTCGCATACGTCCGTGCAAGCACGACTCGCGGCGCCGCACGACGGACCAGAACAGACCTAAGCATGGCGAGAAGGACGTGGGTGGGGATAAGAGCGTGGCTGTGCTGTTTATCGGCGCCTGGATGAAACCGTGGACTGCGTCATAGCTGGGCTTCTTGTTTCCGTTGACGATCCACAAACCAAACGAGATGTCGAGCCCACCTAAAGAGTCTGCTGCGCCGACTGAGGAGGAGATCAAGGCAAAGGCCGCGGCCGACAAGGCGCGCCAGGCAGCTGACGAGCTGACCAAGTACAAGGTATCAATTAGAGCGAACCCTAAAACTTTTGGTGCTCATGTGAGGGACTTTGAGCATAGGCCGCGGCAGATATCGTAAACAACACGATGAAGAAGCTTGTTCAGATCTGTGTGGAGGGAGCGAAGATACTAGATCTGTGCAATGAAGGCGACAAGCTGATCGAGGAGGGCGCCGCTGCTGTCTATAACAGCAAGACGGCCAAGGGAAAGGTGACCAAAGGTCTGCTTATATCTCTCAAATCTATGGAATTCGTATTGACGGCACATGTAGGTCTCGCTTTCCCAACATCGATTTCAGTTAATAATTGCGTATCCCATTATTCTCCGGTTCCGTGAGTCTGATATGCGCATATAACCCTATATCTACCCATATCTGATTCCATACCTCTCCAATTCGATCATCACCACCCAAACTTCAGTTCGGACCCGCTAGCAACTACCGCACTTGCCAAGGGTGACGTTGTCAAAATCCACGTCGGCGCCCACATTGACGGCTTTGCGAGTGTCAGCGCTGAGACGCTCATCGTCGGTGCGACCGAAGCTGAGCCAGCAACTGGCCGTGCTGCAGATGTCGTCAAAGCCGCATGGCACTGTGCAGAAGTTGCCATGCGTCTTGTTAAGGCCGGAGAGAAGAACTGGACGGTTACCGATGCCATGAACAAGGTCGCAGCTGCTTGGGGTTGCAAACCTGTCGAGGGTAAGTGGAGCGCATACGCTGGCTATGGCGTTGGACTGAATTAGCGTGCCTGGACTGGCAGGTATGCTGTCATGTGCACAGACGCAGAATGTCATTGACGGAAAGAAGCGAATTATCCTCAACCCAACGCCCGAGCTTAAGAGTGGATTGGATACTGTGACCTTTGCGGAGGGTGACGTGTGGGGCATTGATATCCTCGTGGCTTCCACCGAGGACGGCAAGGTACGTCCGTCCGAGCCTTCATTTCGACCGGAAAACTTACTCCGTGTGATACAGTCAAAGGCTTTGGAGTCTCGCACCACGATCTATCAGCGTGCGACAGATGTCACCTATCAATTGAAGCTCAAGGCTTCCCGAGAGACGTTCTCTGATATCCAAAAGAAGGCTGGTCCGTTCCCCTTCACTATTCGAGCACTTGAGAACGAGAAGCGTGCACGTATGGGCGTTCAAGAAGCCGTTCAACATGGACTTTTGCGACCATATGATGTTGTGTGAGTTGAACCTTACGTAGTGTTGGATACACTAACTGAATTGGCTTGATTTAGGTATACTCCCGAGGGTACCCATGTCGCTGCATTCCATTTCACACTTGCGCTCTTGCCCGGCGGTCCATCTTTGATCACTGCACCGCCTGTATGGTACAAGGCCGAGAAGCTCAAGACTGAGAAGGAGCTTGAGGATGAGGAGTTCAAGGGATTGATCGGCAAGAAGCTTCGGGAGGACAAGAAGAAGAAGAAGAAAAAGGCGGCTGGTGCTGAGGACGGCGCAGAGGAGAAGGCGGACTGAACATGCAGATCTTGAGCAAAACCCTTGAACCTCGACTTGCTCGTCTTTGACGCCAATGTATTATATGCAAAAATTGACGAAATTATGTGAAGATGCACAATTAACCGAATGAATGAGTAAATCGGCTGTTATCAACGAATTTGCATCATTTTTGAGGTATATGCACTGTAATTTGTCACAGGTTTCCGGATACAGTTGCTGCATGGTCTCCAAACTCCCCGAGGGTTCGAGCTACGAGATCGACGTTTTCGAGGAACGAGTTCAGTGTAAGTCGAGCAAGGCGTAGGGTTAGGGTGGAAAACGTTCTTTAAAAAGTACGTCAATAATACCGAAGTGCAGTATTTGCTCTGTCTACTTACGCCACCAAAACATCGCCCTCAACTGCCAGCGTACGTTTTACTGCATGGGGTTGTAGCTCTTTATCGACTTGGATTGTGCGTTGTGCGATCGAGGCATGCTCTGGGGATATAAACGGAATGCGAACGGTGCTATAATTCTGTTTAGAGGCATTTCTTTGATATTAATTATAGACATACATAGAATGCCACTCGTTCGCCATAGTTCAAGTTAGATTGATCTCCTCAAGGGTGCCACACGTGAGTCTCATGTCCGTCACACGTGATTGTAATGCCCCTTCCGCCACGCCTCGTCAACTGGCTCAAGGCGACTTATCAGCGACCTCAAATCAATCCTGAATGGCTTGAAGCGTGCTATGAATACATCACTACTGAGCTAGGGGTTAACTCTGACGATTTCGAAACGCTTAAGTCTCATGTGGACGAACAGTTTCTTCAAAGCAGCCTCACAGACTCTGTACTGCCGAACAATGGACTTCCTGCTCCTGATTCTCATGATATTCGAATAAAGAATACTCTCTGCGAGGTCGTGGCGATCACTGAGATTGGGCACAGCGCGTTTTCACTGAAGAATGTACGTCAAGCACGGATAGACAAGGAGGACTTGGCGGGACTTGCTGGTGATTTAGATGACGGCGAGGACTATTCGGTTCCGAAATATCCAAGAGGGATGCTTAGGATGGAGCTTAGTGACGGGCACAAGACAATGCGTGCTATAGAGTATCGTCGCATACCTGAATTAGAGCTTGGCGTTACTCCTTTGGGGCTCAAGGTGAGTGTCGCCGCAATCAACCATTCTTCTAAGCCCTATAATGATTCGTGAAATCGAAGATATATCTTAAAGACGTCAACGTGCGACGTGGGATTATTTTCCTAGAAGTGAGTTCCCTGGTCATGCATTGAATATACCCCTTAAAGTATAAAGTGTCGATCTGACTGCTTGATTAATATTTCGCTCCCATCGACCGCTCTCGCCTCGGTTAATCCTATAACAGCCCAATGGGATTAAAATCAAGGGATATCAAACTGAAGAGTTTGAGCAAAATCAGGATAGAGATTTTGTTCGTGGACTGCGTCTTCGCATGAGGTCAGACATCTCCCCTTTTTATTGTTCACTCTGCCATCCGCCTCATCTCATTTTTTATCGCGAGCTATTTCACGGCAAGGAATCTGGACTCGAACGTCTATTGCCAGCTACTGTTCAGATGATGCTTCGCCTCACTTGGTTTACTATTGCCTCGTTTTAGGAATGAGTGCTGACGTCACTTCTGCTCGTCATTAATGTAGGCTACCAGAGGAGGATCCAAACGAGCAGCGAGCTCCGGACCCAAGGCCAGAGCCTGGACCCGTCAATCGTGCGAACCCTCCTGCTACTCAGCCAGTGGTCTCTCGTCCCGTTACGGGTGGTGGTGCGGGTGGTGCTCCCGTTCAGCGCCCAGTAAACCCTTCTGTCCCCACTCGACAAACAGCTTCGTCCACCAAGGGTAAAGCTCCTGTTGTGGATCTTGACCCACAAGATCTTGATGTGGATTTCGAGGATTCGTACTCCATCGGGGATGGTATTGGGGATGAAACGCTTGACATCAATGACGCATTCTTGCAAGAGTTGGAAGAGGCCGAGCAGCGAGCGCTGATGAGAGAGAAAGACGAGGTAGTAATAGACTCCGACGAGGAAATACAACCGGAGATTAAGCCCAAGTCTAAGGCTGAACCCAAATCCAAGCCCAACCCAAAACCTGGGCCGTCGAAGCGTATGAAAGTTGAGGAGGTCATTGATATTTCAGATTAAATTATCTAGTTAGAGTTCTATTTCATGCCTTTTATTGTGGTATGGAATTGGGTTCAAGCGCCTCAATGAGGACTTGATCCCCATACTTGATCCCCACCTGGAGCGGGCGTAGCAAGCGAAGACGGTGGTGCGTGTACGGGTGTTTCCGTTCGAGGCGGCAACCCATCATCGCTTTCCTCGCGAGCCCTATACTTCATACCTTCCCTCGAATCAGGTTCATCCTCGTTACCATCCTCCTCGTCCTCCTCTTCACTTTGTTCATCCTCTTCGCCTTCTTCCTCCTCTTCCTCTTCCTCATCGTCATCATCACTTTCCTCTTCACTTTCTTCTTCACTTTCCTCGTCAGCCCCGGCGTAAAATGATTCCAGGTCCTGCTCTGGGAGCCCCCTGGAAGCGCTTGGACCGGCCGCATTACTTGGCGTAAGCACCACAGGAGTGCGTGCTCCGGACCTGGGTGTGCTCCCATGACTCCCAATGTTCTGGGATGAGAGGAATGTCGGTGCGGGTGGCGCAACAGGTTTTGAGTCATCCTGTACCCGATTAAGGCATCTATGGATAGGGCGATGTGCTACGTGACATACCTCGGTCTCCCTCAACTCTCCGTCCGTTGGCTCCTCGCACCAATCGGGCAGCGGCCGACCTGAACCTACTCCACTAAAGTCTCGAACGCCAGTGATGAGACCGATAGAGCCAAGTATCCTCAGCTCATCTAGTCAAATCAGGATTACTGGGTATCCAGTGACAAAGAACTAGGGCGCACCGTTCTCCTTCCAAAGAGGAAGGTCCACCACACCACTCTTTCCTTCAAACAACACGACGCGCACTTGCTCAGGCCTTAAGACGACTCCAGCCTCTCTATCCGTTTCATCTTCCTCGCCATTCTCCCCTTCCTTTTCCTCTGCCTTCAGGTAGCCTCTAACAAGCCCCCCTAGCCATCTCCCTCGATCACGCACGTCGTAGCTGGTGTCCCATCGCGCGAGTGAAAATATATAAGACGTGAGTTTTTGGAGAATTTGTGCCTCTGGATTAAGTGTAAGGAGTTTCGCGGCCAAATTTAACGTTGCCAGTTTCGGAAGATCGGTCTGGACCAACGAATCTTAAATACGTGCATGCAATCAAGGGTACGTTACTGACCTCGGACGGGAACCGCTTTGCCATAACTCTCAATACATCTGGTCCCCACTCGGTAACTCTTTCGACTGCAAACGGACTTCTACTCCCGGTAGTATCCCCAGTATCGGCTGCATGCTGCCCAACAAGCCATATAACACATGCACGCGCTTCTGGATGTTTGATATCTTCAATCCGGCCCGCGAGAGTCCGTACAACGTCGTGGATCGTGCTCGTGTGCTGAGATTGGAGAAGCGTGCGAAGGGCAAGGATCGAGGCTGCTGCTGGCGTATCTAACCACGATTTGAATTCAGGATAGAATGTAAAGAGATAAAGGAATATGATTTACCATCCCCTGAATCTGAGAGACTCATGAGTGCAGCAACACATTGCCCGCTCGCATCGGGAACGACACGCGCACACCGCCCGATCGCGTCAGCCGCGGCCCGTCCGAACCGCTCATCTTCATCATACACATAGTCCTACCAAATCGGTACAAAAAAAAATAGATCGTTAGCCTGGAGCCAATCCATATGCTCCACTCCTGATCGCTCGCTCCGACTGTCTGATGGGTCCCACCCTACTTCGATCGACAGGTCCGTGCTCCCACGGAACAGGGCACCACCAGGGAAATGACCGGACACACCTTGCACTCAGACAACACAGTTCCGACATTCGCAGGATCAACGAGGGCGAGCAAAATCCGAAGTTTAGAGATCTTGGTCGCCGGCGTATCGGACACACGAACAAAGAACCGAGCGATATGGGATTTCAGCAGGGACTTTAGCGGACCGTCTGGGGTTAGTGTTTTGAGGGCCGTAGTTTAGGTTTTTGGTGAAACGTACGGGTTGCTCTTGGGCAATGATTCCGAGGTTCTCGACTGTCACTCGTTCGATTTCTGGTGAGATGTGTAAGAGCCGGAGGAGCGGTTGGATTATCTTTGGTCTGTATGATCGGGGCGCCAGGTACCAGTATGCACGTGCAACACCGAGCACAACCTAACGGGTAGGCTGAGAATCCTCGTGATGGGATAGATTGAATGAAAGCAACTCACCGCGGGGTTACGTGAGTATAGAAGGTTATGGGAGCATTTCAAAAGTAAAAGCAGGTCGGGGTCAATTGCCTCGAATGGGGCAACCTCGGAATCCAGGAACTTTTCAACATTGTCTTTGGGCTAATAACCAAAATCAATATACAAATGTAGCGTTCTTGGTCGAGTTGCTTACTTCCTCGGGCTGTGTAAGCTCCTTGAGACCTTCCACGGGTTTGCTGAGCATGCTCCTTGCATATCGGCTCAAAAGATCCAACAGTTCAACTTGCCCCCATTCATCGGCATCCACTAGCACCCTACACAACCTTCGATAATGTGGATGCAAGAGATCCAGCCGGTGTGGACACAGCAAGGTAAATGCACGAGCGACCGCGCCAACTGATAGTGGGGAATGGTTCTTTAGCAGTAGGTTGAGGGTCGCCAGGAGTGAAGTATGATGGGACGAGTCTAGGCTACAACACATGTAAGTCTTCCAACGGACATTTCAAAGATAGACACGTACGCATAGCATTTAGGTATCGCCAGCGCGGCAGCCTTGCGGACATATGGACTAGGATCTGTCGCACATTTTTTGATTCCCATCGCAACAACGTTGCCGGTCATAGGGACACCAATCGCACTGAGCACACGCAAGGCCATGGCACGAATGAGGGGGTTAGGGTCCGCCAGGTCCTTTTGGAACGTGTTGATGGAGAGCAGGGTAAGGTCTGGCTCAGACGCGGCATGGCGGATCAGGTAGATGTAGACCAGTTTACGGATTTCGAGGTTGGGAGATGCGACGTTGAGAACAACTTGGGCAAAGAACTCGGAGACGTTGCGACCTTTAGAGACAAGCTGTAGATGTTCGGTTGTGTTGTCGTAGATGTTAGTCGGTGTTTACTTACAGCAATAAGTCGCTTCATAGCATCCAGCTTGTCTCGGTCACTGTTGGACGCGAGCTGAGTGGATATTTGTTTAATCTTGTCTTCTGCCGAATCAAAATACGCAGCATTCGCAGATCGCCCGACCAGCGCAAGATCTCTAGTGTGCTCAGACAAAGACTCTTGGATGCGCATGCCCAGGCGAGATGCATTTTCCTGGATTGAGCTGAGTGCCATATCTGGCTGCTGCCAAGGAACGTGCCGCGTTGGGGGATGGTGATGTGCAGGCGGGGGTTGAGCGCCGAGATGCACGTGCCCGATTTTCACGTGACCTGAGTCATTTGGTAAATTAGTCTCGATCCATAAACCAGCACGATCAACGATGACTTTGCGAATTTCTCGATCCCCCGGTAAACGGCCTGCTTCCCCAGTCAGCCAGGGCAGATAGCACGGCCTACCCGTTCCAAGACGACGACGACGGCAGTTCAGCCCTCATCGCAGTTGGACCTTCCAGTGCTCGCGCTCGTTGCCGACGACATCATATCCAGCCCTGGCGTCCTGAGTGAGTCGGCTCACTGTCTCCGCGCGCTTTGGCTATAAATCCCCCCACCAGCTCCAAGTTGAAATGGGCGATCTTGCTTCCACCAATCTGGTCTTAAGCGACACAGTTCAGCGCCAGAAGCAGATCGCGTCTTCCGTTCCAACGCCTCCACCCTCTAAAGACAACCGCGACGGACTGAAATTATCACCCTTTCCTACATACTCCTTCACCACTCAGTTCGCTGGCATGTCTGGCTCGCCCTCGATTGCTCGCCGCCGCGCCACTCTAACTCCTTCGCAAACCTGGCATCATGCGTCAGGCAGCTTCTTCGCACCGGAATTGACGCACGACGACTGGATATATCGGACTACAGACACAATTCCTGAGGCTAGCTACTCGGGATCGAGCACCGGCTCGAGCAAATCGTCACCCGATCGTGCGGCGGTCATCACACCTGCAGCGGTGACAGCTACCATCGGCGAGTCGCGCCCATTCCCCGCTCCACCACCGTGTACGTACACGCGGCCACGAGCCTACTCTCATAATCCAACATCAGGCTCCAAAATCTCAGGTGTGCATTACTCCTCGGCGCACCGGCGAGAGCCTTCATCTCCTTCATTTCGTTCCCCTTCACTGCCGTACCCGCACGCATACTTTGATCGTCCCCCTTCGCCGGCATCATCAATCAGCTCCCGTTCGAGCGAACCACTCATGGGCGCCAGTCTGAGCCTTTCGGAGCTGCTCGCGGGAACTTCTAGGATGTCCCTCGGGCACAACCGTGCTCCGGTGGACGAACGTACTCGCAGAGAAGAGCAGCGCGAGAACCGTCGGCAGGCTATGCTCGAACGCCACTCTGCCCTGATCGAACAGAGAGAGAAGCGCCGGTGGTCTAGAGCAGCACAGGCTGGTTGCATCGAATGGGTTGAGAGCAACACCAAATGGTGATCGGTTTTCTGGCTCGCCCCACTTCGGGTTTTATTTTTAAGTCCTAGGTATGGTTGACTTGTGGGAGGAATGTGGGTTTTCTTTTGATTCTGGCTGGGATATATCCAGGATGTGCGATAACTATCGGTTTATTTCTCTTCAAGTATATTCTTTCTGTCGAATGGCGCATCCTCTCCACGCACTGTACCATAACCACTCAGTAACCGCATGGGTTTCTTTATTATTTTTGCTACTGTGCGATGCCAAATGTGGCTCGTTGATTGGAATGTAAAATGACCGCTGCCAGACCGTACCGTGTTTATAATAGATAATAACCTATATATTGTAACATGTCTGAACGCTAAACATGTTGCCTAGAACGTCAAAGGATTCCCCGGCTGTAAAGCCTATGAAGCACAGTTGATCATCGGAACCACCCATTCAACCTACGGCTGAAAAGGCGCGAGATGCTTAGATGGGCAAGTCTACGGACATTGCACGAAATCTCGCTATTTTCCCAGAAAATGTAGGCACCCCGATCTCCGCACAGCGGACGATCCGGGCGACCGCAGAACCCTTCTGTCGCATTGTTCTGTCAGACGCGCGCGGAAGCTAGCTCAATCCCGACGCTCCTGGCCATCGGCTATGTAACATGATGAGCTGGTCTATCGACGAGCCAAATTTCCGGGTGACATTCACTCCAAAGGGCGGCGCAAGGGGTCACCCCTGATGGGATCCGGGGTTTGGTGGCGCATGGATCGATGACGAATTTGTTTTGCCGAGCCCAACAAAACTAAAAGGCGTTCATCCGGTTATCATAGTACAGCCGTTTATATGAAAGTATATAACCATATCCGCGAGTTGTCGCGACGCCACGTTTGCGATGGCGTGTTCAGGTGCTGGCCTTGCTCTATTATGTGTACTCTATTATGTCAAGGTTTCTCCGGAATAATCCGTGTATAGAACGCTTATCGTTCGTCCATCGCCGGACGTGCAGGCGGACTCGAGTACTTTCTGTTATATCCGCCTTGAAGCTGTGCCTTGATTTAAATTGTGGGATCGACGTTCAGCTTCTAGTTCGATCGTGTCCGTGATGATCTGGCGGAGTATGATGATCTATGGTCGGTTCATCTATCTGAGCCTAAACATTTATCCTCACACGCACAAGTTCTGTCTATAACGGGAAGAGCTACCAGCACTCCATAATACCAAACACATAAATATCAGGCACTTTCAACCTCGCCGCGCGTGGATGAATAATACCCGATGGGGGCTGTGTATGAATTATGATTATTATGGAACAAATTTTATATGAAGGTAGGTTTGGAGACAACTAAACGCAAATCTTAGCAGCGCGAGACGAAAGTCATATGATTAGGAGGCGTGCCGATTCAAGTTCTGAAGCTAGAGCCTTAATTAGGCCGGGGCTGTTGGTGTTGTTTTAGATAGAATCCCAATCATTCGTTAAGACTAGATGCAAGAAATGACTCACAGCTGCCAAGTGATCAGTCAAAAACGCATACATCCTAGGGTCTCAGTAGAAAATCACAAACGATCACCCTATTGAATGCTTCTTATCCCCGATCAAAAACTAAACAAGGAATATTTTCTGCCAGTGAGATTTCTGCTTTTGTTCAGGCTCAATCCCTATATTTCGATTACGTAGAAGTCGCGAGAAGTAAGAAAGAAAGCGCAAGACTTGTTACGGAATAATTCTCCCCAGAATGGATACATTCTGTTCCCCTACTCGCCAAGAGATCAAATCCAGCACCAACTACAATGACGTAGGCTGAATCCCAAACAGTATATCGGAGATAAGCGAACTGTATGCGCCAGGTTGACTCGTATTCTTGGCCTCATGTGCATCTGGCCCGTCACTGGAGGAACAAGGTTCCGAGGCGGGCCCGGAATAGCCGGTCCAGCTCCGGTCCTGAACCTCTGGACGGAGCGGGGCGAGAAGTTCGTGAACTCCTGGACCAGCCCCAGGATATGTCCATCTTCATATAAAAATTTTGGTCTGGCATGTACTAGAACTCCTAGACGGGACTAGGCAGTGCTGAACTGTGGAGTCGCGCAGGAGCTCCGGAAAACGGGAGTTTTCGGCTAGTCCAGCTCAGGCCCAGCGGATGCATTCCTCCAGTGCGTGTAGACAGTAGTAAACACGGCTCCGGGTTGATTTCGGTGTTCACAAACTGTCGGATCTACTCGGTTATATACCAATTCGCGATGTCATATGCTGATTAACGTGTCACTTTCCTCGACACGACTTTCAATGTCAGACATAATATGTAGTAACTATGGTTTTCAATCAAATTGATCCTTCCGGCATAGTTACGAGCTAGACTGTGGAAACTGGAACAAATATCGGGCAAGGCACTGGGACTCGCAACATGCTCACAGTAAGGGTCAAAGTGTGACTTCAACTGCGGGCTCGTTGGTCTGCGTGTCCTTTGCTACGGCAGTTGGAAAGATTGTCGCTATTCATGTGTTTCGGATGATGCATTGTGCTTGTCCCCTACCTCCGCCCGAATTTGATCATCACATTCATACAGCATTCGCACCAGACTTTTCTGAGCAGACAACCACGAAAATTTGTGTTTTAGGAAACACGTGCAGGGTCGCATCTTTCGGATAGGACGTATCTACAAGATATCAATGTCCAGTTGGTGATTACTCTGCTGGTGTTGTAATTTTTTACAACAGGTTTTTAGGGGACCCTAACCTGAGAGCCTCCTTAGCGTGCAGAGGTAATTGATTTATTCTCGTTGTATCCCGGACAATATACCTTCCCTCATGTTCGATCCTAAAGGAGGATAGTAACCCTCATAATCTGTCTAATGCGATGACAGGGGCACTCTAGGCATGGGGCCAGAGGGGAGGGGGGCTGAACTATTCAACCGTTACGAGCGTCACTGCTGGTCGAGTGCTCGTGTTTATGTCGTGGCTAGGTGTGTTTGAGTGGAGCTGCTCAACTCCACTGGGCAACTACCATATTTATCATAGATTAAGTTACACGAGGTGGGCTCATGTGTAACGCTGACAGCTGAAAGCATGGAATCGTGGGTCGGACACAGGCCGTGCCTGCCAGGCGATCTACAATGATTCGGAATTCGGTTGCTCTCTCCTCAACTCCCACGGGAAGCATGTGTCAGCGTTCGCCGAAATCCTCTGGCGTTGTGCCTCTGGACATCATTAGAGATAGGTGTACTACTCTATGAATCAAGTATAGGGGATATTTAATACATCTTGATATATGCAGAATATTCCACTGTGAACTAGTTGATAATCTTCTTTGTTAGTTCTGAGAGTTCTGGCTTGGCGTTTGTTATCTCGTAAGCGCCTGTAAAAATAGGCGCTCGGCTTTTAGACCCGAGTGCCTGGGGCTCGGCTAGGCTCGGGAAAGCCAATTACGAATGGGCCCAACAAACACTTGGACATAAAATATGTGCATTTTTGTGTTGGCTGAGTGCCGATGGCCAGATGCTGCCAAGATACGATGCAATCGCGCCACTTATGGCATCGTGCTGAGCGTTATCTCTGCCTGAAACGAGTTATATTGGAGTGACCTTCGAACTCGGGTTCGAGCCAATCCGGGGCAGAGATAAGCGTCGGTTCGTATCGTCCGCAAAAAACCGACGTCACCACCTCGTCGGGGTTCTAGAGTCTCAACACAAGACCGTCCTATATAGCCTCGTCTCCAGCTCGGCTCTCGTACCACAATACCCTCGTCCAAATGGCTGGCACGATGGAGACTCTGAACAGGTCTTTGCATGCTCGTACGTATTCGTTTCTTGTCTTCATCTCATCTTGGAGAAGCGTGCGGGGCTCGTCCTCGGTCGTCCTCGATTGTACCTGATAACACGCGAGGCTGGCCGTCTATTTCTGCGAGCCTCTTATCTCTACCGCATGTTTTCTCTCTCGGGTGGTGTGCTAATCATAGATTTTTTCCATTTTCAGGGCAAACCGACCAGTAAGGCCCGGTCTTGTTATCTTAAAAGCAAACAATCTAACGCGAAGTGGATCCTAGGTCTTCGTTTGACCGTGGTGATGTGTCGTTCATTATCATATGTGCAGCCTTGGTGCTATTCATGGTTCCTGGCCTCGGTTTCCTGTACTCTGGTGAGTCTGCGTTTGCCTGAACAAATAGGTCGATCTCAGCCAATCTGCGTTAGGTCTTTCTCGTCGCAAGAACGCACTTGCCCTACTCTGGGTTGTTGTTTTCTCAAACGCAGTAACCATTTTCCAATGGTACTTCTGGGGATACTCTCTGGCATTCTCTGCGACAGCGACAAACGGATATATTGGTAAGTTTGACTCTACCCGTCCGTGTCTTGCAACTGACTGGTCGGACAGGTAATCTACGCCATTTTGGCTTGCAGCATGTGTTGGCGGACCCCTCTCCCGGCTCTCCTTTGATCCCGGATTTGCTTTACTCGTTCTATCAGCTGGAATTCTGCTGTGTTACTGTAGCTATCTTGATGGGAGGGGTGAGTAGCGATGCAACTCAGAATTTGCGATTGCTCATTCTACTGTCTAGGTGGCAGAACGTGGCCGAGTGATGCCAGCCATGGTATTCTCCTTCCTCTGGGCGACCTTGGTTTATTGTCCCGTCGCATGCTGGGCATGGAACGTTAATGGCTGGGGCTTCAAGTGGGGCGTTCTGGATTATGCCGGTTAGTTTGTTGATGTTGATCCTGCACATGCGACCGAATCTCACAAGCGTTCGGTAGGCGGAGGCCCTGTCGAAATCGGCTCTGGTGTTGGCGGCTTAGCTTTCTCCTGGGTTCTGGGACGCCGTAGTCAGTCGCAACTCCTCAACTTCCGACCACACAATGTATCTCTTGTCGTTTTGGGTACATTCATGCTTTGGTTCGGATGGCTCGGCTTCAATGCTGGCTCTGCGTTTGGTGCCAACCTTCGTGCCGTCATGGCTGCATGGAACAGTAATATCACCGCTGCCTTTGTTCGTGTTTCTGTGTTTTCTCAGTTTATCGAGAGTGCTGAAAATAGCTTACTATATTTGTAGGCTGGTGTCACATGGTGCTTGCTAGATTTCCGTCTGGAGCGCAAGTACACAATGGTCGGCTTCTGTTCTGGTACAATTGCTGGCCTTGTCGCTGCTACTCCTGCCTCCGGATACATTCCTCCTTGGGCGAGCGTTGTCTTGGGTATTGTGACTGGCGCAGTGTGTAACTACGCCACGAAGAGTAAGCACTTGTCGCTCGAGATTTCTCCAGACCGCTTACTGACGTAATTATAGTCAAGTATCTGGTTGGCATTGACGACGCACTCGATCTGTTCGCTGAGCACGCTGTGGGTGGAATTCTAGGACTTCTTGCCAATGGTCTCTTTGCCGACGATGTGATCATTGCTCTCGACGGTGTCAACACTGCGGTTCCCGGTAAGTCCGGCAAACATACTCTAGCTGCATTTATGCTTATAACTCTGGACCAGGCGGCTGGATTCGTCACAATTACAAGCAACTCTACATCCAGTTTGCCTATGTCTGTGCGGCCTGCGGCTACGTCTTTGTCATGACTGCAATTCTCGCGAAACTTGTCGACATATGCCCCGGTCTCGGCCTCCGCGCAAGCGAACAAGGCGAAATCCTTGGCATGGACGACGACCAGATTGGCGAGTTTGCACAAGACTTTGTCGAGGTCCGACGAGACTTTGATTCGTGGACGACTCCGGCTGCCGACAGCAAGGCTGGTGCTCTGTACCAGCGAAACGGCCATAACATTGCTGCGGGTGACAGGCATGGTGTTCCTGACCACTCGATTAGAGACGAACCCAGGGCTCCGTATGTTCCCGAAAACGGAACCAATAGTCAAAGCCAACCTAGTGAGAAGACAGATAAGACGAACTAAGATGGTTTTCTGCTTTCAAGGTGCTCTCCAAGTTGTGTGTAGTTTTAGTTGTTTTCATTTTTAATCGTTGTTAAGATTCTTATTGGAGCTTGGCCTCTCTAGCATCCACTTCCCTTGTAATCTTTGTATCCTGGCTTTAGGGAGACTAACAAAAAGAAATTGGATTGTGTACTACGCATACATTGTACCGTGTTCACAATATGATTGCATTCATCAAAACTAGTCGTTTTTGCGCATACGCTGGCTCATATGAGCAGAATTACAGCAGTATCGTGGCTACCGAGGTTAAGAATGTAGTTCCCAGTGAACGTTCCGATATCTGTTGAAACAGCTAAGTTCGAGTGAGTTGCACCTGAGACGAGTCTACACCTTATCCAATCTACATGTAATACACAATACAAGTTGTGCAAGTCAGGCCAATCGCCTAGAAATAGCGTCGCAGATATGGATTGGGCATCAAGAAAGTTAAACAAACATGCCAAGTCACGTCCTACCTCAGAAAATATCACTATCTTGCTAGCTTAATTTGACTCGGTATTGACAATGAACACATGAGTGCCCCGAGACGATTGGCCCGCATAGGACTCGGGAGGGGTTGTGTTGGATTTGTAGGGTTTGGCAGGCGCAGCGACTGTCGTGTCCTGGGAGAACGCAAGGAGCTCGGCGTTCTTGATGGTGCTGAGTTGGGTGCTGTCGAGTTTGGACAGCTATGGTTTTGTTTTCGTTTAGACGTCCCAAACATGAGTGAAACAAGTAGAATAAAACACGTTTAATCAGAACTTACATTCGTGCTAACAAGAGTGGGGCTCTTCAGTGCTATCCACATCGCGAAATGCGTCCGTTAGTCACCATTATCACAGAATTTAGCAGGCCCGAAGAGCCCGGTGTCAGTAGTCACATTGAACTTACTCGATTATCAAATTGCCATCCCGATATCCATTATTTCCGTATTGTCTATAGGGAGCGCGTACACGTTAGCGAATTTTGATCACAGTTTGATTACAGGAGACATCGGACTGTCTGTATGACCCCTAGAATTCTAAATAAACCAAAGCCATCAGAGCCAGCCGAGATTAGTCGTGAGTGTGATACGGTTTGAACGAGGTCTTCAATGGACTGGCGGAAAGATGGTAAAGCGATCCGATCGCTAAAACCATTATCATTGACATTCTAAAGTGGTGCATAAGGTTCATGGAACTATCATAGTTTTTGGAGAAGAAAATATCACGATTCACATGGGGTTGCGGAGGTGCCACTTCGTAAGGAACAAAGCCGTCGGGACCCCCTAAAACGTAAATTCGGCCGAATTTACGGTTAGGTATAACCGGTTTACTAGACTGCTTCCCTACCAAAGGAATTTTCTCCTTCCCTGGAGGCGGGGACTCTAATCTCCCCAAGTGTAACATTTATACTTGAGTTTCAAAAACACTGAGAAGAGTGAATTTGGTGCTACGCATACAATACACAGTATACACGGCGTAGGACGGCGCTCTATCCAAACTAATGGTTCATCCCCGTATGTTGGCTCAGGTGAGCAAAAGCGCTGCTGTATCATGTGTGTCTACGGTAAGAGTGTAGCTCCCAGTAAACGTTCCAAGATCTATAGAAAATAAATAAGCGTGGATAAAGGGTACGGCAGGCCTATCTCCATACCTTTCCCGGTCCACATATCGTGCACTTTGCAGCTTGTACAGGTCAGCCCGGTTACCTAGATTTCAGTGTGTGGACTCAGTATCGGGCACAACATATCCACCAAGAAATGCTTGCTCCTACCTCAGAGAAAGTAACTACTTTGCTAGCTGCACTCGACCCAGTGTTG
Organism: Ceratobasidium sp. AG-Ba; assembly: GCA_016906575.1. NCBI lineage: Eukaryota > Fungi > Basidiomycota > Agaricomycetes > Cantharellales > Ceratobasidiaceae > Ceratobasidium > Ceratobasidium sp. AG-Ba. The sequence goes on along the minus strand of CP059612.1, from coordinate 1,126,414 downwards.
ATGATAAAGACGTGAGTTCCCTTAACCGACTTGCCCGCGTAGAACTCAGGAGGGGTTGTGTTGGATTTGTAGGGCTTGGCAGGCGCAGCGATTGTCGTGTCCTGGGAGAACGCAAGGAGCTCGGCGTTCTTGATGATGCTGAGTTGCGTGCTGCTGAGCTTGGACAGCTATTTTTCAGGCAGAAACTCGGTGAAAAGGGAAGAAATTAATGCAGCGGTAACTTACGTCTGTGCCGAGAAGAATAGGGCTCTTCAATGCCACCCACATCGCAAAGTGCGTCCGCTGCTCACTGTTCTCGCTGGGTTCAGAACCTCGACAATTAGAACTATTGTCCGACATACTTGATCGTCAGAGCGCCATTTCCGATTTCCATCATATCCATATCATCTACCAGCGCATATAGGTCACCAATCTTTGGTCGCGGTGGACATCTAACTTACTGTGTGCCCAGAAATCTAAGTAAAGTTGTTAGTACTGGTCGAGTCGGCACTAAATAGACACTCACCAATGTAGTTCAAGTACTTCACATTTTTCGCTATAATGCTTGTTATGTAGCTCCAGGTGGGGGTCGAGTCGCCGGACATACGCCACGAATGGCCAACACGTCCTCCCCAGGTCCAGACGTTTGCATTCCCTTATAGTAGGTGTGTAAGTTTCTGCAATGCGGATCTCGCTTCAAAAGACTCACCCCAGATGCAGATATCAAACTCCATTACTCGTTTAGACACGACCGAATTCAATGCATTCCTAATATAAAAATCAGTTTTTATCGCTCAATCCTGGTTGGACGAACACACGTCATTTGTCTGTACCGGAGTGCCGAGTTCGAATTATACCCTATTAAGATACCACCGACCCCCGGTTAATTAGGCGTCTAGTAATGGCCTCCGAAAGACAATCTTACAATCGTAATTACTGGGCACGTTCTAAAAGGAGCGAAAATTTGCGGCGTAAGTATATATTCGTATATCGCCCGCGACATCGCTTACGTTGTTGTCCGACCAATTACCAGGGACATTGCAGTTGTCATACTTAAGATCTGCGGTACTTGATTGACTAACCTCCGGAATCAATGATCAAAGTGCTTACAGTCAATGCCCCATTCTGCCCAAGTCTGTGCGTCGATGGTCTCATATCCCAACGACCCTGGATATCCAGCGCACGTCTTGGTACCAGCATCGCTGGATAGAACTGTTCAGTCGTTTATATCTGAGGCAGAGCGGATATGAACACGAACCTGTAAATGCCAATCGAAAGCCCAAGAGAGTGGACATAGCTTGCTGTACCACTGATCCCGTTCGGGAATTTATTTGCATCAGGCTTGATTCTTTTTGTTGATCCGTCCCGGCCGTTTATGTCAGACCAGCAATCCTACATAGAGTTAAAAAGTAAACTTGCAAGTAAGAGCCAAATTCACTCACATCAATATTGACGTATTTATACCCAGCATCCTTTAGACCGAGAGAAACAAATTGATTAGCGGCAGCGCGGACCTTTGCATCGTTGATGTCACAACGATAAGCATTCCTACGCAACCCCACGGAAAATATCAGTTAATGTTGGCATCGAGATAACTGTAGCTGTGATAACTTACCAAGAGTTCCAGCCGAGAGCAGGCGTTTTTCCAACCAAGTGGGTTGGCCCCGAGCCAGTCGGTTGGGGAGCACTCGACGTGACAGTCGGGCTCGAGGACCCGGCCAGGCATTGAGAATAGTCTAAGGCACGCCGGTATAAACAAAAGCGATATCAAACCATGGTTCTGCTCACAATCATTGACCTTGACGCAAGTGGAGCCAGACACGCAGCTCGTTCCTCCCTTTATGATAATAGTATGTGAGGCTCAACCTTGTCAGACGCTCTAAAGTACTTACTGTCCAGCCAATCCCTGTTGTATCGAACCCGAGTTGAGACTATTGCCAGAGCAGATATTCAACAAAACGTACCACCACACTGTCCATACAATGGTTGCTGGGCATTACACAATCCTACGGCGAACTAGCAGAGGTCATTTATATTAATCAGCGGACAAGAGAATTATGACACAGAACGCACGCCGAGGATCGTAATACTAGCAAGAACAGGATTTAAATTAGCTGCCATTGGCGTGTGTGCCTGTGCGAGAGGTCCACTGAGGAGCATGCAATGCCAGAACTTGGCTTTAAATACCGCTGAGCATGCGAAGAAACCCGGGAAAGTATAGTATAAACGAACAGAGCCGGATAGGTAGCATTCGAATCCTGACCCCTTTGGACAAAGATCCGAGGTATCGTTCGCCTAAGATAGCCCAATGAGCCAGAAGCCGTAAGCTTGGCAGCTGCACGTCAATAGCACCATGGTCACAAGTGGTGTGGTGGTGAACGTGATGCAGGTTCGCTTGATCCTTTCAGCGGACGAAACGAAGAAATAGCAAGAACGCCCGACCGCTTAAACAGATATCCTTGCGATTCAATAGTAATGCCCAAGAATTTGCGGAAATACCACAAGGTTTGGAGAAGAAGGAACTCGGATAGTCGTAAGGAGTTGGAGAAGGCATGGGCCAGGTAATCAGGCATCTAGCGTAAAGTTCGTTGCCTGCGATAATCAGCCGCTCGAAGAAAAGTGCCGGATAATAGCTACAGCTCTATAGTGTAATCCCGAGAAATAGGCTCATGTATACAACCTCGAACAACTTCTCACGGCCATGCACATTGATTAGGTCAGCCTTGATCAGGTGCAGTGAACATGGGAGATCATTCCCACCGATAGCTCATCTGCAGTCCAACTGTACTGCTCCCTCGGTGTTAGAGTAGTCACTTTATTCACTTTCACTTGCCCGGATATCGAATTTCTCGGATTTACTATCCTGAAAGTTCTGAGAAATGGTCAATCCCCCCCCCCTTTCACTGGGAAAAGACGACGAGTCTGCAACAGTTTCAAGCCTACAGTAGTCTCAATGAGATACACCCTTAGGGGGACACACACAAAACGCGAATAAATGGGAGAATTGTTGCCTGTTAATCTTTACAACGCGTTGACTGATGTGATTTACTATTCGGGTCTTTTGGAGAAGATGTCTTTAAATAGACCCGCCGAAGTGAAAAGAGGACCTCTAAATTCAAGTGAGCAAAAGTGCCGCTGTGTCGTGAGTATCCAAGGTCAGCGAGTAGCTGCCAACGAATGTCCCGATATCTGCCGAGGCCAATGCTATCATCACTCAACTACGATGAGCGCGCCACACTAACCTTTTCCAGTCCACATATCATGGACTTTGCAACTAGTACACGCCAAGTCGGTTATCTAAAAACGTTTCCCGCCAGGTTAAATGTATGCGCTGTGACTGAATGTAGGAGCCAAATGCACCCACCTCCGAGAATATGACAGTTTTCGTCGACGAGGAACCAGTGTTCATAACAAACACGTGCGTACCCTTCGATGACTTTCCTGCGTAGAACTCTGGCGGGCTCGTTGTTCCGGTTTTGTATGGCTTGGCGGGAGCTCCAACTGTAGTATCTTGCGAAAACGCGAGCAGCTCGGCGTTTTTGATTATTGCTATTTGAGTAGCGTTTAGTTTAGAGAGCTAGCCGATGCCATTTGAGAATCAGCTGCAAGCATCATCTAAGCAAACTTACATCTGTTCCGAGCAAAATGGGACTCTTCAGTGCAGCCCACATCGCAAAGTGAGTGCGTTGTTCACTACATATACTCTAGTCAGGCCGTGAAGGGCAGAACGTGAGTTGAGCTTACTTGAGTGTCAACGCGCCGTTTCCGATCTCCATCATGTCCATGTCATCTGAGAGGTTTGATTTAGTAATGGTACTACACAGCCGTGTGTTGAGTCTTACTATGCGCCCAAAAATCTACGGATGGGTTAATTTTCGTTGGGCGAGTTTGTACCATGTACTCACCAACATAGTCCAAGTACTGCACGTTCCGGGTAATGATGCTGGTTATATAGCTCCAAGATGCACTTGAATCTCCAGACATGCGCCAGGAGTGTCCAACTCGTGCCCCCCATGTCCAAACGTTTGCGGCACCTAAACAACACTGTGAATGGCTAATTCATTAGGTCGGCAATTATCTCACCCCAGTTGCAGATACCGTATTGTATAGGCCGAACGGAAGCAACCGAGCTTAATGCGTCACTGGAAAATTTTGAGTTAGTGATTCGCTCGGATGTTGTACGCATATACCCACGTCATACGTTTGTAACGAAGCGCTGAGTTCGAGTTGTACCCTAAATATAATGACAATTACTTGATTAACAGCGATCTACACTCGAGAGTGATACTAACAGTCATAGTCATTAGGCGTGTTCTGTTGTGGGCATATATTTCGTTCATTATTTTGGCTGACAAAAAGTGGAATATCACTCACATAACTATCAGTCCAGTTGCTCGGGACGTTGCAGTTATCGTATTTCAAGTCTTCAACATGTCAATGAACTAGTGACATAGGAGTAAGATATAAAAACTCACAGTCTACACCCCATCCTGCCCAAGTCTGCGCATCAATTGTTTCGTACCCAAGGGATCCCGGGTATCCGGAACAAGTCTTCTCGCCAGCGTCACTACACACGAATCAGATATTTTAATAGTACGCATAACTCCAAAGTTTCCCTACCTGTAGACTCCAACTAGGAGACCTAGAGAGTGAACATAGTCGGCTACGCCTTTGATCCCACTCGGAAACTTGTTCGCGTCAGGCTTGATTCGATTTGTCGATGCATCTCGCCCACTAATGTCAGACCAGCAGTCCTAAGTCATATGCCATAAAATTAGCCCTTTGCCCTGCATTGTCACACCTCTGGCTCACATCAATGTTGACGTATGTATATCCTGCATCCTTTAGGCCAAGCGAGACGAGTTGGTCGGCCGCAGCACGGATCTTGGCATCGTTGATATTCCCTTGGTATGCGTTCCTGGATACACATCGGCCGACGAATAGGGGCGTTGAGTCAATACCAAGCCTGACGCAATGCGATAGCTAACTTACCAGGAGTTCCAGCCCAGGGCAGGCGTTTTCCCGACCAGGCGGCTAGGACCTGAGCCAGATGGCTGTGCAGCGCTTGAGGTCGTTGTACCAGAAGAGGACCTGGTGGTAGTGGTAGATGTTCTACCCGTGGTAATCGTAATTGGATTGATAGTGGTGCCAACACTTGAGGTTGTAGTCGTCGGCGAGGCGGATCCGGGCAAGCACTGCGAGTAATCTAGGAATAACCAAGGTTAAGAAATACGAGTTGAAGGGAATGGCAAGGCTTAAACTTACAATCATTCTGCTTAACGCAGGTCGAGCCGGAGACACACGTCATCGCTCCCTATAATCGGACCGTTGATTTATGTTTAAGATCAGCGTTCCGTAACATACTGTCCAACCAATTCCTTTAGCGAAAACCGTCAGTGTTGGGTGAATAACTCTAACAACGTTTCAGCTTACCCCCACATTGCGCATATACTGGCTGCTGAGCATTACACCGCTCCACCACGAGCTAAATATACCTGTTAGTCTCGCAGATGAATGACGGAGCATGATAAAATCATACGCCAAGAAGTATTCCTGTGTAAACCACAAAGATAGGCTTGAAATTTGTCTTCATTACTGAGGGATACCACGTTGGCTAGAAGTGTCACTACAATCCTACCTTTAAATATTGCCGAACTCTAGAGGTAAGGGAAAAGGAAGCATGGAGATAATGCTTTAAGCGGATGTCGGTACTTTAACGGTACATGAAATAATGGCCATTGATAGTATGGGAAAAACATCGGAGTCATCGACCACTAAGAATACGACCATGAGCCGTTATGCGATGAACTAGGCGGGAGCATGTCGGGGACATCGATAGTCATGGAGGTACCACAGCGAGTCGGGTTGTTTCCCGGTGGTGGAAGACTATATTTTCATACGGTTCCATATGACTCACGTCCCTTTGGTCCAGACACATTAATTAAAGCTCAGGGCGGTATTACATTCTTAAGGTACAAGAGAGGGGAAACATACGTATCATCACTACGGCAATCATAACAAGGCAATAGTAGAGGATATTCGTTAAGCCGAGGCAGTAAGACATTCGGGTTCTTTGTTAGATTCAGACGTTCATAAACCGGAGCCGGTAATTGATTAGTTGTCGTGATGCTGAGGGTCGCGGCTACGAGAGGTAAGCCGTTCGATGAAACCCCCAATAGAACTATGGGGTTTTCGGCCTCGACCTTCCTCAGCAGCAGCTGCCGGGTCTGTTTTCATACAAATTAGATAAATATTGTCAAAAGCTCCTGGTTGTGAACATACCCTTGTGCTGAACAGGCATCATATTCCCAGCGCCTCCACGACCAGAAGAACGCCACTGAGCCTCGGGAGCGACAGTCGGAGCATGGGCAGGTTCAACAGCAGGGCCACCTCCAGCAACGACATTTCCGGCACCACCACGACCGGATGAGTGGCTGAATCGGTAGAGTCAGCATGGCCACCACAGGAGAATAATCACACTTACAATTCAGGAGCATGAGCGTGGTGCACACGCTCTTCCTCTTCTAGGTCGGCCAAGTCGCGGCCGTCGCCAGCTGCAATGTTCCCGAATCCGCCACGTCCAGAAGAGTGAACAACACGGTTGGGCTCTCGGGAGCGAGATCGCGAACGATCCATGTTGCCAAAGCCACCACGCCCGGTCGAGTGCTATATACTTGCTTGAATAAACGAGAACACACTATCAATAAGGTCGCTTACAATCTGTCCTTCCTCAACCTTGCGGTGGTTTTCAATGATTTCGCGCTCACGGCTCATTTCGCGAATATCGCCTTCGGGGTCGCGAGAAGGAGAGCGGATATTTCCTGCACCTCCTCGGCCAGTGTGGGTGACCTGACGGTAATTGGTGGATTAGTCGATACATGCGCCTGAAACACTGTAACTTGATGGCTTACCCTGTTGGATGGGAGAATCTCTCGCCCGCGTTCCTCGCCAGCAAGCCCCTCGTCACGGCCGCGGGAGACCGACTCGGAGCGAACTATGTTTCCTGCGCCCCCTCGGCCAGTGGATTGCTAAGGGTTAGGGAACCAATCAGCGCGCGTTAGGCAGACATAACCTTGGAGCAACCTACGAATTCACGGCCGCGCGAACGGGATCGATCTGCCATTGTGGAAATTATCAAGTGTAAGAATAGAGCTGATACGCAAGAAGATCACGGAGGAGTGATGCAAGGAGAGGGGGCAGCAGGGGGGCCGGTTAAGAAGCCAAATTTTCCGGGACCGGCGCCGGCAGGGCGAGGTCACAGCCAAGAGTCACGCCATGTGCCAGGCACTGACGCAGAAATGACATACGGCTCCATCGGCGAACACCAGGCGCCGGCCGACAAGCACATCATCGGCCGATTATATGCGCTTATCTCGAGAAAGAAGAGCATAGCCACCCCCGCCCGCACAGTCTATCTTTTTGCGAGAACGCATAAATAGCGAACACGTACCTTGACTGGTGGGTGATTGCTCCTGCTGGTCTGCTCGCGAACGGTCTGGGCTCAGTACGCGCTTGAAGCTGTCTCGAAGGTTGGCGAACGGGCCAGTGCCAAAGTCTTTGCTCGTGGAGTTGAGCGTCGAGGTGTCGATGTCGGTGGCCATTGTTTTTTTTTCGAAATTGCAGTAGCCGGTTCGACTAAGGAGTCTGGGTGAGCGGAGAGAGGCTAGAGGTTGGAGTTTTTCGATTCCCGGGCGTCATTTTATATGGGAGCCAAGGCCAAGGAGCCGTGCAATTTTCACCCAAGGTTGCGTAGTTGTTGGACACCATTTTCATTGGTCCGCACGTGTGTACTCTTAACTCTGGTCAGCTGGTCTCTCATGCCACCCTCGTCTCGATCCTTGTGACTTGAATTGCACACAGCCACTTGTTCACATGCCGTAAAACCCCTGGCCAGATCTACCCCACACGCCGCTTAACTGAGCCACACCATGGACACAAAGGTCGCCGGCAGCGCCGCTAGAGCAATTCCAGTCGAAACAGATGACGATCGAGCACCGTTTGGGGTTGGACCCCTGAACGTAATAGAGTTAGTGAGTCCCCGTTCGCATTTCGTCGGACGAAAAGTATTTGTTTGTTTCGGGGAAGCATGTTTGTCCCATAGACGTACCCTGTAGACGTGCTTTCCGCACCGGATGATGTGCTTGTGATGCCCCCATCCGGCAATGCACCCACTTTCCCGTCCGCGTTCATCGCTCGAGTGGTATTCGATGCAAGCGTCCATTGTATCCCACCTGCACCGATCCAAAAATAAATATAACGTTATGAGAACACTTCTGTGTGCCGACATTTGACCTACCGAGTACATGCGCCAGGAAATTCTGGTCTTCCCAGGTCGAACTTAGGTGGCCGAGGCTTGTGTAAAAGCTTCGACCTGCAGACGAGGGATCCTCGGCCCCAGCCCCGTGTTCTTGGTACCATGCTGTAAGTCGTCAAAGGTGAGCTGTACACCACGTCGAACGTGCGCGTCTATTGGCGTACCAATTGGATGAGGGGTGCCCTGGGTATAGTTTCGGACACCCGTGTCTGTGGGGATAAGATGAATTATGGTGAGGCATCTAGCGGAGTGTTGACTGACCTGTGTAACTAGATTCGTCTACCGACAGGATGACTTGGGCGCCGACTGTTCGAGGATCAGATCGGAAGTTGTATACCTCTTCGGTGTAGATCCAGCGATCAGGGAGCATGCTGGTGCTCGGATGATTTTTATCAATGACGACAAAAGTCTAACGGTGACCAGCGTCACATCAATAGCGGAAACTAGAAGAATTTGTGCTTATTGAATTACCACAGGCTGTAGTTCGGGATGGTAGTCGAACAAGGCGCCTTGAAACCGATCACTTCAAAAAAGATGCTGAAATGAGGTTGGCAGCGAACTCACCAACTTGTTTTTGGTAGAAAGTTGTATTGAAGAGGCAGGCAGAAGCTGCATGGATTCCAATATAGTTTCCACCTTTATTGAGGTAATTCTGAAACGCTTGCTTTCCGCTTTCGTTTAGTACTTCGCGAGGCTTGTCAGTAAACGTCAAGAACAGGACGCCGAACGAACCTTCCCCGCTGTTGCTCAAGAACAATAGCGCGTCGTAGGTGGCGAGGCTATCGTCATTGAACTGGTTCTGGTCTTCAGTAGCGTCGAAATATATGTTGTTTTTCTGTCCTAGCTCTTTAAGTGCTGCAATTGCGGTTGGAATCGAGTCGTGTCGATACCTATGACATCACACCGAAGTTTACTGACAAGAACTCAACAGGTGTGTGAGGGAACTCACTCAGTTGTTGCACTGTAGACGAGGATGCGTGGAGTGGCGAGCACGGTAGTGGTCATGGTGAATAGTGTCAAGATTGGGATGGCTGCATACATCGTCGACTCTTATGTATTCAATGACGACCCTTGCGGGATATGACATCCCATCTGTTCGGTACCGAAGGCTAAATAAATCACATGACTCTGGCGCCCCCGCACCTTCGACCACCACACCACATGCCAGCTGCAAACCCCGCAAAAAGGCATCTGCTTAACGAAGACGATGATACTGCCGATGCCGCAGTGGGGATCGACTACAAGAGCCTACACGAGCATCGGGTCATTGTTCCTTACTCTGTTCGCCAACTTCCCCATTACGAGTTTTCGGCGAGGTTTATTGGAGCAGGATTGAGCAGTAAGTGCAACCGCTCTCGGTCTAACTAAGCTGACCACAACAAAAGATATATTTAGCTCTATGATAACTAATCCTATCGATGTGTGAGAAATAGACTTTCTTATGATCTTTGTTGAGAGCGGCTGAGCATACGTTTTAGATAATCTCGAAACGGCATTATGGTGTTATCAAGTATCAAGGTAAACGGTAAACGTCAAAGAATATACAGTATTGGTCTCAAAAAAATTACTCTGCTAGGTTCGCCAGCAGCTTCAGACAAACAGTACATATACATCACCTTATACTTTACGTCTGAAACTGACATAAGCCGTAGCGGCGCGATCGGGTCATTTCGTGGGTGTAGCTAAAAACATACTCTCAACCGAGGGTCCATTGGCGCTCATGAGTGGCGTAAAAGCAAGCATGTTACGAGAAGGGATCTATGCCACTATTCGGCTAGGAACCTATGAGGCCCACAAGGATGCGTGAGTGCGTTTGTCGTACGTGGAGTTGCATGGAATGACTTGTTTGGTCGGTACCAAAGATTGCACTCTTTGTCCAACGGATATCTCACTAGAGAAGGTATACCCTTGAAAGCGCTTTCAGGGCTACTATCTGGCGCAGTAGGGGCAGCCATAGCCAACCCAACGGATCTAATCAAAGGTTGTCTCTTGGGTCCTGATTAGTGTCATTTACTGAGACGGGTTTACTGGTCTAGTACGCATGCAAGCTCCGCATACAGTACCTAAACCAGAATATTCGACTATCCCTTCTGCTCTGAAAGCCGTCTATGCCGAGGGCGGGGGAGCGCTCGTTGGGGGGCTGCGCGCACTGTGGCGCGGAACAACTGCGACCGTGACTCGAGGCGCAGTGATCACGACTGCACAGATTGGCTCATACGATCATTTCAAACAAGTTGTCAAGAGTCGAGGGATGATGAAAGAAGGAGTACCACTGCATCTTACTTCGAGTTTGTTTGCTGGGTGAGTACTGTGCATTGCGTATGGCGAATATAAGCTAAGCCGTATTAGATTGGTGTGCTCAATTGCTTCTAATCCCGTCGGTGTGTGTGATTTATTGTTATGTCGACCGTCACTAATTGCTTGATCATATTGTATTAGATGTGATCAAAGTTCGGCTCATGAACGATCGTGCTCGTATGTATAGCGGTGTGATGGATTGTGTCATTAAGACTATACGTTATGAAGGTTTTCTTGCTTACTATAAGGTAAGCTGTTCAAAATCCACTTGCATATATGCTCACACGTCGCATTCAGGGATTCGGCATGTGTTGGATACGTGTAAGTGACCACTGTTTTACTTCCGTTCTCATAGCTTACTCGCAACTTCTAGCTGGGATCTCACACTACAATCACCCTGCTACTGTATGAGCAGTTACGAGCTTGGGCCGGGATTCGCCCCATGTAGTCTTATTGATTTTTCTGAAAATCGATATAATAAATGGCCAAGTTCGAAATATGGTGCTGTATAGTTACACGATCAACTAATTTGCGATCGGCCGATCGCATGGAGTCATCGAGTTAGCCCAACTATAACAATATTCCTCACTACACTTGACTCTTCAAACCCTATACGAGACGCAAAGCTGTATCATGGACTCAAGCAGACACGCGCGTAAACTGGCATTGCTTCCCAATGAGTTTTATGAGCCATACCTGTCCGAGCTGGCCAAATCACGACGTCCCAACCCAAGTGAGTAAATACATTGCCATGCTAAAAACACACCTATTAAATGATCGGCTCTCAAGTTCGAGGGCTTTATCCTCTCGAAGATCGCCCCGGAATGATATCAATGCTCGCAGGAAAACCCAATGCAGACACATTTCCATTCACATCCTTCTCGTTTACAGCCCATGATCCTACGTATCCTAGAGTCGCCTCCAATGAGCCACCCGAATCGATCTCTTCAGGACCCACTAAAGAAGTAAACGCACCCGGGCAACTTCACATCACAATTCCGCCAGCACAATTGGCAGCCGCACTCCAGTATGGACCAACTAGCGGCCTACCCGATCTAATCTCGTGGGTTTATACGCTACAGGCTGCTCAGCATGGTCGTCACAAAGGAGAGGGTTGGAGGGTAACCATTGGAACTGGGTCCCAGGACTTATTGTACAAGGCGAGTGTGCTTCACAGGACCTAACTTATGCTATAACCCAGGTCGCAACATAACAGTCCTTCAGTGCCTTTGTAAACCCAGGAGATGCGGTGTTTATTGAGGCCCCTGCCTACGCGTAAGCTGTCTTGCGTCCCAAAACTCATGCAGTTTCGAAATTGATGATTATTAAATAGCGGAGTTTTACCCATGTTGAAATCTTCTAGATGCGAGCTCGTTGGTATGCCCGCGAAGCTGGTTGGGGTGCCAAAGCGAACTTACCACACCACTGCATTTAGAGGTTCCAACCGATGGGAAGGGTATTCAATCATTCAAACTTAGGAATATACTCGACACATGGCCCGAAGGGAAACCAAAGCCAAAAGTCTTGTACACCACGCCGTATGGTATGTGGTGTCCTCAATGGCAAGTTCACGTATTGATGTGTATTTGATCTACAGGGAGCAACCCATCTGGCGCAACCGCGACAGTTGAAAGGCGTAAAGAGGTACTTGAGCTTTCTCGTAAACACGGGTTTTTGATCCTCGAAGGTAGGAGTGTGTCGTTGTATGATATATCTGGCTTTGAGGCAACCAAAAACTTCTCACAGACGACCCTTATTTCTATCTTTATTTTGGAGAACGGCCTCGACCACCCTCTTACTTCCACCTGGAAGCCCAAGATGGAGGGCCTGTGGGAATGGTACTTAGATACGATAGCCTATCTAAAATATTGTCATCAGGTGAATACCATTCACTTTTCTTGGCTTCAAACCACCCAATTTCGATGCCTGGCCGTCACGTTACTAACACCTATCTATTTTTCTCCCTTAGGCTTGCGCATTGGGTTCGTGTCTGGTCCGAGCTATGTACTAGACAAGATAGACCTACATGTAAGTTGTTCTGTATTTCCCGAGAAGCGATACCTCATCGACCGATAACTAGACCGCTGCGGCGAATCTACAAACAAGCTCATTCACTCAAGTCCTTACTTATACTCTCTTAGCCGAATGGGGTCTATCGAAATTCGATGCGCATATTGACAATATCTCCGTGTTCTACAAAGAAAAGCGAGACATATTTGAAGCAGCAATGAACCAGCATCTTTCAGGGTTGGCAGAGTGGGACATACCTCAAGCTGGTATGTTTTTCTGGTGAGTCAACCTGTATAGCTTCTCTGTAAACCTATGACGCGGATACGGACAGGTTCAAACTCAATCTTCCGTCTGGAAAAGAAGGAGAAGCTGGGGACTCTGAACAACTGGTTCGCGAAAAGGCAGTGGAAAACGGTATCTTGGCCTTGCCTGGAACCTCATTCTATCCCAATGGAGAGAAATCGGCGTTCGTGCGTGCTGCGTTCTCACTGCTTCCCGCTGAACAAGTCGACGAAGGGTTGAGGAGACTGGCTGAGGTCGTAAGAGGGTGAACTCCGTTAATCTAGAAGCCGCAAGGCGCATTAAGGCTTGGTAACATATTACGTGCGTACGATGTCTGCTCGAGTTTACCTAACAAGTAGATATATGCGTTTGAACTTGCCAATATATACCAATGTAACTTGTCCGACTGGGGTGAAATTCTAGTTCACATCACACAGAGTAATACATGAACTGGTTCATGGGATTACTAAGGTCGCCTGACATCACCGATTGAAAGATATCCGCGAACGAGCAATCTCGAGAAGTCATCGTGTTTATTTGTTTGTCTCATGTTCAATACCAAAAGTGCTTGTAATGCGTAGAAGTCAATTCTAGGATGAGAATCGAGCGATTGTTTGTATTGTGGTGCGCTAGTTAGCTCAAAACTGGGATTTTGTTACCTCATACAAAAGATACCAGAGCAACGGCGCTAAGTGTCTTCCACACCAGGGTCATGTGATTAGCGGCTTTTGCTGTAAACCTCCACACTTTTACAGACAAACGTGAGTCCAATGCGTCGTACGCGTTCCAAACGGAATTCAAACAGTATATTGCAGCGAAAATAATGAGCGCTGTCACTAAGGATGAGGATGGGTGGATCGAGTCTGCTCCATCGAAAGAGCCGGCCAAGGATACTCCCGCTGGTATGCACCTGCCATCACGTATACAAGACCCAAATCTCATAGGGCGATTCCAGATGAAGGCGTCGAGAACATTACATCAAAGATAGAAGAAATGGGCACAGAATCTGCTGCTACAAATTTGCTGCGTTCCACATATGATGTTATGGTAAGTACTCCGGCCAACTGTTTGATTCGAATAATAACATCCCTGCCAGGTCACGTTAGCAGACCAGCAGGCCGACCCCAACTCTCCGCTATACAGTATCAAGAAATTTGAAGATCTCGGACTGTGAGCCTCTCCGACTACTCGCAGACTGTGAACTGATCTTTGCGTAGCCACGAAAATCTCCTAAAAGGTATTTACTCGATGAAGTTCCAGCGCCCTTCCAAGATTCAGGAACGCGCCTTGCCTCTGCTTCTTCAAAATCCGTATGTGGAAATTCACAGGACGTCTCTGCGACCTCACTCGTTTTGCCCCCAGACCTCGGAACATGATTGGACAATCTCAGTCGGGAACGGGGAAGACCGCCGCGTTTGTGCTCACCATGCTCAGCCGCGTCGACGTGAATAGTCCTACGACACAGGTGTGACTATTTCCTCAGGTTTTATATAGACCTGCTTATACAGTATTGATTCGTAGGCCATATGTCTAGCCCCATCGCGCGAACTGGCGCGTCAAATCATGGAAGTAGTGACTAAGATGGGTCAATTTACTTCTGTGACGACGGGCTACGCGATCAAAGATTCTCCGCGCGATGCCCAAACACAGGCGCAAATTATCGTTGGCACACCAGGAACCATGGCAGATATGATCAGAAGGAAAATCATCAACGTATCAGGCGTGAAGGTGTTTGTCCTTGACGAAGCCGATAACATGCTAGACCAGCAGGGTTTGGGGGAGCAAACTTTACGCGTCAAAAAGTGAGTGCGAGCCTTTTCTCTAGTGGCTATCGACTGGAATTCGCCCGTTTCCACAGCTCAATGCCGAAAACCTGCCAAATAGTCCTATTTAGTGCCACGTTTCCTGGTCATGTTAGAACGTTTGCTGGGAAATTTGCTCCAGGCGCCAACGAAATCAAACTCAAACAAGAGGAGTTGTCTGTCGAAGGTATCAAACAGTTCTACATGGACTGCAAGAACGAGGAACACAAGTATGAAGTCCTGGTCGAGCTGTACAGCCTCCTTACTATTGGCCAGAGTATGATATTTTGCAAGGTGGGTTTACGAAACTGTTCTTGAAATGTCCACCCAAGCATTTGTATTTGTGCAGCGGCGTGAAGTAGCCGATCAGATTGCGCGTCGGATGACCGCAGAGGGACATCAGGTATCATCATTACATGGTGCCAAGGACGCCACGGAGCGCGATTCCATTATTGATGATTTCAGAGATGGGAGATCAAAAGTTCTCATCACTACAAATGTTGTTTCTCGAGGGATTGATATTCTTCAAGTGAATATGGTTGTCAATTACGACATGCCACTCACCGTGGACGGGAAGCCTGATGCCGAAACATATCTTCATCGCATAGGTATGTGCAAACAAATTTGTTGAAAAACGGATCATTCACATCGGGATCTCAAGGTCGCACAGGACGTTTTGGACGTAAAGGGATAGCGATCAATTTTGTGCACGACAGGAAATCGTGGGAAGAGATGAACGCAATTGAAACGACCCTCCACCACCCAATTGTTCGAGTGGATACACAGGATTTCGACGAGATGGAAAAGGTCAGTTCCATATGTGCACAGTCAACCTCAGGATGCTGATTAGAAGCTTCAAGACTTTGCAAAAGGCTATGAAATCGTAGATGATGGGATTTACTTAGAGTCCCACTGCTTTTCTTGATCCTTCCCCTACGCAATTGATGAAACGACCTATAATACATGATTCTTGAAATACCCATCCAAACCCTAGAGCAATGATACAAAACATACAGATGACAAATCAAGAATCATAGCGATGAAGTGAATATACATAAATGCTTAAATAAAACTCAGTCATAAAACTCAATTTTGACAACATGGAGTAAGGGGCTTGTATGCGAAAAGGTGGTGTTGTTTGAGGGCGTACTGGGTCCGTAAGTCTCTGACTTCTTCAATCGCGTTATCAACGAGCTGCGAAATGTTCCGGCTGTCCATCTTCGTTAAGGAAAGCATTGGCCCCATGTTTCTGAGAGTTACAGTGGCAAGTTGTGCCATCAAGAGCCGAATTCCTTGTCGACTAAAGTCCGCATCCCATCCGCCGGCGTGCACGATTTCTAGGCCCTTGGTGATACGCTCAAAGGGGGGGACGCCAGAGCCTCGGCCCTCCCATAAGCCGGAGTCAGAAGCAAGCCAACCTTCCATCAGCCTCCAGGTCTCGATTTGTGCACCTTGCAACAATAAGCTGCTACGCATCGCGTCTACCACTCTATTCGTCCAGGGCGTTGACTCGGAAGGTCGTCTGAGATCCTTGGTATCGTAGATAGCAAGCTCCCGTTCAAATATACAGAGTAGACCGCCAGGTTTCAGTACTCGTTGGGCTTCTGTAATCAGCGTACGTATATCCTTAAGCTAATAGTAAATGAAAAACTGATTCAAGACTCAAACTAGCGTGTTGGCATACCATTTCACTCGTATACGCCATTCGGACAAGATCGAAGGATTCGTCAGGCTCCAGTATTTCGTGCTGTATATCGTACACCTCGAATATGATGTTTTTCCGGGGTACATGGTGCACCATAGGCGCAACGTCTAAACTGACGAAATCAACGTTTGGGAACTCCTGAGACATCTCTTGTACCCTGAATTAGTGGCGTATATAGGTACGATGAGTGGCTGAATGAGCGAATAAAGGGGTTTCGCGCGTACCAGGAACCATCTTGAGTGCACATGTCCAGAACACGAGGCCGGGACTCGGTCCAAGAACACAATACTTGAGACATGGGGCCAAAGTGATTCCCCCCGTATACCAGCTTGTACAATTGATGACAAGCACCCGACTTTTGCTCCATAT
Source organism: Ceratobasidium sp. AG-Ba (assembly GCA_016906575.1). NCBI lineage: Eukaryota > Fungi > Basidiomycota > Agaricomycetes > Cantharellales > Ceratobasidiaceae > Ceratobasidium > Ceratobasidium sp. AG-Ba. Next base: position 1,109,655 of record CP059612.1, on the reverse strand, counting down.
CAGCCGGGTACCAAATTGGAACGTCAGGACTGTCAACGAATAGCCTGCCATTGAATTCGTAGAAATAATCTGAAAGCCTAAAGGTAAGCCACAAAGGTGCGGAAAACGTTGTAAAAATACAGATACCTCTCGCTTCGCTGGAAGTTATTGTATCATCCGAAGACATGGAATCTCCGGAGTCACTACCCTCCTCGTCCGAGTATTCCGCTTCCTCGCCAACGTGCGGGCGGACCCAGTAAATAATGCTACCTGTGTCCGGGTCATGAAAGGCGTCTTGGATCATGGCTAGTGACCAAGAGGGGGGTGTTATGTGGGAGAAATATTCCCCAGTCTCCGCCATTTTAAAGTGAGCCAAGCTGCTGGAGCGACATCGAACACTTATGTCAATCGCGCCAGAAACAACAGCCTCGCCTACCAAAACGTCTTCCCTCCCCCCTTTCCTGCATCGTTTCCCTGGTATTCCACCGTCTAGATTTCCAAAACGCCGGCGGATGTGCTGCACAAACAAGTGGGTGGACATCAGTTCTTGACGAGGCTGACACCCATTGAACTACGTGAAATACGTAGGCCAATTCAGTCGGCCGAGGCTCCGTAGCGATCGATTGGGAGCCGGATCCATTACGAGACACAAAGTTCAGTGGCGGTCATAAGTTGCGGGGCCGTGGCGTATCTAAGTTACTGCCGGAGATGGCAAGCCCGTCCGAGCTGCAATATCTTACTCGAAAAAGATCTATTCAAACCGATTCATTGTTGACTCACATCTAGTGGAACTCGTTGTATGTCCCGACAGCGAAGACCAAGTTTGATCCACAAACATTGCACGGTTACGATCATGAAATTGAAATCTTGTAGAGTGAATACAAGGTGTGCAAATCGGGCTGTCTATCGTCAATGCGCCGCACGGAATTTGTGAATAAAAATCATGATTAGCAGCGCGTATCGCTCAAACTGGTCCTTGAGCATGAAGAGCAAGGCTTGCGAGAGCACTGCTTTTGTGATTTGAGCACCCATTCCCTAGACAAATGAGTCGTTAGCTGATAGACATTGTTGAGATCAGCACGTAAACAGCGTACCTGATACCACCCGATGAAGCCCTCCTCACGTAAAACGCGCGTCAAAAGCGCAACCGCGCTTCTTTGGGCCTTGACCCGTGGCGTCAAGACTTGCGGGCGTTGAGATGGGTGGGTCGCATTCTCGCCATGTTTGGTTACCTCTGCATACGATGCTGCGAGGGTACCTTCTTCCGCACTTTGCTGCACATTGACTAGCTCTGTATCGGATTCGACTCCTGAGTCTGTATCATCCGATATCGGAGAACTTCGTGCTTGGAGACGGACTTTGGCCATGATGTAAGGGTAGGTGACCTAGAAATGATAAATGAGAGCTATAAATAGGACGGGAGGCGAATACACCTCATTACATACCACGGTGGCGAGCGTTTTCGACAAGGCGCCCACAAGGAATGCCTTACCCGGCGTGAGTTTAGACGAAGTGCTTCCCGCGAGCATGAGGCTCTTGATGCGCTCAAAAGCACCATACGTGATGGCAGGATTAACCGTGAGGACAAGACTAGGTTGGAGTCCGGCCCACAATCCCGAGACGCCATCCTCTCGGACAATCTCACGTCCAACATCCACGAATGAATTAGGTTTACCGCCCGTCGATTTAGATTTCGCAGATCCTCCGATTTGTTGACGAGTAGCGATGATGGACACCGGAAGAGTGAATATTTGGGCAAGCGCACCGGCTACAGCACCAAGAAGGAGTTCGATTGATGTGGATAGCTGAGGTAGTTTGCCACCTGGAGATTGTTTGCGGAAGAGGCGTTTGATGTACGCTGTACGCACGAAACTATAAAAGAAGAAATAGGCGTATTCTAACGGAACCAATGTGGATCAATGGTCGTCGAAATGATATTGCGGTGGAGACAACTTACGCATGAAGAACGTGTTCGCCATGCTTGCTCCAAATCCTCCATAGTACCCCTTTACACCCTCTTCTTTCAGTATGCGTAAGAGAAGAGGCAGGACCGAGAGCCGGCCCAGTCCATCCTTTCCTTTTCCTTTCTTATCTTTGTTGGATGAGCCTGCTGCTTGTATCCTCGTTTTTGCACTGTGGCGTCTTGAATAGCTAGTATGACGACACATTTGGTGCAACTCACGTATCTAGAGGGTAAACCACACTAGAAAACGAGTTAGATTCGTTTTCCCGTGTATGACGTAGATGACCAGCTCACGCGTTACTAAAGACACCCCCCAGTGCCCCAGCGAGGGCATGGCCAAACGGAGTCAACTGCTCAGGCTGAGACATTTTTGTGGATGGGATAGGGGGAGGCGTAATGGTGGGTACTACGTCGTAGCAGAAGACGTCAAGTTATGGCTGGCCATAGATGCGATGTTCCGGTTGTCTACTGACCTGTTAGCCGTTAGCCGGCCCTGATCATGTGAAAGCACGACTATTTATTAGTCAGATATTTGACTTAGCCGAGATACGCCGAAGGTGAATGCACGCCAGTAAAAGACTTGGCCCTCCAAGTAAAGCATGTATGAATGGTCGATAAGAACTTGCCCCCTTTGATTTAGTCGTTAGCCATTCTCGAGAATTTTCGGAGACAGCGTAGTTGTCAGCGGATTAAACGGATATTCACATGAAAACACAGACGGGTATAACTACGTCAGCCTCCGGGGAGCCTCAAACAAACAAACTAAATCATCCCTCGAATCCATACACGGCCCCAGCTGCTTTCAACGCGGGCAAATCTGCTACGCCTCTAAGCTCTACCTGCGCATCGTTGGGTCGTCCATAAACCGCGTATTTCTCGCCAGTGAATCCTCCATTTTCAGACTTGATCGTGGGTGTGGGTGTGGAACTGGGTCGAGTGAATGCTAAGCATGTGCTAGCGTCCGTTGGAGTCGCCTTGGGCTTTCGATTCGTAGGAGTTGGGAGGTCGACGCCTTTGGGCGTCGCGAAGCCCCAATAGCCGGGACAGGAGCCGGTTGGGAAGCGATAGGCTCTGATGTAGGGGTTGGCGGAGTTATTTGTAATGGGTGACGCCGTGCTTACAAGTAAACGCTCCTAAGGAATGTAATGCCCAGCACATACTCGCCCAGGCTTGATTCCATAATTCCGACATTGCAAAACCCGTTTGCAGACGTGAAAAAGTTGGGCTTTCGAATCAGATCCGGCTGTGTGACCGGATAATCCACTCCTATATATGATCTTGAACAGAGTTTTCAAGAGGAGCTGTGCATACATACCATTAATTTCAACCGAAAAGTCAACCGTCGGGAACTTGGTGCCATTGCATAGAACGCCAAATGTCTTATTATCAGGAGGGTAAATATTGATGATCTCTTGAGGCCCGACATAAGATGTGTTCATCATGAATACATCCAGCTCCGGCAAGTATATGTTTTTGCTCACTGTCGGAATGACTTCTTCAGTGCAATTAATAGTGCTTCAGACACTCTACCTACTAGAATCTATCGTAGCGTTGAGAGGATAATTGGCGGGAATGACGTTCCCCTGATACCCCTTAAGTGCATCGACGCTAATAACAGGCTGGTCGCCGACAGCTGGCACCCAGTTGATATCGCCTTCATAATCATTAGGATCTAATGCGCCAATTGTCACCTGGGGATTTTTGCCGCCCAAGCGCATGCCCCAAACAGGATTTAGGAGCTGCCCCTGTTCATCCAATCGAACCAGCACGCTTTGAGCGCGTCGGCTCTGGTTGAGCTGAGAGACAAACAAACCCAGGTGTCCTGGACAGAAGCTTTAATGCGAACTTGCACCGCTCTCAACTCTAGCTTGCGTACCTCCCACCATCCTTGGTCTAAAATCGGTCGACATTTGGTTGATAAAAACTAGACTGACTGTCAGTACTTTCAACAGGTCTAGCTTATTGGCCTACCAATCGGAGTATTCACGTCCTGTAATAGTCCACCAAATGTCACAGTCTCAGTGCCACGAATTCCTCCGAGGGACAAATCTCCGAAATACATCTGGCTCGTCTGGGAGCAACGAAAAATCATAAGAAAAAGAGGTCCAGGTATCATGCGGATGCACTTACGTTAAATTGAGCACTCGAGGAATAGCTCTGGTCGTACATCCCGACTGACGGACAGAACAAACACTCTGGAGTGAGCGCAAAAATCGGCTGAGACCCGATATCGACGAGCATGGTAGTGTTTTGCGGCGGCGTGCCCAGAGATACATCCGCATTTGGCAAAAAGAGTGAGGTGCTATCCAGCACTGGGGGTTGTTGGATTGGGAGCGTCGCCCATGCTACGACCAGTGTTGATCGTCAAAGAGCAGACAATCGAGGACGTATTTCAAACGTACTTTTTGCGGCTAAAGTAACCCATGAACTCTGAAGACTCAAAAACAAGGCTGAAAGGCAAGACTTGTGCATTTTGCCCAGTTGTATGGTTGACACGAGAGAGCGCGGCGACGTATTAAGACTGAACCAAGATGGACAAAACACCGAGTCATCTGCTGCCCAAACGACATGTTCCTCGTTGACATGGCTCCGTTACCGCCACAGCCCTTGGCGTGATTGATAAATTGAAAAGAAGCCGTCGGCCGTACGGACATCGGCTACGAGAGGCCTTCCCGAAGCATGTTCAACAATTGGAGTGAGCGGGACCCCGGAGGGCGCAATAATATTTTTATTCGAAAAAATGACGGTATGGGTGATCCAAGGCATCCTACTGGCAAATTGTCAGATAGACAAGCCGACTGGGGGCCTGTTGTTTCGTCTTTGCCTCGTCACATTGAATCAAAACTCGATTGAACACATTACAACGCTCCAAGACCAGCTGACCAAAAAAAGGCGAACAAAAGCAAAAGCTATATACTACTCCAAGTTCAACGAATGACCAGGACCTCCAGAGTTGACAAGCTTCACACGTCTCCCGCGAAGTGTCTCTAGCGCAACATCCTCCCTCACCGCGCCTTTTCCATGATCGGCATAGCGAATATCCTCGCATATAGCCGGTAAATTCGAGTGAGCAAGTGCTGCAGCAACCGAAAACAACGTAAACTGTTCGTTCTCCGAGCGGAAATGGCAAACATTGACGAAAAGCGCGATGAGTACGAAAAGGATTGTGGAGACGATAACGTGTGGAAGGGAGCTCGTGAACACTAAAGTTGGGGTCTGGGTGCGCCCTGGAACGTATGCCGACCCCATGGAACCAGCAAGGTAAGAACGCATGGCCGCTTGAAGTGCAAGGTTATATCCCTGCGCGATCTGTTCGACGGGGAGGGGTTTAAGCGTAGTCGTCTCGCTCGCGTTTCCTTGTGGACCATAAATTAGCTGGATTTGAGCAATCCTACCAAGACCGTAGAATTCGGTAGAGGGGCCCTGTAATATATGTTAGCAACAACGTAAACTTGCGATAACAAGCTAGACTTGCAGAATTGGCCGTATATGCTTGAAGAGCCTAGATCAAACAATTAATCAAAGCTCAGTCACATTACACTGAAATCCGCACCTTGGTGAGCAGCAGTCGAGTCTGCGAGATTTGCAAGTTGCCCTGCCTACCGATCGTCCTCCCATCCTCGATAACCTGAACACCCCCACTCCCATCCATTCGTACTTCTCTCGTTTCGATGGTAGCCCTCGGATCGCATACCAATATTCCTACGTTTTGCTCGACAGCCGTCACATTCTCCCCAACCATCTTGGTTGATGAAAACTTTTGAAACGGGATGCCGGTAAAATCAATGACGCCTGGGTCTCCTCCACTCAGTGTAGGATCGCCGCAGTTGGTACACTGGGTAAGGAGCCAAGCTGTCACCCCTGAAATAGGCGGATCACGAGTAGTCAAGTTGAATAATCCAGAGCCTGTCGAGTCGAAGTCCGAACTAAAGACTTTGGTAGTTTTAGAATAGGACGATTCTGTGGCCACTCGCATCAGCACATTTCACAAGATTTGACTAATATCATCACTAACGAAAGTTGGAGAGGTAAATGCTTGCACCAACCCCATGCGAGGGGAGAGTTACATTGACATGAACCGAGAAAGTGTTGTTGGGGTTGTAGTTGAGAGGAAGAGCCATGGGAGGATCGGATAGCTCCCAGCTGCAGACCGGATTCATAACAATGACATCAGTTACCCACCGACCGAGGGACTTGGGAGTGAGATCGAGAGGAACGGGAACTGCATATTTCAGCATGTTTGGCTTGAAAGTCATGTCAATGCCTGCTAGATGGTCAGTTTCAGTGCACTGTCAGACGCACAAGTGCTGACCCAGTGTTGTTTGCACCCAACCCATGGAGGCAGCTTGTGAAGCTTTGGAGTTGAAAGCAAAATTTTCATACGCTGACTCTAGACCCGATCTAATCATTATTTAGCACCCGCTTAACATTTGTACAACGGTACTCACATATAAATACTATCCCGAGCGACTGCCCCAACTCGGAAAGCCGTGATTTCTCCGTCAACAGCAATAACGCCCACGGAAACTGTGGAGCTCTTTCAGTAATAGAAGAATCATACATGATTCCACACTTACGTGCGGCGGGGGCCAACGATGAGATCCCTGCAGCAATGAAACTGGAGAAGAGCGCGCCTGCAAAGTATTCTAGAGGGATCCCTAAGCGAACTATCATGTCACCAAGTTTGATACAACTCACTGGACGCTTCGAACCTAAGTATTGAGAAGAAGCCCTTGGTGAGAGAATGCGACGGGGTTGATACGTCGTTGAGAGTGTCAAGAGGAACTCCCTCCTTCATCTTGCGGAGCCTTCTAAAGAACTCTTCGCACTGTAATTAAAGCATCAGTGTCTGCTTTAATCAATGCTTAGAGCGCAGAGCTGCTTTACCTTGAGGTCATCCAATAAGCTCTTGACTGGGAGTAGTGCGAGAGCTATGATTACAATGCTTATGGTTGTAACGCCTGCTTTGATCCCGTCTGAAACACCGATCGTTCAGCCTTGTTGCATGTAGGATTAAGTTAAATGACTCACACAAGTGCTTTATTGGCTGGTCGATTTTCCACACGTGCACTGGGATGATCCGCGTCGCGGCTGAGTAACAAAACGCCAAGTAGGCGCATGCGATGGCTGGCAGCCAGGCTGTCAACCATATATTGCGTACGAAACGCCTCATACGTCCGTGGGTTGTGGATGAGCGAGCTTCGTGTACGCGAGAGAGGTGAACGGCAGAGCTCTTGTGAGGTTCGTAGTAGGGCTGAGCAGTAGTGTGCGTTGCAACCGATCCGAAATGGGAAAGCTCGATGTCCTCTTTGGAGCTATGGGATCCATAGGCCTTGTGCTCGTCCATTGGGTGCGGAGTACCGTCAAAGTTTAAGTTGGGGACAGCAGCGTAAGACATCACTCATGTGCGAGCAGAGCCGGCGCAAAGGAAGGGATGGGAGTGATGAGAATGGGGGGAAATGGCAAGCTAAAGTGGCACGATGTGAAGCGGAGATTCTTTTGAAGACTCGACATGAAAGACAATCTGCTGCATTGCTATCTGGGGCAAAGTTCGAATAGTTCAGGTCAAAGGACATCTTCGCAACGCAAATGCATCAGTGGAGGACACCAGACACCATCGTGCTTGCGAATAAGCCGAGTTGATCAAATATTCTGATTGGATGCCAAATCAGTCACCCAAAGCGTCCTCGCAACGATCAATATGAGCACCGAGCTCGAGCCAATCACCGAACTTGTTCCTTTGCCTGCTGGACACGCCCTAGAGCTCGATATCTATTCACCCCCGCAAGACAACACCGACGCCCGTCCGGCGCAGAAGATCGCTGTATTGTGCCATCCCTGGTCATGGCTGGGAGGCTGCAAAGATGACCCGTGGGTTATTTAGTTTATCGGTCATCAAGCCCGTCCTAACAACAGACAAATTCTTCTAGAGTGTTGGTAAATCTCGCTATGGTTTTTGCTGTCACCCTCGGGATACACGTGTTCGTGCCAAACTCTAGAGGAGTAGGTAATTCGACAGGGCGCTCGTCCTTCTCGGGGCAAGCTGAAGCAAAAGACCTTGAGGAGCTAGTCCAGTGGTGTGTGAGCAGGGTGGGAAATGTCGAATATGTGATCATTGCGGTAGGTGCCTTGTGCAAATAGTACACAAAACATTTGACATTTTTGACTAGGGATACTCTCATGGATCTCTACTTGCTCTGTGCCACCCAATCCTCCCTGCTCCGATACGAACATATCATATACTCTTATCTTACCCGCTCTCCCCGCTTCCTTTGCTCACATTTTTCCATGCCTCGTTTTACCGAGACAAACTCGGTCAACTCGCAAAAGATCCTCGTGCGCGTCTGTTGATCTTGCATGGAGACAGAGATCAATTTACAGCGATCGAAAAGTACACGACCTGGGCCACCAGCCTACAGCCAGTTCTTGACCAGATCCAGGAGACACCCGAGACGGCTCCAGCAAAGGTACAAATCAAGGTCGTACCTGGAGCAGACCACTTCTGGCGCGGGCGGTATAACGGTCAAATGAGAGACATCATCACGAGTTGGTTAAATGAGTATGAGCAAGTACAGCAGCTGTCATAGCGTCACTTGATTGTCGATGGTAATAAAATATCCTAATTGAAAATGTACAACTCGACCTCTGGACACAATATCCTCCTTCAAACGCACACTCGTCATGGGTGCGCCAGCGAACCGGGCACCTCATAGATACGCGCTAAAGTGCAAGCAGAGATCATAGAACCAAAGACCAAGTTGCAGCGAGATCCGAAAACCTCGCCTGGGTTCCCTTTTGAGGACGGGAACGCGGGCCCGCAAACGGGAAGCTCAAACGAGCCCGAACTTTTGTGTCCCTACGGTAAGAGAAACTTGTATTAGTTACCTCGGATCGAAAGTAGTAAATTGACGAAAGTCGTCACTTACTCGTTTATTGTTCTAGAGGAAAACTTTTCGCATCCACAGCGCTTATATCTTGATCGTGGTGCTTGCAAGTACCATGTTCAGACATGTGAAACTTACCCCGCTAATTCCCGGTAATCCCTCGAACCTCCAGCCGAATTGAAACTCTCGCTTACAGCCTCGTTGGGTTTGCTGTAACCTGTTCTTGATTTCTGCCTCTCGCTTTGTACTACGTCTAGCCATTTCTATCCATTCTACTACTACTAGCACGATGTCTGGATCTCCCAAACCTATGACTGTCACGCGTTTGACTGATATCCTGCTGGGTTCCGTCGGTACGCATCTGCCCCCTTCCAAGCGCATTGATCATGCGGTTCGATATCTGTCAACTTGGTCGGGTAGCGAGTAAGTGATAATAACTCTTATTGGCTGTATCGACCTAATTCGGGTTGCTCTGGGAATTAGCAAGTTTTTCATGGTCAGTGTTTCTAACAAGTAATTATGAGAAATTTCGGACCTAACTCCGGCTCCTAGATTATCCAATATGCTTCCAAGCTAGTTGCGCCATACTTTTTGTTACGCGCGAAGCTTCAATATAAGGCTGGGTTGGCAAAGAGTCCCGAGAGCTTTGCTGCAACAGCGTTGAACAAGCTTGGTTCGAATATCTCTAGTGCCAGGACACTATGGAACTTTTGGGGTGATTCACTTCCTTTTATGAGGCAAATTCGCATAACTCACCCTCCCCCCAGGTCTCCTTCCTATTTTCCAATGGTTGACCTCCCTGGAACGTTCGCAGCCTCGTTCACGCAAACTCCTGAATATCGAGCGCCTTCAAGCTTTGGCTATGCTCGCGTACTACCCTATTGAGCACTTGTACTACCTCGGAGGTCAATCGATTATTCGTCTGTCTCCCAAGACAACAGGTCGGCTCGCTATTTGGTCATGCCGCATTTGGTTGGCCTATATCGTTCTCCAGTTTGAACACCTACGCGAAGACATGAGGCTACTCAAAATAGATGAGAAAATCGCAAGGAACGCAAGAAAAGGTGGGGAGGTTGCCGAGGAAGATGTCGGCAGAGTGCTGGTGAAGCGAAAGGCTGCGCTGTGGAATCAGTTATTATCCAACGTTGGCAATTTCCCATTAGCGATTCACTGGTACGTCGAGGATATACGCCACACCTTGCGTTTCTTGCGTGTGCTCATCTTTGGCCTAGGTCTCTTGAAAAAGGTCTGTTCGGAAATGAGGTAAGTAAAATGAAGTTAAAGCGAACACCGTAGGGCACTCTACTAACGCATTGTCCGCATAGACATGGGTCAATCTATTCGGCCTCATTGCCGCGTTGGCATCGTTCCGTGGCGGCTGGGCTGCGACTGCGGCTCCTTGAGTGCTGCTCTTGTGACTGGGCTCTAGGCTCTTGGCTTTCCATCGAACTTTCTGCGCCACAACACGACCATCTCTTCGCAGGCTTGTTGTTGCTTGACCCGATGAGAGCCTATGCTGTGTATTCGAAGCTATCCAATCTAATAGTTATGCCTATCGCTTGATAATCGGTCATCCGGGACCTTGTCTCTTTGAGATACCAGTCGGTCCGATGTGCCTATGCGCTATCAATACTTCCTCTTGCAAGTGCAATTCAGCGACAATAGGGGTTGTCAACAAGTTGAATCAGTGCAGCCAGGCTGCTAATCTGGTGCGAGTGACTTTGCGGTGTGCTTTCAAACGCCAACGATTCGTCTCGGATTGCCTCGTTGTATGAATGTCTTGGAGCGGTACTCGCTCGCTCGGTGCTTGTGCAAGATTTATCTCATAAATCCCGATACCAAGCGTCATATTTCCTGACAACTTTGGATGCATGACTGGTGGGGTTGCGGAGTAGATTGCTGAAAGGCATCACCGCATGAACACGCAACACCGATTTCGCGTTGTAGAGGATGCATCAAGCCAAACTCCTTATGGTCGTACATGCTGCGCTGATACGTGGTTTGGCCAGCACAGGCGCAGTAACCGCGGCCATTTGGGTCCGAATTGGTTTGAGAAGATCCATGGTCTCTGCGATCAGGTTAGGAATGAACGAGAACAGCACGGAAGTAGAATTAAATTCAGCCTTTTTGAAAAGGTCGGGTTTGCCCGAGGCTTGTGGTGCCCGAAATGCGGCCGTGCAGTGCATCGGCAAGGGACGGAAGTACGGGTATATACATATTACTTGTAAGTGTTTTAGTCAGTCGGATTGCTTGTTTGTCTCAATCAATGACCTACCAATCATTTGATGGTGTTACAATACAAGTTATTCTTGTTTGATTTGCGTCTTTTGTAAGGACGATGAGAGTTGGCGCATGCCGAACTGCGCCCTAGAGCTGTGGCGCACAGATTGCTCCACGGTCGAAGCAACGGGGCGCGCACCAATCGCGTACCTGTGTGCGTCGGCGAGAACCATGCTCGTTGGATATGGTTCAGGAAATGTGTGAGAGAACGGAACCCCGCAGAACGGTCGCCGAGATGACTGAAATTGAGCGGCTCAGCAAGACTAAAGAGCTGTACACGATCTTCTTCCAAGATATTTCTTCTTTGCCAGTACACTGGATACTCTACTTTGACCTTTGTGACGGCCATTCTCGGAGGTTCAAAGCACGCTATGGAACACAAAGTTCTTTCCCAATCGGAATCCGAAAGTCGGACTGTCACGTGATTACGTGTTGCCGCCGCACAACGGTGGCCGAGACACGCTAAGTTGAACGCAGAGCTGAAACACTGGTCCGGTTGCCTGGCTGCATGGCGTGGGCCGAGTAGCCAAGGCAATTAATGAGAAACAATACACGACTACGTCATTAGCCGGACCGTATCATGGCATCCCGCGAACCCCGCCAAGCTCGGCGTCAGTGCAGCGTTCCAGGCACCAACACCAACGTTGCCTGTTCACACGTCAAGGAGCATTTAGGGAAATACTCGACAAGGGGCGTTTCCAGTTTTGGTGTGTCGGGCTTTATTTGTCTAAGCGCCACGTGAAGAAATTCAATGTTTCGGGTTTCTTTTTTGTGTTGCCTGAAAAAGTTCAAGCCGGATCTTATTCGCACACACGGTGCTGTCTGGTTGACTGATACACACATGATAATGATTCTGGGGTCGATTTCCAGAATCGTGAGAAGCGCCTCGGAACATGGAATCACACAACCAGCATGGGTGTCCGCCCGATCCAACATGTACGTCCGCGTGCACGATTGTGCACAGCTGCGCCAATTTGGCAGAGGTTGTCAGTGAGATCGTTCCTCGCACTGAACAGACGCCAGAGGTACTGATTAATCTCGGTACCTTGACATGTCATTATTCGGACTTGATACTCTTTACGTCCCAATTCGATATTATGTTTGAGGTCTGGAAATTCTTTACAAAATGTTCGACACATCTGGACTGTGATAATTTAAAAGACCGAAAGACCGATTTGCTTAGTATCCTCGTGGTCCTCGGACTCCTAACCGCAATTGAGCCAAGACCGATTCAAGCCTAGGAGTGAGGGGACTGTATGCACCGCCTATCCTCGGCGACTAGGCGAGGCATGTCGCAGCTCGTAGCTCGTGGCCGAATCGCTCGGGCACTAGGGAAATCTGGAGAAATTCAGGTGCGTTGGCCTCGTTCTTGTAATTGTGGGAGGGAGAACGGACGAATATGACGAGGCGGTACCCATCAGTACTCGTGTTTCTGACGGTTTGAAAGTCAAAAAAGATTGACGTTAAACGTGCGTAGTGTAGGTTTGATCCGCCGTCTGAGTGAGTAAGTTTAAAAGCAATAGACAAATGGGGCTAATGGCTTGTGGATTCTGCCGTATGCTTTTGGAGAGTGTTGGTGTTGATCGATCGCTCGAGTTTGTCGAATGTAGAATATGTGCCATTGTTGCTTGAGAGCATATGTTATTGCATGCATGCATCGCATATATGTTATAGTCGAAAATGAGCTGAAACACTGAAGGATAAAGCAAAAACGCATGGCAAGCGAGTAGCGGGCCGTTTACCCAAATGCGTTATATTCTTGCCTCTTGCTCTCCATTGTGTAATGCCATCGTTCTTTATGGATAAACAATTGCTCGGTAAAAAAAAAAACAACAAAATATGGGAGAGAAGGGCATATTGGCATAGTTTCCCGTTCCCGTGGCTACGCATATCCTAGTATTTGCTCGAATGGCCTAGTTTCAGCCCCGCTCATTGTGTTCTACCGGTGCACACGTACGCTCGTTCTCCTGTAGATTTCTACCGCAGTACCTGCGGTCGATCAAGGCTATCCTCCAAGGTCTTACGACCTCTAGACTGTCAAGTAGCTAGCAGTGCAGAACCGGAGGCCGGTCACGTGCTGTGTGTCGGGATTCGGTTATGCATACGTGCGCTCCAAACTAAGCGAGCTCCAAGCCAGAGGCGAAGCATAGCGATGTTCTGTGCAGAAAGAGATTGTCTCTGAGCGTCGGGCTGGCGGGCCAGACCACGTAGGAGCAAGATTAATGCCGGTGGGTGGTCAGACCATCGTCGAGAGGAATCCTTGGCAGTATGAGGTCCGGGATTCGAGTGCGAATCTGAAATTGCTTTGTTCGTCTTTAGATAGGAGACCATCAGATGATGAGTGTAATTGACAATCCTACCGGCTCTTTGTCCAATAAAGGATATCGGATTTGTGTTATTGTCGTTCTAGAAAGCCAAGACGGACGTAGGACCAAAGCTTGCCCGCCAGATGGGTCGAGGACAGACGAGGTCGGCGGAATTAAACGGCATAGAAACGGTGAATTGTTTCTGGAGGATGTATGCGGCTGGTATTCCCAAGCGTATGTCGCGGGTGGAGTTTCTACATGTGTATCCCTCGTTGTTGAAGGCGTGTTACAACGAGGTCGGCTTAGGCGTCTTGTCGAGATCATCACCGCATGTCTTGCTCGATTTGGAACTCGGTTGGAGCACGCGAGATCTGTGCGCATTCATTGCGGGGGGCCTACGTGCTTGGTGCCATGGAAAGCATATATTTTAGTGAGCTAGACAAAGCTTGTAGTGGTGCTCGATGGCTCCAAACGATCGAGTGGGCGAGGCTGGTATGATGCGAGTGGACATGTGGTGACGCGCCCAAGCGGGCTTGGCAGAGGTGAGCCAGGAATCCGGCGGGAAACCTGGAGGTATTTGTCATGTAACGGGGGAAAAAACCGTACTTGGCGCAATGCACCGCCCCGTTCCAATCGACTTTTCTACGACTTGGGGTGCATCTGTCCGGTCTCATAAGAGTGTTGGCGAGTTGGGGATAACGGCATCTCCCCTCTTCCACTCCTAAACTTATCACGCAGCTCGACGCGCTCACTTTTGGTCAGCCGCGACGAGAGAGGGAGGTGAGTGACGGCATGGCACGCCCCCTATCCCGCGCGCTCACGTACTCTTAGTTTTTCTTACGTTCGCTGTTCATATATAGCACCCCATCATGGCGAGCAAGCCTGTTCTGCCGACCATCGTCACCACCGACGACTCCAACAACCAGTCCGAGCCCATCCACCCCGCCGAGCCCGGACACGAGCGAAAACAGTCGGACCCAACATTCCTGTCCGCTCAACCACCGTCTCCCACTGCTGGCTCGAGTGCACCACCGAGTCCGACAATCTCGAACCACAGTAGTGTGCACTGGAACGACAGCCGGGCGCTCCGAAACAATGTCGTCGATCCCACACCCACTGGCGGCATGTCCTCGCTTCTCGAGCCGGGCACCACCAAGCACGGCCGGAAAGGGAGCGTTGTTTCCTATACGTCTACCGTGCCTGACGAAAAGGCCAGCGTGCTCTCACCCACGCCTACCGGTACCACTGCTGCGGCAACCTTGATACCCGACAAGGACAAGGTACGTCATGTTCATCTCGCGCCGCCTGTACCATCTAACAACCACCACAGAAAAAGTCGAAAAAGTCGGAGGAAGGAGAGGAGCCCCTCAGCCATGTCGACCCGACACAGGATCAAACCGATCCAACGCCGTTTGAACAAAAACCGTTGGTGCTCGCTTCGCTTGTCGACCCCAAAAGCTTGCAAAGTCTGCAATCCATGGGGGGCTCCGAGGGGCTGTTGCGAGGGCTGGGAACCGATACGAATCTCGGCCTCAGAAGTTGGCAATACTCGGAGACAGGTGAAAGATCAGATCCCGAGGGCGGCAACGCCGGTGGTGCAGGCGCTGGGGGCGATTCCCCCATCACGCGCGCTACCGTCGACGACAGAAGGCGCGTGTACGGCGCAAACGTCATGCCCACCCGAAAGAGCAAGGGTCTCCTTCTGCTCATGTGGTTGGCACTCAAAGACAAGGTTTTGGTGCGTGGCCCATGGTTTCATTTCCTGTCTTCCGCCGGCTAATCTGAATTTCCATATAGGTTCTTTTGTCGATCGCTGCTGTTGTTTCCCTCGCCCTCGGTCTC
Source organism: Ceratobasidium sp. AG-Ba (assembly GCA_016906575.1). NCBI lineage: Eukaryota > Fungi > Basidiomycota > Agaricomycetes > Cantharellales > Ceratobasidiaceae > Ceratobasidium > Ceratobasidium sp. AG-Ba. Next base: position 1,094,401 of record CP059612.1, on the reverse strand, counting down.
TATTCGGATTTCGGTACTACGCACGAGCCAATCCTGTGCGACGATGGGGTTACCAAGACATGCCAAGCACCCAAAGTTGGTGCGTATCCTGTTCCATGGCTTCTCATGCTATGCACTCACCAACAAGTGCTTTGCAGATTGGGTCGAAGGTGTGGCCATCATGATCGCCATTTTGATTGTCGTTATTGTCGGTTCTCTCAACGATTGGCAAAAGGAGCGCCAATTCCGTAAACTCAATGACAAAAAGGAGGACCGCGGCGTCAAAGTTGTGCGTGACGGAAAGGAACAGGTTATCAATGTCAAGGTACGCCCCCACACCGGATCTCGGTGACAGACCAGCGCTAATTTGCCCGAAAAGGATGTGCTCGTGGGTGATATCGCGCTTCTCGAGCCCGGTGAGATCATTCCGTGTGACGGTGTGTTCTTGCGTGGCCACAACGTGCGATGCGATGAGTCTGGTGCTACTGGTGAATCGGACGCGATCAAGAAGGTCACCTACGACGAGTGCATGGAGGAGGCCAAGAACCTCAAGCCCGGCGACAAGGCGAAGCTCGATTGCTTTATCGTCTCTGGCTCCAAGGTTCTGGAAGGCGTTGGCCAGTATGTTGTCATCGCCGTTGGCCCCAAGTCGTTCAATGGGCGTATCATGGCTGGTGCGTTGATCGACTTGAATTGTGATTTCATGGCACTGACTTGTCTCATTAGCTTTGTCTGGCGACACCGAGAGCACCCCGCTTCAGCTCAAGCTCAACGCACTCGCCGAGCTGATTGCGAAGCTCGGTTCCGCGGCTGGTCTCATTCTGTTCACTGCCCTCATGATCAAGTTTTTCGTTCAGCTCAAGACCAAGTCCGAGCGGTATGTTGAATCTGGCCGTAAAACTCGCACGGTTGTCTAAATTTTGTCTTGTGTAGATCTGCCAACGAAAAGGCCATGTCATTCGTCCAGATTCTCATTATTTCCGTGACCCTGATTGTCGTCGCTGTTCCTGAAGGTACGTTGGAACAATCCTTGCCACATGTTCGTTACTGATCGCATGGTTACAGGTCTTCCGCTCGCCGTTACGCTCGCACTTGCCTTTGCCACCAAGCGCATGACCAAGGAGCGCCTGCTCGTTCGTGTCCTCGGCTCTTGCGAGACCATGGCCAACGCTAGCGTCGTCTGCACGGACAAGACTGGTACCCTTACCCAGAACGTCATGTCCGTCGTTGCCGGTTCCGTCGGTATCCACTGCAAGTTTGTCCAACACCTATCCGAGAACGAGGGCCGCCAAAACGTCAACCACGTCATTGATGACCAGGCGAAGGACTCGGAACGCAACCGGAGCCACAAGGACGACTTCCCGCTCGAGATGGCTGAACTTAACTCGGTTATTCACGAGCCGCTCAGAAGCATGTTCAACGAGGCTATCGCGGTCAACTCTACGGCTTTCGAGGACAAGAATCCGGAGACCGGCGAACTTGAGTTTGTTGGTTCCAAGACCGAGACCGCTCTCCTCCGCTTTGCCAAGGATCTCAAGTGGGCACCGTACCAGCAGACTCGATCGGGCGCCGATATTGTTCAGATGATTCCGTTCTCGAGCGAGCGCAAGGCTATGGGTGTCGTTGTCAAGACTCCCAACGGCAAATGGCGGTTGTATCTCAAGGGTGCATCTGAAATATTGACTCGCATGTGCAAGCGTCATGTCGTCGTTCACCGCCCTGGCCAGGCTTTGGATTCCAAGGAGCTCGAGACCGCGCCGATCACCACGCACGAGGAAGAGAACATCTCTCGCACCATTATCTTCTACGCCAACCAGATGCTTCGTACCCTCGCCCTCGCCTACCGTGACTTTGAGCAATGGCCACCTGCAGGACACACCGGTGCTATCGACGAGGTCCCCTACGAGATGATCGCCGAAGACTTGACTCTGCTCGGTATTGTCGGTATTGAGGACCCACTGCGTCCGGGTGTGAAGGAGGCTGTAGCCAAGTGTCTGGGTGCTGGTGTCACGATCAAGATGTGTACTGGCGACAACGTCCTGACTGCTCGCTCGATCGCGTCTCAGTGCGGTATTTTCACCGCTGGCGGCATCATCATGGAGGGACCTGTTTTCCGGAGGCTGTCGCCCGAAGAGCAACGCGAAATTGTTCCGCGTCTCCAGGTATTGGCTCGTTCGTCGCCTGAAGACAAGCGAATCCTGGTCGATACGCTCAAGGGCCTTGGCGAGATTGTCGGTGTCACCGGTGACGGTACCAACGACGGTCCTGCGCTCAAACATGCCAACGTCGGATTTTCTATGGGTATTGCCGGTACGGAAATCGCGAAAGAGGCCTCGGACATTATCCTTATGGACGACAACTTTGCTTCGATCGTCTCGGCTATCATGTGGGGTCGCTGCGTCAATGATTCGGTCCGCAAGTTCCTTCAGTTCCAGGTCTCGGTCAACATTACCGCTGTGCTTATTACATTCATCTCGGCCGTTGCCAGCGACCAGGAAGAGTCCGTGCTTACCGCTGTCCAACTTCTCTGGATCAATATCATCATGGACACCTTCGCCGCTCTCGCACTCGCCACCGACCCTGCTTCGCCTGAAATGTTGAACAGGATGCCGGATCGCAAGACCGCACCGTTGTTCTCGGTTGACATGGGCAAGATGATCATCGGCCAGTCGCTCTACCAGACCTTTATCGTCTTGCTCTTCCACTTTGCCGGCTCGAGCTTCTGGGGCTATACGACCGAGAAGGAGACATCTGAACTTTCGACCATGGTGTTCAACACCTTCGTTTTCTGCCAGATCTTCAACTCGATCAATTGCAGGAGTCTGACGCAGGACAAGAACATTTTCCGCGGGTTGACGAAGAATTGGTACTTCATGGCTATCACCGCCATCGGTACGTTCACTTGTGATTTAAGTTTGGATCGATTTACTAACGCACATATGCAGAGGTCGCCATTCAAATTCTTATTGTCTTCTTCGGTGGTGCTGCGTTCCAGGTTACTTCAATGAACGGCCGCGACTGGGGCATGTCGATCGCGCTCGGCTTTGTTTCTATTCCTCTCGGTTTCCTCATTCGATGCATCCCCACTCCTCCCGTCGAGCGTCTCTTTATTGCTCTCCACATCATGCGTGATCCCAAGGCTCCGCCCAAGTTGACCAAGGCCGAGAAGAAGGAAGAGGAGGAACGTAAGCGCGAAGAGGAGAAGGAGCGATGGAACCCGGCCATCAGCCAAGTCCGCGACCGACTAGAGACGTTCTCGAACATTCGCGGCGCCCGCATGCGTTCGTCGTCGTTTGTCCGCAAGAGCCGATCTCAACGGCTGAGCCAGGATTCCGACTCGGACGTCGGAATGTTCCCTTCGCTCATGGCGATGGTTCCTACTTTGGTTGTTTCCTCTGTTGGTGCTGGATGGGCACCTCAGCCCGGAAAACTCGAGGATCCGGCTGGAGCGGATCCATCCAAGTCGAGCTCGGCGCTGTTCAGGGGTCAATTCCAGATTCACCCCGACACGAAGCCCGATGATGTTGTGTACAAGTGGGGCAAGGAGCATGTCTAGGCATTTGTTTGCAGTTCTGTTGTTGTTATCCTTCGCGGCTCTTCTTCATTTCCACATATTCTATACCCGCTACCATTTCACGACTTGTGTATGATCATGATCCCTTTTTAACAATTATAATACAAACAAGCTTATACCTAAAAGAACCTGAGTTGTCCCGGTGGTCAAATAGTTCTGCCCGTGCTCAGTCAGCACGATCGAGTTTTTTTGATGTCATAAAGCGGGAAGAGGACGTGCGAGTGAGAGCATCCCCCTTCTCCTGACCTCATGGGCGCCCTGGTCTCTCGCCTCGTGCGCTGGGCGTCTTCGTCTGTACCACTACGGCTGGTTGGGCCTAGCGATAGTAAATCGCAAGTGATGGCTGCGCTACCTACGTCTGTGCTCATCTTTACGCAAAATATTGCTCGCCATCCTATCGCCTGGGACCCGGCTCGTCAACGACCGACCCAGGAACTGGTCCACGCTGTCCATTCCGCCCTGCACTTTGCGCTCGATCCGTGCGTCGATCATCCAAACGAGGCGCTGAGTTTTGTTGTTCAGGACGGAGTGTTGGTTATACCGAATGTGAGTGTTATCGAGATAGCGCAGGTCAAACTTGTTGACTGGGTCGGGAGAGTAGAAGGCGGACTTGATGAAGCAGCCCGAGAGGGTCGGGTCTGGATGGGAGGTTAATGTCAAGTGAGTACGTTTGTTTCGGGACGGTGAATAATTAATAACGATTGTATAGGCTGTTTATTCGAGCTGCTCAACAAGATCCTGTGGGGTACGTGCGAATTTTTGAGCGGGCGTTGTCTGGGCTTCGGGATTCGGTTGGCGCGACATTGTTGGAGAGTTTCGTCGTCAGTCTAGACGCGATTTGTTGGAATGGAGAAAAGGAGGACGAAGAGTGTGGGTTGCAGGACGTCGATAAGCTGGGCGATCTGTGGGCTGTGAGTATTCATCGATTCTTGACCGAATCCGGACCTGACTTTGGGTAGGACATGTCGAGCCATGCCGAGATATCCAACATCGGGGTATCGGATTTCTCGGCGAGCCATCTGAGGAGACTCTTGGCGTTGGTGGAGGCCAGGAATTCGTCTGGGGGGTCGGCCAAACCTCTACGAAAGCCGACGATCGATCAGATGAATATATCACCGAATGCAAGTGAACCCACTGCGCTGCTAGATTTAACCAAACAGGAGGGTATCCATCTCCAGACGCACGTGGACGACTTGGGTGAGTCTTAATTTTATACGTATGCTTGTGCTGATGATGGGGAATGGTAGGAACCACAAAGCAGATGGTGGGGCTTTTGAGCGAGTTTGAAGATCGGCTTCCTCTTTCGGACTCGTTTAAAAAGCTGAGAGATGAGGAAAAGTATGATGAGGCACTGGGCATGGAGTGGGTATTAAAGGTACGTAGACAGTTTGGTTACACTCCCAATACCCATTCCAGCTCTGCCGGTCACATTGACAACAACAGCTGTGATAATCTCCACTTGTGATGTCAGAAGCTAAAATTTGCGTATCTAGTACACTGTTTTCAACAAAGATCGAGGGATTGTAGGCGAAAAGGGGTATATCGTGTCGGCCAAACTCGCTATGTAAGGCAACCTGGAGTCTCGAAATGGCTTGAGATGATACCCGGACAGATGGTGCTTTGTCCGCTGAATTAGGGGTCGGAGATGGAGAGTCTAGATGAGATCGGAGGAAACAATTTGTATCTTTATGTCGCTTGTTTTCGTTAGTAGAAATAAGATACGTTGCTTTGTGAGCGTCATTGTTGAGTTTAAATTATCTTATTTGTCCGTTGAGTATATCACACATGAGGCTGGGCCGAAGCATAGGGGTAGTTAAACGTGGTTTGTACGATAAAGGAAGAGTAAACGCCAGACACAAGTGGTACAGATCTGCACACGAAATGAACGACACGCGAGATCAGAATAGCCACGCCAACTCTGGCGCTTCTCCAATCAGTCTCTACCTTGGCATCGGGGCGGCTGTGTCCGTTTGCAGCTCCGACGACGATGGCCGACTTCCTTTCTTTATCTGTCTTGCAACATCACTCCCGCCCTTGATGTGCCTGTATAATACCCGCAAAACAGGCAGTTTTAAGCTGTGTCATTCTATTGCTAAGCGACCGAGCACAAGGAACCGACGGTTTGCCACCGACCTTATCCGGACTGTGTTTGAGGACAAAACAACACCACCATGATCTATAAAATCAATGCGCCTGATGTTCTGGTTGGCTTGTCTGCGACCGCCCCCTTTTTCTTTTCTATTCTTGGTTCTTGTCCCGACGTTTACGTTTTGCTTTTGAAAAATGTCTGACGAAATTCGTGAGTCTCGTTTGATACGCTTGGTACTAAAGTCCGCCTGACTTGTGGTGTGTTGTATAGATAACATTTCAGAATCGCAGTGTGGCCCAAGAGGGAAATACTACGATGGAAAGCCGAAAAAGGCTGCAAACTGGAAGAAGGCTCAGCATTTAGAGCAAACGTCGACGTCGGACGACTGCGGGCAGTCTTCTATTCCAACTAATGGTGAGCCAAATCGTCAGTCTGGTTCAATTCGTCCTCGTTTATGGACGTGTTTCAGTCACTCTTTCTGCTTCAACTTCAACTTCAACTACAAACACGACTACGACTAAACGCAGGGCAAGCGTCCAGTTCTCTGCGTCTAGCAATGATAAAAATAAGAAAAGGCGGAAAATGTCTGCTGGTTCTGTATCTCTTGCCGCTGAATTGCAGGTCAAGAGCAGCGCAGAGATCAAGGCGGACTCCTATTCTTCAGGCTATTCTTCTCGAAACACTCAATCGACAGTCTCGTCCCAGGACGGCTCTGGTCCCCCGTCTCAAAACCCGCAGTGCAGTCAACGCCGCAACTCTCGGTCGCTCCCACGAAAACGTTCCTCGGCAAAACTTGTCGGCTTGGGAGACCATCGCCCTCCGCCTATGCTACTAAGCGGGGAGCGGGCCAAACAACCGTTGTATTCTCCTGTCATGACCAGCGAGCCTGCTTATATTTACTCTGAGCAAGGCGACGCACGCGAGGTGGACGAACATGTGGAGCAACTCGAAATGAAATCGTCAACCAAACCCTGGACCATCGGGTCTTGGGCGAGTACTGAGGAATACTTCGAGCGAGATTCGACCCACAAGGGAAAGGTAAATACGATGTCTAGTTTAATACTGTTTATCTAATCCAGACTCCTTTAGTTGGTCTCGGAGCGTGAAGTTAATCAGGGTAAACGGAGTGCGCTGGTGGTAAGTTGCCCTATGCGACGCAAACTGTTCTTGCGCTTAAACGTGCTTGGAAGATTGGGATTCAGTATAAAGGTCAAGTTTGGCCTGTGGCCGGAACGTCCCAAAAGAGCACACATCCTCTGGAGCTTTTGGGCTCACATACCGATGCGAGAGCCATTTGCCGCCACTTAAGTGAGTTTGATTCATCCTGGATCTTGGCTTGCTTTGACGCTCCCTAGTTCGACAGGGCTATCTGAGCCAAGAAATCCGGATGATGACCGACGAACCTCATACGCCTCCAGAGGATGTTCCGACATACAACAATTTGGTGAGCGCAAACCGGAGAGTTGTTTGATGGTGTGCTAATGTGATTTAGAAATCTGCGTTCAAAAAGCTGGTGTCTAATGCCCAACCTAACGATCGGCTGTTTGTCTACTGTGAGTTGTCTGAATCCATGATCATCTTTTGTCGCCCGCTCACGGCTTGTGCTAGTCGCTGGACACGGTCATCAAGTTGACGACGAAGATGGAGATGAAGACGATGGCAAGGACGAAGGTGAATAGCTAAAATGTGACCCGGGGGATTTGCCTTATATTTTATGCAGCGATCATACCTTGTGATTGGGCGACTTCTTACAACTATTCCAACCAGGGTTTGATTATTGACGACGTAAGCCTTGCCATCTGGCTGCCTCTTAACCGTCCTCATTGAATGACTTTAGCTCCTGAGGACAAACTACATCGACCAGCTGCCCGCGGGGTGCCAGCTTATGGTAAGCTCAAAACATGTCGTCCCGGTCTTGTCTAATTGGTTATGTTGATAGGGTGTATTTGATGTGAGCCCAGTGGCCTTGTTTAAATTGGATTGCAGACTGATGAGACTTCGTTCGAATAGTCGTGCCATTCTGGAACTATCCTAGGTCTGAACGAAACCCAGCACAAGACACTGCAATTGATCTGACCCTTGTTTCCTATATCAGATCTACCCGAATGCTACCCCAAGCAGAAGTACAACTCGGTCCAGGCCAGTCTTCAATGTCGTACCGAAGTTCGCAATCCTCACAAGCCAGTTGCTGCTCGGGTGGTAAGTAGGCTTCGATCTTGCATAGCTAGAGCAGTCTTAACGATGACCCAGATATGTTTCGCAGCTTGCATGGATCCGCAATACTCTTACGAAACCCGAGTAGCAAACCAACAGCCCCGAGGGAGATTCACCAAGGCAAGTCTTTAACGTATAAAAGCGATCATACGAACTCATGTGCGTTCCCTGTAGGCCTTTATCCAGACCATGAAAAAGTTTGTGAAGAATAAGAAAAGAAATCCGACGGCCTTGGAGCTTTACCGAGGCATTGCGTAAGTCAAGAGGATATTGTTCTGAGATTGCAGACGCTCACAGACTCGTGTTGTAGGGAACAGCTTGGGCAGCCTTCTACGAATGGGTCTCAGCCCCCGAATCAAGATCCACTTCTTACCTCCTCTGTCATTGTAAGCTTCTATGTTTGCCACTACCATATGCTCGACATTTACGTTTCTCATCAAGGCCAACGAACTTAGAAAACCAATCGTTTGTTAATTTGATAATCTGGACTTTCAAGGACATTTGGCACTCATTATCTGTATCGTATGACTGAATATAAATCGCTCCTTGTAACTTCTGTTCCTTGTTTCCTCAACTAGGTGTGCTCGCATATATGATGCAAATGATCTTATTTGGCTTTGATGCTATGACGCTTAGCTCATCCCGAAAGTAGCCGCTGTGTGTGCAAAGCTGACAGCTTACCATGACCGCCAGCTGCACAAAACTGCGGCTACTTGAAGTCTCATTACTATCTGGCCGACGTTCTCTTTGCTATATAGCTACTGGAGAAGTTTGAGGTTACTAGGTCCTAGGTCGACCAGAGAATTCGATCTTGGAGCGAGGATCGTTTATGACGTGCCACTGTCGAACAAACTCTTGACCTTAGCTTACTCTGTGGTATCTGAACTAGATTTTTCTCCAAATGCTTCGTACACATATTTCAATAGCATCTCGTAGCACAACCAGGACTTTTGCCCTGCGCTTCTTTACTGGAGCACGAAATGGATCGACTGATGCTCATAACCACCCACAAGCCTTTCCGTTCCCCGCACACCTCAAAAATCCTACTCCCTTTGATATATTCCATCTTCCTCCCACGGCTAGTCAAAAAGATATAAAATCAAGGTGTTAGTTTCGTCTTGCCCTCGCCTATTCCTTATCCTGTCTTACACATTCTGTACTCAGATTATGATCTCGTGCGATCTCACCACCCGGACTGTGCCGCCTGCCGATCTCTTCCTCGGTCGGTCGCACACTCCCGGTTCCAAGCAGTCACACATGCATATGAAGTGCTCACCGGGAAACGCAAATCCCGAGGAGGAATGGCGAGTTCCTCGGAAGCCGCAGAGATCGCCCGTCGACGGGCGTCGCATCGCGCTGCTCATGCGTCAGGGCGGCCGTGGACCGGTGGGCGAAACGAGTGGGGCGGATTTGACTATTCGGACATGGGCGGCCACCGTATGAACCACAATCGAGGCGATATAATGGGAAGCCAGACATTTTACATTGCGATTGCAGTTATGGTTAGTCTTTTGCTTTGTTCTGTTGATTTATGGCGCTGGACATACATCTTTTTAGACGATTGTGCTTGCAACGCTGCACGCAACTCATATCAGCCCATTACTAGCATCAAAACCAACTTCCTCGGTCACGGCCGCTGACAGACGGCACAAGGAGGCTCAGGTCGCACTCGAGCAGGCCAGGTTGAAGGGGCAAGAGCATGGAGACGAACGCAGGGAAGAAATCAGAAGATGGGTGAAGGAAGCAGGCTTGGATGGACTAGGGCAAAGGATTGGTCATGGTAGTCAGCGCAAGGGAGAGAATGAGGATATGTAAATTTTGAATTTCGGTGAGTTATCATGCACCAAAAAAGGGTCGCGGATTTCTATCTTACTTGTACAATAAGTTTCTGTAGATTAAACGTTAAATGCAAGGATTAGCTATGATTGATACAGCAAAAACGAAAGTGCGATGTGGATGAACAAACGGCCACCAGGGCGGCAAAAGAAGTGTGAATATCTAAACAAGCGTAGCCACAAGTCAAACGCTACGACGATTCTATACAAGAATAGCATCATGAAGCAACCGAGAGGATTTAACAACGTGTGTAACTCCAAGGACCCGGTCCAGAAGGGGTGAGCGGATTGATGAAAACCGGGCTGTGTTTTGACACGATATCGATTTCGGCAACACCGGTGCGCACGATGACCCCCTTGGCACCCATGGCATCAGTAGTGACAATCGTTACAGAGCCAACGAGTTCGTATGTGTATTCACCTCCGTAGGGAGGGTGGAGCGATGGAGGAATGTCGACGGTGAAGTTGGCGCAGATATGTTCGTCTTCGCGGATGACCTTGCCTTGGAAGTTGACGATTGAACCAGGGGGGTTGGCACGACATTCCCGTCCGATGAATTCGTAGCGAGAGACACCGCTACAACGAACGCGGAGCTCAAACGCCTGAATCTGGCAAGATCCACCAAGGGTCCCCCAAGCAGCACGGACGCTTCTTGTGAAGCATGAAGTGTCAAGCCAAACACCGACAGAAAAGTGGGATGGGTTGCTGCGGAACTGGATCAGTTGGACGAATCGCGATATGCATGCAGGGAAGTTGCCCACCTTTCGTTGGTATCGACTTCAATATGTTGAGGACGAGCCACGACACGGATTTCACCGACTTTACTTTCGAGAGGAGAGCCGGAAGACATTACAAGAAGATAAAGGGATATTAAGATTATTGGTGAATAGGGGTGACAAGGCGGCGTGAAGAGGTTCGTGATCCGGACGATAGAGTTCTAAATAAACCAGAAAAAACTGCGAGACCCGCGGCAGCAGAGAGAGATAGAGCAGTGAGGGATGAGAGCCGGTGAATTAGGGCATTTATACTTGATACATGCTTGCATCACAGGCTGGGATGAATGAGCAGGACGTACCTCGTGTTCTTTCAAATTTGACAAAGGCGGCCATCGAGCATCAAGCTTTAATGACCAAAGCCATCACTAAAACACGCACTGTACACGCGATGAAGCTGGAGTGATTGACTTCGTCTGAGAGTGTAGCCTATTCGGGCCACAAGGGAAAGCCATGGTTCACAAACAACTACAACGACAAGCCTCGTTTACAGCACGTGATTACATGAAACATTCCTCTGGGGCGTTCATGCTTCTGCTACCTGCCATACTAAGCATTAACTGATACGGGATGCCAGCCGAACCTCCTCTTGTACCTGACAGTTGTTTTCTGGATGTCGGCCCCGGGCTCTCCTCCCCTCGCATTCTTGGCAGAAGACGAGGAGCTACCGGGCTACGCGCCAACACGAGAACCCCATGAACATGTCCACTCACTTCTCAATCGAAATGATCGGCCGTGGATGTCGCTTAAGCTCTTGAGTGAGGCACCGAGGGAAAGCAAGTTTCCCATATACTTTAACGGTGGTACAGTTCGTGGATCAGCCCAACTCACATTGGAGAACCCGCAGACTATTCGCTCGGTAGTCGTGGAGGTGGGTGAATTAACTTCACGAGCAAGTGACCAAAATAACACGTACCCAAAAGGTTCGAAGCAAATTAGCGCTTGCCACAGCAGATGAGTTGCCGCCAATGTGGTATGAGCGTAAAGTTCTTTGGGAACCAGGAGAGCATTTCGATCCCCAGAACATATCGTCTGCTGGAAGCTGGGAATGGGACTTTACTTTCCCTATACCCACTCACTTCGATGACTCTCCCAACGGCGGGCTAGCTTCAACTCCATTACCCGGCAGCTTTGATTTGAAGGCATGTCCATCCATTTCACATAATCAAGGGCCTTCCTTATCATGTAGCAAGGTAGCCTTATCCCGCGTTTGTGGAATACAGGGTACTATTGTTTGTCAAAAGAGGTAGATGGTTTCCGGCTCTCTCAGAGTAAGACTCCCAAGAGCTTCTAAGTCAATAGTGTACTGAAAGTTTGCTCAGGTTACATACGCTGTTCGCATATGTTATACGTGAGCGAGCACCACCTCAATCGCCGCTCCGGGAACTTGCCTATTCCCGGGGATATACGGCTCCCGGTCCGTCAGACGACCCAGGTGGATGGGAAAGTGGAAATGAAATAACTGCCAAAGGCATGTTATTTGGGAATCGCGAAGTAACCTTAGTTTATCGGGTGAGTTGAAATGGCGATCTGGAATTGGAGGCACTTACATGGCTTGCATTGCAAGACGCACATAAATAAGCCTGTATGTCCTCAACTCTCCGATCACTGAATTTGTTTAAATTTTTCGTATAGACGGTCTATGCACGCGGAGGCACTGTGTTTTATCGTATTGAAGTATCAAGCAACGATTTGCAAGCACTGCAACTCCTGTCAGCTCCATATGCTATAGCGGTCCTCTTAACCCGTGAGGTTAGGTCTGTCCCGATCAGGAAGTCGAGCCAAGCTTCCTTGGGTGCCAAAGGCGCAGATCTTGATGTCCGAATTATGGCACGAGGTGTATCGTGGCTAGATACCAGCTCGTCAAATGGGCCATCCAGCAAGTCCATACTTGAAGGAGAGATAATCATTCCGCCAAGGGTTACCCCAGATGTCGAAATAGCAGCATTTAGGTTACATGTACGTAGCCTATGGTGTCTTCTAACTGCCATTAACTTCTATGTTCCCCTTAACGCGCACAATATTTGCAGTACTCTGTGACCTTTGCCGTGAATACCGTCGGATTCGTTCCACATAACCAATCCGAGTTAGTTCAAAGACATCCCATTCGACTTGTATCTCACCCTGCGCTTGGTCAAATGCCTATCTCTCGCATACCTCCAGGATACGATCAAGTCGCCACTCGTAGTAACAACGACGATCTAGACTGGGCTTTATTGACGATCGCAAATAGATCGACACTTCGTAATATCTGAGTTCTTGCCTTTGGACATTTGGTTTGTTCGACGGTGCTATATCTTCGTGCAAAATGTCGGCTTATCCCTATGCACCCACCTCACCAGGTTGTATGGTGCGTATAGCCATCAGCCGCTTTCCTACTCCGGTTTGATTTCCTTTCACGAATATCATCCTTTCTGGAACTAAAGCAGGTGACATGGGGGTTGTGCCCCCGTGAGTCAAAGGGTCTAGCCGGACGACGTAAAGAGGTCTACAGGGGTGTTGGAGGGATTTTTATCTGAATGTTCGTCAGTACTTCGATGTAGTTTTAGCCGCTCTATCCGAATATGTGATTATATTTTCTTCAATCGCAATGCTGCAGGCCCCATTTCGCGATCTATGGTTATCGACTTAGGGCCATGAGAGATGGCACAGCCCTTGCATGATAAGATAACCGGAGCAATCTCACAAACCATCTGTTTCTAGCACTAAAAAGACCCCAAGAGCAAGCTATGAGTATAAAATGGGTGCTGAGGGTCCATCGCACAGGTTTCCGAAGGCTCAAGTGTGACTACACCACTGTGATTGAGGGTCAAATTTTTGGGTTATCTTCGTGATGTTATGTCATCTCTCATGACCCTGAAGCCGATAACCATAGATCGCGAAATGGGGCCTGCAGCATTGCGATTGAAGAAAATATAATCACATATTCGGATAGAGCGGCTAAAACTACATCGAAGTACTGACGAACATTCAGATAAAAATCCCTCCAACACCCCTGTAGACCTCTTTACGTCGTCCGGCTAGACCCTTTGAGTCACGGGGGCACAACCCCCATGTCACCTGCTTTATCAGTTGTCAGTTGAGCAATATTGATAGACACGTATAGCCTACCTTGAATGTCACTCTTCAATCGTATCCCTCTTGATTCCCATGTCTACCCTTGAACCCCCTCAGCAGACCCCCGGCTCTGTTCCACTAGAAGACGAGATGCTCCCAGGATATACGTCTTCACGCGAGCCACACGTGCATCTGACGTCGATACCGGGTCGAAATGGCTCACCGTGGCTAACGTTGCGTCTTCTCAGTGACGCACCAGCGGGAAGTAAGACTCCGATGTATTTCAACGGCGGTTCAGTGCGCGGATCAGCAGAGATCGATCTGGAGAGTGGGCAGACTGTTCGATCTGTGGTCATCGAAGTCAGTACTATCCCCTGCCCGTGTGCGCCTACATGTAACCACTTGGCAAACTTGAAGCTCATAGCTAAGTTGTGTTTGGCCACGATTCACGGACAACCGTTACTCTGGCGAGAGCGAAAAACTCTTTGGGAACCAGGCGGAAGCTATATTCCTGCGCCGACCACATTAGGGGGGAGTTGGAAGTGGGATTTCGATATCCCGATACCTCACTGTTTTGATGACTCTCCGAGTGGTGGCTCCAAGTCGGCGCCGCTCCCAGGTAGCTTCGACCTAAAAGTAAGAATTAGCTTTCTTGCTATTCAGTACGTATTGATATCGCCGTTTTTCAGCCTGTCCTAGCGTATCTTGAGTACCATGCCTTTGTGTATGTAAAAAGGGGCAAACGGCTTCCTACCGAACATGAGTAAAGTTTTACACACTGCTAGTCGAGATCATTGGTTAACTTACATGGACATCAGAGCACACACTCAATTTATATATGTTGTGCGAGAACGGGCGCCGCAGTCCTCCCGATTGCGGGAAATCGCATATTCTGAGCAACGTGCGCCGCCTGGTCCAGCGCACGACCCAAACGGCTGGGAAGCATGCAGCGAGATTATTGCAGCTGGCTTCTTGTTCGGAGACCGTAAAGCTACTGTCATATATAAGGCAAGTCCAGTAACTGGCCATCCAAGTGCTGAAACTCATCGTGCTCCTATGTCCTTAGCCCTACTTATCCAAGCCGGTAAGTCCTTAAATGCTGAAGTTATTTATATCAATCGATTTTTTTTATAATTGTAGAGCATATACCCTCGCGGCGGAACGGTTTTCTACCATATAGACGTCCTGAGCGACGATTCGCAGGCCCTACAACTCATGTCATCCCCTTCGGCCATCTCGGTATCTCTGAATCAAGAAGTGCAATATTCTCCCTTTGGAACGTCTATTGAGAAAGCTGCAGGCAAGAAACAAATAGTGGTCGACGTTCATCCCGTTGCAAATGGTGTTTCCTGGGCAAGCAGCTCTGCAGAAGCGCCTTCGGGTGGCACTCGTATGCTTGAAGGGGAGATCAGCGTACCGTCGAGGTCTATTTTGAATATCGACATGTCTGCACTAAAATTACGCGTTAGTGGCCGCATTTCTCACATAGACAAGTGTCAGACTAAGCTGATGGTCAACAGTATTTCGTCAACTTCATTGCTAGCGCTACCGGATTTGTCGCCACCAATCCAAGTTTAATGAGTGTAAAACACCCGGTCCGGATTGTCTCTCATCGAGCACTTGGCCCACCACCCACCTCGCGCGTACCACCTGGTTATGAGCCGGAACCAATTTTGCCCCGAAATGGACTTGCTGGGGGCGCCGGAGGGTTGAGCGAGTTTATGTGAAAGAAGAAACAGCTGCACACGGCCAACGCTGGATCACCACACGCCCTACCCAATTGTTGTAGTTTTGAGGATGCTATCTCATTTACGCTCAAATCCAACCCAATATAAACAATACACCCAATAATGAAACCAAAAAGTATGCACTAGTAGACTCAATGATTGAATCCAAGCGCGCAACCGCATATAACTTGGGCTCGTCGAACGACCGTCTGAGTAGTTTCCGGCTCGCCCTGGTCTGGTGTAGTCGAGCCTCGGCTCACCTTCACAAGGCCAGGGAATACACATGCGCCGACGCGATCGACCTGGCCACGCTCGTTCATAACACACCTCTTCACAAGCTCGATTTGTCGTGGATACAATATCTAAAGCGAGAGCCGTTCGTGCAAGTGATCAATCAATCATAAGAAATTACGTACCGAACCAATCTCAGGCACAAACGCCTTGTAGAACGCATCTGCCCCACTTCCTGATGACATCCTCGACCCGTGTAGCATGCGCGAAAAGTTATACGCGCCGTTCAAAATCGAGAGTAGAGACTCTGGGGGCGTCTTTCCCTGGGGCGCCACCAATTCCAACAAGGTTGGCGCATGCTCCATTAGAACGTGCTGCATCATCTCTGGGGTGCATATTTCGACAGCTGCCGAATATGTCTGTCGCCGCCATACGTTTGCCACAGTCGCGTCTCGAGCAAAGATATGTTCATGGATACGAGTAAGTTGGATGTTTGCCTCGTTGGAGTTGGTCACGACTAGGCAATTAACGAGCCCTTCACATATCGTATCAGACATCAAGTGCCGAAGCAAGTTCTGGACCTGGGCCGGAGTTGCGGTCGGGGGTACTTGTGCTGGGCTCTGCGAGAGGTCGGTAAAGATCAGTTCCCGCAGTTGTTCGAGCGGGATAGGGGATGTGTTTGTGAGCTCCGCGGCCCAGCGGTTGATGATTCTCTCGAGCTGGGAGGCAGCGTTCTATAGAATGCCTATTAATATGTTATAGTAAATGGCTATAAAGCTGTGATTCACTTACGCGAATAGAGAAATCGTCCACCGAAGATCCTCCTGCACGATTGGTAGTGTGCTTCGGTTCATCATCCCCGCCCTCCAACAGTGCAATCCGAGACCGAAGAAGTGATATTTGACGCTCCTGCTCATCTAGCTGATTTTTTTGCTCTGCAACTTTTAAATGGGCAATACGCTAGTGGGTGGGTTCAGGATATATGGCGCTTATAGGTCAATAGAGCGCACTCACAAAGTTACTGAGAGCGTATTCATACTCTTGGCGCGGTACCATATCCATCTTGAAAGAAACAAGGAGATTTTTGTAGGTGCTGATGTGTAGTGGACGACAAGAGGGAGGCTCAGGCGGCTGGGATTTATACTGGCTTGCACTGTGCACTGCCTTGACAGTTGAGCGCTTGAATCAAGGGGCAGACTGATCGGGTGGTGCCAATCGCCTCCTCTAGCTTGGCAACCATACGGCCCATCGAATAGGTATCCCCCATGCCCGAAGCTGTATCATTTGAACTCGATAGCTTATTTTGGGACAACCCGCTTAGAGTTCGCTTGAATGGAGGAGATTGCTCGCTACTTGTGTGTTGTCATTGCGGATATATGTGCTGGTATTTGCTTAGACTGCTCGACGTATCGTGAGTGTCTCAAATCCAAAATAGTATCACATGGAAATACTGATCAGTAACATGGAAGGACGAAACTGTACTGCCAGGCTATGTGAATGTGGCTGTTGCCGCACTCGATCGGATGATGACGAGTATGCGAACGAACAAGAAGCCCTTCTGGCAGAGCATAGACAGCACCGGGAGGCAGTCGCAGGTCCTGGTGATCGTATGAGCGGGGTTGAAACTCGTCAGCCACCCTCAACGGTAGCACCAACTACCAGTCCTAATGATCGAGATAAACTTTAACAAAGCGGCATTTTTTACGTGTATGCAACAGGAGGATAGACAAGGATTATTTCAGCATACAAGTTTGTTCACTTCAGCTTCACTCTTAAGCACGTGCCCATTCTCGTCCTCCTCGTCCCAGTCGCCATCGATCTGTTCATCCTCATACGACTCCTCATACATTGCAGCCTCGGCTTCGGCCTGAGCTCGAGCGGCCTCCGCGGCAACTGCAATTGCTCTTTCTAACATGTCGGCGTGTTCGTCATCCAACCCATAACCAGGTAACGTCATGGCTGCTTTCGAGTTAGGGGATTCTTCGGGCGGTGCGGTAGGGGTGGAGACTTGGAGATCGTCCGTTGTATGTCCCGTCTGATCCGGGCGAGTAGAAGGTTCGTTCAAAATTATACCGGCGGCTGGGTCTGGCTGCTCCGAAGCAGGTTGTCCGGGAGGAGCTCCGTTTTCGGGGGGTTGCTCTTGAGATGAACTGGTTGGTTCCTCGGTATGGAGTCCCCTCGTGACATGCCCCTGCAATATTGCGTGTATCGTTCCTACGATATAACGTGCGTTGACTAAAACATCGCTTTGGATCTCTCCATCCTCAACTTCAGAATCGCGTGGCCAATCGCCACCCTCTGGATGATTTTGCCAGACACGGGTAACTCGGGGTGGTTCGCCATCATGCTGTACTGTTGAAGTATCTATGGGAGCCCCTCGGCACTCTTCCGGGGCCTTTTCGTTTGTTTTGTGCCGTCGAAGGGCATCTCTTCTTGAGAATAACTTGTCGCATCCTCTGCATCTGGGTTCCCAGATGAGTCCAACACCCATTCCAACACATTATATGCGCTTACCTGAACATTTGGCGTTCGTGAGATTTCTCGTGTCGTCGGAGGTCATGATTCCTAGCAAAGCTGGCAGGGCACCCTGCATACTCGCAACGGTACGGTCGTCCTTCAGAGTGGGTACGTTCGTGCGCTCGAACAGCTGAAAGCTTGCCAAAGACCCTTGGGCATATGGAACAAGGATAAACGACTGTTCCGATCGAGTTGTTGGAAGAACGACTAGATTGCCCACTGCGATTGAGATCTGTCGGAGGACTTGAATCTATATGCGTGATACCATCGATAGACTGAGCTATCGGCACCCCGCTAAGGATCCCAACCAGTTGAATAAGCCCTCCGATTTCTTGAAGTGCATTATCCACAGTGGTACCTTCAGGCTTCGGTTGAGGGCAGGTAGAGACAAAGGCGTAGACTTGATGAAGCTGCCGCTGGATAGGGACCACTGCGGACTGATTTAAAGGTTCTCCGTTTGTTAGCAGAGGTTCAAGTGCATGCACGATATCAGAAGATGCTGATTGTAGTCTAGCCAGCAACTCTTCAGATTGCTGAGTCCTTGGGGGTTGGGGTGGATGCACTGGATGAACAGCTGGGTTGTAGACTGTATGAGGAGGCCATGACTGTCCCTCGTCGGTGTTTTCTCGTTTACGCTTCAAGGGAGAAGGTTCCGTAGGTTGAGGGGGAGAGGGCTGGGAGTACGGTTGAGAAGATTCTGCAGCAATCATCATGCTTCCCGAGGCTAACGCAGAAATGAGAATGCTGAGGGGTTGGGCGAGCTCGGGATTAACTCGCCCTTCGATCACAGATTGGTTCAGGACAGTATATAGATTTGCTCCATTTGCAACCGGGCCCGGGACGATGGTGGTTACGAGAGCATAGTGAACATGAGGATCAGAGAGTGCTAGGGAGAGCATCGTCTTTATGGTCTCAATCATCGGATCGAGAATTAGTGGCGGGCCGGTTTCGGGAGGTAGACTAGGGGAAGATTCGGAATGGGGAGGATGGTTTACGGGCAGTTCATCCAAAGTAAAAGAAGTTTGCACAGGCTCGCTATTGCTAGGATCCGAATCTGCTTGTAACACCTTTGGCGATTGAGACTCGCTGGCATCAGGAACGCCGTGAATATTTTCATCGAAAATGACTCCATTTTTTGAGGGGATGCTTTGCTCTAGTTCCGCCCAAATCTGGTTACCCATTGCTCGCACAATGGCCTCAGCCTCGGCTTCTGGGTCATAGTCTTCACCATAGTCTTCCTCGTCTTCGGTTCCCATCTCGTCGACCCCAACAGTGGGGCCGGCTAGGTTATCGTTATCGTAGTCCTCGTCATAATCTCGCCCTTCGGGTTTTGATATCGAGAGTTGGTGTTGAACTGTAGTGGTAGCTCCGTTAACATGTACCGCCTCTACCACTTCCATATTACTTGAGATTTGTCAGATAGCGCACCTGGGTAAAGTATGTTTAATCAGCTATACTTACGATGGCTTCGAGGTAAAGGTCTATGCAAGGAATCCGGTTAACTTTGGACGCGCGCTCGGACCCTCGCAAAAACGCTTGGACAGAAAAAAGGCAGGAGAGCAAGCGGACAAAAAGACGGCAACAGTTTCGGATACGATTCCTGGCTGAGAAGGAGGCGGGCTAGCCTAGAATTTTCAAGAGACTTGCTAGTTTGGGTTTGTGCTGTGAGTCGGAAGTTGGCATTCTCGTAGATCACAAACAAGGAAATGGAAAAAAGTGGGCAGCTTGCCCCATAAGCGCCGACCGATCTCCAAATAGCCACCCTATTCCATAACGTAAATTTGGTATCGTACAGTAGCAATACAAGACACCAAACCATTAACCATAAGATATAACGCGATAGCATAGTTTTAATTTTTCTATTTTTTGGAAGGGCGACTCCCGAATATACCTGTGCCGACCCGAACCAAGTCGCTCCCCGCAATAATGGCCTCTTCAAAGTCCGCACTCATACCCATGCTCAACGCGAGTCTTCCTTCCATACCCCACTTATCCTTCAATTCGGCTTCTTTATTTAATATGTCTTGGAGAGTGTCCCGAGTGGATATAAGACTCAAGAAATCGGGATTTGGGCCATCTGAGGACGTAGAGGCTTCGAAAGAACCAATCGTCATAACACCATACAATCGAAGTGCAGGGCATGACGAAATCACATGTCGTGCCAGTGCAACTACCTCAGATGCTTCGACTGCCTCAGACGAGGACAGAGGCGGTAGTCCAGACTTGGAATCTTCACCTGATGTGTTGATCTGAATCATCACATTGAGAGGTTGCTTTCGAGTTGCTGGGAGAGCTTTTTGTAACCCATCCGCCTTTTTGATGGAATCTAGCGTATGGAGACAATATAGGTTTGGAACGCCTATATGTAGATGAGTGGCAGTACGCATACAAAGGAGACGAAACCTTACCTGCAACCGCCTTGCATTTGTTACTCTGCAAATTCCCGATGAAGTGCCATCGGATGTCTTCGGGGAGCTATATATCATTTCATGTTGGTGGCCCTCTTGACACAATGGGAGGCAAAAGTACCTGAGATGCTTTATCGACCATTTCGTTTACATAATTCTCTCCGAAGTCAAGTTGTCCCAGGTTACAACAGGCAAGAATATCAGACGCAGGTTTGAGTTTCGATACGGCGACCAAGCAAGGACTCGAGGTATCGGACGATCGCTTCGTTGTCTATGCATATTTTAATTTAATACCTTCATATATCCAAATCCGTGCCTTGTGTGCTCACCGCTGCCTCTACCCTACTTCTAACCTGAGCAAGAGCATCAGTCAACTCGGAGACACGTGCGTCCGAAGGTTGCTGCAGTTCCGTCGACATGGAACTGTAGGAATAAGAGGGAAGTGTGCGAATTAGAGAGCGAGAGAATAGGTGCTTGAGTTGTGCTTGACCAAATGAAGTCCTCGATAACATACAAGAGCCACGATCGTGGTCAAGAAATCGATCACCGCATCGTTTGCAAAATGATTGGCATTTCCAAACACAAATCAACAACAAACGTGTAAACACCAATTAGAATTCAATTTAGGCCCGTTTGGTTGTAGTGACATGAGCTTCATAGCTTCTCCTCAAGGTCCCAGCTTCTGCTGCAGCAATGACAGCATCCGGGCGAATATCACGGTCGAAAATCTCCGTTGGAATCCCAATCGTCACCGAAGAGTTTGGGTGGTCCACTATACTGGCGACATGAGCCTCAATAGGGGCGCATGACATCAGTAGATATGCCTAAAGCACGACCATCCGCTTGACTATCCAGTAAAGTTCATGGAAAAATAGACCTGTTAACTGACCTGTTCTTTTGTATAGCCTAGGCTATGTATATATTCGATAGCGGCCCGTGCTGCCTGCTTGTATGCGACGGTTGCATCCATACTGTATTGTTTTCCATCTTTGTCCACTGAAATGCCTTGGAACGTCACCTGAGTCGCATACTTGGGATCAACAACTGATGGGAGATAGATCGGCGAGCTCATGCTGAGTTTCTTCATTCCTTCTTTGACGAGCGTGAATTTGAGCGTTACAATCCCGGCCTAGAGGTTTGGGTCGAATACGAGTTAGGCCAGACGAGAAACAAACGTAGTGTGAGCCACACCATTTCGATTGCCCCGCAAAAGGTAAGCTCGCCGTCGCCCTGGCTGAAATGAAGATCACCGATGGAGAACTTCGCTCCCTCGACGTAAACTGGGAAATACACTCGACTCCCCTTGCTGAGGTTTTTGATGTCGCAATTTCCGCCCTGTTACACAAAAAATGGATTAGAATGAGTGGCATGCACTGCACCACACAGTTTAGAATCATACTGACGTGTTCGCGGGGAGGTATCGTGCGAGCACCTTCTTGAGCAATGCTGTCGAGGGTGGCGGCGGACAACCCCTCAACAGTACCTACATAAGCAGACTTCGCGAGCGGGGGATAGGCGACCGCCGGGACAGCACCCTACTCGACCACTATATTAGTATCAAACATACTGTAAACACCAAGAACCGCTCACAGGATGCTCAGCGATTAGCTGTGCTTCGCGTTCGTTCCACTTCCGCAGCAAATCGCTGGAAGGAGCACATCCCATGATACCTGCAAATCAGTGTAAGGGCACATCAATTCTAAATAAGGCAGGGCAAACCTGGGTGGCTTATACCAGCAAACCGAATACCGGGAATGTGCCGACTTGACGCATACACTCCGTCAAGGTCCCATATCGCCTTGGCCGCAACCGGAAAGTCGTCACACAACAAACCTCCTCCGTTATTGACATCAAATATTCCGCAATAACCCCACGCGTGATCGGGGAACGGGGCGACGTCCATAACGTCAACTACCAGCACATCACCTGGTTGGGCTCCGGCACACTCCACGGGACCGGTCAAATAATGACACTGGCTCAAGTCGGCTGTGACGACATCTGAACCCACACAGTTTTAGACTCGAGTTTGACTAGACCTATGGGGTATACGAACCATCGGCAGAATCGTTGTTACCGATCTGACCCCCGGTCCAGTCTAAGCAATGGAGCTTGAAGACTTGTCCAGGTGACACCTAGGGACAACAGGGAAAGATGTCAAGAGAGCCGTGCACAATGTGTGAAACACGGGCCACATGCCTTGGCAGCTGCAGGGATATCTGGGTGCCACCGATTGTGCAGTCCCTTTTGCTGAACTGCAGGGACCCCAGGATCTAGTGCAATAACTGTGGGAATCGAACGCTTATCGTACGTCGACATTCAGAATTCGAGAGTCTATGCGACTAATTCATGAGATCCATATTCAGGATAGACGCGCATAGGGTCAGGAAAGGGGCGGGAAAGATTTACCGGGTAGAAGTTCGAGGCTACTTGTCAATCAATATGCGAACACGCTCCAAGCGATAGTCGGGTGGGCACTACACCGCAGACAACAGCTTTCGGGCACCATAGATGTAGCCACGCTTATCGCTGCAGCGAAGATGTCCAGTGGAATAGTGACGCAACGCTGACGGCTACCCAAAGTCCGAGATACGAACGATGCACGACCGGGCTTCCTAATTGCTCTCAGCGCCAACCAGAATCCGAAGCGGACTTGATCGAGTTGGCGCTAATTAGGCTCGCGCTTTTTCAGACTGTTCCCGTCACTGGTTGAAAATACACAGCGTTGGACTATCGAATACAGCCAGAGGAGCAAAAAAAGAACCAGCCCAGAGGAAGAGACGAGGAGCCATATATTACACTACTGGTTACATGGTATTCAGACGCAAGACAAGGTAACGACTGAACACACAACGGCAGCGCATGCGAAGAACGAGAGACCAAATTGAGAGAGACCAGAAAGTATGATTATGAGCTAATGAGAGATTGATAGATGTGATGATGTGCGAATGTGAGTATCAGAAAGAGACCATATGGCATGATGGCAACAACCGAAACAGACCAGTGCTTAGCTAGAAACCAGCCAGAGAGAGAATACATACAACCTATTACCAACCCGCGTGATGGAAGTCGTTTGCCCAAGACCTGTTGCGCGCCAAAGTTAAGCGACCTGCTTCGCTCAACTGTCGAGACGCGTCCTCGTCGCCACTGCGCGTTCCGCCAGTTCCTCGGTCGCTGTTAGTACTCGTAACTCCAGGCCGGGTGGAGGTCAGGGGCCTCAAACCAGAGCCGAGAGCGCCGCCTCCCATTGCGAATCGGGTAGATGTCCGCTCCCACATCAGGTTGCGACGTAAGCTCTCGCTTAGCTCCCCGGCTATCATCTTGCGCCGCACAGTCCGCGGTGAGTGTATGGGTCGGACATCCATGTCGTATGGTACGGTCGCCGGCGGGGGTGGAGGGGCAGGTAGGGGTGCGAGGGCAGGAGAACGTGGATCAGGTTCCCCGTGTCGTGTCTGTTGCATAGCAGGTGGAGGTGGCGCTCGTGCTCGATTAGCGAGTGCTGCCAGGCGCTGTTGGGCAACGCTCTTCGAGAGTTCGTTGGAGATGGAATTCTCATCGTCCGTCGAACCATCCTCGTCCACGTCGCCTTGTGGTCGAGCCTGTAACCTCAAACCACGGGTCCCCGAGCCGCCAACGGTTCGTCCTTGAGGATCAACAGTAACGTGGGTTGTAATTTGTTCAGCAGTGACTGCAGTTGCCGTAGGAACAGCGACGGTGCTCCTGCTAGTCTGAAGAATATTAGGTGTCCCTCGGCGCCCGGTGGCAAGGTTCTGGGCCGAATTATGCGAGCGATAGGCGGCTTGCGGAAAACGATTGGGGTCCGGGTTCATTAGATTGGTGAGTAAACCAGTGCGCGTACTACGAGGAGGCGGCCTAGGCTTGATCTTCTCGAACATGCTCCGTTGCCGACTGGCCTCGTTGGCGGCCTGAGCTAGTGGATCCTCGCTGCCCGATTCGTCATCGGACCAGATGTCTTCCGAGTCAGACTCGAGGTCGGAAGACGTCTCGACATGCACAGCGCGCCTACCGAGGCCCAACAGAGCCGAGCTGTTATTGTTCGCCGGTGCGTTATTCGCAGGCGCGTTTGTAGGAGGTCGTGCCGCCTCTGTACGGTTATTTTGGGCAGGAGGAGCAGGAGCAGGAGCAAGCGGTACCATCGTGGTAAATGGCGCGGCTAGGGCTGCCGGAGCAAGTATATTGGGCGGAGATTTGGCACTAGTAGGGGAACGAGTCGACTGAGGGTTTGAAACCGATCGAGTGAGGACCGGAGTAACGCCCTGCTTAGAACAAGGCAATGGTCAGAGTGATGCAATTGGACAAACGCGAGGGGAAATTACTACCTTTGCAGGTGTCATGCTGAAGGGCGCCGGTGCAGCAGGAACCGAAGTGATTGTGTGAGAAGTCGAGGCTGACGTCTGCCTGTTCATGGTCTCTGGTTCCTCGACATCCTCAACAACGTCCTCAGAAATAGACCGTTGGCGCACGGGATGCTTGGACCTTGCCCCAGCAGGCGATTTATCAGACGAGTTGGAGACTGTTCGCACCAGACTTGGGCGGCCGCGGTGAGGCAAACGAGCAGGAGCCTTGCCAACCTTGGCGCCTCTGGAGGTCCTGGCCCGGGTATATGCGGCATTACCCGACGAATTACGCGCGTGATTCGCACCTCGTGGGACCGAAACATCTGGCGTGGTGTGGGACGCATCGTCGGGTAAAGGCTGAGCGGAAACCGGCTCGTTCGTAGTTGCGCTCGAAAGGCTGCCTGGCTGTGGGCCGCTGAGAATTGCGTGGGGATCGGTCACGTTACTGGTCGTGTTGCTATTCGAAGAACTGCTGTGGCTCCTAGCATCGTCACTGGCTGTAGCTCCTTCAGGCGACTGCACATAAAAGATTTTCTTCCTTGAATCATCGTCGGTCATTTCCGGAGGCCCAACTGTAGTGGGAGTTAGGGGCATGGCATCTGCAGAAATGAGCTGATCTTGGGCATTAGGACAAGGCAGCAAGACCAAATGGGGTTGGGAAAGTATGCTAGGAGGGGCAAGAGCCGGAGGGGTGGCGCCAGGGGAAAGAGTAGCTGGTATATTGGTTGGAACGGCCCTCGTGCGTGTGGCAGGGGTGTCAGGTGGTGTCGGTCGCGGAGTTGGCTGAATGACCATGAGCGTAGGGGGAGCATGTGCCGCGAGAGAGTCATCTGACACCTTGGGAGGAGTGGACGGCGAGAGAATTAGAAATTGAGCCGGTTGTGTTCCAGGAGTGCTGGGAACGTGATCATCGTGACCTGCCATCGGGGTCGAGGGCTGTGCTAGCGCCCATGAAGGGGGAATCACGTCGAGTTTCTCGGGAAGGAGATGGCTAATGATACGTCCAATGTTCGTGCCGTGCGAACCGCTGCGCTGAGCAAAAGGTCCTTCAGGCGCCGAGTTGGTCCGAGACTCGCTATTAAATGGTGGGCGAGCTGATGAAGTCGGCTGGGACGCAGATAGCACGGGGGGATCACCAGCCAGTCGAGGTAATCGGGTAGTAGCTCCCGGCTGCTGTAAAGTGGCCGTCGAAGACTGGCGCCGAGAGCTTATGGTCTGGACGGGCGCCCTGGGCGCGAACACGGGATCGCGGCTGGGAGGAGCAGAGTCGTCCTCCCAGTCGTCGTCCTCGCCACTGTCCTCAGACTCGACTTCCACTACCTCCACTGCCGGCGGCTCCTTTGCCGTTGCAGATACCTCATCGTGCGTCACACTCCGGTCAAGGAGCAACTGACGATGCCAAAGCCTCCATGTTAGGTTCTCTAGCCTGGGACCATCCTCCAGTGCGCTCGTCGTCTTTGTAAATACTAGAGAGGTCCAGGGCAACGTGTGAGCAGACGACAGCGTTGGTTATCAGTAGCCCGCTCTCACCGGTCCAGAGTGCCTGCAGAGCGTCCGAGCCCTGCATCTTGTCGACAGCAGCCATGGAAATGTGAAGCACGGGGAGCTCGAATTCGACCGCCATGATTGCGCGACTATCGGTCGAGAGGGGGATGAAATACGAAAGGAAACGGGGACGGGGGTCCGAGATGAACAGGGGGGGAGGCGACAAGAGGGGGAGGCTCTTGTGCTCGCTGTAAGCGGCGGGGAGCGCGGACAGCAGCTCGTTGCCGGGTGGTGGTGGAGGAACAAGTCAAGTGGTCAGAGTACCACCCAGAAACGCACGAGCAATTGGCTTTTCCGCATCTGGTACTTTCCCAACTGCTTTTGACACCATGGAGGACCCCAAGACCAGATCGGTCCAATATCGGGGCTTCCGGTCCGGTAATGCGCTCGAGCGTGCTATATAATCCTTTGGCGCATTCATTCGCCCGCCGCTGCAGCACGTCGCTCTCACTGAGCTTACGGACAATATTCTCTTTTAATCGTTCGCTCCGGACCAGCGTCATGTGAGCTGGCCTCGTGAGTGCCGACAAGGTTTGCTCCAAAATCATAACGCTTTTAAAGCACACGCACGACTTGCATCATGTGCCATCTATCGGACAAACCTCTAAACCTGCAAGCACACTCGACAAATTGTACGCAAAAACTTCAAGAGGCTGTCCTATGCCTAGTGGCTTTAGGTCCTGTACAGTCTCGCATACAACTGAAACGGAGGGCATATTAGGTGTCAAAGAATTCAAAAGGACAGAGTATAAAACCTTGTTTGTACCAACGGACCACTTTGTTGGACCTGATATACCATTTATGGTAAGGTGTCGGCCCCTGAACTATATGGCGCACAGGTCAAAACCAATCGCGCCATGTGCTTCCCTGCGCTTACACGATAACGCCTTGAAGCTCACTTCCTCTAGTGATGTGCTTGCCGGTCGCAGTCTACGGGGTCCTCCGATAAGCCGTTTGTGTCTCGAACAAGTTATCGAGGTGGGGCGGTGGGGCAACTAAGTATACGGTCCGGAAATTCTACACACAATAAACGAAGTCACCCGAGGCTTGGCAATCGACCCAGTAATAGCTCTCGGGTTCCTACGGAGCGCGTAGACCACAGCACGTACGTACGGAACCCCGCAAGAGGCATGTCGCTCATTTACATTTCAGCTAGGATTCAAGTGCTCACATATGAAACGTCCACGCTTGTTGAAAGTTTTAGCAGCTGCAAATGACGTTCTAGACGACCAAAGGCGTAGTCAGATCGCCCGAGTAATAATCCCTATTCATAAACCATTTTCACATCTGTCGCCAATTTATGTCAAACGAGTCCGGGATTATATTCCTATTGTATCCGCCAGGCCTCCATGTGCTAAAACCGCGAACATCACACAATATGCCCTAGCACCCAAGACTCGAGGTTCGTCGCTAGTACGTACTCGGCACTCGAGAACGCCGCGCCGAAGATCCTGGCTCGACGTCTCCGAAAGACTCACCCGACTGGAGACTTTGTGTCGCCACCGGGCGTGGGTCTACCACACCGTCCGAAAAGTGGTGTCGAATGCTAGTCACAATCCGCCGATAATTAAACTCCAACGCCCGGTTAAACGGGGGCAAAACATTGGATTCAGTGGGGAACGTTCCGGCGGGGGCGCTGATCTTGATCGAACGGGTTGGCGCGGCAAACGCTCTTCTCGTCCGACGGACCGTGATTTCCAACGGCAGTGGATCTTTGGGACTATACCTTGACGTTCGAACAAGCGTTTCTCGCGCTAGCACTCCACTCGTCCGTAACCCAAGAGTCTCGAGCACCTTTCTGGCGGGAATGATGTCCCTCCGTCTCGCTCCCATACATTGATTGGAATGTAGTTTAAGCGGGGGGGATGGCGACCAGGATTCGTGAAACCAGCAATTCAACCCTCTTGATTTGATCGCGTATAATGAACCATGTTAATCAGCACCAAGAGTATTACACTCTCCAAGCGAACCCGGGGTATAATCACAGTATACTGTATCATGTATGAATAATATTGATATAGGACGAAATGTCGGCTATACAAACAACCGACTGTCTGAAACTTCTGCCCGCCCCGTGGAGAAGGGAGGGGGGGGGCATTCTGACCGAATGAACGCAGGACAAAAGTAGCCACAGGAACAATGCTGCATGTATCGATGGCGCATACATTGTACTGAGCCCGCCACTCGCCCATCCCGTCAACGAGCTATCATGATGAAAATAGACTCAAAGCTAGCGAGGATTCAGCAATGACGGATATTGAAAACAATGCCGGTGGCACTCAAAAAAGAATCAACGAAATACGATAATCATTGCCTTTGGCTTTTGAGCTTGAGCTTGAGTAAAAACGTCCCTCAGAGTGATGAACACACAAACAAATAGGACTCGAGGCTGAGAGAGATACCGGAATGGCACCCAAACGAGCTAACGCGTCTGACGCCATCGTGGGTCGAACATCAAATGTCTTCTCGAACGGTGCAAAAGAATGACAAGAATTGAGCTCCCACACCAGGCACTAGCAGAAACAAATACGCCGATAGCAGC
This sequence comes from Ceratobasidium sp. AG-Ba, assembly GCA_016906575.1. Classification (NCBI taxonomy): domain Eukaryota; kingdom Fungi; phylum Basidiomycota; class Agaricomycetes; order Cantharellales; family Ceratobasidiaceae; genus Ceratobasidium; species Ceratobasidium sp. AG-Ba. The sequence goes on along the minus strand of CP059612.1, from coordinate 1,065,555 downwards.
CGATAGGGCTAGATGTGGCATTGATACACGCATATACACTCGCGGCCACCACGCCGAGCTTTACCTGATATGCTGCCGACCAAAACTTTCAGATGAATTATGGGGGGCATCGATATGACGAGAGCTGAAATCGGCTTGCTCATCGCAAGTCAATGCACTGCAGGGAGAGACAGTTGGGGTAGGAACATCCACAGTTCCTCCGTATTCAAGAAGGGGGGCGTTCATATTCCCGTCCCTGGCATCACCACGTAGAGTATTGAACTGAAGTCTGATGGATTGAGCTAGACTATCTTGGGGAATGACACCAAGTCAACTAGGCATGGGTGGGGAACAAACCAAGGTCCATGCCGAAAGCACACATGGTTCGTTTGGTTCAAGCAAGTTTTATGATTTATATAAGAGAGTACGGTAGAGTGACATATAGGTACAATGCGGGTGTTTTTGATGAGTAGGCTGGTACCAAGTTAAAACCCGAGTACGAGCGACAATAAGCCTCGTCGAATCCAGTGTTCAAGGAGGGGAGGGTTATGCACATAAGAGAGGGTAGTGGTTAAGGAGCGCACTGAATCGCGACTGATGGCAGAACGAACAATCACAAGAACAACACTCGACAAGTGAAACAGCTGGCGACACCAGGGGCCAGGTGAATCGGGAGTGACGAAAGTTCGAATACGAAGACCGAAGAACAAACCAGAGCACAACACAGCAGAAAGCAAGACCTAATTACGAGAATAGACTTCCAGGAATACAATGTATGTTTATCTGGAGATATGAATGAGCGCAATTCAGATCAGATCGTGAAAGCAACTTACAGAGGAGCGGTAATATGACAGTTATGCGACGAGACAAGTCCCCTTGGTGACATGGTATTTGAGACCGTTGGGGTTCTTGTAAGACTTCTGGCATTCCGGGTTCTGAAACTGGTGTAAGAATGCGAATGAATTGGATAGGTGAATGGATATGCTTACCGGACACTTGTAGGCCTTCTCCTTGAGCGGCTTTGCAGAAGGCTTCGCCTTGATCGACCTGTGGGCCCAGCGCGAAGACTCGTGATCCTCATCCTCATCGTCCGAGGACGAGGCGATCGAGACAACCGACGACCGAGACATCGCAAACGGCGCCTGGGGCATGTTGGGGGGCACAGGGATCTGCATTGACGGCTGCTGCGGCTGGGGGGCCATCGAGTAGTTCGAGGACAAGGATGGAACCGAGTGGCGGGCCGAAAGACCATGGAGCGAGAGTGTGGCGGTGGTGAGGACCGAAGGGGAGAGGCACTTGGTCGTATCCGGGACTGATCGTGCACGGTTCCTGTCACGCATGGACATGACCGACTCGTCGCTCATGAAGATGTCCTCTTCATCGTCCGCAGTAGGGAAGTAGGATTGCCAGGACGAAGTGCGGGCAACCGAAGAGAGCGGCTGTGTCATGGCGCCCGATCGCTGTGGCGTAGCCGGCGCCGGGTTGGCTTGGGCATAGTGGGTGGCATGAGCGTTGAGCTTGGAGTCGAACTGCTCGCCAAAGTTGGAAGCCGGTGCGGTCTCGGGGCCTGGTGTACCCGGCGCGGAGAACGAAGATCGCGGGGATGATGACATCGACGAGGTGGTGGAGTCGTCGGAGCCTCCGGAGTGAGCGGCGTCGTGGTGGGCGACGAGCTCGTGGAGATCCTCGAGATAGAGGCCACAGCACTGGTAGTTCTTGCACTGAACCGGAGGGTGAGCAGGCGGGAGGTCCAATAAGGAGGCGCACTTACAAACTGCTCCTCAATGTCCATGCGCGAGTCGGGGCTGCGAGCGAGCACCGATCCCATGGTGGGAGACATGGACATGGATGACTTGTAGGGCGCGTCCATCATCATCATTCTAGATCAAAGTGTGTTAGCATGCGTGACGCGTCAAGAGGCGCCGGAGACATACTCGGCGTCCTGCCAGCTTGCTCCGCCCCTCCAGCCGATGGTGGACTCGATGGTCGAGCCGGTGATGGACCACTGGCGCGAGAACGAGGGCTGGCGGGTGTGCATGCGGAAGCTGGCGGTGGTGGGGATGATGGAGATGGGATCCATGGGAGTGAGAAAGTCTATCTAAAAGTCAAGTAAAGAGAGTAGATGGGGCGTGACGAGGGGGGAATTAGGGGAGGGGCTGCGTGAGGAGAACCGGTGAAGGTGGGGGCTGCAGGCGGGACTGGCACTCATATGTATACGCCGGGCCTACAGGAGGCACTACAAGCTAGAAGGGGCCTCGGGTCCAGTTGCCAATTCAGGGCCTTGTGCCGCTGCTCCGGGTCTCGCCCAACTGGGGCTCTCCGCGTGTTCCATGTTCACGCAAACGGCGATCTATCCTCAGAAATTGATCGCCTGGTCCTGGACAGCACAATCCCGCCTTGATTAAACCCGCCAGTGCTCGGGATTCGCGACTTCCGAAGATCACCTCGCTGCCGCTCGCGTCGGCCGATCACGTGCTGTGCTGCCCCCCGACCGTCCGGCCAGCGACCAGCCGTGGTCGCAGGGCTGCGCTTGCGATAGCAGCTACATCTTTCATAAGATATTTCATGAGCGAGCGGCTTCGGAGTAGGCATATGCGTTGCCATCAAGCCAGGAACCACGCCTAATCCCCAGTGTTACCCCTTATGCGCTCACCAACTGGCCCAATGCACTCATCCTTGCCCCCTGGTACAAGCACCCCCTTTACAGGTACCCTCTTCTTTTCCCGAGATCCATTGTGTAGCGCGCATTGTTAAGCATACTCCGGTCCCACTCGCACGCTCCCGATCGCAAGACGGCACAATTAGATCCCCGGCCAGCGCCCAGCTGGGCTGCACAGTCAGTCGTACTTGCGCCACCGTACTCCAGCCAGGCTCGTGTTCATGTTCGAGCTCGCTAGCCAATGCAGTGAACCGGCCATTCGCTCACATGTCCTACCGGCCGGTGGCAAGTTCCGGGCGGTGCACAGTCGTCGCACGCTATCCCCGCTTCACACCGGCTCTTCTGCTTGTTCGACTGGCTCATCATAGTCGCTGCTAGGATAGGGGTCTCCGGTTCCCATGCATCTCGGATGTTAATCATCTTGCGTCTCAATACATATTGTTGGCTGGTTCCGTTCGTGAACGCCTCTCGAATAGTGTTTTGCCGCTAGGAAGAATACGGCTAAAGAAGTTGAAACGTACAATTGCAATCACGTAGACAGACTGCCTCTGACGGAGCCATTGTGGCTGCTCCCCTGTCAGCGTACACTCCAAAAGTCTCCTATGCGGAATATAGCCCTTTGTTTGTTCGGATTATAGGCACAACCAATTGTACCATGCTTGCATTAATCAAGCCCACAAAGTGGACCGACAATGGCGTAGCTCCAACAATCCCAAGTCTAGGCTCGCTCTTCTCCACGGCCAGCGCACTCCCTCAGATCCCGGACGCCGACAGGTCCTGCCATCGTACCAGCTGACCGCTCCGAGTGGTGGCAGTGCCTGTCCGCTCCTCCCCCTCCCCAATCCCCCCTTCACCCACCCCTCGCCTCGTCTAAACTCCCATTATCGTGCGCATATGGCCGTTTCACACTCTTGATCCCAGTCGAGCGCGACATTTTGGCCGTCCAAGGAGGGGATTATGCGCGAGAAATTTGCAATCTTAGGCGGGATTTGAATTTCCATCGAGCGTGTCAAGCCACTCGGAATGGCATCGTCCGCTTGGGTCGAGCAAAATCGTCGAGTGGCGCGAGATGAAGATGATCGACGCATGCGTTTGAGATGACCGAGGATGGGTGGAGCTCGCATCTGGCTGCTGAAATTCGTGTCAAGTTTCCGCGATAGATGAGAGGGTTGCTACGACATGGGAGATAACGAATCGGCCGGCGTTCCTCGATGGTAGACGGCGGGGTCGGTCGAAGCCGTTCTGCTCAAAATGTTTAGACCGAACAAGTGTAATCGCGCCTCTGAAATCAAGTTGCTCGCTTCAATAACGCAATCGGCCTCTTCCTGTCAAGAGTCGCTTGGGCAACTTCCCAGAACCATCGTCGCTCGCTTTTGAAAGAGCCTATATGCACGGGATTTGCACGGCGGAAGAGTGGGCTAGCAGTGACAGCGGCTGTATGCGCATAAACTGTATCTGTGTTATCCATCTACAGGCTACTACCCGATTCCAAGCAGCGTGGACACGTCTCCATCGCCACGCGAGATATGGTTCATGACATCTAGGTCGTCGAGCTCATAGGTATATGCAAAGGTAGGCACTACTCGGTGAATATGTATAAATTGTATCAATGATATCTCTACAGCATTTTATCCATCGCATCTCATCGATATTGAGCCTTGCAATGACGATTCAGATATCGAGCACGTTGAATCACTGACAGCGCTAGGTAGAGTTTGATTATGTCATACTCGAACCCTGAATGGATCCGGTGTCCGGATTCGCCGTATACAGCCTCGACATCGTCGTTGACGTCCTTAAGCCACCAAGTGAGTACTGAATCTATGCAATAAAGCGCTGGGAAGACTTTATGGGCTGCAATACGTCGATTCGCACTACTGCTTGGAATGAGAGACTCGGCTAGAAGATGGATTCCATTTGTGTATATGGATGGATCGTGAAATGACGGGATGACTGGCGCATACTGGGTCTCTGCTCGCTTGACCAACAAGCTAACGGCTCTTCGCTCTAGAACGGAATTTTGCGACTAGTGCTAGTTGCGGTGAGTCGGGCGACCGTTTCCGTCATCTTTGGAACTCAAATCGGATCCAGCAACCGACACCTTTAGTTAATCGCCCACCATGATCATCACCAAGCAGAACAGGCGTATCATCTACGAGAACCTCTTCAAGGGTAAGCGGTTCTTATTTACATTGTAACGATATTTAATTGGATTCCAGAGGGCGTATTGGTCGCCAAGAAGGACTACAACGCACCAAAGCATGAGGACCTCGATGTCCCTAACCTCGAGGTCATCAAGGCCATGCAGAGCTTGACTAGCAAGGGCTTTGTCAAGACCCAATTCTCATGGCAATATTATTACTACACTCTCACTAACGAGGGTCTCGATTACCTCCGCGAGTGGTACGTCTAATTCACGCCCCTAACTAATGCTCCGAATCTGAACCGCTCGGCAGGCTCCACCTCCCCGCGGAGATCGTTCCCGAGACTCACCGCAAGCCAGCGCGCCAGCCCAAGCCAGCGGCAGTCCGTCCAGGAGGCGAAGGCGCTTACCGTGCGCCCCGTGGCGACAGGGACGATTACCGTCGCCGCGACGACGGTGGGAAGAAGGAGGAGGGTGCGGGTGCCGAGTTCAGGCCACGGTACGCCGGTGGAATTGGCCGGGGTGGAGGCGCTCCCAAAGAGTAGATCTACAGCCTCCGAGGATTGCGCGACCCTTGTTCGTATGGTTGGAGTCGGTGAGGGGCTCCGTGTATGCTATGCCTATGTTTGTGAATCCCCTGTTTTGCTGTTCGTGCGCATAAACGATGTCCGGCTATTTCAGGATAGTCTCAAAGTGTGTTTGCTTGTTCCTGACTAGTAGGGACTGGCTTGTCGGCTGCCAAGTTAATCACAACAGCCTAAATTATTTGTGAAATATTACATTCTGGGCCCGACCCGCCTAACAGAACTCGAAGTCCAGAGCGGGTATTTACCAATCGGTGTTAGGCGTGGCTAAAGGTAATCCAATTTACATACACGCCACCCGCCTTGGATGTTCCGCCCTGCTCAGGTGGCCGCCCTCGTGCGAACAACGTGTTGCTCGAGGGTGAACATTAGGTAATAATAGTACGACCAACGAACGATAGAGTCTAACCCAACCGAATAGGATCCCAAGCCCTTGCACGTGCACTGGCGATCAAACAGAGAACCACCGAGCCACAAGGCGTGTGCGAGTCTACTCATCAGTCAATGCAGGATTTGCGAATTTTACAATCCTTTTGACAAAATAGCTAGCAAATTTACGGGAGCGGTGGCAACTCGTCAAAGACACCGAGCAACCTGTGGGGTAGATCATCAGCATCACGACGCCAGACGGGGCGGATTGATTTTAATTTGTGCACGAGATATGCAATACGAAGACGTCCGGGCCGCTTCGACGCGTCGGGCAGTCTTCACGATTCACGATTCGGAACCCCAAATCGTACTTCTGAACTGCATATCACTTCTTGCGGCCCGCCCCTAGTACACGTTGCGTCGCCCGTCCCGTACCGTACGACGTTCGCATCACACAGCTAGGTCCGCTCAGCCTCGTTGAATACACGACGGTCCCATAGTTTTGCTTCAGAGAATTCGATAGAATTTTTGGTGGCCGGTGAGGTGTGCGTAGGGCCATGCTCTGTGTAGTCGCCTCGGTTACGTGAGCTCTCCGATGGCCTCGGGTTGTGGTCTCAGTAGACAAGAGTTGCAATATTCTCGTGCTGATGACGCTCGAGGATGTATGCGCGTGGCCATCAACCTCCTAAAACTCCTCCAGTCCACCTGGATCACTCGTGACAGATGGCCATCTACACTTGGAAAATCAGATTGAACATAAACATTCACGCGCACCATGTGTACGCCCAGCATTGAGCCAGCGCGCCCACTGCGGATTCGCTCGAGTAATACAATGTTCCATGAATCTGACTTCGTATGCATGGGCGCAAGATAGGATATGAGGGCTTCCACTATACAAAACTTATCCGACAAGGTCGAACACCTCAAAGCCAACCAAACTTCGGGGCTATACCATATCCGTTACTCAACGATTTAAACTTCTTTGATTCAAAAGCCAAACTCCAACGTTCCATCTCAGGTTGAATACACCCAAGAACAATTCCTCCTTGATTCACCGTGCCTTCCATTTTGGCCACCTCGCACAGTCTCCACACCCGAGCCTCATCTCCGCAGACTCCCAAACCTTCCCAAGTCTTCTATCATCCAGGCCCGTCTTTCTGCTGGAACCACCCCACTCTGAACATTTCCTAATCTACTGATTGCTCGCCTCGGCCGCTCTGCGCTCGCGCGCTCGCTTCGCCTCGGTGAGCGACTTGCCCCATTCGACGGGTGGCGGGTCCTGCCATGACGTGTCGATCGCGTCAGTCAACAGTCAAGAATTAGGGAGGCGGAAGAGCGGGATGAGTAAATAAGGGGATGACCGAAAGGGTGAATGAATGCGCGCGTGTGGGCTGCCAGGCCCTGGGTGGTGTCCACGGCGAGATGTCGAGGATTTGAACAATCGGTGTTAGTCGGTTACAAGGACTCCAGCACGCTATAACAAATACGTCCACACGCCATCATTCTAGCCAGGCCCCAAATTAAATTTGAACATGAATTTGGGGAAATAAGGAATAGACGAGGATGAGCTGTCAAATTTGCCTCGCGGAGGATGAATCCAATGTAGTCAAAGGCGATTTGGTTGAGCTTGGACGTAAGATTGCATGCATCCAGCACCGCCCTAGAACTCGCGGAGCTGTCATACAATAACTGGATGGTCGGGTCATATCCAAAGCGCGATGAGATTAGCTCAACGATTCGGCCGGCTCATGAGCGATGCCCGTCGCTATCCCGCCATGTGTGTGGCGCGCCCAGTCCCAGGGATGGATGCCTATGCCGTGAGAGAAAGACAAACACATGGCGGACAGGCGTTACACCAACCGGATGATGTTCTAGGCGCGAAGCGAGCCATATTCGGGGAATATAGCTTGGGATAGATATTCGCTAGAGATTGAGGTGCATGTGGAGAGTGAAGATAGAGGCAAATCGCGCGTGGAACGAGTGTGCTTGGTGATGTTGACCCAATCAAGGGCGAACGATCGTTCCAGGAACAACTAGAGCGGGCGAAATTCGGGAATCCCTTAGAGAAAGGAAGTGGTCAACGCGAGGGATGAAACAGGGATTGATGCGGTGGGAGTTGACGACGTAGTCGAAACAGAAATCCATGGACGAAACAGAGCGACCACACGCGATATAGCCGGCTCGCCAGACGAAAGAAGTCAAACTGTGAAATATCAGTGATAGCGTTTATATAACATAATTTATTATGTCACATAGGGTCTGTTTGTAGGGTTTGTTTGGTCGGGGTGACTGAGGCGTCGGTACCGGCGCCACGGTGGTTTAGTATGTGATATGAAGAGGCAGCGGGTAAGATCGAAACCAGAAACTAGCTCACGGAAGTCCACGGGAGAACCACAAGAGGTGGGGCGGGATGCGCGTTCTCAAGGTTGCTGGCAGAGAAACGTTCCACATTGGTGCCTAGAACCGATGTGAAGACCAACCCGGGAGACCAGAACAAGAAGTGCAGAGTAGCACTGAGGTGATCCAGCGGAAAATACGGTAAACACGATTCGATCGTTTCGGGTAGCCATCAGGTTCTAGTGGCCGGTACAAACGATTGAACGAGATATCCAAGGGTGTCCACGAAGCGCGTATAACATGGGGATGGAATAAGGATTTGGCGAGCAGGCTTACCCAAATACCAAGCTCCCGTTTCAGATCATCGACTGGCTGGTCCCAACGCTTCTCCCAAAAGACTGTAATCAAAGGACGTGTAGCGGCACCACACCGGAGAGCCCAGGGTACGAATTCGCGAATGAAGCGATCTCGCTGATGAGCGGTAAGCCTACCGAGTGGGCGCTTCGGCTCGCCTGGAGGTCTGAAAATCATTATTACAAGGATAGCATGGGGATAAAATAGCACAGTGACGTACTTGTCATATGGGTTCAAAAATCTTTTTGGGTTGGCAAGTTTATAGGCGAGAGTAGTCGGCGTCGGTAGCTGCGGTAGAAAAGCGGATAGACCAGAAAGCGCAGAAAGCGCAGTGGACGGTAGACGGAAATTGGCGAGCTCAAATACTTTAAGGGCCAGTTCGGAGGGAACAGAGACGCTCAAGCCACAGATGGCATGATAAAAGTCGTGACATTCTCGGTAGCGAGTCATGACGTATGCGAGCTCCGGGTCGTCGATGTAATGCACCTAGCGTCATCGTGAGTGAAAAAAAAAAAAAACCTGGCACAAAAAAAAAGATTGACATACCGGTTCCCGAGTATCAGGAGTAACACCGCAGCGATCAAGCCAGGTGACATATGTGTTACCCCAGGTTCCTTCAGGCATACGCGAGAGGGCCTGCATGTCGACGGTGTCGGTATTCACCCTTGGACGATGCTTCAAAATCGCACGTCCCTCTGGAGAGACGAGCATTTCGTCTCGTAGACGGGGTAAAAATGGTCCTGCCGTGGTTTCTCCGAGTGCGGCTACCATATCTGTACACAGAAAAATCAACGGGTGTGCTGAAAAAAGTAGCAAAACCAAACATACCGCCACGACGAGGGTCGACGAGAGCCGTGAGTGCCGATCCAAATGCCATAAATGCATTTTCAGCCCAGTTGAGTGGGACATGGCCATCGTATGCCGGTACCGCCCTCGTCAGATGGGCAGAGAGCGTAGGTCTGAGGCGTGCTGCAGAGACGCGTTTTGCAGCTAGAGACAGCATCAGAGTCACGTGCAGATACCAGGTGGCTGTGCGATTATGTCACTCATTTACAGAGCACCCACGTGACTAACGCGCGCTCTCAACATTCGCGGCTCACGACCCATGGACAAGTCGGTACTACGTGCGTTTGATCCTCTGGCTGCCGCAGGCAAGGAGAACACTTCGATAAATCCCGCATTCTCAACTCCAACTGCCAAGTCCACAAACACTGGCAAGAATGCGCTCTCTCTCTCCGGATTCTTCAACCGATATGCCCACCCACGCCCGAAACTCCAGCCCACAAAACTGCAAGACGACCTGCTCGTGGACGTAGAAGATATAGATGAAAAGAAGAGGTCCGTGCTAGGTGCGAGCTTGTTAGGCGGGGATTTTGCTGGAGGAGTTAGGAGAGAATCATTTCCTGGCAAGCATGCAAATGTACCGGATGTTAGCTTCAACATTGGTTCGTGCTTGATGATATTGATAAAATACTGCGCTGACATCTCCGCAGAGCGCGTTGATGAAGAAGGATCGATCGACGACAGGATGCACTTGAGTGAACTTACCTGCACGAAACAGACCCAAGGCATGAGTTTTACTACTGGTAAATGTTATTTCTTCATAACTAGCGACTCGGTGCATTAATTATTGCAAGCAGAGGAAAGTAATACTACACCCATGCCAATTATGATGCGCAGTGTATCGGCTCCTACTCCTCAGCGACCCGTATTTGAGTCCGACGATAACCTCGACACGGCCTATACTATCCGTATGATACCAGCCCCTATATCGCCCACCCGAGCCAAGGGTGAAGAATTCCCACTTGCGTCTCCCCCTCGCGTATCTGCTGTCGACTCTTCCCCAGTTGCAGCCTTTAAAGCGCGAACAGTTCCTACCTGGGGTCCACCACCAATGCGGAGTGCTTCCCCTACTCGAATCCCCTCACCTACTCGCAGGAACCCCTCACCTACGCGGCGCAACCCTTCACCAACTAGGCCTTTCCCTTCAGACAATGCTACATCCAGCTCGAGCTTCCCTAAGCTGAAGCTTGACCTCGGTCAAGGTTTCGAGTTTGCTTTGTCTGAAAACGAAAACCGCACACCCGTCACGAGTCCGCCTGGCCCGAACACGATCGCTAGCCGGGCTGCTGCAATGCGATTTGTTTCTGCAGAACAAACTATGTTGGAGGACGACTCGATCATGGATGTACAGCTCCCAAACCTTAAGGAGGATGAGGGTACTATCGGATTCTTCTGGTCGAAGAGCGGAAAAGACAAACCTGAGACGATGAGCACTATTTCAAGAAAGGTTTCGGTTTCGTCCCGCATACGTGAAGAACCGGTAGTCAAGCCCCGTCCCAAATCCGAGATACGAGCGCCGTCGTCGTTCATGTACAAGGACCCCGAGCCTTCATCTGCGCGTGAACCGTTTGTTGACCCAGCGCTCCTCCCACTCCCGCGCTCTCGATGCAATTCTGCTGCTTCCAATCCGGCGGCAGACACGACTACTAGCACGATCCCGGAGGACGAACCGACGCTGAACATCTCAGCACTTGGACTCGGAAATACACTCTTGATTGATACGTCGCTTGAGCAGCTCAAGTTCCAGGCAGGTGTGCACGGACTTGCTGATGGGACGTTTGGGGGCGCATCATTTGCTCGTGAGTATCCGAGCGATGACGAACGGCCAAAGAAGCAATTTCTGGACGTCAGGAGTGCGTATCTTTTTAGCTTTGATCCTGAGATTAGCAACTGACAGGGCAGAAAATTCTATAGCCCCAAAGGTGACCCGAACAATGTCGAGCACTTCGCCTGACCACGAATCCACGGACTTGGACGCCGACGTAGAGGCCACAGTGAAGAAACCAAGACCAGCGAAGGGCCGTGTTGTTTCGGACGCTGTTGTGAACGAGCTGCGTTCAGGCAAGGCTCTACACAGAGGTGCGTGATTCAGCCTAGGAGTATGAAGTAATATTGAACAAGTTCTGTTCAGGTTCTTCGTCGATCTCTAGCGTGGGACCGCACAAACGTAGAGAGTCTGAGGCAGCTGAATACCTACCGAACAACCTACACCACAGCCAAGGGTCGGTTCGTAGTCAGTCTCGGGCGTCCTCGGTTGTCGATGACGCAAGACCTGGTTCCACGCTTTCGAGGCCATCCTCGCGGCTATCATTGGTATATGCGTCCTCGAAGCTTCCTTCGTACGCCGAACGACCGAGCTCAGTCGCATCTTTGCATTACGACCGCCCTAGTTCAGTCGCGTCTGTGTATGATCGGCCGACGTCTCGTCCATCGTCTGTTGCTTCTATTCGTCCGCCGTCCGCCGCTTCAGTCCGACCGTCGTCCGTGGCTTCTATTCGCCCACCGTCAGTTGCTTCGACTCGCACCACGTCTACGCGCCCAGAATCTGCTGCGTCTGAACGCCCGCCTTCGACCACTTCGACTTCTGCGCCTCGCCAGTTGATGTCCCCGTCAGAGAGCTTGCGTCATTTGGCCCGTGGGATGGAGGAAGATGTGCGAAAGGAGATGCAAGCGTTTATGATAGACGATATGGAAGAGTATATGCGTAGCGAAGATGATGCTTGTTCGCCTCGAGCTCAGCTCCAGTCGCTCGGAAAGACCAAATCTGTTCCTGCCACGACTCTAGGTGGTTCGGCTCCTCGAGTACGGCCTAGGACCTCGATGTTACCTCCAGCCGCGCCTCCTGCCAAACCTGGAAGCAAGCTGTCGGGCGCATCGACGGGCACTCGAATTGGAGCACCAAGGAATGTGGTTCCCAAGTCGACCTCAGGAGCACGATCTACGAGTCTGGGACTTGCGAGCGGCGCAAAGGCTGCGCCTTCTGCTGGTAGTACGAGATCTGCTTCTGGGACGATCGGATCCAAGTCCTCTGCTATTGCTCCCAAGCCATCTTCTATTGCCCCTAAACCGTCTTCTGGTGTTCCCAAGCCGCCCGCGTCCGTTACCGCCCCAAGGCCCGCTAGTGGATCACTTCGCGGTCGGTCATCTCTCACTTCTGGCTCAACTGCTAGTACAGCACCGGCCCCTTCGTTGCGTGGTACTCGTCCTCCTGCGGCGCCCTCTGCTACAGCTTCCAAGACTCTTCGACCTCGTACCTCGAGTTCAAGTTTGGTTGGACCAAAGCCCGCTGAAGAGGAACCTCGCAAACCGCGACCTGCGGCGTCGACGATTTCTGGTCGTGGACCTTCTAAGCCGACTGCTGGATCATCGACTCCAAAGCCAGCATCCGCGTCCTTGTCTCGCGCGGGATCGTCCCAGATGACCCCTGGGAGCGTTGCGTCGTTGAGGAGGCGATGAAATTGTGAATAAAATTAGACTTTTTTCGTGGATGGGACTGAGTTTTTGTCTGTACACATGCATGCCTGCTATGATGCTCTATGCCAGGTCCTTTGCTTTTGATGCGCAATGTCATTTTCGTTTTAGAGGATTTAATAGCCGAATGAGCAGTAATTCATGTGTTGATCATTTCATTAATTTCTGCACGACACAGAACAAGGACTAGATCCAACCACTCAAGGTTTACTCTGGTTTTTGATACGATACATCCAAGCGAACATACGTATTTCCGAGATCCTTATCGTCGATGAGCGTATCGATCACATGCGGGTTCGCGCCGTATGAGTGGAGCCAGGCAGCAAGAGGCTCATGGAACTCAAGGAAGACACCAGCTGTGAGCGTGGTAAGTCGAATGTTAATCGTCGAGCTGGGATTGATGTACCTTGAGCAGTGTATCCACTTCCATCCTTCGATCCGCCATGAATCTTTTTGCGTGTGCCAGAGCCGTCGAGTGAGTTGCCGGTCCAGAGTTGGACGCCTGCCTCTGTTAACAGTCCCAGTCGATATTAATCGGGGTTCTACGCTCGTTTTATCAGACACTTACGGTTGGATTCAAGACCAAGCTTAATTCCGCTCTTCTTGCTGCGAAGGATAACGGGATGGGTATCCTTGGCGGGTGTATGAACAAGGGATTCAACATAAGTCGCTTGAGCAACGTTGTCGAGCGCTACCCGAGTGGGCTGGGCGTCGGGTGGTGCGACGGGGTTGATAAGGTAGAACTCGTCTAGCTTGGGGGGTGAGTGCGGGTTACGAAGCAAGAGAGGCAAGCAGATTCACCATAACCCTTGGCGGGGAAATTTTGTCCGACAGGGGTGTCGTTGTGCTCGTATGGTGTACCTTTGGTGGGTAGAAGCTTTCCAGTAGCTAGACCCACCTCGTCAAGCTCAAGAGTATTGTCGGCCTATTTGTTCAAATTAATTCAAAAGATTTGATAGATAAACTACAAACTCACCCGAATGGTCAAAAACTGGCTCTTCACATCGGGCGTGGGCTCTCCAGGCTGAGTGTAGGATGCATCCAGGTTGAATCCCCAATGGTGCGTCAAATTAACAGCAGTGACTGCGGGCTTGCCACCAGATCCCTCGACCTTGTACCTGTACACAATCAACACCGAGCCAAGTTGGTCGGCAGGAGTACCCTTGCTAGGTGGAACGATCGCGAAGAGGACCTCGGTAGTCAGCTTGCCCGGATATCCTTCATCCCCGTCTGGGCTGACGTGTCGGAAGATAGCGGCCGAACCCGGAGCTAGCGCTTTGAGTTCAGCAGGCGAGAAGAGTGTGGCAGTTCCATCTGGGAGGTGCTCCCAGATCGCAACGTCGAAGCCCTTTGGACCGCCGTGTAGCGAGACGGTGGGTGATTCTGGAAAGATGTTGGATGGTAGGATAACGAAGATAGAGAGAGCTTACCAGTTGCGATTGGTGTGACCTCTGCCGACGTGCCGTTGCGCTCGATGGTCATCGTCTTGGCGGGCACACGGTTCGTGTATCGGCCGACGACAGGATTAAGCCATCCACGCTTGTCGCCATTTTCCTTGGGGTCGAACGGGTTGATGACAATATCCTGTGGTGGACGAGTACGTATATTAGGGGCGATCGTGACGATCACGACATTCGACAGCGCTTACATGCGTCTTACCGTCGACGACGACGTATATAGAGCGCACAAACAGACCGTAGGGCAGAATCTCTGCGCTCAAGGCGGGGGCTGTCTCGTTGGGGAGCGTGATAAGCACAGGGGTGAATTGGGACATGTCGATGGCGTGCGAATGAGCAGACGAACGACCTCCGAGCTTTTATCCGAACGAGATGAGTGCTCCTAAGCTCGGCCCAGCAAGGAAAAAGGGGATACGCTCACGTGTGGTCCTTGTGATAACTGAGTGTATGCGCATATGGGCTCGGAGATGGTGTCCTGTTTAGGACCTTTCTATCCGGCTTTTTCTTCGCCGCCAAGTGAGGTTCGAAACTGGAATATAATTCCCGTCGGTATTCCAGTTCATTAGAGTTACGCTCCGTATAAGTTCACGCGGGTTGTTGCACTTATCCGCATCTTTTCAATGGCCTCTGATCCCATCCCCGTCATCAACGCCCTCAACGAGCTGCAGGGGAGCATCCACGCTCTTGTATCTGGGTAAACAAAGATCTGCTATGATGTCATTCTCATCGCACTAATCGCCCAGCCCGTTACAGTCCCCGATGGGCACATCTCGCCGACGAGTTTGAGAAACGATTCGGCCACAAGCCAACACATATCGTCCGTGCACCCGGGCGTGTCA
Source organism: Ceratobasidium sp. AG-Ba (assembly GCA_016906575.1). NCBI lineage: Eukaryota > Fungi > Basidiomycota > Agaricomycetes > Cantharellales > Ceratobasidiaceae > Ceratobasidium > Ceratobasidium sp. AG-Ba. The sequence goes on along the minus strand of CP059612.1, from coordinate 1,050,520 downwards.
AGTACGTCCACCTCTCCTATTCATTTCTCCAACAAATTAATAAATTTCCCAGTCTTATCGGTGAACACATCGACTATGCCCTGTTCGGTGTCTTCCCTGCCGCTGTTGAGCGTGATATTCTCATTGCCTGTGGTCCGCGCGAAGATGCAACCACGAACTCGACAATCCATGCTCAAAATCTCGACGGACGCTATCAGGATGAAGCGTTCAAGGCTGAACGGCGGCCAGCCAAGCCCAAGGGCGGACCCGGGCGTCGCGCGATGGGGCAGACTGTCGAGGCTATGCATGAAGAACGTCGATCTCAGCCAACCGAGTGGTATCTTGGTATTGACACTACTTCATTGCGTTGGGAGAGCTACGTCAAGGCTGGGTACTATGTGAGTCTTCTGCCACACTGAGATATCGCATATCTACCCACTTATGATTCTATCATAGGGTGTCCTAAACAAATTCTTCACAACTCCCGCAGATGGAAACCCGCTCGGGTTCGACATGCTTGTCACAGGCACGGTTCCCGCTGGGTCTGGACTCTCGAGCAGTGCAGCCATGGTTGTGGCATCCACCCTCGCATTCCTCACGATTAATTCCAAACTCGCCGGTCTAACCAAAGGCGAACTTGTCGAGATGTGCGTCTCGAACGAAAAACGTGTTGGGGTCAATTCGGGTGGAATGGACCAGGCCGCGAGCGTGATCGGTCAACCGCAAACTCCGCTGTACATCTCGTTCTTCCCCAAGCTGGAGGCATTGCCCGTTACGTTGCCTTGGAAAGAGTCTGAAGCGGTATTCGTGATCGCGAACTCGCTGAAAGTATCTGACAAGGCTGTTGAGGCCAAGACGCAGTACAATTTGAGGGTCGTTGAGACGTTGGTTGGGGCTCGGGTATTGGCCAAGGGACTCGGAGTCGAGGTTCAAGACGGAGAGAAGATCACATTGAGAGAGGTCGTGGAGAAATGGAAGCCTGGGTCTGGTACGCCCGAGCCCCTCGTCTCCTTGAAGATCTATTGATTCAAATGTATTTGCCAGCGGGCTCACCCGACGCGAACCTCAAATCGAGTCTCCAGGCTCTGCTCCCCGAAATCGAACGCATCCTGAACCCCAACAACGCTGGTTTTGCAGGACTCACCCTCGCAGAAATGATCGCTGCCTCGGGTCTCTCCGAATCGGATTTCCACCAAATATACCTCAGCTGGGTCGAAGTCGAAGCAGATAGGTTCCACTTGTACAAGCGTATCAAGCACGTTGCTGAAGAGGCTCTGCGTGTTCTCGAATTCAGGGATACCTGTCTTTCGCCCCCTGCGAGTGGGGCACTGGACGCTTTGGGTAACTTGATGAACGAGTCTCAGGCGTCGTGCGCACAGCAGTTTGAGTGTTCGTGCGCCGAGTTGGATGATCTTGTCTCTGTTGCTCGTCAATCCGGGGCGATCGGGAGCCGATTAACTGGCGCAGGTTGGGGAGGATGTACTGTCAGCCTCGTCAAGGCCAACGAAGTGGATGAGTTTATGCGCAAGGTTCGGGAGGCCTACGGACCATACCGTGAGTTAAACGAAGAGAGATCACAAGAGGCGATGTTTGCAACGAAACCTGGTGCCGGAGCGTGTGGTAAGCGAACCATTTTACTGTTGGGGTTCCAATTAACTTTTCATGTTGCAGTCTTCGAACTTTAAAATGTGTGTTTAATAATCACATGAAATGAACGCCACGAATTGAACTTAGTTTCACGTTCAATAATGCCAATACACATTCCTCGACAAGAGGCTACCGAAAGTGCTGCTGAAATACAGTAACCGCATGATGTTCGCCAGATCAAATAACTGATTCCGAATCTTTCTGTTCTCGATCTACTCTGCACAAAAGCCTTGGCGCATGGACGCACTCTAACCACGAAATAAACAACATCTGAAGATAAACGGAGAGAGGTCGGGCGATCGAGCACAATCTTCCACTACCTCAAACTCTGTTCTTGGTGTGTTCTTGGAATACTATGTTATATACGCTCTGATTCGCATGGTGCAATTAAAAGGGGCAGTAAAATAACTCGGGACATAGGCATCTCGGTGCGCCTATGCTATTTTTATTCATATTCTACTTGCCGTCCGTCGGCCGTCTTGATCACACACGACACCCAGCTCGATATACAACTCATCCATCAGTTCAGTAGTATACATTTACCATCCTCCCAAGTTGCCTATCTGAGCTCGGTTATCCATTGTTGATGGGGGGCTGTTATTACACCACACAAGGCATCTCTCACTCGGACCACCACCTTCGATGTTTAGCGATGCAGGCCACGACAGCAATATCCAAGGTGAGTAAAGCGATTGGCTCCGCAGGTGCCTAATCCAGGTGTGCCATCCCAGTCCCCCACCACGAGTGTCGTTCGGCAAGCATATACTCAACTTCGGATCAGCTATACTAATGGGCCTGTTTCGTCCTTCTCCGTAGCCTTGTATTCGCGAGCGCGCAGCCATATAGTCTGCGTCGATAGCGAGTCCGGCGTCATCGGCTCACTAGCTCATCTCCTGTATGTATTCCCCTTTGGCTAATCCCAGCGCTCTAACCACCTACGCTCGCCATTCACAGCCTACATGATTGGCCTTGGTGCTTGTGGCTGGACCAGTGTGCGTTTTATTTATCCCAATATACACACAGATCCAGCATCTAATGCATATGCTATACAAAGTCCGACACTGAGTGGTTCGCCGCTATCTCTCACGAACTCTTTGATAACTGGCCAGGCTACACTGGAGGCAATCCCAATAATAATTCCGTGTAAGCATGTATCCCGACGATTCTGCAATTTACACACCCCTCATGTATTCATTCGCATATAGCTGCGTTACCCGTCATACTGCAGACATTACCTGTGAGCTGTTCATATAACCAATTATGGAAGATAAAACAGCTAATAGCCCCACAAAGACCTCGCCAAGAGCATTTGAGTCGGTATTGTAGACCGCTGCGAAGGCTGCGCTCTCTGGGACCTCGACCTCTCGCCATCCGCCTTCCAGCAGGTGTGTGCCTAGAGCCTACAGATCGAGGTCGATTGACACTGACTTTAGCACTCATTTATAGTTTGCTCCCATTACAACCGGTCATCTGTGTAGTCAAAGTGGCACCCAGCATCACAGCGTCATTCTTCACATGCGAAACAGTGAAAGATTTTATGAACCCCGCTACACAGTAGCTTTCCTTCCTCTCCCCTCCATTACTAATTTTCCCGCTTTCTATGTCTAGACGTTATGCACATAACCCAACACATGTCCTCTGCCCACATATTCTTGCTATTATTCTTGGCTATATGCTTGACACAGTATCAGTACTCTGTATCGATAGCGGATAGTAGTGGATCTCCGGGCCTTTTTGGTAATGAGTGCGTGAAAATTAGCATGCTATTTGTGTTCCTCCTTTTCCATTGACGATATCCGGATTGTCAAGTGATTGTAATATCTGAGGCCGAGTCCAAGAGCCAAGAATGCGGTCTGAACCTCAGGGTTCAAGCAAAATGAGGGTATTCAAATATCACGCGTGCATACGCGCTCACGCCTCACAACCATCTTCTTGTCCTCGATCGCTAGAGTAATTCGTACTTAGACATGACTTCTAGCACGCCAGATCAAATATCCTCGCCTTCGTCTCGCGCGATGTCCCTCTTTGAAATCGCCGATCTTGTTGCAAGTTTCAGCACTCGGCACGTATGCGTTCGTCTCGCTCAAACAAGTGGGGTCTTATGCACGGCGTCTGTGCCCTATATCTGGGCGTACGTAGAAGACGCTCGCAACTTGTTTCGTCTTCTCCCGACTATGATCGAAGACGATAGTGACCATGGATTTTCATGGACAAAGATTGTGGGTGCCGATTCATGCAGAGGACAAACGAACTCATGACATACTATTTCTGTACAAAGTATCTCGAGAACCTGCAGGATGGTCATTTCGGTATCTTCTCAGCCTACGCCCCGCATGTCAAGATCCTGGACGTGTACGGACGTTCGCGTGAGTATTACGAAGTCAGCTACTGGAGGTACTTGATAGAGCGTGCTCGTGAGCGACCTCTATTGCCCAATCTTCGTGCACTCATCATCGCGAGCGACAAACGCCTGGTGGAGCGTGAAATCGCCTCGGACCAGGCTGCGTGGGCTGGAGCATTTGCCTCGCCCTCCTTGCTCGAGTTTACTGTTGCCTTTTGCGAGGAAGGATATGCTTCGGGTATTTCCTACGCTGCGGCCTCTTTTATCTTGGAGATACTCGCACAACGTTCTCCAAAACTTCAAACTTTAGGTCTACTAGTCGATAACGACAAGGGCGATGAGGAGGAAAACGGAGAGAGCGCATTTCTGGTCTTTTTCACAACTCGGAAGTTTGAAAGCTATCTGAGCATTTTTGCGGACCTTCGACATGTTTCGGGCACAGCTGCATGGTTTCACGATCAGCCGTTCCAAAAGTTGGGGGAACTACCACACCTGGAGACGCTTACTGTATATCGTAGTTTTGACGTTGACTATGGTAAGATAGACTCCTGGAGGAACCGCAAAAACCTATTTCCAGCTCTACATAGCTTAACTCTTTCTAATTTATACAAGCGCGACGCCAAATTTGTTCTATCTCGCGGCGCGGCGCTGTTTAAAAATCTCACCTTCCTACACCTCAGTCTTTATCAAGAGTTCCGATACGATAACAGTCTCGACGGAGAACAACTCATCTTGCTGCTTCCCAGCCTCCGAGAGGCTGTCCACCTTAGGAGGCTGGAGCTTGCAGTAGACTCTCAAACCAAGAACTATATGTTCGACAAATCTGGAATGGACGTGTTTTCAAAGCTTCCTCTTTTGGAGTTATCTCTGAAGCCATTCTACCTTAGTGAAAATGCCATCAATATGGACCTAGGGGCAGTCTGGGCATTGCTCACCCGGTTGGAGATGCCGACACACCGTGCATCTCTGGCTGACCTGAGCCGTTTTGCTACTATCCCGTGTCTAAACTATCTTGAGCTGTGTCTTGATCTACAGCTAAATAACACTCAGCAGACGAACACTATCCATCAAACGGAACTCACTCGGTTGGTGGCTAGTCCTGGCAGCACCATCACTTCAGACCCAGATGAGATACAGTTGGTTGTGCAGTACGTCATTTTACTAGCATCTTTTAGACTCGATCTAATCTCCGTGTAGCTTTCTCGCAAGCGCATGGCCGAATCTAAGCTCGGTGACGTGGTCCCAGCTCGACAAACCCGAGGCGGAGCAAACCCAGTATAGGGTGTATGCTGATAATCTCAACTATTGTATCTCAGAACTCCACTCTGCCGGGGCATGAATATATCTTTGTATAGCGGGGAGGGGGGGGGTTAGTTTCGTGCTTGCGATTGTCTTAGTTGATATATATCCTCACTTCTGCCAGTTCCTCCATGCCCGGCGCTTGTCGCCGGGAAGTTGATGCTTGCAGGCTTTAGTTCCGGTTAATCCTTCCCTAACGTTCACTAAATAAATGGAAATGCCGCACAAGTTTCTATTGAGCATGGCTGAGGAAAACGTGGGCTCCTCGAAGGGTGAGCCTGGGGGATTGGCCGCAACGGCTGTATCCCGAAGCAGTTTGGGTTGGGAGGCGCGGGCTTTACAATCATCGCCATGGTCAAATGTAGTCGTCGCAAAGACAACACAGCAGCCAAAGAGACGGAGCTACGGAACTTTACGCCACAGCACCTGTACCGGCGAACACAGCAGTAAAACCCAAGGTAGCAGCGATGCAATAGTAGCTACCAAACTATATGAGTTCACACACGATGAGCCTATCAACGGATAAGCGCTACAATTGAAAATATGATGCCAAAGACTTTTCGGTAGCTCAAGTGTGCTTCTGATCCCTTGGTTCTGGTCAAGAATCCCTAGTCTGATAGCGCTTTCTTGGCGTAGCATCTGAAGAGCCAACATGCTAGAAAGCTGTGTGTATCTGGTTTGCCAGGGCGCGTATACAGTTTGTGAATGAGTTCGAGAGCGGCCTCAATTCGGATTTTTGTAAGCTCAAAGATAAGCCAAGTCTATGCCCAATAGTTGGCGAGTTCGAGAGCTCAAGAGCAAAGCTGCTGAAAAAAAGGTGGCTGTGCCCCAGCTCTGCGAGGCCGAACGAAAATTCAAACCAAGCCGCTTTTGTCCACAAACTAGCTTGCCAATGAGGGGATCGATCGACCTGACTTAAGAAACAAAAGAACCATCAAGTCCATTATTCATTATTCATAATGCTAAGGCGAGCGAGAAAGGGTGCGTGCGAACTACAGCGGGAAGAATGCAAATCCAATAGGTATATGAGAACAGAAGAGACAAAACCCTTTAAGCTGTCAAAATAGCATCGTGTTAGAGATATCGAGCACGAGGTAGATGTTGAGCTAGGATCGTACCTTTACGCTTGCCCTTGGGATTGGATAAGGGTTTCTCATATGCATTGGGCTCAGGGTGGAATATGGTAGTACTGCTGCCACTACCACTCGCGAGATTTGTCGGCTGGCTCCTCTGGTCAGGTGAGTGGTTGTGGTTGTGTCTCGGTCGGGTACGGCTATCATTGCTGCCACATGACGCATCCGAGTCATCAGATGACTCGTCAGAGGACTCGTCGAATCTCTTGGGCTTGTGGTAGATACAGCAGACTGGTGGATGGGTCAGCTGAAATGGACATAGCAGAATAGGGTAGCAACATACTCTTGGATTTCTTCTTGCCACATCCCTCGTTGTCAATCACGTCTGCATCCCACATAACACGCGGCCGACTTCGGGGACCACCCCGCAGGCGAAGGATGCCCGTATTCTCAGAATGGCTGTCTGAGCTGTCCTCGGGCACAGGTTGTGAGTCACGAACGGTGATCGTGCGCGAGCCGTCGGTAGGCGCGGACGTATTGGGTCGGCGAGCAGTAGAGGTCATCGAGGGCAGAGAAATTAGGGTAGTGCGGGGAAGTAAGGTGGAGCGTTGGCAAGCTCTGTGGTAGTCGAGCAGAGAGTTATATATGACGCCCCAAGCGGATGACCAACGTCAGCGCTTGTCATCCGTTGTTAAACTTGCCGATCATCCCGCTCACGTGACTGACGCGGCACAGCTTTGTTTGCCCGCGCTTTCTGCCAGTCCATCCATTTCCTTTTACTTCACTTGCTTTGGGGCAATCCAAACTTGTTCCGAACCGATACAATAGCAAAAGGTCTGAAAACTAACTCATCCCCTTGTCCGCCTTGGCTTTCTCGAAATTTCGTATATGATATAGTCCCTGACATGTGCTAGAGCTGATCGTCATAGGTTGTCAACAGGAACTCCTGTTCGCTCGACGTCGATCTCGACTGGTTCTAGAATCTACTACTCCACCACCCTCGCTTCTCCGGGGTATAAACCTTACGTCAACACGCTGCACGGTCTTCGAGTGCTTTTCGCAAAGTACGACTCATCCAATAACCAAGGCTGTCCTAGCCCCATACACAAAGACACGGCAAGTTGACTGTCCTGCCAGAGGCGCGTACTGCCAATCCGTATTTCCACTCGGCTCTCGCTAAGCCACTCGAACTGCCACATCAGAGATGAGCGGGATAGAGAGCCCCGATTTCGGCGCCTTGTTGTTCGAAGATGAGACCGATGGACTTGCCATCGCGAAGCAAGAACCTAGTTCTCCACCAGCGCTGTCTGTCTTCAAACGCGAAGACGGCGATAGATCAGAGTCGGATAACGAGGATGCTATGCCTGACGATGAGAGGAGGCAAGTAGTATTATGGCTTCGTGGGCGCTACTCGGGCGGTAATCTTCGATTTCATTTCGTTTAGGCAGTATGCAATAGAACGTATTGAAGAATGGGTACTGGATAATCTAACGGAAATGTCTAGTGGCAAACCGGTGAGTATCTATTTGTGGCAAAAAAATGTCGCCATATATTAATTTGCGAACAGACCTGGTCGTTCAATATTGCGAGTCGCCGCAGACAAGACAGACAAGGTAACAAGTGCGCATACATCCTGCCTTCATCTGGAAACGCCGCATCTATTTGATTGCCACTCACCAATAGTTCCGCAAAGCGACGCCTACTTTGGCCAAGAAAAGGCTGCAGCACCTTGAAGACGATGGGCGGGTATCTTGGTGACTGGACATGCGCCGTAGTCAGCTAACATGTTAGGCAATGGTAGCCCAAGCAACCAAAATCGCCGAGGCAGCCCATCAGGCTCTGAGGGAGAATGTCTCAATAACCAAGCGGCAAGTATTCTCACATTCAAGGTGTTGGCTGATCTTTGAGACGTGCAATGCATAGTGATATTTTCTATGGGGACATACCTTTATTTGGGAAACAGGTCGTCGTCGATATCGTATGCTACTTTTACTTCTCGGCCGATCACATGCCAACGCACGTGAATTCTAGTTGGTCGACGACTTGGCAGCAACTTGGGGTCTTCGACGTGCTGATCTTAACATCGTGCGCATCATCTATTAGGCTCCTTGAACGTGATTCATGTCCCGCTTTAACTTTTCGTCAGAGGGCTGCCCTGAAGGGTATCTTCGCGGGTTCGTCCCTGGCTATTCATCTGAGCCATGGTGAAGTCGTTAGTGGATTAGATCAAGAGGTAGTCCCAAATATTGGTGTCGAAAACACGTTGGCTCACTGTTTAATGATTCAAAGCCGACGCTCATTCCCGTGGGAGAAGACATTGAGAACATTGAAATGAACGAGAAGTGTCGTTGGGTCGTCGTCATTGAAAAGGAGGTTTGTTGCAATTCTATTATTGCCGAATACATTCGCATACAGCAACCTCCCCAGGCCGCTTTCCAAACCCTGCTTCAACTGAATTTTGTCGCGAAACATGTGGATATTGGCCCTGGTGTTATCATTACAGTAAGTTTTCCCAACGCATTCAAGCCTTTTCACAAAGGCTCAAGTCATCCCAATAGGGCAAAGGTTACCCAGACATAGCTACACGCCAACTCGTAGCTGTTCTCTCTGCGGAACTACCCGAGCAGTATGCACTCCGATCGTATTTGTCTGTTGGATTCTGAACCCTTCGGCGCAGCATTCCTATCCTCGCACTCGTCGATGGAGACCCTCACGGACATGAAATACTCGCCACCTATAAGTTGGGTTCGAAATCTATGGGACACGAAAATGATGAGCTCATTGCGCCGCGGCTGGAATGGATCGGTGTCTCGATGGAGGATATTGAAGAGTGGGTAGTTGCAATTCTTAAGCAAAGGCTCTAGTGCTCATGCACATACAGGCTCGGTATAGATTCGTCGAAGATGATTGCGATGACTACCCGAGACAAGTACAAGGTTTGGATCACCTACCAATGCACTAACATTTCGTTTAATCTAGTACTTCGTCAGGCTACCAAAATGCTGGGCAACCCTGACATACCACTTGAACATGCGTGAGCACAGCCAATCGACTGTTCACACTTTGACTCTTATTATTTGCAGGGCTCAACTCGAAACTATGCTCGACACGGAATTCAAAGCTGAGATCGAAGTTGTCTCTGCAACTCGAGCCTCGGGTCCATATGCGCAAGGTGGCTCTCGAGCACTGGAAGCTTATCTGCACGGGAAAATCACTACTGCTTTAGCGCGAGGAAACACCAAGACTGAACCAGAGGATGGGCTCAAACTGGAGGATGAATCACGCAGTTTCTCACCGCCTGTCAAGGACGAACCGTTGGACACCGAGTACTTGGATTTTGATGATTAAGGCACATACCGAAAAAGAGATGGAAAGGCTCATGTTTACTAGTCCAAAAACTACCATTCTTACAGCTCATCCGCCAGGATGCTTAGATCAAACAGCGAATAGATCAACACAAATTTCGACCGAGAAATAAAAGAAAAATTGATGAACAAACTTATGTGTGGAAAAGGAACGGATAGAACAATGAAACAAGTAGAGGTGCAACAGACAGTTCCAATCGAAATAAAGAGGAAGGGGAAGAGATGTGCATATGCGTCGGTTGTAGGAAACACACGAGGTTGAAGCGAAGAATAAAACATGTTAATTAGACGGCCGGTGGGTAGTGGAAATCGGAACCAAAGCACCATTGCAATAAGAACCAGAGAAGCGACAGAAGAGAAGGTGAAGCGCTATGGCAAGCCTGGACGGACGAAGGAAGGATGGCGATTTGACCAACATGCGAGAATAGAAGATAAACGAGGCCAGAAAGCACCACCAGACCGAGGAACGTAAGCAGATAGAACAGATGATCCAGGCGGCAAATTCAATTGGCCGCGTACTCCCATTAAGAATGCAAGCCTGTCCGGTGTCACGAGCTGGATGTCAGCGATACAGGTTCGTATGACAAAATTAGCAGACCAGCTAAAATAAAATCTCGACTCACGTTATGCAGCAGTTCCAACGTTACCGATTTCTTGCTTTTCCATCGGCACCATCTTCGTTGCGGGTAATGGAGGCATCACATCCACACTTGTCATTCGACTATCGCTGCGCTCACCCGCGGGTGTCGTTGGCCGAGATGCGCTGCCCGCGGTGACAGTCGAGACCAACTGTTGGTTCTGTGGATAGTATGATCGTCGCTTCATCTTGCGGTAATCGTATGCCGTGAACCTACGAGAGATCAGAATCGATGAACATGACCTGGTACTAACATAGAACATACTGTTCTTCCATTTGTCGCATCTCGGCGCTCATTTGCGTAACATCTTGGTTCGCTTTTCGTGGTCGTGCCTTTAGCGGATTATCCTCTAGCAACAACTCCTCCAGTTCGTGAGTGGCGTCAAAGTTAGCCCGTTTGCTCTGTCGGCAGCCTCAGTGGTCAGGGTCGGATTGCATGCAGCATAGGCTGGGGTACGCACATCTGGCACAAACGGCGGCTCGAGCTCCTTGTCCTCAAGCCTATCCCAGTCAAAGTTCTTGAACCAAGCCTGCTTCTTTAATTCGTCAAACCCTTCACCGTTGGGCTTGCAACCTAATCGTCGGGTGGTATCTCGTTCCAGCAGCTACATCGTTGTTTAGATAGCTTCGATCTCAGTCAAGCGAGATTACTCACCCCCATAAGCACATACATTCCCTCTCGACTGCATTTGGTGCTTGCATCTTCGGGGAACTTGAGTGTCTCTCGGGTGATCGCATGGGTGAGGTCCGAGTTGGTCTTTCCTCGGAACGGTCGTTTGCCAAAGATAAGTTCGTACGCGCACACACCAAGCGACCACCAATCGATGGTATAAGTATAGCCCTTCTTGTTCAAGACCTCTGGCGCTATTATCATTGGTTGAGCCACAGGGCGGGATCAAAGCTGGAACAAAGGGGAAGCTTACCCATGTAGGCCATACTGCCGGCAACGCCAGTCAGCATCCTCCGCTCCGAGTAGTGGACGGCGATATTCAAATCGGTGATGTGGGCATGGCCTTTCTCGTCTAGCAGGATGTTGTCGGGTTTTAGGTCGCTGTACAATATCTCAGCATCCACAACCCTCAAACACACAATGCGAGGCCATACCGGTGGATGATGCGCTTGTCGTGCAAAAACGTCAATGCCGACGCTATCTCTGCGATATAAAACCTGACAGCATCCTCGCTCATACTTCCCAGCCGCTCCAAGTGGACTGGTGGATAGGCGCCTCGTAAGCTCACGTGGAAACAAGGCGAGCGAGAAACACGCACACCGTAGATCGCCGCCGAGCATCAGATCGAGAACAAAGAAGCAGTTCTCGTCGTCTTGGAATGCATAGCGCAAGTTGACCACAAACGGATGGTCAATCTGGATGGGGGGTTGGGGCTCAGGACGTTGAGCAAAGCTCGGAAGAGCAAGGCACTAACCTCTTCGAGCAACCGCCGCTCTTGGATGATGTTAGCAACGGCCTTCATCTTTACGCATTTTGCCTTGTTGATGTACTTGAGCGCGTACAAGTCGCGTGTCTGCTTGTGCTGCACTACTCGAACCTGGATGGAGCGGCCACATCAGCATTGTTGGATATTCGGAGAAAATGCACCACGCCGGCCGGGGACTCACTTTGCCGAAAGCGCCTTTGCCAACGCTGCGTAGGAGGACAAAATGGAAGAGGTTGACTTCGCCTTCAAAATCAACAGGCTAAAACAAGGACTTTAGCCAGGCCCTTGAAGGCAGCACAATCGGGTGTGCGCACCTCGGATTTACAGCAGACACCACCCATCGTCTACGCTATTGTGGGCCAGGGTACGGGGATGGATATAAGCGACGCAGACTGGAGCAAATGCCGGTTGCCAACTGGGCTGGTCGGGCTGGAGGTATGGATATGTTCAAAGCAATTAGAAGTACTTGCAGCAAAACTGGATATCGCCCGCAACCCCAAACGAAGAAAGAGGAGAGAGAGATAGCAAGGAGAGGACGGGCCGAGGCTCGTAGTCGCGGAGGGAAGGGAACACCAGCAGCACACAACCAGACACAAGGGGGTCTCCGGAAACCATTTCACATCCCCTCGTGACCGCTGACTCAGCATGTCGCTCCAAAGAGTTTATCCGCCGTTTCGCATTCACTAGATAAGATAACAGCAATCTGCCAACCACAACACCTATCCGCGCGACCCAGACCCCTCGCCCCTCATCCCCCTCGTCAGAGTAAGCAGCAGCGTCTCAATGCGGGCCTGAAAGACCACCAGTCAGTCATTTTCTCCCGCCATACAGCTATCACCCTCACCTGGCGCTCCGACAGTTCCTTGATCTCCTGCCTCAGTTTCTCCCCCGGGACCGCTGCCTCTTTGAGACTCTCCATCGCCTCTCCAATCCGCTTGATGTCACCCAGCGCATCGCCTTGGGCTGAAATCGCACGCTGGCGGACCGAACCGAACAACTTGGCCAACGGGCTGCTAGGTGGCGCCTCGAGTGCGCCCACCCGGCTCGCCTGGGATCTATCTCGTCTCGGCGAGAGCGCAGGTGATATTTCAAGCCTGCCGCGTGTAGGCTGTTGGCCGTCTTGGTCTTGTTCGGGGCCCTTGGCTTTGCCTAAAACTGTCGAATCTTCCATCCCAAGATCTTCGTCTGTATCAAACATGCTTGTAATCTTTGCGGGAACGTCAATGTCAAAGATTGCATCCATAACGTCGTCCTTTGAGGAGCCCATGAAATTCTCGACAAACTTGAATTGACGCGGTAGGCTGTCAAAGATGGACGAGGATGTAGTTTTGCTAGTCGTAATATACTTGCTTTCAGGCGCAAAGAACCGCTCGTACATGCCGATTATGATCAATTGAGGGAAAGACTTAAATGGCATGGTTTAGTATGTTAGAGACTGTGAGATAAATAAGACTCACTGTGATTCGAATCAAGAGTACGTTGATTGAATGAAGCTGGCGCGGGGTCAAGCATACCGAAAGTGGATATAAGAACAGTAGTGCCACTATGTTGAATGGCGGCTGGTAGGAGAACAATGCGTCTGACTTGACCCTGCAGGATGCGTCGTCAGCAACAAGCCCGAGAAAACCTCCACAAGCTTACCCCTGGATGGTCTGGATCGAGTATTGGTACAGGTACTCCTCGGACGCATGCTCATTGATCCGCGCAAACGTGTTTGAAAGAATAGAAATCAAAATGGTCACCTGCATGTGGGAGGTCAAAGCGTGCCCCTGATCGAGGCTCCAAAAAAATGACATACCAAGAGCGTGTTTGACAGTGCAGCAAACATGGTCTAAAAATGGGTCAGCCCGCTATTTTCCCAGTTCCAAATAATTTCAACCCACCATGAGGATTGGGCCAAAGACGGGGTGGAAACTTTCAGCCATGCTAAAGCTCAAGTATGTGTTCCCAAACCTGGCCTTGAAAGTTAGCCGAATGGTGGCAAATAGTTGAGCCTACATGAACGCACCAGATTTGGGTCATGAGCCATGCAATGTTGCCGAGATGCCAATGTCCGCCTCCACGTGAAAGCGTCCAGAGCGTGAATAGCAGTCCTGAGAAGCTGGTTAGACGTGGTTTCGTTGGCATCAGTTAGCCGGTCCAGCTTCACGAAATACGAGGGCATACCAAACGGCCGCGAGCATCATGAAAACGAAAAACTCGGCAATCATCCCCTAGGTGCCGACCCAGATATCAGTAAGCTTAAACCACCAAGGTTGAATATACACACCTGGAGTGCAAGAATGATAATGTTATTCTTGATCGCAAAGAAAGCCAGACGAGGGAATAGGATACAGGCGCCGCATGCCAATATATCGAACTGGGCACCCATTTGTCAGAAATTAAATGCAAGGCACAGGAGAAAACGTACCGCCAAGTCATTCCACCAAAAGTCTTGCTTCACAAGGCCTCTACATCTGCATCCCAAAAATATCAAGAATATACCACCAAACGCGATATCAAATCCATTCCACATGTTTTGAATGTAGACTAAGAGCAGCATCAATACGAGGGAACAATCGGAGAGGCATAGAATACGCACTTTCCCACCCATGTTCCTGCGCCGCAGTAAACTCGTCCAACAAGAATCCAAAAGCGAATATGATGAAAACGATTTCAGGCCAAACCATGTAGTCATAGTTTTTGTCTAGTTTTGCGATGTTTAGTGACAACGACCTTGGTATAAGGTTATGAACTTACTATGAAGGAACAAGACAAACAAGAATAGCAAGATGGCAAAATCGGTGAATTCCAGAATGGCTCTGTAGCGGGGCACACGCAATCTGGATGCGGATTTAGATTCTGCCAAACGCAAGACACTGAAGACTTACCTGTAGTGATCAAGCCAGCCCGAGTGTTGAAAGTCGAACACCTGCACATGACGTTGCTTGTAGTTGTCCGCCAAGAGCGAGCCGCGGGTGGCCGGGGCGCTGAATACAACTCGTCCTGCGTATATATCGCTTACACAAGTTTGTACAAGAGGAGAAGCAATGAAGCGCTTGGCTCCGGTCGAGATGGCAATCTATAGATACAAAGTGGGTTTGTGAATAGACGGTGCTAAGCTGCTGGGACATACCTCAAGCGCGCTGGTCCTCTCTCCGTTTCCCAAATCTTCCCCAACTGCGTCTCTAATATCCGCCAGACACGAATCTGGACACCCTTGCAACGGATCCCACCCATAAGTAAGAACGACAAATAGATCGACGGGGGTGTCGGATACTGCCGTGAACCGGCGCAGAAGTTTCATGGCAAGGATCTCACAGGCATCGGCGCGCGAGCGTTTCAGGGGAGCAAAGGCCAGGTCGGACGAAGCAGCAGAGAGGACTGAAGGGCGGAAGCATTAGTACGCATAAATGGAAAAGGCTGTGGCTGTGGTCGGTCACGATGGCAGAGCCAGGAGGCGAGGCGACATTAGGTCAATAGAAATTAGACGTACAGTGAGAACGCACAACGAGGCAGGCATAAACTACAGAGACGTAAGTAAATCTACTAGCACAGGCCATTGTTCCATCCTCTTACCAATGGCATAGTTACGAAGCTTTGTGTACTTGAAGACGATGGGACGGAAGACCGAGTAATTTACGTCCACGGCGTTCTACAGTAGGCTCAGTGTCAACCACGCAAAGGGTAAGAGCGGGTGCCACCCACCAGTTGATCCCAAGAAAGCGATGCATCTTATGTGCAGTGAGTATACAAAGTAGCAGTAGTACATCTTGGCGCGTACCGATTCTCTCCTGCACCAACTTTCAGCCAGGAAACCATAGTTCTAATTATGAACATACCTCTATGTCCTTCTTGATCGAATGGATGAGAGGAAACACTGGCAGAGATGATAGATTGTCGTCTGTAGGGACATCGAGGGGCATTCGAATCTGGACTTCGGCGTCCATTGCGGTGGGTGGAAGACCGGTGACAATCTGCGCTTAACTTGACTACCCCGCGTCACGTGGGATGATGTCACGTGTACTCACCCACACCATGCTTGACCAAGGCCACTCGTCGAGGACCACCGTAGGGCCGCTATTGGATCTGGCATTTCTGATTACTTCTTGGGCACATGTTCTGCTCGCCCCATACACAAAAGTCGAAGAAAGTTTTAACCTGCACGCAACTCACGACGTGCTGGCGTATGGACTTGCTCCCTCGGCTTTACGTTTTGTATGTGCCTACTCTTTCGGGCTTGGACCAAAGCTGGAAATTTTATATAGTACGACCACTTCGTTTTTCCAGGTGTCGTTCCTCGCACGTTCATAGGCAGTAATGTCTTAGCTGGAAGCTCTTACCTTCCCTTACGTGTCGCCACGTCTCTTGGCCTCATACAGTCCAAATTAGACATACAAATCCTAAGTAAGCATAAAATATATGTAAATTACACGAATAAACAAAAATGGTGTCTGACAGTTCGGCTCGTCCTTGCTACGATCAATGTCTATGGTCTCTCACTGATTCATCGTGCTGTGCGGCGAAGATTCAGCACTCAAGCCGCGGTCTGGTTCACCATCCTTACCTGCACCCAATTCCACCTGCCCTTCTGGATTGGACGTACTCTCCCAAATATGTTCGCTCTCCTTCCAGGTCAGCCTTCATCATTTGTTTGGGAACGAGACTCACACGTACTCTAGTCAACATGGCCATCTCCCTGCTTGTCTTCCCAGGATCCACAAATATCACCATCAAGCGGCATTATCGCGCGGCACTCTGCCTGGTTGGTTCGGCAGCAATCATCTATCGTTCGGAGCTTATCCTCCTGGCCCTGCCTATTTTCGCTGGGGTGGTATACCGGCAAAAAGTACCCCTCTCATTCCTTATTCCTTATGGTGCAAGCGTCGCACTTGGTAGCATAGGTGGGCGCACCTTTCATAGCCTATTAGAAATAACCTTATTCCATGGCTCTTTTAGCAAGCACTATTCTAGTCGATTCGTATTTCTGGAACCAATGGAATCCTCCGCTGTGGCCGGAGCTGTCGGGGATCTTGTTCAATGTGTATGAAGGGAAAAGTTCCGAGTGGGGGGTGAGTACCATTCATTATTTCTCCACTCGGCGACCATGTTCTCGTTCCCCTGAGCTTCATTTGTGGGCCTGGCCATCTCTCTTTCCTGCTTCGTGCCTATTCGATCGACTTTATTCACCTGCCAGTTCACATGGCCAGCCAGATATCCTATAGGATCTTGCAGATTCTTCAGACGCCCCCGGCGGGGTTGAACAAACCTTACTCCCCCTCAGCTGCCATAACCACTATTCCCTCGCTTCTTTTCGCGTAGAACACTAGTCACCAGATCTCTTGAATATCATTTCTTTATCTCTCCAGCCCCTATTCTTCGTCCTCATGTTCCTTGCCATTTCATCACCCATCCCTAAATGAATCCAGAACGTCAACTACGCCACTGGCGTACCCTACTTTCTATGAGAACGGCCCTCGCCGCAGATCATATTCGGGTTCGGTATTTACCGCCTCCTCCTTATGCCGAATCGTGATCTTCCTTCTACGACCGTTTTCCTATTCATTGTATCTGTTCCTTCTCTTCTCTCTTATGTCCCTGCTCCACTAGTCGACAGGTATCATGTTCTTCTGGCGCTCTGTCACCCATGCGGTCATGGCTGCGCGCATTACGCACCATCCGGCTCTCCAGGCCCTGCTCGTTTCGTTCCTCTCATGTCAGCCCAGCTGACCCACAAGCGATCCATTGATTTCGTCGGGCTTTCACACCGAGTCAACTGACAGACGGTTCTGCGTGCCTTGGCGGGCTGGACGCTTGGTGGAGACTAGTGTCTCCTCGCCGCCCAAACACCTCTCCACGATGCCTTCTCCCCAGCTCTCATTGTCCAGACTCTTCTCATTGATACATTGCTTCCCCTCCGAACCCTACGGTACAACTCATTCCGAGAAGTATCGCACCCGCCTATCCCATTTCAAGCCGAATGCTTACGTTCATACTTTTGTGATTGGCCAGACCACGTTTCTCCTCTTCACCTTCACCTTCACTCTCCAATACCCCATATTTCTCTCCCCACGTAATATCACTGACACCGGCTCCACTCCTGCAGACGTCGCCATTCCATGCCTACCTCACGCACCACCTCCCAAAGCTCCTCCTGGCTTCGCTGCCCCTCGCGATCTTTGCCTGTGTTCCGCTCTCGCTTAAGTCCATATCGAACTCGAACGACCCCAAAGATACGAGCTCCGATGATCCCAAGGGTACGGCCACAGGGTGGAGGTTAGATGCTGCGAATTCTCGGAGCATACGCTCCTTGCTTGCACCGTTTCTAGCATTTGTGCTGCTTATTTCCGGGTTGGGACACAAGGAATGGCGGTTCGTGGTCTATGTCGTGCCGATGGCTAACGTCGCTGCAGCCGTAGGGGCGCAACGTCTGTGAGTTCTTCAGCCTTGTTCTAGCTCGTTGATCATGAAATATTGTAATTAACTGTCTTCAAGGACGACACTCCAGAACAAACATCTCCGCGTCCTCGGTCGCCTTGCGCTCGTTGGGCTCATCGCATGCAATATTATTGCCACTACCTTCCTAGCGATTGTCTCCCGCGCCAACTATCCCGGTGGAGCAGCACTTGCTTTGGTCAACTCTTTGCCCCAATCTACAAGATCGAACTCGACAGTCTCAGTCCACATCGACAACCTCGCGGCTCAAACCGGTGCCTCTCTTTTTACACAAAAACACTCTCCACCAGTCTGGACTCACCAACAAGACAACACTCGATGGACGTATACCAAAGATCCGTCCCCAACCTCGTTCTCGTCGTACACGTATCTCGTCACAGAACATACGAACATTCCAGATGGAGAATGGGACATTGTTGGAAGCGTCGATGCACTTGATCGCGTAGACATTCGTCGAGGGTTGCGCGCACTAGTTACAAAGCCGACGTTATTCATTCTAAGGAACAGGCACACCAAGAATGTACAAGTCGAATAAATCGTAATGTTGCACCCCAATTCATTTGTATGACCTTTTGAGATTGGCAACTACAAAGAATTACACAGATCACGGCATGCATACACATCATAACGAGACCCACGGTCACACCAGAGAGAAAAAGAGAATAATTGACACAGAAAGAAAACCACGAAACAAGGTCAGGCATTTTGGGGGGGGGGTGCGAAGCGGGTCGGAGCGTGAGGGACATGAGGCACAGCAAACCACAGGGATAGGGAGGGGTGGGTAAGGAAGGACTTCAAAGCGACAAAAGGACAAAGAAGACTAGTAGAAACACACTGCAAGCACATAGGTATACAGCAACACGACACGGCACAACGACAGCAACAAACCACAAACCACATATTTGTACACGGGCCAGAGCACGTATTGCGCCGAGCCCTTGAGAACAACAAGCAGGCCAAGACACCAGGCCCAGAGAACCACAAGACCAGGAAGACGCAACACCAGAACCCTAAGACTAGACGGCAGGCATTCAGGACAGGTACCGTTCATTCAAGGATGCGACCTCGCGGGCCAAAAACGGCCAAGTCAACTGGCGGCCCTTGCCGTGCGGAACATCCCCGCCTGCAGCGCGCTCCTTCGCAAGCTGAATTTCCCATCCGCATAGATTGTACAGCAGCCGCATGTTCGGCTGGATCAACACACTATAAAATCACAAAATCAATACTTAATCTCAAAGAAGACGAAATCGGAATGGACTGACCTAAGGCGCCTAGACCGTACCATCAAATACGCATCGACGAGACCCACCCCCAGATGCTTCATGACATACGCAATCGTGATCGTCGCACTCCGGCTCACACCCACACGACAGTGGACGAGTACGCTCCCACCAGATGCGCGAGCACGGTCGATCCACTCGACGACGGGGCCGATCTCGGCGCGAAGACTATCGATGCCATCGTCACACACACCCTTGATGTCAAGGACCTGAATTCGGCCCTCGCGTTCTTCAGTCCACAGCCCCCCTTGTTGACCAGGCACGAGTGCGCATTCGCCCACGGACACGACATGGGTAATCCCGAGTGCGTGAAGCATGTGTACGTTGCCTGCGTGTGCGAGGTTCCCTAGGTAGAGGAACG
Source organism: Ceratobasidium sp. AG-Ba (assembly GCA_016906575.1). Classification (NCBI taxonomy): domain Eukaryota; kingdom Fungi; phylum Basidiomycota; class Agaricomycetes; order Cantharellales; family Ceratobasidiaceae; genus Ceratobasidium; species Ceratobasidium sp. AG-Ba. The sequence goes on along the minus strand of CP059612.1, from coordinate 1,030,667 downwards.
GAAGAACTCGTGAAGGGAACGAGCCGTCAAATCGAGGGTCATTGAACCATGTTTGGTGGTCGACGAGCGCTGGTAGCAGAGGGCTAGTCGATGCGCGCGCACGAGTCCTGCGTGGGCCACTTGTGGCCACTGGAGCTGGGGCTGGGACAGGGCTTGACCCACGACTAATTGGTGCCGGACTCGAGCCGCGAGAACGATCGCCTCCAAAGGGTGAGATCGGGTTCGCCATACTGACGCTCCCACTCCTCCAGTTACCCACGCTTCCCCATCGCCACCTGCCGGCCGCACTGCCCTCGCGTTCACTGGAGGCCTCGAGACCAAGCCTCGACTCGACACGACGGAGGATTCCGACGTCGCTGGGATATACAAAGAAACTCCGCTGGCGTGTGCACTGCAACTCGAGATAGACTTCAGGAAGGCTGATCCTTCTCTCAAGCATGAGATAACACAGCGCGAGAACACTCGATTCGGTGTAACCGTCACCAGAGTGGATGAGAACCTTGGCCGGGCGAGGTGACGCATGAACGCATCGCTGCAAAAACGCAAGGAACGGAAGGAGTTGGGAGAGCGTTGCTTGGCTGCTTGCTGGTGACGCCGGGAAGGACATGTGAATGACCGAGGACGGGTTGGGCGCCGGTCGAGGTGGAATGGGCGTCGAAGAAGGCGAGGCACCAAACACACCAAATGTGCTTCCTTGTGGACTGCCAGTCCCAGTAATACCGCGTACACGCTCCTCCCAGCAAGCATCAAGGTTGGCTAGATGCTGTTCGGCCTGATGGAGCTGGGCAGGAGTACAGAAGCCCGCCTGTTCGTGACACTCTATGCAGATGTCATAGCCGTCAGGGTTTCCGGTTGAATCGAATGGGTCTGGATACGGAACGGGCCAGGCGTTCGGATCATGTGCATACATTGGGGGCATTGGGACGTCCTGGGTGTTGCCGAGCTAGAGAACGGTAAGTGGAGTGCATGTTGGGGGAATGCAGCGGACTCACCCAGACCCCATCGGCAATCTCGCTCGCCTTGGTGAGCTCGCGCATCTCCTCCTTTTCACGAGCAAAAAAGTCGACGCGGTTCACATCCCGCCCCCGAGCGTTCACTGCGACGAGATGGGGGTGTTCCTTCTCAAAGACCTCAAATGGATCTAATCATAATGGGGGTTAGTCCCAAATCGGAAGAGGCGCGCGTGAGAACCTCACCAGACACCACAAACACGTTGTAGGCTAGGAGTCCGGTACCATAGCCAATTTCACCATCAACGCCTGGGCCCTCTTCTTCATTGACGATTTTGTTCGCAGCACGCATGCGCACCCAGCGATCCTCGGCCTTGCGCTCGACGGCAAGCTTGATCCGTCTGGCGAGGTCGATAGCAGCACGTGTTGCACCTCGTGGAGAGTAGACAGCAATGTCAGAGATTGTGGCATAGGTAGGGACCTGAATGCCGAAATTGCGTCTAGAACACAGGTTAGCGCGCGCAAGATAAGCTCATGTATTACACGCACAGACTGATCCCGTCCGGGACGCGAGGCTTGACAAATTCCGCGGGCTCGTCGCCGTCCGTAATGATCTCATGCGGCGACATTGCACTCTGGAGCAGGCAACGGCGGGCACCTGCCTGGAGACGGGCACGCGACCGGCGCTTTTTGTGCTTGTTGCTCTTCTGGCTGGGTACGACGACGCTCGTGGGGGCGGTGCTAGTGCTATCCATAGTTGAGCTGGGCGAGATGCTCGACGGCGAGGACGGAAGCTCGGAGGAGAGGCTATCGACACGAGCAGTACGGACGGCGATGACGTCGTTGGAGACCTTGTCGACCTTGGCTGGGGTTGCATCAGAAATCGGTGCAAACGACTCGCGATAGGACGCTGGAGCGCTCGCATTTGGATCTGCAATGTTGATCTCGGCCAGACGCATGGTCTCGTCGCGGTCACGGTCGTCCTCGTGGGGCTCTGCCGACGACGAGTCCGAGTCGGAATGGTCGTACCAAGCATCTTCGTCGTCATCCGAGGCGGAAGAGTCGCTGAGCCGGGGCGAGCCACCATCGTCGTCGTTGTCGTCGTACTCGTCGCACAATACGGTGACCAGGCCGCGATAACGGGGAATGTCCGGTGGGCCGAGCTGCTGACTGCCACGAGTGCGGGATGCACCGCTCGCGCTGGCAAAGAACATATTCTGAGGGACGTTGTCGCCTTCGACGCCATGGAGGAACGGGAAGAGCACACTGTCGTCGGGGTCTGCCAGACTGTGCGCATGCGCGAGCTCGGCGTACTGGGCAGCGGTCAGTGCACGGACGGAGGCATGGGGGGCGGGACGCTCGGGGCCGACGACGGGCAGACTGGCGAGAAACGAGGGGGATGGATAGACCAAGCCATGGACAGGCGCAGCACTCGGGCTGGGGCTGAGCGGGGCGGGGGAAAGCGAGGGGGTCTGGGGGGCGTGAGCGCGCGAACACACGTCCGGCAGCGAGCTCACCATGGGGGGCAGCGAGGACGGGGGGAACGACGACGGCGACTGACGAGCGCGGGGGAACTTTAAGGTCTAGCCGCCTCCCAGATGCACAGAGCTCAGGGTCCTCAGGGACGGTGTTTGTGCGTATTTGCGTTTGCTCGACCCGCATCTTGGGGTCCTTCCGTGCCCACGCCTGATCTATTCACTCGTTCCCTTCAGCCTGCGCGCATACAGCCTGCCCCGCCTTCCGGACTTCTCATGTACGATCGTTTGCCCGCTGCTTACCCGACCACCGACCGACGCCTTCTCCGGCGTCGGCCCACGTGTTTCGTCATTGAACCCATTGTGTCATAACCCCCCGTCTCGGCTCGTCCCGCGTTCGGACCTGGCTTCGTCCCCCGCTCGCATACATCCCACCGCCTAGACATCCCGACCCGGACGCCACACACACGCCCGAGACCAACAACGTGCCCCCACCCCGGTTCCTAGCCTTCGAGATACTCGTCAAATACGAACCCAGCCACGCAGCACTCGTTCCGTCCGTATGTCCTCTGCCAAATAGAAACAAGGTATGCAAGCGCTACAAGTTTCTCCCCCCGGTCTAACGCACGACCGCTGTTTATCACGATCGTCGACGGGCGACGATCCGGGGTTCAGATTCCATCAAATCGGCCCCTTCCTTCTATTCTGCGTGCGTCACGAGTGCGCAGCCCATTGTATCTGACACATCGAAAGTCATCTGAACGACCCAGAGGACGCACGCGACAGCCCCGGTAACTAAGAATGTTCGTCTGATGTCAGGTGTATAGCTCCAACTCGCGCGCCACGAATAGATGATTTCATCCTCGTCCGCCACGTCCCATTAAGACCCAATTGTGGGAACCCCAGATTGCGCCCTCAGCCTAATAGCTTCCGTCACTCTGATTCGAGCAATAGCTCCACTGGTCCGACCATGTCTCGCACTAATGAATGTCGTATAATCTCGTCGTGCTTCTAGCCTGGTGGATAAAAGGTTATTGGACAGGTCTGCGTCGAGACGGAACTCTGCGAAATCATTGCATCACGCGAGACTGGGCGGGCTCTGTTTGGCCTGGATCGGCTGGGTTTCAACGTTAATGATTTGTTTCTTTCATCTCGTATACCCGTACGATCAGATGAGCCGATCGATCTGACGTTTGCTTGTACGTACAGTTGCGTATATGCGTCCCTTCCGCTCACTATCACCGCTGATATTGAATATATATATATATTGATGTGCCCGTGGCCGGGCAGTGCACCTTGCTTGCTTGCCTGTCTTCGTCCGGAATCTTTAGATAGGTATGTATCTTATGCGTCGAGTTTACACCTAAAACGGACTTGTTTATAATGAGCCATAAGGCAAAAGTTTCTCATACGGTAGAGCCACTCTTTTGTTATGCGCTATCCTTAAAACTGATTATTGGAGCGACTCAAACAAGCCGATCGTTTTCACTTTGGCTAAATAGCAACCTGTAAAGAGCGGAAAACATCCAATCCCATGTCTAGCACATATAACTAAGCTCTCTCGCTGGTCTCACTCGGAATAAGGAGATGTAGACATGCCGGCTTTATATTGGTGTACAAATAGACCTGTTTCTAGTCCTTTTGAATGCTAGTTTTCCTGGTAGCCTGTCCAAGAGAGATGACAACCAACACGACCTAGATTCTGTCCGGCCTTGGACTTCATTCTGAGGGCCTCAGGAACAGCTGACCAAGAAGAACCCTTGGACCCGTCATTGTTTTGATGCGACAATTGTGGAGGGGGGAAAGACCTTGGCAAGCAAGGTGACTTTCAAGAGGCATGTATCAACAAAGCAAGAAAACTGTTTAGCTACGGCTACATCGCCCCTTCCTTTCATAATCCTCGAAACTAGTCCACCAAATCGCAGCCAAGCCAGGGTCACCCTTCGCCGACCATCCCATCTTCTACAGATTGACAGACCTGGCTCCGCCACAACATACAGCACTTTATCTCCCCCGCTGCTCATCCACGCATCGGGCACCTTTCACTATGCCTTGCCCCTATCATAAACGGCCCTCGTTGTAGACATGCTTCAATATTCGCCCGAGCAAGGGTTGATGTACGTACCTGATCCCAAATTCCAGATCCTCGCACTGCCCGCTCGCCGGATAGTATGTCGTGCTCGCCGCAAGAGCGAGTGCCTTGAACTATTTTCGTTTACCAATTGCCCCGTAGATGCAATTACTCAACCTGTCGCTTCCGGGCCGTTATCCCTGCTGCGTACGAATATATGACCTTGCCCGAGCGGATTAATGCGAGCTAATAGCGCTCAGGTAGACCTATGCGGCTTATCAGAGTTTAGCACGATACTCAATAGATCGAACTACAACGTGCAAAGCATGCCAGGACGTGAATAATGGATGGGCGCAGCGATCACCCTCGAATGTAGAGCCACAATGTGGGGAAATAGGAGCACGAGAAGACTAGAGTCTGAGACGATACAGCCTTTGCCTACTTGTGGCCAGGCGTAAAGGCTTTCAACCGAGTTATCACACAGCATGGCCTGCCTAGTCAATGCAGAAGTAACGAAGTACACATACCTTTGGGCGGAAGGAAGCGTGAAGCCAGGAATTACACTGGATCAAAATGACGCTGGAGTAGACTACGAAATGTGAGGTATAGTGTCGGAACAATCGTACATTTTCAGCTGAAAGGAGCAAGGTGCAACCGTAATCCCAATCACGCGATTCCCACATCAAATGATAGTTTAATATCTTGTCATTGATCAACTCGTAATTCTCAGGGAGTGTTATTGCAAAGTACGAGACCATTGGGCAATGGTCTGCGCAAACAGATAGCAAGCAGTGCATGTCACGTGACAGGGCGGACATTGCTTGTACTGAGTGTCTTCGAGAAAGAACACTGTTGAAAGCGTAGCAATCGACCTGAACTAATTAAGCGAGAAAACCCCTTCGTTCCGCTTGCTCCCGACCTAGCGCGCGATACCCAGACATCACCGGGCAGCTTGCTCTTGCCTCGTACGACAAATGTTATGCTCACAGCAAGAAGCCGCACTTGAACGGCTTATATTCCAATGATAGCCTCGGAATGTACATCCCGTTGCCTCTAATCAAGCCCATCATGGGTACGGAACTCTAACCCAAGTAACACGTTCTAGACCGATCTCTTCCCTTCCCACAGCAATAGGGGCAAGCAACCGGCTACGTACACGGGTTGGCAGAGTGACTGAGAACCCACCGTACTGAGTTCCGCACGCCTAGACTCGAGAACAGAAGCCAAAAACGATGTAGGTTTGTACGTGTTGAAGACGTATGTATGTAAAACGATTTTTATTGCCTAGCGATTTAGGTTCGGACAAGGGGCCGGAAGAATTGAAATCACAGCACGAACACGCGTGTTAAATCCTCGAAAACGTGCGACGTGATAAATGAAAGCCCGTAGGCCGAGCCACGCGCATGTCACAAAGCAACGACAGCACCACAACAGACCAGCTGTCATGTACCAATTAAGGCCTCGTGGACGAATCTATGAAGTTCGAACATCATCAACTCTGCCGCCACTATCGTTGTTTACAACTAGTTCAGCGTGACAAGTGACAAGTGGCAAGTGATAAGGTCAACAAAGGCTAGGCAGCCAAGTAGAGCGCTGGGTGGCAAGGATCATGTGAACACGCTCGTGAGTCGAAGTGCACTCTTTGAAAAAGTGTCAATGGTCAGTGTGCAGCGAAAATGGCGCATATTGCGTTTGTCAGGAACTTTGCTCCAGTAAAGACAATCTACGATCGTTCTGATCTCGTATTCAGTTAGTGTCCCGGAGTAGAAATCCGGAAGTTGAGGTATCGCCTCTACGAACCAATCAGATGGCCAGCTCGAAATGAAACCTAAATACATCGTCATTATGATCTGGAGCATTTCGAACCCAGACGAAAGGTACCGGCGCTTGACCTTGTGCAAGTTCTTCACGGCGGCCTAAAAACATGTTATGCGACAGTCAACAAACCACGTATGCATACAGCCCGCAATCATAGTCCTGGTTGAATTTCAACGGCCGAAGCAAGTCTCCATCGAAAAACGAGCCGCGAAAAATACATCCGTCTCGATGGTGTCTCGGTTGGAATTTGGAACGCCCGTGTTCGTATAGGCTGCAAATGCCTCCGTTTATGCGTACAAATCAGCCGACTGGGTTGATAGTCATGAGCTTCAAGTAGCTCCGAGGGGTTTTCGCTTTAGTGTGGCTGATAGAAAAGATAGGGGAAAGGGGTGAGCTGAGCTGAAAAACGAGGTGCGTTCGAGATTCAGCCACCGACCGCAAGGCTTGACCTGGATTCGAATGGCTGTAGATAATACCTAGCAATTAGGTGCTAAAGATAAGCAGTGGAGCCCGCCTAACTACTCAGGGCACATGAGGTGGAGAGAAGGCAGCAGAAGGATAGGGCGAACTATAGTGCGATAAGGAAACAGAGTATCAGCCACACAACTGGGAACGTGCAAAGTGGTCTACGACCGTATGTCCATTTTAGATCTGTAAAGCGTAAAATGCAAGCAAGACGCTTATTACAACTTGGACTGTCCCGCGGTTGAGATTGCCCTCGGAGTGCCATGGAATGGGTCGGCCCCTTTCTTCGTCCTCCCATGTTGCGATAGGGCGTAGCAAGAGTAAATCTCATGGGGGCAGATAGACGGACGGAGCCTGGCCAAAATCCGCAGCTTTCGGCACAATCGAGGATCACGGCACTCGGCACTGACTACGGCAGAAATCGAACTGAAATACGTTCAATGTGCAATCATGGGTTGGTCTAGGCGGTGGGACGGGAAATTGCGAGGTGTAGAATCTTTGGTGATGTGTAGAGCGGAGTTCATGCGATCCAAAGATGTGCCGGTGTAAACAGCACTAGAAACTCGGGCTGCACAGAGCAGGGGGCATGTTGGTGCTACCGAATTGAACCACTCAGATCAACCAACAGCATGGTGGAGTAGAGTGGAGCAAGCAGAACGTCGAATATCAACGCGCGCAAGGACCAATGACCAGAAGTAAGAGCCGTCTAGTCCAGGACCAAGGGATCTTCAGGATTAGGCAAAGAAGAGAACTGCTAGCTGTCAATACCCCACAATGCTGTCCTCGGAATCGTTGAGCGTGAGCGACCGGGGCTCGATCTGTAGCCCGAGCATAGGGGCGAGTTTTCGATGCGCGATATCGTAATGCTCGATACCCTTGCCATGCGGCTCGATGGCCTTGCCAGTCATGGCTAATAGAAAGAGCACATCACACAAGCGCTTGACGAGGTCCCTTAATTAGTTTGAGGCACTGAGGATGTATTTGAATTTCCATCTGAGCAGGTGGCTCGGTTACCCCAGTGTTACCCCGCAAATGATTCAAGCGAGCCCGCGGCAAGCGTGCAAGAAGTACCTCGCGATCCATTGTACGCCGAGACCACAACGGAACGATAGAAGAACACATATGAATAGTCGGATGGCTATTGATTGCAGATCACGTCGTACAAGGTAACCATCTTTGTTGGAAAGCATTGCTGCATCGAAGGTCTAGGATTATGGAACGTTTACTACCGATGTCGGTTCAATGGGCAATCCACCCACGCTCACCCATGGGTTCCGACCAGCCTTCATCTCGTCTTCCACCGAGTATTGATGTATCAGATCTCTTCGCTACTGCCCGGAGTGTATTCGGGTGAGCCCGCGCCCGGCAATCCAAGGGGCTAGCGATGCTCGTGCGATCATGCAAGTAGAAGGTACACCAGTTTAGATATGGCGAACCGCAGGGTCGGGGTGCCTTCTGCATATATGGGTGATTGACCTGAATGGCCTGGAGCGCGCAGCGATGGTGTAATAACAAAAGAACTCAGCGTAGAAGCTGCATGTACGGTACGAAGCATTGTGTGTTATCATACCAGAATACACGCTTTGCTAAGTCGGAATATAGGGGGGTGATCTATGCAGTCAATGACCATGAAACATGGTGAATAATCCAATTTTCGGAGAAATCGCTCACTACGAGAACCAAGATGCTCCAATCGTTTGCGGAATAGTTCATCGCCTACGTCGAGCCGCGATAACCGAGCAAAGCGCAGCAAACGGTCCCGGCCGCTGATAGGGGAAAGAATTACAGTAAGTGCATAGTGAAGGCACCCTAGAACGTGTCGCGTAAGTGATGGGGAGGGCCGAGTAACCCCTAGTCGAATGATAGACGTCCCTCGTGTAACAGCATAAGCAATACCCGCCGCGTGTTTTCGTATCATGTCAAACGTATAGGGGCAATAGCCCATACACGGACTGAATACATTAATTTATGCCGAGCGTCGATCGCTTGTTCGCCGGTGTGGCTTGAGCCTGAAATCTGCGGGGCCCAAAAAGGTTATTGCACCAGGAGTAGGGCGATGGGTGCGCGATTTTGGCCTGACGGTCTAGAGATGTTGCGTCAGACAACGTGTGGTTGTTTGAGATGACGCACGTAGTTTATGATCCTGGCGGTCTTTATCAGCTTTCGGGCGTCGACCTGCGATAGATTAGGCTCGTCCGTCATACGCCCACTGGCTTCGCATTATAGCATGTTACGATAATCTGTCGAACCATGCTAATAGTATAAGCCTATTTCCTATGGATCGAGAGTTTGCTCGCCACCGCATGCTGCACTTTGGCGCGTATCTCCTATTTCCTCACCACTTCTCATGATCAGCCATGCGACGACTGAATCACCAAGGAACTCTGAGTCAATATTGGCAGATCGTCTGAGGTGGTCTCTTGGGGACATTCGGGCGTGCCCGACCCGCTCAAACTCCTTGTACTGCCACTGATCCCGTACTGGAGATGCACGGAGTTGCATGCCCAATATGCTCTAGTCGTATCCACTGCATGTCAGAGAAGCAGTATGCGTAACAGAAAAGTCCTAGTCGAGAATGATCTGCAGCTCACCATGGACAAATGTATCGGGGGTTATGATCATAATCAGCCCCAACTTCAGCCAATTTCACTCTCCTAGCGTCTTTGGGAGTAATATGAGGGCTAAGATTACTTTGGTAGTGACTCCACCCGGTTTTATGCCGCTCAACTCAACTCGTTGGATCGACTGAAGGCGACCATCGCTCTACTGAACACTTGATGTCAGACACATTCCCGAGTCTAACTTAATCGCCTACCTCAAGACCAAACAACTACCAACTGTTCTTCATACACGCGCCATCACTCCTTTAGCACCAAGCTTGACCCGCCTCAAAACAGAAAGCAAACGGCGTTGATATTGCGTACGCAATAAAGTAGTACAAGAATCTACACTTCAAGCAATCAAGTCAAACCAGCTTGCGATCTGCACACCTCGTCCACGATCATCGATTCTCGCGTACAAAGTAATGCAACCACAAGAAGCTGAGGACAAGGAACGATCCGAACATTATGCCCAATATTGAGATGTTCGGCCACCAGAAAGACTGGAAGAGAACCGTCAGCTGTCAGCACCCAAACCTAAGTGATCAGATATCTTGCCTGTGCATCCAATCCGAACGTTGATAGAATCGTCGCGGCTGGTACTTCGAGTTGCACGCCAAACTGCACGGAAAAATCAGCCCGTGATGCCCATCGTGTTCTTTCAAACGCCCATGCTCACCTTGTTCTGGCGCAATGTCAAATATTTAAGTTCATTGACAGCCAGGGCTTCGAAACCGGCGTGGAAGAACGAAACGTAGTAAAGCCACCGCAAACCGGAAGGGATAGAATCTCGGTTGATGAGCAGGCCGGTGAATAGGAGACTAACATATCATCCGGCGTGAGAGTGTGTACCAGGGGTAGCTCAGGTATATCGGCCACTTACTTGAATAGCATTACGAGTGTGCCGACCAAACTCGCCACGCTCGTCTGGGCCACGACCACCGAAATGAACAAGACCACACTCGCGGTGGTGAGGTTGAACAACACAAGCGTGAGCATAAACTTCCAGAATGTGGACACCTCGGGTACTAATCCAACTAGCCCATAGACGAGCCCTCCGAAAACCAGAGGTGGAACAACTCGAAGCGGTAAAATGTCAAAGAGAACCTTGGATGAGAAGTATGTGAGTGTCGAGTAATATCCGTTCGACCTGCACGATGACATTGAGCATCAACTGAGCTCCTCAAGGCTTCCACGGTCTACTTACCTCTCGCGCATGAACAACAACCTCTCGTTTGCAAAGATGCCAAGGATCGACAGGCACGAAAACCCGAAGAGTGCGAGAGCAAAGAAGAATAGGCCTAGGTGAGGCAAGTTAGCTACCGATTTCTTCCCAAGGTATATAACAATTCACCGAGCCTGTTTTGGAACCCGGGAATGTCGTTCGTAACGCCGGCATAGAACAGTGCACAAATTACTGAAGGACAAATATCAACGTTAGCGCACCCTTATCGAAGTTCGAGCAAAAAAGGCTCACGGGCAACCGCGACACTCGATAGGTAGTGGGCAGCCAAAAGCGCGGGATCACGGTACAAGTTCTTAAACGCCCGTCCACTCAGAATCCTAAACTGGGTCAACCAGCTCGCGCGCACACGTCCGCCACTCTCAGGCAACACAGCACCACCTGCAGCCCTCAGTCGTGCAACTTCAGCCAAAACACTAGCTGCGACATCACTGTCTGAGTATGCTTGAACAAGCGCCGCGAGTTTCGGAGGAAGAGTGGCAGGGCCGTCGGTATGAGGAGAAGAAGCGCCGAAAATGTCAAAGAGCTGGGACGACTTGCGTTGGATAAAGTTGCCAGTCGTGGAGCTTGTTTCGGTAGACGGGTTAGTGCGGGTTTGGAGTTCGGTAGATGCCTCAGGCTGTTCGCTTGCGCTACGACTGGACTGGGGAACCAGACCGGTTTCTTCGTCTACAGCGTCGGAAATAGATAGAGACGAGGAATTGCGCCCGCTAGCCTTCTCTCCACGAGCATGCATAGTCAGGTCGACTGATTTCCTTTGATCAGCGTTCGTTTATTTCCTCAACCAAGCAAAACTCACTCAGATAATCGGCAATATTGAAGCCGGGTGGGCATGCATGCCCAATGCTTTCAAAGTAAGCCTGGCACCTAGCATATTCGCCCGAATACACGACACGGCCCTGCGCGAGCAAAATGAGCTGGTCGAACATCGAGACAATGTTGCTGCGAGGTTGGTGGATCGTAAATATGACCGTGCGTTTGTAATCCCGAGCAAGTGCAACCAAACTTTCGACCACGTTGAAAGCGTTGTACGCATCGAGACCTATTGGAGTTCCCGATCAAAGACTGAGGCTAGATCAATACACAAACACTCACCGCTTGTAGGCTCATCGAGGAACAGAATCGACGGACTCGTGACAAGCTCACAAGCGATCGACACACGACGTTTCTCTCCACCCGAAATCGAGCGCCGCCCAGACTCTCCGATCCTCGAATCCTTGATCGCGTCCAACCCGAGCTCGTGAATCGTCTCCAACGTTCGGTATTTCTTCGCCGCCAAACTCATCTCACGGGGCAATCTCAACAACGCAGAGTACAACACGGTTTCGTACACCGTCAGCGTGCCCATCAGCGTATCCTCCTGATCCACAAATCCGACCAAACCCTTGAAGACGCTGTCTGAAACGACGTTCCCGTTGACCAGTGTTATGCCTCCTACTGTCCCTCGTTTCGGTTTACGTGCGAGCAGATCGAGCAAAGTGGATTTCCCAGCGCCGGATGCACCCATGATGGCAAGGACCTGACCAGGTTGGGCACCACCACAGATGTCGGAAAGAATCTGGTGACCATCGAGCGTATAGGAAACATCAGAAAAGTACAGTGAAGCGGGAATGTGATCGGCCATGAGTTTGGCATTCTCGTCTGAAGGGAGTTGTATAGCACGGAGTCCTTTGGTCTTTTGTGCACGGCCGATGTACCAGAAGACTTTTTGTGATCCAGTAAGACACATATACTGGTGATATTAAAAATAATAACCTACGAGCAGATGCCGCGATGAGAACAAGCCCAGCTGCAGAACCACTGAGAGCCAAAAATTTGGTGTTATCCGGGGGAGGCGGGCGCTATTAAATGTGTTAATGTGGAACAAGGCCACGACTCCGCAGACCAGACTCACAACGTATCCTGGGACTTGGGTGTAATGCAAGCATTCGCCACCCTTGCAGTCAAGAGTAATGTATGTATCGGCAAACACTTGGTTTATCAAATCGTTCATTGCCGGCTCCTCGAACTTGCAAGCTTGACCACTCTTGCATGTAAAATCAGCCGGGCCCTTGATTTCTTCGGACAAAAAGTCGCTGATATCTACGTTGACCATGTCAGATCAAATTGTTGAGGCCGAGTCCACAAATGACGTACCAATGCTTCCTTCCTCTCCACAAAGCATTCGTCCAGGGATACATTTACATTTAATTTTGTCACAGTGGTATTGTGTGGTATTGGTATCGTATCCGACTTTGAGGTCGCTGGTGCATTGGTCTAATGCGCAGTAGAACGATTCGACCCGGCCAATCCAGAACTGAAAGGCGCACGTCGCGTCCCCCTTGTCACAAGAGAACGTCACTTGCGGCGGGCGATCCGGCAACATGTCCAGAATCTTGCGATCTGTTATAGGCTAGTTTAAATATGGTGCAGTGGATGTAATTCGATATTACTCACTGGTTACGTCGCACATTTGATGATTCTGCTGAACTGTCAGGCCACCCTTGTAGCACGTCATGTTGGCAACCGGAATATCTGGCTCGGATGTCGAGACTTGGCGAGTCAAGAGTTCACCATCCGGGCCGCCTCTGAGTGGAAAGTTGACGCAAGCTTCGTCTGTCTGGCAGACGTTGCAGTTGAGACCAGTCCAGCCCTCGCTGCACTGGCAGGCTTCGCCATCGGGCCGGGGGTGGCGCTCCTTGCCATCAGCCAGGGATCCACACTCTACAAGCCCTGTTAGCCAACCGTATTTATATTCTGGCAATGGACTTACGAGGCGTGAGACAGTCGATGCCGGACCAACCCGGTGGACATTTGCATTGGCCGTCAAAGTCGCTGCATTCTCCGAACTACACGCAAGTACAGTCAACCAAACAACCGTGGCGAGTGGCCGATAAGACGCACTTGTCCACATGTAAAGGCCGGAAGAAGACAGTTGAAGCAGGGCGGGCATCGGCCTCGGGGAAGCGTCACTGCAGCGCTTGTGTGAGCAGAACACATGACAACAACACAACAGACTCACGATCCGACATGACGTTGGGCTGAACCGGGCAACACATAAGTCACCAAACAACAAATGACGTGTCGATGTTTGCTTACCGAAAAACCTGGCGTATATGGCGTTCTCAGGTCCTTTCCCGATGCTCCCGACTGCCGAAAGTACGAAAACGTAGAGTTGTTTGAAGTTGAGCTGGCATGTGCAGCGCCGATGCCAGCAAAGGCTACTAGAGCTGCCCGAGAGTGGAGCAGCAGCATGCTGTGACACCAGGCGATAGTTCGGTGGTTGTGGTGGCAAGCCGCAGCTGTAGATGAGCACGAGAGTCCGGATCAGTCTGGCGGCAAGTGTGGGGATCGTGCGCCACACGTAATCATGGCGCTTGCTGAACTAGTGGCTGTGCCTTGTGCGAAGCCTCGATCCGACTTCTTGCCCACCGTCCCTCGCAAAGATAAGGTACACTTAAGCGGCTGCCTGTGATGGAATTCCGAGCAGCTATCAGGCGCACGAACCTCGTACCCCGGCCGATAGAACACTCCATCATGTCCCTTAAATAACCCATGCGCCAACCACGCCCTGCTCCTACCGTCCACACGACATGGCTCCCCAGGTCGACGCGAACGCACGGCGCGAAGAGGTTGCTCTGGCCGACGAGGAGCTCCTGGCCTCGTTGGGATACAAACAAGAATTCAAACGCGCATTTACCCCTTTTGAGGTCTTTGGCATAGCATTCTCGATCATCGCTCTATTGCCATCGTAAGTCTATTTATGACGCCCTACAAACACTATTCAAAATCTTGATCAGTATAGCGTCATCATTGGTATACGCCATCCCCTATGGTGGCCCAGTGAGCATGGTCTGGGGCTGGCTCGTCGCCTCGATCTTCATCCTCTTTGTCGGGCTCGCTCTCGCCGAGCTAGCAAGCGCAGCACCAACATCTGGCGGACTGTACTTCTGGACCTGGACATTCTCCCCTCCTCGATACAAAAAAGTTCTATCCTGGCTTGTCGGATGTAAGTTGAAACAAAATTGACAGACATTCACGGACTTAGGCGGAGCCTCGCTAGATGCCAACACCCTGGGCTCCATCGCTTGCATAGCTTCTATCGATTGGGGGTGTGCGGTCCAGGTTATGGCAGCAGCAGCAATTGGCTCAGGCGGAAGCTACGTTGCTACAACAGGTGCGTACCGGAGTTCTATAATCCAGCCAGCTGGCTCCAATATCAATGCCAACCCATTCACAGGCCAAACGTACGGCGTATACCTCGCCATCTTGTTTACACATGCCGTCGTCTGCTCTCTGGCGACTGAAATTCTTGCGAGACTCCAAGGATTCTACGTCATACTCAATCTCGTGTAAGGCACTATCTATACTCATCCTTATCGGCCTGACACCTCGTTCTAGACTCTTCTTTGGCGTGCTGATCGCCCTCCCTGCTGCTACACCTTCCGAATTCATAAACCCAGCCAGCTACGCACTTGGGGATTTCACAAATCGTGAGTCTGAAACCCCCTAATTGCCCGCATACATGCACTCATCTATTGCCCAGTGAGTACATATCCGAGCGGATTTGCCTTTTTCCTGTCGTGGTTAGCGCCTGTGTGGACAATTGGTAAGTGTTGACGCCAAACTTGGTTATATGTGGCATTGAGCCTTTTTCCAGGCGCATATGACTCGTGCGTTCACATCAGCGAAGAAGCGTAAGTCTTTTCCGCATCCAAAAGGTATAGCGTCCGATACGTTTTTGGCTATAGGAGCAACGCAGCGATCGCAGTCCCATGGGCTATAATCGGTGCAATTGGTATTAGCGGTATCCTGGGAACTGGTAAGTCTAAATAACCAACTCTGTCTTGCCCATCCGCTAATGCTCGTCTACACAAGCCATGAACATCGCGATCGCTTTTTGCATGGGATCGGATATTGACGCCATTATAAACAGCGACATCGGACAACCTCTTGCGGCAGTAAGCTTTCGGCTGTCTCTCGCTATTGCCAAACTAACTGTCCAATCCCGCAGATCTTTTTCAACAGCTTCGGGCAAAAGGCTACTCTCGGTATTTGGTCGGTCGTCGTGTTGACCCAATGGGGTATGGGCTCGAGCATTGTACTGGCCACTTCCCGTCAAGTGTTTGCCTTTTCGCGGGACGGCGCAATGCCATTCTCGGGATGGCTGTATCGGATGAACGGATACACTAAGACGCCCGTGAATAGTGCGTTTAGCCTAGCCATGACGCGCTGAAACGCGGGGCTGATTTTGAGTTAAAGCCGTATGGTTCTCCGTATTCGTCGCTGCACTGATGGGCCTTCTTGGGTTTGCGGGGGATGCTGCGATTGGCGCCGTGTTTTCGGTTAGTCTCGTCAGCTGGTGCTCGGGGTGGCAAACTAACCAGTATAGTAGATTTCGGTCATTGGGTTATACATTGCAGTAGGTTTCCGTTTTCTGTCTTCGTACTTCTAGCAGCTTATTATGATATATAGTACACGATTCCGATTGGCGCCAGATTCATTTTTAAAGGTCATAATTATAAACCTGGGCCGTTCAACTTAGGGGTATTTGTATGTGTATTTGCTCTATCTTGGAGGGCGGGAGTTGAAACTATGTTTCTTAGGGTCTCCCTGTTGCGATTATTGCGATCGTGTTCATGACTTTTATCGACGTCGTGTTTTTGTTCCCCTCTGACTTGGCGCCTGCCGCAGAGGACATGAACTACGGTAAGCTAATTATATTATTCTGCATATAGTCAAAAATTGATAGCACCGGTTAATAGCTGTGGTGGTGATGGGTGCAGTTATGATCGGAAGTTTGATATGGTATTGGTTCCCCAAGGTAGGGAAACCTTTTATGTTCGTGAGATTCGAGACATACTAATGTTTTTTGGACACAGTACGGTGGTGTAAACTGGTTCGAGGGCCCAGTCGCTACTGTTGAAGTTCTCGACCAGCCAGCCAGCATACCCGAAGAACAAGGGTCGATATACAAGGGTGGAAAGGGCGGGATTGTCCAATAAAACTGAACGTTAGTTTCATGCGTTGCGTTCTTCTTTGTAATTGAGCTTCCTTGTTTGCGCTTTCATACCAGCAACCAGTGTTGAAACTGTCATGAATAGCTCTTCGTTTTGATGAGAGCTCATCTTACTAGGACGCACGTCCAGTTGGAGATAAAGCTGTACGTAGGCTTTGTTTCTGTCTACCAAGTCGAGCGAGTGTAACACCGAGAACCACACCGATTGAGACGGGCATTGGATCTACTTTGCATTCATGTGTGGTTAGCGGCCTGATATACACTATGCGCATACAATCCCATCACTAAATACACACTTCTCTCCACATATTGGGTATGGAAAAGAGATGTACGGTGATCTGGAAGTACTAGCGAGCTGATTTATTTATTTCTATTTTGAGATTGATGGGTGGCTTGAAAAATCTTTTTAGTTGCAAAATTGCAGTGACAGCCGCGCACGTCTTAGCCAGAGGAGTTTTTTTTTTTTAAGAATTGACGATAGTAGCTGAAGAAAGTCGCTATCTAGTTGACGATACTCTCTCTCTCGTACCAGAAACCCAATCGAATTGCATAACATGGAACGCATATATCTATCATATTCGAGCTGTTTTTGCCCCATATCATTTTTCTGCTCTGACCGGTTGCTTAATTGAAGTGCCAAGTAGCGCCATACAGGCGGCCAGTCGAAAGAGGAGCGAACTACGAATATCGATGATAGGGTGAGTTTCAGTTACATCCAAACCTAAACGTGAGCTACAAACCTGTTGGAAGGCAGACGGCGAGAGGTCGAGGTCCCAGAGAGCGCAACCTTCACAGCGGTCGACGATACCGACTCGGATAGTCTTGCCCCCGTCTTTGTAATAGTGTCAGTTGCTGTGCTCATCGGTAATAATTATGCGAGAACTTACAAGTGATGTCAGCGGTATGAGGAGTCGTGCAGCTGTACATAGATTAACACATGAGATCGGCGCCAAATGAAACCCCCGAATCGAGGAGCTCTTACACGGGGTTGTTGTTAGGGTTGCCTCCAGCGTAGCCTGGCCAGTTGTCAAACAGCTCGTGGGAGATGGCAGCGACCCACTCGCTGTCGGACTTTATGGAGGATAATTCTTAGAAAGGTCCACCCAAGCAAGCGAAGAAGACATACGTTGGTCCAACCGCAAGCGCCGAGTCCGATTGAGACTGCAAACAAACGGTCAGCGACTGAAACGTCAAGGTCAGTTAGAGAACAGGCGTACAGTAGGTGAGCTAGTGGCACATATACTCGTCAGTGCCGTTCATATAATGTACAGGGTTGACGGACGAACCTGGCCAGTATGAGTACCGGATGGGTCGATGGAGCGAGCAGCAATCTCTGTCACATTAGTAGGTAGAGCAGCCGCGCCCATGAGTATCGAGCTTGCGCCGAGGACGGTAGAGGCGAGAGTGGCGAACTTGCTGAACATCATCGTGAAAGTCGAGTCAGAAAAGAGGCGAAAGCTGAGAGTACTAGGATAAGCTGCAGAACTGATACTGATAGTCTACTTACTACTTGGATGCTTTATACGCGCATAGAGCTGCCAGAGTGAGCTGGACAACATCTGGTCGGCATAATACTAGCGCTGTGAGCCCTGAATGAAGTCGTTCAGCCGAAGAGTGCCGACAACGCCGGGCTCGCTACTGGCGCTGGCCATATGCTCGCTCACCCGCCAATGAGAGGCTGAAGAGAAGGACGCAGCATGCTCGTTGGTAAAAGCTATCCGAGGCCGAGAGAACCCGTCGAACAGCACGGATGATAGCGCGGCAAAACAATGCATCTTGATCGGGCACTTGCCCCATCATGTTCGACGTCTAGCGGTGCGGGCTGCGATGGCGACATCCGAAATGAACAAGCAACTCCTCCCCGTAAATAGCGCATACAGCAGACAATGTACTAATAATAACGGCCGTCCATAAACGGGGGCGAGCCGAGTCGTGGCGCGTAACGTGGCGGGATTGATGGATCAATTAGATGTTGAGCTAGGCGTCGGGTGCGATCAAGACGGGCCGAGGGACGGCAAATAATATCAGAACAAAAATAGCAGAGGTGGACCGAGGTAGCCATGTGGTTTATATGACAATTGGCTTGGAATAAGGGAGTGGATGGACCGCGGGACCAAATATGGCTCCCCAATGTAGGAGCGGAGCACGAGCTCTGAGTAGCGTATGCTCGATTGCCTGCCCTCCGTCCAATTATCTTATTACCATTCTCGATTTGTAGTTGAGATTCATTCCCATGCATATTGAAACAAACTGAGACTTTGAATAGCTATTTGGTATGGCAAGATAAGAATAAAAAATTAATACAAGATAAAGCCTAAGTTAATTCTACAGCGATACAGAAGTATGGTGGCTTCTCTCGCTAATCGAACGAATAGCAGTCGGACATAGGTTTGCTAGGAGTAGACCGCTAATCTAACTACGGAGTTGGGTCGTCTGAAAAGTATGTTTCGATAGCACGTCTGGCAAATCCCACCTTTCACGATTCGTCTAGCTCCCAAGCGACATACACTACTTTCGATTCTAAGGCCCCAAAGCTGAGTTTCACATCGCAATCACCACGGTTGTAGAATTTAATCCAGAAGAAGTTTCAATGAACGTTCTGCCATCATCGCTGGCTCTAAAAACTGTGTTGTGCTACTCGAATGGGAACGTAATCCACATCAACTGTCCATTTTCCCGAGCAGACACCACTCGAATACTTTTGCTTTGGGAGGAACGGTTGGAACACGTGGAACTGAGCGAGTTGATGTGTTGTATGCAAGTCAACTTTGGCGTTCACAGCCTAAGCTGGAAACTGTATGCGCTGGTACAACATGAACCAACAAAGAAATATTCTCTAAACATGTTTCTTGTTGTTCGTAAAAGCACTCTCTCAGCAACAGCCCTGCGGTAGTTTGGATAAATATTATCTGGATTCACTCGTAACTGCATTGGCATCTTCATCACAGAGGCTCGCTTATAGGCTTAGCTGAGTTTCCCTCACTAACCTTACAGGGATATCGATTAACAGGATCCTATATTTTGATCCCGTGATCTACCTGCGAACTTGCGCTTTGTCGCTTTACCAAGGGAATTTTACAAAGGTACGCCGATAGATACAGCCTATTCCTCAAATTCAAGTTAACGATACCCGTAAGAGCTTCTGGGTTCGAGTAATTTAGGCTCATCGTCTTCAGGGGGGTCAGGGTTATATAATTACACCGTATGCCTCAGTGCTTGCTTCACTATAAGATCATTCGATTAATCCCTACAGCGCACAGTCATATGAAATTGGCATTATAAGCGCATTTTGATCAACCCACATGGCGTATTGTATTGCACAGTTTGCTGTGAGTAGCACTTCCTGAACCGTTTGACTAAGCAGTATTTTACCCCAACTAAAGATCCCTCGAGTCATTCCCTCTAGAGTTGTCCACCGCAGTGTGAAGACTATCTTATTATACAAACAGCCGTTCAGCTCTACTTCCAGAATGTCTGAGGCTAGCCTTCATCCAGCAATAACTCGAGCCAATGCGATTAGTGCGATTGACTTTCGCAGTAAGTAAATTCAACAGCCACCATGATTTAGCCTGACTGAATGCACAAAAACCGAACAGGTGACACTGTAACGTCGCCGACGGCCTCTATGCTTGCGGCCATGTCCACAAGCCCTCTTGGGGATGATGTCTATAACGAAGACGAGACAACAATTAATCTGGAGCGCTATGTTGCAGACCTCCTTGGTCATGAAGCTGGATTATTCGTTGCGAGCGGTACAGCAGGCAACCAAATCGCTCTCCGTGTGCATCTTACACAACCCCCACACTGTGAGTCCGCGATAACATCGGTAGTTGTTATCTCACATATTTGTGACACCCAGCTGTCCTATGTCATTTCCGTTCGCATATAAACCAGTACGAGGGTATGTATACAGTCCAGTAACCCGTTGCCTTCAGTTGTATACTTATTCAATAATGGAACTCATTCGTTTTCCAGCTGGTGGTGTCGCGACGCTCTCACAGGCAATGGTCCAACCTGTCCGACCAAGCTCGACCCCCTACCTTACTCTCGAAGACGTCCAAAAAGAGGTTGTCCTCGGCAGTGACATTCATTCCGCACCCACTCGTGTCATCGCGCTCGAGAACACGTATGGCGGAACAGTCGCACCGTTATCTGAAGTACGACGCATCTCCGAGTTTGCGCGGTCCCACGGAATCAAGATGCACTGCGACGGCGCACGACTCTGGCACGCTGCGATCGTAGCAGGAGGAGTAGGATCGCTCAAAGAGTACGGCAAAGAGTTTGACAGCGTGACCGTATG
Organism: Ceratobasidium sp. AG-Ba; assembly: GCA_016906575.1. NCBI lineage: Eukaryota > Fungi > Basidiomycota > Agaricomycetes > Cantharellales > Ceratobasidiaceae > Ceratobasidium > Ceratobasidium sp. AG-Ba. The sequence goes on along the minus strand of CP059612.1, from coordinate 1,009,747 downwards.
CTTCTCCAAGGGGATAGGCGCACCCGTCGGGAGTGTCATGGTCGGATCAAAAGAATTCATCGACCGTGCTCGATGGGTGCGCAAGTCCATTGGTGGGGGTATGCGCCAAACCGGTGTTATTGCGGGCGCAGCACGTGCGGCCTTGGACGAGGTATTTCCAGACAAGTTGGCCAAAACCCATGGAGTTGCGAAGGATATCGAGTCACATCTGCATAGCTTGGGGTTGAAGACTGTACTTCCCGTGGACACGAACATGATCTTCATAGTGAGTGCATGTTTAAATTGACGGGAGTTCTGGATCTCATCCCTCGCTCGTTTGTCAGGACCTGGAGGCTGCAGGGCTAGACAATAGCTGGCTAGTCGAAGTGGCCAAGGAGGCCGGCCTACGACTAGGGTACGGCGGTAGGATCGTAGTCCATCATCAAATCAGCACGGAGGCTGTCGAGAAGCTCAAGGGGGTGCTGAGCACGGTCGTCAAGCGCCATAACGAGGGTGCCTACAAGGACCGGGTCCAAACCAACGGGCATGGGTATGGTTCTCTGAAACGAACCTGAGAGGGCGGGAGGCAACCTGTATGCATGCCATTTGGGGATGTTTTGAAAATTAGATGTTCTCAGATATACATGATTATACGATACCAGAGGCGATACACCTGAAATATCAGCTGCATCTGGAAATGCTGCTCGTCGAATTTGCACCATAAATGCGCCAATGGGCTGGTTTGGATTCTTTGCGACTACGAAATCGTGCATCTAGTCCTGTATGTTCGCCAGGCTTTACAGTTATGCCGTGATAGAATATAACGCCGGTTGGTGCCGGTCACCGAACCCCAATTGGTAGGTTTTTGTCGAGTATATCGAAATCTAATAAATACTAGCAACTCCGAGAGGAGCGGAACCTTACCTACAGTGCCACCAGGGATGACGGTAGGCCTGGGTCTATTTACAAGTGACAACCTTTGGTATAGTCGAAACTTTGACTGTGGACGTAGGGCAGGATGGAACGTAATGATTACTGTATGCGCACCGTCAGCTAAGAATCAACAATGATGCAATCCTTGCAAGCTCAACAGTTCCACGAGATTGATTCACAAGATAAACGGATGACGACTGCACCTAGAGTGTTCTGAAATGCATGTGTATGGCTTGGCTAACGATGGGACATCTGATCAAATTAACATCCCACGGCTTATCCAGGGGTATATTGAACTACGAAGCTTACGAAGACTCGGCCCCTCCATCGGCTGTTGTCGAGAGGTGGATACCGGCCGGCAGTAAATCATGAGTGTTGGGGTGCATTTGCGTATGTTTCGCTGGTACAATACTTCCTCTCCGGGAATAGCGAGTGCCACCTAGATGATTGATTCGGACCAGTTGGTAAGTTTTTTTTTATAACTCGGACTTGATAGTTGCGGCTCAAGCTCGGTCTAGGCCTCTGCATGGGCCATGTTTACGACCGAAATATGGATTCCTCGACTCGCTGTGCCTTCGGATCATTTGTGGCGAGCTGTTGTGTTGTGTGATTGTTCAGAAGAACGATGTTTTCCCTGGATATGTATCACTCGGCTGTTGTTGAGCACTGCATACCGAAGAGCAAAGATTCAGGCGCATACAACGATCGTATTGATTATACATAATAGGCCACCTGTGGAAGAAAGATGTCCGGGACTAACGGGTAGAACAGTTCGACCAGGAAATTCCTTTTCTGGACATCATTCTGTGAGCTTCTTGAACGCACTTGCCACCTCAGACGAGAAATGACTGCAGGGAGAGGTCCAGCACCCAAGGGGAATAATCTGGGGCTCCGTGAGTCTAGCCCCGCACTTGAGCCGTGTCTTTCAGCGGGGGATTAGCATCACTGGACAAGTTCCAAAGATTGAAGAGTGCTTCCACGAAATTGAGAAATCGCCCATAAGGGGGACCTCGAGGCAGTCAGCTGGGACCGGTTAATACTGCGCGGTCGTTCCGGGTGGAAGGAGAAATAAGTCTCAGGATTAGACTGGGTATATGCGGCGATTTTGGCTCACTGAAACGGAAGCTGTAACCTGAGGAGCTCTGGGTCGCTTAATATTTGTCCAGCGGGATCAAGCGGATGCCCCGCGGTGGCTGATACGCACAGTATCCATGATTTGTCTGGACCGCGTGGGATGGATGACATCCGTGCCTGCGCAATTTCCGGCCGAGTGCGTGTAATTTCGATCGAGTGAAGTCTAAAAACCCTGGGTCGGATGCAAGCAGTCCAGGGAGACGAGAGGGGAAGCTCGGTGAGAAGACGGAGAAACCACAAGGCTGTTCCTCCTTGGGCGGGGAAACCCATAGGACGTAGGCACACGGGGTGCAAGAGGTGCAGCGCATGGGTGACGTCCAGCAATAGGCGAAAAAGCTTGTGCAAGGGAGGTGAGACGGGGGAGAGATAAGATAGGATGGCGCATGATATTTGGGAGACCACGCGAGCGGGTGTCTAATCGGTGCCATCGAGGCGACATGCGGCGCTTGCCGGGGCCTGAGCGGAATGCAGAATCATGTGCGATGGGCATGCACGCACCGCCGGGGAATCTGCGAGCGTCGCCCGAGGTGCTGGGCCAGTACTTTGCATATATACCACACCGAGTTCGCCAGTGCTCGTCTCTGTTCCGTGCGTGGCCCTATCAGAAATCTAAATCCTTGTTTTTCAGTTTGCGCCGGCGATTTCCGCATTGGGACCATCAAGTTGATCAGGTAGCGCATGTGGTACCGTGATCTCTCCACATGCTCACTCCAGCACATATCTCCACTGCCAGCCTTCGACGTTCGGGCAGATACCCCCTTCTGCCTCTTGCCACCACGACACTGTCGGCCATCCTGCTGTTGGCAGTGTGAACACAGGTAAGTTCATTCGAAATTCAGCGTCGTCCGTTCCTGCCCGCCCGACTTCCATCATTTACGCTTGTTGCCTTCTAGATCACCTTTGACGTATCCGAGCTTATACATAGGCACCGTCGCCAGCCTCGGTGTGCTCAGATTCCCTCCCGCCCCTGTCTGCAACCGCAATGTGTGAGTTGGGCTGATTCGAGTTGCCTCTGGTGTTGACTGACCATGTCTCGCCAGCGTTCACGCATATGGGTGCCGGGCTGGCTGTGAGTGTGCCATGATGAGCTGTCAAGTCTTCGCCTTCACTGACGCTCCGATCAGAGCCCGGACTCTTCTAGTTCTCAACTCTATCGCCGCGGAGTGCTCATTCACTGTCCCCCCGAGTATTCAGTGGACATTGTGCCACCCATCAAGGAAGGCTCCTCCTGGCACTATGGCCTGCGAGTCAAACCTCTAGCCAACTTGTCGTCGTCCCCGTTGGGCAATCCGGCCGTCGACGCCAAAGGAAGGCGCATCCGGGGGTACGAGATTCACCGAAAGTGGGAAGACTGCCTCGACCTCCAACGTGTCCTGGAGAAAGAATACGCGGCGGCTTCCAAGGCCCGCAAGAGCAACGCCGGCAAAAAGGGACCGTCGCTTTACACCCATCCGCAGCGTGCTGCCTCGTTCGATTCCCTACCCACCGGCCCGGATCCCAAATCTATCCCGACCGACATCCATGCGTTTTTGCCAAAACTCGCAGCCAAGTCATCGCTCTTCCGCGGCGCCTCGGGGAGCGCACTCGTCCAGCAGCGCTCCGAAGAGTTCAACGAATTTATTAGCGCATTGTTTGCGCCCGGTGTGCCGATTCTCATCGACCAGGTCCGCCAAGTCCCTGCTGTGCGAGAATGGTTCGGCTTTTGGAGGCGCGATCGGGACGCGATGCGTAGGCGAGACGCGGACCGCGCGAGCCTCGCGCCAAGCGTACATCGCTTATCGATCGCGCCATCAGACGTTCCGCCGCTTCCTACCGGCCAACCAGAGCCTGTGTACCAGCCAAACGAGCGCCAGTCTCATGAGACGACATTCGGGGATCTCGCGTCTGCTTTGGACACCTTTCCTATGCCACCCACGCCTGAAGACAGCCCGTTGGTGGCCGTTGAACCCAAGGTCGTGCAGCCCTCGTCTGGCGGGTTCGTTCCTATCGTGCAGAGGAGGCTGGGGTCGATTATGCGCCCTGATACCGGCAACAGGAACACCTCGTTTAGGAACGCACAGTTCTTTGATGAGCCTGTTACCGCCGAACCTGAGATCGAGGACGAGGAGGGCCGGTTTGAAACTGTTCGTGGGGCTCGGGTGGATGATGAGCAGCGGTTGAGCGTGCGCTCCCCGCGTGCACCCACTCCATCCATGTCTAGCGCATCGACACACCTCACAGCGGTATCCATGTCTGCGCGGTCGTCACAAACGTCCAGCTGGAGTATGGGCCTCAGCTCTAGTATTGTCCAAGCCATTGCCGCGGCTGCTGAACAAGCTGAAGAACCCCCTCTGCCCAAACAAGTGGTAGATGAAGAAAGCGAGATTGCGTATGCGCGCAAAATGTCCTTGTCCTCCTTGTCCTCGAACTCTTCCCGACGTGCACCTCCCCCTATCCCTCCTCGTTCGAGCCTCCGCCGATCTGCTTCATCGGGAGGACCACATAACCGAGCACGCAGTCAGAGCGATGCGACCAAACCCATGCCCGTTCCTTCGTCTGAAATCCCGACAGTTGTGTACGACGAGCAAGAACCCGAATTTGAGATCGTGACACACTCGGTGCTGCACTCGTATCTCGACGACGGCCGATCTTCCTATTCTGGGTTCGGATCTGGCGCGTCGAGTGTGCGAAGGAGCATGACTCCGAGCATCGGATCCGCATACTCGACTTCAGAGTCCATCTCGTCCGCCATTTCCCAACCACCTGCTCAACTCTCCCTCCCTCCGGTTAAACCGCTCCGATTATCGGGAAGTGCAACACTCCCGCCACCCTCTCCCGCACCCATGACACCCCTCCCAACACCCGTCCCAGGCGAAATCGTCCTGAAAGCGATCTGCACAGTAGGCGAAAGCATCGTCCTATGCCGAATCCCGCGCAACACATCACTCGAATCCGTTCGATCGCTCCTCGCGACCAAATTCGTCCAAGCAGCCGGAGTCGAACTCGACCTGCTCGCACACGGGTTTGTGCTCGGATATGTTTCGCAACTTCCCGTCCGACGTCCGGGCGCGAGACCAGGTACGGCCGGGAGTCTCAGTCCTCCGAGCGCCATGCCTGTGTCGGCCGGACGTGCGAATTCGGCTCGGCCGGGGACTGCTCCGTCGACCGGACGTGCGAGATCGTCGAGCGTGTCGAGTGTCACTGCCAGTGCAGATCCGACGCATTTGACTTTGATCGTCACTCAGCGGGATTGGGAAAGTGCCGTCGCGAAGCATGGCGAGAAGATGACTGTCCGCGTCTTGCTTGCTTGAGCCAAAAAAGGAGTGGAGCCAAAAATATGCATGGATTTTTTATGGATACTTTATTGGATTGAGATCGACCACGTTCCTTTAGATGGTGTTTCCTGTTTTCCTTTCTCTCTGTCTCTGTCTCTCGGTGTTGTGTCTTGCCACTCCCTTGTCTCTGTTACTTTATTCTATGCCTCTCTTGGTCTTTTGTTGTCTGTCTGTTTTTGTATACCTGTACGTGTACGCGTGTGTTCATACCTAAGCTTCTCTATCCAAATGCATTCAAATCAAACAATCAATGTGAACCGAGGCTTTCTAATTGAGAATAAAAAGGACACTGGGATCGATCCCGGCCCAAAAAGTTATAATATTCGTATCCTATGTGACAAGAACAAAATAGGAAAAGAACCATGTGTGTACGAATCACCAAGCAATGTGAGTAAATCCAGGTTTAGATTGAACGCAGGTTGAGAGAGTGGGCACGATGAATGGGGTATACCAAGAACCAAACGAAACAAGAAAAGAAAAAACGAAAGACAGATTTCTGACCGACAGAACCAGTATGGCCGATTTAAATCTCGTCCGGAATCTCGGCTACCTGAACAGGAGTTTCCTCAACGAGAATAGCCTTGTCATTGTCCTGGACGAGAAATGTATTGTCGACGACTGCGACTGGCTTGTTCGACTCGAGCTTGACCTCTTCCTCGATCTCAATCTCGGGCTTGGCCTCGGTCTCTACAGTGTTCGAGTGAACTGGGACGCCGCCAACTAGGTCGTCGTGCGCAAGCTCCTCAATGGGCGTGCCAACCACCTCGTCGCCCGCGTTCTCAGCATCGACCTCGGCCTCGGCTTCAGCAACCTCGGACGGGGCGCCAGATTCGACAACCTCGGACGCAGCACCAGACTCGACAATATCAGAAGCAGCCCGGGATTCAACAGCTTCAGACGCAGCCTGGGACTCGACGACTTCAGACACAGCGGCCGACTCGTCAACTTGCTCAGCCTCGGCCTCCACCTCAGCCTGGACATCATCGACCGGTTCCGTTTCCTCCGTCTCAGAAGCCGGCGCGGTCGCGACGTGCTCTTCACCCTGGACCGCAGTCGCCCCGTCCTCGGGCAAAACGACGTCATCGGCAGCCACAGTCTGTTCGGCAGTTTCCTCTGGAGAATTAGAGGCCTCGACCGGAGCGTCCGAGGTCGGAGCGTCTTCGGGTGCCGGTGCATCTTCATTTTCGATCGTGGTGGGTTCAGCTTCGGGCGCGGTGGGTTCGCCTTCGGGTGCCTTGGCATCATTATCGCTGGATGCTGTTGCTACAGCGGCTGCTCCTGCACCTGCCGCAACTGCTGCTGCTGCTGCTGCACCTGATTTGGTGGCTTTTCCGACTGGAGCTCCAACGTGTGGTTTGGTCGTAGCCGAGGCTGAAGCACGAGTAGGGACAGCAGGTTTACGGGCTGGTGCACTAGTCGTAGCAGGTTTGGTAGTAGAAGCAGGCTTGGTGACTGGGGCCTTGGATGCTGCGGGGGTTCGAGTAGCAGGCTTGGGAGCAGATGCAGATGCAGATGCAGCTTTTGGAACAGCAGGCTTGACAGGTGCCTTTGTTGCTGCAGGAGCAGGCTTGGCGGAAGCAGTGCTCGAACCCGACGCGGCTGCAGCACGACGAGCTGCACCAGCAGACGAAGGTGGGACAGCAGCGCGCACCGAGGTACGTGTCTTGGCTAGTGATGCGGCCGTTGCAGTACTGGAAGGCGTCTTGGCTCGCGCAGGAACAGTGGGCGATTTAGCACGCGCCGGTGCGGTAGCGGGTGGCTTGAGCGTCGACGCCTTGGGTGTCGGAGCCAGACGCGAGCGAGAAGGTGTAGCCGTGCCTGCTGTGGCACCGGTAGAAGTCGCGGACTGACCGGTGTTCTGGGGTTTGAGGGCGGTACGGGTGCGCGCGGCCGAGGTCGAGGCCGGTGGGGAGCGGGCCTTGGCCTTGCTGGGTGTCGCAGTGGCAGCCGGGGCCGTTGGCTTTCGAACGGGCGCCGTGGGTTTGCGTGTAGGGGCCTGGACCGGGGCTGGAACGTCTTTGGCCGGGTCCGGTTGTTGGGCGGGGCTCGGCTCCGAGTCCCCTCCGTTTCCGTTTGCGGTTGGTTGGGGCGCAGACGATTCTGGCTCTTGGCTCGGAGTTGCGATGGGTGGGATGGACGGAGAAGGCGTGGCGGGTGCGGGTTTAGCTGTCGACGCTGCGGGTTCCTCTGCCGGCGTTGCTGTAGGGGAAGGTTCGGCCGCCGGAGGTGTGGCCGCTGCTGCGCTCGCTTTGAGGTCGGTATTCGAAGCTGGCTTGGTGGGCGACGAGACCTGGGTGCTCTGGCGTCGTGGTTGTGCCTTGAGCGACTCGCGCCTGCTCTCGCGTTTGCTCTGGTTCTCGAAGCGGGCGAGCAGGCTCTGGACGCTGGGGCGGGAGCGTTCGTCGGGGAGGGGCATCTGCTGTCGTGTCAGCACAGAAAAACAAATATTTTTTGCGACGTACGGTGGGCAGACTGGGTGCTGACGGCCGTGACGACGATCAGTCCATGGGCTTTTATGACGTGCCACGTTTGCTAAGCGCCGCTGACAAATCAATTGTCCTCAGGGCAAGTCTCAATTTATCATTATCACCCAGCTCTTTCCCATCATGTACCGCCGTCAGGTGTTGCTCGGCGCGCCTGGTCAGAGGGCCGTCGTCCGTGTCCAGCGCACCCGGGTCGTCAGGGTAGGAATACACATTCATATTCCAATCATCTCGAATTGAACATCCGTGCACAGGGATACGCAGACGCGGCGATCCCACCGAGCGCATCCGGTACCCTCCCACCACCACCCGCACCTAAAAAGCGAGGCTTCTTTCGGCGCACTCTGCTCTACACATCCATCTTTGCCGGCACATTCTATGGCGGAAGCGCACTCGTCGCCCTCAAGAGCGATCGCTATCACGACTTCTTCGTAGAATCCGTGCCAGGAGGTACGTCCATTCATTCCAGTCGTCCGACCGACGTCAGACTCTTATATGCTACATACACACAGGCGAATCCGTCATGGAATTCGTAGTCGAACAAGGATGGCACCGCGTCCCCATCACCAGCATACCCCAAAAGGCTGTCGAGGCCGCTACAGAGAGCTTCAACAACGTCAAGTCGTCGGTCAACGACCTCGTCAACGGAACATCTCCCAACACATCTTCCCCAGCAGACATAAAAACCCAACCCACATTCAGAGACCGCGCAAAACGAGCAAGCGCAGCGATCATCACCAAAATCGAACGCAACCCCGACGCTCCCGATTTCTCCCAAGTCGGGAAAAAAGTCAAGGAGACGACGTTCAAGTTTTCAGACGGCGTCAGCGAGCTGGCTAAAGAGGTCGAAGCCGCTCTTCGGGGCGTGTACAAGACGCCTGCGAAGAAAGAAGGAGGTGCTCCCGCTCCGAATACACCCGACGCTATGCCCGCGCGCGGTGTCACGGCTGCCGCACCTCCTGCGTATGACGAGGAATGGGTCCTTCCCAAGGGCAAACAGATCTATAAAGGTCCACCTCTGCCGTTGGGACACGAACCCCCGCCAGGCTACGTCATCCCGCCCGCACCGAAACCAAAGAAACCGACAGCGGAAAAGGCGGCAGATGTTCTGCCTCTGCTCGCACCCAGTCTCAAGCCCGAGTTGTCTGCTTCCGAACCTGTCATTGCGCAATTGGCTGCGACCATTGACTCGCTCGCGTCATTTGTCCAAGCCAATCCGACTGCACTTTCTGGTGCCCAAGGAGTACTCACAACTGCTCAAATCGACCTCGAGAAGCTCGGCCAGAGGCTCGAAGCCGCCAAGGCCGAGGAGAGGCAAAAACTCGAAAAGCGGATAGAAGAACAGACCAAGGCCTACGAGGACAAGTTGCTCAATCTCGAGATGGAGGGCAAAGACAAGCTAGACAAGCAAGAGGAAGAGTGGAAGGGCTTGTTTGACGAGGAAAAGAACAAGATCATTGCTGCGTACCGGGCCAAGCTGAATGCAGAACTCGAGACGCAGAGCGAGATCATCAACCAGCGGTACGTCCTCTCGTTTCATGCATTTATCCCGTTTCTAAACGTATTTTTAATAGGTTAAAGGAAGAAGTCATTGCGCAAGGAATCGAACTCCAACGCCGCTGGATCCGAGACATCAAAGTCAGAGTCGAACAAGAACGAGGCGGTCGTCTGGCCAAACTCGACGAACTCGCAACCGGTCTAGCCCGTCTCGAGCGAACGACCCGGGACAACGCCCAGTACATTGACGAAAACGTGCGCGTGCACGGGCTCTGGAGTGCTCTCCGAGCTGTTGCCCATACCGCCCTCGAGAGTTCGACTCGCACACCATTCAGGGACGAACTGCGTGTGCTCAAGAGTGTGGCCACCGGGTCCAAAGCAGAAGACAACAAAGAGCCAAACGAGGTTCTTACAGCGGCGTTGGATACCCTTATCGCGTCAGAAGTGCCCGACCAAGGAGTCGAACCTCGTGCGGACCTCGCAGCGTGGTTCACGACATCTGTCGCACCGGCTGTTCGTCGTGCCGCACTCGTGCCCGATACCACGGCCGGTGTGCTCTCACACCTTGCCTCGTGGGCGTTTGCCGGGCTCCGGTTCTCTCGACCGGGCGGAGCCGGACTTGTGCAAGGGGATGATGTGTTGAGTGTGTTGACGAGAGCCGAGTACTATCTCGGAGTCAAGGATTTGGACTCTGCGGCGCGGGAGGTCAATCGGTTGACCGGTTGGCCTGGGCGATTGGTCAGGGATTGGTTAGAGGCTGCAAGGAGGCGGTTGGAGGTTGAGCAGGCGCTCGATGTGAGTTTATTTGATCCGTTTTCAAGAGAGATACACTGAAATGATATGACCATAGGTTGTGCAGACTCAGGCGACGTTGAGTTCGTTGCTTGTGCTGTGAGGATAAAATAAAAAATAAAAATGGACTGTAGACAACGTAGAATGCATTTCAAGATTTAGGTATTTTGGTCACGCATACATCACATCATCTCGCCTCTCAATTCCAAAAATAAAGCTTGTGCTCCCGGATGTATTTGACTATTCCCTCGGGACACCATTTTTCTGCGTCTTCAATGGTTCCGCTCCGGACGCTGCTCGAGCTTATCCCGTGCACCGTGGGATCGAGGTCAACTAGCCTGATCTTACGTTCATCGTAGAACGGTGCGACATAGGGTGATGATAAAAACTCTGATTCTTCGTCTGTAAGAGTGTCGGCTGGGACAGTAGTTGATGCCGGGGAAGAGGCCGAAGGTGCTGTTGCAGACGGACGTCGCGCACAAATAATCGTAGACTTCTCAACGCCGAAAAAGTGTTTGAACGAGTCGAGCATCGAATCAGGCGATGGGTAATAGCGAGGCGCAAACACTCGGACAATTGTGTCCCAGCCCATTTGGAAAGCAAGTTCTGGATTGGTGTCTAAGTGTGTTCGTCAAATCGAGCTATATCCCCCTTAAATGAAGTTGTAGAACCTACCCTCGGCAGAAAGATGCTCCAATAACAATGTTGATTTTTTGACGAATATTGGTTCGTTGAGTGCAGCAACTGCTACTCCCCGGTTATCACGAGCCGCGAGTTCGTCAGCAAGCGACACCATCATCTCCAGCTTCTGAGCAGGGGTTGCGTCGCCAGGTTTAGGCTTCTTGTCTGCATTGCTGATAGACAATAAAAGCACCAGAGAAGAAGAGGATGTAGAAGCAAGCGCCGAGTGGGCGAGCGTAGGCGGATTAAACGATGAATCTAGAACTGAGATGCGAGATTGAGCCCAACCAGGGTTCGAGGCGTATACAAGCTCGAACCGGGCAGAGCCAGAAGTTAACCTGTCGACTACTTCGTGAAATCGACCCAGCGAGCGAGCCATTGAGGTCTAGAGTCCCCGCTGGTGTAACACACTCGGACCCCTGATGATGGATACTGGCAGTCATGCATAACCCCCCGTGATGCATAAGTCCTTTTGAATTGACAATCAGCCATTCGCGAAGGCTACGCCACGAAACGTAGCCCTTCCCCCTCTTGTGAACTAAATGAACAGACTTTGGGTTTGGCTTAATGAGACAGCGAGGCTGGTGTTATCGAGTTCTAGCATTTAGGCGACGCAAAAATCAGCTCATATATCCTAATAAATTTATTTGAAATAACCGGCTGATGCATGACTCCCGCTTATATCTCATAGGGCCAAACCGACACATCATTGGGAGCTCCACTGCACCCGATAGATAATCGTATATGCCGGCGCTTATCATTGGCAAGAAATCCGTCCGTATACACCTAGCTATGGTGGGGATTCTCCCGTGCCTAAACAAAGTAACGAACAGGCAAACAAATCGGCTTGATGGAAAAATTCTCCTTACTTGGTTGTCTAGCTTCCGGAGTGTTGGTCCTTAGCGCAGAGCACGAGCGAGAGCTATCTGTATTGAACATCATCCTCATTACAACTAGTCCATATACATAAACATGTGGTAAGCGCTCAGATGAGATCGGGAGAGGAAACAAAGCGAGACGGTGCATGAGGTGTCGCACACAAGCGAGAATAGGTAGTGTCAGATTATACGGATCATCGTTACTTCACGACGAACACTGACAGGTGAACCCAACGATCAACCATAGCCCAAAACCTTCTGTCCTGCATACACCAACCTTAATCACCCCTTAATTCACTCGTTCACTGTATGCTTTCGCCTCGCTTAGTTTCTACAGTAGCGAAGCTGAGCGAGCATGCACTGTATCAAAGTTGCAGGTGCTCGTTTAACTTAATAGGTAAAACCCACATTGTAGCTAGCGACAATCGATTTCAGCCGAGACATCGTGACATATGCATGGAGTTTGTACCTTTATACACGTCGGGTATGGTAGACATGCGACAGAATGCATGGGTTTTGGTGTATTGTGTGGAGCTAGCCTCAGCATGTCAATTAGCTGCTAGCGCCCAAGCGCAGAGTTGCAAGTTTTATCTTGTTGTCATTGACTTGACTTCGATATAAAACGAGCCTGAGTAAGGGGATTGGCACAGCATCCACTTTTCAGCACTCAACTCGCTATTACTTCATGGGTGATCATAACCACGCCCAGTCTCCTCATAAGTCCGCCCTAGTCAACCATGGTATCTGGCCATACATCGAGCTAGCCCGTATCAATAGTCTTGTTGGGACATGGGTGGTCTTCTGGCCTTGTTGTATGTTCAGTTCGATCTACTCACCGTGTTTCGCATACTTACGACTATCTCACTCAGGCTGGGGGTCCATGATGGCAGCGTATGCATTGCGTCTTCCATTTTCTACTTTGGCAAAGGTGGTACCTCTTCTCTGGCTATGTGCTGCAATACTACACAGCGCATGCTGCACCATCAACGACGTGTTTGACAGGAAGATGGATAGGCTCGTAGGTAAGCATAATGTTGCGCATATAGCCTTTGCCCGCGGCCTGAAACCACTGTAGAGCGAACCAAGAACCGCCCCGTCGCCCGGGGTGCTGTCTCTGTGCCGAACGCGTTGTTGTTCTTCGTAGCTCAGATGCTAGCTTACCTTGGTCTTTTGACATATGCACCGCCGCTCTGGTCAGTGTACCTGACCTATTGACACTTCGAGTCGGCTTACCTATGATTGCACACGATAGTGTACGCCTAGCACTCATCAACATACCAATGCAAATATGCTATCCTCTTTTCAAACGATTCACATACTGGCCTTCGCTCTTCCTTGGTATGTGTCCAAGCCTTTCGTTATGTACACCAATATTTGACTCGTGTGTTTGAAGGGGTGGTGTTGAGCTGGGGTGCGATGTGTGGGTGGTCTGCTGTGACAGGATCTATCGACTGGAAGGTGGTGGGCCCGTTGTATCTGAGTAGCGTATGCTGGTCTTTGTAAGGCTTATTTGTTATGACCACCTGGACTCGAGCTAAAACTATGAATTATCTAGCGGGTTCGATACTATTTACGGCTACCAGGTGAGCAAATCTATAAAAATTTCTCGAGCTGTTTGCTAACATCTCGTAGGACCGACGTGACGACGCCAAGGCTGGGGTCAAGTCTGCTGCACTTGCGTTAGGCACCAACCCCGTGTCATTTTTGTACGCCGTCGCTGCCGGTTTTATCGTGCTCCTCGCGGTTGCAGGGAGTCAAAACGGCCATGGTCCGTTTTACTACATGTTCACTGTTGGGTTTGCAGCAGCGCATGTGTACTGGCAGATTAGCACGCTAAATACGACAAATCCTGCAGACTGTCGGGACAAGTTTAATAGCAATGCTTGGATCGGATGGCCAATGTTGATCGGGTTGTTTTCGGATTATACAGTTCGTACATTAGCCTAGGATTTGATACAGTGCATGTCGCGAAAGTCACGTTCTATAGCTTGTGCTTAAAATAGTATGTTGACATCAGGAATCACCGACTGGTTCAGAATGTGATGCATTACTTACGAGTCCTGAAGTTGGAGGGGAGCCGAAGCGACAGAACCCCTCGCCTTGTTTCTGAGAAATTACTATATGCGATCTTCCCAGCTCTTGTTCAAAGATTTGTAGAAGCCGTACAAATGATGTAAATTCGTGGATGAAATTACGTGCTTCATAGCTTATAAGTCGATACTTAAACTATGTATATTTTTAGGGGATATTGGCTTTTACCGAAACAAGACAGGGGAACTGAAGCGACGAGCTGCTTCACAGAACTGCTAGGTATTGTATAAATATAATGCATATAATTATGTGGATTGGAACAAACGAGTGGACCGAGGCCTCGTGAATCCTTAGCCGGGTGAGAAAGCGCCGGTTTGGGGCTGCCATCTCCCGGTTATCTTCTTCTATTGTATTGACTCTTGAAGTTAAAATTCAAATACCTTTCCATTACTAGTCAGTTGACCTCACTTCTGACGTATTCCCAACATCGAAGCTAAGGTGGAGTTCGGACTGTTGCCTCTCTTGGGCGAATCCAGAATGTCTGCTATACTTCTTCACCACCCTCGGCTAGTCGTTAAGTATTGGTGTGATTACGTATTGCATTCCCAGAGGTTGTTCAAGCAGCTAGGGCGGCCTATGTTTACTCAAGGCGCGTTTAGTGTGGGGCCCCACTCTATCCTTGGGGATCTATTCGACCATGCCGCCAATAATGACGCTGCTCTAATTGTGCTTCTGCTCCGCCGAATCCAGTATGCAGCCGAACGCACCGTATTTACAGATTATTCATTTATAAAATTGACGTCACTTCTCGAAGCACTCGAAGAAATGCACTCGGCTATTTGCTACGGTTGTACTTAAGTCATCTATTCCGAGCTCGTCATTCATATTGTCTCCCATGCCCTCCCCTGTGAACCACGTCGACCTCGAAAAAGACGTTCGTCTAGCTGCTGCTGGAACCCAGTCTGGGTCCGAAGATGCAGCAACAACGCGTTCCAGCGATCAAGCTGACATGCTAAGCCTCAATATCTCCGATCAGGAGATTGAAAGCTATTGCCCGAAGCTCAGGGGACGAAAACTGACCGGGCTCTTGGCTTTTATCGCTGGGACGGGGTTTACATTATTTGGGTATGACCAGGGCGTGCTTTCTGCGCTTTTGACCGCCGAGCAGGTATGGCTATCTATACTTTAGTCCTTGAGGTCACTAAACCACCGTTCTAGTTCGTCGAAACATTTCCTACCACCAGCCCTGTAAGGATACTTTGCAGGTGATTACAGGTGAAATAGCTGAAGTCTGGCCCCCCAATGATTTAGATCACGGGGCCTAGTAATCATGCCACCCTCCAGTCCCTTCTGGTAGCCATTTACGAGATCGGATGTTTAGTTGGGTACGCAAAGTCTGAAGTCTGAAAGAGCACTAATCAACTTGGACATCGACATCGTAGTGCCCTCTCCAACGTAAGTCCTATCTTATTTGGTTATATTTCATGTATTTGACCCAAAAGCGTAGCTATGGGTGGGCGAACGGCTTGGACGCAGGCGTACGATTGTTATAGGGGGTGTGATCATGATAATTGGAGCGATCCTTCAAGCCTCAAGTTTTAGCTATGAGCAAATGCTAGTTGGTGAGGGTCTGTTGATACTGGCACGAGAAGGAAGTAATTATACCACCTTCGTCAGCGCGAGTAATCACAGGGCTCGGTAATGGACTCAATGCAAGTTTTCAGACCCAGAATCTATATGTGCCACATGACTCACTATCCTACTAGACTTCAACTGTTCCAGCGTATCATGCAGAGTGTGCTGCTCCTGAAAAGCGAGGATATCTTATTATGATAGAGGGGAGCCTGATTACCTTTGGTATCATGGTATCGTAAGTGTCTTATTATTGTCACTCTGAGAACAGCTAGTAAGTTTCATCCGCAGCTACGTAAGTCCAGTCATTTACACTATACTTAATCGCTAAACAATATGTCGTGCTATTTTCACGACGGCAGTGGATTGACTTTGGATTGTGAGCCAATTTTTGCACTGCAGATACGCATATAGTCTAACATGTATGCAGCTTCTTTCTTAAAACGTCATCGGCGCAATGGAGAGCGCCTATCGCGCTGCAAATAGTCTTCGCGCTAGTCATGATCTTCGGGATCGGTTTCTTGCCGGACTCTCCTCGATGGTAAGTAGCTGGGCTCCCGTAGGTTATTCGAGGTCCAGAATGACGAAAATGCGGGTATGGCAGGCTGGTCAACCAAGGGCGCCATGCGGAAGCCATAGCAGTTATTTCGGCGCTAGAAGATAAACCACATACCCATCCAGATGTACAGCGAACCTTCCTTGCCATTCGCGAAGCTGCTCTTGCGGAACACACTGCATCAGGGGATAGCACGTCGAACAAGCTTCAGCTTGGAGAGCTCCTGCATGGAGGAAGATCGCAGAACTTCCGTCGTGCTACTCTTGGAGTGGTGATCCAGGCGTTTCAGCAGATTACTGGAATTAATCTTATCACATAGTGAGTTCGATAACACATTGCAGTCTCTGTTTTATTGACGGAAACATCCTAAGCTACGCCGTGAGCACTCACCTATCAGCCCGATGCGGATGGCACTAACAAGACTACCGTAGACCCTACTGTTCGAGCGCCTGGGAATCGACGATGTTAAATCCAGGATTCTTGCAGCATGCAACGGCAAGTACAGGACAAAAAATCGTTCTTTTCTTTGATAGTTAACGTAGTTTTTGTAGGAACCGAATATTTTCTAGCCAGTCTTATTGCGGTTTGGCTAGTGGAGAGAGCTGGGCGTCGGAGGCTAATGCTGTTTGTATGTCGGGGCGTTCATATCTGGGTGTACTATTCGCTAATCTGCCCGACATATAGGGGGCGACTGGACAATGTGTTACAATGGTTCTACTGGCGGTACTGGGTAGTATCGATAAGTCTTCAACCAACATAGTTTCAGCCGTCCTTCTCTTCGTCTTCAACTCGTTTTTCGCAGTCGGCTGGCTCGGAATGGTCGGTAACCCGCTCTGACTCTCTTGAATGTAGCTAACTGCCTCATTCCCAGACTTGGCTCTATCCAGCTGAAATAACTCCGCTAAGAATTCGCCAACCTGCGAATGCGCTATCGACTGCATCCAACTGGTGAGTTTGCATCACCCCAAATGTGTAAACACGAGCGTTCTAGAACTGAAGCCAGTATCGCATATTTAGGGCATTTAACTTTATGGTCAGTTTATACTCCGAATAAAAACACAGGTTATTGGTTTTGACATGGTACGCAGGTGGTGATGGTCACAGGACCGGCATTCCAAAACATCGGATACCATACATATACAGTGTTCGCCTGCTTGAACGCATTTATCATTCCGATAGTTTACTTCTTCTTCCCTGAGACAGCGGGCAAGTCCTTGGAAGGTATGTTCACCTGCCATAAATACTAGTCATCCATCAGTGCTAACTGGGATCGATTCAGACATGGACGTTGTTTTTGCTCAGGCATACAACGAAGGTGTTTCTCCGGTTACCGTCTCCTTGAGAAAGGATCTCCCGCCTGCTGGGTCAGCAGAAGCAGATGAAATCCTTGGCTTTGGTCTAAGGAAACGCCGGAACGGGTCTCATCAAATCCTGAACACTGAAACAGCCCGGCCTGCGCATGAAAAGCAAAGCTGAAGTAAGGGGCATATTCAATTGAGGTACCCATGATAGTAACCACCAATGCATGTATCTCTATGTTAAAAAATCAAACCATCGACTTTCATGCAGCCTTACCCCCAGCTCATCGCAGCAAATTCCTCGCTAGAAAGCTAGATACAAAAAAAAAAAGTCCCCCAGTCCTACTTCCTACAAGCGTGTGCCAAAGTTCCGTAGTGTTCTCAAAATAGCCTCGACTCACCCTAAAATAATGTTCAAGCTGCTACTCCTCCCTAGATGTTTATAAGTGATTCATTGACGACTGGGATTCGAAATATTTACCGAGAACCTGCCAATGCGATTCGGTGGATCCCCAACCAGGCTCGGCACTGTCTCGGTTCCAGGGCTCATCGGTTAGCAAACCCTCCAGTTCGATTGCACTTTCGTTGGTTGAGTGTCGCTCACTTGAGCGATTTAGTAGAAAAGTGCCATCGTGCACCGCAACGACAATCTGTTCTATGGTTGACCCTAGGATAGATATAATGGATTGAACGCACTTGCAATTGCAGGAGGAACCCAGTGGTTAATCCCGGAGCAAACCCCCTGAAGAGTGTACATAAACGTCGCCTCTCGAATAGTATTTACCTAGCTATATTCTTACAGGTACTTCGACTTTTTATTCTATATTGATTTGGTATTTAACTACCTATCTGGTGTTGACGAAGGGGAACCTAAATAGAGCATGCGAAAGTGCCCGATGGTGATCCCAAACTGATGTTTACCCGCCGGAAGTATCTAGCGTAGACGGAGTGAGCACCTTCCCTGGGTCTCGATGTGTCTTGGCTGGAGATTGACCGATAAGGACTTTGGGTAAAACGAGGGAGAATAAGAGATGTTATAAGGATAACATAAAGCATGGCACTTGACCCCGCACGAGATGCCTGAACCTGCAAATAACGCATACAACGAACGACCCAAAAGTTTAGTTCAAGGGTTGAATATAAAGCTAGATATATATAATTGAAAAATACCAGTGGTTAGTTCACTTACACGTAGCGTTTCATTGCTTCCAGTGTCTAAGCCTCTCGGTTTTCACGCTTCGTGAACATAGATATCTCCGATTCAAACTGTTCCGGAGAACGAGGCAAGAAACACCCTATCGAGCTACTGCGAGCAGTCTATAACTCGTGTTAGTGGCAGGCAGCAAGCCGTGGCTTGCTGATATGTTCATACAGCACTTGAATTGCGCACTGCTCCTGATATATTAAAAAACAATAACTGGCTTAGTTTGTGTGTACCCACAACAGCCTTGATATCATCATGCATGCCCATCAAACTCCGTATCGGATTTCCGTTAACACTCGAGAGTATCTTGTCCATAAAAGATTTAGTCGGGTTCCTTGGGGTGGGCATATGCACCGATTCAGAAACGTACACGGCTGTAACGAGCTTGGTTCCGACGAGCCAAATCGAGGTGAGCGCGGTTGTAACAGCCTTATGAATACTCTTGAGAAGCATGAATATATGATCGAGGTGTTGGTCCAGCTGTTGAACTTGGGGCTGGTGCTCGTGAATAATATTTGATGATGACACATCGCCTCCCGTGTGGGATCCGGTCATACCACCTATCCCAACCATGCGGCTGAACCACGCTCCCAAAATTGACCGTAACCCTGGGAAAGACGTTCATCGCAAGTGTACGGGCTACGAGCATGATTGCGTTCACGGTGAAATCGAGCAAGTAAACAGCAGGTATTGCGACGGCTTGAGCGAGACCGATCGATTGAAGCCTGAAACGGATATTAGAACAAACAAGAGCGTCCGATCTTAATCAGATGACTACTTACACGATCTCAGCTACTGTTTGAAGACATCGAAGCGGAAGTTTCTTTGTGGCTAAGTGTAGAAGATTCGTGTAAATAGTAGAATGTTCTGGAATGAATGAATCATTTAGTGAGTCAGTAACCGAGTCAGTAATCGAGTCAGTTCGCTATATGCGCAGTATATGCGGTTCCGAACGGCATTATGACTCGATGGTTTTAGGGTATAAATAGGGGTGCCTTCGGCCCCCTACCAGCACCCCGAATCCTATTTTCTTACTCCACTGTCTCTACTCGAACTTTTACCCATTTTATTTCTCTTTTGTATCCTACAATTTAGAATAGTATTTCTACACTAAGCATGATAAGAGACAAATCACATAGAATGCTACTCGCGAGCATGTATGGCCGTTGGCGATCCCATCCCGATGTTGAATTTGTCGTAGAGTGCGCCTGTCCCAAGCATAAGGCGAGTAGCGAGATAGAAGAGAATTGCGTAATTCAGACAGATATCAGGTCATTAAGTTCAATACCTACCACTAACGGGTTGGACAATCAAACCGCTAAGAGGGGCTGCAATCATTACGAGCGCTACATGCGCACGAGTCAAACCAAGTTCGAGTAAATAAAGTGAGACGAAAGCCGTTTCTGCGCTCCAAACAAACTGGATACCCAAGACCGGTAGATTCACCAAAGGTATCTGGTGTTATGCAGGATGGCACATGATCGGTAAGCCAGACATAACTATGGCCGGGTCTTTTAAACAGAATATGGTACCGCATGAAAGTCTTTTTATGTCATGTCGGGGCGAACAAGACAACGTTGCAGAGCCCCAGGCGTCCAGCCTGAGGGAAGCGCGGGGATCCGCAGACTTGCAAACACTAAGCATCAAGCAGACTACAAGATAATCTATTAAACTTAGCATGAGACGCGCCTGAACCAAAGTAAACAAGCAGCCAAGTCCACAAGAGGAACCAAACATATCGCGGAATGGACGTCAAATTACCTTAACATTTTCTTCGTTAAAAAGCAGGATACCAAGGCACACAACCCGCCAACGCTGCAGAGCTAGCCTTCAATAGATGTTCCCCTCGTGCGCAGTCAGACTAACCTCAGAACAATGTCCATACTACGACCTCTCTTATCGCTAGGTGATCCTGTAGACCCGCCTCCAATCACAGATCGTCCGGGTTCAAGAATAGAAAAGATGGCTGCCGACATCAGAATGCAGACAAACATCGGCAGCACTATGCTAACGTTCTGCAAACCCTGTTAAAAATCTCTATCAGACAGGAACATAGTATGTATAGGACGTTCACGTACCAGGAACCAACCTATTCGGTTGGGTACATCCCCTGCCAGGTGATTCCGTGCAGGGCTGGTTGTTGGCTCTGCGGAGCCTTCTAGCAGTCCTTCCAGCTCGATATCGAGATCCTCGGTTGCCTGCCGACCGGCAGGCCGAAGGTGAGATTGAGCAGATTCCTTGTGCGCCGCCATTGCGATCTTCCACCGAAATAACTCAGCAAACCGTGTAACGATACACACATGATGCTCACAACGACATAAGGAACCCAGTTTCCAATACCACCATGGATACCCATCAAAGCGTATATGACAGTCGCGCCTTGGATCGTGTCTATGAAACTAGTATTCGGAAGTGTTAAGAGTACGATATATGCGAAATCGACGAGAAATACCTTGAGCATAGTAAAAGTACCCCAAGGAGACCATTGGCAAACATCCAGCACGAAACAAGATCCAGCTTCTTGGTCTTAGCCTTATCAGTGGGCCGAATGCCCCCGTATCTCGAGTTGCCTTGTTCTAAATGCGATTCGGGGTTGTCGACAAAACGGGGAAGGATGATTCCCGTGGCCAATAAGACAACTGCACCATAGAACATGGCGTTCGATCCTGCCTTGGCGGCTTCGTCCTAACAAACATATGGGCGACAAAGCGGAACATAGGGTACTGAGGAGCACAGCGAATACATAACTCTGAAACCACATACCCGAAGCGCCTCATCGGTGCCAGCTTGAGAGCCTTTCAGTCGGCGCATCTGGTGGATGTAGATATCGCCCATCCAAACCGTCCCGAAAAACGTGGCAGGAAACCAACCCATTGCACCACTGGCAATACCATCCTGACAGTATCAAAACACAATGAAAACCATTTCCAAAACACGGCTTACAAGAACTGAATTATGCACTACATTATGCGGTTCGTTAATCGGGCCGTTGGAACCAATTGACATCCACTCACGACAGACTTGATATCGCGGGGGATACCTCTCAGATTTTCCAGCAGAGCAGCTTTGCCCTTTGAGAACATGCCACCAAACATGGATTGGGCATCAATCTTTGCAGTAGGTATATGCACCGCTTCGGAAACGCTGGCAGCGGTGATGAGTTGGGTGCTAGCCACACATATTGCTGCGATTGCGGTTAAAACCGCTACCTGGGATTTACCCAAGGCCGGAAATAGCTGATCCAGGGGAGCAGTACCACTGCCAGGGATGTCCTCTGTTAGTATTCAAAAATCAAAAGCCGATCCACCGCCCCACGCACGCGTAAAAGCCAAGGATTGCGCCGATCCCTGCCATACGACTAGCCCATACACCAGAGGCAGATTGAAGCTCTGTGGGGAGTACGTCCATAGCAAGAGTACGAGCTGCGACCATGCTGACGTTGATCGTGAAATCAACAAGGTACACGGCCAAAATGGCAATGGCTTGAGCAAGACCAACGGCATCCTAAATGATGTTTCAGTGTGCGGTTATCTATTGAGGCTGGATAAAGTTACGGACTTTAGGGTTTCCGCCAGCCAGCCATGATGCAAGTTCTTGTGCGCGACTTAACATGACTAGAGACAGTGCGGCGAGAAGGCTGCCCGAGAGCATGTACGGTCGCCTGCGGCCCCATTTCGACGTTGAACGGTCGGCAAGCGCACCTGTATCACAAGACAGGCGTGAATAGTACGCAACGGCAATAATCAAATTAAATACCAATGATTGGCTGGACGACTAGCCCGCTCAATGGTCCGGCTATCATCACTAACGTCATATGAGCTCTACTCAAACCCAATTCGAGCAAGTAGAGCGAAACAAATGCTGCCTCGGCGCTCCATAATAGTTGTATACCTATGATAGGCAAGTTGACTAGAGGGATCTGAAGCCATTGCGGTCCTTTTACGCGTCGGGGGGCGTCAGACATGGCACGGAAAATGGGTACAATGGTGCACGAAGGGTAGTGTCTACGTCACGGGCGCATGTGGTTGTTGAAACGTGTCGATCGGATTAGGATGCAATACAAATATACGAAATTCAGGCCTCCAACATCAGGGTAGGATACAAGTTGGGAGATTAATAGCACCATTAGCGCCGAACCTACAAATAATGAGAAGCAGCAGAATCATTCCTCCACCACAACTGTGATGGCTGCCTTTGGATCTCGACCCTACAGACCCAATGCGACGTTCATGGGAAACATCGGCCAGACCTTGAAAAAGCACCCCTCTTATTTCGGCATTCCGTTTGTTCTCCTGATGGTCGGCGGGAGTTTCGCACTTCAAACGCTTACCCAAACGCGATACGATCTGCACGAGAAAAAAGTCACGCAGGTATGGACATGTGTTTAGAGAAATCACGTCAGTCTTTGACTTGGTATCTAGATTTCCAAAGAGGAAGAGTTGCATATGAATAAGAACAGAAAACCGGTTGATATTCGAGAAGAGTACTTTGTACGTGTGAGTGAATGCCGGCGGGTTTGGTTCTAACGGCTTGTTCTTTTTTCAGAGGCTGCAGGCCCAATCGGATGAAGACTGGGAACCCGTTCGTGTCCCACGTCCGCCAGGTGCCAATTGAATGAGCGGGCACGGCCTAACCCATTCGGTAATGCCGTCTAATAACCTGCCGGACGCCAAAATTGTCGTCATGAATTGTGGAGTCGGGCTGAAACGATCGGTTCGCATGGAACCTGGGGTTATGTCGGCATGGTCGAGGTTATCCGTTTTCTGATCTTCCCGCTTGCGGCATATGTATGTACCTGCAATTTGATACCCTCGCCACTCCAAAACTTAAATACCAGGGGACTCGCCAACTCTTCTCAGTCTCCGCCCATCCCTGCGTTTTGCAATGTTGAGACGAAAACCTGTTCTATTCACTAGATCTGAGTCCTCCTTGAAATAGTATAATTAGCCGTTTTAGGCAAGGATCTGTCATTCATCAGACCCTGGGTTCTTGAGCAGCCCATCCGGTTGATAAGCAGCACTCTGCGAACCCCATCGTGCTCCCAACCATCTCAGGCCCCCTGCGACGCCCAGGTGCGCAGACCTGAGTAGCAAGCCCGCTTCTCACACGGCTTTCAACCTTTTAACCACGACCATCAAGGGGTTGGCCAGATGAAGGCACAAGCGACAGACGCTCAAGCCATTTTCGTACGTTCGAGTTGGCACAATTCCCTCTCGGCTATCGTACTTGACTGATCAACTCGAACAGCCCACGTCTAGACGGAAGATGCCGCAGATGCTAGCATTTTTCAGGGCAGTGGTCGTGCTTGGGCTGGTGTTTATCGGTTTAATCTCTCCGGGTTACTTCTCGGACTTGACCTCGACCTTCACACCCGACGACGATAATCCGTTTGAACACCTTCGCGCTCACTGTGCACACTCGAAACCGATTTCTGCTCAGACGTTTGTCGATCGACAGGTTGCGCTTGCTCGAGTCTTGCATGAAAACGGGATTGGAGCGTATGTGGCTGAACCAGGCGCGAGTGCAACTTATTTCGCCAATGTGTCAACACGACAATGGCACACCTCTGAGCGTGTGTTTCTGGTAGCGATTTCACCTGTCGTGGACGACGAGAATCATGGAAACGTGCGGGCTAGAGTGAGCGTGCTCGCTCCGAAATTCGAGGAAGACCGGGCAAGACTGCTTGGAATACCCAGTATGGATCCCATCGAGTACGTTACTTGGGCGGAGGAAAAGAACCCGTACGAGACTCTTTTGGATACGTTGGGGAACCACGTCGGGGTTATCGCGGCAGACGAGGCGATTCGGCTGTTTGTATCAGAGGGACTGAAGGATGCAGGAAGGGGCCGACTGGACGTAAAGATGGCACCTCGTTCGATCCGTGCGCTGCGCGAGAGAAAGGGGCCAGAAGAGCTCGCACTCATGCGTTGTGCCAACGAGGTTTGTCCCCCCCTTTTTTTCACGGACCAGTAGCATGGCGCTGAAAAAGTGTATTGGCAGGTTACGCTTTTGGCGATTCGAGCTGTTCGGGAACGCATGTATATTGGGATTCGGGAATCTACAGTGGGTCAAATGATGAGCCTCGCGCTAGGCACGGCTGGGCTGCAAAACACTTTTGCACTTGTTCAATTTGGAGGTATGTATTGTTCACATGGTGGGCGTATGCGTAACTTTATTGGGTATTGGCAGAGAATGCCGCGCTGCCTCATGGTAGTGGGAGCGATCGCGTGCTGCGGGCTGATGACATGGTCTTGATCGATACCGGAGGGTCGCTGCACCATTATGAATCAGACGTCACTCGGGTACGTCCGTCTGGTTTGTTCTTTCTGTCTGGCAGACAAAAGAATGAGAAATGATCGGTGTTGAATCCCGCGCTGCAGACGTTTGCTTTGCCCGATTCGGTGATTCCTGGGGAGCATGTGCGCATATGGGAGACGGTATCCAAAGTCCAGGCGCACGCATTTAGTGTTGCTCGCAAGGGTGTGGAGGCCCGTGCCGTAGACGAAGCTGCGCGCGCATACATGGATGACCAACAAGCCGGAATGTCGCGGTATTTTTCTCATCGCCTGGGACACGGTGCGCGTCGATCTGTGCCTGGAATGGCGATCTCGCTTATCCTTTTGTTTTGCTTTCAGGTATTGGGCTCGAAGGACACGAAGCTCCGTACCTTCGACGTGGGGCTGACAACACGCACAGGCTAGAAGCCGGGAATGCAATGTCTGACGAGCCTGGGATCTATATGTTGGGCAAGGTTGGCGTGCGACTGGAAGACTGCTTTTACATATCTGAGATCGGGGAGGCTGTATTGCTCACATCTGGGGTGGGCGGGTTCGCGAGAGATCTACTCCACCCGTGATTTGTTTCATGGTTGTTCTGGACCCGAGCTGGGCGTATATAAAGCGGACGCTGGGCGGATGGAGTGCGGTGCTGCCCCGTTGCTTGATATGGCAGTTGTGGTGTGTGACCGATAGATGCGGGCTCGGGACAGGCCGGGCCGTTGTTTAGGGGCGGACCGGGAGAGCGTTGCCTCGTGGCACAGGGGAGGAACATCATCGTTCTCCGTTACCCCCCTCAGAGTTTGGGCCAGAGCATTCAAACGGATCTTTCGGTTGTGCTGCTGCGTTTGCTGCATACATACCACATACGCATTTCCAACCATCTATCCCGCTCCACTCCCGACTTTTTTCACACAGACGCCCCACAATCGCGTTCTGACGCCGAGCTCGCGCTGAGCGACATTTCATACGTACTATCACACACATAGCATCGTACAGTATACTGTACAGCACCGACATGCTCCAGCCCATTGCTCGCCCCGCGTCCACCCAGTGGACGGTGACATACCCCGCCCTCGTTGCCCCCCGCCCGCTCCGCCCGTCCCACTCGTACCACCCATACCACCCCCCGACCGGCCGCACGAGCGCCGCGCGGCATTCGCGGCCGCCCCGCCTGCGCATGGTGCCGTCCCCGGCCGAGGCCCTCTCACGCATCTCCCTCGTGGACCAGCCGACACCGCCCCCGGATGTCCCAGACGAGGCCTCGCCATCCCGCGAGTTTGGGTACGTCCAACGAGCCCCTCCCATGCGGCTGTGCTTACCCTCTACCATTTTTTTCGCAGCACCGTCTCCACGCTCTCGTCAGAGACACTCGAAGAGTTTTTGAGGATTTTGCGCAAGGACGGAGGAGATGCTTCCCCTGTACAGTCTCCCGAAACAGACGCACATCCCGTGATTTTGTCGTGTGTGGTAAAAGCGTCGGCCTCGCCGACCGACTGCGAGAGCAAACGTAATCCACTGACCTCGGCTCCGGCCGCGTGGGACAGCCGAGCGAGCAACACTCCCGACGATGCGACAACGCCAGAGCCGGTGCCGCCCATGACCGCGCCGGTCATCGTCCCAGACTGGGCGGCGCGGCCGAGGTCAGGTGCGATCCGCAAACGGACACGCACCCAGTCCCACTCGCCGACCCGCGATCACACCCGCTGGTCCCATCCATACCGGCGCGACACGGCTCCACATAGCCGGAATGGCAGTGAGAAATCCAGTAGGCACAGCAGAGACAGCAGCTTTGGCGAGTCATCCCGCCCATGCACCCGGTCGGCTTCCAAACGGGCGTCCGCGACCTCTTGGGCGTCCAGCGAAACCGATGTGTCCGAAGCAGCAGATCTCGGCTCGAGTCAGCACGAAGACGTCGATGTCGAGATTGCGTCCAATTGCGGCGACGTCGACGACGAAGAGTTCCAGGCGCGGTCGGCCGACACCGAGTTGGACTCGTCCACGTGCGGAGATGGTCCCAAACCGCACTCGCGCGGCCGAATGTTGCGCACCCCTGCGTCTCCTATCAGCCGTAGGCATACGTCCAACCCTCTGGCCCACTACAGCCCGGTCCTGTTCGAGACCTTGGCTGCGCGAGCGCGTGCCAACGCCTTCTCGCCTTCCCACTCTCGATCACCCAGTCCGAGCCCTGCGCCCGTAGCCGATCCGCTTGACGAGGATGACGCTGATGATGTCGACGAGTATCAGCCACCTCGGGTCGTGCGCATGGAGATGCCCCGGTCGCTGTCTTCCTCTCCTTGAGCTGGCTCAACCCCACTCATGCAACCCCCCCCCCCCCCCCACCTCTTGTTTTATACAGCCCCCCGTCTCTGTCGATATCGCATTCCCATGGTCTTTATGTATTTCTCTTGCTTTCGGATCTATACTGTTTGTTATTTTTTGAGTACACGGGATTTCGGAACAGATGGACAGTGTGTCAGACTTACATGTACCCCATCCATGCCCTGTTCAATTTAATTGTATGCGTTTACCTGTCGCACTCGCGGCCAGCCAGCACCGTTCCCGGGCTCAGGAGAAGGTATAAAAAAAAGAGGGAGTGTTTCGGTGCGACGAGTTTGGGACGGTGGCCGTTTAAATATATTTCGGAGACGGAACTTGGGTGATTTACATCAGGGGCGAAGTAATATGAGCCAAGCGTGGGGTGATGCGCGGGCTAACCTTGGTGCGGTACGTGGCGACAGACCGGCGCTAGGTGCGAAGACCTCGGCAGAGCAAGGTGGAGTCCGCAGCAGGATCTTATGGCTGGGCTCTTATGGCGCTCGCCCGCTATCGATGGGCCGTGCTATCGACCGCGCTGCAGAAATCGAGGGCCGTGGCGTGGTATTGCGCTATAATTTATAGGGGTATGTGACAGACGGGCGACTGAATGGAACCCGACATCATCACGCTTCGTGTCTCGAATCGGCATTATATTACATCCCGCCCATCGGGTGGCTGATCACCCGCAACCAAAAAGCTAAACGCGAGCGAACGCGGGTTCGAGTATTCCAATTCCCATCACAAGGCAAGCTTTGCCTCTGTACGTAACAAAGCTACCACTCGTACGGCCATCCCTCTTACGATTCGGGGGCCCACACACCACTCGCCACGTCTTCTGACGATCACAGCCCGGTTTTCTCTCGTTGTTGGTTCTGCCCTAGCACTCGAGCCGTTGTCTAGCCCTTGGACACGTCTGAACAGGGACTGATGCTGTCTTCTGGCAACCCATAATTTCAGGTGTGATTCCGCGCACGGAACTTGGATGAAGACCCATATGTGGGGTGTCAATTATAGTACACAACTGACAGGTCTTGTGCAGCCCGTCCTTCACCGGTTCCTCGTGGGCTGTTCAATATCTCAGTGCTCCACGTCGGGCGGCGTGGCCGATGGAAGGATCTCTGTTCATGTCCGAAAGATAGTGGCCCCCTTTTGCATGCGCTCAAGCCAAGTACCTGCATCTCGTACATCGTTCGTTCATGTCGGATAAACATTATCCGTTCTCAACATCTACGGCATGCAGGAAATGGAACGTATCGTCCGAATCTGTAGTTCCAAAACATTCTGCGATCACCACAGATAGCGCACAGAGCCGAAGCTTCCATCTGCTGGCCTGTGAAATACTTTGGAACTCTGCCAAAGTGCATGACTCGGTGCCCTTGCGACCCCAACACCCAGCTCGACGCATCCGTACTCTGGTCCCCATAAACCCGCGATGAGCTCTGAAAACAGCACGGTCCTGGGCGTGGTTCTTCTAACCCGACATGGAGATCGCCAGGGGTTCTATCAGTCGCCTGACACCTACTCTGCCACCCAAACAGCGATCACACCGCTAGGCCTGGTACGTACCTTTACCCGCATACACGCACACATCCGGTAATCATGGGGACACTCATGTCGTTCTGATATTATCTCATTATCGCGAACAAACGTTATTACAGGCCCAGGAATACCAGCTCGGGCAGATCCTTCGGAGCTTGTACTTTTCGCGCGCCTCGTCTTCGCTCATTTCTGGAATCTCGACCGGGTTATTCAATCAGAACCAGGTCCGAATTCGCGCCGACGCTGGCGGCGAGGGTGGTGTTATTTTCGATAGTGCCATCGCACTCGCTCAGGGCGTTTGGCCTGCCGAGACCGGGTTCAATACGACGCTGGCCAACGGTGAGCTCCAGGCTCGAAGCCGCACGGTCGAGGCTCAAGGTTGCAGGGGCTGATTGAGACGTGTGTCTGTGCAGGGACGACCGTCATTGCCCCGCTCGGCGGGTATCAGTATGTTCCCAGTACGTACTGCTTTTCGGCTTCGAAACAAACCCGAGAAAAAATTCTAAACTAGAACTAAACAGTCGAGTCGGTCAAGCCGGATACCGATGTGTCACTCGAAGGCTGGACGGACTGCAACGTGAGTTGTGGTCGGCGTTTTTCCGACGAGGCCATGTGTCTTATGCCTATCTTGCCTTGCAGACGTTCAACGACGCTACCGCTGCGTTCTACGATTCGACCGAGTTCAAAGCAGTGGCCAATGCGAGTGCCGACTTTTTGGCTAGCCTTCGCCCGATTGTCGGAGCCGAAAGGCCGTTGAAGCTTGCCAACATGGTGCGTTGGATTCCTCGAGTCGCCGTCTGTCTATTGTTCCAACTGACATCAAACCGCTGTCGTAGTGGAATGTACGTTCATACCCCTAACCCCACACTATGATACCGACCGCAACGTGCTCACCCTCGAAACTCGACACTCTAGATCTTCGACTTTCTGAACGTCCAATCGATTCACGACCGGGATCTGAGTTTGCGGATTACGCCCAATACACTCGCTCAGGCTCGTGCTCTCGCCAATTGGCATCAGTACAGAACCTTTAGCTCTGCGCAGCTCGACGGGATCGGAAACAGTGAGTGCTGAACCATATGCGGATGAATGGCACTGATGGGGCGGATGATGAACCAAGTGGCTGCGCGGACGGTGCTTCCTGATATCTTGTCCTCGTTGAATGCGTTCCCGAATGCGTCCCAGCCGCTCCGGTTCACGTATCTCTCGCTGAGCTACAAGCCGTTTATCTCGCTGTTCAACATGACTGGCGTCGCCCAGAGTAACCCAGAGTTGGCTGGGATCGGTAAGTTCCGGCGTTGTATGCGCATATACGTACCTTACGTTGGGCAGTCGACTATGCATCGGCCATCACGTTCGAGCTCCGTCAACCAAACCCCGGATCTACACCAGTCGTGCGCATGAACTTTAAGAACGGCTCCGACTCCACATTTGTGACCTATAGCATGTTTGGCGGACAAGGCGACACCCCACTAGAAGACTTTACGTCCCGTCTTAGCGTAAGGTTTAAACTTGACGCCCTCGATGAGTCTATTCAAACTCGCCATTTCATAGCCTTACCAAATCGACGACCTCTCGACTTGGTGTTCTGTCTGTGATAACTGGACGGATCGAAAGTGCAATCTTGTGGCTGCAGCCTCGGTCTCGACCTCGCATCACAGTGCTATCTCGGCTGTTGGCGCTGGGTTCATTGGCGCGGGTGTTACCATTGCAGTCTTCCTCGCTGCACTCGGCGTACTCACGCTTATGGGTCTGATCGTTTTCGGAAGGAAGAACAAGAAGACTGCTGTTGCCCCGATTCTACCTATGTTGGGACGCGAACAGTCAGTGGTGAGTACCAACTCCATACGTTCTTTTGTGAAAGTCTGGACCTAATGTTGCGCTTTGACAGTCCTCTAGGGGTCTTTCGGAAAAGTAAACTGCCAAAGAGCTCACAATGATGTAAACACTCAACTGGAATGTGTTTTATAAACACGGAAATGAACTCCCCATAACCAAAACAACGAACGGTTTAAAAAAAAGCTAAAATTGATGGTCATCGCAAGCACATGTGGTACAGGGCCAACTCGCACACGGATCACAAACAGTATCGTTGGTACACACCCACGATCAGCGAACAACAGACATCGGCACAAGACGTAAACTATGGACAAATAAGAGAGATAAAATCATTCGAGCACGAGGTTGCCAGAACCCGTGCGTGCTTCCTGTTCGTATTTACATGGGCTGTTTGTTCGACAGCGTACGCTGGATTTGCGCAATCATCGTGTTCGTTTCGACAAGCGAGGGTCCGCCGGGGAGAAGGCTCAGCCGGCTAGCGGTTGAAGACAAGATTTGCTGGGCGGACTGCATAACTCGTGCAGCGTACGGTGCAATCACGGCGTCCTGAACACAAAACATCAGATAAAAAATAGAGTAGAGCGCCCAGAAAATACTGACTGTAGGAACAACTGTGTACGCAGCACGTTGCAGCCACCATAGACCAAGCTTGAACCCTTCATCGATCGGCGAGAGCTCAGATAGCGCAGAAGACAGCTGAAATTTGTGAATTAGCTGGAGACCCTCTTAAACATTTAAACCGGCTGGAAACTCACCCTGTGGATGAGCGTAAGGACGACAGCCTGGGACAAGGGCGACTGGCCGTTGCCGGACGTGGGCATGACCACCTCGGGGTTGCACCTCGCCAACAAGTCGCGCAACTTTTGCTGATCTTGCGTACCCAACACACCGAGGAATGTATCGTCCCAATCCTCGCTACGTTGCTGCTGTTGAGGTTGCTGCTGCTGGGTCTGCTGGGGCTGAGATTGAGGCTGGGGTTGGGGCTGCTGCTGCCATTGCGGTTGGGGCGGGTACGGTTGCGGGTTGTACGACGACTGCTGATGCTGGGGCTGTTGATAGCTTGACGAAGGGCCCATGCTATTCGAGAGCGGCGAAGGCACGCTTGCTCCCCGCATATGCTGGCTCGACACAGTCGGTGCAGGTGAGATGCGTGCCGTTTGATTGATGTGCATCGTAAGCGTCTTGACTTGCTCACTCAGGTTGCGAATCGAGATCTCCATATCGCGAATCGTGGCCTTCACAATCCATTTCATTCAGTATGACGTCTAGCCCACAAGACTGGGTAAAACTGACCTCGGATCCTTTGAGGGCCTCGCCCTGCCAGGTAATAATCTCCTTCTTGAGGCTCAAGATCTCGGAATGGATCTCGCGGGTGAGCTCTTGGTGCATCTGCGCATTGGACTGCTGGTACGCTGGGATGAGGGTGGTGTTGATCGCTTCCTTGACATGACGCTCGATCAGCGGGGTCACCGCCTGCGAGAAAGTCCTGGCCACATGGTTTGAGACGTCTGGTCGAAGCAACAGCCGTTCAATCTCGTTGGGGAGCGTCTGTCAAATTGTTAGCTTCAATTTCCCTAGCTAAGGTTTACACGACACTAACCTGCTTCATCGAATCCGCTACACCACGCGCAATTTGTCCGTTCAACGCGTTCTTGATCTCGGTCTTGGCAATCGCTTCGAGCGCGGGAAGCACACTCGTCTGGACTTCACTCCGGATCGCCATCTCGACCACCCGTGTGGTGTTCTTGGTGAGCTCGTTCGAGATGAGCTTGAGAATCGTCTCCTGGCGCGTAAAGTCGGCCGCTTGGTCCGCAACGCGAAGTTCATCCAACCGTTGGTCTGCTCGACGTTAGCATCACATCGAGGGCTTGAGTGAAGGCTACTCACGTTGCTTGTCGAGCTCGCGAGTAATCAACCGCCCAATCTTGGTGTGCAAACTCTCCTCGACCTGGCGCATGTACACCACCCATGAGCATCAACACATTCCAGTCAACCCGAGCTCACACTAACCTTTCGAATTTCCTTGAGTACAGCACTGCTCTCACCTCCAGCGCTCGGGACTCCAGGGACCTCGGTTGTGGCCTTGGCCTTTTCGCCCTTGTCTTTGGCCTTGCTCGCCTTGACGCTTGCGTTTGACGGAGCGACTCGGCTAGCGCCACCATCGACCGCAGGTGGGCGTGCCACCTCGGGCTCATCTCCACTTGGTGGCGGTGGGGTCACACCACGCGGGACACGGCCAGCCTTGCTGGTATTGGTTCCGCTGCTGATATCTCCCAAGCCTGGTACGATCGGCAGTGGAAGAGGCGACTCGGGACGGTGAGCGGCTTGAGGCTGGGGATGGTGGGGCATCGGCTGCATCTGCATAGGCGGTTGCTGCTGAGGCTGAGACTGCGGCTGTTGAGGTTGCGGAGGAAGCTTGGCGGGCAACGTCACGATCGCATGCTCAAACGCTTCACGATCGACGTTGATCTGGTCTACGCCTGCAACATGAACCGCAAATGCAGCGACGGCAAGCTGAGGCTCTTCCGCGTCGTCTGGGGCGAGCAGCGTAATGTTGATAGTTGGAGCCGGAGTGGGGAATTCGATGATTTGCTCAAACGCTCCCCGCACACCTGCGCCAGTTCCTGCAGCTGGATCGTCCGACTCGACGAGAACGCGCACAGCAATGAGGGATGCGCGAGCCGAGTTGGCAACCCATAGCGTACGCAGACGTCCGTCATAGCTAATGTGACCAAACATCCGCCCATCGTCTTCGACTGCTGGATCCATGCTGCTGATGAATCGGAGCGTGCTGAGGACATTGGTCGAGAGCGGCGCAACGAGTTGGAGAATCGTGCCTTGCTTGCGTCCGATGATGACACCCGTCTCGAAAAAGTCGACCGACGAGGGCTCGCCCTGTCCGGGAATAGTACCTTGCCAGAAGGGATACTGATCCTTGATCGACCAGAGTCGGAGTACAGAGTCGATCGAAATGGTCGCGATCGCTCCGTTGGGATAGTCGAACGTGAAACTGACGAGCGGCTACACAAAAAGGTTAGCGGCTTGCACAGGCTCAATAAGCGCCTACGTACCGAAGGAATATTGAACACTTTGGCGACTTGACCGAGGCTGTTGAGCGGAACAGGGGAGCCGTGGAATGCATCAGCCGCTTCGCGGGCGTCGAGAAGATACACTTCGCGTTCGGATGCAAGTGCCAACTCGCCACCAGCGTGCCACTTGACAGTTCGCAGACCCGAAGGCAGGATTTGCAATAAGAGTGCCGGCCTATCACCCCCATAAGTCACAGTGACACCAATTCGCAAGTGAGACTTACGAAAAGTTGCGCTCGTCGTCAAACGAATTCGGAACCTCCCAAACTACAGCGCCGCCATCGCTAGTGATACACGCAAGGCAGTTACCCGCAGCAACCATGTCCACGACAGAAGTCGCCTGGCCAAACGTGGGTGGCAACTTGAGGAGGGCACGAGCACCATTCGAGCGAGAAATGAGGCGGACTCGACCTGTAGAGTACGCTTAGTTTATGAGACCAGAAAGAACCTAGGTCAAAACGCACCCTTGGTCATGGCATAGGCGATAAAGTAGCTGGCGGCAATGGTCGTGCCAGGCAAATAGATCGAATCGAGCTTGAGCAGGGCAATAGGCATAATACTAATCCCATCCTGGGGAGCCTTGATCGACTCGAGTGTAACAGAGACATCAAACTCGATAACTTCAGAGCTGTAAAGACATTAGTCCAAATCATAAACACAAAGGACAAGAACTTACCTAGGAGCACTTCCGACAACAGTCTTCTTTCCTCGCTCACGTTTGGTCCGAAGCGAGTTACCCCGAGCCGGACTCATGTCACGACGGCTGAGCGAGACAGGTGATCCCTGCTTGCCACCCTCGGAGCCCGAGCCAGTCTGGGCGGGATGCACATGGCCGGGGATCGGCGAAGGCTGCTTGTAGCGCGGCGGAATCTGGTCGCGGTTGCTCTGGTTCGGAGGTTGTGGCTGTGGTTGAGGTTGGCTCTGGTACGGATCGGGCGTACGCGGCTTCGTGGGTGGGGACTGATACGTCGCGTACTGCTGTTGTTGGTCGTACGGGACATCTTGCTTGGGCGGGTCGTGCTGTTGCTGCTGTGCTTGCTGGTCACCAGGCGGCGGGGGACCAGAGAGTGCATCAAATGGCGAGACAAACTCGAACATGCTCTTGCGCATCGGCACGGGGGACTCGTGACTGTGCGCGTGCGTATGCTGAGGTGGGGGCGGACCAGAATCGGCGTGGGTCTGAGGCGGAGAAAACGGAAAGCTCTGCTGCTGCTGGTGCGGGCTGGAGAAAGAAAGAAAAACAGGTCCTTTGTTAGCGAAATACAGGGATCATGGCAAATGACATACTTGGCCATGATCTGCTCGAGCAATGCTTTGCCTTGTGCGTCGCCCGGCCGGGACTGCTGGGGCGTGGCCTGGGACGAGTAGCCGCTCGCCGATCCGGGGTCCTGATCCTGCGGCAACAGCAGCGACAGCAGTGCGTTTTGGCGAGATGTTCCTCCCGGGCTCATCAGCACATTCACCGGCGTCCCTGCCTCCGAGTTGGATCGAGGGGGTGTCGTCACCGCATGGGTCGGCCCCGGGAACGTCATGCTTGCGTTGCCGTGTGCGTAGAACCCGGACGGTGCGGTCTGGCTCTGCTGCGACGAAGACAAGTTACGTACCAGCGAGTCCAGGTTGTGCACCGAGTGCGCCGGGCTCCCTGTCTGCTGTGGGGGGCTCGTCGGTGCCGGGTGGGGCTGTGACAGCGACTGTGTTTCGGGCGACGAGATCGGCATCGGCATCTAGGCCGGGGTCAGCGCATACACGACAGATAATCGGAGTAAATACATACCGAAGTGGGGCTTGTGTGGCCCATGTACCCGAACCCGCCGCTCGTGCTCGCGTTCTGCTGGCGCGGGCTCTCGTGGTTCATTTTCTGTTGTTTCTCGCCGAGCACTTTAAGCTGTGGTGGCTACAACGAGGCTCATCCGTCCCTCTGCCCCGTCTAGACCAAATACGTGCAAATACGTCATAACCCCTGCAGACACGTAATCCGACATATTTTAGTTCCGTGAATCGTTTGGACCTCCTATCATTAGTCTCGAAACGATCAAATGTGTCGGGACTGCCCGCGAGCACGCACGCAGCATGGCAGATCCAGTCGGGCTGAGATGAACCTTTTCACGTTTATGTAAACGACCTTCTCTTGGTGTCTAAAGCCGAAAACTCAGATTGACGAAAGAGCACGCCAGATGCGACTACAAACAAAAAGTAAAAGTAGATAATATATCAACACAGTACAGCGAAAGCATGAGAAAACAAAGTCCGTCCTACTCCCATCGGGCAGCGCTCGCAAGCCCACTCCCCCGCCCGGCGCCAAACCCTCGCTCCCGACTCGCAACAAACAGCGCATCGCGCAGAGTAACAGTAATCCCATCGTCTTTGGCATCATTCCCAACCGCAGTCTTGTTCACAGCCGCATATGCACGGCCCCACCCACCCGACTTGAGCGCAGGGGTAGTACTAGCAGTCGTCGTAGTAGCAGCAGGCGTGGCTGGTGCGGGAGTCGGCGTGGGTGCCGGTTTAGGCTTGGGCGCAGGAGTGGCAGCCGCACCACCCCCCGTCGCACCCGCCGTCATCCAGGCATACTTGCCACCACCAAGGCCAGCCGCCCGATTGGCGGTGTTGTTACTCGACTTGATATTCATCTCTTGAGGCATCACCCGTGCAGCGACCCCAGGACCGACAGACCGCAACTTTTTCGCCTTGCGTCCATCCACGTCCATATCGTCCTCGGCCCCGTCTTCAGCGTCAGCTTGAGCGGCTGCCGTACGTCGCTCGCGCCTCGCCCGGGTCTCTTCCTCTTTTTCCGCGCGCTCAATCGCAGACAACTGCTTGGCCACGTCCCGCTTCACCACCGTGCTCCACATGGGTGTAGGAGCGACAGACGAATTCGTGCCCTCCCCAGGGGGGTTCCAAAATGATGGTGCACGCGAGTATTGGCTCGTATGCCGATGCTCGGCCGCCGCAAGGGCCTTGTCGAAGAGCATCTGCAGACGGACCTTCCACGCAATCATCGCATAGTTGAGCGCCTCTTCTGGAAGATTCGTCAATCCCTGGGCCGACACTGGTTTAAAAAAAGCATCAGCTCCCAGTCCGGCGACTAAATCCAACTCCGCAACACGCACATATAGCTTTTAGCCTCTCCGACATCCAAATCTTGCTCTGTTCCAACGCCGGACCCGGTCGCTTACTGCGATCCCCCTCTCGATGGAAATAAGTATTCCCCGTATCTTGATGCGATTTAGCCAGCGCATCTTCCTCAGCCTGGTCTCCCATATTAGCAAAGTCCCGCACCAGCCATGCCCGGCTGTACTCACTCTCAAATCCACAATCCCTGCAAGCGCATCATTCAACGTACTCGTCGCCTGAGTCTGCTGTTGCTGCTGCTGTGCCTGGGTTGCGGGCGCACCAGCGACAGGCGCTGCAGTAGGCAACACCACGCTACTCCCCGCCCTCACAGGTGTTTGGGCCCCGGCTGGGGTCTGTGGCGCGGGAACAGGCTGAGGTGGAGTAGCTACGGCATAGTACTGTCCTCCGGGGGCTTGGTAGTATGCATATGGGGGCTGGCCTTGGTACTGGGGCGGATAAGGGTATCGGTACCCAGGTGGGGCAGCAGCATAGTACGGCGGAGCGTATGGAGCTGCTGTTCCAGGTGCAGGGGTAGGAGCGGCCCCAGCAGGGGCAGGAGTAGTCGTAGGTGGCTTGGGAGATGCAGACGGAGCAGGCGTAGACGTTTTAGCGCGAATGGGTTGGGGTGTAGGGGTACTGCCCGAAGCAGGCGAACCAGCAGCGGGCGCGCCTGTCGGTTGAGGGGGCCATGTGTAGGATGGATACGTCACGGGAGTGGCTCTACAGAAAAAGAGTCATTCAGTCCAGACCAAACGAGGGTTCCCAACGATGCGCTGGCTCGAAAAAGTGCGTACTGTGTGTTTTGCAACGCGGGGTCGATGGGTATTTCTGCATGTCGCGCACAATATTCCATTCACAACCAAGCATCAAACGGGCATATATTCACAATCGGTACTCAGCACACAGTCTACAGAACAGCAAGGGAAGAGGTGAGGGGGCAAGCACTCACGCGCCCATGCTTGCGACTGTTGTTGCACGCCGTTTGTCGGTGCCGCCGCCGGGGCGGGGGATGGAGTCGGGTTCGGTGCACTCATAGTCGAGAGAGGCGCACCATTATTGAGCTTTTGCTTCTTTGTCGTCGTAGTCTCCACACTGCTGCTCATCCAAAATCAGAAATGTATGCAGCTCGGCGCTTAAGTGAGGGTCGAGACTGCCGCCAGTTTCAGAGGGGAGGGCGGCAGAATCGACTCTCAGGCCGCGGATTTGAACACTTTGGCCAGTGGTCCGTGCATACGGACCGAGGGGCTTCTCATTGCTTCCGAAGTCACGTGGTACCACGTGATTCGCCACGGTGGTCATCTTGCGTGTCGCGATGCGAGTTAGGCCCTACTGGTATGCATAGTTCGTACAGACATGACAACAAGACAAAGAGGGTATAGCCCAGTCCAGCCTCCATCAATCCGATGTGCCTAGTTCTCTTCGTCGGCTGCTTCCAGTCCTGCAGCTAATGTCAGCCTCTGAACATCACCATGACACGTTGCGCTCACCTGCTTCGTATCCGTCCTGATAGTCGTCATCGGACAAGGCGTTCGCAATCAGTGCACCGCCCACAAGACCAGCGCCACCCGCAGCAAGCATAGCCCCAGTATTACTCGAACCTATCAATAGCGACTTAGCAAAGCTAAACAAAACGACCGACCTGGACTTACTCTTTTGTTGGACCTGGGGTGGCGGGTATCCACCACCTGGTCCGTACGATCCCTGCGGAGCATACCCACCACCGCCAAACTGACCAGACGGTGGACCTCTATCACCCTGTGATGGATAGCGTGCGTCCCAGTTTACGCCGCCGTTTGGTGGGTTGTTCTGGTCATGGTGATCAGCGGGATGAATCCACTGGGAACGCGGCGGCTGAGAGCCAGTGTTGATGTAGAACCAAGCGTTGTATCTGCAAAGAAACTTGTCAGCTACAGTTCTGGCGGTTGGAATGAACAAACGCCACCCACTGAGGATCAAACTGGGTCACAAACCCAGGTGGAAGCGGGCGGCCGTCGGGGTTACCCTGCCCGTTTGGAGCCTGCCACAATCCAGCTGGGGCTGACATTACTCGAGTACTATTCCATGGTTGAGAACAGTCTCGTACGCGGCCGTAAACGTGGACTTACTCGACGATAGGAAAGAGGTTCACACTCTGATAATGATGCCGTACGGCAGAGGCTTTATAAGATTCTTTCGCAGCTTGGCGTTACGAGAGACTCAAGGAAGGTGTCGTGATCGACCATTATATAGTACACCCGAATGGGGAGGCTCTTTGGCCATTTGCCATCTCGCGGGAGCTATTTCTGAAAAGTGGGATATAAATATACATTTTGGGTGCATGCACAGCGCGTGAATTAGCAAATGAGGCTGGCCAAGGCGCAACCGCGGCTAACTCATGCCGATCATGTTCTTTACCGCCGTGCGCGCATAAGGGATGTACGAGAGGCAGTACCAAGTGTACGCAAGATACTCGATAACCACAAACACAATGCATAGAATCTGTGTGCGGCCAGGGTTCAAGATTAGTGGCCGGGTTCGGTTCTGGAAAGATCCACTTGCCTCGCTGCCTATCACAAACGCTCCAACAAATACCAGGCCAATGGTTGCGAAGAAGACGATCGTTGCCACCACTCGCACGGGTTTGAACATCTAAGAACAGGAAAGCAGTTCGTTGGCAATCAGATGGAGCAACAGTAAAAGCGACTGACAACTTTGAGTTGCTTGAAGAACTACCGAAAAATATAAGCATATATTAAATGAACCAAAGATAGAGCACTCACTCCGATCAGGAATCCAGTCCCAATTAACGACACGATAATCCCAATGGTGTACAATACTGGTCGGCCATTCATTAGTACGGTCTACAGACGCCGGCGAACTACTCACTAGCAAACGACGCCAGTGCACCCAAGAACAAAAGGCAAGTAGCTAGTATGGAAATAACAAACCCAATAGCAAGACTAGAAGCGACTCAGCAAGTGCATAACGACCCAAATTTGTGCAACTTACCAGCCGACAAACCCATACAGCCGCTGCGTGCGTGAAAGCCCTAGTCCCGAAAACGCCGAGTCATTGTCAAACATTTGCTGGTCGGTCACACCCTCGAGGTTGAGCCATCCTTTCGGCATCTTGTCAAGTGTGGATGAAGAATAAGCTGTGGGGATTCGAGGTAAGTTCGCGTCTCCGGGGATAGCAACCATGTGTTTTACGTGCCTGGATGTCAGTTTAGACTCGGTAAAGGTAGCAGAAATCGATCAGTGACCGGGCACCGACGGTGTAAAGAGTAGTAGCAAAGATTTGAGCGCGCTGCGGTGGTCGGCCCTTCGAGCCCGTGTCGGACTGGGCGCTAGACACGGTGGCAGTGTATGCTCACCAAATCACCATGTCCCGTTACGGTATCCTTTACGACCACAAGGTCTTGGGTGTAGCTTTCCTCGTCGCTGCCCTGCTGTTCCACGTTGCTGCCCCACCACTCGCTGGTTGGAGCTCGCCGGGAGCTCTGCGTGATCCACCTTCTGATGTGCCCCTCCCAGCATAATTGACTCATGTTGTACCTGCGCTCGTTTCTATCTCGGCCATGAACGTGTTGGCCCTCGTGTTGACAGTTGCCGGCGGCGACTAAATCAAAAGTCCATCCTCGGGTCGGGTTTCTTATTGTCGTCGATACGGGGGTGTACAAAATACACCGATAGGCCGTATAGAATACATTTGAGAATTCGGTTCTGTTGCAACCGAGGTCAGGAGCAATCCAGACAAGGCTTATCCTCGATTACTTCATATGTATAACCATGAGATAATGTTCAAGAACATTCGCTCCCATCACATCGGCCATTACACACCGACCTGATTGTCTCTGTTTTGTTTACCCCAAACTGTACACGATCAAGCCCGGCTGCGACATTGACTCTGGTGCATAAAAAGTTACCCACGAGACTTTGGCAGATTTGTGGGGAATTTCGGCGAGGACGTTGTCAACGCGACTCGGGACGACTGTGGCACCAACTCTGTACACCGGCCACCCGTTCAGCCGACTTGATTAGATCCCCCTTGGGTAACCACTTCCGGCATACAGTCAGACTTTACGGGCTACACGGACTTTTGGCAAACGGATTTTCGCTGATGCACGGTTCGATATCGACTCTCGGCCTCCTAACATGGGCAAGATCTCTTCGGAAGATACGGTTTTGGTCGACGAGCCGGCGGTGTCTTGTCACGCCCGGGTGATTAAACCTCGAGTTTTTAACCGGAACGACGAGCAAGCCACCGCTTTTCTTTACTGGGAATTTGCCGCCTCATCAGATGGCATCCCTGGCGGTCTGGAGGCACGTTAGGACACAATATTCGCAGATCGCCATTCAAATGGCCAAGTTCCTATGTCCTAAGGTTGCCGAAGGCTGACCCGGGTGCTCACTAAAGACCGGCGCACACAGATAACTATCGTCATATTCCCATCGCCTATGCTGCATAACGGTTCTCTGTGGTTCGGCTTGAGTGATTTCGGGCAGACGAATGTCGTTTCTAGCAGTTTCCTAGGGCCACCAGCTTCTCCGAACCATTTCGGCAGAGCGATTTAGACTGCTGGTGATCGTCCCGTTGGAGCCCGTCGGTTTTTAGCCGCGATGGGCAAATCCCTGCGCCCCGGGCAGATAGCTTGGACGCCATGAACCCCGGCGCACGCTTCGCCCTCAGGGATATCGCACATCGGCCGTACAGACGATGAGGGACCTTAACTATGCAATGCGTGGCTGCTGGGTATAAAACTCTGGCCGGTAATCACCTCACTTGCACTCTCATCTCACTGGTCCACTCTAATCTCAGCGCTGCTTCTAAGAACTTCGCCGGTCTCAAAAAGGCGGTTGACGGCTCGTCTCTCCATCTGCGCTCGATTGACTACTTCCCCTCTTACTCGAACTCCCGCCCTCGTCTGTCATTGGACGCCTGCTACTCGTATTTTTGCCTCAACTAGGGACCGACGTGTGTGAACACATAAACATCCTTGCATCATAACGCGGGAATACTTCTCGGTACGGAGGTCGCATCTCAATCGTCCTCTGACGGCGTTCTCATGGGCATACATTAACTGGTACAGGTAGTTTAACCCAACTGCACATCCTCAGCGTATCCGTCGCCCCAGTCGTGCATACTTTAACATGAACATGACGCCCTTGACCCCTCCCCCTGAACATGGCCAGTACTCTACATATGACGAGTGCCAAGAAAAGATGTATGTCCATGCTTTCGTGTGGCACTTGAGCCCCGGTTCTTACACATTCACGTTCCAGTGACGCTTTGGTTGATAACGTCTCAGTTGGCGAGTGAGTACGCT
Organism: Ceratobasidium sp. AG-Ba; assembly: GCA_016906575.1. NCBI lineage: Eukaryota > Fungi > Basidiomycota > Agaricomycetes > Cantharellales > Ceratobasidiaceae > Ceratobasidium > Ceratobasidium sp. AG-Ba. The sequence continues at coordinate 967,855 of CP059612.1, read as the reverse complement.
TGTATAGCCACCCACCGCCATAGCGCTAACGAGCTTGCCACAGTCTCCGAGTAATTCTCCGACACCTGCTCGCATCTTCAGATGTCACGACCTCTGAACGATTCTGCCAAGCCGCCCAATCTCATTTGTTGCAAACTTTCCCTAAACCCCTCCCTGCACCAAACTCGCTTCTCCTCTTTGCGTGCCCTTCGTACCCGGATGCGGACCCGTTTGGTAGCCGAAGAGACACCCAACCCGCCCCCTTGCTCTACCGCCTAGCCAGCCGAACACGCATGCTCTACGCTTCGGGTCTCCTTCCTGAGGCTATCCAGACGATCTCGCACATTGTCCAGACGGCCTCGTGTCCTGGTGCACAGTGGTGGGACGGCAGCGACCTTGCCGAACTCTATAGGCGAATTGACGAAGACATTGTATGCGTTATCCATCTCGCCATGGAACATGTCCAGGGGCTCAGGCAAGTCATGGGCTCGCTACGGACGCCATCGCCATCTCCCCCACGAGGCTCCCGAAAGCCTACCAAAACGAGGGGAGGCGTAAAGAGGAGAGGTGATGATGAACCTGCAGAGCAATTCCTCGACTTGATCGTGGACCTTGGCCTTGAATTGAACAAGGCACGAGCGGCTGTCGCGTCATGGAACGGCAACTTCCCGTTCCCACAGGGTGCTTCGGCAATCGCGCGTGCGGCTTCTCGATCTCAGCTATAGACTTTTTCTTTATGCCCATGGTCTTGCTCTTCGCCCGACTTCATGCCAAAACGATTCCCCCGTATCTGTGATATGTCCAACCCCGCTTTCGTACCTACTTCTGCTTCTGTATCATTATGTATCTTGACTGCAATCTTGTTTTTTGTTTCACGCATATTTTCTTGTGCTTCGCTTGATTTATCTTGTATACGTGATGTTCATGGTTAGACAACGAATTCTGCCAAGGCCTTTGGCCCAGCGTTTGAAATCACATCTTCAGGTGACCCATCACCGGACTGAAACTCATTGATGGAGCTCCCATCTGGAGCTCGATGCCCGGCATAAAAATGGTATTTCTGGCTCTTGGTGCCTACTCGACGGCACGCTTTGCCGTTTACTGAACGTATCGCGGTGGCAAAGATGCGGGCAACGTTGCATCCTCCGCCGTTCCTCAGGTTCGACATCTCTCGAAGCTGCCACTTTCGCGTGTCTGCTGCTGAGATCAGCCGCAAGCGACTTCTCCGGTGCGTGTACAAGTAACCGTACCTTTTCCAAGCAAAATAAATCTTAAGCTCCAAAGGTTCGTCGGGTTGTGATTTCCTCCCTCCCCCCTTGTCCTCTCCTACGGCTACCACGACCATGTCCTCGCACGAGCACTATGACGAGTCTATAATGAAGCCGGAGATGAAAACGGAGGAAAGGGACATTAGCGTAGCAAGCGAAGGCCCCAACTCGGAGTTTCTTGCTCTGCAGCGTCGAGCGATTTGGAAGATTGACTTGATTGTAAGTTCGACCCAACCCTATTGATGATTTCGTCTGAGGCGATACTCACGCACTGTTTGGTCAGGTTATTCCCCTGTTGACTATGTTCTGTAAGTATCGGCGCCTCTCAACTCCACACTAGTGGGGTTTGACAGCTCCCCCGCATACGTCGGACTAATCACCCAACTTGTATTTTGACACTAGACTTGCTCAGTTTTCTGGTGAGAGATATGCATTCTACCATGTTATTTTGTGTTGATACCTACAACGGTACCCTTCAGGATCGAGCCAATATCGGAAATGCACGAGTGGCGGGTTTGCAAAAGGATCTCAAAATGACGAACTTGGAATATTCGACTGTGCTCACGATTACCTAGTGCGTCAACCAAAAATCAGGGGCTCGGGAATCTCATGGTTGCTGACGCTCGTCGTGCACAGTGTTCCATACATTGCATGTGAACTGCCTTCCAACCTAATCATTAAAAAGATAGGACCTCACCGGTGCGTTGTAACCGGTCGGTTGGCCGACGCGTGCAACTGATCAATACGCTGCCGGCCGTAGCTTGCTTCCTGGAATTGTGTTCCTGTGGGGACTGGTTACGGCTCTGCAAGGTACGTCATAGTATACGAATGCAACGTAAACGAGCTTACTCGTTCGTTCAGGACTTGTGCACAATTACTCTGGGCTCATTGCTACCCGATTCTTCTTGGGTTTGACCGAGGGCGGATTGCTTCCCGGAATCGTCTTGTATATGAGTGCTTTCTACCGGCGCGATCAACTCCAGTTGCGATTGGCCATGCTGTTCAGTGCTACATCGCTAGCTGGCGCATTCTCCGGACTGTTGGCAGCTGCGATCATTAAACTGGACGGTAGGCACGGGCGTCCGGGATGGGCTTGGATATTTATTTTGGTGAGTATAAATGCATGGTATTCGCAAAGTGATCGGCGGTTAACAGTCATATATAGGAAGGCGTGTTTACTGCAGTGTTCGGGCTTTTCTCTTTTGCCGTCATGCCTGCCTCCCCACGACAGGTTCGAGCATTGTCCAAGGAGGAAACTGAAGCAGTCGCAGAAATGTTACGGCTTGATGGAAACGATACGACCCACCACGAGCCTTTCTCATGGTCGTCTATTCTAAGCGCCTTTAAAGCTCCCCACGTTATTCTTCTCTGTATTCCACTGTTCTTCAGTGGTGTGACTTTGTTCGGTTTGGCATTCTTGTGAGTATTGATGATCTTCCCGGTTTGGTAGAGATTGACATCTTGTTATCTTCAGCACACCGTCAATCGTCAACTCGCTTGGTTACTCTCCTGTTCGCACGCAACTTATGACTGTCCCTCCCTATGCCGTATCCTTCGTTGGTGAGCCTCCACAGCGTCTTATGACTCATCTTTAACTGACAAAACGATTCAGTGAGCTTGAGTCTTGCGTACGTATCCGACCGATATAAGATGCGTGGCCCTGTTTTGTTCGTGACTGGTGTCATTGCGACAGCTGGATATGCGATCTACCTTGGTATGTCAAGCAGTTATTTGTTTGGATCAAGTATTCACATCATCTCATAGTACATACGAACAAGCATGTGCTGTATGGATCCCTTTTCTTACAAATTGTTGGAGCGTACGCATCTGCGCCTACTCTCAGTGCATGGATGGCCAAGTGGGTTTATTTTCGTTATATACCGAAACCGGTACTGATTATTTCTACAGCAACGCTCAACCATACTATCGACGCGCAACTGCTATTGCCCTTGCTTTTGTTTTCTCGTGAGTATACCTGATGTTTTGAGTGATCTAATTGACCCATTCACTCCCTACAGCAACCTCGGAGGAATTGTCTCAACTTGGATCTTCACCAACCCTCCACGATACACAGTCGCGACTCGAAGCAACCTCGCTTTCGCGATCGGGTTGTGTGTATTTGCGGTCATTATCGATATTTACTTTATCCTACAGAACAGGCGAAAGGCAGCAATTCTGGCTAGCCCAGACTACGGAAAGAACGGGGAAGATAGCACAGAGGAACAAAAGAGGTTGGGAGATAGGCACCCCAAGTTCATGTATATCCTTTAGGTTTTTAGGCTCTCTCCTATGTTTCAATATTTCTCAAAACTTTTGTTAAGAATTTTTACTGGAAGGAAATACAAAAAAGCCATTCGAAGGATGTCAGTGCCACCGCGGGATAGCATGGTTAGCCACATATATGGCGTGGCTATATCTCACGTGATAGTGAATTTGATAATGGTGGTCCGCGTCGTCTCGATCAAGGACGCGCGTCGCAGCACTCCCTCTCATTGACCATACGCATATCTCTTATAAAAGATGTCCCGCTCATACGATAGAGGTAACACCACTTAGATGTTACATCTCGACAGAACTAATGCCGTTGGATGTCAATAGCCTTGACCGTCTTCTCCCCCGATGGGCATTTGTTTCAGGTGAGCGAGTAACAGGACTAGCGTGCTGCCCTTTACCAACATTGTCCATAGGTAGAATATGCAGTCGAGGCAGTCCGAAAGGGTACATGTGCAGTAGGTTTTGGATTAGGTTCGGGTAGAATGCATTCACTCATCCCAATTTCCAGGTCGGAGTGCGGGGGAAAGATGTGGTCATCCTTGGTGTAGAGAAGAAATCAGTTCTGCAACTCCAGGACCCAAGGACAGTGCGCAAGGTCGTTATGCTTGATGATCACATTTGCCTCGCGTTTGCCGGTAAAGTATTGAGATTTTATCTGTACTCTCCGAACTAAAGTTGTACGGCTTTAGGATTGACTGCTGATGGTCGTGTCCTCATCGACAAGGCAAGGATAGAGTGTCAGTCCTACCGTTTAACTGTGGAGGATCCTGTCTCGGTTGAGTACATCACCCGACACATTGCTGGAATCCAACAGGTACACCGTGCCCTAAATTCTCGCCTCATCGCTGCTCTAATTTGTCCATCTTAGCGCTACACACAATCCGGTGGCGTTCGTCCGTTTGGGATTTCAACACTAATCATTGGATTTGATCCCAACGATACCCGCCCGCGCCTGTACATGACTGAGCCCAGCGGCATCTACAGCGCATGGAAAGTATGCATTGACAACATCTATCCTATCATTCATTGGTCCCAAGACTGAACACCTATGCTAGGCAAACGCTATCGGTAGATCATCCAAGACTGTCCGTGAGTTCTTGGAGAAAAACCACCGGGACGACATGAGTCGCGACGAGGCGATCAAGCTGACGGTGAAGAGTTTGCTCGAGGTTGTGCAAACTGGCGCGAAGAATATTGAGATTAGTGTTATGGAGAGCTACGGCAAGGTCACGGTATGGACAGCCGGCAGATAAGCGAACTGGACTGAGAACTGACATCCTATAATATAAAATATAGAACCTTGACCTGGCACAGGTTGAGGCGATTGTGGCAGAGATCGAGCGAGAGAAGGAAGCGGGTGCGTGCATGTCTGGAAACTACAAGTAGTTCTTGTATGCTGATGTGCTACTATTTGCAGAGGCTGAACGTAAACGTTCGCGGGTAGCCGCAACCGCTGCTAGTCAAGCAGCAATGGCTGCCGGTATTTCTGGCTCTGCTCCACCATCGGGACCAGTGACCGGCGCTAACACCCCTCGCCCGGGTGGTGCATGATCCAACGTGTATCTTTATCACAAATGAATCAACAAATCATGCGGCCAATACCACAAACATGACATGAATTCTTGGCGACAACTACTATATTTTCCCGAAGAGGAATTATAAGGTATAGCTCCAACCCCAAATACCATGTAAAGTGCTAGAACATCACGCGAAGCGTGTAATCTGCAAGCAACCCTACCCACATCGGCCACCCGATCCAAGCATTGCTCAGGAATTTAGCTCGGCAGTCTGCAGGATTCGTGGCATCAAGCGTACTGATCTGCCAGTACACGTGCGCTGCTGCAAACCCAACAGTGAACATGTAGTAAAACGGCCCATGCCCGTTTTGGTTCCCCGCGACAATCAGGAGCCCAATAAAACCAGCGGCGACGGCATAGAAAAAGGACGCAGGATTAGTACCTAACACGAGTGCGGCGGACTTGACCCCAGCCTTGGCGTCGTCACGTCGATCCTACGAGATGTTAGCGAACACTTCAATCAATTTTCGTGTAGCTGATCACCTGGTAGCCATAGATAGTATCGAATCCACTAAATGATCCACATATTTAGCCCGACTACGCGGGGTGATAGCAGACAACTCTCACAAAGACCAGCATAAGCTGCCCAGATACAACGGACCCACTACCTTCCAGTCGATAGATCCAGTCATAGCAGACCAGCCACACATCGCACCCCAGCTCAGTACCACCCCTACAATGCGAGTCAGATATTTGGGCAGAGGACGTCGGGGTTGGTTAAATACCTAGGAAAAGCGAAGGCCAGTACGTGAAACGTTTGAAAAGAGGATAAGATATTTGCATCGGGAGGTTGACAAGTGCTAGCAGCGCACTGTCGCGTATAGTTGCAGATAAACTTAATCGAAGGACTGGCGAATTGAGCAGACTGACCAGAGGGGTGGTGCATATGTCAAAAGACCAATGTAAGCTAGCATCTGAGCTACGAAGAACAACAGTGCATTAGGCACAGAGACAGCACCCCGGGCAACGGGGCGGTTCTTGGTTCGTTCTACAATGGTTCCAAATTATGGGCGAAGGCTGTATGCGTAACAACATACTTACCTACGAGTCTGTCGACTTTACGGTCAAAAATGTCGTTGATTGTGCAAGCTGCACCGCGCAAAATTGCGGAGCCCAGCCAGAGAAGAGGAATCACCTTTGCTAAAGTAGAAATCGGAAGGCGCAATGCATACGCTGCCATCATGGAACCCCAGCCTGAGTAGGTTATCGATGAGTACGCAACATACGGTAATTGGATAAAATTGAACTCACAACAAGGCCAGAATACCAACCAAATACCAACAGGGCTATTGATGCGGGCTAGCTCGATATAAGGCCATACCACAGACTTAAATCGAGCAATATTGCTGCCGATAACAGACTTATGGAGAAATTTGATACGCTCGTGAAAGCTCATGGAGTAGCTCTAGTGCTGGGAAGTACATGTTAGGCTGATTTACCTACTCCCATATATCCAGAATAATGAGGGGATAGTGATCGGTGTGCTGTGCCCGAACGTAGCCAAGTGGCGTCCATACTCGCAAGGAGATATGGGCAACACTGACCGAGGGTTGACCAAGGAGAGCGTGCAGATCATATGATGATCGGCACTTTTTGTTCACCCATAGCCAACACGTCGACTAGCTATGCCCCATAAGGGAGGTAGGTAAAGATTTTGAACGTTCTGCCATCCTCTTGGACACGCGCGGAGCCTTCTCAAGATTGTCAGGTAAGCTCCACCCGCCGATTGAGCTCAGCCATCCTTCTTTCTTCTTTATCGCCATGTGGGCCCGTCTGAGAGCTTAAATACACGCTAATTCCGGGAAATTATCGGAAACTTTGATGATCAGCTTTCCGCTTCGTCAAGATTTTTTTTTCGAAAACGTTCGTATTCAGAAGGAAATTTAGTAGTCCGGAACATTGTCCCATCTCTGTGGAGCCTATTAATTTTCGTTTGAACACTGTTTCATCGTACTATATAACTACAAAGCAAAGCGTATTCGCACATAGACACAGTATCAAGGGCACAATCACCCTCGGAATCGAGATAGCGGTTCAATGGCGCCAATTCACATAGCCCCTTCCTGAATGTTTACTTAGATACGTAACTAATTCGTGACTTGTTAGTTTTCGAATTCCTACGTGCGCGAACTCATAAACAAATAGCAACCTAGTCCAACAGCCGCAATGCAAAAACACAAGAGTGGGAGCAGTTAGCAATTTGGAAAATAGATTCATTGGTATAAATAAATGACAGGTATTCATGGCTTGTTTCTCCCTCAATACTCAAGTTGAGTGCCGGAGAGTACCTGAGTGTATGCGGGCGCGTTCACTATTGATAAGCGCCGTTGAGTGTACCCATATCAAGGATTTTGATGGCCTCCAGCCAAACCACTCCTAACAAACAGAAGTAGCTCCATTGTGAGCCATGATACATATTTTTGAGTATCCTTGCATATAATTTTGCAGATAATGACATGAAGATTAACAGGGAGCATGGCCCTCCCCTCCAATCTCAGAACCTGTAACCGATCGACTGAGTATTCATACATCACACTCCGAATGAGTCTATGATTCTTGTTCTTGACATCGATTATACAGAACAGTTCTTTTAGATACAAATCGTTAGACATGGCTTCCTCAGCAAGCACTGTATCCAATTCTAGGCCGATGTACGGAGTGCATAATCCGAAAACAAGCCGATCAACATTGGCCATCCGATCCAAGCATTGCTATTAAACTTGTCCCGACAGTCTGCAGGATTCGTTGCATCCAGCGTGCTAATCTGCCAGTACACGTGCGCTGCTGCGAACCCAACAGTGAACATGTAGTAAAACGGCCCATGCCCGTTTTGGTTCCCCGCGACAATCAGGAGCCCAATAAAACCAGCGGCTACAGCGTAGAAAAACGACGCAGGATTGGTGCCTAACACGAGCGCAGCAGACTTGACCCCAGCCTTGGCGTCGTCACGTCGGTCCTACGAGATGTTAGCGAACACTTCAATCAATTTTCGTACAGCCGGTCACCTGGTAGCCGTAGATAGTATCGAATCCACTAGGTAGTTCAATAGGTTTAGATCGAGTTCAGGTGGTCATGAAAAATTTAAAGGCTCACAAAGACCAACACACGCTACTCAGATACAACGGGCCCACCACCTTCCAGTCGATAGATCCTGTCACAGCAGACCACCCACACATCGCACCCCAGCTCAACACCACCCCTTCAAACACACGAGTCAAATATTGGTGTACAAAATGAAAGATTTGGGCACATACCAAGGAAGAGCGAAGGCCAGTACGTGAAACGCTTGAAAAGAGGATAGCATATTTGCATTGGTATGTTGATGAGTGCTAGGCGTACACTATCGTGTGCAATCATAGGTAAGCTGATTCGAAGTATCAATAGATCAGGTACACTGACCAAAGCGGCGGTGCATATGTCAAAAGAGCAAGGTAAGCTAGCATCTGAGCTACGAAGAACAACAACGCGTTCGGCACAGAGACAGCACCCCGGGCGACGGGGCGGTTCTTGGTTCGCTCTACAGTGGTTTCAGGCCACGGGAGAAGGCTGTATGCGCAACAACATACTTACCTACGAGCCTGTCTACTTTCCTATCGAACACGTCGTTGATGGTGCAGCATGCGCTGTGTAATATTGCAGCACATAGCCAGAGAAGAGGTATCACCTTTGCTAAAGTGGAAATCGGAAGGCGCAATGCATACGCTGCCATCATGGACCCCCAGCCTGAGTGAGATAGTCGTAAGTATGCGAAACACGGTGAGTAGATCGAACTGAACATACAACAAGGCCAGAAGACCACCCATGTCCCAACAAGACTATTGATGCGGGCTAGCTCGATGTATGGCCAGATACCATGGTTGACTAGGGCGGACTTATGAGGAGACTGGGCGTGGTTATGATCACCCATAAAGTAATAGCGAGTTGAGTGCTGAAAAGTGGATGCTGTGCCAATCCCCTTACTCAGGCTCATTTTATATCGAAAATCAAGTCAGCGAGAACAAGGTTCAAAGCTACGCTCGGTCACTCGCAGCTCACTTGGCAAAGCTAGCTCCATGCGTGATACACCAAAATCTGCATATTCCGTCGCGCGCCTATCATGCCCGAGGCGTACAACAGGCATAAACTCTACATATATTTATGTCACAAAATCTCGGGTAAAATTGATTAGCGCCAGCTAGAGCGTCGGCTCTACCTATTAGGTTAAACGAGCATCGGTAACACGTGCAACTTTGATATACTGCGTGATCGTTCAACTCCGCTAGAATCAAGGTACCGAAAGGCAATTGGTATTTTGGCCGAAACAGGAAGTGTAGCCGGTGTGCTCTCGCCGATGCCCGTTCTGAGAAGCCCCAAAGTAACCGATGCCCGTTTTGATCAACGTCTCGAGGCCTGTTCGCTAGCCGTTCGATGTAGCTACGGTTTGATTAGTTGTACCGTAAAAAACTAAGTCCAGTATATATGTGTAAGAGCGTTCATCGGCGCGGAGTTGTAGTGAAATAATATAACACTTCCGCAATAAAAACCGCTCGCAAGGCGCCGACTAGTTCATACGATAGCCATAGAGAGACGAAGATAGGATGCACGTTGCACGGAAGAGCCGACTCGGGGGCTTGAGACGGGTCGGGGATCCGGACATCAGGGGGGCGTAGGCTCGTCTGGCAGGTGGCGAGGGATCGGTGGGCCTTATAGGATAGTGGGCGTGAGGCGTAGTTGTATCCAGAGGCACTCTCTCCTCTCCTCTGCACCTTTTTATGGTCTACATAAGCCACGGGCTTCACAAATGTATAAGCAGGATTTCTTTTTTTTTAAAAAAAACAATATGCGGGACTTGGTGCATATACCTCGCATACACCAGGAAGTCTGAGTTCGAGCGATCAGGCTCAGTTATATATAATAATTGCATGCGAATTTATGCGATGCAATGCCAGCTAAGTACGTACAACGGCGAGTACTGTATTCTGCTGAATCTGGACATTTCCGAATACAAGTTCTGCGGGTGTAAGAAATATGCACACCCCAACTTGCTTTTATAGCTTCCTCACTGAGCCAACCTCCAGAGAGGCTCATCCGCTTCTTGTTCTCCAACTAGACTAAAAGTGGCGTGTACATATGCAAACCTTCCCGCTAGGGTAAAATGCCGCTCTAGGGACAGCCAACACACCCTTTGCGAGAGCCTGAGGTCGAATGAGGTTGTATGAGTCAGACTCGGAGGGTGGAGGTTTTAGTTTAAACCTACAAGAACGCATATAGTTGCTCAAGAAATAGCCCAGCAGAAGGCAAAACATACCAGGACAATAGCCCTGCCTCAAGCTTTGTCTATTCTGCCAGCCCACTACCGAAGCGTTTTGTCATGGCTTCATGGAACACGTCCCGCTTGGTACAATAGAAGTCAGAAATTTTGCAGATGTGAGCACGAAACCCGAGCGACCCCAATGCTTATGTGGAGCTTGGCTGCAGATGTCTGGTGAAAGTTTGAATACTTAGGCTTAAAAAACAGGATGAGTAGAACGGGCGTGTACGTGAGAATTGATCGGTTTGAGGAGCGCATATGGGTGAGTCAGGAGCCCAATGCGCATACCTGTCGTAGAAGTGTTTCACCACTCAAGCTTATAAGTAGTATATGCGAAAAAAAACCCACCGGACGAAAACAATTTCGAGATAGTGTCAAAACTCAGCACCCTCCTCTGATGCTTTTCGACTGCTGCGTCTCCCATCAGGGTGTTCTCAAGGGAAAGGTACGATGGTGGACGCTCATCTTAACCGAAGTAGAGATAAAAGGGCGGGTCATCTGTGGAAAAGAGGATATCAGCTTGTTGCTCTAGGTCCGTAGGACCTCGTTGCATACCCTCCAGGACTAGAAAGTCGTACTGTTCTGCCAGCTCGAGTAGCCCTTTGCGCCTTTCCAAAGCCATTGTAGCGCCGCTAGGGTTGCATCCGAAAGAAACCGTGCATGTTCCCTTGAACAGACGTTTCCCAACAACAACGACTCGAGAGTCGAACGGAGGTGAGAAATTTACAGACCGAAGGGGTCGCTTCCGACCACTGTAGTTTATATCATACACCCAGATACCGAGCAAAATGGCTCGAACATAGCTCACCGACAAGGTCCGCTTCAAGCAGTTCAAGAATCGCCAACACGCTTCCGTCCGCATAGCCCTATCGTCAGTCCTTGTATGTTGATCCGGCTTTTACATGTGCATGGACTGGATCTTCAACTAGCATCGAGTCACACGGGCCCAAGAGAGACGAAAACGCCTTGTACAGCAAGTCCTGGCTCCCGTTTCCCATCGTGAGATGCAGTTCGACGTCGTCTATGTTGACTCCGCGTTCGATCACTTGGAAATCGGATAGAAGTTTAAGTAGCCCAGGTATACCTTCTGTGGACGCGTACTACAAAGCTGTCGTGGCATCTTCATTTTTTTATTACTATAGTTCTGCCGCCGGCAGCAGATTGGGAGGCAGGATGACAAGGCTAAGGGCCAGTGGTTCGGCCAAGGTTCAGGGCTATCTGTTCAATCGGAAAGGCACTGGGGTTTGGTTTGCCGGCCAAGAGTGAGATGAGGTCTGGTTGAAGCTCACAAGGAACGAGTCCGTGAACTGAGTGTGTCACTAGTAATACTGATCGACGGCGGCCAGCGCTGTGTGCAGATGTGTGCCGCACAAACTAACGGTCGGTTCAGCTGCGGGAAGGTGTGGGCGACGCAGGCGCCGCCGTTCCTTTAGAGGCGCGTGCGTGTCCGGCTCCCGACCGCGAGAGCGACCCGCAGGCCGAAGGGTCCAATTAAGCAAACCATCACGGCGTACGGAGCGGGGACGCTGAGTGAGACGAAAACTCCACGCGCCGACGGGCGCCGACGGGACATGGTCGTTGTCAAATGCGATTTCTCGAGTCGGCGCGTGTTATGTGATATGCGCGCCGCGCCGACCTCCTCCATCGCCCAGTACTGGCCGTGCACCTCCGCGGGCTCCGTTGCACGACCTCCCGACAAATTAGATTCAAGACGTAAACTCAATTCTGTCGATATTGCATAGAGTGGTAGCGTGTGCCAGGAGCCGTGCGTAGTCGTTATGAGCAAATTTCGGAGACCGGAATATATAGAAACTGGTCCTTCATATGCTAGGAGTTATAGGGCTATATGGTATCGACAATTTGTTTTTATAAAATAGAGATAGCTTCATTGATACATACTATCATGGATATATCAATTGAATATGCCCCTTGCTCCAGCTCTGCTCCCATGCGCAGGCCGAGCAGTTTCAGTGTTCAGGCCTTGAGACCCGTCCTGGCGTTTCCTCAGACCAAAACCCAGAATCTCGTCTGCTTCTGCTGACCCAGCAGGCGGCAGATCCTTTCTCGAGGAGACTGTGACCGGAAAAACACCTTCGTTGTATGCCTGAGCAAAAACAACGTCCATGTCTGAATCGGTTCCAGTTAACACTAATGGATGACTGGCATTTGCTTTAGATGAACATACCTTCCAAGGACTTGCCCGCTGTCTAGGGAAGAAGTAAACTATCGCGACGATAAGTGCGTTCAAGCAGGCGAACACTGTATATGTATGGTATCCGATGTTTTGGAATGCCGGTCTGGTGACCATCGCCACCTGCGGTACTGCGTTAGGGCAGACAAATCTGGGGCTTTTATTTGGACCGGAAACTGACCACAAAGTCAAAAATACTAAATATGCGAAGTTGGCTCCAGTTTAGGAATACTCGTGCTTATACATCTAGGGTAGTGCAAACTCACCAGTTGGATGCAGTCGATAGCGTGTTCGCAGGTTGGCAAATTCTTAGCGGAGTTATTTCAGCTGGATAGAGCCGACCCTGGGAAAGAGACGGTTAGCCGAATTCAAGAGACCTAAAGCGGGATTTTGACCGTTCCAAGCCAGCCGACTGCGAAAAACGAGTCGAAGACGAAGAGAAGGACGGCTGAAACTATATCAGTTGTGGGCTTGGCGATACTACCCAGTACCGCTAGGAGAACCGCTGTAATGCGCTGTCCAGTCGCCCCCTATACGTCGAGGGGATCAGTGAATGGTACACCCAGATATCAGCACTCCGACATACAAAGATCATTAGCCTCCGACGCCCAACTCTCTCCACTAGCCAAATCGTGACAAGACCGGCCAGGAAGTACTCAGTATCTAGACAAAGTAAATTGGCCATTAAGCTACCCAAATTTATTTTCCTGTACTTGCCATTACACGCTGCAAGAATCCATGACTTAACGCCGTCGATTCCCAGGCGTTCGAACAGTAGGGTCTATGACGGTCTTGTTGGTGCGAGTGCGAGTCTAGCTAATAGGTAGCTGCTTGCTCACGCCGTAGCTAAGAAGATTTTCGTCGATAAATACCGAGGCTGTTACGATTTATTGAAATCACTCTGTGATAAGATTCATTCCAGTAATCTGCTGAAACGCCTGGACCGCGACTCCAAGAGTAGCACGGCGGAAGTTCTGCGACCTTCCCCCACGTATGAGTTCTCCGAGCTGAAGCTTGTTTGGCTTAGTATCCCCTAATGCATTATTTTCCGCAAGAGCAGCTTCGCGAATGGCAAGGAAGGTTCGCTGTACATCTGGATGGGTATGTGGTTTATCTTCTAGCGCCGAAATAACTGCTATGGCTTCCGCATGGCGCCCTTGGTTGACCAGCCTGCCATACCCGCATTTTCGTCACTCTCTGCCTCAAATAATCTACGGGAGCCTAGCTACTTACCATCGAGGAGAGTCCGGCAAGCAGCCGATCTCGAAGATCATGACCGGAGCGAAGACTATTTGCAGCGCAATAGGTGCTTCTCTATTGCACCGATGACATTTTAAGAAAGAAGCGACACCCATATTAGATTATATGCGCAGCTGCAGTAAAAATATCGGCTCACAATCCGAAGCCAATCTACTGCCATTATAAAGATAGTGGGACGGGTTCTTAAGCGATAAAGTCTAGTACGAATTACTGAACTTACGTAGCTGTAGGCGAAATTTAGTAGCTATTCTCGGAGTGGCAATAATAGGACACTTACGATACCATGATGCCAAAGGTAATCAGGCTCCTCCCTATCATAATAATACGACCTCATTTTTCAGGAGCAGCACACTCTGCGTGGTACGCCGGGACAGTTGAAGTCCACGAAGATCGTGAGTCATGCGGTACACATGGACTCTGGTCTGAAAACTTGCATTGAGTCCATTACCAAGCCCTGTAATCACCTGTGCCAACACAAATGATATAGGCCTATGTTGTCCGTATTAGCATGGCTAGACCCTCACCGACTAGCATTTGCTAATAGCAGAAACTTGAGGCTTGAAGAATCGCTCCAATTATCACGGTCACACCCCCTACGGCAATCTTACGCCTGCGTCCAAGCCGTTCGCCCACCCATAGTTATGCTTTTGGGTCAAATATTTGATATTTAACAAAGAAAGTAGGACTTACATTGGAGAGGGCACTGCGAGAGTGATGTCCAGGTTGATTAGCGTGTTTTCAGACTTCAGAATTAACGCACCCAACTAAGCATCCAATCTCGTAAATGGCTACTAGCGGGGACTGAAGTGTTGCATGATTGTTAGGCCCCGTCTCTTGAATTATTGGGAGTTTCAACTTTAGCTAGTACACCCGAGTCACTTACAAAGCATATTTACAGAGCTGGTAGTAGGAAATGTTTTGACAAACTAGAACGGCGATTCGGCAACCTTAAGGGCTAAAGTAAAGATAGCCATACCTGCTCGGCTGCCAGTAGCGTAGAAAGTACGCCCTGGTCATACCCGATTAATGCGAGCCCTGTCCCAGCGACAAAAGCCAAGAGCCCAGTCAGTTTTCGTCCACTCAGCTTTAGACGATAGCTTTCAATCTCCTCATGAGAGACACCAAGGCTTAGCATGTCGGCTTGATCGCCGGAGGGCGTTGTTGCTGCATCTTCGGACCCAGACTGGGTTCGAGTAGTGCCTAGACGAGTGTTTTTTTCGAGGTCGACGTGGCTAGCAGTGGAGGACATGGTAGACAATGAGTGGCGATCTCGGAATGGATGATTTAAATACAACCGAGTGGATTTCTTGGAGTGCCTCGAAAAGCGACGTCAATTTTATGAATGAACAATTCGATAATACAGTGTTATCGACTGCATGCTAGATTCGGTCGAATGGAAGAAACCCAATTATAGCAGTGTCATTGCTGTCGGCGCGATCATTGTGAACTTTGTAATAATACAGCAGGCTGCGTGTAAAAGTGGTGAACGATCGGATATCCCGGGATGCTGGCGGGGAGTTCTATCCGATATCTACGCGGTCAGTGGCTGGCGCAGTATGTACTTTCTAAGGGTACGACCGAAAAAACCGTCCGCCATGTTACCCGTAATGTATCTGCACAAAATTTGGGACCCGCCTGTTCTTTACAAGCGTTTACACTTTTTTAGTCGTTCCGCTAATGCAGCCATCAAAGTGAGGCTGAAATCCCGGATGTTACCCAAGTTGTCGCTGTAGGCTAGGTGCTACTGTACTCTATTAAGATAGCTTGGCAAACCTATACTGAAAGAAGATCGTAAGGTATGCTAAGCAAAAATGGTTCTTCAGGTGCCGAGTGCGGTAAAGCGCGTGGCTGCGGATGAAGATTAATAGGCGCATATAATCACTATTCAGCACGAGCTTTGGGAGGGGCAAAGAAGCGTTACGCCTACCTAATCGCTTAATTGATAAACGCCTCCGTCATAATTTAAGGTCTAGGCTCCGGTGCAAACAGAAGCTTCGAGCAACGAAATACAATTATTGAATTGCTCTCCTATATGCCGGGACTCGAAGACGCGGCAATCTTGGGCGCTGTTGAGAGGATCTAGCCACGAATATTAAAAATTAGATATTGTGCCAGCCACTTACCTCATAGATATCGGATACAGCCCCCGCCAACATCCCGGGTTACCCAATCGTTCATCACCTTTATACGCGACTTATTGTTACTCAAGTCCACAACAAACGGATCCCCAAGAATGGAGTGTAGCTGCGCACCAAATGTGTCTTGAGTAAACATAGACCGCTCTAGCTGCTCGAACAACTTTCGAGAATGTCATACGTAACACTACCCGTACTTACTGTAAGGACTAGCTGAAGGGTGGTGAAGAGGTATAGCAAGTATTCTGAATTCATCTAAAAGAGGCAACAGTCCGGACTCTACTGAATTTAGATTTGATATTGGGAATATGTCAGAAGCAGGGCCGAATGCCTAGTAATGGACATGTATTTGAATTTTAATGTCGGGGGAAGTCAATACAATGGAAGAGATGATCGAGGGGTGACAGCCCCAAACCGGCGCTTTCCCACCCTACTGAGCATCTACAAGACTCTGGCCCACCCGTTTCATAAGTATATGCATATTACTCATATACTACCTGGTGTTATGACGCAGCCCGTCGCTTCGACTCCCCTTTCTTATTTCTGTAAAAGACGACGTCCCCTAAAAACATACTTGGTTTGCGCATCAGGTTTGATATGTTATGAAGCACGTACCTTCATCATCCACGAATTGACATTCGTTATAGGTATCCCATAACTCTTTGAACACAGGCTGTGAAGATCGCATGTAGTGATTTCCTAGGAATGAGGCAAGGTGCTCTGTTGCTTCGGCTCCGTTGTCTAACACACGAGCGTGACCTCAGCTATCATATTGCTTGTCAAGGATATGAACTCACACCACGGCATTTGAGGGAAGAAGTGGTGTACCACATGAAAATGAGCGACTGCATAGAGTTAGCATAGCACGATTGTGAGCGTCCAAGTCGGCTCACCATCGTGCAGGAAAAACCTCCCTTGCCAGCCCAGGAAATCGCTGTTTGGGACATAAGCAAACTGTTCAATTGTCTTATAATTTAAGGGTATTCACCGGTCAATGGTTGCAGCTGCTCCTCGCTGGAACGACCATTCATTGTTCCGATAGTGTGGGAGATGTGGGCTCGTATGATGGAGGTAAGTGATCCTGAACGAGGAGATAAGCTACCATTTTATGGTCTTAGCCCTGTA
Organism: Ceratobasidium sp. AG-Ba; assembly: GCA_016906575.1. Classification (NCBI taxonomy): domain Eukaryota; kingdom Fungi; phylum Basidiomycota; class Agaricomycetes; order Cantharellales; family Ceratobasidiaceae; genus Ceratobasidium; species Ceratobasidium sp. AG-Ba. The sequence goes on along the minus strand of CP059612.1, from coordinate 950,756 downwards.
GTGACTCACATAACAAACCAGTGTGAGACGGCTAGCCATGGTATACCATAGCGCTTGAGCACGGAAATGGCTCCATATTTTTGGCAACTCCAGAAAACGGCAAGTATCATAACAAGTATACCAGCATTGGATAGCATAACCGCTCGGCGATGTGATTTGTTGAAAATAACCGAATTAGGATTGAAGTGGTTCGTAAACCGAGGGTATCTCTTTTGTCCTGCAATCGTGCGTTTGTCAGTCTTGGGAGAGTAAGTATATAGGTAAACGCACCGGAAACGTTCGCTAGCAAGTACGCCGGAAAGGCCAATAGTTGTTGTCTAATAAGGATAAATAAAGTATATATCGGTGTATCACCGAATATCTCATCCCAGTCGATCTCGTGACTTGAAGCTGACGGAATGCCTAAGTCTGAGCGGGTTTGCGGGACATACACTTCATCCCGTTCCATTGATGCGTGGTTGCTGTGATGCCTGTGATGAGATATTTTCCTATCAGGTAAGACGATGAGATTCAGTCCCGTGAGAAATAGCGGTCTGGATCCTTACCAAGAAAAATAGGGGGTCCATAACGCTGTATGCAAAACATAGCCAATCGAATCGCAGACGAGCCTAGACGGGGAGAAGGCTCCATGGCCGCACTGCCGAACTATGAGCGTCAAATGTTTGCAGCAATATCCAAAATACTTACTTCATGTCCAATCACCCAAATTCTTAAATGCAAATGAGTTTTATGTGGGGATGGAATTTACGGTATGACCTCTTACCCGGTAAAAGTCAGCCCTTGGAACCACCAGCTGTATCAAATATATGAGCCTTTGACTGGGTAAAACTGGCTAAGAACGTACTATGCTAGCCATGCTACCCAACGGCATACTTCGAGCGGCAAGTTAGAGAGCGTATATGTGCCGTCTGTGTGGCGGCCAAGATACGGATCAATGTAACCAGAAGCCTTCCAAAGGGCCGCGGCCAACACCAGGTCCCGAAGTAGATAAACAAGACCGCGTATAGTATCCCGAACAAAGAGATGTGGAGGTATAGCATCCTTGATTTCCTTCATAGACCAATTGAACGGGACGAAAATATCAACATCACTAGTGACGTGATGTGAACGTGAATCGGCCGAGCAAGAAACGTTCGTAGAAGAATCAATAGTAGCCATACCGAACGTAGAACGGAAAGATCACAGGGGGAACGCGAGGGTTCGAGGTTGAGGCACGGTGCTTTTGGTCGTTATAAGCGTCTCGAGGCGCTTGAGAGCTTGCTCTCGACTTTTCGATTTTGATATGTACAAGCGGAGTGGACGAGGGCCCGCCGAGCCACGACCTGAATTGCAATCGCATGCGCCCAAGGGCTACTCGGCACCGGCAAAGGCAGACCGTTGCTGAACCTGTCGAGCGCCATCCAACCCATCAAAAGCCACCAGCCAAGTCTGGATCAGCACGCAACTAATCGCGTGAAGGCGCAGGTGCAGGTGCAGAAGCGAACTGCTATCGTTCAGGACATGAAGCGTCTTTGGTGATGGCTATACGTTACGCTGTGGGGAGGTTTGAGCTCTCTCCAACCTATTCCCCAGTGATGTCACGCGAAAATAGAGGATATTGGCTTTGGAATCCTGATCTGCTGTATTCCTGGTGACACAAGATCGATCTGAAATGTCGTGAGAGATGTCCAGATGTGTGTGGGGTACCCGTTATACAGTTCACCGAGGAGCAGGCGAAGAATGAGCCGTGATCACCAATAAGCTAAAGAGTGTGATCAAATCATCAAAAGCTGATTCAAACCCATATTGCATGCAATTAGCATCAAAGCAGGTGGACCTTCGTCGAACGATCAGCGGGTGATCCTGGAAAGCAGTTGGGGTCGATATATGAACTCGGGTACGTAAGTTGCCGTCGGAAATCCATGTACACTAAAGGATCTTCCGAAAGTATTGCTGGCGTTAGGAGAGGCTGTAATTGACAATAGAGATAGCAGCTAGCTCTACAAGGCTGGGTAGGTAGTTGATGGGAACGGGCTGAAACACCATACGTCAGGTGACCCGCTCCCGGCGCTTGTCTTGCGGTGGCGCGCGTGCTGTCTGACAACACGACGTGGACACCGCCTGCACCATTCACTATAGCAAAACATCACTGCAGTGTATCGATGTGTTCAAATCGAGAAAACACATTAGTTTCCCACGTCTTTAAATCGCTCATGGATTATGCTGATTTTGGCCTGACTTGAGTCGACAACGCAGACCGGGATGCTTCGTCTCCGAACGTGTTACGCCCCCGCCAATTGTCCATCTATATCTCTACGAACTAACATGAGCTATGAGCGCACCCAGATAAACTCCTTTTAACACACCTGGCCATGTGGTCAGATATAATCCCTTCAGCTTTTCTCACACGCTAACGTTTAAGCAGTACGCTCTCTGCCTGTTGAATCCGCTCGCTCGCATCCCTCCTTCCAGAAAGAGTGCTAGGGGAACAAACAGTTGCTTCTGTGACGGTATTTTTCTTCAGAATTCTAGCCACTGGCAAAATCCGCCTGGGCTGTCCTTGTTTCTGGAACCCGGCTCTAGTATCCTAGTCGCTCTATAATCTCACGGCCGGGCTCTCCCTCTTACGAACACTCACTCTCTTCTTTCGCTGAGATTTCGCCTACTGGTCTCTGGAGTCAGGTCTTCTCGGCCTCACAAATGTCGAACTCTACTTTGGAAGTGCAGGCTCATGAGTTGGGAGTTTTATGGAAAGACACTACCTCCTCAATTTACTGCGAAAGTGAGCCGAAGTGTACTGCAACTAGTGTCAAAACTGACATATATACATTATAGTTGCATCTCTCATGTTTCTCTTGTATGTCATCGGACCCCACTCTCCGTTCCCCCCGTCTCATCTCTCTGCAACAGATACGACCATGCTATCACGATTGATCAAGAAGTAGAAAGAATATGGAAGGCCCCTTGGTCTCTGCCCAAGATCTTGTTCCTATTCGTACGTCGCATCATGCTAGGGTTGCTAGAAACCGATACTGAGCTCGTACATAGAACAGGTATACAGGCCCTATTTCGCTACTGTAAGTCTCGCTTTTTGCGACATGAGTAGTCCAATTACTCACCCAAACTGTTTGGAAACGAAGAGTAAACACTACTAGTAGGTTGAAATCATGTTGGATAATCAACTTAAACTAATTTTCCCACTAGTATTCACAAGCACAGCACCCTACGACGTGTAGGCTGATCCGACTGACACATATCATGAGTTACTAACATGTTCACAGATGTGGCAGGTGGATTCACTTTGAAGGCGCTGCGGGTATCACTGCAATGGCCTCAGTCGAGATGATCATGATATTCCGGTGTGTCAAGCTCTCACTTCCGAAGTTGTACGATATGAACGCTTGTCCAGATTATACGCCTTATACCGTCGTAGCAAAACGATGCTGGTTTTATTGCTTCTAGGATTCATAGGAAACATTGGGGCGATGTATGTGGCGCGAATGCATACACCTACTTAAATTGCTCACTATAGGGATCTTCTAGGTCTGTCTTAATGCAATTGGGGCTTCAAGGAATAACCATTTTTCCACGTCCTGGGTATGTAAACTCATAAAAAGAAACGTTATGTCTCTAAAAAGTCTGCATATAGCCCATGGTACAAAGGGTGCCATCCAGTAGGATTGCCGAAATTCTTCTGGGCCTATTACGTTTCTCCCCTGGTGAGTTCTTCTCCGGTATCAGAGAATCTCGTTGGCTTATACTGCTATTGTATCAGATATTCGAGACGTGAGTCAGTTTTCTATGCTACGAAAGTCCCAACTAAAAATGGCCCTCAGAATACTATTGGTACTTACCCTATACAAGACATTGGGACACATTCGTGCCAAAATCACACATACTCCTGTTATCAAGCTGTTCTTCCGCGATGGTGTTGCCTACTTCGCTGTGTGGGTATACGCCATAAATCATCGTTGCTCTTGACACCGATGGACTAATAATCACTTAGCATCTTTTGCACGCTCCTCTCGAACGCTCTCATATGGATGCTTGCCCCTCCTGGGTTACTGGAGTCAGGGATCGGGTAGATATGATCATTCACCTGTCAGGGGTATGAGCTGACTCCATTGCCCGAATCTCAGTTTAGCTATTGCGATGCCGACGGTTATGGGATCCCGCATGCTTCTCAACCTCAGAGGACTATCCGCCTCCACTCCTGATGCCTCAGAAGCCACTGCAGTCAGCGACAACCAGCCATCCCCAGGGCAAAAGTACGAACACGGTGCTCGCGCAGGGCGAGCTCGAGTACTCCCAACACTCACTCAATGGACCGTAAGTGGTGAAGAAACGATCCTTGCCCGAATGCAGGAAGCGGAGGCAGAAAAGTACTCGCTTCACGGGACTGTTGTGGACGTGGAGTCCTCCCCTGCCTCGTCTCTCGAAAAAGGGAAAGGCAAAGAAATAGACTTGGAGATGAGTCCAATGTCTAGTAGCATGAGTCCAAGGAGCGACATTGGCCCCACATTACCTCATGACTCTCATTTCGGCCGATGGGACCAGGTCTAACTTGTCACCCTCATGTGCCGAGATACTCTTTATTCCCTTTCATTTATTCGCGCATTTGTTTACAGTTGTATACCAGTATTTCTCAGACTTTTGTTCAGGCTTTTTTGGAGCGTAAGAATCCATGTAATGATACGAACGAACGAACGATGTTTATGACCTTGGTTCAATATAAAATACTTGTTCTAAAACGCTAGCCAAACCCTGTAGATGGAATTATGTGGTCGGTTGAACAATCCGAGTGTATCTACGCGTTCAAGATACAGAGTCACGACTGACAAATATGTCTCTCCCACCAGCTCGAACGGAACGTCGCCCAGTGTCACGCGAGAGGGGCTTTCGCATATCTGGAAAAACACTTGGTCACTGTAACAACATTGGTTTCATGAAGCTGGACTTACCAAAGGCATCCTCATCATCAGGGTTATCTGGGAGTTGCACAACGTAATATTCCTTCACTCTCCGATACACCGAGTACCCCATTCCTTCGTACATATTGATGGCGACATGATTGCTGCACCGGACATAAAGATCTACAAAGTAACCTACCCGCGCTTAAATTAATACAAGTTCATAAAGACTGAGAGGAAATCTACTCACCGTTATGTAGCTTGTCTGATACAGCTTCCAGATAATCCATCATCTTCCGCGCGACTGACAGCCGGCGGTATTCTGGAGCAACTGTGATGGCTGTAACATGACCATGCCATTCGATGCCGACACCCTCTGCCTTGCCAATCACTGTTGCCACCATAACCTGGTTGAGTAACTCGATGAGCTCTATTATGGAAAGAAATTTCACCATATCCCATCATTCTTCCCGAGGGAGAGACCTCAGCAGCGCACAACTCTGGCCATTTCGAAAGGTAGGACAAGTAGAACGAAATACTGTACTGGCCCGTACTTTTAGTGCATAAAAATAATTTGATATTGCCTGGTGCTTACTGTTTCTGTCCATACGTCTAAGTTGCTGAGAAATGTGTCAATAGGTTTTATCCAGATTACGAATTTAGAGTGACTTGCATGTTATTGAAGCTGAAGAGGTCGGTGGCTCGAAATGGGCGCAAGATACTCATTGTGTAAGGGGTACCTTCGCCTTCTTATGATTCAGATTTCATCTTGTGCCGTACGAAACCAAAGGCTTACGATGTGGTACGATGGCGAGCGCGGTGTAGGCCGGACAAAAAGTGTGATGATCGTATTTCAAATCATGGGTATTTATTAGAAAGCGTATCTTGTCAACAATGTCAAACAAATAAACGAACTAGACATCTGTAACACTTTCAATGTCTGTATCCCCATCGCTGCTTACGTCCATGAATTCCTCATCGGAATCATGCTCGCTCCCAGAGTCAGATTCGTTCCCTGGATTTCCTTCCTGACTTGCTGCTGCCCACATGCCCACATTTACCATTCTCTCCTGCTGTGATATGTGATTTGCGTTTGAAGGTGCAACTATGAATATGCTAGGATGTTGAACACTCGGGCCAGCCAAAGGTTGCGTCGGGGGCGATAGCGTGTTCGCTGTAAAAGGAGAGCCCATGGTTGAGCCTGTAGAGGGGTCTGAAATGGAACCAGTTCCGGATGCAACACCGACTTGCTCATCGGGCGGCCGGAAGGTTGGATCATCGGGCTTGCGCGTGGCCCAAACGTAATGCCACTGGTGCGTTTGTCTAAGAACAGAAATATGCCTAAGATGGGTAGCTCTTACCTGCACATACATATGCACACTCAATTCTGAAAGTTCTAGTTGCATGAAACCGGGTTAGTTTTAGCGCCTTAAACTCTCATGAGTGCTTGCCTTTGTCGGTTCCAGCAATGAACCGATCAACCGTTTCCGGGAAATAGTTTTCGGCCAAAAGCAGCGGCTTAAGAGCTCTGACAAAAGCCTGAGAAACAAGATGTTATGAGAATCCGAGTACCAGAAGGACAAGCTATTTACAAGTGAGTTTTGGCGCATAAGTTCACCAATTGTCTCCAGCTTCCTAGTTTCGGCAGCCGTTCGACCTTGAGGGGTTCAGTACATATATCGCATCTGTGCTATCACACACGCACCTCGTTCCCATGGCCCAATGGGTGAGAATATCTTTGCCCAGTCTTCGTCTTGAAATAATGGATTTTCGCACAACCAGCCATGCAGTTTGATATTGGCGTCCACATGGGATCCTCTCGATTTCATCGTGGTAAAAGCCTCTAGATATCTACGCTTTCAGGAAAAGCTTGCTACCAATTAAGCATAGCCTACCCCAAAGCATCCTAGCCATCCAGCTCTTGTTCGGGTCGCCGTCACCATATGCTATTTCCTGGGGTTCCCGGGTGTAAGAGCACAACTGAAGATCACCTTCCACTATAAGGATAACCCCTCCTACAGAGTTGATTAATGAGCAATGAAATGAGGGGATTGCTTTGAAGCACGAACCGGGTCTCAGACAAAGACCCATATCGTTGACGAAGGACTTGAAATCGGTGACCTGGGTACAGAAACGATGAGTTGGCCTCAGTATATGCACCAATAGTATGGAGCAACTTACTCCGTTCGCACTACTCCGAGCGTGCACAACATCAAACATCCCATGGTAATGCGACATGCCCAGATTAAACTAAGCGTTCGTTAGCACAACAGCGAATTTGTCCGACTTGTCCTTACATCGTCAAACTCAAACCTTGCCTTCCGTTAGTACTAGCGATTTTGGGAGAGCAGTGAATCAAAGCGTCTTACCGACAGTTGGGAGGAGGAGGCCTGCCAAAGGCGGATAGGATAGCATTCATAGAAGTTGTGGAGCTACGAAGACATATACTTGCCTGGTTGTGTTCGGAGCCAAGTCGACTCCGACTACCTCGACGTGTGGATATTCCAATGCCATAGATATAGCCCTAGTGGCAGACATTTGTTATGCAGATTCTTGAAGAGCAACTTGGATCAAATACCAATTACCGCCTCCACAACCTATTCAGGTTACGTCGACGTCAATGACGAGCCATCAAGGTAGGAACATTACTAACCCAAGTCCAAGACTCTTCTAGGGCTACCATCGGGAGTCGGATTGTTCGGGTCTAGGGCTGCTCTAACGTGACCAACCGCTCCCTTATGAACCAACCCATCGTTAGAGAGCAAGTGCACCAGGTGCTGTTTATCCAACCGCGAGTACTCGAGTTCGTCTGAAACGGCATCTAAGTGCCGAAAACACCAATTCGATCAAATACCAGGCACACACCAGCTGGCAGATAGTAAAGCTCGTTCTGGGAGTTGAAAATTCGGCCCTCGGCCTCTCGGAGCATAGCGGAGCCATCGCGCGAGGACGAAAACGAGTAGACAGATGCGGCCGACGTTTGCCCAATGGACATGTCGATAACCGAACCTATGAATCACCATGGCTTGATCATGCCGGAAAACAAACGGACGGCAAGGTTGGGGCGTACCGGTATCAGACTCATCGTACCCAACTAGGTAGAACAGGCAGGTTACGGCTGAATTTTACGCATTCAGTTTACTAAATATACGTACTGGTCGACGGCATCACAGGCACAAACCGTAGCTTCTTATCGTAATATATGGTCTTTAGCCCGGGAGCTAGACCCTCAGCCGCTACGACTTGACTGGACAGAAGCACAGGATCTCTTTGGCGTGGATTGGGAGTTATCAGCGGGACCGAGATTCTGGTCGGTGAGCGACGCGATAGGAATCCTCTATCGGGCGGTAAACTTAAAAAGGGGACGCGAGAGTGGGAGAGATCAAGTTGCCATTGATCAAGCGTGCAACCAGCGCTAGGTAACGTGGACCATTATATAATCCCATCATCCTCCCGAGCCATAACATATACAGTAAGAATTTTCGTAACGCTCTGTCTCCAACATCTTGATTTGTTTCAAAACATTACGCACGTTGGGTCGCGTCCCGTCCCTGTGAGCATGTCAGTCAGTGAGACCCAATCGATTGTAACATTCCCACAACGTACCCGTCCTCCTCCGCCTCCACCTCGCCCACCTCCCCAGCGACGACGACCACGCCCCCCTCCACCGCCAGGTCCTCCTTGCCTGATGACATTATGATTGGTATTGTGTCCAGTTTCGGTAGTGACCTACTCACCCTCCAGGGAAGCCCCCAAAGCCAAACCCATTATGCCCGCCTCCGACGCCCGTCTCTCCAAACGTGCTAAGGTTGCGATTCCGTTCTTCTTCCCGACGCTGTCTCCCCAGTGCTCCACCACGACCGCGACCGCGCCCTACGTTCACGCATCAGTATACACCAAATTAAAAACAACAACGTCCGTACCTCTGGGATTACCACCATCCTTCAAGTTTGAGTCGCTCGAAATATCATCAAAGAAGCTGCGCTGTGGGTTATAAAACTTTCCGGGTTTCTCTTTCTTCTCAAGTTCGTCTGGGACACGATCCTCGCTATCATCAGACTCGCTATCGCTTTCGGACTCGTTGGGTCGCAAGCTAGCCTTGTCAAACTTGGCATTCATTGCCTCGAAATCAAACTCGGTGTCGGGTACCTGCACACGAGCCCCTGTCGATTGACCTGCTCCCCCGCGACCGCCTCGACGACCCCCACGTCCAGAATGGGGTGCAGGTCCAGCACTGGCAGCCGGAGGGGGCTGCGTCCGAAGCTCATCCATTGCGCGCTCGACTTTTTCAAGAGTGGCCGACGCTGACCGAACAGGGTCACTCGGACGAGTGGGCGCGGCAGCAGAAACACCGGGTTGTGAAGGATGCGCTGCTGAATTCTCCGCTGGTTGCGGCACGACATTCGGGGCAGGAGGCTGGGTGGGTGGAATGGGTGATTTTCCTACGGCGGCAGCAGCCTGTGCATTCTGCTGTTCTTGCGCATTCACGAACCGTTGCTGTTGCTGTGGTGGTTGAGGATATCCAGCCGGGACATGCTGAGGTGGTGGACCGTTCATCCCACGATGTCCATTCGGAGGACCAGGACCTCCCATTGGCATTTGCCCGTACGGGGGCTGTTGGGGCACGTATCCTCCATACGGACCTGGTGGTTGGGGCCCAGCCTGTGTTGTACATGTTCAGTTAAATTGAAAGTCACTGCACCTGGTGAATGCACTTACTCCCAGCACCGCCGGGTCCCTGAATAGCCCAGCAGCTGGTGGGGTTGGATCGATAGCAAGGTCCTTGACTTCTGTCGCACGAAAGACAACTGTCCCATAAGATGTATCCGACGGAGGAATAAACTCGGCAGGCGGACGGCGCGACTCGGTACCCATGGAAATGACTGGACATCAAACGATCATACATGAGACTCATCAAAAGTTGGAGACATCCGAAAGCCAACGTACCATCAGACAACTGAATAGTAGATTCGGCATGGTTGATGCCCATCAGGATGCCTTTGTATCGAATATCCGCAACAGATGTGAGCGATATACGCGCCCTGCAACCATCAACCGTTTAGCCCATCATCATATAACCCAACTTCGCGCTTTGGCATAGGCGGGTGCAGGGGAGCACACATACCCTATAAACGACTGCGGTTGAGCCATTTTGTGCACACACGCGTATCACCCGAACACTTCTGGGCAATTCTCGAATACAACTAGAAGATCACACGAAAACGTAAGTAAAGAGCACGTTAGACAAGCGGTTGTGGTCGTCAAATGGACAGTTTCGAACGCGTGACCCGGTTCACTTGATGCTTGGACCCTAAAGACCGAACCAATAAACAAGTCAAGACTCCGAGCACCGCAGGCATCGGTCAATTTTTAATGTATATACTGATAATTCATGCGAGAGAAATCCTCGATTGTTTTTGACTAAGTGTCATACAATATCACGTCGAAGGCTTCCCTCGAGCTAGTCTTCCCGAATGTCCCGCGCTTCCATACTGCATCTCCGAATCACCTAATAGGCCAGGCGTATGCGGCGATTCTCCACCCCCCAATGAAGATAGCGCCAATAATTTAAACGGCGCATCTCTTTCTTGTTCTCGTGCTAGTGCATCAGCGATCGAAGGATCTCTGATGCTCGGAAATGCGGCGGAAGGAAGCTTGAACTCGCTCGAAGGCTGTCGGGTGAGATATAGCCTATGCATCGCATCCTCTGCGGCCTAGAACCATATGCAGATCATCTGTCATTTGGTTGGCAGAGAACAAAAATGACTCAATCATACCCTAAATTCTGCCATCTTTAAAGAACTGCCGAATCCTTCTCCCAGTTGGTCTGATCCAGAGAATATCCCTACTATGAAAGTCGGTGAATTGCTCGCTCTTCCTGATTCGGATAGTAACCTGCACGAAGTCTTCTATTAAAATATTGAGATCAACAACATATATGCTAACCGTGAAACTGGGGGCTCGCGTTGATATTTTCGAACAGCGTTAATCAACGCCAACTTCGGGTCGCTGAACTTGAGAAGTGAACGTAGATCAAACTGCCTATTGCATGATGTCAAGATCACGCGCCCGTCACAATCCAGAAATGCGTACTCACCGACTCAAGAAATGAGCATGTACAAACTCCCTAGCGTCTTCTATTGATCCAGCATTATAGACCAGCCCAGTAATCGCTCGTACAGCAGACGCAACCGCATCGTCATGTAAGACAGCGTCCGTAACCTCTGTGCCAGACTAAAGAACCGGGTTGGAATGGTATTTTCTATACGAAACAGATCAAACCACACCTTTCGTTGCCATCGTACGAGAGGAACCACACCCCATTCTCTCGCAATTGCAGACGAAGACGCAGGGCCGACATATGCGCTAACCGCAGCCTTCAACACATTTGTCGGGAGATGGGGATACGTTGCCGCCAACCACTCGGTCGCAAACAGCCCCGTTAACGAGTTTCCCAACGCAGCCAATAGGCTATTATGCGCTGGCGAAACTTCGTGTGGATAATGGCGTTGATGCAAGCCCACGAATGACGGATGAGTTACCGCTTGGGCAAGAAGGGCGGGTGTAATGGTTGACGAGATGCGCAGACGAGCAGCCAGCGCCGACAGGGCTGATGCCGGAGGTGGCTGCAGCGACGCCCAGAGTTTGGGATCAAAATTCTTTGAAGCTGGGTTGGACGAATGTACTTCTGGAGGAGGAAAAGGGCGCGTTGAAGCGATGGACGGAGGTTTGTTTGGGGTGCTGCTTTTTGAAGCACATCTTCGTTGAACAGCCAAAGTACTAGAGACAATCCGATTTGGTTGGAAAGTACACCTGCTGCCTGAAGCTAGACTACGAGCATAGCGGGACATCCCAGCCAGATTAAATCAGCGATGATCCAAGGAGCCAGAGAGAAGAGTGGTGCAAAATCCTATCGGTTACTACAAGTACCTAGTATACAGGGTAAGCTCCTCAAGCCGATTCCTTCCGCAGATCACTTACAGGGGCGCGGACCAACCCTCCCTCCTATCGTCTTGCCTCGGTCCGAATGTCGTTTGGCTTCAAGTATGCGCAAATTACAGCAGCCGGGCGCTTAGTGCCTCAGAATGCATCACGTGCGCATAGCTTTACAGTATTTGTCAACAAAAAGGGGTCATTGGATTCACAACAGTTGTTGAAAAAGACAATTGGCATTATTATAGGCAAAACAAGTGCATAGAGCCGATTCGCAAACACAGACAACAAGACCAGAGCCCGTTGAAAGTCAATCCAAAAACACACAAACATGGAATCAATGAAGTGGGCCAAAAAGAATGACACAAGTCAAAATACAGTACGAATAGATAACCCGAATCCAATCACAGCCGAGCTGTTGAACAATGTTCCAAGATCAAACGATTACTTCTTGGTCTTCTTCTTTTCTTTGCCGGTGGATGCCGTAGACACGTTCGACTTGGGTTTTTTGTTGTTGGTCACTGGTAGAGGTGCAGGAGTAGGCTCGGACTCTTCCTCTTCGGATTCTTCCTCTTCTGAGGATGCGATGACGGGCTGGGAGACCTGGCGCAGAGTTAGTTGTTGGGATTAACTAGTATAGCAGTTGTGTCTTACCACAGCCTTCTGCTTTTTGACAGGAGGAGCAGAGTCTGCCTCTTCTTCTTCTTCCTCTTCCTCTTCCTCCTCGTCCGCCTCTGGCGTTGGCTCAGGGACAACAGCAGCCTGTGAAACAGGGGTTCAATTTAAGCACACCATTTTATGCTCTATGCAACTCACTGCCTGTGCATGTCCATTAGCAGTGCCCTTGTAGTCGAGCACGGCGCGGTTGTAATCAGCCATGCTTCGGTCAGCCCTATCCTGGTATTTCTTCTTCTCGCCCTCGTTTAGCTGCCCCCAGGCTTCAGACACCTTGCCAAGAAGCTCTAAGGCATACAGTTAGCGCCATAATAACACGTGAAACCACATCAACAAACCTTTATAGGGCAAACCCGGGTTTTGTCTCTTGAGTTCCTCGCGAATGTCATTTTGGAAGAAGATGTACGAGGTCGGCGGACGCTTGGGCGCGTTCACGTCCTTGACGCGCTTGCCTTCCTTAGGCACGCGGCCGCGTTTCTTGCCGGTAACTACAAGGCCGAGTGTTAACCGAATATAGGCAGCATAGCAACAACAATATACCTGTGGGTGGTGGAACACTGATGGGATCATTCGGGAATATTTTGGCGATCGACTGGGCAAACTGGTCGGCCAAGTTCGCGGCTTGACGCATGCCTGACGCAATCTCGACAAGTTTGTTGACGAGCTGCAAGCACAAAGGAGATTAGCACAGAGATCGCCGGGCATGACGATGAGGCAGATGCATGTGGTGGCCGCGGGGCAGGTGGTGACGGGACAGGTGGAGGTGGTGGTGCAGTGGCGGCGTGACGAACATCACGTACCAACTGGGCGTCCTTGACATGTGACGGGTCTGCCATGGCGGGTGCTAGGTCTGTGCGCACGGTTATGCGCGTGAGCAAGTGTCCCTAGCGCGCACTAGACATCTGTACTTACGGGTAAGGAGGGAGGGTGGAAGTCAACTGGGAGTAATGGGGACTCAAACTCGAACCAATCGATGGTCTAAACAAGAGGGACCTTTATTTTTATGAGCCGAAATTTGCAGTCGGAAGCAATCTAATTGATTTCCCGAATACCCGCCAATTGAGAGCCGCTTATCTCCTTTGTAATTGTCACACTAAACCAAATGAATATACGCTACTTTACTGCATCAGAAAATTATGGAAAACATAACACGAACAGGCGGATATACAAATGCAAGTGCTGGCCAAAGTAACTTATGAACAAAAAAAAATACACAAGGTGCATGGAACGAATAATGTAAATCATGCATGATTAGTCGGATACCCTGTTGAAATATGCGGTCAAGACTGAAACAATAGACACACATGCCATAAGACACCAAGCGAGACCGCATTGTCCCGGTAACAATACTTCTTCCAATAATAAACATACCTACCAGCCGTGAACATCCCTAGGTTGATTAATCGGGCTCAGGGGGCCTACTCGCTCTTGCGTTCCTCGTACGTCAAGTGGCTGAAGCCATTGTCCCCTTCATTCCCTTCCCCTGAGGTACCAACTCGTGTTCGCTGCCGCTTCGACGCTGGCTCATCTTCTCTCTCTCCGTGCTCTCTCGGGGGCCTGGGAGATGGCTCTCCTGTCGGCTGCGAGGAGCCATGTCCGAGGCCCAGCGAATCGAGGCCCGGGAGTCGAGTCGATGTACCGCGTGAATCGGGGTGCAGTCCAGCAAGTTGCGTCCGGCTAGGTGGGGGGGACGGTATATGGAGCGGAGACGCTCGCCCATATGACCCGAACGTAGAGGACGCTAGTCGCGAGTGGGGGCGCTCCACTCTGGGAGGATAGCCCGCTTCGACGCCGGGACGTGGACTACCTGTTCCGGCTATCCCTCCTATGCTGCTAGGACCCGGAAAGGACGAAGAAGCTCGGAGGGGTGCTTGGTAAGCGTAACCATATGTCGTCGAGCTGCTCGGTGCATCTTGCGAAGCTACCCTGCGCACATCATGCGAGTCACCCTCTGTATCCGACATTCGAGGCGACTGGCGGGGCGACCCTGGGGGCGAGTCGCTCACACCTGCCAAAGGGAGAAAGGCCCCCTCCGAGCTCTTTGCGGGCTGGGATTCGTCCGCGGTCGACAAAGTTGCCTGATAGGCAGCAAGCTCTGCTACCCACCGGTCCTTTTCGACGTTGGCTTGATCCTTGTACCGCTGGGAAGATATTAATATCAATGGCTACAACCGGTGCATCCCAAGATCGCCCACCTGACGCTCCGAATTGGGAAGTGTCTTCCATGTAGCGGCGATCTCTTTCACGAGTTCAGTGGGCGAGTGACCTGGGAACCGAGCACGCATCGTCTGACACAAACGGCGATTCAGTGACAGCCGGTAGATACATGATCAATCACATTTACCTCTCTGATCTCATTCTGATAGACGATATAGGCCGGGGCTGGCTGCTTGGGTGCGTTCGGATCCCTTGGTTTCTTCTCCTTCCGTGCCCTGCTGGATGACGCTTGTCCGGGGCCTCTTGTCGACGGGGCCCGCGGCCTAGCTGTGCCCGTACCGGATGCGAATACCACTATACTTGGACCACTAGGCATCTCCGCTAGCCTATCCTCCGTACGCACACCCTCTACTCCTGTCTGTCCTCTAGATGACTTTCTCGATGCCTCCGAGCTTCCCTCTGATCCATACGCAGGCCGTCTCGACCGACGGGTAGCCTCATCTGTCTCAGAGGGAGCATCGGCGATCTCTTGAGGACTTGCTCCTGTGCCTGTATCGTCATCGCTATCATCGCCGTGCTCGGCCGGATCCACTTGATGAGTCCTCTTGCGTTTCCCAGGCTTGGAAGGGGAGGGACGCTCCGAGGCGATAATTTCGCTTTCGGTCGTCCGAGGACCAAGAGCGGAGGTTTCGTATGGTCCCGCCGGCCCGGTCGTAGATGTGGCGCTGCCCGTGCGCTGCAGTGAGTACGACGATGGACCGGACATCGGGTGCATCGGAGAGGATGACGACGAATGCCCATGCGGGGTTCCGGAAGGTTGATAGGTTGGGACCGCGGGCGGAAGCATGGAGCCACCAACATGGGGGTACGACGGTCGGCGAAAGACCTCAGCCCCATGCGTCGCATGTGCTGGGCCAGCCGCTTCGGTCGATCCCGTGGTTCCGTGAGCGTCCGTACGCTCCGGTCGTGGGTATCCCGATGGCCTATGGATGCCAGGTCCGGGGGTATGGCGGTGGGGGCCGAGCTCGAAGGGGAGATGCCGGGGCGAAAGGTGGCGGACGATTTGATTGAACGAATCGACGATGTCGGCGCATTGCCGCATAGAGGTCGAGATTTCCGAGAGCTTTTGAACAAGCTGTAGTGCAACACGGCATGGTTAGTCCAAGTACAGGATATCAGACGATTGAAAGTTGAAACAGGACAAGTCGCGAAACCGGTGGATATTAATAGGGGGATGTACGAATGAGTCGATGTCTCGAGCTGTGATGTGCGTGCAGCATGATGTACATGGAAGGAGGTGAGTACGACTGTCTCGCGAAGGGAAACTATGTTACAATGGTAAAGTGTATATGGCGTTGATATTGAGCGAGACTGACCTCAGCATGCTTCCCGTCAAAGTCGACCATCGAGAATGCCTCTGGCTGCTGGCCACCGCTGGCCATGTTGGAGGTGACGCAAAGGGGCTCGTGGGCCGCTGTGCGTCACTGACGAGCGCGAACGGAGCGACGCGTCAAGCAGAGTGTTGTAGTTGACCGCGTTGGGCTCAGATGAGTCTGAGGGACAAGCTGTCTAGGGACGCAAGGCCCGAAGCTGATGCTGCAGGGTCCGGACCGAAGATTGGGAGGTTGGTAAGTTCAGGCCCCAACCACAAGCAGCAGGTAGCGCCCGGAGTATTGTCTATCGCGGGCTATGGGAGGAATGTGTCAACCAAGGTGTGGTGGTGGCCAGGTGGTGGCCGTCGCTGCTGCAGGTGGTGGTGGAGGGCAGGAAGCGTGGGGTCTGAACGAGACTAACCCGGCTGGTTTGTTGACTCGGCCTGGACCCAGCGGTCGGCCAAACTGAACTGCTAGCACCGTATTAAAAAAACAGCCCAGCGTTTGAGCCAATATCGGGAGCACATGGGCACCGGCAGAAGTCTTCGAACGCAATTGCACTATCTTGTTTTACTTTCTTGTACACATTGTCAATCAATCGCTAATCCTGACTTTGAAATCGCGCCCGATGTCGGAGCGCGGATACAGTAAGCTTCTGATCCAACCCAAAACATGACGTGATGTGGACTATGCAGGCTAATACATCCTGTAACACTTCAGCCATGTTCGTTATCGAGGGGCCCAGACCATGTTGTGCTGCTAGTGCTACCTTCTGTTCGCGTGCATTTATTCATTAGACCGATCAGCTTTTCGTTGATGTGGCACTATAGCACCTGATACCCCCCCCGTTTGGTTAAAGCAGATTTTTGATGGATCTGCTCAGACCAACAGGCACCGGACCCGGCAAACTGTGCCCGTTGGAAACATCCCCCTCATTCGCACCGCGTCATTTCGTGTCATTTAGCGAAACTCGCTCTGCGGGTTAACGGCGACTGGCGCGCTACATGACTGCGACTCCCGGTCCGAGTGACAAACTCTATCGACAGAGACACACATGGATCTTACCTATAAGGTACGTCGCCGGCGAGAATGTCACCACCGATCCAATCGATAGCCAAACGCCAACCGTGGGTCATGCACATTCCTTGGCTTGAATCGAACTTAGCGAGCCGAGATCTACTCACACGCCCCATCGAGTAAAGCATAGGACCTAAGGAATACATATGAGGATAGATTCGTGATCCAAGAAAGAAGAAGAAACCTTCATCTCAGGCTGAGCCGCGGGCTAGACATCGTTTCCTACTCGATACGGGTCCAAGTTAGTCAACTGAGGCCTCAATTGGACGTAAGATGCGCTCCATCCTTCAAGGGGGAGTGCCTCTCTGCAGGAAACTCGTCATGTGAGATGTAAATTTTACGACTCTGGCCATCCGATGGACGTGATTATCGCGTCGATTTGTGTGTCCGCTCCTGGCCGGCCAATCGGAGCCTGTATTCGGGCCGATCCATCTCTGAAATTTGCCGACGCATGTATTGAAGATCTGACTTGCTCAAACTTGACTCGCCCGCGGACCTTCACCTCGTTCCATGGCGGTGGGGCCTGTACTATAAGACTCACTGAGCAGCTGGCGGCGTCTCCGTGTCGAGTCCTCCCTTCCTGAAAGCCTCCTTCTCCCCTCTTTCCTCCCCTTCTCCGTGTCCCCTCTAGTCTGCTACACGCCTCACTATCCTAGAACCATGTCCTCTCATGACACGAGCCGCGACGACCAAGATTTTCATTACGCAAGAGAAGAAGAACGCCCTCTACTCTATGCCCACGACATCGAGGGCTCCGTTTCAGCCAAGCCCGCAATAACGCCCATTCCTAAAGCCCAATTATCAGCCCTGTGTCTTACTCGACTAGCAGAGCCTATTGCTTATACTCAGGTAAGATGATCTGCCCCCGCACTCGTCTACTCTCGGAATGATCATTCGCTCTACGATCGTCCAATGATAGTTCTCACCCCTATTCTGTTTCTAGATATTTCCGTACATCAACCAAATGATAGAAGACCTTGGAATTGCAAAGAGCCCTGCCCAAGTTGGATTCTACTCGGGCGTCGTCGATAGTATCTTTTCGTTCGCTCAATTATTCACGATATATGCGTTCGGTAAAATGTCCGGTAAGGGTGCATTTCCGGACTATTCGCTCTGGTGAATACTGATTCGATGTTCACCCAGACCGTGTGGGCCGCAAGCCTGTCATCCTATTTGGTTTGTCTGGTATCGCTCTGAGTACCTCGATCTTCGGGCTCTCCAACACCTTTACCTGGATGGTCATGTCGCGGACGATCGGTGAGACCAATCTCTCTTAGGATTTGCCACCTTACTAAATTACTATATATAGCTGGGCTTTTCTCCGGCAATGTTGCGTAAGTCTCTTTGCAAACATATTTCCTCGCATACAACCTAACTTCGGCTGGATTACAGCGTCATTCATTCCGTCTTGGGAGAGATTACAGACGAAACCAATTCGAACATTGGTAGGTTTGGCTGTCCAAATAGAGTGCTGATTGACTGACAATTGCTTTGTTCCTAGCGTTCCCGCTGTACGGACTTTGTTGGCCTATCGGTGCAATCGTTGGGCCCCTCATCGGTGGTTCAGTATCTCATCCTCTCCCGCGCTTTTCGCATGTACTTCCTTCTTGGACGCACGGTTTTCTGCAAGCATACCCATACGCACTTCCTTGCATTGTTTCTTCTGTGATCACTCTCCTCACAGTCACCTTTGCTTATTTCTTTCTGGAAGAATCCCTACCCGCCAAACGAAAGCAAATTGCCGAAAAGCGACCGGAATCGCCGGTCCGGCCAACCATGAAACACACCTACGGTTCCGTACTCCGACAAACGCCCACATCAACCTTGCCACCTCTAGCTGCCGATGACACTACCAACCCATCAACTCACATCCGATGTGTGGGGGATTCGACCGAAGTCCACATAGTTCCTTCCAAGCATGATTTTTCGATTTCCGGCCTGTTGGCCAACAAAGCCATTCGAACGCTCTGTGCATCCTCCTTTTTCATGAGCTTTATTGCTATGGGGTATGATGTGCTATTTGTTTTGTTCGCATATTCGTGAGTTCCTTTAGTTTTCCGTGTTCTATTCCATTGAGGCTAAACAACTACCCTTGATAGGCCGATCCACGAAGGTGGGCTTGGCTTCCATGTAAGTCCAAACATACCTTGACAGTCAGTTGATTTGGGCGCTCATAAATTAATTCATTTATCCCTTGTTCCAGCCTTCTCAAATTGGGTATGCTCTCGCATGTTCAGGGATGATCGCTGCTACTATGCAGGTGGGAATAATGCCTACCCTCCTTCGTCGATGGAAGGCCTCCACACTGTACAAGGCGTGTATGCTTGTTTGGCCATTGGCGTTTGCGTTCCTCCCGATGCTCAACTTGGTGGCCCGCCTCGGATCCCGTGTCAGCAAGTCTAGCGGCGGGCGTATGCTCGAGCCGTCCGCGTTGATTATCATTTGGATTGGGATCGGGATTGTGCAAGTCTTGTCTAAGATCTCGTGCTTGGCCTTTTCGTAAGTCCATCTCCATCAATCAGGTGTGTTTTGGTTCTGAATAGCCTTGTTCATGTAAAGGATGCAAATGCTTCTTACGAAATCAAATGCTCCGTGTCCGGAGGGCCTGGGCTCGACCAACGGTCTCGTCCAGGCAGTGATGTGTCTGGCCCGCATCTTTAGTCCTGCTTTCGTCAGGTACGTTTCCCCTTTCTATTAGATAAACGAACGATATATGACGTATTTTTATTAGCGCAACCTTTGCTTTCACCGTAGAACACAACCTTCTCGGCGGCCAGTTCGTATGGGTTGTGATGTTGATCATATGCTTGGCTGGGATCTACACCGCCCGCGGTGTTACGGAAGGCAAGCCGCGGTAAAATAAAATGTTCTGGACAGGCTTCGTTTTCCGAAAGGTTCACGGGGTGATTGTCCAAACCTCGATTCTCTAGTGTTCTGATTCCTTGTCTCTCACCATCATCCACATATTTTTGTCCACGCATATTTTCTCTCGGGATGTTTGATACGCAACAATTACTCAATTGGTACGATTTGATTTACTACATAAACGTGATGCATAGATGTTTAGATGAAATGTGTGTGTCCGGATACAAGGTGATTGCCGGGTTGGAATCAAGGGGCAGGCCCCGAACCAAGCGGGAGCTCTTTGAGCCGTTGTATGCGGCGCTTATCCAGATCAGCCACCGTATCGAACGCCTCACAGGTGATCTCAGACAGACCTAAAGCGAGTGCCATCGTCCTGTCCAAGGAAGAGTTAGCCTTCCAACCCCAAAACATAACCTAAAACAATTGGGACAGACTTTGACAACCTCATGCGGAGCCCATATTCATCGACGGCGGAGATGTCATCTTTCCGTCCACCAGAAGCACGTTCGGCCTGTCTGTCACGCACGAACATCTCTTGGATGTGTTCGGTGAGGGCAGGCGCTGCCTTCAGACCAGACTGATTTCCGGTCTTGATTCGGAACATGAGCCGTCGAAGTGCGAGAAGTTTGTCAGATGGTGGGAGTGGAGCATAGAGGTTGGAATCCGGGCGTGGGCGGACAGGGATACACAGGTCTGTCTATAGACGTTATCGATAATGTCAGTGGCGGCTGACGAGTTGTGGGAAAAACTTGGGAGGCGCGTACTTTAACAAACAAGGCTTCTCGTTTTCCTTCGGTTACAATAATCGAGCTTATGTTAGTTTTGAAGTCGAATGAGCTGTATGGGAATCGATAGGCAAGGGTTTGTCTCGTTAGGATGTCTTGAATCGCCCTGACATTATCTACGCCTGGATCATTTATTGTGGGTCAGCCCAATGTGTGCCAATTACAAGGGAACTGGGTGACAATACCTCTCTCGATCAGTTTGCCTTCCTCGACTCGTTCATCAAATATGACCAAAGATCCCGATGGCAATTGGAGTCTCCCCGCACTCAGATCTTCCTTTGAGGGCTCTGAATAAGGAGCTATGCTTGTAGTGTTGAGAAAGTCTAAAGTGAGGGGTATATGCGAGACTAGAGGAAGCAGTTCTCCAAGAATAGCCACAATAGTAGGCACAGCACTAGGCGTCGGGGCTGCCGGGAACCCAGTAAGACTAACTGAAATGGGAGAGTTGGTTGGTGATTTTGCGTCACGCCTATATGATGTCAGATCAACAGGTACATTCGAGGCTGAGACAATCTGTTTTACTTACCCGCCTGATACAGCACACAACACAACCAATTTGGCTGCATCTCGATCTCCCCCCAATGCTTCTGCTATCATGTCAATCATCGTTGGCCATTCATCCACCTCATTGACAGCTGGATCTGAAGCGGGAAACTCCGATTCTTGTAGGAGAGTAACTGGGTTTGGCTGCCAGTAGACAACGTGAAGAGTTGGGATCAATGGGGAGTCGTGTGACTGGCTCCCAACATACGGCTCGCGATCCAAGATACCAACAAAAGTAGCAACGTCAGTGGGGGAGAGCTTTGGGGCTTGTCCGTAAATCTTGAGCTGTAGTCCGAGTTCCCCGTTGGGTGACTTGTAGTCACCAAAGAACGGCTCGTGGCTGATTGTTGCTTCAACGTCAGATCCAGTATCCCCGTCAAGTAGTTCGGAAGGCCAGCTAGACTCTCCGGGTACTTGAACAGCCCAAAGCACGTGTCGCTCCCGCAGTTTGGCATAGTCGACATTCTCCGACGAAGATGGGTGAGGTTCGTCTACTTCGACCATTGGACTCTGAGAGTGCTCTATCGCCCAGCCACCGGGGAGACCGTTGGGCTGTTGCGCGAGATAGATTTCGGGTGATATCGAGTTGTCCTGCACCATCAGCCGCATCCGAACCAGCGTTCCCTCTGGTGTTGACTCGAGCGCATGGCGTGTGCGGGGACTGCGGATCTTTCGGAGTGTAAATGGACGCCATAGGGTAGCAGAAGCTGTATTACCTCTTTCAAGCTACTCTCCGAGTTTACCACAGCTCTAAAGTGCGACTCGACTACTCCAGGAAAGTCGTCACTGTGGATGACATCAGTGGGCAAACAAATATGTCAACAGCAGACATACATTAGCTTGGAGATGTCCTGTCGTGGCGAAGCCTGCTGAGATGTCTTCCAGAGTGATTGTACGACCTGGTTTGGTGCATATAGTGCATCGTGTACACGGGAAGAAACCATAGGGACTGATCGTGTATGCAGAGACGCGGTCAAGAACAGGAGACGCGTTCCTGACTAATCCAATGGACGCACAGCCACCAGCGCAGTCGGCCGATGTGAAATTGCGATCGATGAGATCTCTTGAACCCGACCTCGACCGTCTTTGAATGCTCAAAATCTAGCTGCAGCTCAGTAGGAATCGCATAGTACGGCGCAGAAATGGCGTCTGAGACATCCGCCGGCGTCACCGTAGTGCTCGGCTCGCAGTGGGGTGACGAAGGAAAGGGGAAGCTGGTCGACGTCTTTGCGGCTGAGGCAGATATTTGTGCTCGCTGTGCAGGCGGCAACAACGCAGGGCATACCATTGTGGTTCAGCACCCAAACGACGAGACTGTCAATGAGAAAGTAAGGGGGAAGAAGATAAAGTACGATTTCCATCTGCTTCCTAGCGGTGAGTTTTGGGATCCTTATTATACATACATTGGATGCTGATTTGAGGCAAGGCCTCGTGAGCCCCAAATGTGTCTCTATAATTGGACCAGGCGTCGTCGTCCATGTCCCTTCTTTCTTCGCTGAACTTGACGCTCTGGAACAGAAAGGTACAGTGTTAATCAGAACTTCTGACTCCCCGGAAGTCACTGAGCCTTGTTGCATTAGGATTGGATTGCACCGGGCGTATCTTCTTGTCAGATCGTGCACATCTTGTCTTCGACTTCCATCAGATTGTCGACGGATTGAAAGAAGTAGAGCTCGGGGGTAAAAGGCGAGTAAATCCGAACGCCACTCAACACTGTATTCATAGATTCGGACAGTATCGGAACTACCAAGAAAGGTATTGGCCCAGCGTACTCTTCTAAAGCCTCTCGATCTGGAATGCGAGTGCATCACTTGTTTGATCATGACGTCTTTGCAACCAAGTTCCGTAAGCTCGTCGAAGGAAGATTCAAGCGCTACGGCCACTTTGAATATGACACAGAAGGGGAAATCGTGCGATACAAGGTTAGCCCGTGTGTTCATATAGTCATAAAGTACAGCGCATATACTCATACGAATTAAACAGGAATTTGCAGAACGCCTTCAGCCTTATGTGATCGACACACTCACATACATCCACAAGGCTATTGATCAGAAGAAACGGGTATTGGTCGAGGGCGCCAACGCTCTAATGCTTGATATCGATTTCGGGACTTATCCCTTTGTGACGAGTTCAAGTACGAACATTGGAGGTAAGTGCCAACTCCTTCGCTCGGATGTATGCCAATTCTTTGTCAAAGGTGTTTGCACTGGACTTGGTATCCCTCCAAAGAAGATCGGTACGGTGGTTGGTGTGGTCAAGGCATACACGACCCGCGTTGGGGGTGGGCCGTTCCCCACCGAACAACTAAACGTAAGCATGGAATGTGTGTAAGCCTTATGGTATTGTTCTGAATATGATCAGGACATCGGAGAATTTCTGCAGCGGGTTGGAGCTGAAGTTGGTGTCACCACCGGACGCGCGCGTCGGTGTGGATGGCTAGACTTGGTCGTTTTGCAACATTCCAATCGCGTCAATGGCTATGACGTTTTGAACTTGACCAAACTGGATGTATTGGACGGTATGAAGGAGATTAAAGTAGGAGTTGCTTACCTACTAGACGGCAAGGAGATGGAAGGATTCCCGGGTGAGTATTTGTTGCTTCTGAACCAAGCCGAATATTAATTAAGGGAACATAGCCAATCTCGACCTGCTAGAGCGTCCTGGTTTTGAGGTGAAGTACGACACATTGCCTGGTTGGTCAGAATCCATTGCAGAGGTCCGTGAGTGGGAGAAACTACCAGCAAACTGCCGGGCGTATGTTGAGTTCATCGAGAAATTCTTGGGCATACCCATCAAGTGGATTGGTGTTGGGCCTGATAGAGATGCAATGGTTGTGAAGCCGTAGAATTATATGTAAAATATTTGGCCTAAATATAGATTGTTGCACACTGCCACTGACATCTGAGAACATTTGGACCACGAGATCTTTCGTCAGGATGATAGCAAATTAGGCACTTAATCCCATAGCGAGACCCATATTCGAGTCTATCATAACACGTTCTAGGTCAGCGAGTAAACCTTGATCCCCCGAGTTCCTGACAACGGACTGATATCGCTCGACGTCGGTCAAAAGTATTTTGGATCCACCGCAAACAACGAAAACGACAACAGGCCTTTGAGCTGTGATAATTACGTGGAATCAACACCAGAGAGCAAGCAGGTACGTCGAATTTTTACCTGAGCGTTTCGGAACCAGTTTTTCCAAGAACCCGGGTATATATGCAGGTGACAGAGTTACAGCGCAAGCCAATTCGACAAGCATCTTCTGCTCATCTGTCAAACAAACTGTCAGCAACGTGGCAGGATATGGAATTGCCAGCATTACCGAGAAAACCAAGAGTCCCGCGCATGGCAATCTCGTCTGAAACCGTCACGGCCGTAAGCCCGGCAAGCCGACTCGGATCCTGAGCAGCACGAGCTCTTCGATCCAAAGCTTGTTCAAGAACTGCTTGGGCTGGCGAGGGCGCGCCGAGAGATGCTGCTTGCGATGTAATAGACGAGAGATGTGCGACGCGAACATCTGACTGTTGATTTCGTGCGAGATCAACCTGTTAGTATGTGCGCAGTAGTGAAATGCATCGTCCTGACCTGTGTACCCGGGGATATTCTTGGTTTTTGGAATATCTCGACTTGGCTTGGAATCAATTCATGGCTAGTTTTGTTCAGGTCGTTTGCGAGGAGAGATAGATGGAAACAGTTTGCGCCGAATGTTTCAATAGTGACAACTTGAGCTACATCACCGGTAATACAGTTAGTCAAACATCAGGAACTCGCGGGCTCCCAACTTACTTTGATCCCAACCCAGATCATTTACACCACGAAGAACTCCCCCCAACAGCCCAGCTCCTCCAACACTGCAGATGATAGCGTCTGGGGCCACTCCATGGGGCAATTGTCGGGCAGTTTCATAAACAAGAGTAGAATGTCCTTCCCATAGCGTTGGATGATCTGCATATCATGAACTGGTGACGATTCATATCTCCATCAGTGAAATAACACTTTACCATATGCATGGAAAAGCACGCTTGGGGCAAGGTTAGTTTCGGGAAGGTATAAACTGGGGTTGGTACGCACGCGTGGTTGGTATTTGAACAAAACGTCCGTGCACTCTCCAGTGCTGCTGCATAATCCTTGCCTTCAATTACCACTTCGGCGCCAGCAGCGAGCAAAGCTGGTTTAACTTCGTGGGCTGCTTTCGGTATATAGATAGTCGTACGAACTCCTTTGATGAGTTTAGTAATATCCCAGGTCTTAGAGTTAGTCCATCGCTCACCGAGTGCCTTGCCAGCCCAGGCTAAGGCCAGCCCAGCATTTCCTCCACTTGCTGTGACAAGATGCACTCCTGGCCCGTGCTCTTTAACCGCCCGGGCGGCATATAATGATATACCCCGGTACTTGAAGGACTGAGAAGGTTGAAGATTCTGCAGCAACAGTGTTTTATTTAGTATTGATAAAGGCATGGACCCATTTCCTTGCCTCGAGTTTGAGATAAATATCATATCCCAGTCGACCCGACATAAGAGGAGCAAAAATGAGTGGGGTTTCAATATGCATGGGGTTGTCAGGATCGACAATAGACTGGACTGGGTCGTTCACCACTTTGTTTTCCATGGCGACAGTCGGGCTGGTTTTCCACAGGCGTAAGATGCGGTGGTTTTGGCTCTCGTCAAGAGAGCTGGTTTATAAGCGCTCTAGAGTTGGTCTGTGAATAAGCATAACTCGAGTCATTTCATTTGCGAGGGGGGGATAGCTTTGCCAGCATCGGATAATTTCTAGCACTTTCCATGGGGTTGTATCTGATGCGGCTTATTTTTGCCGTTTATCGCATAAGAGGAGGGGCGATGAATAATGCATTTGCATTGCGGTGGACAATACACCTACTAAACCCCAAACTGCGATTCTACAAGTATTTCTTGGCAAGCTGCCTCGAAGCCATCGGTTCCAGATAGTTCTACCATCCTGTGGTAACGCTCGATGTCCTGGAGCGTTGTTTTAGCCCCGCCACAAACAACAAATATGACGGTAGGCCGATGTAAAGAGTCTATTAGTTCAGTACAGTGTGGTTTGGGATCCAATATGTGTTGCGAGGAGGCGGAACGCTTACTGTTAATCGGGACCAGCTTGTTCAGAAGCCCCGGAACGTATGCATGTGCAAGCGTAGCTGCACAGGCTAACTCAACCAGCATTTTCTGCTCTTCTTTACCGGAGTCTGAGTAATAAGCATATAGGCTGGACGAATACGGAACTCACCCAGGAATTCGAGTGTCGCACGTATGACTATTTCGTCGGGAAAACTAACAGCAATTAATCCAGAGCGGTTTGCTGGATATTGTATTGCTTTTAACCGCCGCTCCAACCACAGTTCTACCGCCGTCCGCGCCGGGGACCGTGCACCAAGCGAGATGGCTTCGGATGTTATAGCCGGTAACGTCGCAATAATTAGATTATCCTGATTTAGTCAATCTGACACTGTCTACCTATCAATGTTCATAGAAGCTCATACCTCTAGATCCTTAGAAGATTTAATCGTCACGGTTGACAACGTTGTATTGGCAGGGATGATATTTTGAGCACTAGAGCTATCGGAATTGGCCAGCAGACTCAAGTGGTAGGCATTGGCCCCGTGTGTTTCCGAAGTGATGATAAGAGCTATCAAAGATTAGCCAAAAAGAGGCCTGCATATATGCGCTTGAACAAACTTTGTTCCCAGCCTACATCTCTCATGCCCTGGGCTATACCGCAAAGGAGACCTCCTCCTCCGACGCTGCATAGTAGTGCATCAGGCACAATGTTATTCGGAAGTTGCTGGGCCATCTCGTGTATCATCGTTGCGTGCCCCTCCCATAGTGTAGGGTGATCTGGGTGGAGACCGTGTGAGCTTATTGTCATACACATTTGTTGATATTTACCGTAGGAGGGGACTAAGACACTTCAGGTACGGTAAGATTAGGTGGATACAACGTGGCGAGACGAATGAAACAGCGTACGTTGAACAATTTTCTCCACAAAACTTGTTTGCATTGAGCAGCGCATCTGCGTAGTCATTGCCCTCTACAAAAACATCTGCTCCCGCAATCTGAAGCGCTGCTCGCACTGATGCTGCTGTGACCGGGATAAAAATTGAAACGCGAACGCCTAAAACATGTTATGTAGCAGTAGTAATTTGCAAGTTATTCTATTGTACCTAGCGATTTGCCTGCCCAAGCTAAAGCAAGCCCTGCATTTCCACTGCTAGCAGCCACGAGGTGCACGCTGCGCCCATGTTCTTCAATTGCACGAATTGCAAAAAGAGACACCCCTCTGTACTTAAACGACTGGGATAGCTGCAAGTTCTGGAATACGGATTCGTCAATCGAATTTCTTAGGTTACACTGGCCCACCACATACTTCCAACTTAAGGTAGATGTCATATCCAAGTCGGCTCGACATCAGTGGTGCATACACAAGTGGGGTCTTGGTGTGCATATTTTCCCCTACGCGACGAATCTCTTTCTCGGAGCTTAGAAGGCTATGAGATTGAGCGATGGATACTGCGCTAAGGATGGTCGAAGCTTTCAAATACTTTATCTGGTTGACTCGATCTCAGCGCCTATGCTATTGAATTACTTGAGAACTCAAACCGATCAGATCCCCCCCCCCCCTTTTTTTTTAGAACAATTTCACTCACCCATACATTCAAATGACTGCCTCTTTCATATTACGGGCACGTTCGTTCATGTCCCAACCACCACCAACACCTCCACTAAAGTCGATCCTCATGCCAGCATCCATGTTAACCTGAAGGTCCCACATATGGGTAGCTCTCGCTCTCCAAGAATCAGCCCTAGTAGCAAGGCGGTTAGTTCGAGTCACCTTAGTATGAAGACCCCTCACGTTGAGTCGCCATATACAAACACTCTAGAACTAACTAGGCGAAGCGTTTGGTCTTTCGCACTTTGCTGATCCCATACCCAAATCCGAGGCCCGCTATAAATTTCCTAAGAGGATTTCCCTTTAGATTTCTGCTGCAGTGTACTCAGTAGTACGTACTTGAAACTCATCTTGGTCAATCAATCGGTGTTCAGGTTTAACACGTTTGGGGGCATTAGGTGGCAACGTAGGACATGGTGCGATAGAAGCGTCATTGAATATTCTGAGAAGCTTGATATTGGATGCATTGGAAAGAAGTGCTTGTGATGTTTCACCTAAGGGCCGCCTCGTAGGATCAACAACGACGAATATTGCATCAGTTGCATAGGCAAGATTTATCGCTGAGGGTTGACCACCCTCTTCCATATCAGCGTCGTGTACATCATTTTGTACTGCATCGCCGCTATTATCTTGTACGTCGTCAGCTTCTTCGTCGCTTTCGCTCTCGTCATCTTCTTCCATTTGGGTGTCTGCAATGTTGTCGAGTGATCGTCGCTCGAGGTCCTCTAGAGACGACAAGAAATTGTTCCACGCAGTTTCCTCAGCCGAGTCGAAATGTGTTCGAACGACAATACCACGAGTTCCAATCGCCCTGCTGTCACCAAGTCCTGGAATATCGTTTGGGTCGGGATCCGTTTCTGACAACGATGTAACCGGAGATGAAGTCGCTGCCTGAACTTTGCTGAGATCCAGTAGGTTATTAACTCGTATACAGACTCACCTTTTGAATGGCCTCAGTTTTCTCTGCCTTTGATAACCTCCAGAAGTGATCAACGATCTGTAATTTTAGTTGGCGCCGGCCGACACCAGGTTGTCGGCCGCGAGCTTCTACATATGCCAACTGTGCTTGAGAAGCTAAGGATTTTTTGCCGTGCATGGAGAGCATAACCTCACTTACTGACAAATAGTGCTCTAG
This sequence comes from Ceratobasidium sp. AG-Ba, assembly GCA_016906575.1. Taxonomy (NCBI): domain Eukaryota; kingdom Fungi; phylum Basidiomycota; class Agaricomycetes; order Cantharellales; family Ceratobasidiaceae; genus Ceratobasidium; species Ceratobasidium sp. AG-Ba. Next base: position 921,634 of record CP059612.1, on the reverse strand, counting down.
AGCTGACTCGTTCATCATAATGGTCGCCCTGTGGATATAATAACAGTTCCCAGCTAGCACGTGAGATAGTTTGGTCTTATTTTGGCTGTAGTAATACCACAAAGAGCGAACTAAATCGCAAGCTAAGTTAACATAAAACACCAAAAGGTAGTTTTTAAATGCGCGTCGACCACGTTTTTCTTGGATATGATTTAACATAATATCAAAGTTTAAATATGGAAAGATATAGAAAAATGTGTGACTGACAAAGGGTTGCACGTTAGCTCCTTAGATGATGCTCAACACCCCAACGACAACACACAACACGTTTGAGATGTCATTGATGGCTCCAACGCCATCTATCGTTGCTGAATTAGACACGGAAGGGGATCCGGCTGTGTTTAGAATGGCTTGAGGGTTGTTTGAGTTAATGATGCCCACATTCACTTGCGAGGGCATAGTCTTCAAATATGCTTGGCGCGCAGACCGAAACTGGGAGCTTGCCCCTGCGGTACCCACCAATGGGATGAGCCTAATAAATGGGTTCTGGGTGGGCGTCTCAGATGTGCTACCACCGGTATTTCCGAAATCGTATGCAGTGTACGTGTTCCCAAGCTACGATTGATAACCGAATCTTTGCTAGATGGGTATATGCGTGATAAAGAGCAAGCTATACATACATACATACATACACATCTCTAAGAATGAGTTCAACGATTGCTCCGCCAGCTTGGCTGGTAAACGGCCGGAAGGCGTTGGTACAAGTCGTGAAATTCCGGCCATTGAGCTGAACCGCGTGTACGCCCGTCCGATCCAAGGCTTGAATAGGAATGGTGCGTCCACCAATGTTGCGACGTCAGAGGGACCAAGTTAAATCAATCGGGACACACAATCAATATAGAACGTCAAGTTGCCCTCAGCAGTGCATGGTGCAGTGTAGGTAGCGTTTGGATTATCTTCAACGTAAAGCACGCCACCCAGGGTTGTGTATGCGGTATAGGAAAGTGTTGTCAATTGGGGAAGTGAATAGCCAGTATCAAGCAAAACTATCAATTTCCCGTTAGGGGGCATGTCGCCGCCACCAGTGACTGTCGACTCCAGTGTCCGATTTTGGCAATTGGATAAAATAACATCGAGGAGAACTGAAGAATACATGTTTTGAACTGAGTTGAGTTGATTCCACGTCATGAGCGTTTCCTGGGCAGTTTGAGGACTTAGAAAACTATAATTTATGTGGTAGACTCTCCGGAAACGGAACGAAATATACAAGTACTCAATTGACGCAGTGATGGAATAAACCGAACCAATTTCATATGAGCTACTCGAGATATATTCAGTCAAGATTACAGGTACTTCGGGTATACTGACATGTAAAGGCGAGCAGCCAGTGCGATGCTGTCAGCCAAGTTTCAGTCAAGCGCTGTTCTGGCGCTAATCAAGCGCGCTGCTGGATTACGTGAGCCAGACAACTTAGGTTCTGCGACCATGGCGCCTTCCCCGCCCCCTGCATCACCTCCCGCTTTGAAACAGGCTGCTCCCGTTGAAAGTAGCTCAGAGAAGGAGACAAGCTCGAGACCACCGGCATCCACGTCAAAGATACCTGGCACCACTGATGCCAATCCCAACGCCACTGACACGTCTGTAACAGCCGACTTGGACAAGTTGCTCGCACGCGAAGCAACGGCCTTTCAGCGCGATGTAGAGGTGTGCCAACTACTTTGTTATATATTGGCGATTATTCATACTTATAGTGACTAGGTCGAACGAATATTGAAAGCGTTCAAGCTCAACCCTTATGATCTTCTTGGGCTCGATGTTGGTGCTACCCAAGCAGATATCAAAAAGCGGTACCGTCACCTTTCGTTGTGTGAGTATGTCTCATATTGGTGTGTCTGCTTTTATATTTAATTTGGACCCAGTCATCCATCCCGATAAGGCGACACACCCGCGTGCCACGGATGCGTTTGACCTCCTCAAAAAGGTAAGTCGATATTATTATTTTGCTTGTTCCATGGATTTATTCTGTTTAGGCGGAAGCGGATCTTTCAGACCAGACGAAACGAGATGGATTGGATGCGGTGATGCTTGAAGCTCGCGCACAGGTTCTCAAAGCCAATTCTCTTCCCGTAGGGATAAATGACACAGACCCTCGTGTGCTAGCCTTGGTGCCAAGCTTCAGGGATCAGGTGAAAGCTACAGCAAAAGATATCTTTATCGATGAAGAGGGTAAGCTGGCTAGTTACTCGGTGATCCAGGTCACTTAGATTACCTTCCCCCCTCCCCTCCCTCAAGTTCGCAGGCGAAAGTGAGTACCATTCTAACTATCGTGCAGGCGAGAGTTGAACATATGATGTAGGGCTGTGAAGATGAATCTTGCCAATGAGGGATTGGAAGCTCGTCGCAAGGAAGAGGAGGCTGCGACGAAGAAGCGCAAAGCAGAGGAAGATGCTAGGTGGGAAGGTATGTACTTTAACAGCTCACCTCTTGACAGACTATGTTCATCGGCGCATTTGCAGAGAACCGAGAGCAGCGTGTAGACAGCTGGAGGTCTTTCAACAGCGGAAAGAAAAAGAAAAAGTCCAAAATGAACGTCATTGGATAAGATGGGATGTTTTCCGTCACTTTTGCCTACCTAACATATATATCGACGGGATACATTGAACCAATTTGGGTATGACTTTTTACCACGATCCAAAAGGCTCACAGTTTGCTCCGGTGCCCGAATTGATATCCAGATATAAATTACGGTCTATGTCTGTCGTGTATGATACATCCGTATAAACTACACATTGCCCGATATCGAAAATAAAAGGAAGTATAGCGAGAGTGTCTATGGTTCTTAGCATTTCTTAAACTCGAGAGGGCAGAACTCGCTCGCCGGTTTCGAGCACGATGCATGCCAAATTGATCACCGAGTGAATGCTTGAGGGAAGGTACCGACCACGGCGCAGTTGGACTTCACCCTCTGGTTGGTCTCTTTGTGTTGTCTATGCCGTCAAACCCGACGTTTAGATGTTGGCCTTGTGGATAAATGTCTTAGCTCACCATAATTGCCTTGTCGACATTGACCGGGAGTGCGAGGGTAAGGCGTGCAAGTTGCATGGTCAACTTTAGCCTCCCTGGTATGTCAAAATACGAAAGTTGTCGCAACGCCTGCTGAATTTCGTACAAACGCATCAACTCGAATTTGATCAGTCGCAAATGCTGTTGTCCAGCTGTAATTTCGTCGTTTACAATTGCACTGAGCGGTCGTTGAGCGAGAGCACTAACATATTATGACATCCCGCAAGTTGACCAAGGCATGGAGTAACATTTCGGTCTTATCGTCCCCAAAACCAAGAGCCGGATTAGCTTCATTGATAGAACCTAGTTTATGTCCGATATAAGTCGTTTGCATATAGAGTCAGATAGCAAAACGACTCACGCAGAAACATTCGAATCATCTCAAAATCTCCGTCTAGAAAATCCGCCCACACAGCCTGCAGAACTCTTCGAGGTTGGTTAGCATGATAGTTGTCTCGTTAGAGGATATAAATGCCCACTGATTCAATGTGTCGTCAGCACTCTGCATTTCCTGCCCTCGACTGCCTGTAACATCGCCAAGTTTCTTGGTGTCGTAGAGTTTTCGCGTGTGTGGATCTGACAGGATAGAGTACGCGTATGAAAGTCGTTGAAAGGCAGAGGTGGCTCGTGGTTCATTTGGGAGTTTGCTGAGTAGCAAACAATCGAATGACCAAAGAATTAGAAAATACCAATCTTGGATGCAAAAGGCTACTGACTCTGGATGACACTGTCGGCACAAGGTCATGTAAGCTCGTCGCATCTCTTCGGGGTTGGCGGACCGGTCAACTCCGAGTATGGTGTACAAGTCAGAACAACATAATATTCGTTCGATTAAAAAACCGGCTTGGTCATCTGGGATTTCGTTGCTTAAACCGTAGAAATCCGCTTTATGGGACAAGGTGATTTCTGTTGAGCATGCCGGAGCCGACGAACGACCCCAGGGGTTTATGAGACTGGAAGCTGGGGCATGTCAAAGTCAGGTGTCCAGGTGCCGACTAGGATAAGCATGCTGCCCATACCTGTACGAACGACATAGGAAAGCATCGCACCATTGAATGTGGTTTGCACACGGGTTTAAAAGCTGGGTATCAGCGCTGGTCGCAAGGGCTTTTCAAAACTAGGGATAGTTGTCAAGAGAAATCACAAGCACACGCAAATCAATTTGCCGACCCATGTGATTGTGGCTATGCGGCGCTCTGGCCGGAGTTGCTCGTTATCTCAGTCGTGTGGAGCTACCGCCGAAACATGGGAGCAGATTTGATGTCTTAGACGCTTTTAAGACATGGTGATTGAGAAGCTAAACAAAATAGCTATAAATGGCTCTTAGATCTAGCTAAGTTACGCGGAATGTGCACGATTGAGTCTAGGATGATTCCTGATGAAATGCTCTACAGTTTCGTCTGAGGCTTTGCCAGCTACACGCAGACGGGTCATGAACATATTGCAAGCGCACAATCAATCAGCTCTCACCTTCAGAACAGCCTCTAGTTTAGTAGCCAGCATCATGTTGCCTTTGGTCTGGAGAGAGAGGCGGCTTAGAGTGAGTTTAGATGAGAACATAAGGATATACCTACCTTGAGCTTGCCAGTCATGAACGCCTTTTGCCCGTTGAGAGTGCCAGCCGCCAGTTCAGAAAAGGTTTCTATAATCCAAGTCAGCGCAAATATGAGCCTATCTAAGTATCACTGAACACACCATCTGCACAACGTGGGTCAGCTTGAACACGCTAACAAGATCTTGGCTTGGTTACGTACCGGAGAGTAATATAGTGACGTCTGGCTTTCCGGTGGCAGGCCCTTTCTTTACTGTGCCTTCCTTCTTGACTGAGGCAGCAGCCGTTGGGTGATAAGGAACTAATGACAGAACGAGATAGACGTACGATCAATCGTCCAAACAGCTTCTTTCTTCTCTGCGTTGGATACTCGCAGCTCGAATATCCCGTTAGTCTGCAGACAATAGCACGTAGGTCAAGAAGCACGACATTCTTCAAAGCACTGCACGTACCTTCTTGATTTGCTGCTTCTTCTGTGCATCGCTGAGCTTGTCGAATGCGCTACCCAACCCGACGATGATGTCCGAGGCCTAAAATGCGTCAATTCGTAATCATGCGTCGTGTAACTCAACAAGTTCTGCGCACCTGGAATCCGGACTCTTTCAAGTCAGACATGATGGGAGTTTAAGCGAGAGTTAATGAGGTGGAGTAAGGTGGGGGATAAGGTGGGGATAATGAGCTCCTGGCTGGTTATTGTAGTTGTTCAACCTGGCTCACGCGCTGAGCTCGATTCATGTGAACGCTTCTGCGAGTGCATGTGATTTCGATTTCTATAACCGGTATGCCGATCACGTGAGACAAATCGACCTCGTCCTGACTGCGACTCTCGTGCGATAAATCACTATGCAGGGATTTAACAAATACTACCCACCTGACTATGATGGGGAGAAGCACAAGAGCTTGAATTCTTATAGAGGAAAACATGCGCTTGGAGATCGTGCCCGAAAGATTGAACAAGGAATCCTCATTACCCGGTATATCAGTCCTGTTTACGGTTCGTGGCTATCTTGATTTAACCCCCCTCGTGTCGAAACCGATAGATTTGAGCTTCCGTTTAATATTTGGTGGTACGTCCCATACTTTTTCTCAACGGGCGTAAGGGAGCATTAAGGTCAGCCTTCAGCGGAGGATGCGATGCCCACATTGGTATGGGTGTGCGATATAATGCCGAGAAACGTAAAGTCGGCAGCTATTACACGACACCTATATACGCCTTTCGGTGCAAGTGCCATCTGTGTAGTCACTGGTTCGAGATCAGGACGGATCCACAGGTATGTGGCATCGGTCTCCGGTACGCATTTGTCACATGCCAACCATGACTAGAACACTAGATATGTGATCGAGTACGGCGCAAGACAGAAAATGGAAGACTGGAATCCGGAAGAGAACGGAGGATATGCCGTACATGGTATGTGGTATTTCTAACTCCTCAGTTCATGCCCCTTAAGCCTGGATTTTAGAAAACGATCCTTCTAAAAACGCACCGCTCGATCCCCTGCAGTCTCTTGAAAAGTCCACAACCCAGGAAGAGAACTACATCAGACACGCCAAACCACATCTCGAACAGCTACAAGAGCTCTCGGCGGCTCGTTCCGCAGATCCGTATGCCCTTTCCGTTCGATTACGCAAGACGTTCCGGACCGACAAGCACGCTGCGCTACGTGTCAAGGCATCAGACGATGCTGTCCGAGAGCGATATAGCCTCGACGCGAATATTAAACTGGTAGATGCTAATGATGCGTTATTGAGAGAGGAGGCCAAGGTGGGCTGGGAAGACGGGAAGAGGCGATTGGTGGAGGAAAGCACCAAGAAGCGGCTCGAGGACGCACACAGCGGGGTGCTGAGCACTTCAGGCGACGCTAGTTCCTCATCTGGTGCCGGACCGAGTCGAATAGCATCCAGCTCGGGGTCTCGCATGGTATCGATACAGTCTCCTCCGAAGCATAAGCACCATGATTCTCGGCCCATTCACAAGACCCACTCTCAAGCTCATAAATCTGCTACTCGGTCGACCCCGCTATCACGACCAAACCCTACAGTTTCAAGGAAGGACCAGGCCCACTCTGCCAAGTCCAAAGCTGTCTCGAGCCTGGCTGCTACACTGGCTGCTAACTCGGCTCGTAAGCTGGACCCGTTCGCCCAGGGCGGAATTGGCGTCATGGGGCGGACATCCTCTAAGATCCCAGATTTGGTAGCTCGTAGACAATAAATTAATCACGCCAAGCTGTTGGGCGAATGTAGCTTTAGACTCTCCTATATATTTTCGCACAGTGTATTGAGATTCGGTAAAATGGTCGTATATAATACCAGTTCTTAACAAGCGTCACACCGTGAGGAAACGTAAAGAAATGCTAATCTGGACAACAAAGGAGTTCAATAGCAGATGTAGTACAACCTATTCACGACAAGAGACACAGACGACTCCAGACCCAAATCACAATCGTAAAAAGAAATAAAGTCAAAAAGGGCACATAGGCGAGAGCAAACGACACGGAATAGACACAGCGAATCAAGAACGGGTACCAGAAACAGAGGAGGGAGACTATATGGCACGAGAACATCATATTAATAGATATCGGAACGAGCATGGAGGATAGGGGGGTGACTAGTGGCAACAACACGCAGAGTATCAAGATGCGACAAGAACCAACCAAAAAATATTTGTACAGCTGGTGCTCAGCGCACAGACAACAAGACTCGTTTACGCAGCGGTGCCGGTGATCCCGATCCAGGAGGTCGCGTTCGCATCGATAGGGCCGCTCCAGTTGAAGCCGTTCGCACCGCCACCCATGAAGTACGCGCCTTCAGACATTTCCCCATCGTTGAACGCCTCCCAAAAACCCTCGGTCAGAGTAGGAGCCCTATCACCAGCCTTCGCATCGCCAACCGGCGCTTCTCCCTTTCCGGGGCTTTTCTGGCCAAGGTGCTCGATGTCATCGGCAGCCGAGTCCGGAGTCTCCTTGTTGTTATTCAGATCAGGTGTATCGGCCTCAAGGACGTCAACACCCGCCCCGCCTAAAGGGTCATCCTCGCCAACGGTATCGTTGAGGTAGTACGAAAAGTCGAAAACATCCTCGGCCTTGGGAACCGAATCTGAAAAGGAGTCTCCCAGCTGAGCTTGACTCGAACCGCTCGGGCCAGCACCTGGGCCTTCCAAAAACTCGGTCAATTGCGCGAGGACATCGGGATCGATGCCATCCCCGTTCGGGCCCGGCGCAACCTGCTGGAGCTGTCCAAAAGCATCGTTCATTGAAGCAATCGGGTCATCGGTATGGTGCTCAATCTTGATCGGTTCGGTCGACTCCGACTCCGACTCTGTCTTGACTCGCTTGGGCGATGAAGGTCCCGCAACGGGCACCACCGACTCGGCACCAATCGGCAGTTCGTCCTCACGCTGGCGCTTGTTCGTATGCGGTTGTGCTAGGTCAAACGCGAGCGGAGGCGGCATCGGGAGCTTCATGTTCTTCTTCGACTTTTGAGGTTGGGACGGCGTGCGCTTCGCCGGTAGCTTGGCTTTGCCACCTCGAGGCGACTTGGGCGTGGCAGGTTCGTTGGCAGAAGATGGAGTAGGAGCAGATTCCATATTCGAGGGGGTGGCAGCCGCGGGTGAAGGGGTATTGACTGGTTGACCAGAAGCGACTGGGTTGCGTTGCGGTTTAGCTGGCGCAGGAGCAGGCTTCGAAGGCTGCCCAAGATTCACTGGGGGCTTGGACGGATCAGGCTTGGGCGAGCCATACTGCGGCTGACTCGGTGGCCTTTGTTGGACCAAGGCCGGAGGCTGAGACCCAAGCCCCGGTGCGTTGACATTGCCCAACTGCATCGCGATCGCCTGTTGTTGCTGGTGCTGCTGCTGTTGCACGAGTTGCTGGTGCTGCTGCTGAAGCTGAAGCTGCTGATGGGATAGTTGCCCATCGCCACGGTAGCTCGCTGCAACTTGCTCCTGGTGTTGCTTGACCTTTTGGGCGTAAGCAGTCTTGAGCGTGTGGATCGCGATACGAAGGCTTTGCTGCGCCATGACGACTTCTTCCAGAGACATGATATAATGTTGCTGTCCGCTCTGCAGAATGCGATGCTGTTCACGCAAAAGCGCGGCCTGAGAAAATTTTGTGTCAGGTCAAAGTAAAATTGGCGACAAGTAATAAACAATTACCTGTTCCAAATACTGCCTGGTCTGTTGCTGGTTGTTGAACAGCATGTAATGCAATGACGCCGTGCGCTCAAACTCAACGGCCAACGGATGGGCGCCTACGACCGCCTGGTTCATCTGCACACGTTGCACCTCTGGCACCTCGCGGCGTTGGTACTGCCCGGCCCCTAAATAAAGTGTAAGCAGCGATTTCCGGAAAGCGGACCTGGGAAACACCTACGAGTTTGCTCAATCTCCCGCACCAAACTTTCTATGACAAGTCTCGCACGCTGTGTGATCTCGGTCGGAAATGGCAGTTTGACTGGACCCGGAATACCTTGAATCCCCGCCTGTTGTATGGTCGGAGGGAGCGAGCCGCCGCCGCTGGACGAGCGTGGGTCGTTCGGGTGCTGCTGGGGGAGCTGGCCTGGTTGTTGCGGTCCTTGCGGGTTCATCAGCTGGCCCCCAGCCAGTTGGCCACCATGTTGGTTCGCCATCTGCTGTCGCATCACGGTAGTACGCCAACTATTCAAGATTGGCTTGAACTTGTTGATCATTTGAATATGATTTTCCGACCAGCCCTGTTGCTGCATCTGAGCAAGATCCATCTGGGAAACACGCATGAGCTTGGCGTAGGGCGGTACGTCGGGCATCCAATCCTTGAGCGCTTGGTTGATGTAGGCAAAAACACGCTGGAAGTTGACCATGTTCGGGCCCGCCTCTCCCGGCGTCATCCCCAATCGCAGAGCCGAATCAACGCCACCCTGGGCCGCTTGATTCGCACCTAGACCAAGATTCGCATTCAACGCCCGAAGCTGCTGCTGCCGCTGTTGCGTTACGCCGTGACTGAGCATATGCATACGTTCGACGCAGAACTGATCAAAGGGAAGCAGCAGGGCGCTGTACGCATCGGCGAGGATCTTGGCGATCTGGGCCAGTTGGGGATCGTTTTGATCGTGGGTCACGTATCCCATCTTCATCGCGACAAGATGCCATAGCCCCGTAGCCTGCACTTTTTCCGGTCCACCCAGTCCCTCGACCTCGATGTACATCTGATACAAGTCAAGCGGCTTTTCGCCAATCTTGGGCACGTTCTCAACATTGCGTCCGGTTTGCACGAACCACATCCGCATGAAATTTGCGAACGTGTTACGATCGCGAGGGATAGCACTCTGTCGTCCGCCGGGCCTGAACTGGGGAGAAGCTTGTTGACCTTGTTGATCGGCATTGGGTTGAGGGGAGGGTACAGGTTGGAATGGGGTTGCACTGGCGTTTCGAGGGGAAGGTTGCGGAGGAATTTGTGGTGTAGAGGACGGTCCGGCTTGAGCTTGCCATCCTGGCATGCCTGGAGTGGGTCCAGGAAGTCCGCCACCTGTACGACTAGAACACAAAAGTCAGAACCGCTACGAGCGTAAAATTTTCTAGGCATACCTGCCAGGCCGGTTTGGCTCGCCCATGTTTGTAGGCGTCATGCGAGCCGAGTTTTGGCCTTGTAGCTGCTGCTGGTTGACTTTGCGAGCAAGTATCTCCTGTGCTTTCTGGAACAAGAACCTGGCGTGGTCATACTCTTGCCTCGCCCGAGTGAGCATTGGCTGGACGTCGGGCGGTGCCCCAGGGCGTTGTATCGCGATAATCAGTTCGCGGACCCGGTTCTCGGCCAAAGCGAGACCTTCGCGCCAGTGGTTCACCCGCATTTCGAGTTCCCGCAACGGCATCGAATCGAGTTTCTGAATAATGGCGGCGGACTGGGGTGGCTGAGCCAAGCCAGGAGGATGATTGGGATTGCCGGGTTGTGGCGAGCGGTTGAGGACGGGTTGCATGCCGATGTTCTGGTCGTGAGGAGCGGTAAGAAGGGGGGAGGCATTGTGTCCGTCAGAGGGGAGGCGGATGTGTTGGTTGGCCGCTGCGGCCGGGTCGCTGGTTTGGACAAGGTTGTTCCGAGCGCGCTGCATGGCCTGTAGCTGAGAGTCATCCGCCGATCAAGTGATGTGTCAGCGCGGGAGCGGTGTGCGGGCGCCAAGTACTCACCTGGTTGTTCATGGAGTTGTCAAACATGTTGTTGGGATTGCGGAGGAGACCTGGGATGAGGTTGGTGTTGCCTTGGGCCATGCCGTTAGCGCCGAGGCCCATCATGGAGAGCAGCGCCGGGTTGTTCTGCTGCAGGCTGTTGAGGTGGGCCTGGTTGGCGCCGGCGAGGCCGGGGTGCATGCCAGCGCCCAACTGCTGCTGCTGCTGCTGTTGCTGGGCAAGATTCATTCCGAAGCGCTGCATGTTCTGTTGCTGCTGGAGGAGCTGCTGCTGGGTCGTGGGGTTCGCCTGGCCGAGGCCGGGCTGATTCGCCTGGGGGCCGCTGGCGAGCGCCATGGCGTGGTGGCCGGGCCGAAAGCCCTGTCCCTGCATCTGGACGATGTTCTGGAGGAACTGGGGGAGGGGGAGTCAGTGGTGGTGGCGGATGGGAGGATGAGCCAGGACGTTTCGTGGCAGGATTCGAGTATGTGGCAGTGCTGCACCCAAACCGGGCTGGCTGCACGACCAACGCTCACGCCGCGAGGCATCCCCAAGCGCGGGCTCTGGCGGATCGCCGGGGGGCAGCGGGCGCATATGGCATGGGCGGGTGCGGACATGGGCAGAGCAGTGGTAGCGGGGCAGCGGGGATGAGGATGCGGGACGGGGGATGGGATAGGGATGGGGGACAGATGCGAGGACAATACGCGGTGGAAATGCGCCAGAAAACGAGAGAAAATCAGACGCACCTGGGTGGGATTGCCGTTGTTGGGTCTGTTGCGAAACTGGTCGCCGATGGCCTTCCACATTTTTGCCTGGTCTGGGTCTTGGACACCGCCCGGGATGGAGGGGATGGAGGAGCCGAGGGCGGGCGGGCCGGGCGGGACACCTGCGTTGGGGTTGTTCATGTTGTTGAGCTGGGACGCCTGAAGCTGGCGGAAAAGAGCCTGCTGTGCAAACTGCTGGTTGAGCGGGTCGCCCATCGGGCGTGGGACGCGGGCGGGGTCGCTTGGGCCACTCGTGAGGCGGAGGCGGTCGTGTCACCAACGGTCGTCGCTGACCACACGCTCGTCGCTGGCTGCAGGGGACGGCGGGCGGGGGGCAATTTCGATTCCGGCGCTGGTCGTTGCGAGAAACGAAAGGGAAACGAAGGGCTGATCACAAACGGGCGGTACTCTGTGGCTCGCCACACGCCCGTCCACACGCACAAACACGAGATCATCTATGCCGCGTTTTCTTTGCGCCGCCCGCCTCTGCGCCCACCGGCGCCAGCATCGGGTGTGCTGGCTGGGTGTACTGTCTGTCGAGCTCTCTCCGACGTCGTCGGCTCTGTGGCAGCGTGCGACGCCGACAACGCAAGGTCGCGTCCCCGCGCTCGGGATCCCAGCCTGGGGCATTTATGTTTGTGATGTACATATGTGCTCTGGCAGGAAACGTTGTGTATCCCGCGCTCCGAGCGCCGCATCCGTCGTGTGCGCACAGACCTCCCTCCCCACCTCGCCCGAAGAAGCCAGGAAACGACTGGCGCTTCCGGTGCACCTGAGCCGGCTTTTGGGGAACGAGCACCATCCTACCTCATTCCCGACAATCTCCCCCTGAGTCAGCGCCCTCGTGTCCTATGCACTCGCATATATGCATGCTCGATCCTCCGCTCGATCCCCCTTCTTTTCTGTTCCCCCCACTCGGACGGGCCCGGCCGCCTCCACTCCCTCAGCAGACAACACGCAAGCGGTAGCCCGGGCGCTGGAGGGGATCCGAGATGAAAGCGTGATAGATCGCCTCGTCCGTCTGTCCCTGCGTGCTTTCCCTGTCGACCAGCCTGCAATCCGCCGCACGACGATCCCAAAACCCATTTCAGCCCTCTATCCGCCCCCCTAGCCCGGAAAGCTCGCACTCTGATCCCGAACTCAAATAACAGCAACTAAAGCGAGCGTCTACCTGTCCGAGTCGGCAATGGATCTTCCCCCATGAGCGTCTCGCACCGCATGATGCCCAGAACGGCCAACATCCGGACATACCGCTGCGCACATCGGCCCCCTCTTTCGCCGACCCCGCCGCGCCCTTACCGATTTGGAAGGCTGGATCAACACCACCGGATGTGGCTCAGGCATGATCAATAAAGTAATAGCGTCGGTCTATCCCAATCACGGCCAAACGCGGGCCGATCATGGGTAAAGCTTAATATTCGCTGCTGCGGATGCCCAGGCAACGACAGAGAGCATATACAAGCCGTCGTATGGAAACACACTGCGGCGCTGCGTGTTACGACAACCAGCGAGCAGAAAGTTGGGCTTGTGATCTGTGTTCCAAATGAACGGATAGGAGCCAACCTACGATCGCCATGAACCCGGTACCGCGCGGCGCCACCGGGTGGACCCACCAAACTGTAAAGGCTACCTCGACCGCGAGCACACATCAAATGCCTCACACGTTCTTTACAGAATTCGTCTTATAGTTCTATATCGTATCGAACAGTTTCCCATGAGCGCCTACGCCAGACCACACCGCATGAAAAACGAGCCGACCCCAACTCTACGCCCCCATCGAGTTTCAGCGTTCAAACTGAAACATTCGAACCATCTTTTGGTGCTTAAAATTTTCGTGTGGCTCTGAGGTGTACATCCAGAAAGTATCCTGATGACTATCGGACTCTTTTTGATGCACAGCTCTATTGTACGGGTGGAGTAGGCCGATGGTGGATGAAGGTCCGCGATTTCCCGAACGCGAGATAAACAAGCGCTGGTCGATCCTCCTAACTCCTGAACACTCGTAAACGATGTTTTCGTGAAAGAATTGTAGTTGCACATGGTTCACCTGACTTGTGACCCACGAACGTATTATATATGCAAATTACTCGCAAGAAATCCGGATAGTTAGCAATAGAAACACAGTCTACCTCATTTCCATCCACACAATTCCACCTGCCATCAATACTAACACCGCTTCTTCCTTTGCACTCGACAACCCCATGCCAGTGTCATGCATCCTCTTTCCAACGCCAAACAACGCGAATATACCCGCGAGACTCGCCCCGACCAGACGCGTAGGAGGATAGACGATAGTGCTGGCCACGATAAAGTCCATGCACCCCACCAATCTCCGCGCCAACACTGTCTTGGTATGAGACTCGCCCCGGCTGACTTGGAAACGATGCCACGCGGGCCAGAGTGACGGTTTCTGTCTCACCACGCCCCCTATGATGAGCGGGCACGCGAGAGCGAGAGATAAGAATGTAGATGGATCCATGTGGACTAGGTGGTGCAAATGTACGCAAGTAGGTGGTTGGATGAGCGGGGGGCCACTTGGACTGAGCGCTCTCTGGTCTCGTTTACTTCTACCCTCTTTGCTGCGCCACATGTTTATAGAATGCTATCCGCAGAATATCAACGGGGAGCTCGGTGGTTAGGATTGACAACCACGGCATAATCATATATTGAAAACATAGTTAGGATACTTACAAACGAGAAAATGTTGTGTGATTGGGTTGGGCGCCAGGCGCATTTCACAAGAAGTTGGTAGCCCCAAATCCAAATCCAAATCCAAATCCAAATCCAAATCCAAATCCAAATCCAAATCCAAAGCAACAACGCTTGCCTCGACTCAGCCAAATCGTGCCACTTTTGTAGTCACGTCGACAGTACTTCACTTGCCTAATCTATGCGGACCGCATCCTCGCTCGTGCTTTGTTCCCTTACTCTCAAATAGATAAGTTATACTAAGCACGATCAAATCAATTCTCGAAGTAAGCAGTCTCTCGGTCGTGCGCGCGCATATACATGAAAAATCAATCAAAGGAAGAATAGGTAACAAACATACACGTCTAGCCGATGCTCAAAAAACAAAACGGGACAAAAAAGAGGTCGAACAAGAACATTACGCGGAAATAGCCTTGGTGCACGCTTGTTGTTGGGCTTCACAAGCCGATACAGTCAACGGTGCCTTGTTCCCAGAGCTGTTCGCAGCATTCGCGCTATAGGAAAACCATGAGTATGTAGCACAGAAAAAATCAAATTCACAACACCATACCAAGCGTTCTTTTGAACATCGCAGGACCTCTGCAATGCAGCAGCCTTGTTGACAAAGCCGTCTCCGTTAACGGCGAACCCTCGGGGACCAGTCGTGACAGCAGGAGGGGCACCACCGAGCGAGCCAGAGAAAGTCTGGAAGTTGCCCCCTGCCGCGGCGTTGTTACCAGTGTTGCCGCCGTTGTTACCGGTGTTAGCACCGTTGTTGCCAGCGTTACCAGTGTTGGCACCATTGTTACCAGTGTTGGCGCCAGTGTTACCTCCGGCGTTGCCAGTATTGGCACCGTTGTTGCCGGTGTTCGCACCATTGTTACCAGTGTTCGCACCGTTGTTACCAGTGTTCGCACCGTTGTTACCAGTGTTCGCACCGTTGTTGTTTCCGCCGTTGTTGTTGTTTCCGCCGTTGTTACCACCGTTGTTTCCGCCCGCATTGTTTGAGGCAGTAAAGTATACGCAGTCGTCCAAAGATCCATGCTGGGCAACAGCGACAAGAACAGGCTCTACACATAATCAATCAGTCTCGATCATAACCCGAGAAAAAAAACCAACGTACGATGGTTGGCCGCCGATTGAATCGAGCACATGCGGTAGGCACCCGCAGGCAAACCGCCCGTCACGGCCGCGGACAAGATACCGTTGGCGGCCTTCTCGTTCAAGCCCTTGAAGAACGCAAACGTGCCTGGATCGAGCGGTACCGTCGTGTCGAGCGAAGGCAGTAGTTGGACGGTGACGTGCCCGTGACCGATAATGTTACCGCTCCCGTCGACCTCTGTACATGCGCATACATCCATGAGTTATGATCAAAGCGGGAAGAAGGAGCGCTTACGTTGAGGAGCGGAATAGTAGTTTGATTGCGCGTTCACAAAGTTACCGGTCGTGAGTTTGTTGACGGCCAACTGGATCGTAAAGGCCTGGTTCGCCGGGATGGTCTGACCGTTCTTCGGGAACACAAACTTGCACGAGGGCATGTTGTTAACGCTAGCGATACGACCCATCTAGATGTACACATTAGAACACGCGCGTGTGGCGAATGTCAGACAAGCATACCGGCACGGCATTGCAGCTTCCAGCCTTGACCTGCTGTCCGTTGGTGAGAGCGACGTTCTGGGCTATAAGAAAGGATCAGTGTGTGTGTGACAGCAATTCCGACATGCAACGCACTAAGACAGAAGTTGATGCTAAAAAAACTGGTTAGAAACCGGGAATTTCGGGCAAAGTGACAGGAACTCACAAGTTGTTCGTCGAAGTCAGGGACGGCACCTGACCAGGATCTCCTCCACCTTCTTGACCGTTCTTAGCAAGGCCCTTGGCGACTTGAGAAGGGTCGAGCTCTGTATGCAAGTTACCGGATTTGTTTTCACCATAATGAATAGTGGTACGCACGCAAGGACGTCTGGGGATTGCCGTTTTGACGAGCAACCTTCTCGGCGCGGCGCTCGAGTTTAGAAGCAAGGCTGCGACGAACGGAAGGCAGAGATGAGCCCGAACCGGCGGGGGCAGCGAGTGCCGGGGCAACAGAGACAAGGCCGAGAATGGCAACGACAGTGGAAGGGTTGATGAACATGTTGTAAGGAATGGAACTGAGTGTGCTTTGAGTACGCCTATCCCGTCTCGACTCGAATATCCGCGCGACTCACGTTACGTATAGATGTTGGAGACCTTGGACCGACTAGGATTGAGTGAGTGAAGTGGATGTAATGAGCTGCACGGCAGTAAATGGGGCCACCGGGGTCCTGTGTGGTGGGTTAGCCACCGTATTGAGTGGTGTGGCAGGCGGTACTGACCGTGAAAGAGAACGACAAAGAGCTGGAAAAGAAAAGACACAACCGTGCAAAGGAGGAAAGCCTGGAGAACCTCGCGACAGACAGCCGGACTTTATGTGGGATGGGCAATCTATAAATTGCAAAGGATCGACACCTCCATGGTAACCGCAATAAGGGACCACGCGATAACGTTCCAGAGAAGCACTCGGCAGGATGACGCTGTGCCTTTGCCATCGCTCTTGCCGGAGAGTGTATGCACACTGTCGAGCGCAGTGAAGGCCTTGCTTTGGCCGTTCTGGCCAGAACAACGTGGTCGACAATCGGCTGCAAGGCAAGGTCACGTGCGATGGTGGCGAGATCTCTGGCAGGCGTCTAATGCCGAGCACTCTGAGCGACCACTACGGAAGCGAGAAATAGACGGGTTATTTCTGGTTCGGGCTCCCCTTACCGGTGTTCTTGTGATCGTTGCCTGACAGCGTGTGTTTGGCATGGTAGCGCTTGGTGACACCACACTATTCTTCGCTCTAGCAACAAGGGTCACCGTTCAATCTGGTCTTATTACATACAATACATATGGGTTCATCTTCCTCCAAGGCTGATAGGCGTTCAAAACGTGTTGCCAATTCCGTTCGCCAGCACTCGACTCGTGGCTCGTCCAGTCGACACAAGAGCAGCGCTAGTAGCAGCGGTCGGCGCATCAAGCCGGAGCAGCGCCAGAGCACTCGGCTTGCGTTTGCCGAGGTCAGTGATAGCGGCCGTTGGCTGCCTTGGCGCGAGAACTGACCTTTGCCGCCCTCGGCAGACTGTAACTTTTAACCCGATTTTCTGTCACAAGGAATGTTTGCTTCGACAATTGAACTGGTGGATACTCGACGGCAATATCGGCAAGGGCGGTACATTTCGTCTAAATAAAGGTGGTCCTGCTGGTCCGTCGGGCGAATGCGGCTCCGTTGGACGGTGGGACTATTGCAGCCTCAGCCAACAGTATCAATCCCCGCCTGCTTATCGTGACATCGTGAGCGGCGCGTCTCTTATCAGCTTGAACACTATATTGAGTTTACGTAGGGCTCAGCTGCCATCGAGCTCGACCTGCAAGCTGCTCTGAGTCAGGCTATTCAAACCGCTGTCACTATTGCCTATGAGCAACCATTCGAGGATGCAAACGCTCGTACCGTACGTCCAAGTCATTTTCCCATCGAATGAATCGACTCACTTTTACATAGGCGATACTCTACATGGTCGAGCGCCTGGCGTATCAAGGTCTGGCCGTTCGCACCGACGTCGACCTGTTTAGCATCTACGCCCACTTGAAATCCATAACGGCTACCGGGAACGCGCCACCTCCAGAATCTGTCGTCGGTACCCATATCATCAACATCTTAGGCATGGCGACCCGGAAAGCACCCGTGCACTGGGAAGAGCGGATGGTTTTGGCGAACAGGATTAAAGCCGACTTGCACGACGAAGTCCTGGAGATCCAATTGTATTACAAAGACTTGCAAAAGCTGAACCACGACAAACTAAGAGAGCAGTTGGAGCGCGACAAGGAACAGAACTATGTTCTTTACAGTCGATTCAGATTGTTGTTTCCTCGGCCAGCACTTCTTTCGCTATGATCTCACTGGGTATTCTTGTTTTGTAATCTGCATGTACAATCGGGGTATCGTTTTTCCTCTTCCACACTTGTTTTATTAATTTTTACCCATTTATTTTGATGTCGCCTTTGATGTGGAGCTCTCGGGGAGCAGGGCAGGACCGAGGCAGTGCTCTATGCCTCGGCATCGTCTAGGCTTTGAGCCTGGGCTTTGACACTGCTCGCCTCCCAGATATTTTGACCATTATTTGACGAGCTGCATGTTTTTCAAGTTATACAGGTAGTCTGAAATGCAACAAAAGTCGGAGGATCAATGCGCATAAATTCTATTCATGCTTGCATACATGCTCATTTCAAGACGATCATTCAGCAGTTTCGTGGAGGTAATACAAATCGTAATACCAATAGCTCCAAAAGTCGAATAGCTTCTGGTTAGTTGAAATCTTGTTCGACATATTTTTTGAACAAGTACGCTGGCCAAGAACAAAGCACCTGGTTTGACAGGCGCCCCGCCAGCTTCTGCGACACAGATGGCTGTCTTTATCTTTGTCTGTTGTATTCGGTTAGCTGTGAATGGCCCTAGCTTGTGTCGTTGAGAGCGGGTCTTCGTGCCGTTAATTTGAGGCTGAGGTAGCTCAAGGTTCGAGGAGAACTTCCTTTGATGGTGCTAATGTATACCCGTTGATTACCACAGGCTCAGATCACTCTTTATGTGGCTACCATTATTACATGAACTATTTGTATGAAGTTTTTCTTTGTGAACTAGGTGCTTGGGCCAGCATAGCCACAATATGTGCTACTGGAAGCCCCTAAGTTGACGGGCGCGTTTTATTTGGGCTTGTTTTGAATTCGTGTAAGCCCCTTTCTCTTGGATTGGACCACCACAGCCTCGCAAGAGGTTATAAACCTCCTTACGCTCTTTTATTGGAACTACGCCCCACGAATCTAGTTTCACTCGCTACTATGACGCCTCAGAATATCCCTGAACTTCTCGGAATTTACGAACAGCTGGAACAACTCAGCACGCCAAACTTTGCAAATGACATGGATCTCGTATCTGTGACGGAGGGCCTGGCGACCAAGGACCCCAAGACAGAATCTAATGCTCACGAAAAGACTAACTCTGCCGTTCCTCATGGGTCATCTACCTTCCCAGTCGCATCGCCTGAGCCCAATCCTAAGCCTATTCTGCTTGCACCTGCTGTTGCCAACGGCAAGCCCACACAGCGTATAGACATCCACCGTTATTGCCACCCTGGAGCTCCAGAAGACGCTAATATGTTCACATACCTTTGGGCGATCAGGGGCTATCATGGCAAGACGAGTGTCTGGCAAAACCCGACGCGTCAATCACAAGAGTTCGTCTCGAGGATCAACGTGCATGCCATGATGATGGAAACTAGGGAAATGGGTGGCTATGATATGCTCGATCGTAATCCAAGTCTATGGAACGAGCTTGCCTTTCGCCTTGGTCTATTGGGGAGCAGAGATCAAGATGACGAACGGGCAAAAGACGCGATTAATGTAGTCCAGCGCGTCAACAAGGAATGGCTACGCCCGTTTGAAGAGTACTGCAAGGATTGGCCGACTGTTCCGCCCTCGGACAAGGACACATTGATCGCAACGTTGGATCGCAATCTCCAGAATCTCAAACGAGTCCCAGTGCCAATTGCTCGGGGTACTGGCCCGAATGTTCCGTTCAATGTCCACTGGCCTCCCGACTCGTTGGATCCCATTACGCCTGGCATGGAGTCATATGTCGTTTTTCGATTGCATGGCTACAAGGGGCCTGGAATCCCGACGGATCCAGCAATTTGTTTTTACATGATGAAGCTCTGGTACTTGTCCTCGGATCCGAATCGACCAGAAAAGGCACCTCCCCTACCTCGACCACTTCCTGACGCATCCGGGAGAGCTGGCTATGTTAATTACTTCAACATGACCATGGAAATCAACAACCTCGGTGGTCCAAACGAGTTCTTATACCTTCCTGGTGCTTGGAACAAACTAGCTTTCAGACTCAGGCTGACGGAACGAGAGGACCAAAACGATGTATATTCAGGTCAAGTAGTTGTTCTTTTGCGAAGATACTTTAGGGGCTATCTAGTACACTTTGGTATCTTTTGCGATCAATGGCCAGACGTTGAGTCAGAGAAGAAAAAGAGTCTTATCGGCTTACTTTTACGAGATTGCGGGTCGAAGAAGTTGAGCAAGCAACCGGACCAACTACACGTGGACACTAGGAGTGTACGAGTATCTAGGTCGAGTTCGGATTCTGATAATTCAGAATCGGGAACGACTGCTCTGCTCCCTCCCCCGGCTCCATGGAAGAACCATCCCCCGGTGGACTTGCTCGCATATAATATTCCCGGCGTCCCAAAAGATCATTTGGTTTTGAACTATTTTCTTAGGATGTGGACGCTGGAGATGGGAGGGCGATTAGGTCCCTTGCCGGCTTGGAAAGGTGTACGACCCACTGTCAGCATCTTACACATGCACTTGTTGATTGAAGGATATGGCGGCATCGAGGGAATAAAATGTGTCCCAGAGCTGTGGATAGAGATGGCCTTTCAGCTGAAACTAGCAGCAAGATGGGAGAGAGGTTCCGATCGTATGCGCTTCTTACTTGAGACACTCAAGTATGTCTACCACGAGCGTCTGGTCCCATTCGAAGCATTCTGTCACAAGTGGCCAAAACTTACTCAAGACGAAAAAGCTAATCATGTCACCAAGCTCATCAAAATGCTCAAAGATGTCCGTTCTGAAATCCCGCCGCCTCCATCCCCAAGTACTCCCGAAACGCTTTATGCAGATCTTTTAGTGGTTGCGGTCTCGCTTGAACGAAAACTGAACGGATTCCACCCCGATAAATCATTTGAGCAGCGGATTGAAGAAGTTCAAATGCTTCTACCGGGGCAAGCCGCACAATATGGGATAGATGAGCGAACAATTAAAATATGTCAACAGCTCTCGGAAGGAAATTTAAAGGTAATGGCGGCTGTACTTGCCGGCGCGGCTTCTTCTTCCAAGCGAATTCAGATCAATGCGGCTCGGACGGTGCGACAACCGTTGAGCAAAATGCCTGAAATGCTACCCGCAGCATCCACCGAGGTAGCCAGCTCAAGTCTCTGGCCTGAAATAATTGTCCAGGCGGCCCAACGCTGTCTTCAGGAAATCATGAAGAGAATCAATGACTCCAGTAAGTATCGTTCATTGTTCCAGCCTGACAAAAATTTTGAATGGTTTATAGGAGCTTCGGATCAGCCGCATATAGAAGTACCCGAATCAGAACAAGCACGAGTGAAGCAGATCATTCATGAAACTTATTTAGTTGCGTTGGAGTTTTACCACTACGCTATCTTCCACATCATGATCGACGCGAGGGCTCCATGGACAGAGTTTGTAATGCGTCAGGTTAGTTGACCTCAAACAATATCTATTCCTATATACTAATTCTCTCCAATCGGAGGCATGCCTTGTTCTAGAGCAGTATTTCTTCTCTTACGCGGGAAGCCCAACCTTGATCGTTGATTTCCAAGACGCGCAGTTTGCAAGGCGAATTCTACAAGGCGAGGTTAAAAAAATCAAACACTCCTATTCATTACGAGCTTCAGAACGAAAATCTCAAGCGGGGTCCGTATCAAGCATTCAAACTCGCCCAAACGTGCCGGTGGCTCTCCCAAGTCTCTCGGCGAGCGCTTGAGTGTCTTGGAAGGCTTTGGTTCAGCAACGAGTCTTGTGGTTTAGCACGGTTGATTTCATGTCGCTTTTAATAGATCAATGAACAAGTTTGTGTAGAATAGGTTAAAGCTGCTTTTATTAAAAGTGATATATTTAGGGCAATGCAGTCCAAGTATATGCGCGATGAACGTGTCTCGGCGCTTGCATCTGACCCTGAGACTGACGTCACGTGTATTCTCGGCGTGCCGGCTTCCAGTTGAATTGCGGCGTGTCTAGTTGTTGAGGACTTGTTGTCCTCTTCTACACTTGAACTTCGAAGATTGAGGAGAGAGCGACATCAAGAATGTCCCAATCTCGGCCTGGCTATGCGCTAGTATTCAATTCCTCTTGGGTTGCTCGAGTTCATACTATATGCGCAACCGCCGCCTTTTCCTGTGCGCTGGCGGTTGGACTAAGCCTACATTACAAGAAGATAGTCAAGAATGGGGTAGCTGGTTGGCCGCATGAATGGTGGCCAAGTGTGTCAGCTACGTAAGTTTCCTCGTCGTCATATCAGGGAACACCACATTTGACACATGTTATGGATCACAGGATTGGAGATTGGTATCCGGAACGTAATCTGTTCCAGATCCTCATAGCGTTGACATCTGGTATGAATACAATTTCGGGAACATTTCTAGGACTCACTGCCTGCTGCTTGTAGGACCACGCTTTGCGCTTGTGTTCCTCTGGTGGTTTGTGACGAGGATTCATCATCCGAATGCGGCGAATATAATCGCTATCTCAGGAGTTATACGAACGGTATCATGTGGAGGTATGTATTGCCAAAGTCTGAACTATGCATTGCAGTAATGAGTTTCGTAGGTTGGGTATATATCACGTAAGTCAACGTTCAACGACTAGTGCACCCCGACTTTAGATGCGAGGCCATATTTGTAGGTCAAGTGACGATCATGATGCCCACGATGTTTTGATGGTACTGTGAGTGCTATACACACATTCTATCTCTATATAACTCACACTCTTCAAGCTACATGGTCTGCAATATTCCCTGGATGTTTGGCAGCATAACGTACACACCTCCTGGTAATCATGTTTCGCGGAAGTGGAGGTATGTAACTTGGTCTCGAAACCATGGTGCTACTAATATTTGTTTAGGAAAATAATCGCATCCTCGTGGGTGACCCACAAGTTGCGACCAATCTGGTGAAGGCTAATGCAGCTGCAGGTTCTTTGGAGCGATACCTCCTATGATCTATTTCTTCATTCGACACAAGGTTCATAGGATACCCGGGGTTAGTTACCAAATATTGCTCTACAAAGCCTATTCTGAACTTGATTTATTTCCAGCCTATACCCATTACAGCTTCTTCGAGTGGTGGCTTATTGTCGCCGATGTTGCATTCGATTCCATCAAGTCAAGTGAGTGTTTTGGTGGGGTAATGGTCCTGGCTCTTATCATATTACAGTGGACTTCAGTACCGTTGAGGTGAGTGGAACATCGAATTGCTAATCGCCCGGGCTAATGTGTATATTGCTATCAGGTCTCAATACGTACCGTTGGTACCACGGGTGCTGAAATGGAAAAGTATGGCAAGAGACCTCTTACCGGCTCAGGTTCCCTCTATCCTGTGTAGTCATACGCTGAAGCACGATTCACTTGAAATTCAGACCAGTGATACCAGATAATGATGGGCCAGTTTCTCCTACACAACCTGTCATGAAAACAGCGGGGCCAACACCATCTCAAGTTGAAGCCAGCAATAAGGCTAGCGAGACTACGGAGCGCGATCTCAAAACATGGGATAAAATTATAATTACTTGGGCCTTCTCACCCTTAACTACGTTCATAGCTGATGTATATCTATGTGAGTGATAGCTCGATAACTGGGAGCAAAATTTTATTTAACGAAGTGGCATAGCATATTGCGCTTGGTCTGTTTACACGTCACTTAGTAAGTTGTATTCGCGACGTTGGTTAGTTCGTGCTCAATAATGTTCGCAGGTATTACCCTTTTCTATTTCAGCGTATGGGAACTTGGTGAGCGCCTTCGAGAACCCGCTTGAGAGCCGCTCATACAGTCGACTCAATATAGCTATTAGCGGCTCCGAACTGGCCGTTCTTTCTACATTATCCCCTCTCCTACTTGGCATTGCTCCGTTCCGAAGGGCGGTCAGTTCGCATTCGGGTCGCTGTGTGACTCGAGCATGTGTCCTACTTGGAATGGCTAGTTACGCTCTCCAAAGCCCACTTCAAAGGCTTTTGGTGGTCTCATTTGCAAATATGGCGTTGGGCATAGACTGGGCAGTCGGGTGGGGTGGAGATGCACAGGACACAACTCCCACTGTTACTTCATATAGTAAGTTATTAGTACATCCTTTTGAAATACTAGGTGTCATTAACCAGATCATTAGCCCTTGCGACTGGTTTTATTTTAGCAAACCTATCCAAGCTTGCGAACCATAGTAACAACCCAGTCTGGCCAATCGTTGACCATCGATCTGGAGGATGGAACAAGTCTGGGCTTGTTTTAGCATTACTCTCGTGGGCTCAGTTTATAGCTCGCCCTCCGATTCCCAGTACCGCGCGCCTTTCTGGAGCCCCTAAGTCCGAGAGTGTCGAGAAACAAACGGATCGATCAAGTTGGTGGATGCCGAGCGTGGGGCTTGGAGCAACTTTATTTGCACTGCACTCAAAGTTTGCCGACTCGGGCACGGTTGTAGCGTGGTCTTGGACGGGCTATCCTGCGAAGGTATAACCTACTTACAAGCCATATTGGTGCTCTGATTTTACACCTCCCATAGGGACCTATCCCGGGTGTTGGCTCCAGTGCAATTACACTCGCAGCACTCGGTATTGGCCTTGCTTTATCAACCAGCTCAGCGGCGTCTCGGGTCATCAACCACCCTGCTTGGGTGTCTATCGGAGCAGGGTCATGCTTTATCATGTATCGCTACCGGGACTGGACCGGGCACGTAGGAGGTTTAGTCTATGGCTTCTTCCTCATGTCCATTCTGCCGAAAATGGTCCAAGAGTCTGCCTTTCGCGGCGTAACTCGAGTATATTCGTTGGCCTGGCTGACAACTATAATGTTCATCCTAGCTGACGTATGTGCTCTTCACTAGAGCACTCCCACGTAACTGATTTCTGTCAAGGTTTGGGCGACGGCATATGCGTTCGTTCCCGGCGGCGCATATATGCGAGAGCGAACAGATATGTACGCGGTTCCTTTATTCTAGTTCAGTTTGCTAACGCCTGTGCAGCGTTTTAACAGCTGAGATCCTGGCCATTGGTTGTGGTGCACTTAATTGGAATAAGCGTGCGCTTTTGCACAGTACCCAATCACCCGATGACCCGAAAACCAAGCCAATCTTTGCTCGGTTCAAATCACATATCCGAGCCTCCCTTGGGCTTGTACTCGTCCTGGCCATGTCTGTGGTGCTGTATCGGACACCCCGAAAGCCGCCGATGCCACATCATGCGGGTGACAGGTTGATCACTACCGGCATTTGGACGATGCGTACGTGAATCACATTATCGCGAGTCTACCACACTCGCTAATACGTTTTGGATAGATTTTGGTCAGGACAACGAAGGACGAGACAGCCAACGTAAGTTACTAGACTAATGTTGCCTGCATATGCTGACATCGATGCAGGGCGTATGCGCGACTTGATCCGGTAAGTCTTTTGACGAACCTGAGGATCCTGGTTGCTCAACCGCTTCCAGCGATATGGAACTGGATGTAGTTGGTGCGTTCTGATGTCGATTGATAACGGTGGGGTTCTTATGTCGCATCCAAGGTTTACTCGAGACCGATCTGCACGTAAGTACATCTCGGACAATGCCGTTGTCGCCGATAGGCTCTTCTCACCCGGCATTTAGCGCATCGTGTTCGGTAACCGCGATCTGTAAGTTGACCTGGACATCGTCGAATACATCTGATTGATCGTGATGTTTTAGCACACAAGTAATAGTAGAAGAACTTGGTTACGTACGCTACCATTTTTTTTGCTTCTCTACGTTTAGGGAACTAACCACAATTGACAGTATGTTGGCAAGTGTTCGAAAATCAAAGACCTTCACGTACCTTGACGGAAAATATATGCACAGATCTAGGCCCTGGACCGAACTCCCACACCTGGGGAGCAGTCTTGCTCTCAAAGGTAAGCACGGACATGGCACAGATGACCGGTTCCGCTCAAACCGCGTGGCGCGGCCCAGTTCCCTATCGTCAACTCTACACACCATCTGTTACCCTCACCCAATGGTGAATTGGCTCCCGCGATCAGTGCAGTGATAGACGCATGGGGTACACACGTGCACGTTGTGGTGTCCCACAACGGGCAAGAGGAAGATCCACTCGATAGGCAACTTCAGAGCCAGCGCCTTGCTGAAATTATGGACTATCATTACCCCGAACCGACGATCTTCCTAGGTATGGCTGTCGTTCTTGACATGCAGTGGGAGCGTGGTGACATTTACATACTCGTAGGCTATGTGGTGACCAGACCGTTCGCTCCGCGCCGTACGTCGCATTTTCTTCAAACGCCCACAACACTAGACTCATTCATACGTCATAGCCGCTCCCTATCTCTACCTGACCGAAGATGGCCGAATGTAAGCTCAGCCTACACTCGCTCTGCGTGCGTTGCCTCTGACAGGAAACCCTATAGGTATGACATTGACAAATTGGACTGGGACCGATGGTACGCCCCGCTTTCGGGAACCTCCAGCGGAAAAAAAAACTTACTCCGCATTCTAGGTGTGAATACATACTGTATCGTGGCCTCGTACGTATACACACACCCTCCTCGCTTATACTTCGTCTCCAGACGGGCTGAGTTGTATTTACAGTGGCGCGTTGGGTACGCGCGTGTGAGCCGGAGCACGATCACCGACACCGAGCTCCAGGGTCAGTCCTGTTCTGTTCTGTTATCATCATCTTCCTGACTATGCTCTATCCAGTCGGGAAGTTTGTTGTGCCTAAACATGGCACTACGCTCATAGGCGAGAGCGAAGGCAAGTGGCGCATACAACCTACCTATACATTGAAATCTCAAACGTTTCCCCCGCAGACGACCGCTACATACGCACACGCAAAGAAGACATGCCCAAAGGCCACCTATTCAATGAGGCCTATTACCCGCCCAACGGCAAGAACGGGCACGTCTACCATGTGTTTGTGAGCCCCCTCGATCCTTGCCGAACCCCTATACTGTATGCTAAACCGGCCACGTTGGTTTAGAACTACCCGTTGCACTATAAGATACCGGACTATGCGCCGCTGTAAACCGGGCCGAAGAGCCCCCCTTTATTTTTCTGTTTGTTGTATCTGAAACTGGTGTATCGGACAGTCAAAATGCTGATGTACGAACTTTCTTGGATGTACGACTCTTTCAATGCAATGCTATTGCTTCACATGGTCAAGGGATGCATACGTCATGATCGAGCACGTCGCTCCAAACGCGAGTCGAGCCTAAGCCATAACCCGCCTGGCACCTGCGCACGCAATCATCTCACCCACCAGGAACCGAGGCTATTCCGCCTTACAAGAGACTAAACCCAATACACTCCTCACCAATCTTACAACAAGCACAAAAAAAATGAAAATCCTGAAAATAATCGTACATTACGCTTACACTCCAACAACAAAACTTCCCGGTTGTAAATAAGGGGGACCACAAAAAGCAAACAACATCTGGTCGATAGGAAATAGAAACAGGGGTAAACATCGGCCGACGCGATTTTTGGTAAAGCGGGAAATAGAGTCGCAAAGGGGTAAATAACAATGAAAAACCAGCTCATGTCAAACCAAACCTCGTACAGAAACAAAAAGAGATCAACCAAGATTCCTTATTTCACACACACACACGAGACTGTTCCGTTCACGATCCGTGTCTTCAACGCGCCAGAGGTGGGGCCCAGGCCGAGTTTTCGACTACGGCCCCATACACTATTGGTACGTTGCTCGGCACAACAGTTGGGCCACTGAATCCCATCTGATGGTCGTACGGCTCTCGGTCGTACTGCTCCTCGACGAAATAGGCCGCGCTCTGGTATAGATCGACGTGTCCCTCGGGCGGTTCGTTGCGTAACCGGGCCAAGACCTCGGGTATCGCCTCGGGTTGGGGCAGTTGAGGGATAAACTCTGAGCCTTGCAAGTGATGAGGGTGCGAAATCCCCCTAAAGTTGAGAATGTTTTCCTCGAGCGACATCGGATAGAACAACCTGTCCGGGATCTGATTGGCTTGGACCGACGGATGGATGTTGGACGTCGGCGTGTGGACGTGGTACTGTTCCTTGGGAGAGCCTTCGCCCTTGGGGTTTGTGGGTGTACCGGGCTCGTAATGGTCAGTCGTGTAGCGCCTTGCACGGATCTCCCGCTCCCGCTCTGCTTGCTGCTGTCTACCCCTCTCCCGCTCGCGCATCTCGATATCTCTATCTCGTCGACGCTCGTTGAGGCCCCGAGGAATAGAGGCTAGTGTACCCTCATCCGGCTCGATCTTCAACGAATCCACGTCCGCAAACGGCCACGGAATCTCGCTCATCAAGATCGGCGGAGGCGGAGGACCCAAGCTATGGATAAAGTCATTGCCATAGTGTCGTTCCGCAAGAGCAGATATGAGCGGATGCGAGGCGTGCAAGTCCTTGCGTGACCAGCGCCATCGTCGGTTTGGCACGATTGTCAGCGCAACGTGGATGTCTTGTTTAGCAACGTATGGCGGGATGTGGATGCAGCTGCTGATTTCCGCGTACAGGATGACCATCGCGGCCAAGTGGATCGGGATGGGAGAGACGAAGAACGCAACATCGGGCGAGCGAGTAAGATGCTGGTGCAGTGCGAGTACATTGTGGGAGGTGATCACAGCTGTTCGGGCATCAGTATTGGATCCTAACAAACACGTAGTAATACTGACCATCCTTGAGAGCCTGCTGCCGAATGTTCATATGCAACTGGCTCGCGTTGAACATTGTGCGCAGCAATAGCAGCCGACTAATGAAATACTTGAGCACCGTCATGCCATGGTCGTCGGTCATGCGTTCCACGAGCTGGATCTTCTGCTCGTAAGTCCAGTTGTCCGTGCCCTCAAAGTACCACTGGTACTCTGGTTGGGGCAATCCGTTTCGGAAAGCGATAAACCGATCGTTGATGCGCGTCGCATCGCGCATGAGTGAATACCCATCAAGTTTCCCAGGGCGGTACAAGCTCGTGATGATATCGCCCTGAATATTGATGATGGGTGTACTATCGCGTATATAATCCGAGAACATCTTGCGACCATTAAAGTGCTGGTCTGGCAGCGGGGTGTTGTAGTCGTCATCCGCAATGGCGAGGGGACGACCGAGAAGCAGAGATGTGCCTCGATCGTGAATGAGGGACATGCTCCACAGACACTTCCGGACGTGGGCCTCTTCTGCTGTGAAGCACGTTTGCTGGGTTGGGTCATGGTGGAGTCCGAGTTCGACACCCAGACGGATAGTGTTTCCAACGAGACGCCACAGCGTGCGGCCGTTTCTCTGCGATGGTGGCGTTAGTGTTCATCAAGAAAACAAATGAGAAGACTTGCCTCGGTGTAGAGGTACCAATGCAAAAGAATAAGGGCCTGCAGACTGGAGATGGTAACACGCAGATCGGGTTTGATACGCAGCGCGAGATTGAAAAATAACACATGGCTTGGCCAGTCCGTCGGGATCGGAGCCTCTGGGTTCTCGTGCATGAGATGGTTCGTCTCACTAAGCGTACCGAGCGCAAAGACGAGGTAGACACTGCACAAGAACCCGGGATCGTCGTGCACGGTCGCCAGGCAAGACGCAAACGCGTGGCTGCGCTCGTCTGTTGGCGGTTCCTCGCCCGCGATGGCTTCTTCATACGAGATCGGCGGCCCGCCTCCGACGAGCCGGTAGAGCGCACGCAGACTGGCGATAAACTCGCGGCGAATGAAGATCGGGCGGGCAAACTCGAGATTTCGGAAATAGACATCGACGATCTTGAACGCGCGGGCCTGGTCGTACGGGAGCCAGATCTCGACCGGCGGTTCGGGCGGCGCACCCGACTTGGGGTTGCGGGGGATGGACGAGTGCTGCCAGTGCGCGGGATTGAGGACCGGCGGGGCCTGGATCTCGGGCGGGCCGCCGGCAATGTAGCCCTCGGCGGCGATGTCTTCACGGACCTCGGGCGAGGCCTCGGACGGGAGGTTCTTGGTGATGACGCGCGCGACGCCAAACGACTTGCTGAGGCCGCGGGTCGAGGTGAGGTCGAGGTTGTTCGGGTCGGAGCCCTTGATGTCGTCGACGCGGGGCGGAGGTGCTGCAAACGGCGAGCGCTCGTCCGGACCGGGGGCCGGACGGGGGGTCGGAGCAGGCGTCGCGGGTGCGGGAAAGAACGGCTGGGCGTATGCGCCCGACTGCTGTGGCGAGCCCTCGTAGGGCGGGGGCCAGCGCACACCCGCGTCGTCCAAGTGGCGGTCGATGTGCTCGAGCTCGAACGAGGGGAGGAGGCGGGAGAGGAGCGCACGGCACTTGGACAGCTGATTCTCGAGGTGCTCGAGGTGGCCGCGCGGCTGAAGCGTCTGCCGATGGCGGTCCTCTTGCTTGCACTCGACGCCCGCCGACTCGCACGCGCCGCAGTTTGGGTGCTTCGAGTCGCACTGCAGCACGCGTTAGCATTTACTTCGCCCCCGCAATCGCATGCACCCACCTTGATTTTCTTTCCGCGACAGCGGGCACAGGCCTCGTGCAGGCGTCGCAGGCGTCGGGGCTCGGCCGTCGAGCGGTCCCGCGGCCCCTCGTCCTCTGTCTTTCGTCGCTTGCGGGGCACAGACTTGGGCGGGGGCGAGAGGGACGACGTCGAGGCCATGGACTGAACGGGGGTCATGGGCGTCTGCAGCGGCGGGAGCGTTGCGTGCGGCGGCGGCGGGAGGACATGGGACGGGTGGTCGTGGGGGTGGTCGAAGCGGTAGGGCGCGCGATGGAGCATCCCGGTGTTGGGGACCATGGCTGGAGGGGGGACAGAGTGGAAAGTGCCGAGCGCTTCATATATACCCAGCCCGATCCCATTCCATTAATCATCTAAATATTTATTTACAGGCGCCCACCCACTCCAGACTCCCTCCCCACGCTACTCCCCCGCAAGCGCCGCCAGCGCTGCGTCTTCCTCCTGCTCGTGCGCCTGTCGCCGCCGCTCCCGCCGCGCACTCCACCACCGCGTCGGCGCACGGTAGAACGCCTCCAGGTCCATCCGCGCCGCCTCTTGCCGTGCCCGCTCCTCGCTCACATACTCGCCCTCGTCCTCGTCCTCGTCGTCGCTCGCAAGCAGCACCGGTTGGCTGCTCTTCTTCTTGCCAGCACCGACCGCCGGCCCGCCCGCGAGTCGCACCTCGTCCTCGCCGGCGTCTTCCAGCTCGCGCTTCCACGACCAGCGCAGCCCGACCGGGATGAGTACCGCAACAACCACCGCGGACAACAGCCCAAAGTTTCTCCACGAGATCAGATGAAAGTCTTCTGCACTCGTCATCTGGTCCAGCCCGCCTGCCAAAAACAGCACATCGTCAGCGTTGGTCAACAAACACAAAGTGCAGCGGGGATAGAAAAAGAGTGTAACAACGTGCTCGCTCAGTTCAAATGAAAACTCTCCAGGCGGTGTCCAAGCGGTGCATGAGCGATCCAGTGTGTCCAGATCCAGATTCGTACCCGATCCAATCAATCAGCGGGGCCTGAACTCCCATAACCCGACTAGTACCCCTCTCCCGACGTGTTCGCGTGAAATGAACAGCACTCTACTCCCACCCCAGCGCCTAGCCAGAACTCTAATCGTCCCACCAAGATGCCCATATATGGACAGTAAACAAAGACCAACCGAGCACATGAAATGCCTCCGCCCATTTCTCCCGCCCCTCTCCCCTTAATATGACCCAGGAGCCAAATGCTCCCCGAGCGCTCCCGGAGAGCACCGTCGCGGCCGGACGCAGCCTGCACTCCAAATGAACGACACGCCCCAGAAATGCGAGATCAAGGCGGAGCAACGGCCATTGCTCGCCATCGTTTGTCAACAACGCCTTCTTCTGCCTGGATCATCTCATAAACGGCCGTAACAGCATCCCAAACATATCCCGCTCCCCTACCCATCTGGTAATCACTTCCATCAACTGCCGATCCCATACGAATCTAGGGAGATCCGGTGGCGCCGACATCAGTTCCATGAATATGAAAAAACCGACAGACCCCCGAGGGTAACTCTGGCCAACCATTCTCTTCCATCCACACATGCCCCGAATAAGAAAGCCACGCCACCCGAAACATCGACAATACGAAACCGACATGCCAGCGGCACGATGCAAGAAGCAGAGATAACCATGAGCGCGTCCGATCGTCTCGAGAACACGTCAAGGCCACTCCAGGCACCAAAAACAGACATTACACCGGTCCGAGGGACCTGGCATTATTTGAATCGTGAGCGCAGCACGTTCTGTCTGTCCATCTGTTCGCACACAAAATCGCATCTTGGGCGTGTTCTCCCGTTCCATCCTATTGCTTCCCTCACATCACACCACGATCTAGCCCACAACACATTCACCATCTCGATAAAACTCAGTTTTAGACTCACCCACCCATCCTTCGATCAGTCAAAAGAATACCAAGATATACACAAATCCATTATGTACCGTCCGGCATAATCAGGGCCGGGTCCGAACCCAGACCAGCCCAACCAGATAAGGACTTGTCCGGGTCATGTGTATCCAAATAAAGGCGAGAAATTACGTTGTCGGGTGGTCGGTAAATCACCAGGATGTCCACAGCCCTTGTTTGTTCCAATAGCGAGCCGGTCGAGAAGAGCACAACGAAAGCAGAAAAAAGGGGGAGGGAAAGGCGTTGAAAGAACACTCACCGCCTATGGTAGTGTGAATGACGCTAACGCCCATGATCCCGAAGAAGGTCGAGATCCAGAAGCGAGGGATACCAATGCCAACATGAGGGCATAGAACGTTGACGACCCAATGCGGTGGAAATGGTGCGATGCTATGAATGCATACTTAATACACCATTGTATTATGGTAGCCCGACCCTCGCCCTCACCGAATCACAATCAAATAGCTCATCAGGTTGTCCCGCTGTGCGTCGATCTTCTGAGTCCATGCATCAAGTCGAGCACGCCAGCTGGGTACAGCGAGCAATGCCGGCCCCAACGCAGCACTAATGAGGTAACATAACGTTGCTCCGGTCGCGACGCACTGTTGGAACGTAAAATCAGCTCACGTTTGGAAGACACAGGCCAAAAATCGGAGCATATATAATCGACGTTCCAAGGACAAAGAAAACTCACTGAACAAGCCAAAGGCAGTGCACGAGGCACGCCCCAGACCGCCCCACCGAGGATCGACAGATACATAGATCCGGGAAGAGAAAACGCTTGAAGGCTAGCAAATCGTTTCGTAGCCATTCGCGAAGCGGGGCAGTTGTTCAAGCGACGGGAGGCGAGATCCGCAGAGAGTAAGGCAAAGACAATGGTCAGATCAAAACTCAAATGAGACGAAATGGGGAAGGAGAGAGCTGCGTGTTGTTGAGGATAGTTGACGTACTATAGGTAGGTTATCACATAGCATACTGGAAAGGCAAATGGTCTAGCATTAGCGGAACAGCGTGGACGCAGGGATGATGGATGAATAGGGGGCTGTAATATACGCACCGAAGATCCTATACGGATACACGTCACGGTATTTCTTTAATAGCGTATTCAGGTCCTGCAGCTGATTGAACGACTTGGGGATTCTCAGCATTGGTCGATCGGCTCTATTTAGCACGATGGTCCATTTATATTAATACAGTCTGGCACGTCACTCAAGATAGACTCACTCTTCAAGTGTGGGCAACGCAGCCCATAGCGTTCCACCAAGTACAATGCTTCCCACAATGAATAGGAGGAGTACTTTAAGCCCTGCCATGAACACAAGCCTGCGAGCGTTGGGATCGAGGGCGGGCATGTATTTGGCCAGGCCGGTATATGACCGCTGGTTGTCGGGTGCGGCAACGAGAGGTGTGTTTTCATTTGTCGATATCGGACGCAGTTCTTCAAGGCGAGGAGAAGTAGGCGAGTGCTCAGCAGAAGCCATTGGGATTGTACGGAGAGAATATGCCGAGGCGCGAGTCTTCAGTGCCTGGGGCGGGGCCGATTCGGGGGCGTCAGGAGGCATGGATTAGAACAAGTGGATGCAGCCAAGTTTAAGTTGGACTATTTTTTATTTTCGGATTGGATTGATTATGTTGATTTATTGCTGTTGTAAGGCCTGGTGTGGTGGTGTGAAGCAGGTGAGGTGATGGTCGTGCCGACTTGGGCGCTTTGGTTCTGCTAAGCGCCGATCAAAAGTTTAACTGAGGCAGTGGAGCGCAGGATCATTTACAAAATATCAAGGTATATGCGGCATAAAATACGACTTGCCAAATTTGGAGGTGAGAAATTAAATTGATTAGTCGATTTGCACAATCGAACCTCTGGCATCCGCAGTCGATCTAGCCTCCTAATACGGTTCTCTTCTCAGCTCGAGCTGGTCTTTTGCCCCTGATGTACAACACAACTCAATGCAAGTGTACGAGTCATACAACTATGCATTCGCAACTTGCTATCCTATAGTGACTCCAAGGGCCGGACATATGCAACTCCGGCAGACCGTGAAAAGCATTATAAGGGTAATCGACTGGCCAGATACCGCCTCTAGATTAGTGCCACAAGGCAAGCCTAGTCGTATCTCCCCTTTCCAACACCGGATGTCATCAGCCCCGATGCCTGTAATCGGTCCGCAAGTTGGTAATAAAGGCACAAACGCGCCATGACGTGTTATGACGAGTGGCCGACAACTACGTGGTTGAGAATATATATTTGGTGTGGCGAGCTTGGCCTGCTCGGTGGCGTCTTGAGAACAAGACTCTGTATTATCCTCTTTCTTGAGTAACACCACTTGAGTACCTGGTAAATAACCTCTTGTACTTGTGGTTGTCGCTTGGCTCCGCTTACTTCTTTGCTACAGAAAAGGGCACAAAGCAATCAAACTTACGATGCGTGAAGGGTAAGCTAAAATAACATCATAGGAGCAAGTCTCATGGTCAACCTTCCGGTTATGTTCATTTTCTCGATCGATAGACAATTGGCTGGTAAGCCGGAGAATTGGATTTCAACCATCAGACTTCGGCTTAGTTTGAGTCGAGCAGGTCGTTCAAACAACCATAACAAGAGCAGAATATCATATCGCGCGGCAAGGGGTAGCACTCCACCAGGAGCCCAAATTGCGCTTCCAGCTCCTGTTGAACAGGTAGAAGTCAATAGTTTCTCCCAAATGCTGAAAACCGTTTCGTATTATATCATGATGGGATGGTTGATCTACACGATGGGCCGGCTGATTAATATGGGGCTTAGAATGTAATGTGCGAGCTTGAAGCAATCAATCCAATGAACGAGTTTAGCTCTACTGGCGGGATTTATTTGCGTCGTGAGATCAGGGTTCGTCTGACGATCGCACGTGATGTGTCGCGGGCTACGACGTGTCTCAACGTGTCTTGACCACCACCTGTTAAGGTATATATAAGATCGGTACTTCTTCCAAATTGTTCCTTCTGAAA
Organism: Ceratobasidium sp. AG-Ba; assembly: GCA_016906575.1. Taxonomy (NCBI): domain Eukaryota; kingdom Fungi; phylum Basidiomycota; class Agaricomycetes; order Cantharellales; family Ceratobasidiaceae; genus Ceratobasidium; species Ceratobasidium sp. AG-Ba. Next base: position 886,235 of record CP059612.1, on the reverse strand, counting down.
CTCCCGGAAGTCCAATCTATACTAGTCGTCGTTTCTCAACTCTATGAGCAAGATGGCAGAGCCATCACACACAAATGGCCTCACTCACGCGCACATAGTCTATTCGGAAATCATATCTGTTACGTCTGTCATGAGGAAAAACTCCCGATGGGCAACGAACTTTGGAACGAATCGTAGACGCGACATGCAGCTTGCAACTAGCATGGGCTTGCGCCGAGGCGCTATGGAGCATTCTGGTTCCCCTGGCCCTCGGAGAGAGGTTGATCTCATGGGAGGATTTGAATATTTAAAGCGGAAAATAAGGGGTGTGCAAGGTAAGCCATGTCGAAACGAGACTTCCAGGGTGGAGCTGACGCGTTGTAGATGTTCACGAAATCCCTATCCTCGAGATCCTTGAACCCTTTATCGCTGTTATAAGCACTCCAACGTCAACTGGGCCGATTACTACGGCAGCTCTTTCTGCTGTTAGTAACTTCTTCGTCACAGGCGTTGTCGTTCCAGACGATTCACTTGTTCACTGTTTGTCCGAACTGAGCGGGGCGCTTTCACGCTGCATATTCGAGCCCAGTGATTCCGGACGAGATGAAGCAGTTCTGCTTAGGATAATCTCCACAATCAGGGACTGTATTTGTAGCCCGCACGGGCTACTTTTGAGCGATGTTGAAGCATGTGAGATGTTGGAGAAGGTCTTGGCTATATGCTGTCAGATGCGTTCGAGTGGTAAGAATTTCGCTGTTTATTTTTATCGATGCTAAACGCATCTTCTATCAGAGGTATTACGTCGTACTGCCGAGGCGAACATGCAGACTATCATTCGGGAGGTCTTTAGTCGTCTTCGTGGTTTGGATCCAATCATAGAAGAGCAGCGTATGCGACAGGAGGAAGAGGAAGCCAACTCCGAGCTTAAGCTTGCACTTTCCCCTACAACGGTTACGAATCCACTTCCAAGTGGCGAAAATTCTGGACCCGACCAAACGCAAGGAATCCATGAGCCCGAAACAGAATGTAAGCACTCGGTGCTTCTTATACTTCACAACTAACCCCATTACTTGCAGCTCGTCCTTATGGGCTCCCAACCGTTGCTGAGGTCTTGCGTGTGTTGGTGAATCTCCTCGACCCTAATGATCAACAACATACCGACACTATCCGGCTCACTGCTCTTGGGATTCTTACTGCTGCTCTGTGTAGCTCCCTGCCGACCCCTAACAACATGCCGGATCAGCCCACGCCTCGTGTCATATCTCAGTTCCCATCCCTACTTTCCTTGCTCGCTGATCGCGCCTGCCGGCATTTATTTCTCCTCGCTCGTACTGAAGCCGCTACCCTTCGGCTGGCCGCTCTGAAGGCACTCTCTATCCTGTTCGAGGTGGCACGTGGAAGTCTGAAGCTTCAGCGAGAACTATTCCTATCGTTCTTGGTAGCCAGGCTAGAGCCAGTGGGTCCTGTGAATGATAGAGGCCGCAAGCAATCACTTGGTGTAGAAACGCCCATTGGAGTTCGACCGAGTACTCCAGTACTTGCTACCCCTCGAACTCCTGGGGCTAGCACGCCGAGAGCAGGCGCTATAGTAGGAGGCGCTGAGCCAGAGTTGCGGGAATTGATGTTGGAGACGCTGGTCCTACTTTCGCGGGAACCTAGCTTCATGGTCGATTTGTACGCAAATTACGACTGTGACGTGAATTGTGAAGATTTGTTCGAACAACTTGTTGGATTCTTGACCAAAGTGAGTTGTCGCAGCCAGATAACATTCGAAGATATGTTAATTCAACCACTCGTCCAAGAGCACCTATCCTCTCATGGGCGGGTTCGGGGGACAGCAGCATTATGCTTCAAGACTCATTTGTCTAGACTTGTTGCTCGCCTACGTTGACAGAATGCATGCACGGATCGAAAACCCTAGTGTGAGTAGACAAATTGGATATCTGGTTGTCGTCAAATGACATGCGTAATTCAACACTGCAGTCTACCACAGCTTGGTCATCGGTTCGTGCTTTCTCGGAGATTGCTGTTCAAATTCAAACTTGTTATGATGCTTACAGGGTGACGGATCTGCAGAGTCCCTACTATTCACGAAGTCTCGTAAACTATTGGTTCTCACTGCGGCGGAGAAATTCAACGAGAAACCAAAGAAAGGAGTGGAATTTATGCTTGAAAACGGGTTGGTAGAGTACAAATCGGCCGAAGGGGAGGCTGCCACGAACTCAGAAGCTTCGCAAACCGAAAGCAAACAGCCGTCCAGAAAGGCCGACCCAAAGAGTTTAGCGATTTTCCTCAAAAATTGTCCGAAGCTCAACAAGAAGGTTTTGGGCGAGTATATCTCTCATTTGGATAACCCTGACCTTTTGAGGGAGTTTATTGGGATATTTGATTTCCGAAACGTGAGTGGTAGCATATGACTACACGGAGCAAACCTCACATATGACTAGAAATCGGTCGCCGACGCAATGCGGGAGCTCTTGGAATCGTTCAGGCTACCTGGTGAATCCCAGCCTATTGCAAGGATAACTGAAACATTCGCAAAAGCATTTTTCGCCGCGGGTCCACGTAAGTGTTGCCCGTCTTGCACTTCTAGTACCTGTTGAACCCCCCCTCCCCTCCCCAAATAGCTGGAATCAAATCAGAGGATGCCGTCTTTGTGTTGTCTTATTCTGTAATCATGCTTAACACAGATCTGCATAATCCTCAAAATAGAGTTCGTAACCCTTTAGAGCCTTGTAGTTCTAGGAACTGACGGTACTCCACAGAAACGAATGACGTTCGCCGATTACCAAAAGAACTTGAAAGGCGTAAACGATGGTACTGACTTTGACCCTGATTACCTGGTACGCGTCACAGCCTTAACGGCGATGAAAGATTCGCTGAAGCTTCGTTAAAGCAAAGCATCTATGATGGTCTCCGGAAGCGAGAGATTGTCATGCCTGAGGAACACATGGGCCAACTCGGCTTTGACTACGCGTGGAAAGAGCTTTTGCTGCGCGCAAAGAACGCAGGTGGGTGTGGAGCGCAAAATCCTTCCAATTAGTTATTGATCCGTGAATTTCAGGCGAATACGTGGTCTGCAACACTTCAGCGTTCGATAAGCAAATGTTCGAGCTGACATGGCAGCCGGTCATTCAAGCCATTGCTTTCGCGTTCACCAATATTGACGACGATTATGTTATCGAACGTGCGATTGCTGGCTTCCGCCAATGTGCAACACTTGCCGGATATTTCAACCTTCCCGAAGTCTTTGACTTTGTTGTTGGACAATTGTCGCAGGCGACTGGCCTCCTGACTAACCCTACAATGGGTCGGTCAGTGGTATATCCAATTGTACAGGTTGAAAATCAGGACGTAACCGTATCTCCACTATCCGTCAAATTTGGGACGAACCTGAAGGGGCAGCTGGCTGCTGTTGTGCTATTTAACATAGCCAACGGGAACGGGAATGCAATTAGGGAAGGATGGGGTCAGGTGAGTTAGTAAAACACGGTATACAACTTATAACTTAAACATTTGCTGCCCAGGTATTTGAGATGTTTGAAACATTATTTTTCCACTCCCTCTTGCCTACACGTATGCTCCAAATGGAGGATTTCCTCGGAGGAGTCTCGATGATTCCACTACAGGGCGGGCCTGCCACTACCTCAGCTCAACCTCGTAATGATGCGGGATTGCTTTCTGCGTTATCGTCCTACCTTCTCACACCATACGGCTCCAGCTCGGAAAATATCATATCGCAACCAACAGATGAAGATGTAGAGAACACGATGTGTGCCATTGATTGTGTCACTTCGTGTAAGCTCGATGAGCTATATGGTCAGATCACGTATGTGTTTCGCATCAACCCCACAGACTACTTGAGACTAACAGCACAATTAGTTCACTCGAGCCTACTGCTTTGGTTGCTGCCATGAAAGCTTTGCAAGGGCTTGCGGATCGACGTGCCTCTCTCAAGGCAGATCCTCCCTCAAGAGATGAAATGCAAGTTGGACCAACAACCCCTATTTCCACTTCACCACCCACCGAACAGTTACCCTATGATCCTACTTCGGTGTTCTTGCTCGAAATGATGGTCAGCATTGCGGTTCAAACCCCACAGCATATTGATGAAATCTGGTAAGTCATTGAAATGGACACCGTATTGAAAATATCTTATTTGCGATTTAGGCCCATTGTTTTTGAGCACTTGTCAATAATTCTATCATCTTCCGCGCGATACAGTGTGCTCCTAGTTGAACGAGCCGTGGTTGGATTGCTGCGCTTATGCCGCGTTGCTTCGAGCCAGGTATGCCCCGCATGTGCACTTCTCAGGTCGTCTATGCTAAGTCGAAACCTAGCCCAGCCTCCGCGACCAAATATATATTTCGTTTGATATACTTGGTGGACTTCCTCCCGCGGTCTTCAGCGCAGCAGCTGAACAAATCGTCGCTGGGCTTGCCCTCCTAGTGCAAGAACATTCGGCGATCGTATCGTGAGTGATATATCGAGCATATGTCCACGTTACTCATATCGGAACGCAGGTCCCAGACAGAATGGGCGTTGGTTTTCAGCCTTATCCGCAATTCAGTAGTCAACTCGGGGGCTGCCCGTGCCTCTCTTGAACTCTTGATCCAGTTGGCATCAACTCCTGGCAGGGTAACACCCGACAATGTTACGGGGCTCATCACCTCCCTAGAAGATTTCGCAGCGACCGCAGGCAACAGCGTAGTTGCAAAACGGCGAGGACAACCACGCCCCTCTGCCACACCCTCCTTGTAAGTACCCTCCTGGTCATTGTAATAAAGAACTAACCCTTCCCCCAGAGATGCCTCTGTCGAACGAGGTGTCCAGGCTATCACAACCCTCGCCGATCTCAAGAAAACTATACCCGACATTGGACTATCTCCCGATGGTACGCATTGCTCTTTCTGGCCTGCCCCTAAATCTGACTCGCCTTTAGCATACTGGTCTGTGTGGATACATATTCTTATTGCCCTCGGGCGTCAAAGCGTCAACTTGAACCGAGATGTTCGCCACACGTCTCTCGCACATCTGCAACGCATACTCCTCGGTCCTCCGGCTCAACCCGACCTAGGAGCTGCGCGTTCTGCCGAAATATTCGACCGCGCGGTTTTGCCCATGATCGAGGAGATGCTCAAGCCGCAGCTTGCATCGCGAGATCCAGATGGGATTGTCGAAACTCGACTTCGTGCCTCCGCATTGCTTTGTCGGTCGTTTTTGCACATTCAAGCACATAAAGAGCTATTAGGACCCGAGACCAAGACGCTATGGCTGAAGATTATAGACTTGCTTCATGAGTTGATGCAAAGCGGAGGGCGAGATCAGCTGGTGCGTAGGTTGCCCTTGCGCAAACCAACACACACTAACGTCGAGTTTGCTTCAGGCGGAAGCCATCCCGGAGTCACTCAAGAACGTCGTGCTCGTGATGAACGCAAACGGTGTGCTGGTCCCACCAGAAACACCCGATGCACAATCCGAAGCTCAACAAGAGTTGTGGGCTGATACGCACGCAAAGATCGACTCGTTCCTGCCTGGGTTCATGGAAGACCTGTTCCCTCCTGCGCCTCCTCCATCACCGTTGCCGCCTCAGCCAGCCGAGCCAGAACCCGCACAGGAACAATCAGCGCCAGCTACTTGATTCATACGTATAGACTGTCCAAAAGAAACCTTTCCAATCTATATGAAAGAAATTTATCCAATTCAGGGTAAAGCCAACGAGACAAGTGCGAGATACAAAAGAGAGACCCCAACTGTGGATGGAATAGCACAAAACCAGGCAAAACAATATCAGAGAGCGCAAGGGTGGGTAGTCAAATGAGAATAACGAAATAATAATTAGCAGAACAGCGATGGAGATGATGACGATTCTAGTAAGGAGTGATGTATCAATTTTAGAAACCCCCGGGTGGTGGCTTAAGGAGTGGAGTGCCTCGGTAATCGTCGGCTAAGAGTCGCATAAGCGTCAGCGACTTTTGATGGTCATAGTGGACTCTCAACTCACTATTTTCATAGACAGTGTTACCCCACCAATTGAGGCTCTTATCGCCCAACGGGAATTGAATGGTGAAGAATATGACAACGAGCGATATGAGCGTTCCTATAATCCCGTCGTTTAGTATATTCTCGGATGTGTATTGTTCACGTCGCTCACCAGAGTCCAGTGCAGCACTAAGCGCATAGTTAAACTTGGACCACCAGCGGAAGTTCCTCTTTCTGATGACGTATTCTACGCCCCACAGCTCGCAATCAATAACTTTACTTGCGCCCTGAACCCAATAGACACTCACGGAACAAAAACCCGATGACGAACCACGAAGAATAGTTGATTCCAGTCGCGGGCGGGATCCATGTTGGGCCGTTGAGCAACACTGGCATGTTCACGTACTTGATTCGACTTTGAGGGTACTTGCGTTGCCAGAGCCAGAACGGAATCGGAATCACTGCACCAAATGCGAGTGCATATAACTCGGGGTGGTACGTCTCTCCTTTACCAAACTGACGTGTTGGTCCGATGAGACCCCTACAAACAAAACGGCCGTTAGCCATCTACATCATGAGGATAATAGATAAATGTGACATACCAAACAGCCGAAGCAGTGAAATAAACTTCTCCGTGCGGACACGTCAACTTGTGCGCTTGATCGGGCGAACACATATCCTTCACATTCGCGGACAGCCACTCTTTAACTGCAACTTGGATAACGGCCGAGAGAGTAGTAGCAACAATTTGTACTATAGCCATACGCCCATCAATAACAAGCTCCGATGATATTCGAAACCTCGTACCTATAAACGTAGCCCTCGGCGCGACCTTGATATAATGACCCAACTTCAAATCTTGCACAAAAGTGATGGCCTCGGACATACTCTGCACCGCATATGCCTTGAAAAGCTAACGACCCAAATTGCGGTTAGCCTCGTTCCTTCCCTGTTCCCAAAGACAACTCACCATGTTTGGCAACGGTTTTCCAGGTATCAAACTACCCGGGATAATCTCCGCAAGCAAGTTGATCCCAATGGCCTGAGCAGTCATCGCATACACAATCGCGACCGGGACCGTGTATACCAACGGAAGCAGGAACGAAAATGGCATTCCCCACCACGGCATCCCCGTATCCCACGCATGTGCAGTCACCAGCGACACACCAAAGAATACCGCTATGACCACCAGATACCACCAATCTGGCACCTCGGGGTACGCACGCATGAGTTTAGCGTGCACATCATCGTCCTCGATTTTGACGCTCTTGATTCCGTTCAAGAGGGCCTGGCCGTGATGGAGGACGGTGTGGACGATGATCGCAGTAGTGAGGGCGAAACCAATGAGGTAGGTAACCGCATAGGTGGCAGGAAGGTATAGGTCGGAGTAGCTGTCGTACGCGGTCACGTTCAGATGATAGGTTCCAATGTCGATAACCCGTGACACATTGTACATTTCTCCAAACCGATCGTATGGGTGGCTGGAAGAGATCGGAAGGTATGCGAAGTTCCACGTCTACGGGACAATGTCGTTAACCAGGTTATCGAAAGACCAACCGCGTTACTCACGTTACTGTAGTACAAGGCCGGGACAACGATCCAGTAGAAGAGGACAAACCCGAGCATGACGTGCACTTCAGCCCACCAAGGGACCATCAATGGAGATCCGATGAACGAGATCTGCGACCAGTCAAATGTTAAAACGCCCATGCCGAGGCCAGAAGACACCCCGAATAACTGATTGAGCGTGGTATCGTCTATGACTAATATGAGCAGCGCTCGAGCCATGGGCAAACGACAAACTCACTCGGCCTGAACCAGCAAATGTACGAAAAGCTCGAGAGAGCAGTAAACAAAAATCCTGGCAAGAACTGGTACGCAAAAGCCGCGATGGCAGCGTAGAGGAAGAACCGATATCGGGTAATACCCTGGCCGGACTCATCGTCCTCTGCGTGAAGGGTGTTCAGGAGTGTGCAGACGACCAAGTTCTGTGGCCAAATCATCGATGCAGGCCAGACCAGGAATCGGCGGCAGATGCCAGCCAGACCAAAGCCGGTAAGTTGGGTCGCAAGCATCAAACAAATATTGAACCTGCAGGGATGTGAGTAGGGTAGGGATGGAGAGTTGATGAAGTCTTACCCTGCACCAAGACGGATGTTGTAGTAATACTCTGAGACAATGATCATGTTCATGGCATAACCAGGAGTAACTGCCACGTTGGCCATGATGTAGAGGAGCATGTGTTCCTGCAAAAGATTATTTGCTTGGTCTGGTGTGGCTAGAATAACCGACGCACCTTGATGTTAAACGGCCCAGGATTGAACGAGAAGGTGCCTCCTCCGAGCCAGCGCGGGATGTCATAGTCGTTGATGGGGAGCGTGTAGGCCATGAATTTCCCAATAGGAAACGATATCAGCCTGCCAAGCGCGTGAGGAACGGTAAGCGCACGCCAAGAGGAAACTTACAGCATGATCAACGGTGCCAGGAACGGCGCTGGATAACGCAGATTGAAGAACGTATTGGCGCCAGCCGAGGCCATGCACAACACCAGGCCTACAGGACACGTTCAGTGAGTAGCAATAGCATGCAATGGCTGCAACCAACCTATGCTCCAAACGCGAAAAGTGAGCGCCGGCATCTCAACCTCGTCGACGTTGGAGACCGAGGCGCGGACCTCTGGGTATGGAGAGTCCTCCTCCTCTTCGTACTGCGGGTCAAACTCTCCGCTGAGGTCGGAGCGGCGTGACGAGGTAAAATGCAGGCTGGACAGGGTTGCACCGTCCACCTTGTTACTGTATTTTTGGTCCTCACTCATCGATGGGCCAGGCAAATCCTGGATACCGCTGGATGTGCTGCGCTTGCGGCGAAGTGGGGCGCCCATCTCAGGGTCTGTCTGCGAGGCACCGTTGTTGAGCGAGATATGGACCTCGGGTGTGTGGGACTGGCGGGGGACCCGGTCGCGCAGTGCTCGCATGCGAAAAGACTCTGGGTGCACCTGGCGGTCAAACGACTGGTCGGATGCGGTGGGGGGCAGTTGGCGGGGATATGCGGTCGCGGCGTGGACTGGGGTCATTGGCGGAGGAGCGGGGATGGGAGACGATACCGCCGGCCGGGCCGTGGGGTACGCAGGCGGCTGGCCACTCGCCAGCGGTGCGCTCCCGGGCTGTATGTGCGCTGTTTGTTGCTGCTGCTGCTCTTGCTGCTGCTGTGCTGCTGCAGGAGACTCAGCCAACAGCCGGGTCGTGGAGCGATAGACTCACCCTGTGCTTCGGCAGTCGAAGGGGGCAGATACGCAAACAGATCCTCGTCCTCGCTCTCGACATACTCGTCATCCTCGTAGAGATCATCTCCTGCTCCATCGCCGGTGTAGGGTCGCTGCTGGCCGCCAAACGCCCACTGGACGGAGGATGCCGTGCTCGCGGTGGTCGGCGTCTCTGGGTAGCTGGACGGGTCGAGGTACGGGGGGTTGGTGCCCGCCGAGGTCGAGGGCCTCGCTCCGGCAGTGAATGGCCGGCTCATGGTAGCTGGAGAGAGAAGGGGGGTGGTCGTTGGCTCTGGCTTGATAATATCGATTTGCATTTGCGGGCATTTGCGTTGTTAAGGCACACACGTGCCTGTCCCACATTGCTCCTCCCTAACCTCTCGCTCGAATCCTATCTCACATCTAGCACTCCTCCCACCCCTCTCCAGCTCGCTCTACACACCACCCATCCCCCGCAGCACCTGGTGCTCAGTCGACCACATTCGCATCAGCCTGCTTACATAACCCCGTTCTCCGCCGCTCGCTCCGCTTCCGTGGCTGCCCAGCTCTCGCCAGGTGGCTACACAAAATCGGCCCTGATCCGCGCCAGCCCTAGTCCAACAAACCATCGCGCAGTGAGGACTCGGCACGATTTCGAATACAAAACTCAACAACGTCTCGACTCTGCGGCCCCTATTCAGCAACAGACCATTCAGAAACACGGCACCTCGCTCTGGGCGTCTGCCGAACCGTACCTGAACTGATAGACGACCCTTTTTTCACTTTCCTTATTTTGCCGAATCCAGCACTGCCTATACCTTATCAATCGCGGGAATATATAGTAAGCGAACAAAAAAATAAATGATTTACGCCACGACTATCGGCTACACCGTACATGTCGAAAAACGTTGCCAGGTCGCAGAAACGGCGGCCTTGGATCTTGCCCGATGTAACCAGCAGCGAGATCCTCGGCGCAACTGCTAGGACTTTCGGCTCGTTGACAACCCGTCTTTCAGCCTCTGAGCACGTTAATATTCGAAAATAGCTAGTCAGCCGACTCGGTACCCCCTAAAAAATCGCCGCAGCCTCCTCGTAAAGCAGACGACACCCATATCAGGCCTGCGTGACCCTCAGGGTGTCGCCCTGGCGTGACAAACCCACTCAACGAGCCGTATCTCCCCAACCAGAGCAAAATCGAGGAATCGGCTTGCAACGAAATGTAGATAATTCATCAATAAATCTCGATATCTTTTTACAAAATATTCGTTGGAGCCGATGTGTCCAAAGGACATCATCTGTCTTTATCGCGCTCAGGGTGGGTTGCAATGACACAGCCGCTGGGACCTGTTGCGGCGCGCCGAAGGCGGCGGGCAGAATCCGGGGTCTTCACCAGGCTTTTGCACCAAAGACAAGTTCAATTTGAGGCCGAACTAACGATATTACACGATTTTTGGCGAAGAAACTCGGCCTCAATCTCACTGATAACCTCGGGCGGTAACATTCGATGACCCCGGTACTTTTTGTTCGCCCATGCTGCAGCTTGTCCGCTCAGTCCCAGCCTATATGCATGAACAAATCGATGCGATCTGTTGAAGAATCTGTGTAGGGAGAGGTTAGGTACCGAAAATAGTAAAAGAGGGAGTGGCTAACCGACGAATTGAGTCTAAAGGGACTGAATTCAAGGCGGCCAGTGTGTTTGCTTTGAGGTCTGCTTGCGATTTTGAGGCAGGAAACTCTCGATACACACGTTTAGCATACCCCCAACACTGCTCAATAGGATTGAGTTCGCAATGGAACTTTGGAAGGAAGAGAACACGGCAGCCGTGTTCTCCTGCAATCTCCTCAAGTGCCGATTCTTGTTCCTCGAAGCCTGGTTGGTCTGACAAGACTTGACGAGCACAGCATCTCGACTTTGCGACACACTTCTTTCCAGTCATACACTGCAGCCTCAACTTTGCTGTGGATATCCCTCGCTCCCGCAGCAGTTCAGCAATTCCTTTGAAGTAGCCAGGGTATTGCGGGTGATCGTCTGCAAAATAAAGGCTCTGGGGCGAACCATCTGGGAATTGAACATTGGCAAACCGAACCCGTATCTTTTGGATGCTCCCTTGCTCATCTGTCCGAGTCTCAATCACGTCGCCCACATTCTGCGATGGCTGCAGGGTCATCTTGGAGATCGCAGCCAAGTCCTCTCGACGCCGTGTGTGTGTGGTCGCATTGTCGTAAATGAATACATGGTCGACATCTGGGTATCGTCTTTTCACGATCCCAATCGCTTTTGTGAGCTGGTCCCGAACTTTTGCGCCTGTTAAGTAACCATCGCGAGTTCGTCCAGGGAACAGTGTAATTCGTGCATTATCCTGCCTACCCAATCCAAAAACATTAGTATATGATTATAAACTTAAAAACGAACACTCAACAGGTCTACCCCAGCCAACCATCCATCTATCCCAACAAAGTCTGCGACCATAATCGAAGCGCCTTCTCCTTTGGCGTACGGTTTTGCCTTCTCCAGGTAGTGAACCCACCGAGTAAGTCGTCTGTCGTTTGCATAAAACATTGATTCATCGTGAAACCACACCATTACGGGCCGCTCTCCAGGCGCTAGGTTTGGTGCGTGCTCCTCCATTGTTTTTGAGTCGTACCAGCGCATTCGCCTTTCCAGGTCGTTCCATATCGCCACATAGACATTATTCCGATAGTCAACAACATCTTCGCGCTCATGTCCATCGACGTATTGTCCCTTTGGATCTTGACCCCATCGAAGCCCGAAATGCTCCTTCATCCATCGTTGCGCAGTCCGTAGGCACGGCGGCTCATCAAGCCCAAACCGAGTCTTCACGTCTGGACGTTGCAGATATTCGAGTATATCCTCGGCTCTCATGTATCTTCCCTTGGTTTCCGTTAGATAATCGCTAATTTCTGTGGCCAGGTCCTCATCTTCCAGTACCGATGCATTCCATGTCCCATACTGGTTCTCCGGAAGATTGTCCGTGTTGATGAAGGTCCGGATAAATACCAGAAGCCTCCGCCCAAATCGAATACCATATCCATTCCCAAGTGCAGCGATTTCAGACGAGTAGGTGAGTGACCATTTTAGAACGTCATTACAATAAAACCGCAGACATGCAGCCATTGATGTAAGTCGGCGAATAGAAAACATGTCGTCGAGTTTTGGCGGTATAAACCCAGGCGGAGCTTCTTTTGATGGGCGAAGAATGCATTCAAGCTTCTCTAGAGCATAACTTGCCACATCTCGGGGAATTGGCGCGTTTTTGAACGTTGTTGTTACGGCTTTGACAGAGCCTTCAAGGTTTGGTAAATTGAGTTAGATTTAAATGAATTGGAGAATAATTGACTCACCTTGTATGGCTTGATGCTCTTCAGCCAAAGCATCGTGTGAGCCTGCCGTGTTGGTGTTACTCATGTTTGGAAGGTCGGGCGGGTCAGGCGGTTCCGAAACATCTGTAATAAATCAATAACATGATATGACAACCAAAATCCTGTAACCCACCAATTTCATGCTCATCTGAGCCATGCGGATTTGAGAACTGATCTTGGGACTGTTCAGACACCTCCACCAAAGACGCCGCTTCAGTGACATCATTGACGAACATTGGGGGGTCGATCACTTCACTGGGTATTGGATCCCTTGTTGAAACAAGAGAGTGCTGAGCATCTGATTCAACAACATATGGAGACGCACCTGGGTGTTGGTTAACTTCTGTGTTATTGACTATTGTTGGCTCCGGTGATCTTTCAATCTTCTGTTTCTAAAAGGAGAAAAATTAAAAGAAAAAGCATTTCCAAGATATACACTCACTTTTGACGCTGAAGCTGAGCTGAGATTCCGAAGAAAGGCCATCTTTCTTTTTGAAAACGTCATTTTGGTGTTGTGTAAAGAACAACCGTGTTTGAGAAGTGTAGCTGGGACCCCGGATTCTGCCCGCCGCCTTCGGCGCGCCGCAACAGGTCCCAGCGGCTGTGTCATTGCAACCCACCCTGAGCGCGATAAAGACAGATGATGTCCTTTGGACACATCGGCTCCAACGAATATTTTGTAAAAAGATATCGAGATTTATTGATGAATTATCTACATTTCGTTGCAAGCCGATTCCTCGATTTTGCTCTGGTTGGGGAGATACGGCTCGTTGAGTGGGTTTGTCACGCCAGGGCGACACCCTGAGGGTCACGCAGGCCTGATATGGGTGTCGTCTGCTTTACGACCTCGAGCTGTCAAACCAAGATGCTCCACGCCCCTTGGTGAGATCTACCGGTCCACTGAAACGTGCTCCACACTCTCCGTTCATCCCGTCAAAAGGCAAGCAACGTATATATATCCCGGCCTATCCACAAACCGTCAACAAAAGACTTTCACTAGCTGCTGCCCGCCTCAAACATAACGAAACTTTCAAATCGCCTCCATCTGAGTATCCTTATCTAACCCTCTGGGCTCGGGCTTAATTTCCCTCCGTTCCATTTCCGTCAGAGGAAGAAATGACGCGCTGTAACCTTGAATGTTCTTAATCTTAGATGTAGAAATACAAAACCACAATAACCGAGTCGAATCGGTCTAACCATTGAGCGAGTCTGAAACATACCCAGTTGATGAACCGCCTATATCATAGCAAATAAACTGGAATATGTTGTTTCGGAAGCTATACTCCAGCTCGCTTAACTCGGGCATGAATGCGCCGATTGCTTCTTGCCCCAATTGGCCGAAAAGAAGCCCGAAACCATCACGTGTCGGTAAACACATTGCGCCGGCCCGGTTGGGTGAGCTTGGCTGAGACTACACACTCACGAAAATCTCACATTATGATGCCTATTTCGCCTATCTAACACGTCGCAAAGGGTCTCGTCGGACTTTGGTTGTGCAATCGAAGAGGTTGGATAATTTTCGAAGGCCGGCCAAGCATGCAGGACCTCACAACGCAAGGTAAACACAAAAATACCATGCTATCGGTAGAATCGCTGTTCAATACCGCTATACAAACCTTCTCTACTTTCACGTGTAGCTTCCATGCTGCTCCGTAAATTCATATATAGCCTGGCCCTGCAGTTTCTCACTCAGCACTCAGATACAGAATAGAACTCTATATTCTACGTCCCTGAATGGTTCAACTGCCCGACAAGCGGAGAAATTAAATCAGGTCTCTTATCTCTCTTGCAAGTCACTTATCAAGGCGTGTCCGTTGCGCGCGTTCGACAATCAGACAAGACCCCTTAATAAACTCATTCCTTTCTGCATCGCAGAGCACCAAGAGATATTCTCATGCTATAGTGATGGACAAACCTAATCTTAAATAGTGTTTTCCACTCTTTCACATACCCCCGCGACTTTATATACAAACGGGAGTTCCAACCCCCTATTCCGTGCCCTCGTGACCAGTCGTTCGCGTGGCTATAATCAAGTCTCCAGACACAACTATATTGTCTCACGGCCGATAACACCACAGGGGCTCAATTCAACGGGGCTCGGAACGGTGGTTGGTCGCGTTTGGAAGACAAGAAAGTCACTTTTGTCGAAGCGGAAAGGATACTGAATGCTCAGCCTCCCCGATCTACAGAAGCGTACTATGCCAAGCCCCGATTCGGCAACCTCCTACACCCATAGCTATTCCTTGACAAATTTGCAAGCCGACGAATGCGTTAATATGAATCATCTGATGCGTTAACGTACGTGTGTTGACGCTCGGCCGAGACGTCATCGAAACAGGAAGCCAAAATGGTAAAATACGGGGGTGGGTCACACGCGTGTCACGCATGAGCGGCAGCGTTGCATAGCCAATGACACCGTCGCCTGTGAAATTTATCCAACGACGGAGCTTTATGTCAAAAATACGGCGCAAACTCTATCGAACATAGCCAGAAAATCACGCATATATAGAGGTAAATGGATGGCAATGCTGCCGTCCATCCCCACGACGTGACCAAACATCATCTGCCGACCACCCACCGACTCGTGCCGAACTCCCAAAAGTCAGCGTGTTAGCCCTAATCCAAGACACCAGACACCTCCGTCGTCATACTCTGCCTGATTCTTGAGCTTATTCATGCAAGATGAAATGGGCGTACCAAGCCCGCTCAAACTTCAACTTGACCTCGAATCAAGCGAGGTCAAGTTTCGGATTAAGCTCTCACGCAACGTTATTATAAATACCCTAAACCACAAATAACTCCATTCGCCGCTTAAATTGCGCACTGCGGACCATCGTAGACGGAAGGAGCTCAGCAGTCCACCCCAGCTTGTTTGACTGAACTTTGACTATTCGGACAACAGACATATAAAGGGTCGCTGATTCACGTAGACTGACAGGCGTAAAGGTGGAGCTGAACCCCCAAACCTATTCTCCTACTAAAGTTACTCGCGTTCTGTCAATCGCCGCTCGCCGAACGACACCGAGCGAAGGACATCCCTTTTGACACTATCAACTCCACTCTGCTGCTTCCCCAATCGAGCACAACAGAATTGTGCTCCAGCACTCGTACTATGATCACATTCACATTCACACAAACTGGGAGTTGAAAGCGCCGACAATGCCGTATTCACAACTCTTATCTCACTCCAGGGATCCATTCCGTGCTTCTTCCGACAACTTTGCTCGTGATGATCACTGATCTAATTTGATCCTCCAGTACCACACCACATATCTTTACAGCGGACCGATAATCCGCATCGCAATCGATCCCTCGAACACCGCACAGTAAATCGGGAACGGGATGTCTGCGGCGTGCTCCTGGTACGTAAAACTTTAATTTACGTGCATCTTTTGCAGATCCGTCTTTAGCAGATCGCCGTTTATTTGTTGTGATCATACACCTCCCACGTTGGGCGCTTCGTGGTCTACTCGTCTTGGAATGTCTGATTTACTTCGCGAAACAAGAGCCCTTGTTGACTTACGTCTTTCTACTGGTTTTTAGCGAAACTTCACGTACATAATTGAACAAAGAAGTATGTCAATGACTAACATCTAACCGAATATAGGATCTAACCGCACGCACTCGACACATGGGTGGCTAACCCGACAGCTTCTGAAACATCATCGCCACCCACAATTTCACTTTTTTGCGTCCTGCACTTTCTCGCGTGGCCAAGCCACTTCCACGATGGAAGACGGTACCCAAACGATTCAAAAGGACCGAGGGAACAGGACAGGCACGCTTTCCTGCCATCCCTCTTCGGGGTCACACAGAGCCGGAGCCCCAACCGCAACCGAGTCCCCATTTTGCGCCTCGTCGTCATTTCAGCCGGCGGCTGCTCCCGTGCGCACCAGAAACCACACGCTTACAGAATGATGTCACATGCGATCTAGTGGCCAAAGTCGATCATCATCATAATCAGGACCTATCATGGATACGGTTCCCACTTCATCCCTACAATTGCTTGTTCTCGCGCGCTTCGAACCAGTCTTCGCGAAGTGTCTATACATCGGTAGTCTCCCATGCGGTGTTGCATCATGCCTGCCGAACGATTTAGCGCATACACGCAATACCATTTTCGATAGAAAAATCGCCGCTTGCCGCCTACTAACCAGGCAGGGACGCTCCGCTAGCCATCGCACGCGGCGATCGGTGGCATAAACCCGACAAACAGACATTAGGTGGGCAGTTTTCGGGGTCCGAGACCAGTTAACCTTTGGTCGTTTGCGCGAATTGACGTCAAGCGCGCATGGTGTCAGCCAGCGAGTGCCTGGCGCGATCAATCCAGGGCTGCACGGGTTGGGGACATGCACTGCGCTCGAACCGACGCGCCACACGTCCGCCGCACGATAAGATGTGTGGGGGACAGCCCAGCGGCATTAGCCGGGGTCGTGCTGCAGATAGGGAATTGATGTGGGGGTGAACATACACATCAATGGGTGTACCGAGGCTTGTACATCAAGATCACAATTCGTCCTGTAATTCGTCCTTGGCCCGTGTGATAATTTTGCACCTTGGTCACCGGCGGATGGTTAACCCGGGCTCGGGTGGCCATGCGGCAGAGGGATGTTGAATGTGCGATGATACATGTACAGATGACGCCTTGGCGTGACAAAGGAGACACACAGCAGATGCTCAGAGGAGCCAAAACGCAAAAAGAAACAAAAATGGGGGATCCAGGAGATCCCCGAAGGGCCAAGGGACAAAAAAAAGCGAGATATAGAAACAAAATTCCACAATGAGTAATTTTGATAAAATCGAGAAAAATTAGATAGAAGAGGGAAGCGGCAAGTAAGTTAAAGGCAGTACCCAGTGAGCGAGTCCGGCGGTGCTTGTGAGGTGTGCGATACAGTGAATAAGGGGCAAAGAGGGATGTCTAACGAGGATGGCGTCTATATGAATCCGGGAATGCGTTTTACGGTGACTCGTAATACGCCTGCATCGTAGTTGGCGTATACGGATGACATGTCGGCGTCCCTGTCGAATCGCCAGAGCCATTCATACCGGCCTGACAAAGGAGCAACGTTAGACTGTGGATCGGTGCCAAGCGCGATCACAGACTGACTAGCGTCTGTTGAATACTCACAGTCTTTTTCCATGTCCCACCGGTCTGCGACAATGACAAGCGAGTTGCCCTTCATGGCAGATATGGTGATACATTCAGGACTAAAGCCCGTACCTATGTGTGCCACCATCGAGTAGGCGGTGGGCGATACCTGGATGTCGGGGTGCGTCCGCTGGTCCTCGGTTGGAGAGCGTGATCCACGAATGGCGACGATCGGGACCTGCGGCGAGGCCGATATGGGTGATCGCGGCGTGGACATTTCGGGAAAATATGAGCTCATGGTCGTCTGGGGGGCTGTATGGTGGGTGTCTTCGTCAGACGAGTCAGGCGTGGACGCGTTAGAGTGAGGCGGGGAGGTGGTATGGGGGGGAGTAGGATAGCGCGATTGCGGTTTGGATGAAGGAGGTACCGCATCTACCGATCCGTACGCCCGACAGTGGGTCCCTGAACGGAGTGAGCACGGGGGGCGGTGTGAGCGAGAGAGGGGCGGACCTGGGTATGCGTGGCCCTCGACGTCGTGCATCGCCCGGTCGGGCCGTTCATTTGCCCGATAGGTGTAGAGCGCACCGGGGGCGGTGACTCCGCGGGCGAGCGGCGGGCGGGTCGTCGACATTCTGGTCGTCGTGTGTTCGTCTGGGGCCGCGGTGCAGAGGCGGTAAGCAGCAGGGAGAAGCCGGGAGGGTGGGGAAGGGAGCGCGGCGAGATGGCGGTCGAGTACAAGTACGAGGGATGGGTGTGGTAATCGTGAGGAGCTGGAAGCGGGGAATGCAGGTGGTACCGACACAGTCCTAGTGCATGGAGCCGTCGGGAACACGCATCAGAGGGGGGATGCTGGAAGGCCCGCCATGCTGGACAGGGGTCTCTTAGCCGTCAAACAATTCCAAATCTAATCGAAGCCCAGCCACGTAAGGAAGTCCAGGTGCCACACACACGCCCAAATACCCGGTCCCCCGGCCACCGCAGCTTACCTCAGCTCCCCGGATCTCGCCTCCGCGTGACCACCGCCCGGTGACAGCGACGACGAGCACCAGTATGCGCCCCACTCTCCGCACGCTCAGCGGGCTGCGCCCAGCGCGGCGCCCGTACCACACCCTGGGATTTATCGGACTCGGCCAGGTGCGTCCGAGATTTCGCCAGGAAGCACGTCTAGTCCATAACTCGACCAGATGGGCTTGAATATGGCGGACAACCTGTTCACCCGGACGGCCACCGCCCACGCAGAAAGTTCCACCGGCGAGAGTAGCAAGCCCCCCAAGTTCCTGGTCTGCGACGTCAACAAGGTTGTTGCCGATACCTTTGCGCGTGATGTATCATCCCGCTTCCCTGGCGTATTGGTACAAGTCACGGAATCTCCAGCCGAGTGAGCTGCATTTAGAAAACCAGAGTGCATACACTCACCATCAGTCCAGCTTGGCGCAACACGCCCAGGCTATTTTTACCATGTTGCCATCAAGTCCACAAGTCAAGGACGTGTATTTGGGTGACAGAGGCATCCTTCAGGGTATCAGCAAGCGCCCAGAACGCATCGACTCGCTCTGTGTAGATTCCACGACGCTAGGTGCGCACAGTGCTGTCTACCCAGAGCATAAACTGAATCGCTTCCGGTCGACAGACGTAGACGTCGCCAAAGATGTGGCTGAAAAGATAGAGGCGACAGGGACGAGCATGGTCGATGCTCCAGTATCCGGCGGTAAGCGAGCCCTTGAACCTGTTACACACAAGAACACGAGACAACTATCTCGGTGTAGGGGTTGTCGGTGCACGGGCTGGCACCTTGTCCTTTATGGTCGGCGGCTCAGAAGACGCGTTCAAGAAAGCACACCCGTTCCTGGCCAATATGGGTCGCAACATTGTGCACTGTGGCGCATCTGGTTCGGGGCTCACAGCCAAGGTATAGTCCAATGCGCCCACGGTTCTCCGTCTTCGATCATGATTTGACCAACTCGGTTGACCGACGCAGATTTGCAACAACTTGGTGTTGGGCATCCAACAGATTGCGGTGGCTGAAGCGATGTTGTTGGGCACCAGCCTTGGACTATCTCCGACGATACTCGCCGGTGTCTTGAACACGTCGACGGGTAGGTTTTAGCCGTGGTGTGACCACAGTCGAGATGCTTACCATGTTACTAGGTCGGTGTTGGTCGTCCGAGGTGAACAACCCCATCCCTGGTGCTCTACCTGGCAAGTCTCCCCCATGCGAAAAAGACTACCACGGCAAGTCTCGGCTCTCGGTTCTCCGCGTGATACGAGTTCTGACCCAGCAGACGTAAACCTCGTTCCCGCGTTGATCATCCAGGTGGATTTGCATCCAAACTAATGCACAAGGTGCGTCAACCCCGGTTCTCCTCGCATACATCCACCCTTCGAAATCAAAAACTCACCCTTGGTTCCAGGACATGATTCTCGCTCAACACGCCGCATCGACAGTCTCTACTCCGCTCCCGCTCGGCGACGCAGCGACTGGGATCTACGCAACGATGAACAGCCAGAACGGCGGGCAAAAGTTTGCGGACAAGGACTTCTCAGTCGTATATGAATACCTCCGGCAACTAGCTACCAAGCAACAAGTGTAAATACCTGAATCAAGCAAGGGGGTTGCTGTCGTTCTGGCGGTCTAGACCTGTCCTTTAAAAAAGTCTGGACCTCGGCAGGGGAGGTTCGTGGAATCACATCGCGGGGTTGCTGATCCCAGCGGCAACTCAGCGGTGAGATGCCCGTGCGTGGTTTCCACCAGCCAGCGCCTGGAGATGATAGCTTCTTAAGCCTGCTCAAAACCTTTTTGTGCCCCGTTTCAACCCATCCATCAAGAATCGTTGATGGTTGAAACCTACGTGGACCGTTTGAGAGCCTCGACAACGAGTGCACAGCCTAGTCATGTTGCCTGTCGTTGCCGTGTCGCGATGTCCCTGTTGGCAAGGATTTTAAATCGCGGGACTGCTTCATTCAGCCTATGGGGAGCTCTCGATCCCTGTATGTTCAGATCGACGGGTCCCGTGCGGTTGTGAAATTTAGACGGAGACGAGCTCGCCACACTTATCGTGGAAAGAGAACCGCATAGAGCCGGGTCGAGAGAACACCTGGTTTGGTTTCGCTAGCTCTAAAGGTAAATATTGTTTGGGCGTGCTGTCAACGATGATATGTCGATCGAGCCTTGCCAAGGCGGTTCCTTTAATCAAGGCAGTGTCTCTGATACCAAATATACGCCCATGCACCCATGTGCTTGAGCCACTTTTCTCTCGCAATTTTCCTCACAATTCTGGTTAGACATGGTACGCTTAGCACTCCGAGGTAGCGCCACCAGCTCCGACAGCGTTACGCTCGGCCCTGGTTTTCATTTTGCAGAATGTTTCGCTGGGGATTCATTCACCGAGTTAACAGCGCGTGATATTCGTGTTTTTCCCGGCTATATGTATAGCCGATGTGTCGATCAGGGGAGTGTTTGTGGGTATTGTTTTCCCCTATGGTCGGAAATTCTCTCTGCCCGACTGTACTTCGATGACTCCAGCTTAATGACGTGATCTAATCATGTAGCATGATATGATATTCATATCTTGTGATCTAGGAAGATCCTCAGAGTTGTGGATTTTCGGTTAAGATGCAACGAAACGCCGGTTGCAACCTAACGAAAAGAGATTTGGTCTTTTCGGGGATGGATCGAAAAGGTTAAATAATACCTAAGATGCGCGGGATGTGCATCGACCTATGCTAGCTCACTCAATGATTGTGCCAATTGCTTTTGGTGCGACATTTCCCCAAGATACCGTGGAATCTCGGGCTCTGACCGCCGCGAGCCCGTGCCACAGCGCCCATTTTTACTGTTTCGAAAGAGTGCCACATGGATACTAAAAACATTCTGCATCATGCTTGTTTCGGTGTAGTATCTGAAAATGACTGTCAGCCCAAAGTCGCAACACATTCATTTGTTAGTTTGAGAGCCGATCAGCGCCCATGGTTGCACATCGTCGCCTTTTGCTCGCCACGCGAATTCACAAGGATTCGCGCACTCTCATTTCTCCGCAGCATTCTCCGAGCCACCCGTCAGTTTCGGAACCGTGGGCCAATCAGATGCTAGCGGGGTCTAAAACCAACAAGATCTTGGCCAATAAGCTTGAATACTCCCGATCGCACAAATGCTCCCGTTGCCACTGTGAGCGAACAAGCCGAGTCGCGGCACTACGATTGCGACTGCGGTTTGATACTCAATGTCAAGCGCGTCATCGGGAGATGTTATAGCATCGCACCCGAGTTTTTTTTTTAGCTCGAGTTTTTTTGCCGGACAGTGCATGCCAACCGTGAGCCGGTGAGCGAACACTGGCGTATTGCCCTCAGGTGTAGCGTTTGCTTGGATGCACTAGCACGGACTTGGCGTGCTAATTGGCTTTCAACTATGGCCGAATTTGTTCATTTGTGTTGTCACGACCACTTGGCTTGTCCTTTTTTGGGATAATCAGTTAAGTCGAAGCGGCATTGCGATATGATCTGAGGATGTACGATCGGGTGGCACGGCTGTGACCGGGTTTCATCTCGAGTGATTTACACCAACGTTCTTGTTTTGACGAGTGGATGAGAGTCGAGCCGACAAGCTCTGTGTACCGGGCTCTGCCGCTGTCAAACTGTTGTACATATTCGGTCGAGTGGTGTGAACTGTACAAGATCAATGTAAAGTGGCCGTGCAACTCCATCGTTCTGTGTGCGGAATGGGCCAAGGGTGGCGACAAGATTCGCAGAACGGGGTTTGACTCTATCGGAGACCGCCGAGCGTATGAGCTGTGGACGGCGGCGATCATAATATCTTTGGGGCTCGACCTTGCCGGGATTACCGTGGTGCTATTTGGAGAGCGACGTGAGATTCGCATAGGCACAGGAACGTGCTGCACAATGGAAGGAATCGCACGAATGGGATATGTATGTCCGGGACAAGTACTTGGTCCGGCGAGAAGCTGTCAGTTGGCCAGGGGGCTGGGGCCGGTGGTGGAGCAATCCAAGGGCTGTGTGAAGAGGGAACAGCGACCCATGGTGGTGTCAGCGTGGCTGACTGGGCCGGCACGGTAAGAGGGGCAGTTTACTCAGCACGGCGGACATCGGCGGGACTGTCGATGGGAGCGGGCGAAGCAGATCTGGATCCAGGGCCGGCAGCACGGGGGGAAGCGGGCCCGATGCATCGTTGCGTAGGAACACGGCGATGATCGTAGTCGCGAGTGGTTGCAATGACAACAGCACCGGTGCGGTGAGAACGCGCCCAGGGACGGCGGAGGTGGGTGAGCCGGTGCCGAGGGCTGGTAAGAGCATACAGGCGGTCCCAGCGCTTAGGATGTTTCAGGCCTTGGGTTTTCCGTCCAAAAAAGGACGACTCGAAACCCGACGACCCTGACACCAAAGCTCTCCAAAACATACATATCGGATCAAGGCCTCCTCGTCTCTCCTCACCCTCCCTCCGCCGCCATGTCCAAGCCCAATGTCCTCATCCTCGGTGAGTCATCGCCCTCGTCGCCCAGCCCGTGCTCTCCGTCGCGCTCTTCTCATCGGTGGTGTAGGGGGAATGAACCAGTGTGCCAAAGCACTCGTCACATTCCTTGTTCCCGCAAACGGAGAGCCTCTCGTCCAGGTCAGTTTTCGTGCCCTCGAACCCGTAGTGGGCTCCACGCAGTCCGAGCTGACCCTGCTCCAGAGCGTTCGTGTCGCCGACAAGGTCTCGGTCGCACCACCCACCACCTACCTCGGCCGCGACGTCAAGCGCGCCCTCGAAAATCCCGTCGTGCAGTACCAGCAAGCCAACCTTCGGATCCCAGGTGCGTATCCACCCGGATATCCTCGCTCGCTCAATGATATTGATCAAAGCGTTTCATCAGAGGTCGTCTCCAAGATATTCGACCCTCCCGAAGGCCAGGAGCCCTATGATTATGTATTTGATTGCACAGGCGAACTTGCGTACATGCGAGAAGACCCGGTACGTGCCCTTTTGCACCCCATCGTGCACCTTCGACTGCATTTTTGCAAGACAGAAGCACACGCACCTCCATGTGGACATTGTACTGACCGGGCCGTGTGTTTCTGACTCTAGGTCCAGATCGATTTTACTGCGAAGCTCGCTCATTCGATCGGCGTGGAGGCTGCTCGCAGGAAGGTCAAGGCGTACGTTCGGCTAACCCATCCGTTTTACGATACTTCCGTGGAAAAGGTACGTTGCTAGCATCTCGGTTTTCTCCGCGCACGTTTTCTCAATACCCGTCCGACAGCTGGCACACGATGAAAAGGATAAACTAAAGCCGCTGGGTACGAGAGGAACGTGGTGGCATGAAACATTGAGGATCCTCGCTTCTATCAAAGAGTGAGTGCGTCATTTCCGTCCAAAACCCGTCTTACGCCTTTCCCAGCTTGAACTTGGTCATATTACGGGTTGGCTCCATCTACGGCCCTGGAAACAACTGGGGAACAAGTGCGTTGCGTTTCTGCTGCTAGAAACGCCCTCTGACAACTATGCTTCTAGTATTACCTCGCATTGCGTTAGGCCCTGTGTACAAGAGCCTTGGGATGGAGATGAAGTATCTGTGCGTTGCTGCCATCTTGTTTCGTCGTCCCTGTCTCAATATCGCGTTTTAGATGGAGCGGAGGTGTTCGGATGAACACCGTCCACGTCGACGACGTCGCCGGAGCCATGTGGGCATGTGCTAAATGGATGGCTGAACGCGGTCGCTCACAGGCTGACGCGGAGGCTGGCGAGGAACTGCACTTTTTCAACGACAAGGCTCGCTGTGCAGAGGTTCCATGCATGCCAGCGCCTACCGATGTGCCGGTCGCACCTTTATTCAACTTGGTATGGATCAAGCGTTCGCGGTATCTAGGGAAATGCTCATCATTTTCCGTAGGTTGACGACTCGGACTCGACTCAACAAACTATCGGCCAGCTCATCGCTGAGATGTTTGGAGTCAAGTTTGGTTTCCACGGCTTTTTCATGAAGGCGTTGGCAAAGGTTAGCCTCCATTTTCATTTGTTTGCTGGACTGGTTTGTTTACCCTTTTCGTAGCTGGAGCTCGAGAGCGCGATTCAGGATATCAACAACATGCATGTCACGACGTGGTTCAAGCTATGCCAGCAATCAAACCCTCCCATCCCTCCTACTGGTCCCATCTCCCTCTTCAACGAAGTGCACTCTTTCAGCCTGCATTCGGTCGCTTACTCGAACGCGAAAATTAAGCGAGTTGTCGGGTATCAACTAACGCACCCTCACTTTAACCGCAAGGAGGTCGAGGATACCATCGAGAGTTTCCGGGTCGAGGGCAACTGGCCCAACAGCTACTAGTATCACGATGTTAAGTCCAGAAAATTAATGTGTGTTTCTAATGTGGTATTTTTTGTTTCCTTGTGAAGTTGTTTATTCCTGTTCATCTGTTGTTCCGCTGTCCTAGTCATCATACACGTTCACAGATCGTCTGTTGTAATCGGGTATCTCGTCGCTCTTGTACATCTGTTAATAACTGGAACATTTGCATATCTCTGCACTGAGATAATCATTAGACCTCTGAGGCTCTTTATCGGCGAATTGAGGGCGCTCAATGCTATTCAAGATTCTTGACGAACTCGAGAATATGTTTCAGACGACGGTCATTAAGTTTACGCAGAAACCATATCTGCATCACTTTGAGCCGGCGCGCTGGACTCTCCCCGCAACGGTGGTATATCCAGGCCCATCACCCCGCAACTCAACGCTCTGCTCCACGCCTGCTCTATGATATACCCGCCAGCGCGCATCACGCCTTTTGGATCTGCACGAACGCCGGCAGACAAGGCATCGTCGTACGAGTCCCTGAGTGTGAACCTGTTTGTTTCAGCAGACCAAATATCCGTGATGGGAACGTGTGGAACGTCCACGGCCGCCTCGGCGCGCGCAGCTGCTTTGGCACGAAGCAGGGCAGAAGAAGGCATCGCTGAAGAATTCGGGTTACGCAGAGCCTCGCGATGTCGTTGTTGTGCCTTTGCTTTTGCGAGTACACGTTCGGCAGGGGCATTGCTCGATTGCTGTTGTGTCATTCGTTTTTAGTCAAGGAGATCAGAGGCGAAACGGTCTTGCGGAGACGCACTAGTTGATTGATGAGTTCCAGCCTGCTTCGCTCGCGTTCGCGCTCCTCTTCTTCCTCCGCTCGGCGGGCCTCTTCGGCGCGTTGCTGTCTGTCCAAACGTTCACGTTCTTCGATGTCGCGCAGGGCTGCAGCCTCCTTGGCTTCTCGTTGTTCGTTGAGTTCGATCAGGGCTGCGTTTGCTGCGCGGTGTTCGGCAATCTTGGCCTCGGTCGCTGCTACATCGATACCGTTGATCAAGTTGAAGGCTGTAACAAGGCGTTAATAGCTGGGTTGACTACAGAGGTGCGCCCATCGGTTACTCGCCTATCGATTCAACTTCTTCTAAATAATCATTGTAGGCGCGTAAATCTTCGAAATCTTCTAGCCGTTTGTTAAAACTGTGAGGCCGGTTAATCACAAGTTCCACACGGGGTAAAGATGCTTCGTACTGTTTGGCAATACGCCGTCGTATGGCCACCTCTTTTTCCACGCCTAGATCCTCAAAGGTCTGGGCCATGAACCCCATTTTGCGGATAACGGTCTTGCACATTGGACACGGTGCAGGCCCAAGAGTAAAAAGCCGGTCTATACATGATTCACACCTGCGTGGCAAGGGAAGGTTGAGAACAAGATGTCTGCAAACGACATAAAAGGAACTCACATTCTGTGGTAGCATGTGCTAACCAGGAGACGGAGCTTTGGATTCAGGAATCGGTCGCTTCGACATAGTGGACAGACATCGTCGTCCGACTAAACACAAGCGATTAGACCCCGGATTGTGATAGTCTTGGGGGGCGTACCTTGAACTCGACGGTTTTCCCAGATGTGTCTTTAACTCCGTTTATAGTTAGCGGGAGTGCTTTGGCGACTGGGGCTGGCGAGGCACGCGAGGAAGGGCCGCTGCTGGTTTTTGTTGAATTCAGCCAGCTAAACTTTTTCGACATTGTTGGACCGTCTGAGCGAGGATATTAATTAATCGAGTACCAGCCAGGTGATACGGGCCCAGGATTATGTTAAAATATAGTAGCAGAGACCTTGTGTCAAATGAATAGGACTGGCGACGTTGGCTAGTCCGAAAGGGAAACTTTGGCTGGTGGGCTGGTCGTAGCCACTGGAGAGCTGAGGAGACGAGTCAATCCCACGTGACAGCCATTCATTTCTTTTCAACCGCCACCACAGCGACCACATCATTCTCCATACTCAACTGCCATTATGGAAGTCGCGGATTCTCATATGCTTGAGCAAAATTTTACACCCTCTTCCCATGCGGACATCGATATGTCTGCAGATTACTACGACGAGGAGTACATGATGCACGACGCAAACCCAACCACGGATGTTGTTGATGATGAAGAGATCTACGATGCGGAGATTGAAGAACAAACTGGACACACGGAGGTCGAGATGGACGACTATACCGATCAACTTGCAGGAGACAACGAAACCCATATGGGGACTTTTGTGCCTGCAGATGATACGGCAACGGACGTAATAGTAGAGGATGTCCACATTGCATCTTCACCTGCCGTGTCTGGCACTCCTCGTGCTTTGTCGCCTGATGCGGCGCATCCCATTTTACAGCACGTTGCAGGCGCCGATCCCGTTATAAATGTGACCGCGTCTAGCGGCCCTTTGTCCAACCATTCCCCCCAATCTGCAGCCACCCTTGTAGGCGACTCAGATCCCGCTCACTTGGAGCAAATAGACGAGAAATTTGACCACCCTCTCCACGAGGTCATCGACCTTACCGCAACAAACGATGAGCCTCTCCTTACGACAAACGATGTTGTCGATCTCACCGAAGATGATGGCGCTCAAGGGGATTCTGAGCTGGCACAGGCGGAACTCTACGAAGAAGAAGAAGAAGAGGAGGAGGATACCCCCACTATTACTGGCTCTGTTGATCATCGCTCCCCTGTTACCAACGAGGTGACGGAAGCGGTTGAGCGACAGGCCGACCTTGCCGCTGTGAATGGCGCTTCCGAGAGCTCCGCTACCAGAGTTCATGGCTCTGAACCCGCAGAACAGTACGACCACCCAGACAATGCACTGCATTCCCCTGTGGAGGAGGCGATTGTCCTGAACCAGCAGGTCCGTGATGACGCGGCTGACACTATGGAGCCATCGCCTCCTGTTCGATTGCTCTATGACGACAAGGCTAGTGGTACCAACAAAACGTTCGATATTTTTGCATCAATTGAACCCTTGTCGGATGGCGCGGAGGTACTGTTTGCCGACAATCGTACACTATTCTACGACCCGCTCTCCGTGTTCTTCCTCAGACTCCGCGAGACTGAATACTTTTCCCATAGTGATTGGCAGGAATCAGAAATGGG
Organism: Ceratobasidium sp. AG-Ba; assembly: GCA_016906575.1. Classification (NCBI taxonomy): domain Eukaryota; kingdom Fungi; phylum Basidiomycota; class Agaricomycetes; order Cantharellales; family Ceratobasidiaceae; genus Ceratobasidium; species Ceratobasidium sp. AG-Ba. The sequence goes on along the minus strand of CP059612.1, from coordinate 858,151 downwards.
AATAACACTTGAGCTTGGAAATCGCCAATTGACAATCACTGAGGTAAGCTAATTGCGTTGATACAAGAGGCGGTTACTCATATCTTGTACAGGACCATAAGCAAACCGATAATATCTCACTATTCAACCTGTATTTTGTTTGGTCAGGGCTTGGCCTTGAGAGTCCGCTTCAGTTGAAGCTACAAAGGGATCCTAATCGGTTCTCCGTCCAATACGCTAAGCTCATCGACCATTTGGAACAACGCGATATACATGGTGGGAGTAAGTGTCTAGTCTCGCTATCTTTCTTTCCTATACTTACGATTCTCGCTTAGCCGCCGAAGAAATACACGAGGTACAACAGCACGAGGATCAAGTGACAGAAAATGATTACGTATCTGACCATCATGAAGGCGAGCATTCTCCACTCCCCACTGCGCAAAGTAGACAACTTATTTTGCACATTGTAGCTGCAGGTGACCGCACAGCCAGCGACGGAGTTACCCAGAAAGCTCTACCCGAGTTCCACGACACTGCAAGAGCTCGTGCTTCAGGTAGGGATCGTGACAACCATGAGGCCCAGGACGCGCGTTCCGATGCAAATGCGGCAGAGGCCTTTGAGGAAGCCAACGGCCAGCAGGGCGTAGGCGATGAAGACGACGATGGTGGATCTCTATCCAATTCCAGGCTTAGTGATGGGGACCAGCGTGCCGGCAACGCGCAGATAGACGCGCAGGCTGAAAATATTCCAATCCCTGCCTCCCCTATTGGCGAAGCCGGCCATGGAGAGCCCGCCGACGACCAAGAAGGAGACGGCGATCTGTACGACGAATATGAAGAAGATTATGCTGACGAGGGCGATGCCTCTGTTAGCACGCCTGTTCAGCGAGGCGAACCTGTGTTAGCGTCAGGTAAGTAACACCAATTGGATACCGTGTGTACGTGCTCACTCGTGGTGCCAAACCCCCAGACAAGGAATACGACGAATATGAGGAGTCTGAAGGAGAAAATGATCTTGCGCCTAACGCAAAAAATGGCAACGACGATGGGGTCGAGGGCACTGACGGTCAAGATGGTGCGTGTATTCGTACGAGACCCCGGCTTGCCACTCGTAGCTTACCCCTATTCTGATAGAGGGTCCACAAACCTATTACGACGGCTATGATGACGTGAACGAAGCAGGTAAGTTGCGAAACTCGCTTGATCTTCGCTGGCCGTCTGACCCAAGTTCGCGCGCACAGGAGACAACGAAGAATCGGGTGATGAATCTCCACAACAGGCGTCGGCCGACCTGCAAAGAACCGAACTGTCCATTCAGACAACAAGCCCTCCCCTGAGCCCTTCTCGGCAACACTTGAAGCGGAATTTGGACGACTTGGAAAATGATAGCCAGGAAAAGTTCGACTCGACTGCCTCGCTTGGTAGGTTGAGCAGTATTAAACTATTCGAAGATGCTGAGTTTCGTCTGTTATTAGTGCCTTTGATGGATACAAAGCGACCGAAGCACGCGTGAAACAACACGAGACGCGCGGCTGTGGAGCAACTGGGCGCCTTGGACACGCCCAAAGAATTGTCAACCCCAATAACCCCCTAACTTTTATCATAGGTTTCACTTATCTACTCCATTCGACGCGTAAGTTATTGATTGGTAAGGTACTAACCCAATTTGAGCAGTTTTAAGATGGACTCGGACCTCGAAAGTTTGAGCCGATATTCTTTTGTTATTTTGATGTATGAGAGACGCAACAATGCATGTTGTTTGGTCGTTCTTTGATTCCACGCCTGAACGCAGAGCTCATTTCCCGAACAAGGCGCCACGCTTATACCAGCCGTTCGCAGGACAATATTCCTAGCCCCATGCTCAGATAAGGCTCGGCGCGCGATAAAGACAGCTACCACACTCCCACTTCTCCCCATCCCCGTCTTTTCTGCTCTCTCCACCACCCACCGCTAGCTGGCGCGTTTTAATTTTAATTGTGTCGACCTCTAGGCAAGCAGACACCCAACCCAGGCAGCACACGCGCTAATGTAGCTTTAGTTGGAATGTCTGCTTCTGGATCTAAAGCTATCGAAATGATCTCACAGCGTGAAAGATCAAATAGCACGAGCAGCGGGAGTAGTGATCCGCCGATCGACAACACAAGCAGCGATGAGGCGATGTCTGACCCGTAAGTCCTACTGCCCAGAGATTAATGCCGTGAACTTATGTATTCTGTTCCAGTGGCACTGACTCTGATTCTGACGGGGAAATAATCGCTGCGCTCTTACGCCCAATCACGCCGAGTCGTAATCTGGTCGATCGCACAGGACCGGTTCTTGGAGACGTCGCTATCCCCCGTGGGCGCACCAGCTATACTCCTGTGGCAGCACCGGCGCTACCCGTGCAGCATGACGAGCACTTACCTGAACCCGGCCAAGGCGGTCACCAATGACTGGTCGTCCCGGCCGACTCGGCGATTCTGGCCTCTGTCGACACAGGTAGACCTTGTTGTGTGAAACTCGGATACTGGTCTCGCGTTAATTTATTTGCACGATGTACCGATCTCTCATTTTTGTTATTATCTCCGAGAGGGACTGGGTCCCGTGTGAATGAAATTGAAGATTTATGTGCAACTCATCAATGATGCTGAATATTACATTCTATTATATCATAAATTCTATCATCTATCTTCTATCTTCTATCATAACGGGATAGCGACCGTGGGAACCTTATGTCATAAGACATTCAGGGTCTAAGAGTCAAGACCTAAGCGCCGGCGTGCAAGGGGGTCGGGGCAAGAGAGCAGGATGTCGAGAACGAAGCTCCTGATCTCTCGGACCGCCCCACTCTGAGTCAGCTAAGGCCTGCAGAATCCTGGAGGTACGACGGGGCTAAAGGTCCTCCTATCTAAAAGCTCCCTAGTCACGAGACCCTGGCTATCTCTGCACACGACACATAGGCATGAGGCCCCGCGCCTATTCCGTCGATTCGGCCGAGCCACACCAGTACACACTCAAATCATTCTTCGTGCAATTCCCTCTTTCGGAGACGACTTCTGCTAGTCTTTTGCTTTGGAAAGCAGCTCCTCCCGCGGCAAGAAAGCCAGACGGCCCTATGACTAGCACAAGTGGATCGAGAGGTTTTGTTCGCTTCTAGGAAGTTGCTGTTCAGCTTGGATGGATGTACCGGCCTAGGTCAAGCAGACAAGGATGCCGGCCGAGGCTTTTGTCTTTTACTGGTCAGCTCGAGGTGCATGAGAGCGACGTAGCGTGGCATGAGAGCGACGTAGCGTGGCATGAGAGCGACGTAGCGTGCAACCTGTGCAATCAATCCGATTTAACCATAGCGCGGGGGCGTAAACTTGACATGTTGAGTTGGCGTAACCCCTGTTTGAACTTGGAACATCCTCGCGATATTATGGATCAAGCACGTTTACATACAGCCCAATATATGCTTGCTCTATTCTATTGGTTATGGTTTAATCCGGTAGGCACAGGCAGAGGGCATGCGTTTCGGGCCAGAAGTTCTTCGACTGCAGCAGATTAAGTTTACTACTCTGTAGGCCACCTGCTGCGACAAGCTGCTTGGTAACCGCAGGTTTTTCGAACACGCTTGGGAATAAAGTTTGTATCAGGGTGTATAAGCACGATGTCGATTCTTAAATGCGTGCGAAAGGTGCGTCCGCGATGGCCTCTTAAGTACACCCGTAACTTGATTCCCTTTGGCCTCGCTCTCGACGACATAACTCCACCCCCCCCCCTCATCCTTACCTCAGGCCTATCCCCATACCACGGTCGACTTGTCTTATTGCTCTGGTTGAGGTGTGATGTTTGTTGACCAATGGGTCCAAAACCTAACGATCGTTATAGATGTCCAACGGCTTGGCAAATGATAGTGACCAGAATTATGCCATCGATATGATAGCAACTAAGGATTCAGAGCAAAACACACTGTAAGTCTTTCAGGCTGTCTCTTGTTATCGGGCTCAATTCAAACCATCCAAATTAGAGGTCATGTTTCGATAAATAATGAACTCAATGAAAAGCAAAGTGCCCAACAGACTCCGAGTCCTATTTATCCCCGCGATGATGCCGAACCCAAGCAGGGAGAAACCGCTGGGGTTCGAGGTAAAAGGAATGTTAAAACAAACTCTCCTAAGAGACCCGATATTCCTTTTGTGGACAACCAACCACAGCCCCCAATCGACCTAGGGCCCTCTAGTGATCCCCGAGGTTCAGTACCATTTGTAGCTCAAGGAAACGCCCCAGCCGGACCTCATCCTGTGATAGGTGATAACATGCTTCCCACCAGTCGCACCCCTCCGCCTCAGCCTGTATCGGACAACGTGTAGGCCAGTGTAGACTTGAATGATTTAAATATAGTGAAGCGACAGACGTAAAGTCGCGCTCGACGAAATTTTAGGTTCTGTCTCTGTTGTTTTGGCTTGTACGATCTGTATCTCGTGTATGGCAGCCGGCTGCACACCAATGACGTATTTCATCTTGAATGCATTAATGATCGCTTGCGCATCACGTGTGTATCCCGATCTGAAAGGTGGCAACACAGTGGCAAAAATGAAACAACAGGATAAGGTCTTTCTGTATTCTATAGAAACTAAAATATCTGGATACTTTGCCATCTCGGCAGGTGTCAGAGATAGAGTTAAGGAGACCTAGCAAGATCCAACACGAGGTGTGGCTCAAAGAAAAAACACGAGGCTCAGCACGTTGCACAAGTCGTAAATTAACCCTCTATTATACGTATAATCGCTTTCAATGTGGCGCTCAAGTACGGGGGAGAGCCTGAGAAGTTGCCCGATGTCTGTTTGAAAAACGATCAAGACAGACTGATTTGGTCAGCCAGATAGCCGGCCACATGGCGATCATTTCAACTGGAGGAACCGCGAACCTGAAGATCATGTCAATACCAGCACCCGCATGCCCGTTTAAATCGATGAACAATACACAGTCTCGCTCGGCCATCTCCTTTATGATCGTTGGAAGTGGGGGGTAATCCATGGAACAAATGTCGATTTTCCATCCGCAACGCGAGAGAACAATAGCAGACCCGAGCTTATCGATCCTCTCTCTCGATATCACAAATGTTTCGGGCCGTAACGTGGATAGGAGGAACAGAATTCCCGAGTGCGACATCGCCTAAACTCCGCATTGGCCCAAGCGCGCAAGGAACAAAAAACGAGGCTTTCCTGTAGAGTTTGGACTGATCAAGAACGTGTAATGCGTGGCCGAATATATAGGCGGCGTGCAAGGTCCGGGGTACGGTAGTAACTTTGCTCTCGCTGCCCCTGCCCCTTTAGATTGTCGACCGTACTTTGTCGTCCTTTAATCCTAATCGCAACATCACGCATTGGTATGTCAGAGGTGGAAGGGTCGATTCACTATAGCCCTACCGCCGTTGACGAGGTGCGTTGGTTACTCACCAGCCAGATATGTCGCTCATGGTGCGGTTGAACAGTGTACAACTATCTCCGCCCATTCATCAGTAAGTTGATTTATTTATCTTGCACAGCAACATCTCACCGTCTTCCATAGCATATAGACACCATCGTAGAATATACTCCAGATAACACCCCTCAGACACCAAGCTCGGTAGGTGCAATAGTTCTATAATTATCTTATCCTCTGACGCCGATGTAGACCATGCCGCGTTCGGCTCACACTTCACTGGGCTCACGTACTGCTCGTCCTCGCATTAGCACCAACCGAGCCCGCCCCTACCACGATGGTCCTTCTCGTTCAAGTGTACGAAAGTCTGCGACCCCATGCAAATATTTTCAGTCGGGCAACTGCTCTGCGGGTTCAGTCTGTCGTTATCAGCATGTCGTGGTCTCACCCACTCATGTAACGGACGAACTCGACCGACAATTACTCGCCTTTGTATCCGATGACACCTCGGTCCCACCCAACGTCGATGAAATGCAACTCTCGCCCGAAGAGACTAGTCCATCTTCAGCAGTGACGCCATCTGCCCCCTCTGCAGATACCGTTCTTGAACAAGAGTTTTCAGACGACGAAGAGCTGTATGAAATTATACCTCACCCCGAGACGTGCGTTGCCGAGGTCCGCTATCATTCTACCGTCGACCCGAACCAATCGCGCACGTATTTTATTGCTCAGCGACAGGCCGTGGTTGGGTACGAAGGAAACAACGTTGGCGTGCTTAGCGGAGGCGTCCTGCTGGGCATACCTGGCGCGGCCCAGCAACCTGGTACTCTGGTCAAAATCCCAGAAGATGCCTCAGAGTCTGAAGCGACAGGTAGCTCGTCTCCTTCCTCCAGCTCGCACGACAGCGACGCTGGGATCTGGAAGGGCCCAGTATGGTTCGATGATGGCGCTGCTACAGAGCACCTGGACTGGGCTGATGACGAGTTTGTCCACACTCCCATGGAAGGTGTTGAGTCTTCTTTCTCGTCTGGCATGCTATCGGAGCTTCCCGCACGCCCTCCTGTGATTCGCCGAATAATTCGGAGTGCGGAGCACAATAGGAGGCATTCTTTGTCATGATCATTCAGTTCCGTTTAGGGTCTCCACGTGGTTTGATAGGTGGTTCGCTGCTACGAATCTTTTGTACTGTAACATTCGACATATGGCTCATTCTTACGGGGTTTTTCTCACAACCTATGCATCATGACTCGCATTGCTTGTAACAACACTTATAACGGAATATTTTTGAATAAAAAATGGATATGCTGCTAGGTCCGGTCGTATTGAATTTTTGACTCGGACAGTCTTCTACAATTAGTACCGATATGGGCGGCAACTCACCATATTGGGATGGTCGACCAACAAATATCAAACTGGGCGGCTCACGTGAATATCTCGTGACGAGGCAGAGCGACCATCTTGGCCCAGCAAGCGCCCGCTCATCCTCACAAAGGCCTTGATCGGACAGCAAGCCCCCAAACGGCCATATTAGTTTGCTCTCCGTCATGTCATCAGCTCTTCCCAGACCTTCTCGCCAACTACGTGTTTCTCATCCGCATATCAACATGCAGGACAACGAGGGGCCGGATACCGTTGACGAAATTTCTGACCGGTATATCAGAACGCAGGACGGCGAAGGACTCGACGTTGTTGACCAGCTTCCTGTGTTTCGGCCTGCTCCATGGATACCACCTGTAAACGCCAAACACCACTCGGATCGATCAGTACCCCACTTCAAACTCGGTTCGTGCATCCAACCTGCGTGTTTTGTGGTATTGAGCAGAAAGTAGAGGATACTGAAGCTCCGAAAGAGCCGGCCAACCAGCCACCCCCATCGTTTGCGCAATCCGAATTCGAAACAGTCTGCATCTCCCTATTGTCTTATTTAGTTTTTGCCTCTCACCTTCACGCTACAGATAATTAGAAGACAGAGGATCAACACGCCACACGGGCTCAAGGTTGTTCCCGCCCCGTCTCGCTTTCCTCATCTGGACAACGACTGGGAGTTCAGGTTGGTCCCGCTAGCTAATACTTTTTAGCCTTTAGCTAATTATTATTATGCTTCACTCTCGTGTAGTGGATGGGGCAATATTTCATACTCGGAGATCGCCAATGACGAGCTGCAGAGGGCAGAAAGACGGCTTTCGAAGTCCGAGGATTTGATGGGTATGCGTTAAAAGATAAAAGCTCGCAACAATTGACTTCTCATGTTTCTGCGTCCCTCCCCTTGATAGGTCAATTCCGTGCCAGCTCGATATCCGGCAACGGCGTTGTAGGTTCTGTCTTCTACGCATTTCCTGCAGTCGCAGCCGCATCCTCGATTTTTTCGCCCCTCGCACTATTGATCGCGTGCCTCATCTTGACCATTTATCGACCGATTTTTCTGGAACTTGGCGGCGCAATACGTCTCAACGGCGCGAACTATGTGTACTTGCTTCAGTGTTCTGGAAAGCTTCTCGCTGCAATTGGTGCTGCAGCCACACTGCTAGATGCCGTGGCTACTAGTGTTGTCAGCGCGGCGACCGCCGGGGCTTATCTGAAAGGCGAGATCTCGGCCTTGCCCATCCAGGAATGGGCGATCGGTTTATGCTTGCTTGCCGGTATTGCCTTGGTCGCCTTGATTTCGCTTCGAGAAAGCAGTGCTCTGACCTTGAGCATCACCGTAATTCATGTCAGTTTAGCCCAGTAGGAAGCCGATCAACGCGTTCAACCATTTTGATATACAGATGACGGTGATGACAATCCTAATGGTCGCATCCATAGTTGCGTGGGCCCGAACGGGAATGGACGTTATGCGCGATAACTGGCAGCTACGTCCGACCACTAGCTCTGGGATTGCTCGCTCGATTTTCAATGGTGTCTGTATCGGTTTTTTGGGAGTCACAGGCAAGCATGTATTTTTCTAGGGCGAGAGCATACTGAAATGGGCCGGCTAGGTTTTGAATGCACACCGGCCTATATAGAAAGCATCAAGCCCACATCCTATGGACCTACCTTAAGAAACCTGCTTGTTATGGCTTTATTTCTCAATGCACCACTTATGCTTCTGGTTTATGCGCTTCTCCCGAGTGAGACGATACTTAGCGGCGCAAACGTGCTGTCTGTTCTCGCCGAGGTAGCTATAGGGCGACCTTTGCGCCTCCTGGTCGTAGTAGACTGTGTTCTCGTTCTGGCTGGTGGTGTATTTGCTGGCGTGGTTACTGGGTGCCGATTGGTTGAAAGTCTTGCACAGTAAGTTGTTAGAGCCAACTGTGAGGCTAATCTGATAGCTGTTTCAGTGAACATGTCCTTCCAGCTGTGTTTTTGAATCCTTTGCCCATCACTGGGACAGCCTATGTCACCGTCGGGTCTTTCCTTACACTCGCGATTGTAGTATATGCGTCGTCCAGCTTCTCGCTCGTGACTGTGTCCACTATGTTCTCGGCAACCTTTTTGTTCACCATGCTATTGGTATGTCCTTGGTGATTTCAGTTCCTAAGACAGTGCTGACCACCAGGATCCAGTATGGCATATCCTGCTTGTTGCTCAAATATTCTCGGAATCGTTTACCTCGAGCGTACACCACGTCAATCTGGACGGTCTTGGTGGCCATTACCATGATATTAGTGGTCCTGGGCGGAAATATTGCCATGAAGTATGCTATCTGTCTAATATGAGTGTGTTCGTGCTGATTGTTGCGACCCAGCCCGCAAACCCTGGCCTTGTTCGTTGCATACTTCGCAGTCATCTTAATTGGGCTTCTGGTCCTTAATTCGCGCCCGAAGATCGCCCGAATCATCCTATGGCTTTCCAGCCAAACAGCCCTCAGCAAACGACAGATCGATCGGCGAGTGATTCAGTGGATCCGACGCCTTCGCAGGAAACCGATTGTGGTTTGGGTCAAAGAGGATCATGTGCGTGTTCTTCCATAGTCGAGGAATACCGGGACTTACTTCGAGTGGTAGGTGAATCATCTGATCCAAGCCATGTTATACATCCAAAGGAACGAAGTTGCTGCGCGAGTTTTGTTTGTGCACGCCTACGCAGATGCCACGCAAAGTGTTCCATCGGAACTCGAGGCAAATATTAGGATATTAGACGAGGCTTTTCCTTCCATAACTCTCGACCTTGTATTCGTGAAGGGAGTATTCGGACCTGTGGTATGTCCCAAACAAAGGCCTCTCAAGTAATTATTCTGACTATACGTTATAAATTAGCTGGTAGAAGCCATGAGCGAAAAGCTTGGTATACCGAAATACCACATGTTCATGTCTTGCCCTGGACCAGACCACCCTTGGCAGCTCGGCGAGTACCAGGGTGTGCGAGTTATTGACTTTTGAACGGATCAAGACTGAGAAACGATTTCACATGACCCCTGCAACGAGCAACTAGTATTTTGCAGATGACTCTATTACAGCTTCAATTGTCCTAATATCATGTGTATTTTACAAGATGGTTGCTAATTTTGACTCTCGTCCCAGTCTAGAACCCCCTATATGCACGTTGCCCGACATAAAAAGCTGTTCATGGTACCGTTGTCAAGGTTCTCTTCACGCAGACTCGTGTTTGATCCATACCTTTGCCTTTCGTTGGCGAAGTAAACTTTACAGTTGTCCCTTTCTCAATTCTAAGGACGTCGCCGGCCTTGGCCTTGATAACTTCCCCTGGCTTAGCTGTGTCTTCAAGATGGATCTCGCCTGAAATTGTCTTCTAGTCAGATATGTCCTCGACGAGCACCACGTCTACACAAAGACTGACCTTCCAATATTATCTTGAGTTCGTGGTATTTATATTCGTATACCAAAGGCTTATCTGCCTTTTCCATAGTAAAAAGTCCACCCGAGATAGGCTTTTCTTCGTCCTTGGTCGTGAACACATCGTCCAAGGCTGCCCCTGGGCCGATGTTTGGGAGCGGGAAGTTTGCTTGTGCACCGGAATTGATCTATAAACGAGTGAGCATATCAGTTTCTTTTGGATTATGAATTATGAACTTGCATCAATAGGCATGTTTGAAACTGGGAAATACTGTAGCTGGGAAGAGTCGGGGTAGGATGGATAGATTTTGACTTAACCTCTTGTCAATCCTTTAAACCACCTCCTCCACATCTCGCCATTCTTGGAATCCGACCCACGAGATCATTTTACGTATGAAGAAGTCTTCTGTTAGAGTCACCCTCCACATATATGCGGGAGTGCACGTTCCGCAACCCACGACAGGTGTGTACTTAAGACGTACGACGTAACAGCGGGTGGAGGATTATCAGTAAACGCCCCAGCCGAGACCAGATATGGACATACCTACCCGACCCAATCCGTTCCTATCTAATCTGACTCTCAATCGGACTCGGGTACGGCAAGCGAGCTCCTGGTTCGATGCCCAACTTGGAATGTGGATTCGGGGGGTACGTCCGATGACTGTCACTATATGGATGGGAATTGAGCGGGAAAGAATTATCAAATGTAGTCTTATCCGTCATTTGGAGTTGGAGTTCCGAAGCGCCCAAATAAAGTCCCCAGGATATAAGGACCCCCTGCATTTACTCCAAGGCACCACCTGACCTTAACCACACCATGGCTCCAGTCGCTGTCGAATCTGCCCCGGTTATCCCCGCAAACCCTCCCAAGGTTAAAGGCACTCCGTCGGTACACCCTTTGGATCCCTTGGACGCAGCAGAAGTAGGTTACCAGCGCACGTGCATATACAGGTTCTAATGCCTCTTCTCCATAGATTACCGAGATATCATCGGTTGTGCGACAATATTTAGCCACACAGACTCCGGTAAAAGCGTTCAAGTACATTGGGGCCGAGATTGTCCTACCTCCCAAGCGAGACGTCCTCGCTCATCTCGGTATCCGTACTTCACCTGGCGCCGAGCCAGAGCCTTATGTCGACATCCAGAGGAAAGCAGATGTAGATATCATTGACATGGTCGCTGGGTACGCACCCGCTTTTATGCATTTTAGGTACCCCACGAATTGAAGTCATATCCAGATTCTCCTGGCTTCTCCATCTCTCGCTCAAGGGTGAGAGTTGGATTGTCGATAGCGCCGAGAAACTCCCCGAGGGTCGCATGGCACAACTGTCACTCTTTGAACTCATCGAGGCAGAAGAAATAGTTCGTGCGGACGAGCGTGTGCAAAAGCTTGCTGCGGATGTTGGTGAGTAGGAAGTTGCTAATATAAATAGACTTCCCAACTCATCAACGACGAGTCCAGGCGTTAAACCTGACCAGATATTTGCTGACGGCTGGTCGCTGGGTTACGACGACCGGTTCCCTGAAAAGCTTCGCCTACAGCAATGTCTCATGTTTGCTCGGTTTGGCGAGAACGAGAACATTTACGCCCACCCCCTCGATTTTATGCCAGTCATCGACTCAAATGCTAAGAAGGTCGTCCATATCGATTTCCCCTCTCACCCAACTTCAAAAGCTCACACTTCGAAGTTGGCGTACTCGACTCAACCTCCAGCATTGGATTCACCTTCGGACCGTGAGCGTATCCCACCTCCCAAAGACAAGCACGAATATCTACCAGAACATCTCGGAACCTCTAGCTACGAACGCGAACCACTCAAGCCGTTGCATGTAGTTCAACCCGAAGGCGTTAGTTTTAAGATGTCGGGCAATGTTCTCGAATGGCAACAATGGAAGATGCATATCGGTATGAAGCAAGGGCTTGCATCTGTGCACAGATATTTGACATTTTGCTACCTAGGCTTCAGTGCTCGTGAGGGTGTGGCGCTCAGCACCGTTACCTACAACGACGGAGGGGAGGTCAGGCCGGTCTTTTATCGCATGGGTTGTGCAGAGATGGTGGTACCATACGGATCGCCGGATCACCCGCACCCTCGCAAGTTTGCCTTTGACGTGTAAGCAAAGTTATTTTTCCTGGGGAAAAGGTCCGCTCATTTTAACGTAGTGGCGAGTACGGCATGGGCGTTCAGGCAAACGAGCTGTCCCTCGGGTGTGACTGCCTTGGTACCATACATTATCTTGTAAGGCATTGCTCGTGATTGGGTAGTGCATGTACGCTAAAGAGACGTACAGCCGGGTCATTTCGTTGGCCTCGATGGAAATGCCGTCACGATCAAGAACGCGATCTGCATTCACGAAGAGGATGCTGGTAGGAACCTCGCGCGCAAAACAAGAGAGTTTGCTCACACTTGTTCCAGGTCTGCTATGGAAGCACACCGACTTCCGCCCAGGTGGACGTTCTCACTCGGTTCGCTCCCGAAAACTCGTTGTATCCATGATTTGCACCGTCGCCAACTACGAGTATGGTAAGTGCATGTATACAGGTCTATTCGAAATTGCTATCTAAACGACAGCATAGCGTTCTATTGGAACTTTTACCTTGACGGCACCGTCGAATTGGAGACTCGTCTTACCGGGATTTTGAACGTGTGAGTGGTTTCTTTGCGTGTATCTGGATGATGATCGAGCTGCGCATATAGTTACACCCTTGCCGAAGGTGAAAAGGCGACATTTGGGACCCAGGTTGCTCCAAGAATCAACGCTCACTATCACCAACATTTATTCTCCATCCGGTAGGTTCAATCGTGCACCAAGGTTATATACATTAATTCACACCAATGCCAGTGTCGATCCCATGGTTGACGGTGTCAATAACACTCTCATTGAATCCGACATTGTCCCATACCCCCATCCGACAGGCTCAGCAGAAAATTACGCCGGCAATGGTTTCATCTCGGTCGACAACCCAGTTACAAAATCCTCTGGGCGTGCATACAACCACGCAACCGACCGACGTTGGCGTATCGTCAACCCGGCGCGCACTCACTACGCCTCTGGTCTACCTGTTGCCTACTCGGTTGGGATTGGCGGTGCGACAAGGGGATTGATTGCTGATGAAGGTAGTTGGGTCCGGAAACGTGCTGGGTTTGGAACCAAGGCTCTCTGGGTCGTGCCAGAGGTCGAGAGCGGAAATGGAGGTAGGATGTGGCCTGCTGGAAGGCACGTTCCGCAGACGTGAGTTCTAATCTGGCTTTTTGCGAGAGCCCCAGCACTCAACGAAGTTCGTTTCTAGTCGTGACCAACCAAAGGACTCGGTTGTAGAGTGGACCCAGAATGGAGACAATGTCGAGAATACGGATATTTTGTTGTTCTTGACCGTCGGTAAGTCGGAGCAAGGTATAGGATACTCGCAATGAGTTCTACTGACTTGGTCCCCCAGGTGTAAACCATATTCCCCGTCCAGAGGACTGGCCAGTGTGAGTCGATCATAGACTGGGTCTGACTAAGTCCACTAACCAAATACCATTAGCATGCCAACCGAGCACCTCCGTATTGTCTTTAAACCTATCGGGTTCTTCAAGTGCAACCCAGGCATCGATGTCAAGGCCCCAGCCGACGAGAAGAGCCGCAACGCATTCCCGACTGGGGATGTTGGCACTGGTGCGGTGGTCGATGGGCACGCAAACGGCAATGCTACCAGCAATGGCTCTACTCAAACTGACTCGTGCGGCTGCCATTGATCAACAGAATCGACATTGGGTATTAGGTGAAATTCGGGTAAAATGGGAATATTAAATACAACATTGTAACAATCCTTTTGTATATGTTTCTATAGCAAATTGTCATTGGCCGTCTATTCCGGGACTAGGAAACCAACTAGACACCCGTCTAACATAAAGTCTAGATTAACCCAAGCATGTGTGGTAGCTATATTCCACATTAGTACAGGCGTGATGGAATGGGGCTATAACATACCAAACAACTTGGTGCCGTCACGTCCGGCAACACGCATTAATTCCCTCTCACCCCCAGGGTGATACGGGAGATACGGGGTGATATTGTAAACCTTTCCTCCAAATGCGGACCATGCGTCATCCCTCGTTCGGTGTTCCTTCAGCATCGAAGGTGTCACCCTCAGTAGCTCAGTTACACCCTAAGCCAACCACTATCAGGGACTCTTGAGAACGGCAACCGTCCAAGAAGTACTTACCCGTAGATCTGCGCCGGAAGACTTTAGATTCGCCCAATCCAGTGCACCGTGCCCGGGCGTCAACGCAACCTTTGCCCGAGCCTTGCCTTTCTTGTTTACGTTTGGCATGGGGGCTGTTGTCGAAGGTGGTAGGGCTAGTCCGCCAACAGTGGGCAGAACAATAGTGCTACGAGGGGCCTGTTTCTGCTGTTGCGCAGAAGTAATCGCCGAAGGAGGGGCTATAAGTCCGTTATTCGATATTGACGCGACGCGCGTAGGCAGTGGCGGCGGGGGCATCCGTTTGGAATCTGGAGACGGTGAACGCGCACGAGAAGCGCTGGTTGTTTGAACCGGAGTTGGAGTAGTTTCGGATATCAAGCTAGTCGAAGTTCCTCCAGATCGCTGGATACTGTTGGGGAGGGGAAAGGGGGGAGGCGCGTCGTCGTCCTCTTCATCCTCTCTGTGGCCATTTTCAGACGGAGGAGGCGAAGGCTCTGAAACACTAATTTCTACGTTGGGTGCAGAGTCAGCATCCGTAGCCGTTTTCAGAGGCGGTTGGTTGACAAGGGGTGCCAAGAGCCAGTTGAGAAGCTGGGAAGACATGGTCAGGATATCAGAATTGGAGTCGGGCAAGCCAAGCTTTGGGTATTGCGTGAGAGTCCAAAAGAGTCACAGAAGCAAAAAGTCAATAACTTAGGAGAGTCTCGGCAGTTTATCCGCTTTATATAAGAGTTCGACCGTCTGACTCGCGACGCGGTTGAGGTGGCAAGCAAAGGCTTGGTGCCGCGGTAACCGAGGGAGCTGAGTGATCCCGCCACACTGCCACCCACTTACCGCCGGATTTGTTCTACATGATTTGTCACTGTCTGAACCAGGAAAGCTCTGGTATGCACATGCCAACGCAATAAAACGCAGAGTATAATGCGACGTAAAAATTCGACAGATAAAATTACAGCGGTTCGCATGAAGTGATAATCAAGTATTGAACTACGAGAATAGTTTGCTAACAGATGTGTTGCCTTCTTGGTTCTTCTTTAGGACCTATTGAGAAACTAGTTAGCGTTGCATGGAGAGGGTGGCACATTGTAGAAGTACCTTGGCGACCGCAAATTCAAAGTCTTCTTGAGTAACATGCTGGCGGCGCTCACGAAGTGCATACATGCCAGCCTCCGTGCAAATACCTCGCACCTCGGCACCAGAGCATTGACCCATCTTCTCTGCTAGCGCTCGTAGGTTAATTCCTCGTTGCAGAGACATCTACATACAAAATATTCAGTATTCGACCAAAGCCATCTGAAATGATACATACCTTGCGAGAGTGAATACGCAGGATAGAAACCCGTGCTTCTGGGCCTGGAGGAGGAAATTCAATCTTACGATCGATACGTCCAGGTCGAAGAAGAGCAGAATCCAGGATATCTAACACCAGCGTTAACAAAGGGCTGGAGCCAAGATCAAACGGCTAAACTTACCAATACGATTTGTGGCCATGATAACTTTGATGTTCTTCGTTGGCTCAAATCCATCAAGCTGATTCAACAGCTCGAGCATGGTCCTCTGCACCTCAGAATCACCACTTCCGCTGCCGCCCTCTCCACGCGAGCTACCAATCGAGTCGATTTCGTCCATGAAAATGATACTGGGCGCGTGCTCACGAGCCATCACAAATAGCTCGCGAACCATCCTAGAACCCTCTCCAATATATTTCTGAACGAGCTCGCTACCAGATACTCGAATGAATCGGCAGTCCGTATGATGTGCGACGGCACGCGCCAAGAGTGTCTTTCCTGTACCGGGAGGCCCGTAGAGCAGCACACCCTTGGGTTGGGCGATACCAAGCGATTCAAATAGTTCGGGGTGCTTGACCGGCAGTTCGATGACCTCCTTGATCTCTTTAATTTGTTTGTCGAGACCGCCGACCATATCGTACGTGCTGTCTGGTACCTTTTCGACCATCATGAGCGAGACAAGCGGATCGACTTTGTTCGGGAGGACTTTGTGGATTTGGTACGAATCCGATCGGAGAGCGACCCGTAATGTGGGGGTAATAGTAGAAACGTCTATGTCTGAATCGAGGTCGACAACTAGGAAAATATTTTAATTACTTCTAAATTTTTAATGACGAGATAAGGAATGGACTTACTGTACTTTCCTTCAGGTTGTACCTTGACCAGAACCTTGTTCTTACCCATAACTTTCACCACCTCTCCGACGTACGACCCGGGTTCGGAAAGTAACTGGAGCTCCTCTCGCAATAGCCTCACTACAAATATAGTTAATTCCGGCTCTTCACCATTTGGGAAAGTGTGCATACCCCTCGCATTGAGTTTATTTCTCTGAGCCTCCAGTCGACGCAAGTTTTGGGTCTTGACATTGATGAGGTGCTCGGCAGCCTCGATCTTAGCCTGGTAGTAAGATTTTACACTTCCGCCCGTACGAGGTGGTGCGACAACAGCGGGCATGATGGGTGCTTCGTGGTTGTGGTGGGTGACGACTCTTGGAAAGGACGCGTCAGCGCTAAGTCAGTGGATCAAATTGCCAAATAGGATCAAGTTGAAAGCGTTTATTCAACAAACACGATACAAAACGTCCATCGTTCGATCGAACACAAGATAGTGAAACTGTGCAAACTAGCAAGAGATTTCAGATTACTACATAAAAATTTAGGTTTGGTGACCATGTTCATTGTGGGTCGAATAGCTGTAAGATTTGGTAGTAACAGGTGGGTATTCCTTTGAGTATGGGTACTCATATCCGTCGTATTTATCAGGTATTTCGGACATCGAGGACTGGTGATATGTCTATTTAAATGCGTATATCAGCGCATATACGTATCTGAGACTTCATATTGGTGACGTACTGTCTCGGAAGGTTGGCGAGACCTTGTTTTATCCATGAGCGCGATAGCTTCCAGTCGGTCATCTATATAATTCGACATAAGTATAGCGTACCAACAAGCCCACTAAAACGACTTACCCTCATTAGGGTTAATCAATCTACCCCGAGCCGCTTGCCGCCTCAAATATCTCCTCTCAATCTTGGGCATTGCAACCTCGAATATGCTGTACAAAACACCCAGCATTGTTGCCGTAGCTATACCTCTCTTATCAGAATAATATAAAACGCTTATCCTGCAGCCAGACATACCTACAAACACCGCGGTCAATAACGATCCAGTTGACTTTTTCTGAAGAGTCGGGCATAAGTAGCTGAAACTTAATACCGAGGACCAGTTCGAAAATTCTGGACCCGGCTTCCACGGGATAACCAAGTTGTTAACCCCACCACCATCGGGAGCGTTTCGTAGGCCATCTGCCCAGCTTGTTGTGTTGATGCAACCCCAGCCCCAGGTGCATGAATTCCAGAATATGGCATCAGTGATCGGCTCTTCGCCCATAAGCATTTGCTTCAAGGTAGGAAGAGCTGTAACAAAGAATGGATCCGTTCGAATGGCCGAGTTGAAATAGGACTTGTCAAGGTAGATGTTCGTGCTGGTATCTGCGTTACCGAGATCGAGCCTGTAATGACACATATTAGATCATTAGCGCGAGCGTGAGTCCATAACGCACATTACAGCATCGCGAAGGGAGACGAACACATTGGAGAGTGTGGTATTAAAATCCCACATAAAATTCGCGCCGGTGGTGGCGCCATCCGTCGTTCCATACCATCGAAGGAACCTGTTTGGGTCGGTAATTCCATTACAAGGTGTATTTAAAACACGGGAACCGTTGCCCGATGTGCATGTAGAACCGGCCGCCCATTCAACGACGTTCATAGTATGATATGTCTCATTGAATTGTATATGAAGTCCCTTTTGAGCCCAAATCGCTTTGTTCAAATCCGACTGCATCGCGTCCAACACGCCGACCACGTTATTCGGAGAGGTAGCATTACTGGGAAGCGCTTCCAGAGCAGGACTTGCTTGGAATATTTGGCCAGCAACCGGGACCGTGTTGAATGCAAGGTAGTTGATCATATCGTCTGGCCCCATATCTCCATTTTCAGCGCGGCGATAGGTCATGGAGAAAGTGAAATTGTCTGGGACACGAAAGGAATAGTCCCTTTTGCCCCCAAGCGAGCACTGCACTGCAAACTAGATATTTGAATTGAGACAAAGTTAGGTTCACAAGGCACGCGTATTGTTCGAGCACCGCCCACATTGATCGGGCCTCGCGGGAGCCCGACCATGACAGGCGAGCGCTTACAATGAAAAAAGAGTCAGACTCACTGTATATGTGAACAACACGACCGGAAGTTGCGTGTTGAGTGTAATAGTTGTAACTTCACAGCCTTTCAGCGGATTGCCCATGTACGGAGCAGGGTAGATTCGATCAGCAGGATTGGTGC
The DNA here is from genome assembly GCA_016906575.1 of Ceratobasidium sp. AG-Ba. Taxonomy (NCBI): domain Eukaryota; kingdom Fungi; phylum Basidiomycota; class Agaricomycetes; order Cantharellales; family Ceratobasidiaceae; genus Ceratobasidium; species Ceratobasidium sp. AG-Ba. Next base: position 839,476 of record CP059612.1, on the reverse strand, counting down.
CAGTGCCGTTCTGGCTTGCATGCCTTAGCACTAACACGATCCCGTTAGTTCATGTAGAGAATAATTTCTCAGACTAGCTTACCGTACTTGAAGAGAGACACCGGCGAGTTCGTACGAAGAGGTGTATCTTCTGTGATTGAAACGGGCTGGCATGTTTGGGGCAGGGAACTTAAACGCAGAGTTTTTGGCCAAAACTTGGGCATCCACCATGGATCTACTTCGACAGTTGGGTCGGATCGTAGGGTGGTTACTACGTCCGATCCTACCAAAGCAACTAAATGACAGAGTGTCAGCATCATGGGGCTGAATAGAGTGACAATCCTACTATTTAGCGGGATTAATATGCCCAGCAAGCAGATAAGAACTGCGTAGAACACATGAGGGAGATAAGGTATTGTAAAATAGCTCGTCTGAGAGTATTCGAGCTGTTTCAGCTTTAGTCCCATTGCTCTTCAGGAGAAAAAAGGATAGAAGAGCGAAGGATCGTGGTCAGAGTGTAGCCGATAGACCAAAGCAGGTTTCAATTGAGGGTCATCTGATAGCGCCGTCCAGTCAGCGGATTATCCAATAAGTGGGGTAGAGCTGTGCAATAGAAATGGAACAATCCGAGAATAACGCTCGATGGCCGCGTGTACTTTATTGACATCAGATTGTTTCCAATGCAATCAAAATACTAAAAATAACACTATTAAAATATCGCAATCCACTAAACCATGTCTATAGATATGCCTGCCGAGAGCAAGAATCCATAATGAGCTTCTTCGCAAGAGGAGTTGAACAGGTTATGACAAGCGGCTTTAAAGATTTGACTACCCAATAGAGAATAAGAGCTAAGGCACGCTAAGCTTGGTCTCGATCGGGGGCTGTACTCGCATCACGTGATAATTATGTCGTCATGGGCGGCTCAGATCGACATCTCGCCACAACACCACCATGGGCGTTAAACAGCTTTGGACACTTCTTTCCCCAGTAGGGAGGCCGGTCCCGTGAGCTTTAATTTATTTTTGTGAAATATAACTCATGAATGTAAAGTCTGGAGACGCTGGAGGGTAAAATCCTAGCAATTGATTCGAGTATATGGCTCTACCAATTTCAAGCGACGATGCGAGACAAGGATGGGCGCGCTTTAGTCAATGCACATATTCTTGGATTTCTTCGTAGGATCTCCAAGCTTTTGTTTTACGGTATCAAGCCAGTTTTTGTTTTCGATGGAGGGGCACCTGTTTTGAAAAGGAGCACAATTGTGAGCGGTCCTCGTTAGTCAGCATATTCAGATATTGTGCTAACACTGGATTTAGAATGAGCGCAAAAAACGCAAGAGTGGTGCTGCCGCGAGTCATGCTAAGGTGGCGGAAAAGCTGCTCGCTGCCCAGCTTAGGCGCGAGGCTCTTCGCCACACCGAAGAACAAGCACAGTGCGTATCATATCTCCTCTAGAGTTCTTTATAGTCTAAAAATACGTAGGCAAGGTAAAGATGTATCTCCAGTCAAAAGGAAACGAACTACAGAAGTTCTGGACGACGATAATAATTACCTGGAAGATCTCTCTGGTCCTGCTATTGTCCTCCCGGGCAAACACAACGCACCATCGAACCCCTCTCCATCTAAACCATCTAGCTCCAGTGCCTCTCCGGCCAAGAAAAACCCATCTCCTCCCAAAAAGAAAGACTTTCATGAGCATGACCCGTACCGCCTCCCAGAGCTCGAAACCTCGATTGATGCTCGAACAGCGCCAAACGATCCCCGTCTTGCAACAGACGAAGAGCTCAGGGCCTATATCTCGCATTTGCGACCTGACGACCCCGAGTTCCATGACCTCCCTGCAGACGCTCAGTACGAAATCCTTGGTGAACTTAGGCTCAAATCGCGTACAACATCTCATCGACGACTACAAAAGATGCTGAAAGAGAGTAAAACATCTATGGACTTTAGCAAGGCACAGATCAAGAACCTAGGCCAGCGAAACCGGCTGACGCAGGAGGTTCTTAGCACGCTGAACATTGTCGGCACGGGCAAGGGAGGAGTGGTTGTGCCTGTCAAGATTGCGAGTGAGAAGAACAAGGAATACGTTCTTGTTCGGAACGAGGGAGTCGACGGGGGTTTCACACTCGGTATGCGGACCGAAGGGAACACAGCTGAAAAGCCGATCGTGGTGGAGGACGAGGAGGATGGTGCGGGGGACGATTCGTTTGACAGTAAACTTGGGGATATGTGGGAGGATGTGATTGTGCCCGGGCGGTAAGTTGGATACATCTTGTATGTTTTGTCCGCTGAAAGCAAGCACCTAAGATCTCAGATAGGCGTAACCCACGATGCAGACTGGCAAGAGTTTAAACGAGATAACGCTCTTGCAGGATTGGAGAAACGAGATACTCGGAAACACCTTGTTCCTCTAACTACCAAAAGCAAACCGAAACCCACCCCAAGGCTCGCCGATAAAGGTAAAGGCAAAGAGATTGATCCTCAGTCAGATGAAGACGAAGGCGAGGAGGATGTACAGCTCCAATTAGCTATGCACGCCTCTCTTGCCGGACATGAGGGGGGCCAGGACGAGGACGAGGATATGCAACGCGCGCTGGCATTGTCCCTCGAATCTGGTGCCGAGCCTGGCCTCGCATCCGGCTCTGGAACCAGCTCGCTTAATGCGCCGAGCGAGATGTTTGGTGCTCCCACTGGGATTTTTGGAGAATCAACTGGGATACTCGGCACTTCGACGGGGCTGCTAGGAGCACAGCAGGGTGGTACTCAATATAACTCGTCGTCTCCGCCTCAAGCAATCGACGCCGATGAGGAAGAAGACGACATGGATATGGAGGAAGTAGTCGTTGGTGTTCCGGCTCGTACACTTGTCCTCGGGGGGCGGGACAGTCTGGATTGGGAAAACTTTGAAGAGGTCCAACCACTCGAAAAGATTTCTACGCCGCCACGTCCATCTGTACCTTCACCGTCAGCGTCTATTTCTTCAGCTGGTAGCAAGTCCAAACGTACACCCATAGAGGAGCCAACATCTCGTCGCACGTCTGCAACTAGGCAGGAACTCGCACAGATGTTATCATCATCAGGCGATGAGGATGAAGCCGACAAAGGAGAGATTCGTCTTCCGTCGAGGTTGATGACGATTCTGGCACCATATCAGAGTGCGGGTGGGGCTGGTCCTGGAGGGTCGCCTGTGAAGAGCAGTGACACATCGCCTGCGACCAAGAGCGCCATTCATCCTCCCATCACTGGGTCGCCCGAAAAGAAGGCTAGCGGAGATACATCTAGGAAAGATACGATGACAAAACAGGAGAGTCCGCTGAAGAAACAGCTGCACAGTGGATCTGCGACGCCAACGAAGCGGGTAGCCTTTGATGATTCGGCAATCGCAGAATCCACGTCGAAGCCAAAGCCGAGAGATTCTAAGCCGGTTGAAAAAGCTAGCGTCCCTTCGCATATAAATGATCTAGATGCCTCTGACATGGATGAGGATCCTGTGGACAGGCTGCGCGGTATTCCGCCAACCTCAAAAACAGGTGACGAAACAACTGCAAGGGCTCAGGCTATGCCGTCGTGGTTCACCAGCGCACCCACCGTTGGCGTATCAGCCCCTCCGAAACGAGACGTTTTGGCCGAATTGACTCAAGATATTGCCGAAACCGTGAGGATTGAAGAGCGCAAGACGGACGGGATTGATACTGCCGAGGGGTTACCCGAGCCAGATCCACTGGATGAATCGGGTGAACTGGTTCCTCTGGAATTGTCCGACGATGACGACGACATCCCAATCGCTTGGTCTCGTTCACCTAGTCCATCTGGTGAACAAGGCCCAGTGATGGTTCCCGTGTATACAGAACCTGATTATGATTCTGCCCGCTCGCGTCAATCTCGCGCCCAGGCCGAAAGCGAAGAACATGCGACATTCATGTCTACGCTCCAAAACAAGACCTACGAGACCATGCGCGACTCTCTCGACGCCGAGATCGCTGCTCTTCGAAAGGAGCGCGCCGCAGCTCTACGCGATGCGGAAGACGTGACTGCTCAGATGAGTGCGCAGATTCAAGTCTTGTTGAGGTTGTTTGGAGTGCCGTTTGTGAATGCGCCGATGGAAGCCGAGGCTCAATGCGCGTATCTGGCGCGACACGGCCTCGTCGAGGGCGTGATCACGGACGATTCGGATGTATTCTTGTTTGGCGCGAGCAAGGTTTTTCGAAACATGTTCAACCAGAGCAAGACTGTCGAATGTTTCTTTTCTGCAGACTTGGAACGAGAACTGGGTCTAGATCGGGAGACGTTGATTGGACTTGCGTATTTGCTTGGGAGCGATTATACGGAGGGCTTGCCTGGTGTGGGGCCGGTTGTTGCAATGGAGATCATGAAAGAGTTTCCGGGTGAGAACGGATTGTCAGATTTCAGAACGTGGTGGAGAAAGGTTCAGGTCGGAAGAGATACCGAGGCAGACTTGAGGACGACTTTTAGGAAACGCTTTGTGAGCTGCTTGATCTAGATTACAAATAATAGACGGCTAACTACCTGTCCAAACAGAAGAAGAAATTCAAGACGCTGCACTTGACGGAGGAATGGCCCAATCCAAAAGTGGTATGTGTTTAAGCGCGTATATGCGGCAAAGTTTATTTGCTTATGGCTCTGCTAGCGCGAGGCGTATTTGGACCCTACAGTTGATCAGTCTGAGGAGAGATTTCAGTGGGGGCTGCCCGACCTTGATGGCTTGCGACAGTGAGTGGTTGTGCGTTGTCATATCTGGCGGTGGCCGATTTACTCGAACAGATTTCTTGGTGAGGAGTTGTCGTGGAACACTAGCAAGGTCGATGAAACCCTGTTGCCAATCATCCGACGTATGACACAGCGTTCAACTGTGAGTAGCTGATGTATGCCCCTATCTCATCGACTTTTATGGATTTTTTCTACCAGGCAACCGGAGCTAATAAGCAAGGCACACTTGCTTCGTTCATTGAGATGTCGGGAGCGTCTACTTCTGGTGGTGCGACTCACGCTCCCCGAAAACGACAGGCATACGCATCAAAACGTCTCCAACAAGTGGTTGCGGAATATCGTGCGCGCAAAGCGGGAGAAGATCTGGGCGATCAGGACAATGACACCACTAGCGACAATGATAAGCCCAAAAAGGCGAGACCCCGTGCTAAAGGAAAGAGCAAGGCCAATCCCGACACTGTTGCTGGAACCGAGTCTCAAGATTCAGGTTCGGGAGCCAAGACTAGTAGATCAAAACGTAAACGAGCTACCGGAGCCTCTACTCAGGGCAAGCGCGGGACAGGGCGAGGGCGAGGAGCTGGACGAGGTCGAGGCAGGGGGCGTGGAAAGGCCAGCGTGCCCACTGAAGATGAGGATGAAGAAGAGTTCCTTTCAGGTGGAGAGGAGAGTGGAGGACAGGAAGCCGAAGCCCCCACCCCCAAAAAGCCGAAGCTGCGTCCGCGTATGAAGGTACCAAGCCCTATTCCACAAGCAAATCAGGATAGCGACGACGAGGGTAGTAGTGACGATTATGTTGAAGGTTGAAACTCGTGCTTTTGTTGGGATAGCTGGCTTTGCGTAGACACAAGTAAATTATACTACGGATTAATCAATTGGTGTCCAACCAGGACCAGAACTAAATACACCAGGGGGCAGAGGTTCCGTGCGTGATAAGGCAATGTGGCTACTATGCACTTCCATAAGCCCCCTGCAAGCGTTTGAATCGGGTGCTGAGCCTGTGCCTGACCACCGGCAGGGATTGAATAGTGATGCACTTTTGTGGCTAGCGTCTATACAACGGATCAGATACAAAGCAACGACACGTTTTCATCGCCCCAATACAGGAACAACTCGTATATTTGTTGCTGCACCAAACTGCAGGTACTCGTCCTAGACACTGCTTTCCACACATGTACTTCCGAGGGTCAGCTCTAGAGAACCAGCTCATCGAAGCTGTCCTTGCCAAGGCAGATCCAGAAAGCCAGTGTGTGGTAACCGCAGACTATGCTGTAAACATTTTTGAGAGCTCGGGTCTCCCTAAGACAACGCTCGGGCAGATTTGGGAGTTGGCAGACCCCGAAAACAACGGCTTTCTCACCGACACTGGCGTTGGCGTTGCTCTGCGTCTCATCGGCTGGGCCCAAGCAGGAGAAAAGCCAAGAGAGGATCTCGCCCAACGTGGTAAGCTTGCCACTTATCCATGTCTAGTGCCTTGAACCCATAGACTTCAGCTGGCCCTCTCCCTACCCTTGGAAGCATTTCTGGTTCGGAACCTCCTCCCCCTGTCTTGCCACCACTTACCCCCCACGATCGGCAAAAGTTCTCGCGCTTGTTCTTCCGAAACGGGCCCACCAACGGATTCCTCAGCGGTATGATCTCCCTGCCAGATCGGAGAGGTTTAGCTTACTTTCAAGACAGGCGACCGATCTCGCGACGTGTTCCTCAAATCTAAACTCTCCCATGAAAAACTCAGTCGAATATGGTAAGCCATTCATTACTTAGTCTTTGTACTTTGCTCATTGCCTCGTCTAGGAACCTCGCCGACACACAAGCTCGGGGCTTTCTCGATGAAACCGACTTTATTATAGGAATGTTCTTCATCCAAGCTGCCATGTCTGGCACACTCCAAATCATGCCCACTTCTCTTCCACCGGGTTTATATGAACAAGCAAGTGGAAGCACATCCCGCCCGTTTGTTGAGCCTCTATATACCGGCTCCTCGTCCAGCTCTACCTCGATTTTTGGGTTTCGATCGATTGCTCAGTCGCCGACAGTATCCCAGGCATTCGCCTCACCCGAGTGGGCGGTTTCAAACGATACAAAGGCTAGGTCCGATTCATTCTTTACGAGGCTCGATGTCCAAAGGCGAGGGTGGATTAACAACGAAGTGGCTGCGACGTTCATGGCCCAGTCGCAACTTCCGGCACCAGTGCTTGGTCGAATATGGTGAGCTGGGTACCAGTGTGCACAGCAAAGGAACTAAACAACCTTGGATAACAGGGATTTGGCTGATGTGAAGAAGGACGGCAAACTCACGGCCGACGAATTTGCTGTCGCGATGCATCTGATAGATGGAAAACTAGCCGGGCGCGAGATCCCTGTCGAGCTCCCAGCCTCGCTCGTTCCGCCCAGTCTGAGAACCGGCACTCTGGCGACTGCATCCACACGCTCTCAAGGTAGGACAGGACAATTTAGTGGCCCAGAAAACTAGAACACTCATCAGTGATATGTAGACGATGTCCCAAAAGGCTCATGGTCGTCGGATGATACATTTCAGACTGTTAGGTGGAATCCGAATGAAACCGCATTTCCATCCGCACCACCTACTTCGGGTGAGTCCGTTGTTGCTGCGGCTCCTTGCAGATATTAATTCAGCGTATATCTCGGTCGCATTACGATCTATTCGACGACGAGAACAAAGCACCACCTTCCGCTTCGAGACCCAGTTTATCTAGTCCATTATCTCCCAATGCTATAGGGGGCCCCGGCGTGCATGATCACATCTCGAGTACCCAGCGCGCCCTCGATTCAGTCACCTCCATCCAGTCCACCATATCAACCCTGCGCGAGGCCACGACTGGTGATATTGCCCGGCTCCAGGAACAACTTGCCCAGCTCCGAGAACAACTCTGACAAAAGCAGGTGGCACGTGAATCGGAAGAGGTTCGCCTTGCTGAACTGTTGATGCACAAAGCACGACAGAATGCTGATCTATCCAAGTCACAAGAAGAGCTACGCAGGGCCGAGAACCAGCTGAATACGGTTCGGCGGGAGCGAGAGAAGATAGAGCGGGAACTACAAGATGTTCAATCAAAGACTCAAATAGTCACCGAGGAGATCGGCGAGACAAAGGCTGAGATTGAACGATTCAAGCACGGGACGATGCTTGTTAACGAGGAGCTCGTGGTCGCTAGAAGGCAACTCGTAAATGGAGAAAGCGACAGAATCCAGGTACTCGTGGATATGAACAACGCAAAGAAAGAATTTGAGAACGCACAGGGAGAGCTCGAGAGCACAAACAGGAAAATTGCGGCCAAGGTCCTTCATAGGTCTACCATCTCGACTCGTCCCTCGACCCTGCCACTAGGCACTACACTTGCCTCTCAGTTGAACATGCTACTATCTGGTTCGGATAATATTGTCCAGCGTCGCTTGGTGTCAGATGATCGTAACTGTGACCATCTAAGCCAAGGGGAAAAGAACCCTGTCGGTGATTCTGAAACTGAGGAAGGGGACGCTGGTCCTCAGACTCAAAATGCCGGAAGGGGGTCACTTGATTTTGCAGCCGAATTGCTGAACATTGGTAGTGGGGACAACGTTGCGTATGTCACTGTCCTGATTACCTCGATTTCGGTGGCTCACTCGGATACTTGCCCAAAGTAACTACAGTGATCGCAGCGGGAATCAAGGTATCCGATGGAATGTTAAAGGTGAGTTAAACTAACCTCAAGCCTTGGCTGTCAAGGCTAACTTGATTTCAGACGCCGATCTCTTAACCTGTCCAGACTAACAGAAAGTCGCACGTCACATCCCCAACGTAACGATGTACTTATTTTAACATTCTCGAAATAATCACAAAGCATCCTAAACTTGCTGTTTACGGTTGAATGACGTGCCTCGGTTGTTTAGTTGACATCGGGATCCTGAAACACCGCAAGCAAGCGTGGCTCGAGGGCGGTTAGAGTGCTGCGGTCACCCGAAGTTGTAATCAACGATTGGGCAAAGGTATGCGTTCTACCTGCCATGAGGCTTCCGTGTATTCGATATCGAGCGCCCTCCGGAAGTTCTAGAAGTGGTGGATCGAGGGACGAGTGCACTGCACCGCTCATCCGCTCATCTATCGACTAATTTAGTAGCTTTCGTGGAGAATAAAAATTAGCAGCAGAGCTCGAGACAGTTCACAAGACAGTACCCCAACAAATCCTCGCTATGAATTTTGCCGTATCAGAGCAAGAGAAAAGGCTCATCAAGGATATCTTCGCCAAAGCGAATACGCAAGACTATCACTATATCACTCGCGACCACGCCAATGAGGTCTTTGCTGGTTTCGGCCTTCCTTCTATTACGCTCGACAAGATTTGGGCGATTGCGGACACGGACGGCAATCAGTTCTTGACTGAAAACGAGCTCGTAGCTGCCATCAAGCTTATCGGTTGGGCCCAGAATAACATGGAACCAACACAAGAGCTGCTTACGCTCGGTAAGCTGATTGATTATTTGCCCTTGCTAGAGCTGTTTCTGAAATGACTACAGCTGCCCCGGCTCCTACTCTGAAGGGCATCTCCCCTCCAGGGTTCAGTTTCAACCCCAACCCGAGGCCGACTGTGCCACACTCTTTCAATGCAACGCCACCAGTGCCCAGAAATTCAGCTGCGATACCCCCAAGGCCCTATGAGCAAGGCAGGACAAGTATGCCCGTTCCATCAAGTAGCTCTCATGTGCCGAACCAATGGACTGGAGAAAGTAACGGCCATCCTATCTATACCGAACCCATTTCAGGCTTCACAAGTCATGCTGGGATGTTTCCTGCTAGTCGGCCGCCGCTTAGCTCCCAAGACACTACGGACTCTAGCTCGCGAATAGCTCCTCAATATTCGAATCCACCGCGGTTTGAGGCACCAAGCCGATCGAGATGGAACGTATCCACCGAAGAAAAGGCTGAATACAACGCGATATTTGCCCACCTCGATTCTCAGAAGCGAGGGTCGATCGATGGGAACGTTGCCGCAGAATATATGCGCCGGACAGGTATCCCAGATTCCACACTTGGTCAGATCTGGTGAGCAGGCAACATTTTGTATAGATCGCGACATTTATTGACATTATTGTGCGTAGGGATGAAGTAGATAGAAACCGCGATGGAGAGCTGGCGCCAGATGAATTCGCACTGGCGATGCATATAATGAGAAAGGTTACCACCAGTGGTAGAACCTCGGCCGAGCCACCCACACAAGTTATGCGGCCTGAGCTTGGCATGAGTGTGGATCCAGCCTCGCACCCTTGGCGTACAATGACCACCTTATCGACGAGCGCACTACCTCAAACACACGAATCAGCTGCAACCCCTATTGCTCAATCCGCTATGTCTAGCCCTCGTGAGTACTACGGGAATTTCGATCTTTATGAGACTAATTGTGGCTCTCTGCCTCCACAGCATACTTGAACCGAGATACGGCTACTCCTACTCCCGAAATCATGAACCTCCGGAACCACGTGGCTAGTACGCGTCGCACAGTCGAATCGCTAGCTGCAGATCGTTCAACAATGGCAACATCGAACGAAGCAACCGAGTCTGAACTCGTTCGGCTTCGAACTGAGTTAACCCAGCTTGAAGAGCAACGAACTTCAGAAGAGGAAAAGCTTGCTGAACTCCATAGGCTCAAAGAACAGAGAAATGGAGATTTGGCCAAGGCGCGAGAGGCAACACTACATCTCCGGAGCGAAATCAAAGCTGCCCAACACAAGCGAGAACAAGCCTGTCATGACCTCAACAAAATTGAAGCTCTACTTAAAGAAGCCAAAGAGCAAACAGATAATACGAAGACCGAGTTGTTGAGGCTTACACGCGAGGCGAATCACTTTACTAGTTTGCTCCAAACGACGGCAAAGCAGCTATCTCAAGTACAAAGCGAGAAGGACCAACTATCGATCGAGATTGGTCGAGCGAAGGAAAGCCCTAATAGCGAATGGCCCGAGCCTACGGCCATACAAGAACTACCTAAAGCGGCACGACACTACGCGCAAACGGCACTGATCCTCGCGTGTTCTTTGACGCTTTTAGCGTGGTCCTACCTCTATGCTCGTTCTAAAATTTCTCTAATTTGACTTCTATTGATCGATCCGTCGTCGCCTTGGAACCTGTCACGTATTCTGACTGAGATACAGTAGGTGGAGATCGTATCTTTAGACTACCGCTTCGGCTTTGTTACAAGATATGGTTACTGCCTCGATATGTTTCTTCCGATTCCTACTTCATCTCGATACCTTCATCACTGCTCTAGCCTCCTAGCTTTAATTCCATCCGATCCACCGGTAAACTCACGTTTTAATATAAGGGCTTGTTCAGTGTAGTTTAAATACCATGTCAATGAGATATCCGTATGCATGTAGTTACTCCAGCTCTATCTATTGGGCGCCTAAATTGATGTACCACGTGTTGATCATGAGATCGCCAAACAAGCACCCACCACTATGTCCTCCTTTTTGAGAACCGTATTCCGGCCAGGTTGCACACAAAATATTATATCACCAGCTTACACTAGGATTAAATATCCCCAAAGACACATATGTAGTACTCGTCCGGCCTGGGACGGACCAACCCGTAGGCCAAGCCCACGAGATGTGTACAAAGCCAGGAATCGGACACTCCTTATGTACACCACTGCAACGGTAAGTACTTACTATCAAAGCACTCCATTAAACTATCAATATGAACATGCTATCATAGGTTATAACGGCCATCGGAGTTACCTACGCCGCCGTCCCACTCTATCGCGCGTTCTGTAGTGCAACCGGGTTCGGTGGAATCCCGATGACAGACCGAGACTCATCCCGGTACAGCGCTGACCGACTCGTACCTGTCGACAACGCAAAGCGGATCAAGGTTCACTTCAACGCGGATACCGCGACGGCATTGCCTTGGCAGTTCCAGCCTCAGCAGCGATTCGTCAATGTTTTGCCCGGAGAGACGAGTTTAGCGTTTTACAAGGCAAAGAATACGAGCAAAGAGGATATCATTGGGATTGCGACCTATAATGTGACGCCCGCAAAGGTGGGTCCGGACTAGGATGCATGCGCAGGCAAATATGACGTTAAGAACAGGTTGCGCCATATTTTGCAAAAGTCGAGTGTTTCTGTTTCGAAGAGCAAAAGCTGATTGCTGGGGAGGAGGTTGACATGCCTCTGTTATTCTTCATCGATCGTGACATTATCGAAGATCCGCTCATGCAGGACGTAGACGATGTAGTGTTGTCTTATACGTTCTTTAGGTATGTAACGTTTTGGCAATTTTAATATGATCTACTGACAATATTTGATAGGGCTCGACGAAACGCACGAGGAGATCTTGAGCCGGATGCACCACAGCAGGTCGTGCTTGAATCCCAGGGATGGGGAGACATAGTTCATGCGCCTCCACAGAAATCCGATCCAGTCTCGGCTGGATCGGCAGCGTCATGATATGAGTCCGTAAATTATTATATTGACAACCTCCACTCGCCTATCTGCCATGCACAACTGGTACCTATTTGTACGATATCCTCCAAAAAGAGACATTATTTGAATCCGCTGTGATTGTTTATTTGTTTCAACGTCATACGTACTACCTCAGGGGTCACATCCCCTATTTCGGGATTAGTCAGCTGTCCTATTTAATCTCGCGGAACAGGTCGCGCTCCCTTCCGTACACCCGTCTTCCTCCCCTCTTTCTCATAGTTCGGGTATAAATCGCTTTCCAGGCATGGAGCCACTGTGAGCCACTAAATAGTATTTTATAGTTGATCGCTGACCAAATGCTCGGAAGCGGCACCCAGGTTCCGGTAACTCTCGAGATTGAGGGATATGAGTCTGTTAATGGCCAGCTAGTCCCATGGATACCTGTAGACGGGGTATATCTGCCTCTTTTCCATGATTATATTCGCCGATACTTATAAACACGTGTCACAGAAACGCAAACTCACAAGCTACTCCAAGATGAGGTGTCCACTCTGCCAGGGAATAGTCGGGGTCGGTTATTCTGGCAAACGTTTACTCGACTTACACCAAAATAGCAAGCGCTGTATCAACGCCCGGCAAAAGCTTCTCGGCTACCCCAGGATTAAACAAGCTCGTCTTCCCAGCCCCCAAAAGGTCTCTGCTGCAACCGCTTCGAGGGCACGAAAGGTGGCTTCGACTGTTGCGCCAGTTCAAGTTGAGGATTTGGCATCTGTTGATGAGACGGCCGGTTTGAAAAGCGAAAACTTGGAGCATAACGGCCAGTATTATACGCCTGTTGAACCTTTGGAAACGTTTGCACCACCGGTGCCCAATTCGGTATATCCTAGTTTATTGTCAACTGACTTTGGCCCAGGATTGACAGAGCATTCTCTCGACCCTTCAGCGGGCCTGGGATCATATTCAATCGGCTTGGGATTATCAATGCATGCTCGTGGATCGTCGATTGGACCCGTTCGTCCCCATGGATCGTTGACATCGGTTCTCCAGCAGTCGTCTTCTGCTCGTGGATCTTCAGCCTCTTTGATGATGCCGAAACCCGTCTATCATATTCCGGCGGCTGATCCTCGCTTGTTTGATATTTCCAGTCCATTGGTTGAAGACAGTTCTGTAGCTAGTTCTGTGGAGGACATGCTGCTTACTCCTCCACCTGCGTACACTGGTCCTTTTGGGTATGGATCATTATCACGTCCAGTGTTGCCACCTCCTTCATCGCTGGTTTCTGCCAGATTCCACTCTGGTGCTTCTGTAGCACCCGGCCTGTATGCTCCTCTTTCGACCAACTCGTCCGTTTCTGTAGTACCGGCGGGTTCGTCTACCGCTATCGGATCCAGTTTGCGTATGCCCCCTATTGTCGAAATGCCCCACATCGATAACTCGAACTCTGGCCTTGGATATGCGGTTAAAGTGGAGGAGGAAGAGCCATGCTTGGAATGTATCCACCAGTCAAATTGCCAGCCAAGCTCTACGCGCTTGCTGACCCCAATTGTGATTGAACGCTCGTCGACGACTACAGAGCTTGAGTCAATGCATCACCATGGAACGCCAACAACCACCGAACACGAAGCTTGGAGCACTTGTCCGTCGTCCGAATATAGTAGTATGCGCGCTCCCAATACGCACAATTCTTATGAATACTGTGATACGTTTGAATCTGCCAAATACTTGACCAAGGCAGCAGATGATCCTCTCCTTTCGGGTACAGTGGCTAGCGAAGCGAAGTACTGGGGCGAGGCAAGTGACGGAGAAATGTTTTTCGCAATGTTGAAGGAGCCGGTTGAGAGGTCGGATTGGATCGAGAGGAGCTCGGTCTAGAGTGTTGTAGATCGAGGAAATGGTTTCTGTGTTTTGTGCGAATCACTCCTTTGGTTGGGAATATGTGCGCGAAAATTTGATTGATTAAATGCGGTCATGATTGACCAAGCGATTCATAGTGTAACCGATTTGATAGACACTCTGAGAGGTGAGGTAAATAGTGGATATTGAACCAGGTACAGCTGTGGGTGTGTCTACAATACACCTATAAGCAATACATCAGCGAAAATAGAGAGGGGATGATGCCGGGGAGCTCACATCGATGGATCCAGAAGAACAAGGGAAGATTACTTTCCCCGCTCCTGCTTGTCGAGCAAATCTTTCGCCTCGTTAATTTTACTAGCGAGGTACGGTGAGCCACCACGATCGGGATGGTTGGCAAGCATGATATTGCGGTGCGCATCCTTGAGACGTGTTTTCAACGTTGGCCCTTCTCTGTTTGTGGGTGAGCGACAGTGCGCCCACGCTAGCCAAGGGACACGCACTTTAGCCCAAGAATTGCGATGGCCTCTTTACGATCCATCTTTGCCTTGAAGCCTCCTTTGACCCACTCGTCGGCGGCTCGTGCCCCGCCGATGACACCTGTTCTGATGAGATGGCGACCAGCGAGGGCGGCGGCGATGGCACCAAGGCCAACGAGCACCGGGGTCGTCATCGTGGTGAAGTTTGCCGGTGCCGATCCGGAGGACCCTGTTTGTGTTTGTTCACGGGCGCTATGTGTGTGTATATTACGAAGTCGGGACTGACGACACTGCGATCAACCACGCTCGCTTTCATTCCTCCCCCTCGTCCTGCTCCGATGCAAGTCGGCCAACAGCCCTACTCCCAGTGGGACCAGCGCAATGCGTCGTTTGTTCCCCCTACGCGACTTGCGCCGGAGCACCAGCCCCGCGACCTCTCCCCACCCAACACCCCCGCGCACATCCAGCCCACACCCGACCCGACCCGACCACATGCGCAGAACCGCCAGTCCACCGGCTTCTTCTCGGCGTTCTCGAGGACCAAGTCGGCGGGGAGCGGTCAGGTGTTGGTGAGCGCGCCTGGGACACCCAATGGGCACGACCAACCGCGCAACTCGGTAATGGCACCGGCACCTGTACCGAGTCAAACGCCGTCGCCGAGGATGACTTCCTCCCCCTCGGGCATCACCCATTCCACGAGCGAGACGCCCAACCCAGACGCCGTCGTTCCTGGCCAGCCTAACCCGGTTCAACCGCCACCAGTACAGCAGCAGCAGCAGCCCCTTCCTCCGTCTGCACCTGCTCAACAACAACAAGAAAGCCCGTTTGCGCTCGGCCCAACGGGTGTACCACTTCATCCCGAGTTGCGATCAGTCTTGCGCTTGAATGCTGCGCATCAACAAAAGATCTATTATTCTGGTCGGCTCTCCAAACGCGTCGAACGTGGCACAGATGGTTCTCGGCCGACCAAGGACGAAGGATGGATCGATATCTGGTGTCAGCTTGGGGGTGTCACCATGAGCATTTGGAGTATGGCTGCGATCGAAGAGGCCAACGCCAGGGGAGAACAAGTTCCGCCTCAATACATCAATGTCACCGACGCGGTATGTCGCACAATTTCGCCCATTTGATCCAGCTAATTATCTTGCACAGTTTGTCCAAGTCCTCGGCAGCGTGACTTTCCCCGCCACACCCACGTCCGAGGCCAAGCGGTTCACCAACGTGCTCACGCTCAATACGGCAGGATCTAATCTCTTGTTGTTTGTCTGTGAATCACCTGCGGCGCTTGTTAGCTGGGCCGCAGCGCTCCGCCTTGCCGCCTGGGAGAAATCTCGTCTCGAAGAAATTTACACGGCCCATCTGCTGCGAATCACGCTCACCGAAAGCCGAGTCTGTAAGTTGACGTTATGTTTGTTGTTTTGTTGATTCGCTGATTGTCTCGGCTTGGCGCTTATCATTCCGTCCCATATCCGGTCCTCCTACTCGAACCTCTGCTCACAGGGAAAGAACCCAGGACGACACTTGTAAAGGGTCAGCTCGAGGGCTGGGCCCGCGTTCGAGTTGCTGGTCAGACCGATTGGAAGCGACTTTGGGTTGTCATCTCGGCTGGTTCACCCAACTACCAACCCGATACCGGACACCAATCTTCTCTTTCGCTCACTACCACACACTCGCGAGGCGGTGACAGTCCTACCAAACCCAAGAAAAGCCGTCTGAGCGGCATCTTTGGACGAAGTTCGCATTCACACACCAGCTCGACGGGTTCGGCCAATGGTCCTAATACGCTGACTCGTCCAAATCCCAATGGCGGACCGGGCGATGCTCCCGCAATGGTGTTTTACACTTCGTCCAAACCAAAAGAGAAGAAACACCCAGTATTGAGCCTCGTGTCCGTTTCTCAAGCGTTTGCGGTTTATCCTGAACGACCGGATCTGATTACAAGGAGCACGCTCGTGAAGATTGAGGGTCGACTTGGACGTGAGGACGGAGCCGGAGCGATCAAGGGCACTGAAGCATGGGTGTTGATTATGCCTGAAGTCGAGAGTGGACAAGCGGCTGGCCCTAGAAAGATGCTGGAGTGGGTTGTTGGTGAGTGAATCCTAGTCGAGTAATGGCGAAAGTTGTCTAATCGAATGCTAGGTATTCACGACGCGTTCAAGATGTATGGCCGTCCGACACAATATTCGTTTAATCCTCACAATGTTGCCTCGTTGATGTTTGCCTACCCAATCGACCCAACGATTGACGTCAGTAACTCATCTATTTCGAGACACAACGCATGATTTTAACCCTCGCTTGTGTTTATAGCAACTCTTCCTTGATAGGGAGCTTGCCGAATCGCTCGACCCGCGTGATGACGCCACATCAGTCGTACGTGGCCGCCTAACGAGCATTCTTCAAGATCGTATGCGCCGCCCGCTTTCCCGTGCGCAGCCGACTCCTTCACCGCAACCCCCGCCTCAACCCGAACCCACTCTGCCGATCTCTGGTACAGGACGTCAGCCTGCGACGGGTGGTCGTGGTCCCGCGCTTACGCCTATTACCGAGCGTAGCACAACGGGAGAGACCAGGGCATTTACTGGCAATGACAGCGCGAGCCCCCAGGGTGGCGAAGTTGGGATACGCGACAGCATGGTTGCGGGAGGCTTGTTGGTCAAGAGTCCGATCGAGGAAGAAGACGAGTGGCATGGTCAAAATCAGAATCTGGGTGCCAGGCCGATGAGTATGGCGTTTGGAGCGCTCAACATCGAGGGTCCGGCTTCAACAGTAAACGGACAGCAAAAGCCTATCGACGGTTTGCCGAATCCAAGTGAACCGAGTTCTATTGTTTCTGGACTTGGACTCGGAGCTCGTGGTCCTTCTCCTTTGCCTCCTCGCGCAAGCCCTGGTCCTATGGGTATGGGGCTTGGAACGGGTGTACCTGAACCCGGGGCTGTTGACCTCCGTTCAGCGGACGTGGAGCATAGGCCGTTTGCGAATGGCAATGGGCATGCCTTGGTTGGGAGCAGTGGGACTCAAGTCGAGGGAAGCCCTCAAACGACAGTCGTTGGAAGTTCGCACCTTGGCGCTTCGACCAGTCCTCATCTTGCTATTCCGGCTAGTCCAGACGTCCAAGGGAGTCCGCGTCCTGGGTCACACCTCAACCTCCCAGGCGACCCGCATCCACAGATTGAAGCGAGCCCACACAGTAGTATTGACAAGCCCTCGTTGGCGCCGATCAGGACGACAGCCCTAGCCCCACCTGCAAGGAACGTAGGGCGAAAGGATGAAAAGCCGATGGAGCCGCCATCGGGTGCGATGCCGTCTGTGCAGCCTGTGGGTGTTCATCCGAGCGGTGCTCCTCAGGTGTTTGGCCAGCCGCCTGTCCAACCGCCCGTCCAGGCATTAGGGGCTCAGCCACCAACTCAATCTTTGTTCGGTCAGCCTCTCGCCCAATCCTTGTCCGCTCCACCGCCCATGCAACCCGTGGAAGACAAGCGCGCGTCTTTTGGCGAGGAATTCATCCCGAGCGAGGCTGCACGATTTATTCTTGGCCAACAAGATTCAAGCAACGAGGGCGGTGGGAGTCTCGGTTTGACTGGGCGAGGAGGTGCACCGCTTCCTGGCCAGCGCAGGACATATGAAAGCTCGAGTGAGGACGAGAGAGAAAACGAGTTGGAACGCCCGCCGCAGGTTGTTCACCAGGCCTGGCAACAGGTACGTTCTTTTTTCAAACCAATGCTGGATAGAGACTGATTGTAGTATAGGATACTACGCCTTCTCCTATCCAGCGCCAGTCGACTCCGATGACATTTACAGGCATGGGCTCCGGGCCCAGTTCCAAGGCTGGACCGGCAGTTGCTGCCCCGACGAACGACCGACTACATGCGTCGCCCGAACCTATGTCTGCTGTCACTCCCCCACCAGCTGTTACGCAACCCCCGCCAACACAGCCCCTTATGTCATCACGACCCGGATCAGGGATGTCCGGCGCCGGAAGCAGGAACCTCGGAAGAAAGCCGTCCGGGGCACGTGCGCCGCCAGTGAAAACACCTCGCGTCGCGAAAACGGGGCTCGCGCAACCTCCAATCGCAGACGACGACGAGCACCAAGACATCCCACCTGCTCCTGTTCCATCCTCCGTCCCAGTCTCTGCACCCCAGCCTCAGACCCAACTTCAACTCGACATGGCCGACGACCTTGGCGCCGACGCGCTCGCTGCGCTTTCGTTTGCTGAACGCGATCACCGCGCACCGTCTCCGCCTCCTTCTCGCTCCGCCGCCGCCGCCGAAGACCGCTCACATACTCCTTCTCCGATCCAAGCATCTGCTCCTCGTCCGCCACGCCAGCAACCTTTGCCGCCGTCGACGTTAGCTCCGCAACAACCTCAGGGTCCTGCCTATCGATCGTCATTTGCACCTTCCAAAAACGCTGCCGAGCGCAAGGCCAAGGCCCAGGCCCACCAGGCGGCGACCGAGGACGCGATGAAACGCCCAGGACGTGCCAACGGGAACAAGCCCAGGGCGAGCATGGCTTCGTCTCGGGCCGGCGCATGGGAGTCCTCGGACGAAGACGAAGAAGAGGCGCAGGAGGAACGCGACGAGGACGCGTCGGATGATGACGAGCCTTTACGCAACCGTTCGGGTCCTCCTTCAGTCCATGCTCAGACCAACGTCGTCGCGCCCCAACCTCAGCAGCAACACCGTGGCGCGTTCCTCGGGTCCGGACATGGGTCTACTGCGGATCTTCACTCGAACACCCCACCGGGCACGAGGCCTCTTCCTTCGCCCGACGCTCACCACCAACAAGGCCATGCTCGTCCGTTGCGTGGGCTTCCTGCATTACCTGGCCACCCTGGCCAGTCTGGCTCCCCTCATGACTTTGGTCAAGGTCGGCCATCTGCGCTGGGCAGTGCCCCTCATAGCCGCGCGGCGTCCCAGGTGTACAATGATCAAGGTTATGCGTATCCTGACGATCAACAACCCCAGCATCAGCCAGCACTGGCCCAACAGCCGTACCGCGGCACGTATCGTCAGACGATCTGGAGCAACGCTCTAGACCAGAACTCTCGAAGCGTCAGTCCAGGGCAGAAGGATACCTTTGTGCAGATCAACCCCAACGAAACGATGACCAAGGCCTTCACACCCCAGGGTCTGCTTCAGGCCGGTCTTCAAGACAAGCACGATCGTTCGGCCAAGCGTCAGGAAGAGCTCGCGCGCGAAGCTGGTTCATCGTTACTCAATGTCCCCAACAAGCCCCCTCCACCCCAAACTGGTCTTCTTGGCGCGGTTACTGCTCATGAGCGCGATCGGAAGCGTGATGGCGGGTTTGGTGCTGTCTTGACCGAGCGCGAGCGCGAGAAACGCATGGCCGAGGAACGCCAGCGCAAGATTGACGAGCTTCAGCGTCAGCAGCTCGAGCACCAGCAGTCGATGTATGGTGGAAGTCAAACCCCGATGAATCCCATGATGATGAACCCGATGATGACCGGGATGGGTATGGGCATGAACCCGATGATGGGAATGAATCCGATGATGGGCATGGGCGCGTTTGATCCTCAACAGCAGTACCAGATGTGGGCTGCACAGCAAGCGGCGGCCGAAGCCTACCAGCGCGCGATGATGACGTTTTCCCAGGCTGGGTCTGTTGCAGGTGGACAGCAGGATGAGGGTCGAGGTGCGAGCCCAATGCCCGGTCAGTGGGGAGGCATGATGGGTATGGGTGGTATGCCGATGATGAATCCCATGATGGGGATGAACCCTATGATGACGGGCATGGGCGGCTTTGGTGGTATGGGGATGGGGATGATGGGGGGTATGCCGGGTCAAATGGGCGGCATGCCGGGTCAGATGGGCGGTATGGGCATGGGCGGCAGTCCGTCTGCATTTGGTCAAGGCGGCTCACCCGCGCTTCCCGCTCAGCATCAGGACGACGGGCCTGCGAGGCGAGCAAGCAGCCCTGCTGCCGCCGGCGGATCAGGCGAACAAAACTGAGCAACACCTTAGACCGTACTTGTTTTCTTGGCTTGGTTTTTCTGATTTGATTTCCGGACTCATTTTTGTGCATACCCGGTTCTCTGCTCTCTTATCAAACGAAACATGTCGTTTGCCTCAATGGACTTGATTTCTCTACTCTCTACGCAAAATTACAGCATATGAACATAGGCTTTCTGCACGTTTCTTTTCTGCATATCTCATTTATTTGGGGATTGGTTTTTCTTGTTCGTTGACGCATACACGTAGTAGTTTTGATGTATGTATGCGGGTTTGGAGTCTTTGACATATAATATATGATGATGCTTGATGTACGCGATAAGGCACGATATTGAAGTGAGGTTGCGGGTACTCAACCAAGTATGAACCGTTAGCGGTGGCACAATCAAACGGATGTGTAACCAGTGGCCTCCATGGTTTCATCCGCCTCGCAGTCACGTGCTATCCCGGGCATACAACTTCGACAATCGTACAGCCAACACCAGGCCCCATGAACACTTCGCCGAAACGCAAGCGATCCTCTACCTTAGAATTAGCTTCTGAGACTAACAAACTACCTCGTGGATACTCTCTAACAAGTGGATCTAACGCAACCAGCTCTACTAACGCTGGTAATCCAAGGTCTGAAACCAAAGTTGGTGACGAAAACTATGATGAGAAACTTGAGGCAGCCGCTACAGACACCTCATTGATTGCTCTCATAGGCGAGAGCGCTAGTAACGAACACCAACCCATTCCCGCCTCCTATCGCTTCGCGTATAACTCCTCACAGGATCTCTTCCCCCGACATAGATCCAGGCGTCATGGACCCGGCCAACTCTGGTGCTCGTCGGTACAGCGTACACCATCCTAAAATTAACCATATCGAAGAATTGCCAGAAAATATGGAGACGGACGGGGCTCTAATAACTGAAGAGATTGACGTGGAAAAGCAGTTGAAACACGAGCTCTGTGGCCAGGTCTATTTACACAAGGAGTTCTCCAAAGAGTTTCTGGTTCCAGATGAACAAATTCAGGATAACGTTCGCCAGAGGATCCAAGCTGGATGGGATACCAACCCGACGTCACTTGTCAAGTTCGTGGAGGGACACTGGGAGATAGACAATCGGATTACCCTTCAAAGGGGCGAGAGTGAGGTGTACGATCCGTTTGCCGAAATGCTGAATATCGCTGGACGTGGGTCTTATGAAAACTATGCCGCTCGCCGTCCCAACGACCCATATCAGGGAACTCTCCAGGTGACACTAGTACTAGCCCACACTTGGTGATGGCCCCTAGGCCAGGGGCTCATTGGTCCGATGTGGAAATGCTTGTCGAGTGCAAATCGAGCAGCCAGACAAAGCACCGCCGTGATGCAATCATGCACCTGGGCTGTTGCGCTCGCGCAATATTTGCCCATCAGATCTACCGGATTCGCGTATTTGGATTCTCTCTGTGTGGCTCGATCGTCAACTTTGTATCCTTTGATCGCTCTGACCCACTCCACTTTAGCGATATCGACCTTTCTCAACCTGGCGGCGCAGACGTGTTCGTTGGCCACCTCATCACGCTCTTAACGCTGTCTCCAGCCAGTTTTGGGTACGACACCCGCTTCCTTCGGCGGGCAGAGATCCACGGCGGGGATGTGATGCAAACGCACTTCGATTTCGAGGATCGGGGACCATAGTTAGTAAGTGAGCTTCTATGCCGCAGGAAAGACTGCTGCGGGCGGGCGACTTGCGTGTGTGCACTCGGGGACGACGCGCTGAAAAGTACATGGCGCCTGGAGAATCGACCAGACGAAGGAGAAACGTTGTCGTTGTTTGAGGGCATTTTCGGGGTGTGTGAAGTGAAGAAATTCGGCTACGACAAGTATAGCACGAGACTAGAGTACACCGAATACCTCGCATCGTCGCCGTTTAGCTCATTCTTCCACCCACACGGAAAGACTAAAGCTGTGGCCGGCCCTTCCGTAAACTCGTTCCAAAGTCATAATAACAGCATGTCTGGCACGTTTACCCACCCAGATGCCTCAAACACACCTACAGTGGCTTGCCCTACGCCTATCATCTCAGTCTCACGGGGGGTTAGGATCAAGAGCGATATTCTAATGCCGAGGGGGAGATCGCTGTTTGATGTTCAAAATCCGCTGCACTTGCTCGTAGCCATCCATGATGCACTTTTGAGTTGGTTCGGTTGTATTCCACGGACATGCAAAGGTTTAATTTTGTCTCTTAGGTGTTATGGCGTTTACAGAGGCTGGAAAGATACATTGTGATATAAGCGCATATAACCTGCTGTTCGTCGATCCGCATACCTACTACAACAACCTAAATTGGATGAATTCTCCAGAAGTACAAGCACATCCGAGTAGATTGGGCTACAATGGTATGGGGATCAACTGTCCATCATCCGAGGATATTTTGGATATTTCGACAGATACTGGGCGAGTACCTTGAGATATAGAATGAGATCCTTGTTGATTGGCCTCAACAGCAAGCGTAAATCCCCTCGATTAGAGAGTGTCGAAAAACTTGGGTGTGGGCCGTTTTGCGTGATACATGACACAGGGTTTACCGTAGATGAAGGGAGGACGGACCAGGAAGTACACAGTGGTCGAACGGTGCGTGGTTCTATTGGTCGTTGGAGCGGTCCGGGCTAAAAAACGGACCACAGGGTACCCCTGTATTCGTTGCAGTGAAACTACTACAAAGCTACATGTCTGGTGGCCCAGTCTATCGGAGCTTCATCCAGGACGCTGAATCCTTATTCTGGGTCCTGATATGGGTCGTTGCATATAGTTCGATTAGCAAAGAACGCTGGGAGATCAACAATGCCGCCAAAGACTTCATCTGGGAGCTGTCGGAACTCGATATGAGGGCCCTTTGCACCGGCAAGTTGTTGATGATCTCGGGAAGAGATTTGTTTGAACGAATATCCCAGGTGAACACCGATTTTGCCGCGGCTCTCGCATCCCCCATCTATGAACTCGCGCGATTTTTTCACTATTCTGTCTATTTGGCCCCTAGTCATCAAGAGACCCCCGGATCATCAAGCTCTAGTTCCATGTCTGCGCCCATAAAAAAACTACCCAAGCCATTTGATCGAATTCATGAATTCCTGCAGAAAATTCATGAAGAGCAGCGCATCCAGGAACCGCGTAGTAAAACCTTTGACAGATTATTTGGCATTTTTGAACGAGCCTTTGCAGAGTTAAAGGGCTCGTATAACTTGCCTTATACCTTGTAGTGTATTTGTCTTCTACTTTTACTCATTGAATACTACTAGAAACGCCCGCTGATGCTGGCATCGTACCTTGCTTTTGTGGCGGTCTACTCATCATGATGAAACAGCTTGTCCCATTTAAATCGCCTGAGGCCTAAATATTAGCCGATAGAAACTGAAACGCGTTGATCCTCTCTGTTAGACGGTATCGGGTCCCGCCATAATACCCAACAACGGCTCACCGTGCCATCTCGTATACCTCACCAATCATGGGCCATACGCAACGATTTGTGGGAACGCAAACCCTAGTTTCGGACACAAGGAGCCGGTAACTTCAGAGGTACGCTCTTTGGTCTCAACCTTTGATGGATAAGGGGTCAACGCAGGTGCCCCATCTAGTCGGTTGAAAGCAATATCATACATTCACCATTCGCATTGAGTTGGTATTTTAGACTAGATTACATTGTAACGGTTGGTCATAAATTAGGCCCTTATATGCCGCTGCAACGCAGCTGCGCTTAATCGCACGGACCTCTCGACATATGTTCTAGTCATTCATGCGTAATATTGTCTTTTATGTGAATGCGTCTTCTGCTTTCGCGTCCCGCTACACGCAGGCTGGGATTTTAGGCTCAAGCTTAGTTCTACGATATGCAGTAAGTCGTGGGAAGCTGAACCCCCAGCGTGAATCGAACCAAACCTCGGTGCAAGTTACCAAATCGATACTATATCGCAGACAAAACGAACGGTCCCCGGAGGACTCGAACCACCAGCAACTCAAGAATGATCGGCTAGCCCCGACCACCCGGTGCTTGAAAGGATCGAATCACTCTCACTAGGCTATCTGGGGGTGCTATAACAACGCAACGAAGCTTAACGATGAGTAGCTCAAGGTCCATTAGCCTCTTCAGCAATGAAAGCTTGTTTCATGTCACCTTTGCTGGGTCAAATCCAAAATTTCTTGCTTTCCTTGTCAAGCCCCGCCCCCCGGATGAGATTCATTCGACCCTATAGAGAATGTAGAGTTATTTTTTTGTTTCTTATCGATACATCCGTGTTGGCTTGTTGGCGTACACTAGCTGTCCAGCATCATATTGGAAAGTGCCCGGCCATTGAGCCGAGCTGTGGTTTACGAGGTCTGTTGGTTGGCACTATATAATCTCAGCTACTAGGCCCTACCAAACCATTCGGGTAGCTCTAAAAAAGTCTCAGGGGAGGGACGAGTTGGTAAACAAACTTAGGTCGAACGAATGCTATCTCCGTCCACGTTCATAAGACAAGTGGTTGATGTGAAGCGAAAGCCACAAACGGAGTGAGCCAGACCTATCAGACAGACAGAGAGTACGAGAATGCTACAATATATAGAATTCAAATAAGTATAGACGGGAAGAAATGGAGTCAAAGTAGCTCGGTGGACGTGGTTAACTGAGCCAGCACCCAGGAATATGGGGGCGCGACTTTAAATAAGAGTTAGAGGCGCAACACAAACAACCAAAACTGGCGCAAACACTACAACAGTGGCGGTAAGCTAGGATCCAATAAGCCCAAGCTTACAATAGCTCTGACAATATTGATCTGGCTTTGGAGCCTTGCTTATGGGATGATGCATATACCCTTTGTTGGCCGGGAGTTTCGCCAATCGCCTGAATTACCAAGGGAAACTCATATTTAAGATCACCTGAACACGCCGAATTTGCGTAAAACCAAACCGATTATTAAAACATATCGATTAAAATACTCTCATCCTTTCCTTACAGATACACAAGTTGCCCTGAAACACACAAACAACTAACAGCCTCTCTTGAACCTCGTCTATTACTATTCACTGTCATTATTCCCCCCGTTACTCCCACCTAGGAAATTAGTTTAGAATATTTCTATCTGTGCCTCGTATCATATCACCTTGTTCAACTCCTTGGGTTGCTATATTGAACACTCGTTAAATCATCGCCATATAGCTATCAGTGGATGCACATGCCTGATCCTGGGATGGTTGATTCATGCCCCATGTTCACGAGTCTGCAGTTCATAGTGGACAAACATCGACACATTTATATTCTGTGAGGGCAGAACGGCCACTTACCCATGATTATTATGCCATTCAAACATATTAGATGCGCTTCAAACAGAAATACGACACAAAATGCTATGTTTATTAGGTTAGGTAAATGAGGCTGTCTGCAAGTGCTCGTTCTATGACCCCCCCATATGCCCTTATATTCACCCACTTGACATAGGGTTATATGTGCATATCACTCGGATTTTCTTCCTTCCGCATTTTATGCTATGATAGGTATTTCAATGCATTACTGAATGCTCATCTGAAATGCTAAGTACTAGCCCCTATTGATATTTTGACGGTGGCTGCTTATCTAAATTAGGTAGGCTGACGCGCGGAAATATACAGTAAAAATGGCTTACTATTATAACTGTGGAATGACATTGTGACTCGAGACGATTGTTAGGCGCGCATGCATGTGCTTTCTACCGCGAGACATTAAACTAATTACGTACAGACCGGACCTAAAGCTTTGCGTGACTGGTTGAATAACGGCCTTCTTGCACACTGCGTCTGGGAAAGACACGGGAAGCTAGTTAGAAATGACCTCGTTGTATTTGGTCAAAAACATACCGGAAGTTGAGAGATGTCGTCCCAGCGTCTGCAGCTTCCTGCGGCTGGGTAAGGATTATACCAAAAATGGTCTATATATCTAATCGACCAGGTCAAAAAGTCACCGACGCTCATATAACCGACTTGAGTATGATACGTCAGAAATACTGTTCCATACGGGATTTACGGGCGCCTGTATATCAGGAGAGAACGATCCATGGCATGCAAGGTGTAAGCGGAATGCACGACATCAGAACCGCCTATGGCAGCGAGTCCATCCGGTGATTCACATTGCAGTGTGCATGAATGTCACGTTACGTGTTGATGCAGATACCAACAGATGGAGCCAATTAGTAGCGTTCGCGTTTTTACAATCAAGTGCATCCAAATTGGACAGCAACATACAAGTCTTGGCGTGCGTCAGCGGAAGTAGCCACGCTCATGTGTCGTCTTTACATATATCGTATCCACAAGTGAACAGTGAGTACCGGCAGTGATTTTACGGTATACCCTTGATGATAGGTGCATAAGTGTCAGAATGAGCAACATTCGATGCACTCGGAAACCAACAACTCCCAAATGAATAGCATGCCAGGATCAATCACATTATTCAAACCTGATAAGGCTTCAATATGAAGATAAACGGGACAATCACATGGAACGACGCGTGTAACACGCGTAAAAGGCGTACATGATATGATCGCTCCAAACAGCCAAGAACAAAGCGCGCTAGTTCTGTTGCCTTTATAAAACAGGGTTGCGATTTACACGATCGATGATCGCTTTCGGCCTATAGCGGTGCTAATGGTGGTGATCAACTAGTGGTGTCTGATCTCCCACACGTGGCTGCAAGTGTGAGATCGATTTTTGATTTGGAGTGGCCTAGTCTACCCAGACAGAATCTGTCACGCGCTCGCTCTTTCCAGATTAGGTGTGCTCTGAAACACATATTAACAGAGGTTTACACAGTAGTGGTAGATATCCGGACGTCATCGTCCTCCACGTGGTCGACTTGGGGGATCTGCAAAGGTTATTAGGGGCCGCGAGCTATATGAAAAGAATATGTATTCTTGACAACCACCTTCTGGTCTAGGGGCTGATATCACGGTAACGTTGGGCATACTGTTGGGACGTTAGGAAGTGGGTCTGGTTCATAACACAAGTATGTACCCAGTCAGGGGGCGTAGTACCCCCAGCTTAAGCGATCTGAACACACAAGAACATCTGGGTCAATAACCGAAAACTAAATACTGTAGTGTTATCCACAGAACATACTTAGAGTCGTCGTACACCATAGTACACTTGAACAGCGGGCTTGAAAATTCACAGCTATGTACAACAATGGATGTAGGAGACACGAGTAAGTGATGAGTGGGATGGATCAACGACACGTTTTCGCATCTTGTTTATATAGACGCGCAGCAGAATCGTCAACAGATAAACCTGAATATTACGAATCAGTTGTTTGTCTTTTCCCACATGATTTCTATTGCAGGTGCGTAAAAGTTGACAGATCGCCTAGCAATCCATCGCCGGCACGTCAAATTCATCAACTTGTCTTCGGTCGGGGGCCGCTGCCCGACCGGGACCAGGCACAAGTTGTTGATTTTCAGGGGCGCATATACGTGGCATGTTTGCCGATTCCAGCACCAGTGAGCCGGCGACAAAGGATTAACGTCATATTAACCTATGTACAACATCTTCATATTCCCCTATGTATTCCAAAACCTGTGATCCACGTCCGGCGGTTGCTGATTAGGAGGTGCAACGGGAACTGGGGTTTGCTCGACTGGATGACTAACTTGTCCGTAGTTTATCCCTGCTCTGTCAAAGGTCCAAGCCAGGGTTTGTAACTTGGAGGCTTTATTAAACCTAGCCTTGTGCTGTTAATGCTAGTTTTGGAGGAGTTGCTTGGGGCATGAACGCACGAAATGTGTCTTGTTTGCCTGATCGGAAGATGTTAGTCCGAAGGCACCTAGCATTAGAACGAACGTACATTATACTCTGCTTACGCTTGTTCGTAGTGAGTGGAGTTAGATTTATGAGTCTTTAGGATGTGGGTATCCGTGGGGTGGGATGAGGCCAACCAAGAACAAGGCACACGATAGTTATATGTGGTACGCGAGGTGTATGTAAGTGTTACAAGTATTTGTGTCACCGATATCTGGCATCCTCAGCCTGTGCGTTGGGTAGTAGCACCAACCATATTCACAGGAGCCACAGCCCAAGGGTCGTTCGGCACCCTCGTCGTAAGGTCTCCCCGCTCGCCGAACGGCCTGCTAGATCGAGGACAGTTACGAAGCCTCAACAGCCGTTGTTCATTGGCTACAGAAGGCTCCGGAAAATAGTTTGGAGTGCAGGGATGAATGTGGCAGTGACGAGCGGCTAGAGAACAAGCATATGAACGGACGGCCTGTTGATACGAGCGCGGATATCTGAAGCGTCCGGTATGATTTCTATCTTAGAGGTCGGTTAGTGGGCTATACTATATCTGTACAGCCACACCAACTGGGGAAATCACCGATCAGTACACAAAGGCATTCCAAGTCCCAACTCGGGATATCCTTACTCGCCGAGTACTCGGGGTAAACAAGCCCCCACACGGACCACTGATGACGTATCTCTTTATATCCGAGCGACCATGTCCGGCATGAAGCAAACGCAGCGGATACTCGACTCATTTGCGCAGCACATCTCGCCGAACTTGGACCAGCAGATTGCATCTGGAGCCAACCCAAGGGACAACAATAAAGCAGCAAGGAAGCCGATGGGAGCTCGAACAAAGGAGACGAGCACGTGCTCTGAGCGTCAGAGCAACCGTCTCCTGGACCGGTTGCCTCCCTCCCTCAATCGCCCCAGCTTTTTTGCTCCCGTGTATCGGCGTTTGCAATTCTAACCATCGCCACCTGTGAGTCTCGGTCGCAGGGCAATATGCTTGTTGCTACAGCTCTCGTATCTGACATCTTGGACCCGCTTACAGGTAGCTGTATCCTAGGCCCACGTCACCGCCGGGACGTATTTGAACCGAGCGATTCGCTCAGACGCGCTTGAACAAAGACCGCGAGTTGGGGGGACTCGGTGATTATGTCCAGGTCACACCGCCAACCAGCCGCAACGTCGTTTTATCCATCGCCCACGTCGGTCACTCATTCTGACGTCGACCTCTCGCTGTCCCGTAAAGAAAGCATGGCTTCCATCGATGCGGCTCCCACAGACTTGGACACCCGACGGGCGAGCACGACGGCTGATACTGGCCGTGAGCGAGAAGAAGCCGAGGCTCGAGCGCGCGCC
This sequence comes from Ceratobasidium sp. AG-Ba, assembly GCA_016906575.1. Classification (NCBI taxonomy): domain Eukaryota; kingdom Fungi; phylum Basidiomycota; class Agaricomycetes; order Cantharellales; family Ceratobasidiaceae; genus Ceratobasidium; species Ceratobasidium sp. AG-Ba. Next base: position 809,943 of record CP059612.1, on the reverse strand, counting down.
AAAGAGGCCCAGGCAGAGGCTGAAACGGATGACCAGGACGGGGGTCAGACGGTCAAGTTGACGGATTTCGATGTTGTTGAGACGCTGGGTGAGTTCTTGCGGTTGATTGAGGTTGGATGGCCTTGGCTGACAGGATTACAGGAACTGGGACATTTGGTCGAGTCTTGCTCGTTCGACTGCGCCCAGCTGCGAATCAGCCTGGAGCGGTTCAACATTTCGCAATGAAAGTGCTGCGCAAGAGCGAAGTTGTCAGGCTCAAGCAAGTTGAACATGTCAACTCGGAGAGGAACATCCTTAGCCGGATTCGACATCCCTTTATCGTTGATTTGTGAGTTCCGCGCTAGGCATTTCCATTGATGTAGAGCTAACAAAGGCGCTAGATATGCAACATTCCAAGATCATCTGAACGTGTACATGCTCCTGTCCTACGTTCCTGGTGGCGAACTGTTCTCACACCTCCGTCGTGCGGGCCGTTTCTCACCCGATGTTACACGATTCTATCTCTCGACGATCGTTCTCGCGCTTAGGCACTTGCATGCATACGACATTATCTACCGGGACCTCAAACCCGAGAACCTCTTGCTCGACCACCGCGGGTATCTGCGCATCGCAGATTTCGGATTCGCCAAGATCGTGCCGGACCGGACATGGACGCTGTGTGGTACTCCCGAGTACCTGGCGCCCGAGATTATTCAGAGCGCTGGGCACGGCAAGGCGGTTGATTGGTGGGCGTGTGGGATCCTGTGTTATGAGATGTTGGTCGGGTATCCACCGTTCTTTGATGATAATCCGTTTGGGATCTATGACAAGATCCTCAAGGGCAAGGTGTACTGGCCCAAGGAGCTCGACCGGGGCAGCAAGGAGCTCATTCAAGAGTTTTTGCAGCCGGACAGGAGTAGGCGGTTGGGTAACCTGGGCGGAGGTGTGGAGGACGTGTTGTTGCATCCTTGGTTCCGGGGTGTGGATTGGGGAGCGCTGGAGCGGGGCGAGATCAGGGTGAGTCCATGCTGTGTGGCTTGGTGGGCTGCATGTTGACGTTGGGCGCAGGCACCGTTGATTCCTCAAGTGTCTTCGCAGGGCGACACACGCAACTTTTCGAATCTGCCGCTGCCGCACCCAGCAGAGATTCCAGGGCTGATCCCAGCAGCGATGCCGCCCCCACAAGAGCGAGTGGACCCGTATGCGTATTCGTTTACCGAGTTTTAATAGCCTGGTGCTTCTGATTGAAAATCGTGCTTCTTTAATTTTATTCACCCCGTTCATCCCTTGGCTCTATTGCGAATTTTGTCTTGAATTTCTGTGTTTTGTGTTGTTGTACTGTGGAATGAATACATTTGGGTGTGATCGATCAGGGACTGGAGACAACTGTCATGTTATCGCCCCAGATAAATTGGGACCTGGCGTTTGTTTGACCCGAGAAAAAATCGCAAGGTTGCACGCGACGACGAGCAGCCTCATTAGTGCGAAGCACATCCCCATTTGCATATACACCCCTTCCCCCCCCCACTGCCCAGTACGTGTTGTCCTCCTGTTCGACGCGACCATGTCCGCTGACCTCCCCAGCTACCAGGCCACAAAGATGGCCCCGTTTCGAGGCCGAACGCGCATGAGACAGATCGCGACCGCGCTCGTGCTTACCACGGCTGGAATGACGCTCTTGCACCAGTTTAGGCCGAGCCAGAGCTTCGTGTCTGACCCGGTCGGTGCTGCCATGCACCATGGCCTCATGCGTGGCGGTCGACGACCGGGGTTCGACCCCGCGCTCAAGGATGTTTGGGACGACGAGGACGCGGAACCAGACGTGTGGGCTGGTCACCACCACCATCCGGCTCACCCCGTCGCGCAAAAAGAGGTCGAGGTCCCCGCGGCGGGCAAGTCCAAGCTGCCGGGGCATGTTTATCGCTCGGACGGGTTGGTCGAGGTGAACCCCGAGGGTCGGCACCCGATATACGACCTCATCGCACGCGCCGAGGCTGCGTGGAAAGCCAAATTGGATCGGCAGAGCCGGCATCTTGCTGATGCGGTCGACGAGTATGAACGCAGGTACGGAAGACCTCCCCCACCAGGTTTTGACAAATGGTAAATCCGGTTCTTTTTTCCTCATCATTCCGAGCTAAACTCAAAACGGTTCAAGGTGGGACTATGCAACCGCGCACAACGTTCAGCTGCTCGACGAGTATGATACTATCGATCATGACTTGAAGATGTTTTGGGGTGTGGCTCCCGACGTGCTTCGACAGACGCAAAAGGACTGGGAAAAGCAGGAGGGGACGTATACCCTTGCGAGCGAGAATGGGCATATCCGCCTTGGAACGCATACGTTGGGCAGCCAAACCGATGAACTCTTGCCGAGGGCGGAGATGCAAATTGGGCTTTTGAGCGAGGTCGCGCGTTGGCTACCCGACTTTCGAGCCACGTTCACGGCCCACGACGGGCCGTACCAATTCATTGCCAGCGACCTCAAGGAAGCTGCACTCGACGCCGCAAAGCACCACACACGTAAGCACAAACTCTATTAGCTTCTTTCAGAAACCCGACTAAGCTCCATGCAGACTTGGACCAGACGAGCATCCCCCATCAAGCGTATGCGGGCTGGATCGACGGCTGCCCGGCCAACTCGAATCTGCACGTCCAGCAGTCAAAACAAAAATGGGACGTCCGACCGGATATGCAAGAGCGCCATGCCGCCCGTCCCAAAACGTTTATCCACGACCACGTCGCGTCGATGGACCCGTGCACGCATCCGGACTTGGTCCACATTAACGGATTCCTCGCCGGGCACGGTCAAGGCGCGGGTGTTCGCCGGGTCATCGTTCCGGCGTTTTCGATGTGCACCACGCCGCTCCATTCGGACATTCGTACGATCCCGATCGAGATGTGGACAGAGGACGTTGGCATCGACCCGGTATGGGAGGATAAACCCGACGACCGTGTGCTCTGGCGTGGGTCCAACACGGGTATCCTTTTCGCGCCTTCTCAGCCTTGGAATCTGTCTCAGCGCGCTCGGCTCAACGTTCTCACCAACGAGCAAGAGGGTGTGCGAAGTGTGTTGCGGCCGTTGGGACCCGACAAGGCTGTTGGACATCCGGTCGAGGAAAAGAGCAAAGAGCTCAACGAGCGGATGATGGATATCGCGTTTGCGGGTCCGCCGATTCAGTGTGAGGAGCCGGTGTGTACGCAGATGAAGGATATTTTCGCGTATCGTGGCAAGATGGATTTCAGCGCTGCGAATCGGTACAAGTATATTATGGATGTGAGTCTCTCATCATTCATGTCAAGGAAAGAACTAATGGTGGGGGCAGATTGACGGAAACGGGTGGTCTGCGCGGTTCAAGCGGTTAATGACCACCAATTCGATGATCCTCAAGACGACCATTTTCCCTGAATGGTGAGTTTCTGTTCTGGTTTCCTCGCCTGCTGCAACTAATGGAATAACCATAGGTACATGGACCGAGTTATGCCTTGGGTGCATTATGTCCCCGTCAAGGTCGATTTGACAGATCTGGTATATTCCTCTCTTCTTTTTCGATCGCCGGTTAAACTAAGAATGGGCGGTCGCAGTATGACATCATGGAGTTCTTCCGAGGCGACTCGCAAGGGATAGGCGGACACGATGACCTCGCTCGCAAGATTGGTCTAGCCGGAAAGATTTGGAGCAAGACGTACTATCGAAAGGAAGACATGATTGCGTATTTGTTCAGGTGAGCTGTCGCCCCTGGCTTCTCTTTACTCGATTGGGTCCTAATGCGAATGGATGAAGGTTGTTCCTTGAGTATGCGCGCGTGATGGATCCAAATCGGGATAACATGGCTTTCCACTTGGATGAGTAGAGTTGGATATTTGCTGCTGGGTAACACAGTTGACAGGACAAAAGAGATATATATCATAGAGTTAGGCTCATTTTCTTGTGTAATTGTTCGGTGTGGTTTGTGTTCGTAGACTGGGGTTTTGTAAACACTGTATGCTGTATGTATGTCCAGGTTCTGAGAACTCGAGGCCCTAGTTTGGCTTTCGGGCGACCCCAAGAAGATTAGGCTTTGCATCGTCGTTTTTGCAGGTAGGAATCATGCTAGATTTTAGAGAAGGGCCTCTGAGGCAAAATGCCCGAGGTGCGTGTTCGCCTAGCGCCTTCGAAGAGTCAAGCAGCCGTTGACTGAGAATATCGTTCTGCGTTTCAATATGCCTTCTCTCGCGATGGGCCGGGCGTAAAGCTGGCTCGGCATACACAAGCTAGTCCAAAACAGATAAAAACGCGCAATGACTTGAGGAGCTGCAGTCGCGTTCTTGCAACGAGTAAACTTCCTGGTAGACGTTCGGCCGACCCAAATCGCGCAGACAAGCGCTCGGGCACGATCCAAATGTGTCTGGGTCTGTTTTGAGGATGTTGGAGATGTGGGGGATGTGGGGGAGTTCGAGACATGGCGCATGTGCAGGGGCTAAACTGTGTGATTGCTCTTCTTTGTCGTGCGTATTTCCTCAAGGCAGCGGTATGGCAGTGGGGATAGGGGTAGTCATTATGAGGGGTATTGATGCTCGATCCAAGAGTTGGTAGAATAGGCGATCGAGACCATCGCTCGAATGTCGGGATATCCCGAAGATGAAGAGCACTCAATAAAAGCAAGAATTTCGCAAAAGCACGATAACGCCTTTCGAATGAATATTCGCCCAGAGGAATAGGTGCATATATGCAGCGTAGAACTCGTTTCCTGTTAAAAAACCAGAGTGTTCCCGTTCTGTTGACAGATCTACTGACAGAAAAACTCGATTTGGAAGCTGCTGGTGCTTCTTGATCAACTCTGAAATCTTGTTTGTATTTGTTTTGCTCACCTCCTCGCGCGTATTAGCTCTCGATACAAGTTGCATCCACCCCTCTCCCCGCATGAAAAAACTACCCCGACCCCCACAATGTCGTCATAAAACAGCCAGCTGACTATGTGTAACTCAATTGACCCCGGCCTCGTGCCTGTCCCGAATTTATCGGCATCTGTTTTGGGTGGTCTCTGGGCTAGGGGGTTGAGTCGGCATAGGCATACGGCGTGTTCTTGAAATGAGTGCCTGGATGTCGTGTGGATCATGGTGTAGCCACATATGCGAAGGAGGTGTGAGGATTCTCGTATAAGACGAAGATGAAGTTCGAGGTAGGCTTCATCCAGACGCCCCCTGCAGTTCGAATCTGGTACAAGCCTCTTCTCTCTCATCTAAAATGCCTAGAATCTGACAAGAAACTTTGATGAACAGGTAATTCGAGGCTACGATAGTCAATTTTTTAAATAATAGTGTTGAAATCATGGCTGATGTGTGAGTGGTATCCCTCAGTCCTTAGAAGCTTGAGCACTAACAAGGCTATGCAAATAGATCTTCGCTGCTGATACGTAACACTAAGTAAGAGATGTCCGGGTTTGATTCTAGCCTTGTCATCTCTGACAAGAATTGATCTAGAGTTAAAGCTAGAGGAATCCCAAGCAAGGCAACCGGAGGTCATAACGACATACAAGACGTCAGTCAAACAGTAGCAAAGAGACGCAAAAAGACTAGGAAAACTGGCGGAAAACCAGACGAAGAGAGTGGAAGTGGTGAGGGGGGTGAAGAGACCGGAGGAAGTGAAGGGACAGAAGAAACTGATGGGACAGAAGGGAGCGGGGGGAGCACAGAAAATACCCAAGATACCGAGGTTGAGGATCAAGAACAAAGTCCTAGTGAACAGAATACGAGCCCAGAAACTAAGTCAAGCCAGGAGGATAGCACGCAGCCAAAGAGTTCTACTTAGGCGATGATGCTCAAATAATGGCCTATATATTAAATACCAGATGATTATATGCAGTTGCCTGTTCTTATTTTGGAGGTGTGTTGTTGTTCAAACGGAAGCCTACGGCGGCCTGTGTGAGCTTAGGCGCACCTTCCCAACGCGAAAAATCTGAAGCTTCTTGGGCGGACCAAAATCCAGATTGTACTTGTTTGCCGCCATATGACAACTCTTCACGCCGACCTCAACTTGCCAACTTTTCCGAAGGACGTAAGTAGGAAAGCTTAGATTTCTTTGATATCCAACAATAATTTCCCTTCTTCTACCCTGGTGTCGACACGCCAAAACTGTAATCCGAAGCAGGATTTCAGACTATTGCCACTTGCACATATAGTAACTGTAATAACCCCATGAGTTATCCGGCACGAGTTGAGATGAATGCGGTATCGGCGACCAAACCACTATTCTTCTCTAGGCACAAGCTATATGATATCTTAGCCACATCATGACGGCATGCCAGGCCACGGTCTTCTAAAAGGCAACTGGACCGGTGAGCCTTCGCACGACTCCCCCCTGTTATTTTGAGAGCAACGGTCGTCCCGTACTGCGCCCTCGGATTATCTTGTACTGCTAAGCGCTCGCCTAGTGAATACAAAGAACATCGTCTTAGATATCAGTGCACCAAACATGTCAGAACAATCGTACGTTATGAACGGTGCTTTACGCTTCATATCCTGACGCTTTGTGTCTAGGAATAGTCAGGGGGCCAACTATTATAGCGGTGGCATGGACAACGAAAATGGCAACCATAATGGGTACGGGTCGTAAAGCCACTCAAATCTGTGCGACTGACAGACGCCGGGGACGCAGCTACAAGGGGCGGGGGATGCCAAACTATGGAGCAACAAGAGCAGGGTATATGACGCTCCAGGACCGTGCAGACCAAAAGCGCAAGGACGAGCTATCCAAAAGCCAGAACGAACGAGACGCTCAGAATGGAGGGCAGGCTGGTGGGCCGGCCCACGATGGTGCAGCCAACTGAGAGCTTCAGCTGCTAGAATATAGTGATTAGTGAATAATTGAATCGTGCGTTTGTGTGCGTATCCTCGCCCTAGACCAAAGCTCGATCTCGATGGTCTTGTACGACGATCGGTGTGTGGGGAAGCCGAGTTGCGACTCCACGTGACCGCGCCTGGCGGTCATTGAGCGTGATATGATTGGACAGCGACGTCACGAGTTCTGGGATCGACAGCGCCATGCTCCGTCAATATAAAGGCCTTAGTCGTAACTCAGTTGCCTGCAAGCCACGACCACCATGAACGGACACAGCGAACGCCAGCCCTTGTTGCCTCCTCCCCAGACCCGCCGGGACACTGCGGTTGATAACGAGGCTATTGATAGTGTCTTGCAGAGGCAAGAAGTGCGTCCACAGGACCCGCCGTTGGCCGCGACCGTGTTGGTGAGTACCCGCTGGCTTCATGGTTTGCTTTTACTGAACCGCTTTCCAGATACCGCTTGCGGTAGGTTCCCCTTTAGCTGTTGTACTGCCGCTCTTTCTTATCTCGTCGGTTCCAGGTGACTGTAGCCTACACTTGGTACTCGGTTTTCATCGCTTCGGACGTAAAGAAGCTCGGGTTCTTTGCCGCCCATCCCCCGTTGCAAACCCTTGCCGTGCTCATGTTTGCCATGGGTATCCTTACCCTTCAGCCAACTCTGAGCGCTGGGTCAAAGGCAGCCGGTCGCACCCGCCACCAAATCTACCAACTTGGCCTCGGTATACCATTCATTCTTATCGGATCAATTTCCATAATTTACCACAAGCAAAAGATGGGGTGGGCGCATTTTGCTAGTTTGCATTCGGTGAGGTCAAACACATACCGTGCATGACATAAACTTACCAATCGTTCTATAGCGTGTTGGACTCGCCACCCTTATCCTATTGGTTAGTCTATTCTATTGAATTCGTTTGTATAGCTTACATATGAATGAACAGGTGCTTCAAGCCGTAGCCGGAGCGGCTTCTCTCTGGGGCAAGGGTGCTGCGGTTGGTGGCGAAGAACGTGGCAAAGCGCTGTGGAAGTGGCACAGGTGCGTGGTCTAGGACCCTGGCACTCACAACTATTCGAACGCACTTATTTTGCAGACTCTCCGGCTACATTGTGTTCCCAATGCTGCTCCTAACCATTGCGCTCGGTGGTTATAGTACTATGTGGGCCAAGTTCCACGTCCCGCGTACCGAGAGGATCATAGTTTACATTGTTGCGCCAATCATGACTGCTATTGCGCTGTGGGCGCGCGCAAGGATCCACAAGATGCCTCAGCTTGGATTCAAGTAGGCAGAGAATTACTGTAGTTCGGATCCGTAGTGTATACGATTGATAGTACATTGCTTTGGATAATATCCGCTTTCTCTGTGTGTATATGCTATCGATGGACATGGTTGCGGTTTGTTTCAGCTGATAGTAGCAAGCATGAAATAGTCTCGAGAGTACGGGATGTATGCGTGCCTGGTCCAGCGTTTCATTGTCTGAATATTTGTGAACAAGCATATCCAAGTTTCCGCCCAAACCTTCAACTGCGGATGAGCTCCAAGAAATAGACGAGGCAGGGCCAGAGCCAGAGCCACAGTACAAACCGCCAACTTGTTTTGGAGGCACGTGCATTGCAGTTGAGATGTCTTGGCCAATGTGTATACGGATCTCGGTACTTACAACCACAATAAAACGCAGCATATAGTGTGCCTTTGGTACGTGGTAACGCGAGAGCTCCAAGCCCGAACAGTGACCGAGCGAGTTGAGATGATACGGTTAAAGGCAAAAGGCCCACGTCGAATGACAATCGGGGGAAACAGGTTAGCTGTCATTCACCTTGCCCGATCAATCACCCGAGACTGCATATCAATAGGGGAGATATACTGGAGATCAGAGGGGGATCAATCCCATGTCACACAAACAGTCGATGGCCAGTGATCGAGATAGAACGGCAGGCGCATTTTTTGCCACATTGGCGCCAAGTATCATGTCGCGCCTCACTCGGTCTTAGACAAACCAATGTACGAGTATAAGCAAAGCTCTATTATTGATTGAAACCCTTTACAGAACCCCGAGTCCAAATGAAGAAGAAACAAATTCAACACCCACGAGCCTTTTGACCAGGGCATGCGTACGATCAACCGTTTTGGCTAGACCGATTCCCGCAGACGACTTAGATCATGTCGTCGTAGATGTAGCAGAGGCGTCCACCGCTGAACTTGGTCATCTCGTTGGTGTAGTTGCCAGTGATGCTCATGACTTGCTCGACCGGGACATCAGCGGGTTCCATTCCGGAGACAGGGAGCAGACTCTTGGTGGTCGCGCCGGGCCAAGGGAGACCTGTTGAGACATGTTAGAGAAAGATTTTTATGCTTTAGCGGTTGTGATGCGTACCGGTTGGGTACTGGTCGAAGAGCTCCAAGACCTGGATGGTTCCACCAGCGTACGAGCGGGCGTTGGCGGGACGACGAGCTTGCCACTTGGCCCAGATGCGATCAAGTTGCTGTAGGGAAAGTTAGATTTTGAGCGGGGGCCGCGCATATAGTGGCACTCACCGCGTGGTAAACCCAGAACAGGGGATCAGAGGGAGTCGGCGAAGGGTCAGACATGTCACTGTGCATAGGCGTTAGTACTCGGTCTTGTGGATTCAGGGGTAAAGCCGTACCCTCCAATGCTCAAGTGCATGGCGTTGTGGAGACCTTGAGCACGGGGACCTTCGACGTGAGCACCAAACGAATCAAAGTCACCCTCGAACGAGTCGATGAGGAACTTGATTGCTTCAGGAGTAGCAGTATCGGTGGCATACTTGTCCTTGTCCGGGTACTCGAAGGGGAAGATGTAGTTCTTGCGGAAAGGCTGAATATGGCCAAATATGTTGAGCGAATAGAAAGGATGAAATAAATGTAATATCTTACCTGAGGAGTCCATTCACGTCGGATAGTATGCGGGACGGGGTACGCACGAATGGTGTCGGCGAAAGCACCGTCCGGGACGTGCCAGTCATTCGCTTCAGTTCCCCATGTGCCGAGGCCATAGGTGCGGTTGGATTCGAAAATGGGCGAGGCCGGGATGTTCTTAACATCTGAAGCAGGTGTTACTCCTGGATGTAAGGACTGAACATATTTGGCTCTCACCCTTGGTGAAGTCCCAGTAGGGAATGGTACCCTTGAACTGGCACTTGTCCTTAAGATCCTTCTCGAAGGCATCGATGTACCAACGGTGCCATGGGAAGAACACTTTCAAGCAAAATTAGTAGCCGAAGAGCCATACACGTCGTGTGGCAACTCACAGGCAGTAACGTGTGTCTTGACGTTGCTGTCCATGTGGAGGTAGACCCAATCATCGTAAAGAGATGAGGTGGTATTGATGAGGGAGATACCACCAGCAATACGGGTCTTGGTGAGCTTCGAGCCGTGAGGAAGGTTGCCCAGGCACTGAAAAGAGGAAGAGACAGATTTGAGCAAGGGAGAACTGTTTATGATGCAAGAGACTCACCTTTAGGGCACGGACGAACTCGGTCTTCTCGGCGATGCTTAGAGTGCGGTACTCCTTGCGGACGGCGGGATTGGTGCAGGCACCGAGGGCGTTTCCGGCGAGCGCAAGAGCGCTAATGGCAAGAAGCTTGAAAGACATGGCAGATTACCCAGTGAGTGTAAGAGAGGCTGCTGAGTGAGAGGAGAGAGCAGATGATGGAGAACAGAGCGCACTTCTGCCTCAGATTTTATACCCATTTTGCTCCCATGGCGCGCACCTTGAGCTATAATGTCAAAACACACCCTTGGAATCGTTGACAGACCGGTGATAATAGTCGGCTCATCGCCAGGATGGCCGCCGCCGTGCCCAGCACAACTGCCTCCTTCTGTCCATCACTAAACCCGGCATATCACGCGAAACTTGCTCGACCATATTGGTCGGACTGCTGCCCCATTGGCCCGAAATGAGTTGTCTTGTCTGTTTCGGGGATAAATGGGCACTGACTGCCCAGCCGACGACCTCACAAGTAAGCAGTTGCATCATTTTGTTGTTTGGCAAAGCGCTCACCGCGGTCATTTTCAGGAACGAGTTCTCCGTATCAGTCGCGAATGATCGTCTCGCGAGAGAAAACTAGGTGTTCTGGTTTGGGAAATGAGTCTTGGCATGCCCGGAAGCTCAAATGCGGCAAGTTCGCATGATCGGTGGCTATGGATATCGGTCCCGGTTTCTGTCCGGCGGCAACTAGAAATGGTGATCCCGAAACGAGCGGGCTGACTAACTATGTGGGCGTTTGCAGTTGAGGTTAAGATACCGGTATGTGGCCAACTATAGCTGATCACCGGCACATGCGCAGCGCTGAGGTGAGATCCAAATACTATCTTTACGATTCTAGGACTTAACGTCATGAATTGAATAAGATGATTGAGCGGGGGTTTATGATCCAAAGTGTGACAGGAAGCATATCAATCACAGGGTTACACACCAAATTATATTAAAAAACCAACACGCCTGTCGCGGCCAATGCAGCTAGCATAGGTAAAGGGTTTAATACTCGAACGGTGACTTGGCCGTTGTCGCCTCCGCTGTCCGCCTCATCCCCGCTGAGAGCTACTTTTGCGACCCACGATGCCTGGATACGTTCCAACGATCCATGACAGTTTGCACAGGTTTCATCAAGCGAGATGTCGGGCGTTCGAAAGTTCCCAAGCACAAAGCCCTTGACGTAACCTCGGTGGACCTGGCCGCTGTGTGGGATAAGAGTGGAGGGGCCGCCTGTGATGCTAGTCCCGGGAGCAGAAGGTACAAAGACTCGACCAGGATGACGGTCCAGTTCGGCGACGCGTCCATCCATCACACGTGGGCAAGCTTGCTCGATACTTAGGCGAAGTCGGTCAAACCAGTGTCTCGCCCGTTGGCCCAAAAGCGCGAGATTAGCACTATCGTCGACTAATATACGTGCAGGAACAGAGCCTGAGGACAGTGGGACGTAATCGTTGACAGAAGCGAGGAGTGCTGCACGTATGCGGTCTTCATGAGGTGCGACTCCAGGGCGGGTGACAAGAGCGTAAAAGACGTCGCACACAGGGTGTCGGAGAGCAGAGAGACTGACGTTGACCTGTGATGGCTCTGAGATGGTGGTTGGAGGGGTAGTGCTTGGCCTAGTGAGTGCGTAGGATGCAAGTTGGGTTGTTGTGCAACCGGGACAACGAAAGAGAGTCTGGGATCCGTCTATCAAATCGCTGAGCGTCGATCAAACATGGTGTCGACGCCGAACAAACAATGACTCACCTTGCACGGGCACATACAAGTGGTACTTCAAACCAACAGGAGCTGGACGCAGATAAGTAGGCTCCTCTACCTGCCGAGCGGCTGTATATCTTTATCTCGTCGATGTGTGCGTTCACACGAAACGACAAACCTCGTGTACAGAAGCACCTAAATCTGTCCACAAAGCCTTGAGGGATTGTCTTGCACCTCTAAATATAGTGGTTACCTGAGGCCTGTCCGGCCGTCCTGCTAGATTAGAGCCAAAGAAGGATGACCAAGGATCTGTGGGGGTTATCAGTTGGCCTTGCTGAAGAGACGGGCGCTTCTTACCTATCGACATCTTTGCTGTTTCCATTCGTTTCTCAAGTTCTTGAAGAATGGCTGACCCTTTCTCCGTAATCTCATAAGAGTCTGGCGAGGTCTGAATACTCGTTCAGAAGTAGGTTGTAGATGCCGTTGGTTTGCATGCTCACCTCAGATACCAGACTCGCCTGAAGTAGCACCGGCAGGCCGCGGGTGGTAAATGGCTCAAAAGAAGCTCGAGTAATGGCCCCGTTGGGTTCGCTAGAGCTTTCGAAAAAGTCTTGAAAAGGACGCGAGAAAGATGCGTTGCTCTGGATGGAGGGTCGGGGAATAGATGAGTGAGTGCCCCGGCGAGATGCGAGATGCCCGAATGCCCAACTTGTACGAGAAACAAGTAGAGAAACGTTTGTTCCGGATGCGACACCAGCCAGCGAGGGCAAGATCATAGTGGCTACAAGCGACGGGGTCCAATCCCCCAACAGTGCATGAAGTCGGCAGAACAGACGCAAGCAAGGGTAATCAAATGGAGGTACTGTACAGAACTGGCTGTGAATTGGAAATGTTAATGGCACGTGATGGCGCGTGAGCAAAAAGTGTGCTCCACGTCAGACCAAAGCAGTTCATCCCAACCTCTCCCTCATCCTTCCTTCTCCCCTCATCCGACCATGAACCCCGCCGTCACCAACCTAATGGTCTCTCTCGGCGCCATGCAAGGTGTGTAGCATGCCTAACGCATTGTTTTCTCTACTTATGCACCATGATTCTACAGTGGCCCGAAAGATTCCGTTTGAGGACCCGCAGGTCTTGCAGTGGGTTCGCATTGGTTACATTGCTGCCCAAGTCATCTGCCTTGCTACCTTCTATGTTGTCTCGGCCAAGGTGAGCAATTTTGTACGATGGCCGCCACTTTCAGCATGCTTATCAGCATACAGATCAAGGCCAAAAACGACCAGACTGTCCTCAAGTATGGTATGTCTACATGCTATTCTAACCTTTTGCCGTCACTAATTTGCTCCGCCTAAAGTCGAGCCTAAGAACCCAATGGTGCGTTTGCTGTTGCATCATGCGTGTCATCCGTCTCACCTCGATATATCCATTCCAGAGCCCAGATTCGGGAGGACTTGTAACCACGACGGTTCGGGACTATGACCTGGCAGAGACGTCCAAATTGGTCCGAGGCGTATACATGGGTGTCTTGATGATGGCGTTCCTCCACGGATACATGAAGTACACCCAGCCGCTCTTTATCCAAGGACTCATGGCGTTGAAAAACTTGATCGAGGCCAAGCCCGTTGCGATCCATATCTTTGGCAAGCCGGCTCAGGGTGACTTGAAGCGACCGTTCAAGGCTGCTGGTGGATTGTTTGGTACGTACACCTAATACTTGGTCGGTAGATATTAGTGTGGCTGATCTTATACATTGCAGGTGCCGGAGAGCCCGCGACCGATGCTGCTTCCATCAAGGAGGCTGAAAAAGTAGCTGCCAAGAAGGACGAGTGATCTTATTCTTATCGGCTGTATACTGCGTAGACCTGTCCTTTTTGATGTAGTCACAGTTGTACTAATCTCACATTTGTACTCTCTTGTAATCAACATGGGAAAACGCCAACTCGACCGCCAGACTCGAGGATCTGCACACATTGGTTGTATTCGACGAACCAGGAGAAGCCTTTGGTCTTTCCCAGCCATCGAGAGTTGGCCGATCGGTACTTTTTCTCTCGGTAGACGTTGAGGTATGGGAGCCCTTGGGCGTGGAGGTGGATGTGGTTGACAGAGTTGAACGGCGGGATGTGGAACCCAAACCTGCGGGGTATATGTTATTCACAACGCTCTTGGTCGACCAATGGTGGCCAAAACATACCGTTGGTGATCTTTAGATACGCCCAGATCGTCTAGAACTTGTGAACCAGCGTCGTGCATTCGATTCACTTCTTCACAAAAATAATATTGAGTATATATCGGCTAGGCCAGACCGAGTTGAGAACTCACAGAGTGGTATGTCCGAATTAGTCAAGGATTTGATACTCCCTAGAATGTTCGAGACAGACGTGTAAGCTGTTAGTTGGTGGATTACGGCGGAAATCACTTGCTGATATGTTGACGCGTGATGACAAGTAGGTGATGCTACAAGCGGCAAAATCTTGAGGAGTGAAAAGGCCAACATACATGACGCATGCTTACCTGCGCAGCCGGATTTCTATCTCTGAATACTACAAGTTCATCATTCTGAAACGTGGCGGTTCTTAGCCACTCAAACTGCTTTATCAGGCTGAGGAACCAACCTCGAATACGATATTAAACCCACGTTCTCGGGTAACGTCGCAAAAGGCGCAGCTCTTGAGAGCAGACACAGGTCCATGTACATCGTCCTTGAGTTGGATGTTTTGGCCCCTGGTGCAGTCGAACATGACAGGAAGAAAGAAGGAAGCGCTCGAGATAAGATAAGATAGACTCGTGCGGATAGCCACCACCGCGCTTTGTTTTGACACCTCTGCTTGGTTTCGTATGAAGCACAGCCAGCCGTTCTAGTCCTGGAAACTTGACTAAACTATGCCTGTACCAAACGGCCATGGACTTCTTCCACTCGGCTTAGGAGACGGTGGGAGCAGCGATCCATCGGACCATTCGCCTGTCCGCCCTGGGAATGATCTTCAAGGTTCGAGCGACATTGCAACCACAGACTCGTCGTCTTCCGAGGCAGATGAAGCGGAAGAGTACCCGCCTTCTCAGCAGCCTATCGAGTATACACAAGAATCGCAAGACATCACCGACGATTCGGACTGCCCGCATCTGCGAATGAGGGTCGTCGATCCTGGGTTTTTGAGAATGTATAGCTCGGCCGTCAGTTGGAACACGAGAAACCGGATGCAGGGTGAGGCCGGAAAGAGAAAGAGGTCTAAGGTGCGTCCGCATGGTTGCTCCAACGGTCCAAAATACGTGGTTTTAATAGTGACGTTAGGCGTCCGTAGTGCGATGTTCGGATTGTGCGGTACCCCTTGCGCGACCATGTGTTTGTGTAGAATGCTCCACGGCAGGGTGCCTACTGTCCAATCATATTATAGACCACCTAAGGTTCATGGGCCATGCATTTTGTACGTCATTTGAGACTGGGTTCGTGAGTAACAACTGACACATTCGCATTCAGTTGTGGACCTAGCCTCTGGTTCAATCTATTGCGCAGAATGCGACGATTTTGTTTATAGCAGTCGGCTGGATCAGGCATACGCCCTTGCAATGTTATCTGCTGAAGAACAAGTTGCGCGTTTTAAACGTATGGTTTCTCGAACAGAGTAACACCAGTGTCCTGACAGACTTCGCAGTTACCTCGTCTCCGCGACAACAATTCCGTCCTTGGATTCCAAATCCTCAGACTTCTAGTGAGCTACTCAAGGCCACGCAGGTGCAGTGCTCTGGTGACAGGATTCAGCCTCGTATCTATAGCTTCGCTAACCAGGCTTCATTTCATAGGTCTACGTGGATTGTACAATCTGGGAAGCACGTGCTATCTCAACGTTATCGTTCAGATGATGATCCATAATCCGCTGGTACGAAATTACTATATGAGCGACAAACATAACAACCAACAATGTGCGATCAAAGAATGCATGAGCTGCGAAATGGACAAGCTGTTTACCAAGGTCAGGGTCACACGGATCATGGAAAGGCGGTTTTTTCTGACTAGCCTGTTACAGGTATATTCCTCAGATCCTGGTCCGCTCGGACCAACGACCATCCTCCACTCGCTCTGGCTCAACTCGACAGATCTGGCTAGCTTTGGTCAACATGACGCCCACGAGTGTTTCATCTCAATACTCAACCAAATCCACAAAACGTCATCCGGCTCGGATACCACGCCGTGCACATGTCTAGTTCATTCTACTTTTGCAGGGCAACTTCAAAGTGACGTACAATGCGGGCAGTGCGAGAACGTCACATCCATATCGGAAATGATGCTCGACATCAGTCTCGATCTGAAGCCTATTGCGGCCGGCGGGTTGGATATGACCCTACTATCGTGCTTGAAAAGGCAAGCAGACTAAACACAAGGGTGGCGTCTAGTGCTGAACTCTGATGTTTGATAGGTTCACACAGCCGGAAAAGACCACTTACAAATGCGAGAAATGCGGCAACTCGTCCAATGTAGGTGCTACATTATGTATTCACACCCTCGAAACTGAGACCCCAGATCTCGCGGCCTAGGATGCAACAAAGCAATTGAGCGTGCGGAAGCTTCCACCCGTATTATGTATTCAGCTCAAGGTACGATAGCCAATTCATTTGGGCGCGTTCGAGGCTCACGCTCCACGACAATCAAGCGTTTTGAGCATGGTGCCTCTTCCTCGAACAAAATCGAGACCGTGGTCCGGTTCGGAGCGACATTGAACATGGCCCCGTTCTCGACTGTTATGGCAAGAAAGGGTGGCAATAAGCACCCCGGTCCAGACTCGATGTACGAATATGACTTGCTCGCCGTGGTCAACCACGAGGGCCAGATGGACACTGGCCACTACACCAATTTTGCGCGATGCCATGACAGGGTGCGTTTGTCGATCCCGTATAGAACTCGACCTTACCCCGCTTGATTTGTCAGTGGTACCGGTTCGACGATGAAAAGTGAGTATTGACACACAGCGTACATAATCGAAGTGTGGGCTTATCCTAGCTGATTCCAGAGTGACCCGATCATCGTTGCAAGAATGCCTTCGGTCTTCCGCATACATGCTAGTATACGTGAAGCGGCATCTGAGCTATCGAGCTTCCGACGAACTCCCGATGCTTCCAGACGACGGAGAGCTGTTGGCGGGCATGGAGGGTGTGGATCCAGTGTTCATGGATCTAGTAAACACGGCGACCCAAGACGACTCCGAGTTGCTACAGCTGTTCGGAGACGCCTAGAGTGGGATCCTGTAATTCTAAATACATTTCCTGTCGCTGTCAACCGGGAACAAACGATTATATCGTAACATTCCAGCCTTTTTGGTGGGCCTTTGCTGTGGGCTTCTCCCATCCGATACGATAGGCCGAGAGATGACGTGTGGCACGTGTATTGTCCTCTACTATAACTTATGAGGAAGCACCGAATATCCAGAACTCCACGCTGTGCGGTATAAAGACGCTCGCGCTCGTGGGTCGTGCGTATGCATCTCTCCCCCGACGGTATCGATCCAGTTAATTCGCAATATAATTGCTATTGGTTTCAGATCCACTGTACATTGATAACGCCATTGGAGGCATCAAACCCAGGTACGTGATATATCAAGGCTTCCTATCTCTCAGAACAGTAGCCACTGAACTCTTCCACGCACCGCAGCGTACTCCCTCGATCTATCATGGCTGACTCTGCAAACCCCATCGAAGAACTCAAGGTCAAACTCGCATCTACCTTCTCGGACCTTCTCGGACCTCAATCGAGCCTGAGCCCCGAGAAGGCTGCAGAGCAGATCGTGGCCATCGCCAAGGCCTACGTCGACGAGCACTCCAACGACCCAGTCGACCCCAATGCCGTACGACGGAACTCGGGCCCGAAGCGCGATACGCCCGGAGCTGAGACGTTTTTCTGGTCGTTGTGGGAGTGCTTGGTGGAAGCGATTTCGGAGTGGAATTCCGAGGCAACGTTTAGGCACAACCTTGGACAAGCGATTGCACTCGTCAAGGCGTTGCAGGCTCAACCGGACGAGCCCAAGTGGACGATTTGGGGGGAGGATACGTCCATCAAAGCCCTGCCGCTTGTCGGACCGAGTCTGCGCGAGGCCAACAATGGTGAGTCGTTTAACGTTGGTTTTGACCCCCCCGTCCCCCCTATGTCCTGATGTCATCCTGTTCGGCAGGTCCGCTTGCTTACCTGGGCCCGGATGATGATGCGCTCGCTCGACCTGAGGTCCAGAACGCGTTGGCAGGTGCACCTCCCGCGACACTCGTCAAGGACGAGAACATCGATCTAGCCGTCTTGCGCCGAAAAAACTGGCTCGCGTTTCAGGGGTTCATGGCGAAACTATGGGCCGAGGCCGGACTCGAATCGTTTGCAGTGTGTAGCATATGGGCCGTGCGAGATGGGTTGGAAGATTGGCCAGCTGCGCCTCCGCCAATATTTGACCAGACCGAGAGCGAGGAGGAGAGACCGGTTGGGGAGGAAACCCCTGCGTACCGTGTGCTGCTGGCCGAAGGCGCCGCGATGTGGTTTGTGTTTGCTGCGCCGCAGATGTACGCGTGCACTGAGATATGGGGTCCGAATGGAAACCCTGATTGGCCGAGCAACAAGGGTGCGCCTGGACGTGGTGGAGAGAGGTGGCAAGGTGTAGACGGGATGGACAAGGAGAAGCAGAGATGGGCGCTTTGGCGCGAGGTGTTGAAGGACGTCGTCGCTTGGCATGACCGAGAGGAGGTCGCAGGGAGGGGAGTTGGATGGAGGGTTAAGTATATAGTGGCTGCAGCACTCGAGGAGATGTATAAAGCCCAACAGAAGTAAATTCGTCCCGAATGAGCTGAATGTTTTCTTGGTCTACTTTTTTCTTCTTTCCTTGTAATTTCGTTGGCCAAACTCGACATGCAAACTTTGATTAGTCGATGAGTGAAATCTACGATGCGCCACTATCGAGCGAAGACGTCGATGGATTTCAGACTAGAGTATATGCATGGTGTGCCTGCCCGATGCAATCGGCGATCGCAAGGGCCCATTAGTGTAAAAGGGCTTAGAGCGCGGGTTCTGTTTGGGCGCGCTGATCATCACACCGACCTTTCCCTCTTCGGGCACGAATGGTCAATATATGCAAAGCTCTATTGCTCAGACAAATGTGCCTGAGCTGAACCATGTGCACAACATTGAACTCAAAACATTATTGACATGACGTCAACTACTCACGACGTCATGATCCACCTTGCTCCACCCGCACTCACAAGATACAAAAAGACGAAACCAAGGCGGTTCCGACTTGTCACACACCCCACGCCCTCTCGTACTCGCTCCCATTCAATCATCGCCAATATGTTCAGGTCTTCGCGTCA
This sequence comes from Ceratobasidium sp. AG-Ba, assembly GCA_016906575.1. Classification (NCBI taxonomy): domain Eukaryota; kingdom Fungi; phylum Basidiomycota; class Agaricomycetes; order Cantharellales; family Ceratobasidiaceae; genus Ceratobasidium; species Ceratobasidium sp. AG-Ba. Next base: position 790,623 of record CP059612.1, on the reverse strand, counting down.
TGCTCGTGCTACTGCAACCGCTCCTGATGGCACACCTATTGTCGCCAAGCCCCCGGCTCGTTCTCGTTGGCTGAAAGGCCACCATGGCAAAAACGAGGCAAAGCATGTAGATAACCTTCAAGTTGGTCTATTCTATGCTTTTTGCGAGTCGTAATGACTGACTACCTTCCCTCAGGCTACTGTAAATGACCCTAATGCGACTTCTGCCGAGCGTGGACAGGCCAAGACAGAACTGAAAGCTATGGTAAGTCGTATAATCACTCAGAGATATCAAAGTTGCTGATACGGGACATCGCAGGGTCTGGGTAAAGAGGCTCGTACCCCAATGTCTGTCAAGGTCAAGTCGATGTTCCGCTCGAACAAGGCAAAGCGCAATGCGGCTGCTACCGGTACCACTCATGTTTAAATGAAATAACTTCTATTTTCTCAACTAGCCTGTATACCTCTGCTTTGTATTCCTTACCACTTGTATTCGATTTAATATCCCCAGTTTAGGAATGAAGAACTATGGTTCATTTCAGAGTGTCTAAATACATCACAACATGCCGATCGCAGTCACGTGTACTTCCCCAATTTATCTCACCAAATTTTGACCACCACATCTCCATGGCCCGTCGCAAAAAGCATAGGACACATCTCAAGGGCGGAGTACCGGCCGATGGCTCAACGAGCGCGGGAACATCTGGAGCACCCAAATCCATTGTTGTCAAACATGGTCAAGTCGGACCAGCTCTGGCTCAACTCGTGCGGGATCTGCGCAAGGTCATGGAACCGAATACAGCTAGCAGGTTACGGGTATGTCCAAGGTCTTTCTCGCTCGGTCTGATGTTTGATACCGAACCAAGCTATGCTTTAGGAACGTAAACGAAACAAGCTAAAGGATTATTTGGTCATTGCTCCGACGCTGGGTGTGACGCATATCATCGCCCTCACTCTCACACCCGTGGCGCCTTCGTTGCGAATTGTACGATTGTCGGCTGGTCCTACTATTAGTTTTAGGATTGAGAGGTATAGTCTCACGAAAGACTTGTTGAGTGCGAGCCGGCATGCAAGGAGTATTGGGATGGAGTATCTCTCACCTCCGCTTGTGAGTGGTTTCCTTGACCTCACATTGCTTGGGATTGGAACGAACTATCCATACATTAGCTTGTTCTCGCTTCTTTCCCTCAGCCTGGCCCAAACTGTCCTCCACATCTCTCCCTCGTCCAAAAGTTTTTCCAGGCGCTGTTTCCCCCACTCTCGCCGCATACGATCTCCCTCTCGACAGCCCGACGAGTGATCCTGATCTCCTACTCGTCGGCTACCAATACCATTTCCATTCGGCACTTCCTCATTGGTGTCCGTGCATTGGGTGTCACCCGACATATCCGTAAACTCGTCGATGGCAAGACCCATAACCACGAGGTACTCGACCTAGGCCGAGAAAAGGACTTGGCGGATTACGTCTTACGGCAACCAGGAGAAGCAGGACCAGACGGATATGAAAGTGCGTCATCTGCGGCGAGCGATGTCGACGGCGAAGGTGGAGCAGCAGAGGTCCAGCTCCCTGGAGACTATGTCGGCAGAAACAATCGAGCAGGGGCCAAACGAGCTGTGAAACTCACAGAAATTGGACCGAGACTGGAACTGAGACTCGTGAAGATCACGGAGGGCGTACCGGGCAAGCAAGGCGCCGTGTTGTATCACGAATTTGGTGAGCCGAGATCCGGTTCATTTGTGATTGTGACGTTTTCCGAACTCACGCGGTTACTTTTTTACAGTGAAAAAGACCGCCGCCGAGAGTGCTCAACTGAAAAAAGCCGCTGCTGCTCGCGCTAAACTCAAGCAGGAGCGACGGGAGGAGCAAGCTCGTAACGTAGAACGAAAAAAGGCGGCCAAGGCTAAGGGTCCTAGCGCCAATAAGGACGAAAAAGGAGATAATGAAGATGAGAGTGAGGAAGAGGAAGAGGACGAGGAAGATAGTGGGGGAGAAGAAGCACTTGAAGAGGACATGGATCAGTGGGACGAGGACGAGGACGTGAGCGAAGGAAGCGATGACGAAGAGTCTAGTGATGGCGAGTCCGTGCCCGAACCACCGCGACCGTCAAAACGGCCCAGAACGCTTCCTGGTGGCTCAAAGGGAAAGATAAAAGTCTGAACAGGCTGCTTAACATAGTGTATTGTATTTGTTTCACTTGGACTGTATGCTTTGGCATGACATGAATCGCCGCACGTGACTATTGGACCTTCGTTATGGAGTAAACAACCACTCCGATTGAACAGCGTAGACCTAGCTATGCATCATATAACTATGTAGGGTCCTAGAGCGAGATGTCACCGAGCAACTCGACAACATATTCATTTATCGCATAATGATACAGTACCCGGAGGACAATCAGAGCTACTATGCTAATTATCTCGCTGGTCGACCCAAACTACCTGTCGCTTTGAATGCAGTCTCAGTCGTGCTGATTTCTTGCGGCGCCATCGGAGCTGGTTGCGTAGCATGTGTAATTCTAAGAAACCGGTCTCTTTTGGGAACAAATCACAGTCCTAGGGAGAGAGAGTTTCCGATACGAGAACGAATGTTGCTGGGGCTATTTGTTACTCACGTATGGGCTGGGTAAGACACTCTCCATTATTTCTAGGGTCTGATACGATGCGCTGCCTAAATTTTTTTTTTAGACCTGTCTTCATTGTCCCACATCTTGTCTATCTCTCAGCCCCCTCCTCCTCCCTCAGCGGCTGCGTCTGCCATGCCTTGAAGATAGCAGGCAGCACTGGTGCTATCACTACACATTTATGGACCGTTTGTCTTGCTGTCGTGACTTACATTGCTCTCGCCCGCCCTTTGAGCACAGCTCTCGCCTGGACTAAAAACGCTTGGTTTGGCATCGGTCTAGCAATATATGCTGTAGCTGCTGCGGTGAGCTTTGGGTTGTGGTGGGTTGGTAGTGCGTGGTACGAATATGGGTACTGTGCCTTCGTGAGTACCCCTTCAGTACTACTGGACCCTTGAGTGTTTATATTGAGGAAGGGAGGGTCCCCCGGTCGCTATAGCGAACTTACGAACCTCATACCACGGTAATTCATTAACTATGTTTTGTTGGATATACTTTCAACATAAATCTTAACTAGAATGACGGTCTTGACAATCATACTTATCTTATACCTCCGGCTACACCTACTTCTTCGGCACAGGCGCCGCGACGTGCGCAACTCTCAACACACGATATCTGCCGAAGGAAAAGGGGGGGAGCTACCCGAGCTCGCCAACGAACCCGATTCTACCCCCCATCAGAACCGTAGCTCAGATGGCATGCCTGTTGCTCTAACATTACCTCAAACAACTGGTCACGACCAATCCGCAGCTCAAGGCTCCTGTACTGGTTCGCACGAGCAAATACATGAGAGCATAGTGGATTTCATTAACCGAAAAGCTCGCGTGCTTATACTGCTATTCCCTTTATCCGTGAGTGCAGCCTTTCATGTCATTGAAACTATCAAGCTGAGAAGGGATCAACCGGAGTAGTATACCGTCCTAGTGGTCGTGTCGCTGGTGAAATTAAGCTACAACGTGACGCATCCCGGGCGCAAGGACCTCCTAGTAAACATTGTAGGACGTTGGGCAATGTATTTGCAAAGCAGTTTGGATGCTTTGACTTATGGATTGGCAGGTGCACGGCTTAAGCGGGCAGTACGCGAGTTACAAGAACAACGTGCATCTGGATGATGGGTTCGGATGAGGCATAAATGGAAAACATTATCTTTCTGATTAGCCTATCGTGTCTAAAATTTCAGCCATTCCGATGATTGGGATCGCGCACGCAAGATGCATGCCTAGGGTTAGGAGATTTAAGACAATGTATTTCAGTACAAATTTGACATGACATGAAAAGTAGGCGTAATGAAAAAGACCCAGAATCCTCGTGAGAGCAATCGTAACCGTGGAACATAGGCGAAACTTAAGCGTCAACCTGAACTTGCTTGGAGCCTGTGTTCAGGGGAGGAATGAAGAGCTGGAGACACATTAGCTCAGGAACACAGAAGATTACAATGCAGGGGCTACTTACACGTTGTTTGATTCCACCAGCCAAAGGAAGGCGAGTGACCCCATTGCTTAGCCACGCGTCAACTTCGGCAGCAGCGCCTCGTCCCTCGCTACAAGATGAAAAGTTTAGGAATCAAGACCACAAGCTTAAAATTCAGATAAAACATACTTGATGCCCCAGACAATCAAAGACTGGCCTCTACGGCAATCACCCGCAGCAAAGACGCCATCTATATTGGTGGAGTATTTCTGAAGCGAATAAATGTGAGAAGATCAAGCCTCCTATCCAGTATCTTTCGATCAATCGTCTACTCACCTTGGGCGGAGTTTGAACGTTCCCTCGGCCATCGAGTTTCACGCCCATCTTTTCGAGTGGCTCTCGTTGGGGGCCCAAGAATCCGAGTGCGAGGAAAACAAGTTGAGCTTGGAAGAACTTTTGAGAGCCTGGGACTTCTTCCATCTTCCAGCGTCCACCACTGTCCTTGGTCCACTCTACACGGACGGTGTTTAGTCCCTTGAGTTTGCCATCCTCATCGACTACGAAATCCTTGGTCGAAATGCAATATTCGCGAGGGTCTGAAAATTAATTAGCATATGTCCCAAAAAGTCAATCTGATCCCACGAACCATTTCCGAAATGTGCGGCGACCTCAGTATGTCCATAGTCAGTGCGGAAAATGCTGTAGTACAGGATTAGTTAACCAAATAAGCACGATGATTCGATAATCGCTTACCGAGGCCACTGTGGCCATGGGTTGTCCCGGCCACGGGACGCAGGCGGCTTGGGCAACAGCTCGAAATTAGTGACAGACTTAGCACCATGTCGCATAGAGGTCCCGATACAATCGTTGCCAGTATCACCACCGCCGATCACAATGACATCCTTCCCGCGCGCGTTGATATATTTGCCGTTTTCAAGCTCGGAATCGAGCAAGGAGGCGGTGTTGAGCTACAGGGCGGATTGTATTAGATAAACATGCACGCTCGTTGATTTAGATAATTTGGACGAACCTGAAGGAATTCCATGGCAAAGTGGATACCGTCCGCGTCTCGGTTGGGGATCTTGAGGTCGCGAGGCCACGTAGCACCGGTACAGAATACCACAGCGTCATTTGCAGCCTTGAGGTCCATGACATCGATATCAACACCTACGTTCGCGTTGGGCACGAAGGTCTAACTGCGCTGTGAGCAAATGAGACACAATCTCCGTTCAACCGACGTACGATTCCTTCTTCTGCCATCAAATCGAGGCGCCTCTGGACGATTGCCTTGTCGAGTTTCATGCTGTGAGAGCATAAGCATACTGAAACATGCAGCAAAGCCAGGATGTCCTTACTTGGGAATTCCATACATCAATAGTCCACCCATACGGTCATTGCGATCGTAAACTGTCACTGTATGCCCCGCTTTGTTAAGCTGGTCGGCACATGCAAGACCTGCAGGGCCGGAACCAACGACCGCGATTTTCTTCCCCGTGCGGAATGATGGCTTGACGGGCTTCATCCATCCCATCTCGAAGGCCTGTAAATAAAACAACCATCAGGCCGGTGAATTATGAATGCCGGAATGAAAACAAACCTTGTCAATGATGGCGCATTCGATGCTCTTGATTCCGACTGGCTGCTCGTTGATACCCAAAACGCAAGCACCCTCGCAAGGTGCTGGGCAAACACGGCCCGTGAACTCGGGGAAGTTGTTTGTCATGAGTAACCGGTTCAGCGCATCTCGCCATTGGCCCTTGAAGACCAGGTCGTTCCATTTGGGGATGATGTTCGAAATCGGGCAACCACTATCCGACTGGCAGAACGGAATACCGCAATCCATGCATCGCGCTGATTGGTACTTGAGTTCACTCTCCGTCAGACGGTTCGAAATTTCCTTCCAGTCCTTGACACGTTTGCGCGGGGGGCGATAAGCCTCGTTGAGACGCTTGTATTTCATGAAGCCGCGAGTCTTGTCGAGCTTGGCCATGCGAGACTTGGTAGTTTGCTCGTCTACCATCGAGTCTTCGACATCAACAACGTTTGGCTCGCTTCGACGAGTGGGGACGAGTTGCGAGTTTGAGAGGGCGGCAGCGAGAGGTTCCTTTGGCAAGAGTACGTCTTCAAGAGTCTCGGAGGCGAGGTCGACTTGGCTAGCGGTATGCGAGGGGACAAGGTCAATGAAGCTCTGCTTCTTCTTTTCCTCCTTCTCGCGAGCGGCCTTTTCCTCGAGCACACGCTTGTAGTCAAGCGGCATGACACGAACGAACATTGGGAGCAAGTGGTGGAAGTCCATAAGCACACGATTGGCGACCTCGGAGCCGGTATAATGACGGTGGTCCTCGATCAAGCTACGGAGAGCAGCAATCTCGCGGGGATCGGTGACCTTGCCAAGTTCGACCATTTCCTGGTTGACCTTGGATGCAAAGGTATGGGCCATATCCAATACGTATGCGATACCTCCGCTCATGCCAGCAGCAAAGTTGCGTCCAGTAGTACCAAGAACGACGACACGGCCACCTGTCATATACTCGCAGCCATGGTCACCAGTGCCTTCGACGACAGCGTTGGCACCCGAATTGCGAACGGCGAAACGCTCGGCAGCGACGCCACGGATAAAAGCCTCTCCAGATGTAGCGCCATATAAGCATACGTTGCCAACGATAATGTTCTCTTCGGCCTTGAACGTCGACTGCTTCGGTGGGTACACGACGAGTCGTCCTCCAGATAGTCCCTTACCAACATAGTCGTTCGCGTCTCCCTCCAGCTCGATGGTGATGCCAGGTGCAAGGAATGCACCGCAAGACTGTCCAGCGGAGCCGCGCATGAGGATGTGAATAGTGTCCTTGGGAAGGCCTTCCTCGCCATAGAGTTTCGAGACGCGGTACGAGAGAGTAGTCCCCAAGGCACGGTCAGTGTTGACGACGTCGCACTCGATGTGGACGGGGAGACCTTGGGTGAGTGCAGGCTCAGCTTCATCAATAAACTTGTTGTCCAGGCGAATGTAGAGCTTGTGATCTTGCTGGCGGATACGATAAGTCGCGGCACCCGGTCGCATTTGCCATGCGGGCTTGAGAACAGGAGAGAGGTCTAGATGCGCGGTCTTAGGGGTACGCAGCGACTCGTCGACCTTGAGCATATCGGCACGGCCCACCATCTCGTTTATCGTGCGGAATCCGAGTTTGGCCATAATTCCACGAAGCTCCTCTGCGAGATAGTAGAAAAAGTTGATAACCTGCTCGGGTTGTCCCGCAAACTTGGCTCGAAGCATAGGGTCTTGAGTAGCAATCCCAACCGGGCATGTATTCACTGAAAAGCAAACGGGATCAGCATATTGGCATTAAGCTTGAATGCGCTACGGAGCTACCCACAATGACATTTCCGCATCATAATGCACCCCATAGCAATAAGAGGTGTAGTCGCAAAGCCCCATTCCTCGGCTCCCAACAAGCATGCGATCGCAATGTCTCGGCCAGTACGGATTTGCCCGTCTGTCTGCACGGTCACTCGCCCGCGAAGATCATTGAGCACCAGCGTTTGATGAGTCTCGGCTAAACCAAGTTCCCAAGGAAGTCCAGCGTACTTGATTCCCGTCCAACGGGATGCTCCGGTTCCTCCGTCGTGTCCAGAAATTAGAATGTGATCGGCTTTAGCCTTGGCTACACCGCTCGCGACGATCCCAACTCCCACTTCCGAGACCAGTTTGACGGACACGCGAGATCGAGGGTTGGAGCATTTTAAGTCATAAATAAGCTGCTTCAAGTCCTCGATACTATAAATGTCGTGGTGCGGAGGAGGTGAAATGAGACCAACGCCGGCAGTCGAGTGTCGAGTACGAGCGATAGAGCCAGAAACCTTGTGTCCGGGAAGCTCTCCACCTTCACCAGGCTTAGCACCTTGAGCCATCTTGATTTGAAGTTCGTCCGCGTCAGCCAAATAGTTGCTCGTCACACCAAAGCGACCGCTTGCGACTTGCTTAATCGCGGAACGCATGGTATCACCATTGGGGAGAATCTGTGATCGCTCCGCGTCCTCACCACCCTCGCCAGTGTTAGACTTTCCGCCAAGTCGGTTCATTGCAACCGCAAGCGTGGAGTGGGCCTCCATAGAGATAGATCCATATGACATTGCTCCGGTGACGAATCGACGCACAATCTCGTTCCAAGGCTCGACTTGTTCAACAGGGATCGGAGTAGCGGCTTCGAATTTGAAGTCGAGCAGACCCCGAAGCGCAACCTGCTTAGTTTGCTCACGCGCGTTGCGGCTGTAGGTGTCGTACGCGGCCTGGTTCCTTTCGCGAACCGCGTCCTGAAGATTCGCAATACCGACGGGATCGTTGATGTGCGCCTCGCCACCGTCACGCCAGTGGTATTCACCGGATTCCGGCATCCCCGGGGGAAGTATGGTATCTCGGGAAGGATATCCCCGCTCGTGGAGTTCAAACGCATCCATCGCAAGCAAGTCAAACGTTGCGCCCTGGACTCGGCTGGCAGTGCCGGTAAAGCATCGAGAAACGACTTCGTTGTGGAGCCCCAGCGCCTCGAAGATTTGCGCACCCTTGTAGGACTGCAGGGTCGAGATACCCATTTTGCTCATGACCTTGAGGATACCATTGTCGGTCGCCTTGCGGTAGTTGTTCAGTAGCTGTTCCACAGTTTGTTCGCCCTTCACACTGAAACACATGGTACGTAAAATCATGAGCCTCATGGTATGGATGTGTAGGGTCAACTGTTACTCACATGCGTTCGCGGCTGACTTTGTGGATGACCTCCATCACCAGATACGGGCAAACGGCGTCGGCGCCATATCCTACCAACACACAGAGATGGTGAACTTCGCGAGCCTCGCCAGTCTCAACCATCAACGCGACTTTGGCACGCTTCTTCTGCAAAACAAGATGGTGGTGAACCGCTCCACAAGCAACGAGTGCGCTCAGGGGGACACGATCCTTGCCAACAGCTCGATCCGAGAGAATAATAACCTTTTGCTCTTCTTCGATAGCTTTGATAGCCTCGTTGCACACACGGTCGAGAGCGGCATGATATCCGGGGAGTCCCTCGGCCTTGGGGAAGGTGATGTCAATGGTGCGAGAAGACCACTTGGGATAGGCGGCGCTAAGGTTTTTGAGGGCGTTCATTTCTTCGATTGCAAGAACAGGAGACTTGAGAACGATCCGGTGGCACTGCTCGGGCTTCATCTCGAGAAGGTTGCCCTCGGGCCCAACGTAAGCTTCGAGCGACATGACGACAGATTCACGAATAGGATCGATAGGGGGATTAGTGACTTGGGCAAAAAGTTGGCGGAAATAGTCATAGATAGGACGAGCTTGGGTAGCCATGCATGCAAGTGGGGCGTCGTTGCCCATAGATCCGAGCGCCTCCTTGCCCTCGGAAACCATAGGCAGCATGAGCAAGTTAAGTTGCTCGACAGTGTAGCCAAAGGCAAGCAGCTTGGGGTCGGTCGCAAGGGAAGAGTCATCGATAACAGGATCGATGGAAGTGGTGCGCTGGACACGCTTGACGATAAGAGGAAGTTGGATAAGGTTGCCTTCGACCCAGGACGCAAAGTTTTGCTTGCGGGCGGTTGTTTTCTTGAGTTCCTTGTCGTCGACGACTCGACCCTCGACAGTATCGACTAGCAGCATACGACCGGGTTTGAGACGGCCCTTGGCGACGACCTTTTCGGGCTCGATGTAAAGCGCGCCGACTTCCGAGGCACAGACCATGATGTCCTCGTTTGTGATAATGTATCGGCACGGGCGAAGACCGTTTCGGTCAAGATTTGCGCCACAGTAGCGACCATCGCTAAAAGTGAAGAGTGCAGGGCCGTCCCAAGGCTCTTGGACGCAAGCGGCCCAGTTGTAAAACGCGCGCTTCTCGGGTTCCATGAGCTCGTTGTCTTGCCACGCCTCGGGGATCATCATCATGACAGCCTCCGGGAGTGTGACGACGCCGTTGACGACGAGAAGTTCGAGAACATTGTCGAATGCGGCCGAGTCGGAGCCTCCGTTTTCGACGATGGGGTATAGCAAGCTCAACTCGTCGCCAAAGTGGGTGGATTGGAGCACGCCCTCACGTGCTCGCATCCAGTTCTTGTTGCCGCGAACGGTATTGATTTCACCTGTGGCATGTATAAGATAAATTTGGAACAATACGTTGAAAGAACATACCATTGTGAGCGGCCCATCGCATCGGCTGGGCACGGTCCCAGCTCGGGAACGTGTTGGTGGAAAAGCGAGAATGGACGAGGGCAAAGTGGGACTTGTAGAGCACATGGTTGAGGTCGTGGTAGTAGTTGTAGACTTGAGGCGGAGAGAGCTGGCCCTTGTAGACGATGTTCGAGGTCGAGAGCGAGCAGATGTAGAACCACCTGGCAAGTGTACTGTTCGATCCAGGGTCGATCAGACAATATCCCTGAATGGAAGAAACTCAAATAGATACTTACATCGTATGTGTCGCATGCTTGCGCAAGACATACAATTGCCGTTCAAACAGCCGAGAGTCAAACTGGCCGTTCTGGCTCGTCTTGCCGTCGCCATAGTGCTCACGCAGGACGACAAACGGCTGGAGAATCGTCGGTTCTTTGCTGCCCGATGCGGGACCAAGGATGCTTCCGTCGGTGGGAACTTCACGCCAGCCCAGCACACGAAGCCCAAGGTCGTGGGCAAGCTTGGAGAATATCGACTTGTGCGACTCACGCTCCGACTCGTCCTTGGGGGTGAAGAACAGGTTTCCGACCGCATACTTGCCAGGCTCGGGCAGCGCACATCCAATCTCGCGCTCGGCCTCTCTAACCATAAACAAGTGCGGGATGGCGGTCATCACGCCCGCACCGTCGCCGTCGCGGCTGTCTGCGCCTGTCGCCCCGCGATGGGTCATTGCGCACAACAGCGATCGGGCGTCGGATACTATCTTGTGGCTCGGCTGGCCCTTGATCTGGCAAATGAACCCAACCCCGCATGCATCCCGCTCGTTCTCATTCGAGTACAGGCCAGACGCAGCTGGGAGCGACTCAGCCCATGAATCAGGGTCGCGCTCGACTTGGGCAAACCCATTCTCTTCAGCCTCGTCTGGGACGAGTGGAAGAGGAGCGCCATAGGGGATTTTTGCGGAATCCGAGCTCGAAGAGCTCCCGCTCGGTGCGATCATCGTCTGCTGTGATTTACGGAGTGTGGTGGTGATCGGTGGTGTTGAGACGACGGGTGTGTTCACTCCTATCCTACAGGCAGGCAGCCGACAGCAAGAGAGGTGGTGGTGGTTCGAGTCAAGAATTTTGGAGAGGTGCGGGGTTCATGAAGGGGGCCCAATCAGAGCCCGGCTAATTTCGGGTTTGCCATCTCTTCGGCTTTTCGGAACTGATCTCCATCACTTGGGACCAAACAAATCCCGAATATTGACACTTTTCCTCGTCAGACTGGCCGATTTTGCACAGCATCGCATATATTTACCCATATTAAAGCATGTTGTATGCGTCTGATACACGCCATGGCTATCGAAACGACGCACTTGTTGATCACCGTGCCTATTCCGCTCCACCCGACCCAGTCCGAAAGCCCAGGCTCGATGCCATAAACAAAAGATCAACACATGCCAATACACACCGACCGGATTCGGTCCGGACGGATTTCCGATGCAGCCATCCCTATTCGTCGACGCTTCGGACAAAATGATAACGTCACACTCATTCAGCTACGCCTTCGGCCGCTGGCTTTGGACACACAACTCGAGCTTCGGCATTCACAGTCAGGTATCAGATGATAAGCCGTTATCTTTTGACACCTCTTCGATGATCATCTCGCACACGTGACATAGTCCCCTATATGCACCATGGGCTACCCCGGCCGAGCATCCACTACCCTCCTTTTTCACGTGGTGACGGACTTGCAAAACCATCTTCTGGACACAGACGCTGACCGATCCTTGGCGGACTTTATCTGAAGCATTTTCAATTCGTGATTTGTTTCTGTGACATCGCCAATGCTTGCTATCTCGTATTTGCTCTCAGCACGCATGTCTCACTCTCCGGGTATGATATGCCGAGAACAGCTTGACTTTACGGGAACACTTGAACCAATGTTCCGTTATGAATTTGATGCGACCTTTTCGCTAGGAGGGCCTAGGGATTTCTGCTACTTTGACCCTCGCTTTGCACATGCGGAAGGACATATGCGTATCTCCCGAGTCAGCCTATACGATTGATAGTGGGAGAAACTTGTTGCACAAAAATCGCGACTGAGACTATATATGTTCCGAGATAGGGGTCAGGGGGAGTCAAGCGTCATTTGCAGCCTTGAAAAAAATGCTACGAAATAGAGTTATACAAGGTGAATTGACTAACATTTGAAAACCCGCTTTCCTGCCATCAGCAATGTGTCTAGAGCCGAGACTACGTGGGTGACCGAATAGGCCGTGGTATTGCGCAACGCCACAGCGTCTGCCATAAATGGACCAAGCTACAATCTGCTCAGGGCACGTCTGAGATGGTACCTCGGGACAATATACGGTATCAAAACTGGTACAGAAGAGACTGGTTTTGTATGCTCGCTCTTTCAATCAATTCCGTGGTAAACCCGAACCACACTTGCCTTAAACGGTATCCGCTATCCTCGCCTGCGTGTTTTTATCTCTTCGTTTCTTTGATTAACTTCAATTCATCCGGGATCGGGATCTATGTCTATTCGTCGAAGCACCTATGACTCAACACCCAGGCACATAGCATTCATCGTAACCTTATAGCGTATACTCTATCTGACTCTTATCCCTTGAGCCTAAAACTCGATCTCCAGGTACAAAGAACCTCCGCTGTGACCTACCTTGACGGTGATCATCGAGCCTCATGCACTCCCGGCCATATCGATGAGAGACAGCACGACGAACAGATCCGCGCGACGTGTTATCTGCATGTTCGTGAACATGGCAGCCCGCATCTCAAGCCGCCCGGTCGAAACGAACAAACATACTCACAAAGCGATCCGCGAAAGGCGGGGAAGCACCTTCTGCGCGGGCCGCTCATACACCGATCATGGGTGGGGAACCTAACCTCGAGTGATGGGGACGGGTGGCCCGCGCGGCAAGCATGAAATATCGCCACGTTTACCATCGAGGACGGAGCCGAATCACGCCCAGTCCGGTACACGTTCGGGGAGGGAATCGTGCAGATCTTTGCCGTTGGGGTAATATAACTTGATGCAGTAATGCTTCTCGGTCTGCGGGATCTGTGCTCTGATAGGGCGCTTGCCACCCGAACCAGGCCATTCAACCCCGACGTCCCACTCGCCGCCAACGAGAACGAGCGACCCATGTGCGTAACGTAATGACCTTGTAAATCCATCGACGATATCTGCAGAATTCTCTCCCGATTAATCACGCGCAGCGGTCGCGGAGTGCGGAGTCTCATCTAGTCCGGCTACTAAGCAGACCCTTGGGTACGGCACGGATTTACCTGGGACGGTTCGAGCATTGGTGGCTTCCTCTCCGTCGAGTTACCATCACCCGTAGCTGAGCTTGTACATCACTGTGGAGTGTTTGAAGAGGCGCTGCTCACGGGCCGTGGTAATCTCACCGCATTACAACCCAATCTCAGAAATTAGACTCACAGATTAGGCACTGTGTGAAGGGAGCATCAGACGCGATGCTAAGAGGCTCGCCGACGGCATTAGTTCGACTGGAGGATCGAATCCGGGGAAGGCTCGTCGGACGGGCTTTTCGCAAGACCATTCCTCATCGAATCAAAAGGTCTAGCACTCTCAGGATCCGGACCCAGACTCCTCGAGGGAGATCTCGTCAGGCCTCGTTTTGGGGCGGATGGTCCTGAGTCGATCAAGCATACCGTGACTGATTTCAGCCACGTTATGTATCCAAAAAAGGTATCAACTTTACAAAACAAGCCATAGAGAATTCCGAAATTGTACAAAAAAGTAGCTCTGAGTCTGAAGCTGGACGAAAGAAATAGGGCCAGAATCACATTTTGGCCGCGAAATGGAATGACGCAGACCAGTAACGTTTCGACCACATACAGCACTCATCCTTCTTAGTGATCCGTCTTCCGCACACATGGGTGCACGATCTATGAACCTACCGAGAGTTCCTACGGAGCTTGAGTGCCCGTACCTCAGCAACTCATAGGCGGAGTTTCATTCCCCGATCATGAAATGGCGCCCTCGCTTTTTCGCACCTCATCATATTCCGGGTTGATCAGGCTCTATACATCGATCTAGATCTCATCGTTCGCCGTCAACGGGTTTTACTGTTCACTACCGCCTACCAGCCCCTGAGGAGGGGCTATATGCACTTCGACGGAAACAATGCTAGTTAGCCACCCATGACGGAATTCGATCACATGGAGCACAATCCAGGGCAGAAAGCGGGGGAGCCTATTGCGCGCACTTGTAGATCGTAAACGTGAACAACGCTGATGTGATTAAATTGTTGTCGGCTCGCCAGGTTTGTTAGACGTAAGATCATAATGGAGTTGTTCGGCAGGGTCGATTGTGAGTATAGTTTCCAGGGTACTGCTTGTCCATTTCCAGAGATCTGCTCGACGTCATTCTTGCTGACGATGGATACGTAGTCGTTGTGACAACATGTGGTTGCGACTGCTGCTCCAGCGCCCTGCGGCACGCTTGATCACGTTTTGTGGTCTAGCCTTTGAACATAGCATTATCACTCACGTCGCATGGGCTTGCGGATCTTGACTACTGACGTATTTTGAGAACTAGGGTGGCCCAAGAGTAGCTTCCGTTTAAGACAATCCTTATGACGTCCTTTGAACGGCACCGTTAGTAAGGCACCGCCCATAGCATCCCTCGCTAACCCCAGAGCCGGAGCCGGCTCAAACGCATGACCGGAAACTGGTGATCAAACCACCATATTAGTACATTTAGTGGAAAGTGACCTATTTCATATAGGCACCGTATTCTTGTTTGTCTCGAATATGACCGCCTACGAAACAAAACAGGCCCTAAGTTACCGAACGGGGTGCTTTTTTGCTATCCTATTATTATCTGTATCTATTACCCTTGCCGTTGAGGTAATGGTTTTCACCAGCTCTTGAGTTGAAGGCTATATTGGTTATATCGATTACAACGGGATATAGCCCAACTACTTTACATATTGCGGGTTTACCATCTTCTCCGCCTCTCTGGTCCCCAGCTCTAGGCTACCCGTCCCGTCCATTTATTTATTGCATTGCATGCTCGCTCGAGCGTGCCCAGACGAGGCTCTCGGCCATCTGAGGCCTGTGATATTGAGGCGAATGGTGCTACAAGCAACCACCAATCGAGTGGTTCTATATCTGAAAATCAAATATCGGATTTCTTGCGAGATACGTCCGGTTTTGTGGCAATCAGGTGCAATGAGGCTCTCGCATGGGTGGTTGATGCCTGGTGTTAGGAATCTCCGACATGAGACTGGTGCTACTTTACATCATCCTCAAAACGTCTGCAACGATCGTACTCCCTCGATATGTCACTTCAGAAATACGGCTTTCTCACCGTATCTTCGGATGCCGCTACTCTCAGTTTATCAACTTGCCGATCTCTCCCGTGTCGGGCTACATCCGAAAACGTCTTTGAGCTTTTTTGCATTGCCGTTCACCTGGTTTGTTCGTTGGACCAGATTTCGCTGGACAGTGGAACCCACGAGCGTATTAGGACTCGCAAAGGCGCGAACTCGTTAATCCGGGGAGAAGGGTGAACGGGGTATATAACCACCGCTTCAAACTATGTTTAGTTCTCCGGCCCTATCCCCCGCCAGCGGATTTCGTGTGGACCACTCTGGTCGCACACGTTAGTTTCTTATTCTCTTTTTTCATTCACTTCTCTTCCATATCTTCGCTTCGTGGCCAATGGATGCTTGGCAAGCACCGTTGTTGCCCGTGAGTTATTCAAACTCAGCTTACGCGAATTTTAGACTCATCCAATTTAAAACTTGCTGAAAAGGAGGTGACGGTGGTCAGTTATTTTGACGAGGAAAGCCGCGAGTCTCGCGGGACATTCGTTGCATATGTATGGGCTGAGAACGTGAGTGTTCATTAACTTGCAAGATGGGCGCATATATAATATCTCGCCCAACCAGTCGGATGGGAAACTCACAAAAATGGCACGCGTTCGTCTGCAAGATGGCACCGAGCCGACCTGGCCGTGAGTGAATCGCCACAAGTTTTCTTGAGCTATCATGAATCATTGACGTAGCCTTGTGTTCGTGACCGTCTTATCGCCTTCAGAGCAGAGGCCGTAATTGTTGCGAATTAATCAGAGCCTCTGCCAAGGTCAAGCTACCGTCGCCTCTCAACGCTGATCCCGCCATAGATTTCTCTTCCTTCTGAGTACTAACATATCGCATCCGGACGACGTGGACAGGAAAGGACATTATCCTGTAACCATCTGGAGGCCTGTATCCTACCGCATATAACTGTATCTTGCCTGTATAAAATGTTTGGTTTGACACCACTTCAGGATGGTAAATTTTTATTTATTCAAACGGGGCACGCTCTACAAGGTATAACTTCCCCAAAACTAACGTAAGCTTATTTCTTCACTACACCTGGAACCCCATAAACCCAAGGTTCATAAAAGGCCATTACTTTCGGCTTTATGCGCGGCGAAACGCATCCCAATCAATAAATACTGGTTTCACCTCATGTTTTAAGAGTGGCTATGCGACACTGAAGCAACTTACGAAACAGATGAATCCGTGGGTGACTGTCGAACAGGCGTACGTACTAATCATAGTGATAGCGCGTGCAGTCTATGATATAACACACACACACACACACACACACACACACACACAAAATCGTAGACAGCAATCCATGTGACGTGGCCTGAGGGTGAGCGCGCGTTTTAGGGGGGTGCTTGTTGGGATTGCCACCCGCAACTACGCCACATAAATCCAGACCTAGCCTCAATGCTAGGGCTGTGGCTCGAGTCCCCGTAGCGACATTGTTTTTTAGAAGGAACGACCGAAGTAGTCTTATAGGCGACGGCAGCCGTCAATGGCCGTTATGCATCTACACTAGAATTAGGGCAAATGCCACGCATGTTGTGGTAACCACGCGGCGTTGTACATGGTGCGAAACAGAACCAACAACGAAAGTCGAATATACGATATTTGGACCTTTTTTCAGATGCAGCGCGAATCAATTTACGTTAATCTAATACATCGCTGGTTCTTTCAGACTAGGCCTTTATTGGTGGACAATTTTCATCACACTTGTTACATATCGTATCAACAGAGGGCGCAATTGAGAGGCAGTGTATTTCATAGTAGAATATCGCGTATGATATACACATATAGAGTGAGAGGAAATGAGCTGCTGATAAGTTGTAATGAGCAATAGGCATCAGGTGGCCAGCTCAGTAATCGAGATAACGAACAAGTTAACTGGAATACTGAACCAAATCCTAACTTGCAATACCCCCAGTTGCCTCCCACACCACAAACGCAACCCCCCATGGCCCGACTCGCCCCATAGTACGTAAAGCCGTGTGCAATCTCCGGTAGGGGCTAGAATGCGAGTCAAATGCAGTCGGTGTTGGACTCCTGAAGAAGTACAGGTACCCCTCTTCGTGTGCAGTTTGCTTCAACACATTGATTGCAGATATCGTGCGATTCCAAATTGAGCCGTGAGGAAGAGCTGTTTTGTTCAACTCGGATGCGCCGAGAGACTCTTTCGCCGTGATCATGCGTTCGGTTCGGATGTGGGCCTCATTGATGTGAAGTACCCGCCGAGAAATATCAAACGGCCGACTGATAATTTCGTGTCCGATCCCACCGATGACTCCTCCTCCAACAAGGATTAGACTTTGAACTATTCGGTCTGTTCCTGATAATGGTTGCCAGGTTTTTGATCGGTCATCGGCATCAGCAATTGCGAAAGCTTTCGATGCTTGTTCTGCCACATGCCTAGACAGATCGAAGACGGCAAAAAAGAGGGCAAATCCTGAACAACAATTATGATAGGCAAACATGTAGAACTCAGAATGCTATGCTCACCACAAACGTCTTTTGCACAACTCCAACCCCAGCCCTCCCACCCTCGTCCAGCCACCTCGCCGACTTCCTTCATCCATTCTCTGATTTCTCGTGCTTCACGGCGAGACGACGGTCTGTTCTGTCGTATATGAGGATGATTCACGTCTACGAAAACTTCCTTCCATGCTTGTCTCCAACCCTTCGTACTACTCCGCGAGCCAGCCACGCCCCCTTCCATGATAAGTCTGACATTCTCGGCTGGCGCTCCAGCTATCGACTGGACAGCTCCAGCTGTAGCACCAGCCAATGCGGAAGCAGCGGTACTATTAGAAATCGATCCATCGTGATGTACCGCATCGTAGGTGATAGAATAGGATGTGAACAGGAGCGTTCCCAAGCAGGTATTCACAATTAGGGGTGGAACAAAATGTCGGGGTATGGCCGACAGCTACAGAATAAGTCAAGACCTACAAAAATGGAACTCTTCCACTCACTCCTTGCGTTCGAATCAAATTCCAGACAAACCCGGACGAAAGGCTTGTTCCCTGGGAGGCTGCGGTATGTCGCAGAGATGTCCAACCACTGACTGTAGATCTTGTGACTGGAGTTCTATGGTAATTGTAGAGGATAACGTACGTTTGGTCGGCCGGAAGAGCCTCATAGGACGTGCAAAGTAGAGGCCTGCCGCTCGTGCACTAAAAAAAATCAGCCCGAGTACGGTTAACGATATGATGGAACATCGTACGATGTTCTGGCCAGAGCGGCATAAACTGAGTTTGAGGACTCAGCGGTTTTTGACTCGCTATCATCCTTGGCCGAAGGCTGTAGCTGAGGCCGATTCGTCATGAGAAACTGGAATCGATGTCCACCAATCACCAACCTAATTAGCGCCAAAGCTGTTGATGTAATCTAACCTTAAATTAGGCTTATAGTTGCCAAGATCATCACCGTAGTGCGAATCGTAATAATATGTGAGCTATAATTTCTTACGTAGGTCAAGGGCAAGGGAGGGGTACGTTGGCGTTGGTGTATCTGCTCGTATCGAATAGGGACAATGGTATAGGGGACACATGAGTTCATTGGCTGAGCTGAAATTACTGGCCGAATCACACATGGATAACGCGTGCCGCCCGGACCCAATGCCGTTGTCCGGCTGAACAGCCCCGTTCTCGTCATAGACAGGAGGTATATGCGCTAAGATCTCGTCTTCTAGCAGGGTTCTGTGAAAACAAGGACCTGTGCTTGTATAGAATCGTTTAGGGGAACTATATTAACGGTGCATACACAGGAGCCAAAAAAGATAGATGGGAATTCTTTAGATTTGAAAGGCCGCAAGAAAGGGGCATCTCTAATGAAAGTGCTCATTCTCCGCCGGTCGTTTACATGGAGTCGTAGGTGTAGCAGAGGCGTCCACCGGAGAATCCAGTCACCCTGTGTGGCACGGATGAGCCAAGTCAGATAAATACAGTCTAAAGCGCCACGAACCTATCAGTGTAGTTGCCAGTGATTGACATGACCTCCTCAATGGGGACATCGGCAGCCTCCATCCCGGAAACGGGGAGGAGGGTCTTTGTCGTGGCGAGGGGGTAGATGCCTTGCAAATAGGAGGTTGGGTCAGCTGAGAGAAAAGATGGGATAGCTAGGTTTAACCTTACCAACTGGGTACTCATCATAGCGCGGGAGATCCTGGACGCTACCACCATAGAAGGAGCGAGCATTGGCCGGGCGACGAGCTTGCCAGCGGGCCCAGGTACGGTCCAATTGCTAGAAAGGGAGAGGAATGAGAATCTCCATGAGAGTTGCCTATCCTCAAGCACTCACGCCGTGGTGCAGCCAGAAGAGAGGGTCCGAAGGGGTGGGTGAAGGATCCGACATATCCCTAAAGTTCATTCCGTACATCAACACTCTAACTCTTGCCACCTTTCCACAACTACTTACCCTCCGATCATGAGATGGACAGCATTGTGGACACCCTGGACACGGGGACCTTCCATGGCTGCAAAGAACGCTGCTGAATCACCTTCAAAGTTGTCGATCATGAACTCGATCGCGTTGGGGGTTGCCGTCTCATTGGCCCATGCCGTCTTGTTGGCGTACTCAAAGGGGAAGATCAGATTCTGGCCAAACGGCTGAGGAGTGAACTGGCGGCGGATTGTGTGGGGAACTGGGTAGGCGCGGGTTGAGTTTGCAAAGGCTCCATCTGTAACGTGCCAGTCGTTCTCGGCCTTGCCCCTATGAGCTAAACTTAAGCGGGTAACTTTCGCCCACTTGAAGAGAGTCTTACCAAGTGCCCAAACCATATGTGGGATCAGATTCAAAGATGGGAGAGTTGTAGATGTCGTGGGCATCTGGAATTCAGACTATGTTAGTCACCAATTTTGCGTGTTGATGAAACCTATCACACACCCAACGTCCAGTCCCAGTCTTTTCAAGGCGCATTTAGTCAGTAAAATGTAAAGACACGCGCGTGAACCACTCACATGGCATCGTGCCCTTGAAATCACACTTCTTCTTCAGGTCAGTTTCGAAAGCGTGGAGGTACCAACGATGCCTGCAAGAAATTAGATTTCATAAACATCGATAACCGAGGTTAATTGCGTACCAAGGGAAAAACTCTATCAACGCGGCAAGGTTAGCGGCCATCCGAAACCGTCAATCAAGTTAGTACGTACGGGCAACAACATGGGTCGCCATGTTGGAGTCCATGTGAAGATAAACCCAATCGTCGTAGTGGGTCGCCGTGGTGTTGATGAGCGCAATGCCACCGGTGATACGAGTCTTGTACAGGTTGGGTTGATGGGGGATCTTGGCAATGCACTGCAGGGCACGGATAAACTCTTTCTTCTCGCTGTATGCGTTACAAATTCAGGTTTGGGATAGCACAGGCAAAGGAGGATGTACGTACGCAACCGTGTGCCTGCGCCATTCTTTGCGAACGACCGGGTTGGTGCACTTGCCTGTAGCACGAGTATCAAGTGGGGACGGCGAAGGCGCAGCGCCAACCAATGCCGACAAGGCGACGAGTCCAGCAACAGAAGTAAACCGCATATTGAATATTAGAGTAGATTAGAGAAGAAAGCGAACGAGAGAAGATGGTCCGAGTTGCACCCTAGCAATTGCTGTTAAATACCTCGAGCGCGTTTTGCGCCCTCCCATGGTAGACTAGCGACTTGACCGGATACTATGTTTAGGGATCAAACTTGAATCGAGTCCGGACCGGGCGGGAGATCAGTAGTGTACAAACGTCAAGAACATTGATGCATGTCGCACATCGAACGACACCGACCATGTGTGCGTCCCAAGGTATTCGTAATTCCCCTGATGCCGAACGGCCTTTCCAACGCGGCAATATTTTCACCTCAAATGAGTGCATCATCAGATAACGACACCTTCTCCAACATTTTGACGGACGGCCTGAGAACCGGGGTGACCTCATCAGGACCCCGGGAGTAGTTCTATTGCCGGTAAGCCGGTCTGCCGAACACAATTGGATGTAAAACTCGGTGATTCATTAGTTAAACTGTACACACGCGAAAATAGGGTCAACGATGTAATTTAAATCAGAGCTGGAACATAACCGGGGGTGCACGGGCAGACCAGTCGACCGAGTTGCCGGTCGTGTCCATCTCTTTCCAGACACTGTCCAGAACCGCCACCAAGTCTAACAGGGCTCGCTCTTTGCCGCACCCCAATAATCGCGATCGCAGGAACATTCGGTCCTTGCGTGATATGGAGACTGCGCCAGCCTAACGTGATGTGAGCACACGCGAAAAAGGGGGCACGCAACATCGCCGCGGGCACTTACAAGGAAGTATGGGACCGGGAGAAAGATATCAGGATTTCGCCCAGCGGGTATAGTCTGTGCTAGACTAATAATTTGCCGAACCGCGTCCTTCACAGCTCGATGGAGGGGTCCAACCTTGAAGATCGCCTAACGAATCCCCTTCAGAAAAGAAGCCCGATCAACCTTTTGCGAATAGAACTCACATGATAAAGGAACAATATCATCGAGTGTCGCCATATCTCCTGAGCGGACATTCGGACAACCTTGAGAAACGAATTACTTGTTTGACTTGGGCGAGCTTGCCATGCTCGGATCGAATTCTCGATAGCCTCTGCTCGCGCACGCTTTTCTTCTGGAGAAACGTTCATATCCCGAAGGGCGCTAATCCTCGCCATTAGCACAATCATCACGTTGGGACATCCGACCATCCATTCTAGACCCACGTCATCGTCGTCGGCAATTGGGGGCGGAGCGTCCGGATCGACAACTAATAGGGGCTCGATGTCTGTTTCGTACGTGAACAGGGTCGGTCGCGAAAGTGCCATGGCACTGAGAATGTCGCACCAAGCGAATACACGAATGTCAAACGTCTCTTTGCCCCGTAAAGACATAAAATCGATGATATCGCCACCCATGAGAGCTCGGACAAAAGGTTGTGCCTGTTGTAATAGTTGGTAATACGAATCACATCCGCCAGAACTGTACTGTGTCATTCGTTAGATGGCCTAAGCGACGAATCAGCCACAGGGCATACCTCGTAGAAAAGCACTTCCATAAGACTGGAGAGTTTTACGGCTGGAGATAAATTCGGGTTTTTTATATCGAGCTGCACCTGCTGACTCGCCATTTGGTGTAGCTTTTCGGCGTGGGCTTGCAGGGGGATGGGAGAAGCAGACTTGTCGTACAAGGAGCGATACAAAAAGGCAATACTCAGCATCGAATGTCTCATGACATCAGATGTCTGAAATCGCTCGAGCAAAACCGACGCCAGATTTTGGTATATCCGAACGGGTTCAAAAACCAGTCTGGAGAAGAACATCAAGTCTTGATTGTAAAAATGAGCATTCGTCATAACCCGACATGAATTCAGCTTACAAAAATCGTAAAGATCACTGATGTTTTCTACCCCATCGAGTCGAATCGATCTCATGGATCGTTCAACCTCTGCCAGCAGCCCTTCTGGATCAATATCATCCTCTTCGTCATCAGCTAGCAAGAGACCCTGGTGTGGTCGAGCAATGGTCTGATGCGATGCAATAAGCTCGGCTCCCAGCTCGTTGAATGCATCATCAGTAGACTGGTTCGCATTCGTTTGGTGCAGGTCTGGGTCGGTTGGCTCGATGTGCGCATAAGGCATGGACTGGTTAAAGTTTGGCGCAGGAGTAGTCCCAAAGCCCAGAAGATTCCCGAATCCACCAAACAAATCTGAACCATCAAAGGCATTGCCAGACATCATACCGTCCATGGGTATATCATTTGCCTGAGGTGGACCCAAGCTTTCGAGAAAGTTCTGCAGGCCGGTGAGGCCGGTGCCCGTTGGACTAGGCAGGCTCCCAGAACCCGAGGGCATCCCAGAAAAGTTTGTCGACATGTTGGACAGATCAGGTAGGTTGGGCATACTGGGCATGTTGAGAGAGGCTTGAGTCGTTCCAGACGGGCCTGCCCCGGGGGTAGACAGGTCTGCGTCCAGCGGGGCAGCAAATAAACCGTCGGGTAGTTCGATATCGGTCTGGCCCATGGGTTGAGGAGGTCCATTAGAATTGGGACTGTCGGATCCAGGGGTTGATAGTTGAGGTCGGCGATTATGTTCGTAGCCCAAACATTCAAAGCCGCCTTTGACACAGCGGTCACATCGGGGACGGCCTTCGTCGCACTTTTTTCGTCTGGTGGCGATCGCGTAAGTTGTGGTCCAAGGTCGGGGGAAACTCTAAATACCTATTCTTACAAGTCAGACAGCCAGTTCGAGAACGCAATGAAGATGGAGCCATTGCTCGGCACCGGAATTTTGTTTTCGCGGGGCGTGTTGATTTCCCTTTGCAGGCAGAAGATGGTCTATAGCAGAAAGCAGATGGAGACACAAGTGCAGAGATATATAAATATGAAGACGGCGGCCGGGACGCGCGGCTCGGCTTTTGGGTGATCGTTCGACGGGCGGTGGTATCAGAGTTGACAGCACAGCATTGACTTGATTCGGCTTGGCGCTTAATATATACAAATTAATGCCCCCTGCGAGCGGCCGCAAGACACTCGGCCTCCATGCTCTCCAACCGGATTACCTGCACTCCGGCCTCTTGAAGCTTTCGAGTGCCTTCGCACTGCACAAAGTCGTCTGGCTCGCTCACACCGATGATACAAGTTCGAATCTTGGCGGCGATCAACGCGTCTGCGCAAGGGGCGAGGCCCGAGGTCCGTACGGAGCAGGGCTCTAGTGTCGTGTACACGTCCGCAGTCCGTAGGAGGCCTTCTATGTCTGCCTCATGCCCAAACATCTGATGGAACTCGTCCGAGTTGGCTAGTGTATGTGCCTTGGCCAATGCGTTTGCTTCGGCATGTGTGTTCCCTGGCAGCTCGCGCGAGTAGCCCGTGGAAAGTATCTTGTGTGTGGTGGCGTTATCGGCCGGAACCGTTATCACACACCCAACACAAAAGGCAGTGGGTATGGGCGTGCATTTGGCTGCTTCTTCGAGTGCGAGCCGCATATATCGTACATGGTACTCAGTCGATGCCGAGCCTATACAATAAGCGTAAGACCTCAACCAATCCTCGCATTTTTAATTACTTACTTGCTCTCATGATAGGGGCGGGATCGAGACCGTTATCGAGCGCTTGTGGCCGATCAAACCCTCGGCGCTTCTTATCGCTTGCCATAATCTTGCCACTTGCCTCGTTTGAACTTATTCATTCAAGATGCAAACTTCAGATGCTTCAAATTTCTTCAGGTCTGAAGCTGACCTGATTGCAGAAGATGTATGTCCCAGGCTATGATACCAGACTTTACACTGATGCGAATACCCAAACCTAGGCTCGTGCCCAGAAAGCGGCAAAGACGAAAAACTTGGGAAATCCTATAGAGCTTAAGGGCAAAGTCATCAGGCTTGCCATACTCGACGGCGACGCATGGACGGCCGAGAGCGGAGGCGTCGTACGGAGAGTAAATTTGGTGGTGGGCTATGTTACAATCAAGCATGGATCACAGAACTAATATCAAGACCAGACACGCAAGTCCCTGCAGGTCTTCAAAGGTCATACCGGACCGGTCACTTGTCTAGCGTTTTTTCCTGTTGGCGGGAAAACATTGCTGCTGAGTGGCTCGTGGGACCAGGTTTGTACCCGATGTCAACAGGTTATTCATTTCTGAACACGTTTACAGACCATCAGGGCATGGGATGCCGAGGTTGGCAGTGATCCTTTGATCGACCGTTGTGATGTTAAAACAATTCAATCTAGACTGGGGCACTTGTATCAACAACAAAAGCCCATTCCGATTTCTTGAAAACTCTTCTGGTCATACCACAACTTAATCTGCTGGTGTCTGGTTCTTCGGACAAGCATATCAAACTCTGGTACAGACATCTACTCTCCTGATTTCCTAAATTGACACCGGAATTTCTTAGGGATTTGACCACTCTAACCACACCCTCACCCACTTCTCTGCCCCAAATCGGTTCGTCTACGGGTCACACACGGCCCGTCGAATGTATCGTCGCCGATCCAACTCAGCCTATTACCGCCACACGCGTGTACTCTGCCGATAGTATGGGTGTGATTAAAGTATGGTCCGTGGAAACCCACCCGGCACCAACCGAGAGCCGCCGATTGACTCTTCTCGGAGAAATGAAATCCCATACTATGGGCATAACAGACATGTGGGCGGCATACGGCAGAGTCTGGAGCTGTAAGTACCGTGCTGTATCCATATTAGGGTCCGCGACTTGGCTTTTTGTGCGGTTTAGCATCGACAGATGATACGGTACGCGTACAATCCCTCGACAACTCCGCAAACCCCATTTCGATACCCCATTCGGTGCACGTCAAGTCGTTGATGCCCGTCCATCTGACGCCTGCGGCCGCCCCTGTTCTTTTGACGGGCGGTTCAGACGGCGCGATTCGAGTCTGGGACCTTCAGGACGCGGATGATGCGAGTACGATCGATGGACGCGAAGCGAGCGCAGGAGGTGTCATTGATGTACATTCACACGACGTGAGCGCGTTGGCCTTGTGGGTGCGAGATCCGGCTGCAGAGAAAGACAAAGAAACGGAAGATGAGATTAAGCCTGTTAAACAAGTCGAAGCCTGGATCGTGAGTGCTAGTTTGGATGGAACGCTACGGCGGTGGAAACTTCAAGGTAAGCGGCGTGTACAACAGAATACGAGTAGTAACCGAGTTGTCTAGACTTGGTTGATGGAAAGCACAACACGGTGTCGGTTCAAACTAGCACTCCGACTGTAACTACCGCGCCGGCAACACAACCTTCTAGCAACCAACAGTTTGCAATGTCGGAAGAAGAGGAGCGTGAATTGGCCGAACTGATGTCTGATGAAGATCTATAGCGTGTATGCATCTGTTTTGTAGTATACCCAGCTATGCCCGGCATATTCTGTTGAATATCGTAGGGTCGCCAAGCGCCACTTCCACTAATTGCTCGATTGGCTCTATCCTAGCCTCGAGCTCATGCCTGCCTATTTTAATCAGTTTTAACCTCAACGGATACCATCTTCTACTACCAAAACAAAATACATATGGAATATGAAATTAGCATGTGCAGCTGTAAATGCGCATGAACCAGCCGAGGGTAGGCATTCATCTGTCCTGAGGAGACGTTAGCTTATATCACTCTTATATCATATACTCCATAGCCTCATAACAAAATCGGGGTTTATTTTGTCTTTCATCAAATGTATTACAGCCATCCAGGCACGTCCAGCAAAGGGCCGGATGTATCCATTTCAACATACGGCAAGCGAGGCTTGGCATGAACACCCGGGTCTTTACGTCCGAGCCGCATGGACGGCCGGCTTCTAAATTCACAGCGGCAGTAATTTCCATTTACGTTGAGTCACAAACGCGTCATCGTGACGGACATGTACCGCGTGCAATGCGACAAAAAAATAATCGAAGGATGACGGTTGCGAGGTATCCCCGCATAAAAAAAGATGGTCAGCGTGGACATGCGGGCTCAGTCGCCGGACCAGGGCCGTTGCTTCCCTTTTAATGACAGATTTAGTCCCAAACATGAGAGGTTTAAAGTTCTTGACATTACAGTGAAGCTGTATGCGTTGTAGTCCGTGCAAAAGTAAAAGGCCAAACGTATGAACACGAAAGTGACGAGATACAGGTACAGCACGGCATTGGTTCCATACATGTATATATCACAAAGCACAGAGAATAGTCCCAGAAAACGTCGAACTGACAGGGAAGATCCTATCATCAACCGATGGCAAATCAAGCCAATTTAACCAAAGAAAAGTTCGTAGAAAAGGTCCGCAAAGGCTTAGAGGAGTTCAGGACGGCAGGCCTTGTTGGCAGCATCAGGCTTGTAGCCGTGCTTGCAAGACATGACCTGGCAGGTCCCGCCCAAGCAAGTCGAGACATGAACGTTCGCAATCTTGGTGCAGTCTTGACCCTGGCCAATTGAAGTGCATCCGCCGCACGAGGTAAGCTCAGAATAAGTGTTGATGCACTCGCTCTCGCCAGTCAAGGCGCCCTTGATGGGGCAGCTCGCAAGTCCAGACGCACAGAACGATAGCTGAGAAGCGATCCGCTTGGCCTTCTTCTTGTGCTGGGGAATCGCCTTGTGCTCGCGCTTCTCAGCTTCCGAACGAGGACGGTGACTGGGAGTGGGTGGGGGAGGCTGGGGCACGTCAGGCTTGCAGCATTGCGTGTATGGATTCCAGGTCTTGCCAGGGGGGCAATGAGGCTCGGGGGGTGAGGGGTGATTCGGAACGCAGCAGCCTTGACCATCTGGAGTCAAAAGAAATCGCAAAAATTCAAGAAAAATGTCAGCGTCGTATAAACGACCAGCCCTGATAGTTCGACGTACTGTTCCATGTCCATTGGGGGGGACAGGACGTGTTCGCTGGGGGGGTCGGTGGTTTTGGAGGACCGCCATGCTGAGATCCACTATCAGCCTCGGCTCATCCGACACGGCAATAACCAAGAGTAAAACTCACCTCCAGGCAGCAAGAACGACGCTCCCACCAGAACTTACCGTCCCCGCACTGGTTGTTGGCAGGAGGCGGGGTTGGGGGAGGCTTGCAGCAGAAAGAGCTGTTCAATTCGTAAGCGAGGCTAATCGGGTGATGTATATATGCGCTCACCTAGGGTTCCACACCCATCCACCCTCGCAAGAAGGCTGGCTGAAAGGTGGGATGTAGCTAGGCAAGCACTTGGAGCCTGTCCAGTACCACATCTTGGGGCACGAAACGTTTGCCCTGTTAAGCCTGTCAGCAAAAGGGGAAAGAGCTGAAAGACATAAACTCACGGAGGCTTGTTTCCAGGTTGTCCACCAACCTTGCAGCATTCATTTTGCCACTTGAAATGGCCGAGAGGACACTTGGGATCGTACATGCTAAAGTCAAAGGCCACAGCTGGGGCGGCAGCGCCAGCAAGGAGGGCGGCAGCAGAAGCAACAGTAGAGAAACGCATGGCTGAAAACGATCGAATCTAGGCTAGCGAGCTGGAAGTATTTAAAGCGACGCTGCTGGGCGGAATGCGAAAAGAATGTAGGCTCGGTTGGAGCAAGTGGGAGGACGGATCGGTCCTGGCTGGCTAGGCAGCGGTAGCAACAGAAAGAAAGAGATGAAGAGCAGAGATACAGAGTGCGCTGGCTTATGAACCCACATGGATGTGACTATTGTGACCCGGCGCCGTTTTCGTGTTGAGCATTCCATTGTATGCCGTCCAATCACACGGCTGAGCTGTTGCTATTTGCCTTTGTATGCACTCGATCCGCCAAGAGCGTGGATCTTATGTCGATCATTACATCACCCTGACCAAGATAAGCAAATTATAGCAGCGCCTATGCTTCGATAGTGGCCGTTGGTTCAAAAGTCGGCTACGACCCATGCCTATATTTTTACGCGCTGATCTGCACATGCGTAGAGGATGCATACACCGGAATGTGTGACCAGACAAGGCGAAAACTGCTATCACTAGCTCTCGGCGTTCGTGCTTCTAAACTAAAATCCACATCACAGGGATAAGCCTTCGCGGCTTCTCTGAGGGATTGACTAGACCTACCACGTCTCACCGCTTCCCCAAACGTGCTCGCTAAAGTTGCACATGAATCAGCTCCCCAATATGCTTGCGTGCTGCCGTATGTCTCGACAGATTCGCCTGCTGTCAACGGCCACTCAATCGCTGAGCGAGACGGCACGGATCCAGCTACAGGATGGCAACCCGCATAGCCAAAGTTTGATTGATGTGGCAACACTCTCTCGTCCGACGCTTGCCGAGCTGGCGAAGCTGCCGAGTCATTCTTTCGCTATTTATCCGCGATTCCTATCACTCAATGAACAATGTGTGTTATTGAAATCGGCCCTATTGAAGCTTGGTGGGAAACGGCGTCGAAAAACGCAGGCTTCGAATATCACAACAAGCCGATCTCTGAGCATATATCCCTTGCAAAGCCTGTTCGGTCATGACAACGATTATAACTTTGAAGAGGTGAATATAAATTTATCCGATATATTCAAAGCTAAGCGTGATGTAGGGTCATTTCGATGGCGTAATTCGTGACTATCGCGAAATGACTGTCTCGTCCTGGCCACCAACATCACCTGCAGGGCTCACCAATATCCTTGCCCGGCTTTATGAACTTGTTGACCCTCAACGTACCCCTCTCCATCCAGGAATAACCACACCATCCAATGTACAAACTCATGTGCTTCATCTGGCTTCATCTGGCTTCATTCTTCCGCATGTGGACAATATTGAGGCGAGCGGAAGCATGATCGCAGGTGTCAGCTTGGGCGACGCGCGAGTTTTGAGAATGAGTCGCGATGGGGAGACATTTGATGTGCTGTTGGAGACCGGTTCGGTGTATGTTCAAAGGTACGATCATGGTCCCGGACAGCCCGCATACAAGCTGCATTCATCCATCTAGAGACGATGTTAGGTACGGATGGAAACACGAGATACCGAATGCCGCGACTTTTCGAGGACAGATTGTCGGTAATAGTGGTCAGCGACTCAGCGTCATGTTCCGGGTAAGATCTCTTCCCTCCTATGTGACTGTGCTAATTATATTAAAGGACAAGCGTATCAGCAAATGACTGGTGTCAATTTCCTCTGTCCGCATCTATCTATCTTGACCGATGAGCGCGTGGAAAATGCCAGTCAATCGTTACGTAATACACGCTTTTGTGTACCGTATAATAGGCTATACAATTTATCATCCAAGCTTGAAACAAACCATCGATACGGGGATGAGCCTCGTTGCCTCTATCGCATCACGGATTGGCGCAACCGATAACCGCCCATATAACATTCGAAGCGCCCGGTTCCCAGCCACAAACTTGAGGCAAGCGACCACTTGATTTTTTGTCCCTCCCATCATCCTCACTATATCAGGGCCTCTTGGCAACCATGTCCACTGCCCCTGCAAAACGCAAGCAGAACAAAGTATGGTAACAGCCCACTTATGCACTTTTACTCACCCCAGGGCAGGAGGTTAGGCGACAAAAGAATGCCAGCTCGAGCATTCTGTCAACTGTCTTGCCCGCGGTGCTGGTTGCTATAATTAGCATCGCGGCTGTCGGAACTTTTGCTCCTGATGCGCCCTATGCCGCCTGGACGGCGCTGGCTAGAGCGACACCATTTGGGTCAAAGGAGGTCAAACTGTCGTCTACCCCTTTTGATGTGGTAGATATACCTGGACGAGGAAAGGGGGTAATTGCAAATCGTGCCATAAAGGCAAGGCTCGTCACCTTTGTATTATGAACGGGCTTTGTTGAACCCCTATTCAGCAAGGAGAACTTCTTATCAGAGAGGAACCTCTGTTCATAGTACCGCGAAAAAGCAAGTTGACTTCATTCGTTGTTACCTCGTTGTAACCTTTTGTCCTTGGAACAGTCACGGACCGTACAGATCCACGCACTCTTATCAGCACAAAAGTACTTGCACTCTCCCAACCTGGACAAGATGCGTTCTTTGCACTTTCTTACGCCAAGCCAAACGTCTCGATTGCAGACGTCCCATTCGAGATATTCCAAACCAATGCGATTAGCGCAGGTTCGAGTGGAACAGGCATCTTCCCCCGAACAGCGCGATTAAATCACGGATGTTCAAAGGCATTTTCGGCCGTGTATCATTTCAGAGAAGACGAGGGCGTTTTAGGCAGGTTCAATATATTCAACTTCGAGAGGTGCTTGAATTAACAACCGGCATGACGTAGTGGTGCATGCGATTCGAGACATTGCAAAGGGACAGGTGAGTGTGGCACTGTAAATGTCAAGCTCGTTTGTCTGATCGGTCCCAGGAAATATTAACGACATACACTGACACAAAACGCCCAAGAAGAGACAGACAGTAGGTTGTTCTTCCCGTCCAGTCTTGACTTGTCTCACTGTGCAGAGCTTACTTGCGCGAGATTTACCATTTTGATTGCGCGTGCTCTGTATGTGCACTCCCAGCAAAGGAGTCTGCTGCCTCGGATAGACGACTGGGACTCATGGTCGATCTTCGGTCCATGTTTGCTATGCAGGTTTTCCTTTGCTCCAGGTTTGATGGTTTGGCTTATTCGATTGACTAGGTGGGGCAAGGGTGAAATCAAAGGCGCCGAGGCAATCAAACTCGCAAGGCGCATCTGGAGTATAGGGGAAACTGAAGGATACACAAGCGAGTAAGCATGCTTGGAAATTATGGGGGCAATTGCTCAGGCTGTTCGTAGGAGAGGGCAATTAGCTGCCGACGCTGCACATGTCGCCGCAGGTCACCAAGAGTGAGCAACTATGTGCATTTTTTGATATTTTCTGATGGCTATGACTAGTGCCGCCGCTGCCAAACAGTGGGCTACTCTCGCTTATAAATGGTATACGATCGAGCTCGGGTCGGACAGCAAGCAATCCCGAACGGCGCTTCTAATCAGCCGAACGCCGGAGAGTCACGGTGCATGGGGGTCTCGCGAGATGGAGCAGGTGGGCGGAACTGAGGAGCTATCTTGACGAAACAGATGGATGACTGTTCTCAACATCGCCGTGCCGAATTGATCGATGGAAGAGCCGGCCGCTAAAAATGCTCGTGCTTGAGAACTTGTTACGCGCGGACTAATCTATTATTCACACTCAAATGCTCACGTGGCTATGCTGCCATATCAGTGCTTACATCAATTCTTCAGTGTCTATCTTGGGAGTCGAGTCTTCAGGCTTGGTTGACGACGTAATAATAGTTAGGCACCCAGGCGAGCAGTGAATTTTCTTCTGACGGGTTGATGATGGTGCTTCATGTGCGACTATCGGCAACTCGCAGGCTTGTCATTTTGCTTCGGTGGCCCTGGACCGGCTGGGAGTTGAGCGAGCCATAGGGCGGGAAAGACATCCGCGGCCGTCTTGAGATAGTTGGACTCGTCTGAGCGCAGAGTCGTTTTCGCGCTCATGGTGAGTAATCAGTATAAATGCGCTCTGCTCTGAGCCCGAATCGCCATCACATTCTTTTCTCTCTTCTCTCATCCCCATATACTACTAATTCGCCATGCGTCTTTCTACTACTGCTATTCTCGCCGTTGCAACGATTCCGCTCGTCTCTGCGTTCGATTTACACATTGACACCTCCAAAGACGAAGTCACGATCACCCCGAATATTGCCAACGAGCTCACTCCTGATGCTGGCAAATCGGTATATCCAAAGGCCAAGGTTAACGCCGCCGGGAGCTGCACCAATCCGCGTGTGCGCAAGGAGTGGCGTACTTTGACCAAGGCTGAGAAGAAGGCCTGGATCGACGGGATCAAGGTGGGTTTTATATGCTCCGGCGCCTGAAATAGCGGTTGACGAGAACTCAACAGTGCATGGGCAACATGCCTCACTCGGACACCCTCTACAAGACTCGTATTGCCGGCGGCGTGCCTTTGATCGATAACAACGGTACCCACTATGATGACTGGACCTATCTCCACGTCGACTCTAATGTCAAAACGCACATCACAGGTCGTGAGTACTAACTGGATTCAACTCGTGATTCAAAATGACTATAACATATAACCTAGTGTTCTTCCCTTGGCACCGCTGGTATTTGGATGCGTTTGAGCGTGCTATGAGGACCAACTGCGGATTCAACGGCACCATGCCCTACTGGAACTGGGGGCTCGGTACGGTTGCACTTTCTATCTCATCTGTCTGGCAACTCACTGTCTCGGTTAGATGTTGCTGATTTCTCCAAGTCACCGATCTTCGATTCCGATCCGGAGACTGGTCTCGGTACCTGGGGCAAGAAGGAGAACGACTGGCACGTCACCGACGGTGCTTTCAACGAATCCATTCGTGCATATCCTGTCCCCCACATCATCCGCCGCCAATGGACCCCTCAGCCATTCGGCGAAAACTTGATCTTCCCCTTCGAGTATCCCAATAAGAAGCTCTTTGCCAACGAAACCGCCACTCATGAGAACATGCAGCACATGATTGATAACTTCCGTGGTGATGCGGATGCGTTCTTTGGTGCAATGGAGGGTGTCCGTGCCCAAGGTGTACACAACGCTGTCCACTTGTCTATTGGAGGGTACGTCACAGGCCTTGATGAGCGGACAAGCTCTTATTCCGATCCTTTAGCGACATGTCTGATCCTTCGCCTACCCCTTCTGATCCCCTCTTCTGGTTGCACCACGGAGTAAGTTTTTGAATTGTACGTCGCGCCCAACCATTCTAACTGCTCGTGTAGATGTTGGATCGTGTATTTGCTATGTGGCAAGCCAAGCACCCCGAGAACGCCCAATCTTTCTCCGGTGGATCGTTCCAACACCTCGAGACCTACGACCAGTGGCCGACTGGTGAGCCTCCGATGGTGAACACCAAATCGCTCCTCCCCGTCTCTGGTATGGAGCCCGCAGATGTCGCTGTTGAGGAGGTTATGAGCATCACCGGCAACTACTCCAACAAGTAAGCACGCTCATCATAAGTTGTATCGACCCCTTTAATCATACGCATGGTAACAGGTGGACTGGCTTCAGTGGTGGACGCCTGTGCTACACCTACGACAACATGGTCTCCGCTTAAACGCACTGATCTCGATGAACAATCAGTAATCGCTCGTATTCCTTTTTCTCAAAGTGTCATACAGTTGTTTTAATTAGAAAATATTCAATTTTTGGTTAAAAAACGTTGTAGCATGAGAGTTTGTGCACAGCATGCCGATGATCAAAGCGATCAACGTGGTACAAACTATTAAGAAACTAAAACAGAAATGCACTGTATACTTTGGGTGAATGAGGATTATAAAGGCAGTCATTGCACTAACTGAGAAGTGCCTATATGCGCTTGCGCGTGCCCACCCACAGGTTCGCGACGGGGGTTATTGCGAACAGGGATCGTACGTTTTGACAGGGCATCAAAGCTGTCGCATCGCCACTTGTACTTGGACATGTCAAGATTCTAGCATGACTCGACGTCTTCGCACCGCTCTGCCCTGCATCGACGTGTCAACACGTCTGTTCACGTACCTGAAGCGTCGATCTCAAGTATATTAATATCTTGCAGTCCTAGATTCCGGCATTTAGAGCCCCCCCCCCCCATCGTCAGACATGTTACTAGATATTGTCAAAAGACTTTTCCCCCAGAGACCCACAGAAAAGCGTGTGCTAATGGCCGGACTGGACGCAGCTGGTAAAACTACGTTTCTGTATCGACTTTGTCTCGGTGAGATCGTAACTACTATTCCAACTATCGGTCAGTTCGGCGTTTTTTTTGTGAGATCTTCCGAACTGTACTTAATGGGTGAATTGTTAGGATTCAACGTCGAAACCATTCGTGCACCTACGTCTGGCAAACGCGGCCCCCTGGCTTTAACGTGCTGGGATGTTGGAGGATGTGACAAGATTCGCCCTCTTATGCGACATTATGCCTCAGGTACTGATGCTGTGGTCTGGGTCCTCGACTCGAACGACCGCGAGCGACTGCCGGAAGCAATCGATGAACTGAGAAACACGCTGCGGACGGTGGAGGATGTTAGGGGTGACGAAAATATTAAGGATGCAGTACCTTGTCTCATGTGGGCACTTTTCTTCTATGCTGGCTGTGTTGTTACTGAATGACCGGGCAGTCTTGCGAACAAGCAAGATTTACCAAAAGCAATGCGACTCGACGAAGTTCGTATAAAATTGGCACATGTAATCGGATCACGTCCGTCATGCACTGTCTTTCCTACATCTCTAGTCCGCGGTGATTATTTGTCTACCCTGACGCCCGCCATGGACTGGCTCTATGACGCTCTCAAGAAGGACGCTAATACGCAGTCGGTGTCAGACAAACTAGCCCCACAAGTTTCGACAGACCCCCTGACCAAGAAATTAACGTCTTGGGTTGACCGTTCGTCCAAGGATGTACCGTCCGGGGAGCTTTTGACTAAATTTGAGCAAGTTGATCTTCCTTCCTGGGACCACTATACCCATGTTCGCATCGCCTACACGATCCTCAAAACATATGGGAGACAAAAGGGTATGTTGTTCAGAGTTTACTGGGAAGATGTCTTATGAGGGTGTTGTAGGGAAAACATTGATATTCGATGGGCTGGAGAAATACATCAAGACAAGTCCTCAGACGACTGGCCGAACGTTCCATGTGACAATGACTTATTTTTGGATACAGATTGTTCATTTTGGAATGCAAAGTGTTCCACAAGATTTCGATTTCGAGGACGTGGAAGAGAACAAAGACTTTTGTCGTTTTCTCCTACTCAATCCGTTTGTTGTGGACGGGAGCCTATGGGAGGACTACTACACCAAGGGTGTGATTATGACTCCAGAAGCCAAGGCCCAAATGGTTCTTCCAGACAAGAAGCCTCTCCCCAATCTGATTGCCCGCGACTCCATCCGAAGATAGTGATATAGAGGTTTGGTCTTTTGTTTTCTGTCCTCGCTCGACGAAAGAGGCGTTGTATAATTACAA
Organism: Ceratobasidium sp. AG-Ba; assembly: GCA_016906575.1. NCBI lineage: Eukaryota > Fungi > Basidiomycota > Agaricomycetes > Cantharellales > Ceratobasidiaceae > Ceratobasidium > Ceratobasidium sp. AG-Ba. The sequence goes on along the minus strand of CP059612.1, from coordinate 754,761 downwards.
AGTTCCATGTGATTCTGATGCAGTGCTATTTATGGCAAATATCCCTCCCAGGGGCCAGACCCGGATTTGGTTCCCGCGTCATTCCCCGGTTCCGTCTTCAGCCTACCACAATGAGCGATTCCGCAGTTCTCACCATTGACGATGCCGACGAGTTAGGACATTCTTTCTGCGACTTGGATACACTGAACAAATTCAAATCTAGGGAATATATTGCCTGTGAACTTTGCCGTGAACCGCTACACGAGCTTTCTGTGGAAAACCGCCAGGCCCACTATGAGAGTCACTTCAGCAACGGCGACGGACTAGAAATAAATGAGATTGATGCTCAACTGGCGGCTAGTGAGCGTTTCTCAGATTGTCTCCGCTCTTCGCCGTTGGTCATACCCGTCTTCGTAGGCCTCGCCCAAAGCTCCTCGCCGAACCGTGGCGCACCTACCTCTGTTGCCGCCACGTACCACCGACAGGGCAACCACACCCTGAAGCCCAGGGAAAACGTGTTTTGGCACCCAGGATGTTCGTCGCCACCGCCGAGTAAGATTATAACACCTGGCATAATCCCACTGCTTAAGCAAGCACTTGCGAGATCGAAATCGGGTGGTGCGCTGTGCACGCCGCTGATTGTCCATTACGGCACGGAGCTATGGGATTTGGGGTGGTGAGTGATAGAACACGTACCGTCGGGTGCCATACCGCAGCACCAAGTACCAGATGTTGTCCGAGGCTGGCGGATTATTGTTCCGTACTCACTCCCCCATACAAAGCTCCGTCTTTCCGCACTTGACTAATTATTTATGCGGAATAGGGGATGCGGCTACCGTAACTTCTTAATGGCATGCAGTGCATTGGCCGCGCAAAGTGTACGACCCGAGTACAAGGCGCTATTGATGAATGATGCATGTGGCCCACCTGGAGTCAGGAACTTGCAGGTCTGGATTGAGGATGCATGGCGCCGAGGTGAGTCGCACTTGCCCGATCAATCCATTCTGCCATTCCGTCAGCCGCCAAGTGCCACATTGATGGGTTTCCAACGGCAAGTTATGTCCGGAAAGAGCGAAGTAGATTGGTGTGAGTTTTGCCTGGTTGAAACATCGAGCATTGAGTCATAGCATCTGGCGATCTTGCTTGTTCGTGTTTCCAACCGATTGATGAGCGCCACATGACTCTGTGCCGGCACCTAATCAATCCCGTTACTTTTATCCGTTTCTCTCTTATTCGTTGACTATACTATCGGCATCTCAGTCCAATAAATCATATAAACAGGGATTCAACTGACTTGGGGTACCTGTTTTTGTAGGATATGACGCCCACGGAGCCACACAATTGCGGCACCATCTGATCGGTACCCGTAAATGGATTGGCACTGCTGGTACGTAGACTGGGTGTACGCTGTTTCCAACGATAGCCAATTAACGGCCCTTCCGTTTGGCTTTCGGCATGTGCGGTATCCTGGCGTTACGGCGCCGGTCCTGGGTTTCTTGTCGACATGTTCTCGGCCCTATTCATCAAATACCACCGGATTTTGCTTCGGGTTTTAACCTTTTCTTCCACTCTTCCTCGTATCCTGGCTGTTGGCACACCCCCACATGCCAATCCTATCAATCCCACGTCTCTTTCAATCTCCGCTCCATTGATATCATGGAATGACCCAAACGTATATGCACTGCGCAAACGCATTCCTTGGACACGTGTTTGGGCGTGCTCAAAATCGTATGACTTATTCTTCTTAGAGCTCTATGTGGCGTTCGTTTCTCGAGGTATACCGTACGTATTTGGTTTATATGTCTTTTATGAATTAAACTAAACTAGCTTCTCCACATCTGAAATTCACAGGGCGCGTCTGGTTGATTTCCCGAAGAATGGTCATGGTGTGTATCTGAATTCCTCTGACGCGATTCCAGCAAATGACCTGGCCCCCTCCCCCCGTTGTTCACACGCACTTTCTTGACGGCGGCAAAGCCCATACGGCACTCATTCAATGGCTCACCGCGCACTTTTTGGAGCACACCGATAGTAGATCAGGTCCAAATTCCACACGCGGCGTGTTTATGAGTAGACGGATGCCGATAGTGTTGCAGCACAAGGGTCATTCCAGAACGGTTGTTGGGCTCGAGTTTGCTCCGTCTGGGGAGACAAACGTGTTGATATATGATCCCGCTAGGTAAGCCGCAGAGACTGTACTTCCATACTTGTCGTTTCACTGGTATTTGCCTTTTGCCTGTGCTGATGCCGTTTCGATCACAGGCGACCGAGCCCCTCCCTACGCAAGGCCGGCCTCGGCGTACATGCAGCGAATATATCTGGAGCTGATCCGCACTCCACGGCTGTAGATTCACCCACCGTGGAACAAGATCAACATGGCCGGTTAGGTAGCTCACCGAGCAAAGCCAAGGGCTTTCTCAAGCGGGTGATCAAGAAGCGTTCGCGCACAACGTTGGATGAGCAGGCTTCGAAGCGTGTCCGCGGGGGGAGCGCAGAGCCCGACGATTGGGAGGCGATGGGTAAAGGCAAGGAACGGCGACTTGGAGGCGAAGACGGGGATCATGGAGCTAATACAAACGGGGGGCACGGAGAAGATGCACCAGTTGCGGATGTGGCGCGCGGACTCGACCTCGGTCGTGTGCTTGGTGCATTTCGGGTTTCTGCGTCTCAACTTGGGTGAGTCTCGGACCATCGCTTAGGTGCAGTGTGCTAACGGTTTTGTATCGCAAATATAGGAAGAAAGATCAGTACCAGATCTTATGGTTCCCCATGACGCCGGCGTTAAGTGGATCGGAGCGCGACGCACTCAAGGTAGTTAGAAGTGAACGTGTGACCGTCTCTCCTGTTTCCGGGTCTTGAATATGCTTGAGACATTTTTTTGCCTTATTGTACACATGGGCTCCTCTTTTATTCCACGGACTCTCACTGATTCGAATGGACTGCAATGGGCGGACTTGGATTGCCTTGTGATATGCAAACCTGTTTTTTGGGTTCTAATGCCAACTTAATCTACCAACCTTGTTTTACTTACCTCCATGCTTTTGAGATTGGTCACTTTTTCTGTTACATCATAAAAGAATCATCCGAGACAATCCTATGTCGTAATACGATATAGTATGTTCAACTGCAGGCGCTGGCTTGGTATGATCTCTTGCAAGATATCCCGTAAGGACTTCACCCTAGGCACATATGAATGCTTCCTTGGAGTTGAGTTCAACTCCTGGGAAACTAAAGCATAGGTCCCCAGAGGAAGGCTACGGGATATCCGTTCGAGAATACCGAGCTTCAGGCTGAGTTGGGCATAGCATATTAGAGTGGGGGTGGATCCAGATCTTATTTATAGATGGTTTCTGAGCTGTACCTCCCCAGTCATCGGCTCGTAACCCAGTGGGGAATGGTGATAAGGACCAGAATTCATCTCGGCAACATGCAGAAGAGGTCTGAAGGTACCTGTTCTAGTGTTGGTTAGGCCGGTTAAGCTAATACGAAAAACTCGAGTAATCATGATGACAGTTAGGGCAACTAACTTTAGAGGTAAAGTGCATTCGTCAAATATGCATATGAAGATAAATCTGGTATTTATAGAATAATCGTCTGCGACAATTGAAGCATTTTACTCTGTATCATCAAGTGTGACTCACCCTTGGGACATGTATGCGGTTTCATCGGGGATGAACAGATGTCATTTTCACGAGTGGCAGATATATGAATGAAATTAATAACAGTCTCGGAATAATTCAGATAAAAATTGCAGCTGGGTCTGCGTGTTACCAAGTACATGGTATTTTTATAGCCGTAGGTCTACAGCGCCAAGGTAATAAAGTGGCTACCGCACCGGTCGGCATCACATGGCGAACATAATTTCAGGCTGAATATTAGATCGCCAGTCTGTTATCTCTCCAAGGCCCACGTGGAGAGTGGTTTATGGTGAACCTCCACAGTGCCGAGCAGGTTGAGTAGAATATACTTGGACCGGTCACGTGTGCATGTTTTGAGGATTTGTGGGAATAGACCATGTGATCGCGAGGTTGGTGCTTCGAGCACGGCGATCTGCTCCGTCATCGAGCCACTGTGGATTCGCCGGCCAGCCGTGGTGACGATCGACGAGCGCATACGTTATGGCGCCGCAATCCCCTACCCGCCCTAGGCATACGCTCAAAGGCAAAGGCCGAATGAACACCACCCACGACGGAGATCTGTTCCCAACACTCACCTACAGACACTTGCATTCCCAGAATCTAGGTGTTCAGTGAGTTTTTTCTGCTTCCCCAGAACTGGAAAACTCACGAAACTCTAGCAACCCTCTGTAAGTGGTCTAGGATGAACACAACGTAGGACTTGCCACCTCACAGCCCTGCTTGTCTCAGCCGGGTAATTGCGCTGTGCGACAACGACGCGTTTTATGCTTCGTGAGCCCAATTTCTTTGCCCTGATCGGCTATAGCCGTACCTCAACCTGCTATTCAGGTGTGAACGTGTCAGACTGAACATCGACCCGGAACAACCCCTGGTAGTGCAGCAATGGACAAGCCTTGTACGTGGAAGCCTTGCTGGCTATCACCTCCCAGTGCAGATCCCCACTTTCGATTTTCTAGATTGCCGTAAACTACCCGGCACGCAAGTTTGGGATCACCCGACATGAGTCTGTAGGTTGCTTCCATTGAATAGCCTTGTTGAACCCCGTTGCAGATCTAACACGGACTATGCGGGCGCTAGGTTGCTGAAGCGAAAAAGAAATGTCCGAACCTCATGGCCGTACATGTTGCAACCTACAAAGAGGGCGAGAGCGAGCCACGATACTGGGACGATCCCAGTCCGTTGACGCATAAAGTCCGTCTGGCATCGGGGATATGTAGGATCATTCATTGATGAAGTTGATACAGGTTTCGCTAGATCACTATCGTCGTGAAAGCGCCCAGATCTTCAAGCTGTTCCAAGACATGATGCCAGCAGGGGGAGAAATAGGTGAGTATGAGACCTAGCGTATTTCGGTTTCAGTGTTCTGATGAAGATCACAGAGAAAGCGTCCATCGACGAAGGTATGGATTTGAAGCATCATAGCACAAGCGGGATCACCGCTGAACTTTTGGCTAGTGTTTATTGATTATACGATCCCCGTTCGCGCTTTAATGCTCGAACGGTATCCTCAGCTGCAACTCCCATCTGGTCCATTTGATCTAGACACACCACTCCCACCTCCTCCAGAGCATATTGATTGGACCTCGCTCGAGACTAATGTTATTCCGGCACGCTCGGAGCCTTCCAAGAACGAAACAGCTTCAAGACCCGCTACACCTGCTTTGGATGCAGACCGAACGTCATCTCCGGGCGCAATCGACGGGGCTCTTGCATCGGGATCTTCAACGCCTCAGTCGGACCACAATTCATTGGTACTGCCAAAAACGGAGCCAGAGCCGGAGGCAGATATAGAATCCGGAAACGACGCTCCTCCAACTTGGCACGACGTAGCACTCTCAATCGGGGCTGAGCTAATGCGAACCACTCGGAAAGAAACATACGAGAAATTGGGGTATACACTCTCTGCGGTAGGCTCGGGTGTGCTGTTACACATAAGCATCAAGACTGACTTGAATTCAGGGGATTGCAAGAAACAAAATGCTCGCCAAGGTGTGTCAATTCAATCGGCATACGAATTCGGCTTACACCCTTCTAGCTATCTGCGTCCTATCGTAAACCAATGGCACAGAGCGTCTTGCGAAATGTTGCTATACCCGCGTATCTTGGCCCTATGCCGTTCCAAAAGGTACGTTGTTGCCTAAAATTCCAATTATTTCATGGTTTAATGGCATTGGATAGATTCGGTTCCTTGGAGGCAAGCTTGGTAATGCCATGGCCGCCCAGTTCGAGGCTACAACGGTTGCGGAGCTAAAGGAGATCGATCTCGGTACGATGAGACAAGGAGCCGGTTGAGCCAATGGCCACTAACTCCATATTTGCATTTACAGAAGATATGCAGAAACGATTTGGCGAGGAATCAATCTGGGTGTGGAATATCCTTAGAGTATGCTTCAGTTTTCTTGGTTCCAATAATGTTCGCGTCCTCATCACTAGCGTTGCCTTCTAGGGAATAGACTACAGTGAAGGTACGATAGTTTCAAGTTCCACAGCTCGAATTTCACTGAGATATGTTTGACATATTAGTCAAAGAAAGGACGGCACTCAAATCAATGGCAGCATCCAAAAACGTACGGCCAGCAATTACGACGTTTGAACAAGCACGGCACTGGCTCGCAGTTCTAGCGGCCGAGCTTGCAGTTCGTCTCACAGACTCGCGCAAGATCAATAGCACAGTTTGGCCAAAGAATTTGGTGCTCCACGCAAGACAAGGTGCGTATCACTAATTCTATCCCATTTTTACTGACATCGAGCAGCTGCTGTCTAGGTGGCAGTACCCCAAAGTCCAAGCAGATACCATTCCCTTTTGTGCGCACATTTAGTGCAGCGACCATCGTTTCGCCTGCCGAAAAACTTTGGAAGATGCTATTTCCTGGTTCAAACGACATTAGCCCTGGAGTGATCAACGTCATGCTCGGTTTTGGTGGCCTTGAAGCTCTTGAAACAGGACAGAGGGGGATCGAAGGATTCTTGGGTGCCAAAGGTGCGCCACCATCGACCAAGAAACCTGAGAGCGACAGTGTCGTCTCCGGCGCCAAGAAAATAGGTGCTGCAAGCTTGAGTTCAGACATCAAGATTCAACGGCGAACAGCGTCTCAGAGCGTTGGAACAAACGATCCACCCAAGACAAAATCCAAACACGACTTTTTTGGTGCGGCTAAACGCAAAACGATTGAAGTGATGGACGACAGCGATTCCGACATTGTGGAAATATCCCCTCCTCCACATGCGAAACGAACGAATACTGGGTCAAGCGGTCATAGTGGGGCGTCAAGAAGTGGGACTCCGACTCCAAGTATCAGCCGTAAAACCAGCGACAAGGACAAGGCAATGTCGAAAAAGAGCAAGACCCAAGGTGGCATCGAGAGTTTCTTTAGTGCTGGAGCGAGCAAGAAGACTAGCAAGAAGTAATGTGGGAACGGACTTTTATTCTTGACTTAATGGGACGGTTAAGCGGATATGCTATTGTAATTTTAGATAGACAATACGACTGTTGTACACGCACGAGAACATGGTTGTATGCTGAACAAATAGAAGGATGGAATATTTAAGTGGACGCGACGTCTGTCGCTGACTCTGGTTCCTAAACGGCTTCAAGTAGGTCCCAACTATGTGTATCATGGATGCGCCACTCACCTCATTTAGAGCCCGAATCGACTGAATGCCCAGTTCGTATCTTCCTTGAGTCCCTGACTTGCCTCCCAGAATCGAAACTCCAATCGTCCTAATCTTTTCGCTCATCATCTTGACCTGGCGCTGCACCAAATCCCCTTGGTTCGTCAAGACAAAGTCTGAAATCGGGATCTTTATCCAAAATGAGTGGTCCGACACTCGAAAGTAAACAAACTGATCTACGCACAAAGATATCCTCCCATTCGCCCTCTTTTTCAAAGTATAGCCGATGCTGCCACAAATCCGTCTGAACCGGCCCATCCGTCTGAATATTCACGAAATACGAATTCCGAGTCGGCGGATCTCCGGCAGCGCGTACACGAAGGGCAAGATACTTGTACAACGACAAGTCGTCGTAGATCTGACCGAACAACGTCGGACGAGACTACATGCGCCCCTCATCCATCAAATCATTTGTTCCATCCGTTTATATGAATGGGAGGGGCTCACCTTGTTCCGAAAGCCGGCATAACCAGGTCTGAGTTTGCCCTCTAGCCCAGCTTTGACGTCCAACCGCATCTCGCCCCAGAACCGTCCGTATCCGTCAGGATGATGATCCAACCGGGCGGTCGAGTTTCCGCCCAAGTCGGTGTCGCTTCCGACTACGTACTGTTTAAGTTCCTCTGGGGTTCGAAAGCTGAAGAGTGTGCGTGGGGCGGTATTGGGCGTTATGCCTTCCATGCGGATGACTAGAATCGCTTTAGAAAGGAAAGATGACCAAGAGAAGAGACGGACTTTTGGCCGTGTTGTCGCGCAGCAGCTGCGCTGTGCGGTTGATAGCTTGAGCCCATGGACCAGACATCGTGTTTCGGTTGCAGTCTGCACAGTATGAACAAGAGACGTTATTTAGACCAAGCCGGTTGACGTACCAATGACGGTTGTAATCCAAAAGGTCCATCAGCATTCCAAACTTGATTGACCTCACAAGCGCCGGAAACCCACAAAGCCGGAATCAATTATTTTGGCCATTGGTGGCGATCCCAGAATCGCATGCATATTCAGCGACGGAGGTGAACACATATCGCATTCAACCCTCGCCTTTTACTAGAGTTGACCGTGGGTCTGCCTCGATAACGTCGCATACGAATTTTTCGGAACAACCCTTCCTCGGGATGTGGTCTTACTATTTTGTTTTTGTTTAGTTTTGGTTTTCATTATCACTTGGCTTGATTGGGTCTACCCCTGTCTTTTGGCAATTCACATGTTCAAGTTCTCTGCGCCCATCATCAGCCCCTATCTTCATCAAGCCCATGGTACATCCTACGTCAGCGTCCTTCACAATCCACGATAACGAGCGACGATAAAATCATATTTCACCAGCACTACCAGGAACGAACAACAAGGATAAGAAACAATCTGTTGATTGGGTTTGGGTTTGACTTTACGGAGGAAGCTAACAAGAAAAAAAGCGACAAAACAAGGCGGGGACAAGAACCGTAAGATAGTACAGGAGAAAAAGGCAAAAGGAAACCAATCAAGACAAGGAGCGACCTGTTTAAACAACCACGCATCCACAGCACCCGCCATCTTGCTTCTCTTCTTCTTGCTTCATGGGCTGGGTAGTATTCGCGTTGCCAGGTCGCGTTTGGGGGTCCTGTGGGGGAGGACAGTTAGCACAGGGCTTGGCGAGCTAGAACCAAGGGATGGTGTACCTTGTTGTATCGGCGAATTTCGCGAACGAGATTGCTGAATGCCTCGTCAACGTTGATACGTTGCTTTGCGCTAGTCTCGATAAACTTGGTCCCAAAGTGTTTTGCAAGGTCACGACCCTCTGCGCCACCCATTCCCGATTAGCACTAGTTGGGTGGAGTGGGAAAGTCGAAACGCACCATTCATGCCAACCTGTCGCTCATACTCCAGGTCGCACTTGTTGGCCACGACGATCATGGGGAACGAGTCCCTGTCCTTGACACGCAAGATCTGTTGGTGGAAGGTGCTGATTTCCTCGAACGAGTTTCGGGAGGTGATGGAGTAGACGAGCAGGAAGCCCTCGCCAGTGCGCATGTACTGCTCACGCATAGCTCTGTTCATTGTTGCAAGCCGTCAGCAACGGTGCCCACATCAAAAGGTGAAGAGAAGCAGTACCCATATTCCTCCTGACCTGCAGTATCAAGAACATCCAACAGTGCGACCTCGTCATCGATCACGCACTGCTTGCGGTACGAATCTGGTTAATGAACAGGCACACGGTTAGCGCCGGTTTGGCCCAGGTCCAACGACAGTCGCCATACCTTCAATGGTGGGATCGTACTCGTCCACAAAGTGGGACTGGATGAATTGGATGGTCAATGCGGACTTGCCGACACCTGCACAAGTGGGAAAAAAGACGCGTCAGTTTCAGGGCGGATCAGAGGAGCGGAGCGGGAAAACGGGGGAATGGAGTGTGGGGTGGGAGAAGGCATGAGCAGTGACATACCTCCTCCGCCGACAACGACAAGCTTGTACTCGCGATACAGCTGGGCCTGTTGGGTGGCATGGCCGCACATCAGCGGTGTAAAAAAAGCGGAAAGGGGGGATAAGAACAGACCCGAGACATTGTTCTACAATGGCTATTCCTGCGATAAAAGTCAGGACAATCGGAGAAGACGGGTGCGCTACTGACCGTGAAGACTGTACTGTCGGCGGGGAGGACTAGAGCACAACGGCCGGTGGTGGTGGACGAAGAGAAAAGAGGGCGACCGGACGGCGGCTTCCATAAACACTTTAGCCGTGGTTTGTCAGCGTGATCCCCCTGGCACTCTTTTGAAATTGGCCATCTGCAGGAATGCAAGGTCCAAGCTTGGTCCAAGCCTTGGTGAGATTGGGATAACATGCTCTCTATGCAGACAGATGGATGGTACAAGAACGGTCATGGTGGTACAGCCAGCAGGAAAAGAGAGAAAGAAAAGACGAGTCCAGTGGTATCCGGCGGAAGACGAGGGAGCATAGGAAGAGAAGCGGGTATCGCGCATCGCTCACATGAGCACACACTTGTCCTTGTCGCCCGACCGACCACGCACCCGCATGCGCCGCGACGAGCTGGACGAGCTGGGGCCTGAGCTCATCCCCCCGGCCCGCATCTGGCGCACAATATCTTCAAACACGGCTTCGACGCCCCAGTTGCGTTTGGCCGACGTCTCGTAGTACGGCACCCGCCACTTGTCCGCGAGTGCTTGCATTTGCTCACGGCTCACTTCGCGGTCCGGGCCGAGGTCGGCCTTGGTCCCGACCAGCACCATCGGGATCGAGCCGGCGTTGTGGCCCTTGACGCGGTGGATCTGCGTGCGTAGGTTTTCGACCTCGCGTACGCTCGCTGCTTGGGTCAGGCTGTCGCACGTGAATAGCGGTCAGAGCGATGACGACGGGTGGGGCTCACCTAAAGACGAGGATAAAGCCGCGTGCGTCCTGGACGAATGTTAGTCCGGTGTCAAGCCGAGTTGTGGCACCACCGTACCTTGAGATAGTACTCGTTCATCGCCGTGAATTGTTCTGCGCCGGCCGTGTCCGTAATCTCGAGCTGGGCAGAGGTCAGTCACGCACAGAGCGGGGCAGCATCTCCACCGACCGAACAAAACTCATTGTCCACCTGGAACTGCTTGTTGTACACCTCTGCGAGCTGTCAGTCAGAGCCACGTTACTCCCCAGCTGTGCTCACCCTCGATCGTGGGGTCGTAGCCGTCGAAAAACACACCTTGGACGAGGCGCAGCGTGAGCGAGCTCTTGCCGACGCCTCCCGCTGCACAGACATGAACACCTGCAAAAAAAATTCAACAGAAAAGCACGGACCTCCCAGGACGATGGCGCTGTAGGTGCGCATGATGGGATGCAAAGCCGGGGCAGCGATGAGTCGCACATGGATAATTAAACGCAGTCCAGGCTCAGGGATCCGAACCAGCGGTCGTGCACGCACCCGTCGCGAGGTCAGCCCCTGACACCCACCACAATGGTCAACCCCCGCGTCTTTTTCAACATCGACGCAGACGGCCAGCCCCTCGGCAGGTAGGCCCTCTCCTCGTCGTCTCGATTCGTGCTCACTTGCCGCAGGGTTGTCTTTGAACTCTTCCGCGACGAGGTCCCCAAAACCGTCGAAAAGTGCGTCGTCCCACACCCACCCAACTTGGTCTAATCCACCTCCAGCTTTCGTGCGCTCGCAACAGGCGAAAAGGGGCTATCCCAGGTCTCGCAGGTACCACTATACTACAAAGGATGCATCATACACCGCTCAATCGACAACTTTATGATCCAAGGCGGAGGTTTGTCTATTTCTCTTCCGTGCTTCTCCCGCTCATTGTCTCCTAGATTTCACAAAGCGCAACGGTACAGGCGGAGAGTCGATCTATGGGCACCCCTTTGAAGACGAAAACTTTGACCGCGATGTCGATGCTGAAGGGTCAGCCTTTTTCTTTTCTCCTTGTCCCAACTAACCACCAACAACGACACAGACTCCTAGTCATGGCCAATCGAGGCCCAAACACCAACTCGTCTCAGTTCTTTGTCACAGTCAGGCCATGTCCCCATCTAAACGGCAAGCACGTCGTATTTGGTATGTCGCCCACTCTTCATTTCACTTGTCCAACTGATCCAAAGAACAGGACGAGTTGTCTCCGGCCTCGACATAATCAAACAAATATCCAAACTGCCTGTGGATGAAAAGTCTAGGCCGCTCAAACCAGTCGTCATTGCATCGTGCGGAGAACTCGAGCTGCGCAAGGCTCCGCCAAAGGTCCAGCCTCGTGAACCCAGTAGGTCTGCTCCTGTCATTTGTTATTCCTAGCACTAACGATTGCTCAAAGGCCCAGAATCCCGCTCACGATCACCCTCGCGCTCTCCCACCCCGTCCGACTCGGACTCGGACTCGGACCGACCTCGTCGGAAATCTAAATCCAAAAAGCACAAAAAGTCCAAACACCGTTCGCGCTCTCCTTCCTCTAAATCAAAGAAACGCAAAGCTCGTGTGGAAGACGACGGCTTGGAACGAAAAGACTTTGGAGGACCAACGTTGGAGACCGAGGAAGAGTACGACGCACGCTTAGAACGGGAAGAAAACGAGCGAATCGAGGCAAAGCGACGTGCTGAAGCTGAAGAGCGCAAGAGACGATTGGAGAGGGAACAAGAAAAGGCAAAAGAGAGTGGTGGAATTCGGTACAAAGGTTTGTCACCTCTAGTTATTTCACTGTGCTTGTAACTAAACTCGAGGACGCAGGCCGCGGCCAGATGAGATACCGCGAGAGCGACAACCGACAGCCGTCCCTTGCGGACCGTATCGAATGATCCGTCCTCACATCTGTACACTTTACCCAATCTAATTTCCTTGCTTTGCCCCAATACCCCTGAACTGAACAACCAACGCCCCTAATCCAAAGCGAGTAGGCAAACATCGCACTAGCTGAATCGAGGAGACGAACACGACCCCATGGGGTGCTCCCTCGGCCTCGCTGGCCTATCACACGGGACCGGTGTCCGACATGTGGCCATCTTGGTGTGGGAGGAAAAGGCAGTTCCGGTTCTGGCCCACTCTCTGCCGTAAACCGAGCAACTCGAAGCCCACTCCTCAACTACCCGCCTTCGACCCTCTGTTCACCCTGCCTGCTCATCCACCCTTCTTCATTAATTCATCATACCCTTCACACTATAGCACCCTTCTCTTGTATCCCCGTACGCGCCTAGCACGCCTCGCACATCAGCCCCCTAACCCCGTGCACCTCATCTTTCCTGATCTCATCTAACTCAATCACTCACCCACGCGATCGCAATACGGAAAACTGTGCACGTTGTATCTGTTCACATCGCACCACAAGAAATAGGGGTAAAGGAAGAAGAGCAGAGCGACTCGACTGCAAATCCAATACAATGTCGAAAGAAAGAAAGAAAACGTAAAACAGACCAGACCAAAAAGATTTTTGACAGCAGGCGAACCAGGCCGTTCAAAGCCAAGGTCTGTCAAATCTTAGATAGACACCTCGGCGACCTTGTCCGTTACTTCCTTCACACCCGCATTCGAATCGTCCTTTTTGCCTGCAGCGGCCGCAAAGCTCGTTTGGGCACGCACCTGTGCGGCCTTGGCATCAAACTTGTTGGCTACTCGTGCGTTTGATGCTTCCTTGTCCTTGTCACTCTCGGCCGGAGATTCGTCTCGAGGCGTGGACTGCGTGCGACTTGCAGGGCCACCCGAGGTGGAACCTTGGCGCGACATGGGGCTCGGTCGAGCATTTCCGAACGGGTTGCTCGCTGGCTTGTTTTGCAATCGAGATTCACGATCTTTTTCAAGTTTTTCGGTAACTTCGCGGTCCTTGGCAGATACATCAATAGGCCTGGCAAAGCATGGTTAAGTTGAGATGCAGGGAAGATCTGGAAGAATGACGTACTTGGCGGCACCAAACGGATTTGCTTTTGCGGCAGGCGCCGCGTTCATTCTGGGCGAGGACAGCGGGGATGCCACGTTAGACCCGGTTTGTGAGCGGGGCAAAAGTTCGAGCCGCTTCCTATTGCCTTGAGGTGTTGTTGGCTGAGAACTCGTGGCTATCATCCGGTTAGAATGGTCATAAAGAACCAAAGACACGAGTGACGTACGACTCTTGTCCGTGCTCCCTTGTCGAACGACTGGGCTCTTCATCTGAGAGCGCCAATCACCACTCTCAGGTAGGCCAGAGGTCCCAAGCTGAGGCCCATCCCCACCCCGTCCACCAAATGCCCCTCGTCTGGGTGGCTGCTGTTCATCGGTCTGACGAGGTGGCCCACGCGTCCAAACTTCATCCGTCTCAGCCGCGCTCAGAGGCGCACTCTCTCGATCTCCAGAGGGTGTATTGAAACCAGATCCCCGTCGGAAGTTGCTCGGCCGGTCAGCCTGCGCGGCGTGCTCGACCAACGTTCCCTTGCGCTCCCACGTCATCTCCGCCCGCGGGGGCGCATCACGGAATCCACTCCGGCGTGAAGGCTCCTCCGGCGGAGGCGTTGGGCGTGCCGGCCTGTTCGAACGCCAATCTGAGACAGTGTCTGCTACCGAAGGCTCGACGGGTTCCCTCGGCGGGCGATCGTCAAATCGAGATCGGCCGCCTCCAACAGTTGGCGGGGGGCCCTCCCGGCGCCAGTTGGCAGCATCGTCACCAAACGAGCCGAACCCTGACCTTGATTCTCGCTCTTTGGCTGGTAGGGACAGTGTGAGAGGTGGCCAGGGTGCAATGAATTGCGGCAATGCTCACGCGGCTCAGCAACGCTCACTCGCACGGTGCGTGACTTTAGTAGGCTACCTGACTTGTCGAGTCCGTTTTTGAGTCCGTCCAGCGTCTCAAATTCAACGTATCCAAAGCCTTTTGGTTTCTCGTCTCGGTCGCGAATGACTTTGACAGATTTCAGCTGGGGGAGGGTCAGTTAGGGGTAAACTGATCATGCGCCGGTTGCACTCACCGATTCAGGGGCAAAGAATCCCGCAAGGTCATCCTCCACGAGATCGAACGCAAGGTTGCCGACGAACACGGTGTAAGGTGGTGCCGTAGGTAGTGGAAGATCTTCCCTAGGGGGACCGCTCGGGCCGCGATCTAAAAATCAACGCAAATTCGGTGGGCCGTTCGACAAAACAAGGTCAACATGTAGACCCACCTGGACGAGAAGCAAAGTCGCGATCCCCCCCAAGGCCGCCTCCGCTGCGGCCAAATCTGCTGTCGGACGGAGCATCGTCAGATGCCCTAGCCGCCGCTACAACCATCACCCACATGAGCTTGTGATATGCACGAGCCGAGCAAGCCACTTACGAGCGGTCGGGAGATTTTCCATCTCATCGGCCCACGATCCCAAGGCTAGAGCGGGCGAGTCGTACATGAGCAGGCGGGCGTAGCGAGTCTAGGGCATTCTGTACGTACTTGCGTCGGCCAAAAACTCCCCCAAGGCCATCTTTTGCTTCTGCTTCTTTGGTGCTGCAAACAGATTGAGTACATCGCATGCCCGAACACTCTGAGCACCTACGCATAGTTGCTGCTAGTGCTCAAGTGTCGAACAATCAGTGACGGTGATAGAGTCGGAAATTTGGTGATACATCCGGCCACCCGATGCGGCGGTTATTCCTGCCCAATCACATGACCAAGGTAGCCACTTGGCCTCATATATCCTAATCCGGTAACCCTGTAGGATGCGCCACAATGTTCCAACAGCTCCCTTCGTTTGAACAGAATGGACGACGGCATTTCAGTGTCTCGACTACTTAAAAAAATCTCTAGACACGAGACATAGAGAAGAGAAGATATAAAAATTTACTCCTGGCATTTCCCTATACAGTATACCGCTCTGTGATTATAGTCGTGCTCATCGTTTCATCCTCTTCCAGAGCACCTCACTCGGAGCCCACTCCGTCGCTTGCGCGGAGCTCCGAAATGATATTGTCTAGGTTTCGTTGCTCTCGGAACCCCATCTCCCTCTCTGGATCCCTGCCCCCGAAAGCAGCCATGATACGACTGTGGGAGCCTACGGTGTCCCACCAGGAGTAAGAGGTGTGTACATTTGGCCATAGGGAATACAAGTATCTTTAAGGCAGTCAGAGAAGACCACGGCGTATATAACAACGTGGAACACGCACCTTGCGATTCTCTCACTCTGTAGTCTACTTCGTCTGAGATACTTGGGTTCACTAGCGCACAAACTATTGAAAGCTGTATGTCGAGGTAGATGGCCAAGCAATGCACTTTTATTCGGGACATTTGAACCGGCCATGTCAACAGCTAACTCGAGCTTCTGAAGGTTAGGCAGTTTCTGAGCAAACTCAACCAAATCTGCAAGACTAGCTTTCTGTTCGCAAAAGCTGAGCGCAACAATATCAGGCCAAGCCGATGCCAGAAAATGGCAACCGTCTTCGAAGCATAAGCCGCGTATCATAAGGGATTTGAACGGGAGCAGCCGGAAATGTTCTTGGGTGGCTCTAGAAAACGTGCGCGCAGGTTCTCCGTCATAACCGCCTTCGGCCAGAACACTTAGATCAGCAAGCTTGGGACTCTGCATGCAGAGCCTTGAAAAGAATTCGTCTACCCAATCCTCGTCATGCTCGGAACCAATAATGGCCAAATTCATTTCAATCGAGAGTTCTTCCAGATGCTTAAACATTCCCTCGACAGACCATAAGCCAGTAAGCCAATCACAGCTCGTTACTTGCTCAAGAGTAAGGTACTGGAGGCAAGGAAAGGCTGTTTCGGGCAGTACAATATCATAGCGCAACGGAGGCGTATCTCCAACGCCAACCATGACCCTCCTCAAGCAAGGCAGTTGACCAAGAACCGGAAGTGCCTGAGGATAAAGTATAGCAGTATTGCTTCGTAAGTCGGTTAATTTTTGGAATGGGGCAAAGCGGGAGATCAACTGAAGTTGACGTTGGGGAAGTGTATCCGGGTCTGTGTCCTCGTCAATGTGACCAATCTCAAACCCTCGAACGGGGATAAAGAGATCATAAAGATCCGGGCACCTATGCTCAGCTACTTGGAGCATCTCGGTAACGATTTCCATTGGCCATTCTGGGTAGGTATAGGTAGCACTTATATTGTGTACCGTAGGCGAGAGTAGAGCTTTGAGCCAGTTCAAGCAAGCTATATAGTCCGGGTAGCGAAGGGTGACGTCATCCAAATTTGGAAGTAGAGGCCGCCCATTCAAGTAGTCAAGTAGAACCTGCCAGTTTAGTATGCTATCGAGTCGAACCGGAGTTACTTTGTGGTGTTTCGGGAAGGGGGACAAATGTGTTGCATCATCAATGCTTATCATTTTGACGAATGGTGCGTATATATTGAAACGCGTAAAGTGGGATCTGTTTAGCGAAAAGGGGAGTTCCTAGGCTCAAAGTCAAGTTTATCGTTTGAGAGGAACCGAGGCGAACGCTCACAATAATTTCGACCACCCCGCGCGTTATAGTCACCCAGCGAGCCCCGCGTATTAGCAGGAGGAGATCTGAGGCACGGTAAAGGCTCCCCCAGAGAACAGGAGCCGCTGAACGGAAGAATGCACGTGAAACATACAGAGCAGGGACCACTTGTCGTCGAGATAATTGCTCCAGTGTGAGGTTGAGGAGTTCCGGGAGCTGAAAGAACCTATGCATGATGCCAATCAAGTAGACACAGTGGGATATTTTTAACCCGCGTGACGGTGGTGGTCGAGTTTTAGTTCGAGCGAATCCAAGCAAAAGCGGTAACGTTGCGTTACAGTGGCTGGGGTCGGTGGCTTATTCCCATATTGGTGTCAACCTAATATGTATATCTATAGTTAGAACGACCTAATACTTCCAGCTAAACAAATAAGACCTAAATTTTGCACCCCCTTTCGTAATTTTCCACTTATGAATCTAGAAAAGGGGTTCCTGATGTCCGTGGTCCGATTGATTCACATCATAACTTCCAGCAATATTACATGGTCGTACTATATTGACAACACTATCAATCACATTCTACACTGAATTGGATTTCCTCGTTCTGCGAGTATGTATATACGCATCTAATGTTTTCGCGGCATCCATCTCTTTGTCATTCTCTTCATCAGTATCCAGCTCGTCGTCCAAGGGCTGATGGTGCTTTTTCCAGTCCATAGGATCCCACTAGGGATATGAGCAGCACAATTTTGGCCACAGGGGGACCAAGTATCTTTCAAAGGTCAGATATGAAGTTATTTTTAAGAACAACAGTAACATACTCTGCAAGTTTCTCACTCTGGGCTCTAGGTCGTCCGAACCTGCCGTGGCCGCCCGCATACAAGCAACGAAAGGCAGGGTACTGAGGTCAGTGGACAGAAGATTCGAGGCATTCGGAAATACACGAGTTAGACATATCTAAATATAGCTCAAGTTCGCGAAGACTGGGAAGGTTTTGAGCAAAATGAACCAGGTGCATAATACTAACTGCTTGGTCGCTACATAAAAGCTGAGTGATCTCAGGCCAAGCCGTGGACAGAAAGCTATATCCATCTCCAAATTGCACCCCACGAAGTATAAGTGATCGTAAAGGGAGAAGCCTAAAAGCGCCTTATGTTCTTCGAGACAACATGATTTGAGCGGGCCGTCGCCAAGCTACACCCCCTGCTTCAACAGTTAGGTGGGAGAGCTTGGGGCTCTGCATGCAGATACGTGAAAAGAACTCGTCCGCCCAAGCGTTGCAATGTTCATCCGATTTAGTAATAGCCAATGTCATCCTAATGGATAATCTAGTTAATGTTTTGAATACTGCATGAAGTGACCAAAAGTTTAGGATCCAAGAACGGTTTGTCACAGATTGAAGGGCCAGTTCTCGGAGGCGTGGAAAAGCTGTCTCCGGTAATGCAACGTCATATACTAGCGCGGGTGCTTCCCCAATGTTGGTTGTTATACCCTCCAAGCAAGGCATTTCGCTTAGAACTAGAAGTGCCCGAGAGTATATTAGAACAATGTCGCTGTGCAAGTAGGTGATCAAGCTCTGAAACACAGCGTAACAAGAAATCAATCGGAGCAGTCGTTGCGGGAGCAAGTCTCAATCAGGATCCTCTTCAAGATAATCAACTTCAAAATGCCGCGTGTAAGTGGTTAGTTGTTCAAGGTTTGGAGAACCAGAGCCGCAAACGCAAAGAATGTCTGAGAAACAGGTAGTGCAGTGGCCACTTGCACTTAAGACAATTGCGCAAGTGTCAGGCCGAGGAGCTCGGGAACCTAGAAGAACCTCTGCATGATAAATCGAGGGTATGTCCGGCGGTGTAATATTTAGTCTTGAGTAGTCCCGTATATCAGAGTTGGGTGGGTGGAGTCCAACTCGAAAGCGAGAGTAATCTGGTAACGCAACGCACTTCACAACGACCTTCGGTGTGACGACTTCGAGTGTTACACTTCAAAGATTTGTTACATGAGAGATAATTGGATATGTGCCCTGGCCTCATAACAAAAATAGCATGGTAATGCTACTGGTATTCGCCTTCTGTACATCCTATTCCGCTAAACTGTAAAGGTCATACCATCGACAATGTCGTAGTAGCTCATCTACACGACGGCATCGCATGTTTCAGGCCTTTTGACAATTGTAGTAACTGTCTCATACAATATTCTGTTATTCTACATTGAAGTTCAGATCGGCTTCCCATCTCGTACCCTGCATGTATGAATGTATTTGTCTAGTACTCTCATATCGTCTACACATCCACACATTTCCTCTGCACAATCCTCACCTAGAATTTCAGGGTGCCTGACCGCGTCTGCAGCTTCCGACCATGCATACCCACAGTGTATATTTGGCCATAGAAGAAAAAGATACCTTTAAAGGTCAGACAAGGTTATATGCCATATAACACTAGGAGAAACATACCCCGCAAGTCTCTCGCTTTGAGATTTGGTACGTTCAAATCCCCTGTGAGCCCCCGTACACAAACGATAAAAGGCAAGGTGTCGAGGCGAGCAGATTGAAGATGAGTTGTAGTCCGGAACGAGCGAACCGGACATATCTACATTAAGCTCAAGCTTCCGAAGGTTGGGAAGGTTTTGAGCAAAATGGATCAACTCTACGAGGCTAACCGGTTGATTACTGCAACTAAGCTCCACGATTTCCGGCCAGGCTGTGGATAGGAATTTATATCCGTCTTCAAACCTCACACCGCGGAGTACAAGTGACTGGAAAGGAACGAGTCGAAAAAGATCTTGAGTGTTTCGAGATAGTGGAAGAGGCGGTCGTCCCCAATTCAGACTCATCGCTTCAAATGTTAGATGGGTGAGATTGGAGCTCTGGATGCAAACTTGCGAAAGGAACTTGTCACCCCAATCCTCATCGTATTCATCGTCCCCATCGGACAGGAGGACGTCTAATCCCATTGCAATCGATGCTTTAGTTAGTTGTTTAAGCACAGGAAGAGACCAGAAGTCCATGATCCAGGAACAACTTGAAACATTTTCGAGACCGAGTTCTCGGAGGCACGAAAAAGCCGTACCTGGTAGTGTGATATCATAGACCAATTGAGGCATTTTTCCAACTTCGACGGCTACTCTTTCCAAGCAAGGTAGTTCACTTAGAACCAGAAACGCTTGAGGGTACAATATAGAACCATTGCTGCGTAGATAGGTCAACCTTTGGAATGCAACGAAGGAAGAAACCAATTGGAGGAGACGATGCTGGAGTGAGGCTGGGTCGGGGTCTTCCTTGACGTCATCAGCTTCAAAACCTCGAGCCGAAATAGTAAGGCTTCGAAGGTTGGGACATCTTTGCCTCGCTATTCCAAGGATCTCGAAAACCATTTCTAGCGGTCGCTCGTGGTCGTGGCTGGTGGTCAGACTATGTACCGAGGGTGCGAGTAGAATGCGAAGCCATTTCAAGCAAACCGTGGAGTCCGAATTTTGGAGTATAGTACCTAGGTTCGGCAGCAAAGGGCGTCCACCCAAATGGTCAAGTAGAACTTGCCAGTTAAGAATCCCATCTAGTCGAAGTGCCGGGATCATAACTCGATGCTTTGGGAAAGGAGACTTTGATCTGGAATCTACTGCTATAGTCTTGACGAGTTTCGCATAAATGTTGAAACGCGTAAAGTGGGACTCGTCTAGGAGGGAAGGGAGCTCCTAAAATGACTGTGAAGGCCATTGTCCCAATAAACAAAGTTAAAAACTCACAACCATTTGGACGATGCGTTTAGTATACGCTAGGCGAGCACCAGATACGAGGAGGAGGAGATCTGAAGTACGATAGAGCCTTCCCCAGAGAACTGGGGCCGCCGAAGCAAAAAATGCACGGGAAACATATAGTGCGGAGACTATCTGTGTTTGAGGTATTTGCTCAAGCGTAAGGTCTAGAAGATCAGGAACCTAGAATAGCCTATGCATGATAGCGATAAAGCAGGCTCGATAATATGGTTTCAAATTGTGTAACAACGTCGGTTGTGCCCTAAGCTTGTTCGGACGTATTTAAACGTAATGTGGTAACGTCGGGCTAGGTTACAGCACCGCTGTCACGATCCTCAGCTAATCCCCGAATATCTGGCTAGCACGTGATAAAGCCCCACTGTCTAACGATGCTTCTGAGCGTTGACTAGATGCCGGTAGCGCTGGTAGTCCGTGCTACTTTGGGTCTAGTGAGTGCTCAAAAGCATCGTTAGACAGTTCAAGCTAGTGTGCGCTAGCTAGATATTCGAGGATTGGCTGATATCAGCCACAACTCTGAACCGCCTGACGCCTAACTCGCCACCTCTTGACAGTGTTTCGTTAGTCATATCCATTCGCGTCTGTCTTGTTTGAACCATGGTCGCTTGTACGCAGATACCCTGTTCACTAAACCCCTGATTCGTTCTACGGTCTATGTTATGTACTCACCTTATGCGACGTTTTGTATGGTCTTTGACGTATTGAACTATACTAATCTGATCACTTAAGCCGGTCCTCATCATGTAATTATATGTGTCTCCTTCATAGTATTCAATGAACCGGATAGGTACATACTTTGCCCGACATAAATATCTTGCCACATGACCAAAAGTGCTCGATGAGCATTTATCTCGCGACTCGCTGCGAACGTATATTTGGCCAACACCACGAAAATGGCCCCCCACCCCTCGAGTGCTCAGGAGCGCATCGAGACAATCGAGCCAATCGAGACCGATAGTGCCACCCTGAGCACCAACGAACGCTCGACAATGGTCAACTGGATGTCGGGCTATTCGGTTGCTTGGGCTCACCATTTGTCACGAACGGCCGTATCCTCCGAGCCGGAGGTGTTGCCTTGCTGTGATTGCACTCCGGTGGAGCCCACGTCCGAGTGGCAAACTGATGTCTAAGCTAAACTATTGAGCTAAGCTAAGCGGTTCTATTGGTCATTAGCGGCTGAGACTCAGCCATATGCATATACATGCCTAATTAGGAAATTCTGACTGCTGAAGCAGGCGGAACTTGGCATGAGTGGGGCGGATTGAATTTCGGACTTCGAGGCGAGGGGACCAAAACACTCAGCGCAGGTGGTCTACATGCAAAGCCGGTGGGATGTACATGGGGGTAGTTTCTCAAAAGAATGCGATTGGCGCATGAGCCAAATAAAACGCGCGGAGAGGTGAGCATACACCCCAAAATTTCAAAATTGAGCTGTGGAGGTGACGAAGCTCCAACTCTCAGGTTCTCTGCCAAATCAACAAATGGTGAGCCCAAGCAGCCGAAAAGCCTGACGTCCGGTCGAGCATCGTCGAGCGTTTGTTGGTGCTCAGGGTGACACTATCGGCCTCGATTGGCTCGATCGTCTCGATGCGCTCCTGAGCACTCGAGGGGTTGGGGGGCATTTTCGTGATGTACATTGCTAGATTATACGACACTCTGCCTCATAGAGTAGGGGCTGTATATGCTAACAGGGGCGAAAACACCCAATATTGACTTACATACTCATTTGCTGTTGCCTCGTGTTGTTTGCGTTGTGGTATATGATCGTACTTGACCAGTCGATTTTTGATCCAAACTCGCTTCGATTTTTAAGCCTCTGTTACTCCCCCGTTATCCATTCAAATCTTTTTGTATTTTGTATACAAGTTTATTGAATCAGTTGCTACAACTTTTATTACGTGGCCAATTGGATCTTTGCAGCGAGTCGCGAGATAAATGCTCGTTGAGCACTTTTGGTCATGTGGCAAGATGTTCATGTCGGGCAGTGTATGTAGCCAGAGCAACTTTATACTAGTCCGAGCAACTTTATACTTCCGATCCAACTTCCACGAATACAAATATAAATTCCGGGATCACTTTCTCGTAACTATTTCATCCTCTAGACACTTCAACCGGAGGTAGGTCCGCCTTTCTGAAGCGTTATAACAATACCCCAATTCATCTTTAGGAAATATCTAGCCACGTTAAGAATATCAGCAGTCATAGGGCAAAACAAGTTTCAAAGCTGAGCAGTCGCACGCAATGGGGGCGGTGTGAGAGAAGGATCTCATCATGGTCTACATTTAAAGCAGCTATGCTACAAATCCTGAAATGACAGGGTTATGATGAGACTGAAAGTCCCTCGTTGCAAAGAAGCAGGATAGTATTCGAATCGACGTGATAGCTTGGTCATCAACAATCTTGCGTTTGGTTGATACATTGGTAGTAGTGAAGGTCAAGACACACTGGTTAACACAAGCCCTGTAGATGTCAGCAAAGTCGTTTTTGTTCTAGTAGTTCCAAAGTATTTACTCCTCGGTGAATTCTATAAATCAGAGTACATAGAAAAATTCTAGCGAGATACTTATACTCGAATACAACGTGTATGCGGCTCCAAACAGGAAAGTGACGAAGCAGGTCCTGGTGCAGGACATATAGATTATTGACGTAGTTTATCAATGTACGAATCCAGGATTATGAGTTCATTGTGAGTGCGCTTGTCCGTTGAACTCATTCTGAACCGATAGGTGAATATGTCTGGATAAAGAGTGTCCCACCATGAATATGCACAGTGTACATTGGGCCATAGATAGTACAAATATCTGTCACATGAATGCGTCAATATACAACCGGTAGAATTAGACTAAATAAGGTACTTACTCTGCAAGCTTTTGGTAACTGGCAGAGCTACGTTTGATGCGCCTGAGTGGTAACATACATAGAGAAGTAAACGCAATATGTCGAGGTGAAATAATGCGATTGTGACTGTAATGTGGAATAACTTGACTCGCCCAGTCCAAGCCGAGGAGCAGCTTTTTTAGTTGAGGAAGATTTTGGGCGAAAGGCACGAGGTCTGCAAAACTAGCGCTTTGCGCACTGGCCGATAATTCAACTACCTCTGGCCACGCAGATGATAGGAAGGCACAACCATTTGAAAAACAAGCCCCAGCGACTTCAATCGTCTTGAGCGGAAGCTGACGAAGTGGTTCTTCCACGCAGTGAGAGAGCGTGATTCGAGGTATGTGTTCGTCTCCCCCTCCAAACTCGATGTACAATTCAACGAGCTTCGGACTGTTACTGCAGAGCCGTAACAAGAACTTGTCACCCCAGTCATTGTCAACCCCGGGTTTTGTCAGCCACTCGGGCCACATATCAATAGACAGCGTTTTGAGATTCCTGAAAACGGGTGTAACGGACCAGAAATTCATCAACCAAGAGCTGCAGACGACCTGTTCTAGAACCATTTTTCGTAGACAAGGGAAAGCCGCGGGGTTTAAGGAGATATCGTACGACAGAGGTGGAGGATCTCCGACGCCGGCGTGTAGCTCCTCAAGTTGTGGTAGCTCGCTAAGAATTACAAGGGATTCGGGGTATAAGCTCGTAATACCCATTCTCAAGCTACTTATACAGGTCAGTCGAGCAAAGGACGAAATTATCTCAGATCGACGCCGTGGCAACGAATCTGGATCAGCATCTTCTGCAGAACTGGTAGCGTCGAATCCCTGCGATCGAACGAAGAGATTACGTATGAGAGGAGAGCGATGTTCCAAGAGTTGAAGCATTGCGAAAACCGGCTGAGGAGGCCACTCTCCAGCATTGACGAAGATGCTGCGCACGGAGTCCGAAAGTAAAACACGAAGCCAATGCAAACAGGCTTGGTGGTCTCTGTATCGAAATTCAATCTCTATAAGATTAGGAAGTAGTGACCTGTTGGATAGATAGTCGATTAATACATCCCAGTTCAGTATACTGTCTAGTCGGATGACACGGTTGTCATTGTGTTTGGGGTAAGGTGAGAGCCAACATTCCTGGTCTATAGTGATCTCTTTAACTAACGAGGCATAAACGTTAAGCCTCCGGAAGTGAACCTCGGTTAGAGGGCTGGGCAACTCCTAGAATTGTTGGAATCGCTCTTTGAGTTGCCAAAGGAAACAAACTTACGACCAATTCGACTGATGCTGCGATTCGTGTTAATTTCGCTCCCTTTACGAGAAGCAAGAGATCGGATCCACGGTGGAGCTTTCTCCATATCAAAGCAGCAGCAGCGTGAAAGAATAGGCGCGACACGCGCATAGCTACTAGTTGGTCCCGTGTGCGCAATTTGCCAAGTGTGAGATGCAATAGCTCTGGCACTCGAAGGACATCGTGCATCAGGCGGTCGGTTAGTAGAGATTCAAATTGAATCGATTCGAGTTCCGGGCTGAGTGGTGGTTCTTGATGGTCGCTTGCAAGTGGCAATGAGTAACGTGACTGATGCACACAATCCCATAACCAAATGTTTATACCGACGGAAAAAGTACCAATCATGATTCAAACAATCCCAGCAGACTGGGGGAAGCCACAAGCGCGTATAATAAATCTTTCCAGTCAAAACATAAAATATACTCGATAATTCAGTTATCGTTGTTTCAGCTTCTCCTCTCGCATCGAGATTAGCAATATAAAGCTCTGAGGCTCTTGTACACCCTATTGAAGCCATTTTCTCTGCTGTAGTCGTCTATATCAAATGTAATTATCTGCACTGTGGTACTTCAGGTCGCTCAATGGGGCTATGTTGTGGTGGCGCTATTTAGGCGCCGTGGCGTTGAACCATCACGTAGATCACCTGATTTGAAGTAGGTATGTTTCCGACCACCTGCTTGGAGACTCGGCCAATAAAACCAATTCAGGACCAGATGGGGCTAATATCCATGGAAGCGTAGAACAATAGGCGCAGTGGGCGAGGGGAATTGACGCGCTTGTTCGCCAGGTCGTCAAGCCAGGTCGGGATTCGTGCAGTCGGCACAGTCCTCGCAATCCACAGGTGGGGTGAAACAGCTAGGCTCGTTACAGACTAATAGGTTATCTCGTGCTTCTTATTGTTCGCCGAGCGATTCTAACTCTGTCGGACGCAGGCACAGTGGGCTACGGCGTCATCCCGGAGCCGCTCGCTCCAAGGACAATTGTCAAGCCTGTAGATTTGCAGGCGTACTCTCCGGCGCTTGGGCTTAGCCGTCGCTGGCCGACATGTCAAGGGGTACTCGCCGCTCCTCACCCGCCTGTCTAGCACTCATTCGATCGGATCCGCGGCCGACGAAATCAACAATAGAATAATCGCACGAATATTCGTTTCCACTCTGGATTTCGCCTTGCCGTACGAATCACGGACCTACAGCGCACACTCGAGGCCAAGCCATCTTATTCATTCCTCGCTTACTGTCCAAAGAAGGAACACAATTTCCTATTTGGGCCAGATCTCTATCGCCAGAGGCGGACTCGCCCACCCCACTCGGCTAGCACCACAGTCCGCGACTCAGGCCGCAATGCTGTGCTCTAGGGCGTGCCGGGATATCCAATCGGAACGGCGGGTGACGCGATGACTTGAGCTGCGGACAATACCACCGCCCATTTCAGCACTAGTGCGCCCACCGGCACTCCCCTAGGGTCTCAAAGGTACTCCCGCTTTCCCTCCGTCGCTTTTCCATTCTTGGTCAGCTGAATGCCAGGACAGACTTTACGAGACCCGGATCGACCTTTTTGTATCCATATATGGAGCTGTTCCGTTGATTCGGTTCACGGCCAGCTCTTGGTCTCTCGACAGTTGCGTCCAACTTCGCAAATGAAGGACGAGTACAAAAGCCCGGCACGCGCATTCTTGGTACGGCAGTAGTATACACCCCTCGCAACTTCACCCGCTCTTCGTAGTTTGAGAGGATCTTGCACCAATGGCAACTATGTTCTCCTGGCTCTCAGCTGCGCTCCAGTCGGTCACCCATTCGTGGCTCGGACTTTCGAAAGTCTCCTCGCGCTCTCCATCCTACGGCCTCGCGAATGGTTTCGACCTTTCTCATTTCGCTTCATCCGCCTTCGAACTCGACTCAAAGACCGCATTCATGCCCGCCGAGCCTCCACTCGCGCGTCTCGACGGCGAGTACGAGCTCTGGGAGGAGCTCCTCGATGCCGCCTCTCAGAATTTTACATGCCCTGGAGACGAAGCAGACGTGCCTGAGTCTCAAGTCAAGTTTGGTGAGACATGGCGCCGTGCCGTTCGCGAGGTAAGCGAACAACGTCCACAGTTTCATTCGATGACGCCGACTGAAACAACCGCAACGCCCCGCAGCTCTCCGTTCTCCCGCATCGGCCATTCGAGTTTGACATTCGGCGTGCACGGCGAGCCCACCATGTCCTTGCGTTTATCACCCAGTTCTACATTCAGTCGCTCCCTCCGCGCCAAAACGCCTCGGACCGCTCGCCTATCATCATTCCGGCACCTGTCGCGATTCCTTTCGTGGGCGTGTCGCGTCAACTTGACATCGCGCCAATTGTGAGTATCTTGCATTCATTTCGTGCCCCATATAGAATAGCTCATAGGCTGACCAACATTTGATTAGGTCACTTACGCAGATACCGTCCTCTGGAACTGGGACTTGATCAACCCTTCTCAGCCTATGAGCACCACTAACATCCGCATTCGAGACTTGTTCACACGCGATCCTCAGGAGGAACACTTTTTCCTAACCTCTGCACGCATCGAGATACGCGGCCTCGAGGCGATGGACATCATGTCTAAATGTGCTCGGCAAATCGAGAAGGGAGTAAGCTCGGCTGAAGATCAGGCTCGCCTGGCTGCGTACCTCTCCCGGCTGGCGCGAGTGATCGAGGACATTACGGCAATTCTGGATGCGGTCCGGGATGGATGTGACCCCATGTTTTTCTACTTTACTTTCCGTCCGGTTAGTTCTTTCAACCCTTTTTCAAACACGTTTAATCTGATGAGCATGCTCTAGTGGATTCGCGGTGCGGACCAGGGTGCCGATTCCCCCATGTGGTTGTACGAGGGAGTCGACGGTCACGGAGTCGCGATGCAATGCTCTGGGCCATCGGCGGGCCAGTCTGCCTTGATGCATGCGTTCGATGGTATGTCAATCCCGCCCAACTCAGTTATCTCTCGGCTAATTCAGCGATAACAGTGTTCCTTGACGTCGTTCACCCCAATGCTCGAGCATCACGCGGTTGCTCCTTCGCAATGACTCTTCCGGACACGCCTCCTCCTTCTCCAGGCTTGGGAGGTCGGGCGATGGATGACGTTGCACGGTGCCCGTTTGCATCGCGCATGCAGAACGTCGACCCTGCGTTCAACCCACACGCTCAGCCTGCTCGAGCGCATATGGACACGGGGCTTGACACCCCTCCTCTTACCCCTGCCGAGGACGAGAACAAGACTTTCCTTCCTTTGGAACTGAACATCCGGTGCATGCTGAGGAACCACTCGACACTTCATTCTTGGGGGTGCGTGTCGAGCTTTCCTCCGCTTTGTCTTTCTTTACTGACTCTTACTCTTAGCGCATGCGCAAGTATATGCCCGGCGGTCACCAACTCTTTCTCGATCACCTTCGCTCGCTCTCATTCGGCCCTACTGTTCGCTCCTTGACTTCTTCCGATTCGACTTCTCCTCTCGCCAAGTCGTACAACGACACTCTTAGCGCTCTCTCCGGTTTCCGCGACGCTCATATCCGCGTCGTTACCCGTTATGTGATTTGCCCGGCTCGGTCTCATACCATCGTGCGGGATCCTTCGCTCGATTCTGGCGCTGTGCGCGGAACGGGTGGAACGAGCCTTGTACCACTTCTCAAGGTCTACCGCAACGAGACCTTGAATCGTCGCATCTAAAGCCTATTCGTGTGGACCGCGGCTAGATTGTAGTGTGTGTCTTTCGTTCATACATCTACCTTTTCGTTTCTTGTGTATTCGACTCGTGTATTCGTTCGCCTAACCCACTTGTGAAATCGTCCTCTTCGTTCACTTCCATATGATTTTTGTATTTCAGACATGCTCTCCTTCATTGCTGTTTCAAACACCTTTGTCTACCGCTACCCTGTAGATGCTATCTTTATCCAACGTCTAGCAAATCTAGTACATATTTATTTTAACCGTGGCTCGGTCGATTGCGAGCGGGAGCGCCAGGGCCTCGCCACGCAGTGCACACGACCTGGATGGCATTTACGAGGACAATGGCTCGGTCGTCATGCCTTGTTCGACCAGCTATGAGCATAGTGATCTTCCTGGAGCTAATTTAGCGCGCTTTTTTTAAACTTTTCAGGCGCACATTCCCAATGACCTTCATCGTTATTGTTCGTCCCCTTTGGCTTTTTTTGGTCAGCAGGCGCTTTTGGGTGTCGGGAAATCATCCCTTGATATTCGAAGACTGGCCATTGGGGTGATGCCCCTTCTCATATCGCTGCTTGATTGATAGATCATGGCCAAGACTGGAGGACAATAAGAGTTGACAGCTAATACATTGCAACGGGTGTCGTTCTTGTGGCGGCGAGGTGGCTACCGGGCATATCCTCTTGGCGACCCTGTATATCTGATGTTCCAGATTAACGAAGACATAATTTTCGCGGCTCGCATAAGAAGCTCGAAATTCCGATTAATGCCCACCTCGTTTTCGAAGTACATCAGAATACGCTCGGCTATATGCTCAATGTTTATACTCGCAGATTCAGCGCGTGCAACGTGATGGACCATGGGTTCACGCAGCGGGAAGATGGGGTATGCTAGCGGTGTGTACGCCGTAAGGATGACAGTCACGAGGCAATTGTCAAGCTGTTTGCCCCGATGAGCGACGATGAGCTGGTGATATGACGCGGTACGTCCCTCGGTGCTCTAACGGTACTAGCTCAGGTCGCCCCACTGCTCCGCCGACGTACAATAGACATCCACGCTATTGTACGCAGGAATAGACTTGTTGTATACGGCACAGGCCCGGCTATGATGCCTGTACAAACCAATATAACCAAAACAAGTAATGGTCTTGCTCTGAAGATCAAACGTTAATCACATCGAGGCGTTTTGCCCTCCCAGAGTCACAATTTAGATGTTTTCCGTCTATAGCCGGACTGTGATGTAATGGATATTATCAGGTACACAATAGCCCACGAAATCGAAGCGAACGGTCGGTCCCGAGCACAGTACGTGGCAGACGAGCAGAAGCTTTAGTCAAAGCTTTGTAATTATCGATGTTAGACGGCCAATATACCCGAGTATGCGCATTCGGCGTATGCTCGCTAAAAGGCATGATATTTACACTTGAATCGTAGTACCCGAGGCCACGAGAAGAAGCCGAATCATTCGAAGGCAACACACGAGTCAGCAGACCCCCACATTTAATTATTATTCTAAACTCAAACCAGACGTATGGCAAATGATAGACTTCAATATACAGGAAACGTCGGGTCTACTTCTTTGGCCCAGGCACGAAGCCCTCCAATAACATCAACCACTCTATGCGCCGTGATCTCATCTCCCATTTCCGATGTGCCTTTCCTAGCCACGAGTGCATCGCGGAGTGCACGAGCTGCGATTTGCGAGTCGTTGCCGAGTCGGCAGACTACAAACGTTCTAGATGGTTGTGACGGCAAGTGAACATCTGGGTTTTTCAAAAGTTGTGCTAGGGGTATATCTGCGGTAAATACGGTGAGTCAGTACCCACGTATTCCTCCGAAACAGTCGGGGAAGCGGTCGGGATAACTCTGAGAATTCCGATGGATGGAGGAAGAATACGAGATGAGGCGAGAAGGGGGAATGCTTGAAATAATGTAAATGCTCAAGTTCCGTGTAGATGTTATGGATGTATGTCGCGAAAAAGACTCGCACGATACCCACTTGTGGATCCCGGGATGGAGCATATTCCATACTCAGTTGGCGGACGGGTGTCGATGATATTAGGTGGTGGCCCTGATGAGTTTAGACTTTGCGAGAGAGCGGTTTGTAAATCCTGGTGGGTGTGTTATAGTTGAGTAGGATTTAATGGCAAATTGCCTCCCAAGTCGGCCCAAATAGGGCCAACAGAGGTAAACATGCTTTACTCACAAGAGCGTGCACCCTGCTCCCCGGTTCTCCTACAATCATTCCCCTGTTCACAGGGTCAGGAGTACCGTTAACGTCTCCGCAAAACTCAATATAATCGTCTTCTAGATGCTTAATGTCGGCTAAAACATTGGGAAGTGTCTGGTCACCCCGTTTCTTGGCCAAGGGTGTGCCCGAGCAACCCCGGCATCCAGGCTGGCGAGGCCGCAACTTGATCGTTTTGAAGGGACGCGGGGAAAGTGCGCTATAGAGTAACATAGTAGGCGTGCGAGTCTCACATTCTGTTGCAGCATGCAGTGCGCATGATTGTAACCCAATCCAATATATCACGATTACTTGTATATGCTAACCTTCTACGCCAAAGCCCGTTAGGACCTTTATCGTCTCCAAGGCCATAAGTACACCAATAACCCCCACAACCGGCCCGAGAACTCCAACATCCGAACACCGCTCAGCGCCGGCCCCAGTTCGTGATACAGAAGGGAAAATGCAGCGCATGCAAGGTCCAGCTATCGCAGTAGAAGTATCGAGATTTGAATTCGGGGGCACGTTTGCTGGAAGGTTGTAAACAACTAATTGGCCATCTGTTCGTTGGGCAGCGCCGGAAATCAGAGGAATACCAAGGCGAGCAGTTATATCAGATAGGAGGTAGCGTGTGGACGGTGTGTCACTACAGTCCAGAACAGCGTCGTACTTTGACTCTGGGGTGAAGACGTCCGATAAGGTGTATGTAGCAAGTGGGAGACAGTGGGTCGTTATCTGAATTGAGGGATTAATCCTGAGACAGAGCCCGTTAGTATCCTAGGAACGGCCAGGCATGAATCAGTCGTGGGAGCAACCTGAGCAAAGCTTGTCGAGCCGATTCAGCTTTTGGTTTCCCGACGGTATCTACGCTATGCAACACCTGCCGGTGTAGATTTGATAGTTCCACTGTATCGTGATCGACGATAGAAAGTTTGCCTATGTGACGGATTGGTCCAAATAATCACTTTCCGACAAAGAGCATATGATTCGCTACATGACTTGCCTATGCCTGCGGAGGCAAGATACATCAATGCGGGACAGCCCAATCCACCTGCTCCGACGACAAGTACGGATGATCGCCGAAGCGTAATTTGAGCTAAATTAATTAAACCACCAGTTATAGTTTTAAATATTTAGTTTAATAAGCTACTTACATGGAAGGCCAAAACGCGGGAGTATCATTTGTCGACCGTATCGTGCATATTCGTCTAGGCTGAGGGGCAGGTTTGGGGAATCGGGTTGAATCTCTGCGAGCTTGTAGGAGTCGTGGTGTTGCTTGTCCGCCGGGTGCGGCTCGTGTCCTAAGCTGCGTATCTGTGATTCAAGAATCGAGATATGATGCTTGAGCCGGTCAATCTCTGGGTCTTTCAAGTCGGCCATCTGGAGTGTGTTGGTGGCCAAGAGGATAAGGGTCGCCGATCATGGGAGGATCACACGTGACGTAAGGTCATGCTATAGGTGTGGCTTTGTGGCGACATTGCCACAACTTAAAGTCTGTCTTCCTTCCAATGTCCGGCACAGCATTTGTTCGCAAATCGTCCAGAATGATATTTACGGGATATTCAACGAGTATGCGGCCGCATCCGAAGTTTCGATATCCGCTGTAGACTCAGCCAGGAGTTGAGCGTAGTCACAGGACTTTGGACTCCCTTGGACGGGGCGGAAAAGTCGACGTCCTGGCCCCAATTTATAATATTTTATTTCAATGCTGGACATACTGACTAGAAGTGACCAAATTCACCCATGGTCCAAACTCTAAGATGGATTTCGTTGCGGTATGAGAACGTCAAAAACGTACTCCGAGGGTTTCGGGCCCTCTGACTGATGTTCCGCTCTTGCTGTCACAACATATTCGAAGAGCAGCGGCCTTTTACGTGTCTAAATCAAGTACTACCTTCAGACCGTACATGATATTCTGCGGATACGATTACAGAGAGAGATGTTTGAACCGTCCACGCCAAATGTAATGAAACTGCTTAAATTTGTCGCGGTGCCTTCAAGGATTTCAAGAGCTGCTTCCTTTGTAAAATAAGCATAGACATTGCTTTCAAACAATCAGCGATTGCCGTAGACTTATAATATGACTCGCACATTTGCTGCCAAGATGGGCAGTATCGCCGCAGGTCCCTAGATTCGCCAACCCGGCATGCCCCATCACCATGCTAAGAAACGTGTGTTTGGGACTATAAGACCGGCCGTTGTTTTCTACGCTCCCCATCCTATTGATACCCTCTTTGACTATGGGAGACCTCGCAACTCATCTCTTCTCTCATACGCTCGACCGCGTTCGTGCAGACCTGGCTCTGCTCGAGTCCGTAGGGTGTATCCCCCGAGAGGATATGCATATCATCACGGGAAGGCTACCGAGTTTAATCACTGCAGTACAACAAGAGCCGGAAGAGAGGTATATAACTCCGGGCTCAGTGTTGACGAAAGGTCCGCCTCCTGCCCCACCCGTACGAGCTGCAATGCCTATGGCCGAAGAAAAATGGGATTACGAGTCACCGGTACGTTTCTCCTTAACACAGTGCTCTGCGTCATTCCAAATAGATCTACGAGCAACAGGATCCAGCGGATTTGACGTTCAAGGATGGGGACAAGATCGAGATCGTAGAAGAAACGAGCGAAGACTGGTGGCTTGGGCGCTTGAATGGACGACAGGGTATGTTCCCTTCGAACAGATGTGTAAAAGTCGAACCTGCAACATCGTGAGTCTTGTTTCTCATCAATCATACAAATAATTATCTGCACTAGTCGTTCCTTCCCAACCCTCTCTGCGTCTCAAACCTTTTCCGAAAAGACGGGGTTGAACAAGTTCGGCCTAAAGCCTGCCACCATTGACCAAGACAAGAAGGATAGATTTGGCAAGCTGAAGGGCACAATAGCTAATTCTGCCGCAGGTGGTCTTGGGTTTGGAGCTGGTTCGTTATATTTAATTTTAATATGTGAGAGAACTCAACTGAAATCTACGTTTAGGTGCCGCAATCGGAGGCGGCCTCGTGAGAGCTATTTTTTAGTTGATGGATATGTAAGCGGATCAGAAATCTCATAAACAGTATACACAATTGACCAGACCTTTAAAGAGACGGTCAATTTTCACTGGGCTTATCACTTTTTCTATGTAATTCACGTTATGAGTCTCTAGGCGTAAATCACGCTATGCTTTCGATATGGGTATCGGTGTAGGCACAACCGCGTTTATCGGCGCTTCATACAAGATCGGGTTGTTCGAGTTCCTGAGAAATTGTGAAGCTGCGTCCCGCAACCGATGTTCGTCACGAAAAAGTGGAACTTTCATTAAGGTCCAGAATTGTAATTGTCCATAATTGAGTTAATTACCCTAAATCTTTGTAAATCAATGTAGCCCAGTCCTGAAAGTCTCCCAATCGACCTTATACTCTTTCTACACAAGGTACAACTGCTTGGTAACCCGTGTATTGTATCGTCACGCAGCATACATGCTGATACTGTCAGGTCACATGACCATAAATTGAGTAAATCAACCTAAATTAACCTAAATTAAGCGCCTCGGATCTCGGTTAAGAGGAATTAGCGCTAATGAAACAGCGGGGGTAGCAAATCCCCTAAATCCTATAATTGAGCATAATTTGAGTCAATTAGGCTCAATTTGTGTGCCATGTATTTCCTGACGCCTTCGGCGCCATTTATGACTATCCATACACACATAGGCTGCTAAGGTACGCAACGCAGTTGTGTATCTTCATGAGCGTGGAATTACACGTGGATAAAAATAAGCTCCGGGATCTCCATTACAAGCTCACGGGCACACGGTGGGCTTTGGTGTGGGGAGCTACACCGAACGACCAGGCATGAATGTAAGCACCCACAGGTAAACATATTGGTGTCATCCGATGGCGCCCCAATGCTTACTGATTCTGGTAACGCTGTGTCGAACTTTCAATCGTTAGGATTCACAAATACAGCCGACAAGTGACATCTTTCAGTTCGATGGGCGGTGAGTTGGATTGTGTGGACAATCTTATGGTACAAGTACTTACTATGTCCAGGCACTAGAAATTTTCGAAGTACTATCATTTGCAGCACAAAAACTGACATACATGTACTTGGGATAGTGTGTGGCGTATCCAGCTCGTTCCATCATGCATATCACAGCTTACTTCTACTAAGCAAAGACTGTTCTGGTATGTTTGTATATGATATTAAGGATTACATACTGATGTATGCACCGAGGTAATTATAACAGGAAGACACACATATTACGAAAAAAGCTTCCGAATTTACGGTCATAGTTGCGGTGATGGGCCAAGAAATCCCTGGCAGGCCCGACAATTTGATGTTTCCTAGTAATGAACATGGGGATAAGCTCTCAGTTGCCTATGAGGCACAAGGTCAAAAGTGCGATCACGCGACCGCGATGAAGAGACGACGGTCGGGGAGAGGAAACC
Organism: Ceratobasidium sp. AG-Ba; assembly: GCA_016906575.1. Classification (NCBI taxonomy): domain Eukaryota; kingdom Fungi; phylum Basidiomycota; class Agaricomycetes; order Cantharellales; family Ceratobasidiaceae; genus Ceratobasidium; species Ceratobasidium sp. AG-Ba. The sequence continues at coordinate 719,398 of CP059612.1, read as the reverse complement.
CCCCAGAACAGGATGCATACACGTGAGGCTAACACGCATCTGAAACTCACGTGACAACCCCTATCGGGCGTCTCTGCCGCTCAACAGCTTAGGCGCTATTGGTCCAGGCAGCCAGAGCATCGACCCAGTGCAAGTGAAGTGCCTAAAATCGTGAGCTCGATATACGACCGTCTTCTTGTTGATGGCTGAGCTATTGGGTTAGACTTATATAGATCCGGATGGAACCCTTTACCAGCGTATTACTGATAGAACTAATTGAGTATGTCTGTGAATTTCTTTTCTCTTTTATCCCTTCAAAGGGATACGACGACGACTCAACCATTTCTACGAAACCAACTTGGGCCTCGGTGTCCGGATTTATGAGCGCCTCACCCACATTGCACAGGGCGGGATTCACCCGTTGGGTCCGAGTTCTCACAGCGTACAAGCATGAAGACTGGGAAGAGATATTCGACCGCTCTCCTTCAGTGCTGTGAATAATGATCAGGACCACTGCTGAATAAATATTGATATCGGTATGGTGGTATGGGGAAGTGAACTACGCTGCCTAGACGGCGCTTTTACGTTTGCAACATCGGTGCAGATCCTTTCTTAATTCAAATATCTGCGCGCGTTATACGTCGGTGCGCACGGTGATATATTCCGTAATCAGTCTGGCCGATTAGTGTACCGCAACCTATTCGAATCCCTCCCACCATCTCTTCTACGGCTCGAGATTGTGTATGCACACGGACCAATTCTCAGGGTGATTCAAACCGTGAGGGAGCATTGCCCAGACCTTGTTGTGCTATGGTTAGGACGTTTCTCGATGTTCAATAGGATTCCGGCTTGTAATTATTGGGCACGACGCCCGTTCGAGCATGAGAAATATATGACTATGACGGGGACAGAAGAATTTGCGGTAATTTCATTTCCGCATTCGTCGCTATCTGTGTCTGGCTTTATTAATACAATGGGTCTCTAGGTTGCTGTGGCTCAGGAGCTTGTATCAATGCACAACCTCAAGGCTTTAGGGATCGGTGCATACATCATGCACTCCGATGCTGTTTTGGCGCATCGTGGCTACCATGTCCGTGGGGTATCTGCTCCGTTTGAGGTCGACTGGCAGCAAGTATTACCCATCGTGCAAAATATTTCTGTTCCCCAACCCCCTGCAAGGCTCGACTACAATCTGCTAGTGGACTTTTATCACCGAGACGCCGAGCCAGATTTTGGTCCGGACTCGTGCTCTTTCTGCTATACGTCGTTTTTCTTGTCGAAAGTAGCAGGATCTACGAAGACCTACGCTGTCAAAAGGCTGTTGCCCGGATTGCAAACGATAGAGTGGATGGACTGGTTTTCTCCTTCTCACCTCGGTATCAGCCGACACCCCGTTGGCTGGTACTTGATAGACTCCTAGTCAGCCCAAGTGGCTAGAACAATTGCACAGAGCATTTAATAGCTCTTTGAACGATTGCTTGATTTTCAGTCGGATTTAACGAATAAGTTAGCTTGTATTTACTCTAATTTACATGCGCGTCGGCGCTTCACATCACGTTATCCATTCTCGGCATCGCCGCAGGCACGTCTCACCTCCTAACAACCACACCATGGCACCCCAAGACCCGCTGCTCTCCCACCTGATCTCTCGCCTCGAAGCCGACATAAACTTTTTGTCTGCGCAAGGTCACATTTCGTCGTCTGATGCTCAAACAGTACTGGGTGTGCTATCCCGAGCTGGAACTGGGTCGGTCGAGAACATTACAAACGGGCTCAGAAACACAAACGTAGGAGGAGGAGGGATGCCTGCACTGTATAGCGCAAGCTCGGCTCCGGCGCCGTATGGCTCGACCGCGAGTCCTGCACCGTACAACGCGTCCAGTCCGGCGCCTGTTTCGTTCCCGAGCGGTCCGTCCCCTACGCCTTCGTATGGAGGCAACAACAACGCGAACACGGCACCCCCTATGTTCCCCGGTGGACCTCCATCGAGTGCTCCCCCGTATAACGCTGGTTCGACGCCGTCTCCTGCGCCTGGGATGAGCGCGCTGAAGAGGCCGGTCCCGCCTCCTCCCCCGGCGGGTACTGTCCAAGCCAAGGCTTTGTGGGATTACAACATTGATGGACAGGTACGTGTTTACGTATTTTGGAACGCGGGAGTGGTGCTGATCGACGAATGTGGCGTAGCTCAAAGATGATTTGACTTTCCGTGCTGGAGACATTATCCAAATCGTCAAGGAGGAGAACGGGGATTGGTGGACTGGCCGTCTGAACGGCAGGGAAGGCATGTTCCCCTCGAACCATGTCGAGAAACTGTAAGCTGGTTCATTCGTTTTCGAAAAAGACGCGTCTTGATCATCTTGTCTAGACCAAACGTCCCAGGCCCTTCACCGAGTTACACGCCTTCGTACACGCCCTCGTACGGATACAACGAAAAGGACCAATACCAGCAGCCGCAGTATGCGCCTCCTCCCGGTCCGCCTGTAGCCTACCAACAGGGCGGCCCTGTGCAACAACAACCGACAGAAGAAGAAAAGAAAAAGGGCAAGTTTGGCAAGCTAGGCGGGTTGATGGCTACCAGCGCGGCGGGAGGTCTCGGGTTTGGTGCGGGTGCGGCTGTGGGAGGTGGAATTATCAACTCTATCTTCTAAGCTGTTGTGTTGGCTTGCTTCAGTATTTTACTCTCGAGTCTTGGATAATGGACACTTGTTTGTGATATTTAATTAAGTTTGTTAGTCATCATGGCGTTGATCGACTGAACACTGCCACCACGTCGAATGCCAGGCGTCGTCCCAGCGTCGACTGCTACCATGTCTGGGACGGGCACAGACTCGCCCCGCAAGCCAAAGCCCAGGTTGGCCGGCGTCAGAGAGGGCGACGGCCGCACAGGTAAACACGATGTGAACGCTGTTTATCTGTTGCTGACAAGACAACAGGCGTGCTCTCCCGCCTCCACGCGTTGTTCCCGCGCCATGGCTCGTCCGTCAACTCGCCCCCGCCCGTCGACGAACCTCAGCAGCCGCGAGAGGCACCGTACGAACACAGTCTCAAGATACGCATTATCTCATGGAACATGAACGATACGCTCCCCAAGGTTCGTATCTCCTTTGCTCGATTCGACACGCCCACATCGGTCTCTAGGGAAACCTCGATGCGCTCCTCGGTGAGGTCCCCCCGTACAATACAGCCGACGGCCAAAACCCTGCTGCGGCCAACTTTGAGCTCGGAGACACTGCGCATCCCTATAACATCATCGTGGTGTATGTCTCCCGCTTTCGGATTTACCATGTGCCCGCTCATGATTTACGTGTTCATAGCGCCGGGCAGGAATGTCCGACTGGACTGTTGCCTATGGGCATGGGCGCTGTAAAGATGGACCGAAAAGACAAGGACAAGTCCAAGGTCGGTTCTCACCCTCCCTGTCACTCCCCCCGGCCTATTCGCTCACATCCATTCAAAGCCAAAACAAGACGACCCGTCCCCGAAATCCAAATCATCCAGACCTCGTCGGAGCGAAGAAGAAGAATACCAATTGCTCGACCCAGGGTTTCAACAACCCTCGTCCGCGTCGTTGCAGCACACGTCGGGTTGGTCCGCGTTGCTCGAGGATTGGTTGTGTAAATCGAGGAACATAGGGGTTGCCCCGGACGGAAGCGGGGTGATACCTCTTCCTTCAAGTCCGATGTCCGAACGGAATCCTCTTCCGCCTCCGAGTCCGACTCCCTCTAGATCACCATCGCTGCCGCCTGCTAGTCTGGCCGAGGTCAAAAAGGCTGCGGTGGGCGGGGCAGGGATGAAAGTACCGCCTTCGCCCCGCCGCATGAACACGTTCTTGAACGGCCATGGGTTGTCTCACTCGAACGGACATACGGCCTGGAACGATCCTGCTGCGACCAAGCCGTATGTCCTCGTTGCAAAGGAGCGTCTGATGGGAATTTATCTGGCTGTTTATGTCCATCGGGAGACGCGCCCTCTAGTCCGAGGTGAGCTGATCTTGGCATTGAGCGATGATGTAGGTGTTGACGTATGATCAAGGTGTATCCAAGTCGAGCGTGACAGCCGGATTGATCGGCGGTCGGTTGGGGAACAAGGGCGGTGTTGGGATTAGCTTGAATATTGCTGGCCGGTCATTCTTGTTTGTCAATGCTCATTTAGCTGGTATGTCATTTTTCTGTTTTGTCGATATGGCGTCTAACACGGTATCATACAGCACACGAAGGCCGCCAGGCCCTGCGCATCGAGAACATGGAAAAGATTCAGGCCGAGCTGCGAGTCGACAACTTTGGAGAGGCGTTGTATCCTAGGAAACCTATACCTGGTAGGCATACCCGACCGTTCAGCCTTTTGCAGCACTAATGTGGATGGCAACAGACAAATCTGATATCACCGATGCGTTTGATTATACATTTATTTGCGGAGACCTTAATTTTCGGTTGGACGTCTCGAGGTTGCACGCAGATTGGATGATTTCCAGACATGGTGCGTGTCGATGGGTTTAACGTGCCAGTTCCGTTGGTTCTGACGTATGGCGCAACTCTCGTCCCATCCTGTCTCATCTCGATGTGTTACCCTGTTCGATTGATCGACGCCTGCAGAATACCTCCAAGCTCAAGAATTCGATGAACTACGGAACAACATGCGCTCGAACAAGCTGTTTCCTGGCTTCGAAGAGCCGGTCATTGACTTTCCGCCCACGTTCAAATACGACGTGCCCAAGATTCGACACCACAAGGAAAAAGACCGAGGTGTGCGTGCATCCATCCGAGCGGCCCGACGAAGCAAACGAAAGAAGGACAAGGAAAAAGACAAGGACAAGCTCCAGACGCCGAAAACGCCCAACAAGACACTCAGACCACTGGCCGAGCAGATCGAGTCGGCCCAGGCCGAGAGCGGGGGGTCGAGTTCGGATGTGGAAGAAGAGCACGACGAGGACGAGTCGGATGCGGATTCGTACACGAGTTCGCAGCATCTTCATTCCCAGAGCCAGCCGAATCTCAAGTTGCGGCCCATGTCGATGCGAAGTCAGCCGACGCAGGCTGGGAGTACCTCGGATGGAGAGAGTGCGTCAGACGAAGCAGCGAGTTATATACCCGATGGAGGTGGTGCGGCAGGACTGGGCAGGATGTTGAGCCGGAGTGCGAAAAAGGGCTGGAGGGTACTTGTCGTCAAGGCCGGTGCGGGCGCTGGGGCTGGCAAAAAGGGTCCGGACGTTGTGCTTACAGGCTCGAGTTTGAGTGTTGGTGCGTTGGAGGTCGAAAAGGACAAGGCCAAGAGCCAGCCAAACCTGGTTATTGACACGGCTGTGGATCCTGTTGCTGCTGGGGGCATGTTGAGTCCTGTACCTGGGACAGCAATCATGCTCAGTCCGACGGATGGACGTCTGGCCCCGCCTCCGATGATTCGTGGGAATTCGAGTGCGGGGAGCAGTATGGGTGCGAGTGGAGAAGCAGGGGCAGAGGCAGAGGACGAGAGTGCGCGGGGCGTGTATGATACGTCGAGCAAGCAGCGGGTACCGAGTTGGTAAGTCTTTGCGGGCTTTCCTTTTGACTGTGCTAATCGATAACGCGTGGATGTAGGTGCGATCGAATTGTGTATAAATCGACGGTTCTCCCACCTGAACCTCCTCCATCCCTTACTCTTCCGCCGTTTTCGGCTTCGTTGACAGACGAAGACTCCCAATTCGTCGGTCGCTTAAGCAACATCTTTACCGGGATAAGACGCAGAGGCTCGCGCGGGCGGAAGGACTCGTTCCCAGTGCACATAAGAGCGAGGAAAGAAGCTCTTGCCGAGACGCGCGCGAGTCCGTTTTTGAAGCAGCCTGGAGCGGGCGATGACGAGGACGGAGCTGGGAACAAGCCAAATGCTCCGAAACCAGTGATGGGTGGTCAACATGGAAATGAAGGGAGCAGAGCCGGGGCCGAATCTCCCCCGTCGATGCAGTGGCCGCGCACGAACCCGTTTGCTAAGTTACTCCACCCCAATCTGCACAACAGCCAGAACCAGCACGGCCCCGGACTGATCCATGCTGTCTCGATGGAACCCGAACCTCAACCACCCGCAGGACTCGGTTTGCCGCGGCCGCGTTCGCTCTCGACGTCTGAAGGAGAAGCGCCTCCGCCTGTGGCTCCTCCCAAGGACGAGTCTCGTTGGTGGTTCTTTAACCGACGACAGTCTGAACCGCCTGAGCCTCCTCCGCCGGCTGAGCCTGAACCCCAAACGGTGGAGCAAGAGGAGCACAAGAGAGGGGATATTGTGTGCCTTTCGTACGGGACTTTGGACGACAGAGCGATGCAGCGGCTGGGCGGACGGAGCGACCATCGACCTGTTCTCGGTGAGTTTGTGTCTATCCATGCCGATAACATCACTAACGAGAACTACAGGGACATATGCAGTGTACATCTAACTTATATATCGATAGATAACCTAACTTATTTGCTGTTTTAATTCTAATTTGCATTTTATTTGGGCATTTTTTGATTACATGCGTGCGAGTGATATCATCCCGGCCGATGCTTTAATTTCCCACGCTTCCTTGGTGATTTCTCCCACTCCCACCTCGATTGGCAGGGGTTAAGTTTAGGCTGCGACACATCCGAATTTTCACACAACGACGACGACCATGGTTCATGTTGAAAACAAAGTCTGCTTGATGTGAGTTGAGGATACGAGGATGCATGCGCGTGCTAACTGGTTACAAGCGTGCACGACGGGTGGGGCGTGTCCGAGGTCGAAAAGGGCAACGCCGTCATCGGTGGTGACACGTCCAACATGGATACCATCGGCAAGACCCACAGCTACCGTACCCTTCAAGCACACGGTCTCGCTGTCGGTCTTTCCGACGGACTCATGGGCAACTCTGAAGTTGGGTCAGTCCAGTCGCCCGCCATCCTGGATCTATGCTAACGATTCGCAGTCACTTGAATATTGGTGCCGGTCGAATCGTCTGGCAAGACATTGTGCGCATCGACGTTTCCATCAAGAAACGCGAGTTCCACAAGAACAAGACGATCGTCGAGAGTTGCCAACACGCCAAGGATACCTCTGGCCGGATTCATTTCGTCGGTCTCGTTTCGGACGGTGGTGTCCACTCGCACATCCGCCACCTCAAGGCGTTGCTCGAGACGGCCAAGGAAGTTGGTGTTCCCAAGGCGATTGTACACTTTATTGGTGACGGACGGGATACGGCGCCTCGATCGTCTTCTGGTTACCTAAAGGAGCTTTTAGACTTTATGAAGGATGAAAAGTACGGAGAGGTTGGAACTGTGGTTGGGCGGTACTATGCCATGGATCGTGACAAGCGGTGGGCTATCGAATAAGCCCGGTTGTGACTTTGTTGCTGATATATCGGATGACCCAGGTGGGAGCGCGTCAAGATCGCTATTGACGGACTTGTCGGAGGCGAGGGTGAGACCAGCTCAGATCCGATTGCGACCATCGAGGAGAGGTACAAAAAGGACGAGACCGACGAGTTCTTGAAGCCGATTATCATTGGAGGAGACGAGACTCGAATCAAAGGTGCGCCTCATTTCGTTCTGTATGCGCCTTCTTGTCTCATCGGATGGCAGACAAGGATACTCTTTTCTTCTTCAACTACCGCTCCGATCGTATGCGCGAGATCGTTTCAGTATTTGGTCTCCCTGATAAGCCAATGGAGGTCAACGTACCAAAAGACTTGGTGAGCTACGGGATATGAGTATACATTCGGCAAGAATTAACAGATCTGCAGCATATCACGACCATGTCTCGCTACAACTCCGAGTTCCCCTTCCACATTGCCTTCCCGCCGCAAGCCATGACCAACGTTTTGGCCGAATGGCTGGCGAAAAAGGGTGTTAAACAATGCCACATCGCCGGTTCGTCGACTCCTCACACCTCGCCGCCTTTTTCTTACTCTACTCTTTCCTTATACTAGAAACCGAGAAGTACGCTCATGTCACGTTCTTCTTCAACGGTGGCGTCGAAAAGCAATTCGATAACGAACATCGCGAACTTATCCCTTCCCCCAAAGTCGCAACTTATGACAAGCAACCAGAGATGAGCGCCCAGGGTGTTGCCGACAAGGTAGCCGAGACTGTACGCGGTGGGCAGTACGAGTTTGTGATGTGCAACTTTGCGCCGCCGGACATGGTAAGTATCCCAGTGACGAGAGTGGAGCGAAAAGCCTGACCAAGGGTTAGGTTGGGCATACAGGTGTGTACGAAGCTGCTGTGCAGGCTATCAGCGCCACGGACAAGGCTGTCAAGGTTCGGCATTTTGCATCCACTAGAGCTTTGATTGATCCAACAATCACAGACCGTGTACGACGCATGCCAAGAAGCAGGCTATATCCTCGCCATCACCGCCGATCACGGCAACGCCGAACAGATGATCAACCCCGAGACTGGAAACCCACACACTGCACATACGACTAACCCTGTACCGTTCATCATCACCGGTGATCCGAGTAAATATGGTCTGGCTGGTGACGAGGAGAGTGGCGAAGATGAGGAAGGCAAGGGTGCTCTAGCGGATGTTGCCCCTACTATTTTGGATCTGATGGGTTTGGGCAAGCCTGAGGGTGAGTTGACCCGGTGTTTTGCACTAGAAGAGAATATTGATTTAGTTCGTTGTAGATATGAGTGGACGATCGCTTTTGCTCAGGAAGTAGACTTGAGAAGGTAGAGGGATAACTAGGCATAAATATAGAAGGTCTTTGTATTGAAATTAAAGATTGAACACGCCCTTATTTGAACACCAAATATCGTGTTACTGGCGAAACTTGCTTTTATTTCGATCGTTATCGTATGCATTCGTGCATCTGAAACGCGAGCGAAGTATACGGTATTACATCTTCCGCGCCTGGTTGAGGCCTGTTCGACGCTCACTGTTAGGGGAAGACGATAAGGAGACAGACAGGACTTACTCAAGCGGCCCCAAGACCTTGAGCCCCCGAATATGTGTATCCTTTCCATTCATGTAGTTTGCCGCAATAACGATCTGGATAGCATAACAGTGCAGCGGTCGTCTGTACCCAGTGTTTGGTCAAGATTTCTCCGAAAATAAGAAATCAACCCAGACGTACGCGCTCATCCCATCATCCGCCGGATCCATTGACACATCGAAATCGAGCCACTCGTTGGGTCGCTCGAACCCCACATATCGGACTTCTTGTAAATCGTTCAGACTCATGCCCGCTCGTATAGCCAGTCGAATGGGTGTATAGGAGTCGTCTTGGTCGAATTTGAGAAGGATTGCTATTTTCTGGTTCGAGAGGCATGCGAGTTGACAAGTCAATAGACAGTTGACGGTAACTATTCGTTGTCAGGCGCACCTGTACCGCGACCTTCTTGTGAAATTGTAGTGTGATATAATGTGGTTGTGGACCGTCACTCCTGCACGCGTTGTTGAATTGGTATCCCAAGGCAGTAATTAGACTTTATTTAATGAGCCAACGTACTGCCAAAATGTCTCGGGGTCATCATCGCGCAAGCAGTCCACATTAAAACCGTACTTGAAGCTTGACACACTCCAAGTCGCGAGGTGACCAATGTCGGGAAGTTTACCCTGGTAGTGATCCCCTTACGAGCCATTTATAAAGCGGATATATATTTAGATTGGCTAGGCCTTACCTGACATGGAAGAAGAGGTGATGGTGGCGTGCTCTGGGCTGGCAACCTAAAGCTATACAGCACTAAACGCTTTGTCATGACCCCTATCCTACAAATAACAGCACACAACGCGCGAAAGTTGCTCAACCCTTCTCATCCACTACAGAACCGCCAAGCATTCGAACAGATATGCGCAATATCTAATCCTCTATCTTGCACTGTGAAATTTAAAGACGAAACGAGGCTCACGGGTGCATTAACATCAGCGCGAACACCTTTTATCAGAAGTCTAGGGTGTCCTACACCTCGTTTGAACAAGTTCTGATGCATACATGAGAGTGCTCTGTGTCAATAGGTTCCGTAGAAGCACTTCTGTTATATCCGACCCATGAGCATCTAAGCTTTTTCTACAACCGAACGGATGTCGGGCATGCGTGTCCCTCGCGTGTGACCTATCATCCGTGAACTAACCAACCAGATCAAGACTATGCCTATCAGGCTGAGGCATCACAAGATCTTCACAGCCGTGGATTGGCAGAATTCGGTCAGGAATGCGTCAACACGTCTTGTCATCTCAGCATGTTCAGGCTACTGGAACCGAGACAGTAGGGGGTTGGAGCGCTTGGAACGAGCCCTGTCTAATTTGCCTTTTTATCAACGAGGCGGAAATAGGTTCCGAGCGCTTATCTCGACCCCTATCTGGTTGGCACGCAACTGTCAACGGAGATAGCTGGTGGCTTCTGCGTTGAGTCAAACCTGCATGGTTGCTGCTAAGCAACAAGCAAAACCGTTAACCATGCATGAGCACCAGTCTGATATATAATTCGTCGTTGCGCCACCGGAATGTTGTGGTAATTATACCAGCATACCTGCCCGGCTACTGCTACCGAAATGCAAAAACAGGATTCGGAACCAATAACATAATGGAATCGATCAAAGCGCGAATGTCCGAATGTTCACAACTTACTGTATTTGTACACTATTCTCCAACTGCGCCCGGATAGTAAGCTTTTTTACATTGCAATTGCTCCCGCAGCTTTACACTTCGTGGAGCAACACGTTCCATAGAAAGCTGTGAACCCTGAGTGACAGCTGGGCTACATAACCCCTCCGGCGGGATTGCCTCTCGGTCGTAGACTCCCGCCGTGTTCGCTGGTAGTTAGGTGCTCTTCAGGTATACGTAAACGGTGCGAGTCTGTTTTGTATCTCGGTCCCGCGATATGTTGTGCTGATCATTTTCCAGGATCCATACATCATGACCGTCATCCCGTATTCCATCGAGCTCGACACCGTGACCGCGCATATACACACGCATCCCGTCCTGCGCTTCTCCTCTAGGATCGCAGTGTTATTTCTCCTGCATGGTCACCCATCCAGCGCACGACACATGAAACCTATCGTCAACGGGATTTTTGACCTTATGACCAAAAAGGCTGAAATAACTGGTGCCGGTTCGAGACCGAACCTCGCTATTGTAACCTTGGTAAGTTGTGATACTTTTAGGCGATACATATATGCATCAGAGTTTATTGATTCCGCAGGAGCTCGAGACGGGAAGTGGGGGTGCCAAGGGCGAACTAGAATCGTGAGTAGCTCACTAGGTTGTTACCAAGTTGGATTCGTAATGAGTTTTGTCTCCATTAGCGAACGCCTATATCGACAGCAGGGTGAATCAAGTGCTTATTTTGCTTTCATGAAAATACTGAAACTGCACTTTTTGTAACAGAGAGCATGGCAGAGAATGTGTCCGCCCTCATCGACCGCCTACCATCAATACTTAGCCCTAATTATGACAAATCTGTGTAAGCGTAAAATTATTCGCCACCCAGTAGGAATGCTTACCGACTCGTATCCTAGCGACACTTGGATGGTTGCTGGCGTATCGCTAGGTGCTCATGCAGCGTGGATGGCAATGGACCGAGGTGAGCTGGCCTCTTGTCCAGATATTTTTCATTTGGGGCTTAGGCCTAGGACGCAGATTCACGACTGTCGGCCTGTATACCCGTAATAGGTCTGCGCTTACTCCATATGTCGCCCGGTTGAACTCACTCGAATCTCTTAAAGGATCACCCGACTTCCTTGACATCGCTACCTACCGAAGCAACGCCGCGCCTGTCGTACCGTTGGTTTCATCCTTGATATCTTCGAGCACTCGAAATCATATCATCAGACACGACCCGGTTTCTCGCCGACGAACCCCCTCACAAGAAATTTTGTTCACGAACAAACATGTTCTAGCCCTCGCCGGTGCTCAAGACGGGATTGTTTCGCTCTTGGCGACACGCACCTTCTTGGATCGCATTGATGTTGGCCCAGATGGCACGAAGAGACTCGTGATTCAGCAGGGGGTTGGACATCAGTGCACTAGGGAGATGATCAAAGAAATGGCGGACTTGGTTTGGAAGGTGGCGCTGACGTGAACTCGAGCTCGTTCATGTTTTCTTGGGATGGTGGTTTGCTCTATATGCACCTCAAATACTTTCTTCTTTTATTTAAATTCGTTGCTCTGGTGCTATTGTTGCATGTATCTATAAGCGTGGCTGCACTTTTGTTGTATATTTCCTATACCCGACTAATTTTTAACTACCTTGTTGTACGACTTGAGATTTTGTTGTAAGGGTTTTACTTTCCATGTTTAGTTGGTATGCATACACATCTGGCCGGCTCTTACATTTTGTGACATGCCCCATTTCTCTGAGCGTTTGAACCTTCCAGTGTAGTTACAAAAATATGAACGAAGGGATCTGAAACGTATGCGCTCTGGTATCAGTATCAGATATATCGGTTAAGATCCACGTGCTCTTCAGTTTAACTCAGTCTCATGTCGCGCAGCCATGAAAAACGGTGAATATATGCATATGTATATCCGAGATACACAATAGTGTAATTACATTCAAAGGAATGACACTCGAGAAAATCACGAAAGGGCCGGAGGGTAGGGGACCCGTAGCCACTGGGGACGTTGGGTCACCTCAGACGCGAAGATTGGCTTGCGGGTCGGGTGACCAACCTAACCTGTTTTCTGAGTCCTGAGGTGGACGGGTGTGAAGAGACAGTGTGAGTAGAAGAAGCGAGAGTACCAATCGACGAGCGGTGATGGTGGATAAAGCGAGGCGCAAAGGTGAGAGTCGATCCATGGGACACGTGTTCCACTATGAAAAGAAACCCACGTAAGTCATACATGGGTCGCGCATGTAATATTTAAGGGGGTTACCCAGGTAATAGCATATAGGAACTTACCTGGGGTACCCAGGTATCCAAAATGTCACTTTGATACTTGGGTTACCCCCGTGTACCGACATGGGTAACCCAACTAAGTCTTATAGTGTTTTTAGATGTAATACACGTAATTCTTCTTGGGTAGTTTACGGGGGTCATTTAGAATTGATCCACTCGGTTCATTTACATGGATTACTATATAAATTACATAGGGGCTATCACACACATCTAAGTCCGACCGGTCCTTTGTATACATAAGACATCATTGAGAGCAAGGCGAAAAGATGAAACATAATAAAGGAAAAACTACGAACAAAAGGGGAGCGCAGGGGAGTGGGTATTGGGAGAATAACCTAGCCGCGCGTCCGCAGCTGGCGATTGCTCGGTGCAACTTGCTTTGCCGATCGAACAATTTTGATTTTTGATGTGTCGACAATACGGAGACTGTTCTAAATCATAGTAGATAGCCCGCAAGTTACCAGGCACGTACGGTTTTGTTTGCCGTCGAATCGCTCTACTTGGCGTTGGATTGCTTGCCCGGTGTCTTGTTGATTGTTGTATGAGAGGGGCTGGTGGTTGGTACGTTGTCTGGGCTCGCTTGGTCGTTATTGTTCAGGAGAGTTTCGATTGATGGGATAGGGGAAGCGGGTAGATTCGGGTTTTCAGGCTCGGGTTGCGGCTCGGAAGGGGCGAGATGTTTTGATTGGTTAGTACAGAGCGGCCGTAAGAGTATGATCTACTTACAATTTTTGGGTACGCTTGTTTGTTTTGACGGGATTGCTCTGTGGCCTACCTTTGTTGTTAGTGGGTAAGTGGGGTGACAGCATGAGTGCACCTCTCTGTCATCTATCGCCTTGTGCTTTGGGGTTTCCATGCTCCCTGACAAGCTGTATGGGATGGGAGCTGAGCAGGGTGAGGCGAGCGAGGGGTTTGGTGGGTTTAAGTAATTGCGTGGGGCTCAGGAGGACCCACAGTGGGGGATGGAAAACGTCAACCAGGGACATGGAAGATGGATCTGCCGTGGGGAGTGCTGTCTGACCTGTTGGACTGGTGCAAAAAATATGTCAGTGGCTTACGAGGCAGAATGTATGCGGATTTAACTGACTCGGATGATGGCGGGAGTCTATGCGACGTTGGGTGCGGGTCGCATATTTGTCTCGTGTTCTATCTTTGGACCAATATCTACTCTAAATCTTTCTGTGAGATATTATAGAGTTGTTTTACGGGAAACACTCACTGAGTTGGGGCAGGGCACTCAGAATCATTGCCCGAACAAGATCCAGGCCCCTCCTCATGCTGGAATGACACAAGCCGGCGCCCCCGCATGCTAGTACCACGTGGATCGATGTTTGCAGCCTCGCCGTCGTCAGGACGTTCGGTGTCGAGACGGGCGCTCAGTTTGCTTGCCACAGAAAATTAAGAGTTTATAAACATTCAATGGAGTATCCAGAATACTCACCAATATTATAATTTGGAGGAGCTTCAGAGCAAATATGTCAGCTCACAAAACGAACATTGTATACATCATTTAGACTTACCCTGAGTTTCCCGAGCCTCCAGCAATTTCATGTATAGTTTGTATTCTTCTAGAGCTATCCTAGGCATGTCGTCGTTGTTCGAACGAGACATCTGTGGTGATTGGTCAGTTTCATCAAAATTATCGATCTCAGCTGGACTCACATTCATCACACGTGACTTCGGCAATCAGAATGCAAACAAGGCGGAATGAAAGGGATATGAGTTAGCGATTTAACATGTCGGAACTATACTAACTCACGGTTACTTTAGTGTTCTAACAATTGCGTCGGTACGAGCGGCAGGTGAGGTGGTAGTCAGGAGCAGGTGGTGGCAGATGGGAGGCCCGGACTTACGCGCACGGGGATCCGTGCGATCACGTGACCTGACGTGCCATCGCTTCAAGTCCCGCCCGCCACTACCGCGCGTGCCGTACTCAAATCTATTCCAGGAGAACTCAACGCGTTTGAGGTACGATTTGAGAGCACAGTCAAGCCTGGAGGTAGGTTATTTGTCGATCCCGAGGTTTAAATGAAAGTGAACCATTCATCCAATGGACTCCGATTAAGATCGTCAACATTAATTTATATATATATATCTTCTTATACCTTATAGGCCTCAGAACTGGATACCATACTTCGATTCACCTGTCTCACTTGATTTGTGATGCAGCCCAGAGTTCGCCGCCGCGTGGCCGCGTTTCTGCGAACCACCATTCGCCACGCTCGATCGCATCACGAATGGATGCGGTTTCTTCCAGAGCGGTACGAGCAATGGGGCGGGCTCCGAAATAATGGTTGCGGGGACTGCATACGGGCTACGTGCGCGCGAAACCTGATTTCGGCTTGCGGGAAGCGAGACAATTCGTTTGTACGAGTGAGTCGATTTATCTTAACTGTTTAAATTACTAATTATGCGCTATAACATTGATGTGAATACGACAGAAATACCCGGAACAGCGGGCCAGTCGAAATGCTTGAGCAGACCGGATACAGCCGCCTCGACTTTATCCTCACTCGCTACCACCCTTCCTCCCGATCCCCGTTTCGACATCGAATCATCCCAACCCCGCGTCCTAGCCTATACAGCACAGGCCAAGGGAGCGATCGGCTATGCGTCGACACGGCTCGTCTCGTATACCAAGATGGGCCGATTGTTTGTGCTTAATATCATTGTCGTGCACTGCGCCGTAGGACGAGTGAAGATGCAAGCAGACAAGTCAAATGGAGAATGGGCAATAGTAGACCGAAACGAAGACCTGTGCCAAACGGCGTTTCACCAAGAGGAGCAGGAGTTTGAGGAAGACGGTTAGCCATGTAAATATGATACTAAAATTACGTGTATGTGATCTTACCTGTAAACCAATGCGACTAAGGAGACTGGCCAAAGTGCGGCACCCACGTAAATGATTAGTCAAGATACATGTATGCGCCATTTACATGTAGGCCTGAGCGGCCGAGTACACTGGCCGAGCATGTACCCAGGTAAAATTGCAGGCCAAAATACATGTATACGTGATTTACCTGTAAGGCAATCTCGTTGAAAAAATTGACAGACAAAAGTTACTTGTATGCGTTGAATTTACATGTACGGATTTACGTGCTTTACAGGTAATATCGCTAGCATACATGGGTGACCCATGTAAACTTACCTGGATACCTTTTCACAGTGTTCGGCGGCGCTCCTAAGCCCAAGCTGTGGCTCTCAGTGTACAGAGAGCCATACTCTCCGGGTCGTGCTTTACGCATGCCACAAAAAGGCCTTAATTATGCTTCTAAAAGTGCTCACAAAGCCATAAATTTTACATTGACCTGCTCAGCAGCTGAAACGACGAGAGCTGTATGAAATATGTGATTCGTAGGGGGATCATATGCTTGAAGCTTCGTGTAGATGTAATTTGAACACAGTAATGGGGAAAAAGGTTACCAGCTACCGAGCACGGGACTCGAACCCGCAGCCTTCGCCTAAACAAATCATGTGACTTGTAGGAGGGCGACGCTCTACCATTGAGCCAACACGGCTTGCGAGCTCAACCGAGCTGCACCTCTTTCTGGACTGAAAAGCTCTTGGCAATCAACCGTATTTTGGGATCGGCAAGGAGCTTTCGTGACGTGCATGGCCAACTTCGGCAAACGCAGGAAATCTTTCATACTCATGCAGACGACTCTCGGGTAACGCTTTCCATACCGTGCTCTGCTCGCTTGGTGCGGTATCAGTGCCGGCACTCAAGTGTCCCGAAGTGGCGCGCCAGAAGCATTCTATTTTCAACCCCCTGACTATCACGGCAAGGAACCAATCGCGTCCCTTGGCACACATACACGTGGTTCATGACGGAGGCGATAAGTACCGGCAATGGGCGTCTCTGACAGGCGACTTGTGCTCCTTCCCCTCTGCCCCTACGACGATGGCTGAACCTCAGGCTCGCCCATTCGGTCTCTCGCAGGTTTCTCTCATATTTGCGTGAGTCGCGTGATCACTCGCACCGTGCGTATCACTAACCAAACTGGGTCTACAGGTGTGGTACTGCGCTGTTCTCGGATGGTTTGTTGTTTCTCGCTTCAAGTGTGCGCTTTCTGATCATGTTCCAGGGTATGCGAATGGGGTCATTGGAAGCGGTAAGTGAGCGTAGTCTCAAGCCCTATTCCGCCAATTTCACCTCCTCGTTTGTTTAGTGAATACGAGTACGTCTTCTCTATAACGTCCAATATTCCGTTTTGAACATGTGATCTTCCTCTAGTTTTACGAAGACTCTACCCTGATGAGCTCGCTAAACACAATTATGGGACAACGCTTTCTTCGCTCGCCTTTGCAGGGACTATCGTTGGAATGGTTTGTGTTTCCCTAAATATTTTCATTTTCATCTAAATCTGGCATCGCAGTTACTATTTGGATATTTGAGTGACAAGGTTGGACGCAAGTTTGGAATGGCAAGTTGTCTCAAGCCTCTCAAAATGCGGCTTCTCATAAGAACTTTTAGATGTCCGCTACCGTCATCGTTGCCGTTTTCTCGTTTCTCTCCGCTTGTTCATCTGGAGCACACGGAAGTATCGGTGGCATGCTCGCTATGCTTAGCGCTTGCCGGTAAGCTCGGATCCTTTTACGGCGTGAATTCCACTTACCGAAATATGCGTAGTTTCTTGTTAGGGATCGGTGTGCGTCACATCCATTTCATCCCTTCGACTTCCCCTTATCAGCCCTGCAGGTTGGAGCGGAATACCCTTCTGGTTCGGTCGCAGCGTCTGAACAGTCGGAAGAAGAAGGAATATCTAAAAATGCCCAGCACCGGTGGTTTGCGCTGGCTACTAGTAAGTACACTCCGCCCTATAGCTATTGGATCTCTTCATTTCTTTCTGTAGATACCATGATCGACACTGGGTTCGTCATTTCGGCGTTCACTCCACTCGTCTTACTCTGGATGCAAGTTGGCTCCTTTGCTACCCTGTTCTATTATTCATACTTGTCTCTTCAGTTTCGGTGAGAACCACCTTCGTGCAGTATGGCGAGGCTCCCTTGGCCTAGGTGTTTTCCCCGCTTTGGCTGTCCTTCTCTGGCGTCTCCGAATGACCGAGCCAACTCGCTACCAGAAAGACTCGATGCGTAATGCCAAAGTTCCTTATTGGTTGATCTTTAAGCGCTACTGGAGGAGCCTGGCTGCCATCAGCTTGACCTGGTAGGATCCGAAATTAGTATTCATTCACTTCGGTCTTCTGACCCTTTTGATGTTCAGGTTCGTTTATGACTTCATCACGTATGTATCGAGTATACACCTTGTTCGGAACGTACTTTGATATTTACAATGGCACTGATTACAGGTATCCTGTAAGTCGACTGACCCTAGACCATTCATTGTCGTTACTGAGCCGATCTGACCATTTATAGTTCGGCATCTACTCTTCCACTATTGTGGACAGCATCATCGGATCAAATAAAAGTTTATATGTTATTTTTGGATGGAACGTGGTCATCAAGTACGTTCTGGCCGTTCTGTTTCCTATTCGGCCTCTACTGATCACCACGTTAGTTTGTTCTACATACCAGGAACAGTCATTGGCGCATTTGTTGTCGATTTGCTTGGTCCCAAATACACTATGGTTCGTATTAGATCCAGATCGTACCAACCTGAACTCTAACTTGGCCGCGTGGCGTGCGCAGATAACGGGCCTCTTGTGCCAGGCTGTGATTGGCTTCGGAATGAGTGGTGGATATGTCCAGTATGCAAACTCAACTTCCATTCCAAGGCAACCGACTAACATCCTCACACCGAAATAGCTTGCAAAAACACATTGCAGGGTTCGCCGTAAGTCCATTTATGGCAGATCACAATGTGTTCAACTATATCTCATCGATAATCACCAGGTCCTGTATGGAATCTTCTTGTCCTTTGGTGAACTCGGTCCAGGCAACTGCCTTGGTTTACTCGCATCGAAGAGCGGTCCCACAGCTGTGCGTGGGCAATTCTATGGTGTCGCAGCGGCGATCGGCAAAGTTGGAGCCTTTGTCGGTACATGGGGTAAGGCAATCCAACGTGCCCCTTTCAATCACATTTGAGCTTATTTCTTATCTCATAGCCTTCCCTCCGATGATTGACGGTGAGTGACATGCGCCCCCGCCAAACATGCATTTTAAATGAATGGCGTGGATCAGCGTTTGGTGGTTCAACCTCTACTAGAGGCAATACTGGACCATTCTGGGTCGGAAGTGGTAAGCCATATGTGGATAGGGCCAAGGTTTTTGCTCATCACTTGCACACTAGGATTGGCGGTGTTCAGCGCTTTGGTTACGCTCTTTTTCATCCGTCCGTTGTCGCATGATGGGATGCAGGACGAGGACGAAAAAGTGAGCTTGAACGCACACTTACTAAATTTGTCTTAGCCTAACCATGATGCAATAGTTCCGGGAGTACCTCGCTGCACATGGATATGATACTACTAAGATGGGATTGAGCTCCGTGAGTGACGTTGATAGCGTTGGTGAGGTGCCGGCGGGCTATCTCGAAAAGGAGAAGGAAAAGACTACAGAATAGTGGCTTCAATCCTTGCCCTAACTCATGCTTTTATGACTTGATGTTTTGATGCTTCTCTGTATCTTGGTGGCATATCCCTGTTGTATTCTTGGGTTAGAAATTCTGTGGTACGCCCTCAGGATTTCAGTGCCAAACTCGAGCGCACTTCAATAAAATAAGCGCCATGGAGATCACCTGCGTCCAGAGTTCGCCGATTTATTGTAACACCTCCTTAACCACGTTCAACGTAGGCGCCGAGTGCGCTCTCCAAGACAATCTTGGTGCTCTTCAAAGGAGGCAACATGCTACCCACAATATCGTATCTACGAGTCGATCTGCATCGTCCCTCCTGGCCGCTCCGGAAACGACTCAAATCTTGGGTTTGAATGCTGAATAACTCAAACCCGGATGAGTTATAGAAAAAACCGGCCAGCACAAGCCGCCCGGAATCTTGTTCAAGTTGGGGATGAGAGCTATTCTCATACAAGAAATGACTCTTCGCCTCCCCCCCAGATCTGTACTATAATCACCCGAACCCCAGGGTGCCGCGTCAGTACCACTGGCGGCGGAAGCAGTTGCTCTTCGATCTTCGTCTTTCAGTTCATGTGGCTCTTAAGATTATGTGTCAACAAAAATCTATCCCGACCTCAGGGGCTATATTATGGTAAATGTATAACCCTGGACGTCAAACAAAGCATAGTTACAATTGCGTTAAGCTCGACTGCCTGGAGAATGACACGAATGCCCCTGGATCTGATTATTTATGTTGGCTTGGCATGTTGGCTACTCTTTAGAACACGAGCCACAAAGTCGAATATGTGTACTAGACAATACAATATCTCAACCTTCCGGGGCAATGACTCCTCTGCTATGCTCATTCCGTCACTGCATTCAATTTCTGTCTGCTCTTCAGGATACCGGAGGTACGTTCACGGTGTTTTGCACCTGTGAGTAAGTTTGATATTTCCATGCTAGTAAGAACTTACTCACCGACTTCTGTCGCTTTTTAATATCCCTGACAGATTGACGCTGGCCCCGTGACTCTGTAGCAGCCTAAGGAAGAAAGTATCTCCAACAACGTCACTATTCTCCGTGGTGGTAACTTCCTCACGGCATGATCACCCTGCACATGCTCGCAGACATGTGGATAGACTCATACCTTGACATTTCAACCTTGGTGGATGCCCCTATCAGATACGTAAAGTGGTGTCTTCTCTTTTTCTCTCCCTCCGTTTTTTCACGATTTCTGGTTTGATCAGAAGTATTGTGCACTGCGCAGCATATTTCCCTAGCTCGATGTTCTTTGTTTAATCGCTCTCTGATTGACCGAATCAACTAGGGTACACAACATTTGCCAACTTTTAAAAATCAAGAGAATGTAACCCAGTCGGTTCAACTTTACTCGTCTATTGTGTGTCCGTAGACCGTAGAATATCGATGCAACGAGTAAGACGAAACTCGAGTCTTTTCCGAACTCTCCTGGCTTCATAGTGGGGGATGAGATGACGGATAATACTATTGGAGTAACGGAATGTCTCTAAAGCGGCTTTGGAGGAGTGTGCTTGTAAATGATGACATTCCTATCCGTATTGTACTCAACTTCTAGCATCAGTGGCGTTTAACCCAAGAGGAAGGAACCGGTGCCCCTTTGTTGTTGTTATCGACCTTTTTGCTCCTAAGCGTCTAACAGACTGGTATCTCCGCGACGCTATCAAATCTCAAATTGCAGCCACTCGATGCACCGAGAATAAGTTCAATACAAACTCATGGCTTATTTCGGGGTGACTGAATGCGATACATTGTACGTAACACCATGGTGTACAATGACGAAAATAATGGAACAGCCTCAAGGAGTGACGCATAATGTGTACGTAGGTCTTGTTTACCCTTTGATAGATGCCGCGGCTCTCCAGTTTTTAAAGAATAGATCCTGGGAGGTAGCCTAGGCTCTTTTAAATCGAGGAGCTCACGGAGTCAGTTTTTCCGTATGAATGCAATGAGGAATTCGAAAATTTCCTGGGCAACTATCTTGGGTCGGGAATTTAAACGCATATACCCTTCTATAGCTTGCCATACGGCAGCTCCCGCGTCGGCGGTAGCGGAAAAATGTATGCCCATCATGTATATCGGCCACATCTAAATGATTCCCCTGAGTGTATCTTAGCGATCCGATAGATCTCGCTTCAGAGGTGTAGCCGGTATATCTAATGTGACGCTGCCACGAAGTGTACTGAACATGATTGGTGACTTTCTTAACCTCCCCGAGGTGCCAACGAGCTGTTCAGATGGAATGTACCTTTAATCATTACAGACTATCGTACGGCACAATAGTGATACCATCCATGGGTTGCACAGAATATCAGACCGCACATCGCTATATACACGCATACACTATAACCATCCAAATTATTGGCAAAGGTATTAATTTCCGTCGAGTCTGTTCCTATACCTTTACTTCAAGCCCAGCTTCTGAGTGACATCCAAACTCCTGCTGTTTACCGGGTATTTGGAATGGTAAATATAACCCTGGGTTTGCGTTGTTCTTGGAACATAATGATAAGCACAAAAACTCATAATTTTGAGGATTTGGACCAAGCTAGCGGAAATCGTTCATCCCCTTCCGGTCTCTAGCAACCTATTAATAGCTCTTCAGTAGGAACCAGGCTTGATTCCATTACTCATTTCCCACATACACTGCCCCCAACTTACCGTAGAGCTATTATTCAGTGGGACCTGTCAAAGTGCTCTTTGGGTGATTCTGCCGAACGGCAAACAGCCCCGTCTTCTTCGTGCATACGTGGACTCAATAGATGACTTGAGATTCGCGATTTCAGCCTCCGTGTCACTTTCACCTGTGAGAGTTTGTACCACGTTGATCGATCCATTTCCTCGCATATCAGATTAGCAGTAAGTACTTTTGTCCACTATACAGCTGAACGTTTCCTCGAATCCGTATTAGTTCAAGTTTTGTGGTGATTTGCCTATGGTTTCTAGATGAAGCAACTGACAGCCGGCAGAGATATTCTACGTGAAACCGGAGCCGTCTTGTTGTTGGGGTTTCTAGTGCTTCGGAAGCTAAATGTCGGTTACCACAGGATTGACTTCAGTGGATATATATTAGATATGAATATTGCCTGAGACTATTCGCCCAACCCCCTTCGGTCGTGTTTGTCTACCTAGGGGCGCGTCACTTTCGCGGCTGTTGTACTGTAATTTATTGAGGTAGCTTCTGCAGAGAAATTAACTGCCGCTTGCCTCTCCGTTAGTGCCGCGGGCCGGCTACGAACAGCCTCGATATTACTCTCACATAGAACGTGGCTATTGTATCCTATTGCCATCATGTTGGTCTCAAAGGCATTAGCGGCTGCTTCGCTTAAAAACCAAGTTACCGTATGCAAAATACACCGCCGATTAGCTCTATCCTTAATTCAGCCACTCAGCCGCTCACAAAGTATGGAAGGAACACCCTAAACCACCATCGCGTTTTGGAATCAGTGAAGAGTATGACTGGTACGTAACTCACGCTTCTCGAAAACAATGCGAGAAAAGTTTCAGTAACTAACATTCAAGAGGGTGGGCACGGGACATGTGTCAGAGACATAGCGTCAGATATTGACCAGGCACGTCTGAATGGATGTTTGATATGCGATCGGACGGTATCTCCTCATCGTTCGAGGTCGAGGATATCGCATCTATCTTCTAGCGTCGAAGAACCGGCGGCTTTCCACGGTTAATTCCATCATACCGCGGCTGCTTGCGGGAAAACCGAGGCGTTATTGCTACATCTGGTGCCATCCCTAGTGATTGACAGCGAACTGCATTTTATCTTCAGTGTGGCGTCACTGAATTACCAGCGGCGATCCATCTCTAGCGAAGTATCTTCTTTTGTTGATAACACGACCAAAGCGGCGCATTCTAAATGACCATCAGCCTATTACTCAGCACTTCAAGTTAGAACCAGCTGTATCGTTAATGTAATAGCTTTTTTCATTCGTGATGGAATGTATGATGAGTGAAATGGTAGGTGTGTCCACTTTTCCGTTCCGGGCCGTCATTCGGGCATCCCCCACCTAACCATTATCCCTCACGCTAAGCTCTTATTATCATCTACCAAGATCCCGGAGGTTAATCCCTTTCACCACACCATTGGCCCAAAGACTCAGTTTTGTTCAAAGGTTACCCGTGGAGCAAATTACATGCGACGGACCCACGAGGTGTGCTTCGTATAGAGCTAGCATGCTCCACCTCTCATATCAAGCTTTCTTCTATCCATCATGCACAGGTTGACCAAGTATATTAATTGCAATAGGCAAACATTTGGTCTAGACCGCTCTAGTTTAAACTAAACCACAGAGTTCAATCAGAACATGCAAGAAGTAGCATACCAAGTACCAAAGAACGTACCTCCACGGAAATTAATGAGTCATCGGCTGAGGTTCATTGGATCTAGAAGCTTGCTGTTTTGTGACCTCTTCCCTGTGAGCGCAATCAGGTGAGAAGCGTGGAAAAACTTGAAAAGAAGAGTGCTTGCCTGAGCTGTTTGCTAAAGTCATCTTCGACGTCGTCGTCGTCCCAATTGTCCTCCCACAGATTATCAACTGTATTCTTAGATGCACCGGATGCTGATGGATTCGTGAGATTCGCAATGTCCGTGTCCCGATCCTCCCAGTCTGAGGAAGTGGTGTGGTTCAGAATCCAAGAATTGGGAACAGAACAGGAATGAATACTTGCCTTGAGCGGGAAACTCTTCAAACTCGTCGTCTTCCTCGAGAACACCAAGTGCAGGGATTTGCTTCTTGTTGGGGGCGTCTACCTCCATTTTTGCGTCTGCGGGTTTAGTGGAGGAGGAGCTCATGGTGGGTGAGATCAAGGGAGACGCGTCGCCTGGCGAGCGCTGAGCTGACAAGTCGGGCGTGACCAGCCCTGAACAAGCTCGATCTCAGCGGCAACGAAGATGATCTCGGCTGGACCAGGCAGCCAGCGATGCCCTCGACAACCCCCTTTACGTCTGTAGTACCTCTGGACAATGGCACTGGGTCGATCCAAATGCCTGCTTGTGCGAGAGTCGAGGAAAACAGCTCTGGAAAGCTGCGTGAGGTGTATAGCGCTATAAATGACGCAAGGCGGGTCGTCGTCCTGTGCGGTATGCATCGGGTCTTCACGTTTTGGCTTCAAACTTTGATATTTGCGATGCACAGGTGCTGGTATATCAGTCCACGCAGGGATTCCCGATTTTCGTTCATCCACAGGCCTGTTTCAGAGTCTGAAGCGAGAGCACCCGAAGGAAAACATCACATCTGGGCGAGATCTGTTTGACTCGGCCGTGTTCAAGGTGAGCATGCTTGCTTATAGAGCAAATTCTTGTGATTCACTCGCTCCAGTCAGAGGAGACGATGGCGCTATTCTACAAGATGATATCACACCTAGCAGTGCTCTCAGAGACAGCAGATCCTACGCCATTTCATTTCATGTTGCAGCAGCTAGACTCTCGTGGTCAGCTTTTGCGTGTATACACCCAAATATTGACGCTCTAGAGGAACGTGCTGGCTTGAGCTTTGGTATACCTATATTTCCGGCTCGCACTCGGAAGCGCAAGGTGGCAACCCCGTCAACCCCTGCGCGTGCCCGAAGTAGCTCGTCTCCCTCTCCTGCAACAACCCCTCCTCGCGAGCTTTCTGATCATCGCTCTGCAACTTCATCAGCTTTGACTTCGCCCAGGCGAACACCCATACCTACACCCCAGTTGCCTCGTTGCATACCCTTGCATGGTACCCTTCAAAATCTCTACTGTCCATCCTGCCACCTCACATTACCTCTACACACGCCTGAACATCTTGAGGCTCTGGGTTTTGGCAATCCTCTGGCTTGCCCTCAGTGTGCCGAATTGGACGGAACCCGTCGCCTAGTCGGCAAACGCACACGAGGGATCACTCGTTTACGTCCTAGTGTGGTCCTTTACAACGAACCCCATCGGGAAGGCGAGGCCGAGCGAGTTGGCGAGTGCGTCAGGCGGGACCTGATGGGACTTGGCAGCGGACAACTCAGCAGGACAGGGTCTACGCGCAAAAAGCGAAGGGAGGACATACTCATCGTGGCGGGCACAAGCCTGCGGATTCCTGGTGCAAAGCGGATTGTGCGCGAGTTTGCCAAGGCACTCCACTTGCATGCAAACGCTGATTCGACCAATCATGCGCAAGATCAGACACCGGCGCCGGCGGCGGTGAAAACGGTCTACCTTAATCTCGATTTTCCGGTCCCTGCACGAGAGTGGGACGGGGTATTTGACGTCTGGGTGCAAGGCGACGTACAAACATTTGCTCTCGGCTTCAAAGACTATCAGGCGGAGCTAAACCAGGACTTTCCGGCTACCGGAGCTAGTACGCCCACCGGCACGGCGATGCACAACAATGGTACTCCGCGGACAAAGTCTACTAGGAAGCCTATCGATGCTGCCCAGCGTCGAAAGAGGGGATCTGGGGATCTAGACATAGATTGTTCTACCTTAACGTCGATCAAGAAGTCCAAACGAAAGGCATCGCCCTCTCCGCAGTGCCTTTCCATTGTCGAACCGAGTGCTGCGTATCAGGCGGAGACTTTCCCCTCGATACGTTCAAGTTCCACCAGTCCAACTGAGAACAACGAACGGAGTAATTCCCGCTTGGTCATCAAAATTAAACGACCGCAAATACGTGCCCAAGCCGCGGCCGCCGTTCCAGACAACATCTCCACTCGAGCACGCCAACAATCGTCACAGGAAACACACGATACGACATCGGACACAGGGTATCTGGTCTCATCACCCGTTACTGCTGTCGATCATCAACGAGCTGGGAGAGGAAGCATGCTTCCCACCATGATGAAAATTGCCACCTGACTTCCTCGTGTATTTTTTGCACGGCCTTTCCACGCACAATAGTGCGACGTTCTTGCCCCTAGTTCCGATTTGGACCATAGCGCTTAAGTATTGTAATTTGTATCCGTATTTTAATCGGGCCGTGCTGAAACATAGTGTGTGTTAGTACCTTGTATTTTGACCGGATTATTACCTTAATTTCAGGCAATTTGAGCACGTTCGGCTGACTCGACGCACGAATTGAACTTGTTCCGTAAATCAGTGGCTCAATTCTGCTCGCCAGTGTTCCTAATCGATACCACCGAGCATGACAAAACCATTCATCTGGCCTAATTCCTCAGTATCAGCGTAACCGTTTCCGAAACCGTGTACTACCCTAAACAGCCTAGGCGATCCTCGTTCAGGTGTCAAATTATTCAATGCCGTGCCAGCCACCAACTGTCAAGCCAAGGAGTCACCACAGGAGGATCTGTATACTGACATCATTCTTCTGTGTTTGAGGCGTCGCTTGACGTTCCAAATCAGGTTTCCCTCGTCGAGGTGACCGCCTGGTGCACATACTTCAACATACACCCGCCAGATCCGTGACAGCCAGCCACAACCTCAGGCTCCGGCGACACACAAATCTGGGTTAAGTACCTGGAATGACTAAGCCGAACCATAGAACCTCAGCTGTTTGTATTGCAATATGTTACCCCAGAGTCATCGACACCCCCCGTATCGTACCGGTGACTAAGAAGTGCCTGAACGGATGTAGACACAAAGGAATATCGTGATCGATGTAGACTAGACACATCGACATACGGGAGTGCCATAAACCAAGTTCTATTCGATTGCCACACTGAGGCCCACGGGCGGCGCACACGGAAGTAGCCGGTTCGTCCTGCATATATTTTTGGCCTATAGGCGCCGTCTGTGAGAGGCAATACATTGGCTTCGCTCAGTCCGATACTACCAGGCGGTTTCATGAGCCCAGCTAGAAGATACGCCTAACAATCCCGGTTCAAGATATTTTCAATGTATTTTACATTCGGTTGATGCGTCTATTTTGAGGCCTTTGGATTAAGACGGGTCGATCCAATCCACGCATGTCTCAGTCAAGGAATTATGTAGGAACAAAAAGCCTACTATAGCGACCGACGACCGCCGACACAGTCACTCTCGCTAAGCGATATATATGTCGTAGACTCCAGTCATTGCCCAGTCATCTTTGACAGGACCATGCGGTCTAAGCAGTATCATATTGAGCTAGGGTTGTGATATCCGATAGCCTAAACTCAGCGTAGATGGCTGCTAGATGTTATTCATTATTATTTACCATGCTCGCTTGCTCATTATGATAGGAGCAGCTAGCCTTATTGTAACCGAGCGCCATTCGTCCACGCAAACACAAGACTCAACACAGGACAGCATAGCATATAGCGACTTGGAAAATACACTGGCTTAGATCTCTGAAGAATATCCATATCCTACTTTCCCTCGTCTCCTACAATCTTCAGGTCGCTCAATATGACCAAATTTCTATTCGACACGGCCTCTATAAGGTGGCACAGGACCAGGACGGGTTCTAATCTCTTCAAGGCGATTAGACCTCTTTCGATCCAGGTTTGAACTCAGCAGAACCAGAGGTGGATCATGTTAACCCTAAAGCTAGGGGAGGGGCGACTCTAAAACACCCCAAAAATCAGAAATGTATTAGTTCGGTGAAAGGTTTGGGGCCGCGAAGTTCCAGAAAACATGCGGCGCACAGTGCTCCGGGCACACTAGGCGATACCTGTGGTAAGTTTTGCAAAGCTAGTGCGAGGCACGCCACCCGCACACCGAATCCGGCGATCATGACTAGATCCAGTATGGAGGAGTCAATAGTTGACACGACGGTGACCTTCTCGTGAGTACAAATGGCGCGTCGATGACAGTAGTGCAGCTCATATGACTATATATGCTAAGCGGGGGGACTACTCCCGTTGTTGCTAACCAATTTAGGATAAGTCAGACACGGGATCTAGCACGAAACTGTGTGAATGTCTGGAACGTATTCCGGTAGATGGAATGAGCCAATGGCTGTATGTCCTAAACCATTATTCGATATTCCCGAAGAGTGTTTACAACGTCCTCAACTGGTTTGGTTTGTAAATTGTTTGTTCAAATAAAATCGGTAGAATACACGGCGGCGAAAAAATATTACAGTAAGAAGACAATGTCCCAAAGATGATAGAAGAATTCGAATAAGAGCACATATCATATTGCCCTCACCGAGGCACTATCGAGGTATAGAGCCCAAGGGAGGACCACAGCAAAGATAGGCCGTCTAGCAGCGAAATCGATATTTTGGATAGCATAAGCGAAGCATAGAACAATAAAAGAAACGTTATAGGGAGCCACCTACACCCCTGGTCTGAGGCTTTACACGGAAGGTTGAGGTACCAACCCGACCAGCTTTCTCTCCCAAACGAGAGAGGCTCTTTTGAAGTTTGCGACCCTCCTGAAACAAAGTTGAGCATAGGTTGAGGCATCAGGCTGAAATAGCTTACCTCGGTGCCTTCTACGAGCCTTTGGTGAAGAGCCAAGCATCCAGCATCTTTGCCCCAGTGTCGTGAGCGTGCATCACTGCGACGGAACCCCTGGCGACATCCGTGACAGTGATAAGGTGTCTCCCCGCTGTGTACACGCGAATGGCGAGTCAAGTCGTGTTGGCGAGCAAAGGCCATCCGACAGGAGCCACAAGGGTATGGCCTATCGGGATCAATGTCTTCATTCTAACGGGAAATAGGTTAGGTTGAATCAATAAGTTCAAATAATTTGAGACTCACCCGACTATACAAATTACGCTGGAGACCCTGAGGTGACGGACCGGTGGTGCACAAATCGGCTTCAAGAGCGACGTGACCAATAGCCGGAGTGAGTGGGCCAGGCGACGGCGAGGTGGATGAATGCTTGGAACGAGCCAGGGAAAACGGCGAAGGTGGAGTATCGAGGCCGCTGAGGTCTTGGCTCCTCCGCTGTGATTTCACCATAAAAGGCGAACAGCGAAAGGTCGATGTGTTACTGACCGGCGAGACTTGAAGCGAGTTGTCATTGGGCCATGAAAGAGGAAATGAATCAGAGGGAATGTCCAGGGGGTATTGGGCAGAGCCAGCGACAGAGGCACCATAGATCGCTTCGGATGGGAGGTACGATGAGGTGACAGCCACCGTTTCGTTAAATTGATGGACGTGCCCAGGCTGGGTGCCTTCTAGGGTCATCGGATAGCCAGATGCGGACGAATAGGCTGGATAAGGCGAGCT
Organism: Ceratobasidium sp. AG-Ba; assembly: GCA_016906575.1. Taxonomy (NCBI): domain Eukaryota; kingdom Fungi; phylum Basidiomycota; class Agaricomycetes; order Cantharellales; family Ceratobasidiaceae; genus Ceratobasidium; species Ceratobasidium sp. AG-Ba. The sequence continues at coordinate 689,962 of CP059612.1, read as the reverse complement.
CAAATCATGACCACCGATCTCGAGGTTGGAATGAGGGTCGGCGAACTCAGAGGTGTACAGCAGAGTGTCATCGTGTCTGACGGGCGCAGACCCTGAAGGCCGGCCGCACGACTGCTCAAAATAACCTGGTTTGGTCTGCCACGATTGAGAGTCGTACGAAGTATGATCATTGGCTTGCGCAGCGCCGTATGTCGCATGCCGGTACGCGAGATGCATCGCGCTTGTCGAATCGAAGGTTTCAGAGTAGTTCTGAAAGTGGGTCTGGTAATCGTTCATCTGGGAGATTTCAGCAAACGATGGGATGGAGGGAGAAGTGTCGGTCACCTTGGGTGGGACGAACAGAGAGTACGGTTAGGCAAAGGTGGAAGTAGATGTGATGTGGGCGGGAGTGGGCAGTAGAGCGCGCCGACTGGGGGATGAGGAGCATTGATCTGGACAAGGTCTTTTATTATACCGACGAACGACTTTCGAAATTCGGTATTCCCGAACTCGATCGACCCGGTTCTATGGAGTCCTCGAGACTTACAGAAACCGGGGACCAGGGATCAAGTACCAGTTTCCTGGGAGCGCTAAATTCTGGAATCCCAGACCCGCTTTGGGTGAGGCAATTCCAATCTGTCTCTCCCGGACACAAACCCAGGCTAGTGGGAATGGGACGTTCCCGCCGGTATCGCAGGTCTTATTTGTCCTAGCCCGGTTTCTGCACTCGCTGGGAGCGAACTGGCTCCTCTAAGCGTTTCATGTTACATCCTCGGTTTCACGTAGGACTCTAGTAAGCTTCAACACATAGGCGTACTTCGTCCTGTCAGCAATCTTCATATGCCTTGGCCTCTGCAACGTCCAAGAATTGGGATGTCTGAGCGGATCATTTGCCACAGATAAGTAACGTGACACAAGCCCCAAAATCAACATATCTTCTATGGATACCATTCATACCTTGGCCATAAGCCCCAGTATCATCTTGACGTACCGAGGCTCTCAACACCGCCGCGGAGATGTGATGATGTTGACTGTGCCCAAGTCCTATGGGCTTCGGCAGTAACCTAGGGCTTGTACGTGATCGTATGCCATAGAGCAAAATCAGTTTGGAATCCTCCAGCAATCGCGAGTGTGCCTGCCAATAGTCAGCATGATCCATCTAGAAAGGTAAGCTTGTAGCCAAAGAACTGAGTCGCTCCTACCAGACGCTCATGGTCGACCATCAGCGGCCACAATTGCCGGTTTGATGCAGAGGTCATACCGGCTATATCTTCGGAGCATTTTAGGCATAAGCGCCGAGCAGATCATGCATGTCAGCACGGAACGGTCCTCGTGCCGTATTCTCAAGTGCAAGGCATCCCATCCCAGTAGCTAATCTCACGCCTTCTACCACCGGGACCTGCAATGCCGGGGTAGTCCAAATTTTTTTGGCACTGGTCTCACTTGCATACGACCTTGTTGCAGTGCTCGGGTTGGCGCGCTCGGCAGCGTTGACTCGCATCCCGAGTGTTCTGTTGCCACTATCGGGCAAGAATGACTGTTTGGAAGAGCTGTGCATTGAAGCAGCTGCTTCGTGCTCGGCGAATAGAGTCAGATGAATCTTGTACAACAGAATTTCAGACGACTTTTATCGAGTACCAAACCTATGTCCTTTCCACCAAGACACCACTGATGGTGCTGTACTTTCGGACCCCAGAACGGATATGGCAGTCACTCATTATCAGTTCAAGCACCCTGACGCATAATTACGACAACTACCCACTTCGTGATATCTGGATCAATCAACACATGGATCCGGTCATAGAACACGATTCCCAAGGGTGTCCCCCGGCCATGTCGATTCACCGGACTACACGTGGGAGAAGCACCCTCCATGCCGCATGAAGGGATAGGCGGCAGTGACGTTCACATTGCAGTTTTGTCGTGAGTTTAGGAGAGCAAGTGTTGCAAGTGCATCAGAGCACGCTACACAGATGCTACTTGCTGCACAGCGTTAAGATCAGGCTATGTTAATGACCGAAATGACGTATACAATGTATCACAATTATTGAAGAACTTGGGACTCCATGATGGTCCTGGCTGGTGGATCAAAGCCAAGAACAGCGAACACATCTTAGCAATATTGGCGAGTTGATGCTCTTGGTGAGTCCCTAATCTGAAGGACACTTGCAATGTTTATCCTCGTATCTATGAATACATCGATGAAATGTAAGAAACCAGGCGGGAAAAAAGGATCGACTGCCTACAGACTACCGGATGCCGCCTGAAACTTGTTGGCTCCTGTTTTCATGCTTGATTGATCAGCCAGCACATCCTAGAGATAAGGACCGAACCTTCCCTCGAGGTTTCGTTTTGAGTAAACGATAGACAGTTATTTGATCTAGCTTGCCGTTGGATATGCGTGTCTCTTTGGTCACAAGCCATTTATTTGAATGTCTAAACTTTGCTCAGTCACTACGGCTTCACCCATAAAAATGCTGCTGCTGAATGTCCTGGAACCCTGCCAAATGGAGAATGAGCCTCATAGCCATGCCGACTTTGATTTGGTCTGAGACATAGTCGCCCTGTTTCTCCGAGGTGATAGCGGTAAAAAATTGCGCCCGAATAAAATGAAATAAAATCTCTACTCTCTACGTCGCCCTTGCCGTTGTACCTGTTCGCGCGAGAGTACGTCGGTGGAGGGAGGTTACACCTACCAAGTCCCGTTAATACGACACGTGACCCTAGCGCTGACGTAACATCCTGGCTGCTGGCTAGCTTCAATTTGTTTCTATTCACCACATGGCATTCTTCGGTGGAGGCACATCTACTACGGCCGCGACGACGGACGCCAAGGACACCGAGCTGGTCGAGCCACCTACAGACTCTATCTCTTGCCTCGACTTTAGTCCAACTGCTGATTATCTCGCAGTCGGAAGTTGGAATAATGAGGTAAGGTATCTCCGGGGTGTTGAGAGGGAGATAGCCACATGTGTTTCTGACTAGTCCGAACCGGTGTTTCTCTGGCTATCTAGGTTAGGCTGTACGAGATCGGGGCACAAGGCCAGAGCCAGGGGAAGGCGATTTTCTCTCATGAGGGCCCTGTTCTGAGTGTTTGTTGGAATAAAGTGCGTTTCTCCGTGCGCAGATACCGACGCGTTTTCGTAATCTGAAAATCATCGCAGGAAGGAAACAAAGTGTTCTCTGGAGGAGCAGACAAAGTTCGTACGCGTCGCGCCACGCTATTCGTTGTGAATCTGACTGTGTCACGAACAAAACAGGCTGGTCGAATGTTCGACGTCCAGACTGGACAATCGACTCAAATAGCTGCACACGATGCTCCTATAAAATGCGTCAAATGGATTGATGCCCAAGGTGGCATTCTGGCGACCGGGAGCTGGGATAAAACGGTCAAGGTACGCCGAACCTTGTTTTTCCATGCCTTCCTCCAGACGATTCATATGATTGTGCTCTGTTCAGTATTGGGACACACGCCAGTCGACTCCGGTCGCCAAGGTAGACTTACCTGAGCGTTGCTACACCATGGACGTTAGCTATCCACTCTTGGTAGTCGGCACAGCGGAACGGCATATACAAATGTACAACCTTAACAATCCAACGACTGTGTATCGTGTTAGTTTGTTTCACTAGTTGGTCAGCGTGCTCCACTCACAACAAGAACTTTGTAGTCCATGGTCTCGCCTCTCAAATGGCAGACGCGCGTGATTTCATGCTTCACCACTGCCAACGGATTTGCGGTGGGAAGCATCGAAGGCCGAGTCGCGATCCAGTGAGTGGAAATACCTTAAGCTTTTTCGGTTACTAAGCGTTGCTCGCGTACCCCAGATATGTTGATGAAAAAGATTCCAGGTGAGTCTGAAAAATCTTATGCGTTCGGAACTATCTAGATTGACACTAGAACCAATCTAGCCTGAACTTCTCATTCAAGTGTCACCGCAAGGACCAAGGCACTACAAAGGACAACACACAGGTTTACGCGGTGAACGATATGTCTTTCCATCCTGTGCATGGCACTTTCAGTACGGTAAGTTGGCATTACCCGACTAATCGGGATATGTATATTCACAATACAACCCAGGCTGGAGCCGATGGGACCATTAACTTCTGGGACAAGGACTCGAAAACGCGGCTGAAAAGTAATATACATACATTCGGTTTAGTGTGGCTTCGCTGACCCGTTGCAACAGCCTTTGACCAAGCGCCTGGCCCGATTTCATGTGTGTAGCCCTAGAACTGTGTCTGGCCTGCCGTACTAATATCGGACATAATTTCCTAGGTACCGCATTCAACAAAACCGGCTCAATATTCGCATATGCAGTATCGTATGATTGGAGCAAAGGATACACAGGGATGACGCCGGACCACCCAAACAAAGTAATGCTACATGTTACGAAGGATGACGAAGTCAAGGTAAATGCTGCACATGTTTCTCGTATTCTAAGAACCAAGCTTACGTGTTGGGATTTGCCTTGCAGCGTCGCCCCAAGAAATAGGCGATTTGTTATGAGTCCCCTGTACTTTACAGTAAATCACCATTATCTTGGACTTCTTATTTCATCACAGCCCTGTAGATCATAATGAAGAACGATGGCAACCAAAGGACATCTTATCACATGGTTGATCAGTTGTGTGTCTAGAAACATCTTGCTGGAAGTATCAGCAGGTCCCACTGTTTCCTTTTTTGGACTCTCATTTGGGCGAGAGACTTTTACAGACATATTTCAAACGCCACGAGGAGAATTTCACACGTGGCAGGGGATGCCGGTGTTGAACGCAGTGAATCGTCAAACGAGTGCATTCACCACGCTGTAGAGCGTGTACAATCAATAGAACTTTATATACATGTAAAGACGAGTGTATGTAATAATAAAAGCGATAAGTCCATATGGTATGGACCTAGATCCGGCTTTGCCGGGACGTAAGCGACAGACAACAAGTGGTAGACGGCCAGCTGGCCGTCGGTTAGGTTACGCAATCAGCCTGCGAGCGCTGACACTTGTAACTTCCAACACTCCCCCTCAAGTGTGATTAGCGCGAGCCTGTAATGAATATATGAACACGGTGCATCAGATCATGCGATAGGCTTGGCTGTTGGTGGGCGAAGTGCGCAAAATTCAAAATAATTAAAAAGAAATTCTCCCCCTGAGCGTCAAGAATTTGCTTAGTCACTGTGCGAGCGTGAATCGGCTTATTCAGGACGCATTCAATGTGCTCGAAAGGGCGGAGTCGAGTGAGAAGGCACGGCAGAGTGCTGTCTGGTGTCTAGCAGCATGCTAGAATGGTCCTCAGCGTGGGCGCTGGATGTTGAAACGGCGACGGCGACGAGTCAACTAGAGCAGATTCGAGAGCAAGGCGGGCGGCGTAGATAGGTATAAGGCATGAAAGCGCCCCCAAGCTGACATCTGTGGTTGTATGCCAGTGATGTCGACTCGCATTTGTCATTCTCTCCCCCTCAGCACGGCATACAACCGTATTCGGCTGGTGTGTATGGGCTAGGTCGGTAGTAGAGATGACGTCTCAACCCGGTTCTTGAGCGTGGACTCGATAGTCCAAAGTGAGTGGACGGTCTCGGCTAGTCTCCCGAGATGAGACCTAGCGGACCAAGGCGATTGGACCTGGAGGTCCTAAGCGAGCGGATAGAGCCGGCTGATCCTGGAGTGTGGATCTAGCGGTCCTAATAGTGTCTAGCGAGCGTGGCAGCCTAGCGCATACATCCTCCAGCCGGTATTTGGAGCATGGACTCAGTGGTCCTTGTAAAGCGGGCCCGACTGGTCCATCGCATGTGGACCCAGTGGTCCTGGTTGAATCAGCCCGGCCGGTTGTGTAGTGAGGACGCGACTGTCCTCTGAACATGAGGTCCTGGTTAGAGATGTCGCCCCAGAAACCGTCTGCCAGAAAAATACAGAATTCTTGCTCCGCCTCCGTCAAAATTCCGGCATGCCAGAGCAGGAGACGGAGCAGGAATCACATTTGGGTGCCAGTATCCACCCAAGAATCCGTCTATTCTGGCACCCTGCAGGAATCTGGCAGTTCCTGCAACTGGCAGCTGCGAAGATAATTTTTGAACCCACTGTAGCGTATATCTAACGACACCATAAAATGCGCAAAATTCACCGCTTTCGAACAGTATCATACACATGCGGTAGAAAAAATATCCCGGGTCAATCGCTAGCCAAATACATCCAGAAAATAATCAGGGGTAAGCGGCCATGTAGACACCTTGATAGAGTGGGCCAATTCATGATAATATATATATCAAACGATGCGTACAAGCCAGGAGAGTTCAATGGTACCGCCCACTGAGTCACCAGCGCTCCCTATGTGAAGATATCAGCAAAATAGGGGGGGAAACCCCTGATCAGCGCCACAAGCACTAGTGAATCCAACCGTGCAAACCTTGCTCCCCTGATGTTAATATGTGCAAACCATATGGTAGATGCGATATACCAAAAATCAGCCGATTTGAAGCTGTATTAGTGGGTGAAACATAAGGTAGAGACCCCCTGAGAGCTGGAAACAGTACTAAGCGCATCTCCTGCCTCAGATATCCATTTATAGCAAAATCGTATGAGACAGATTTACTCAGCGACCCAGATTACCCCTGTTCGCATGGCTAGAGCGCCTTGTTACGTTCAAGAAACCGTCCCAGAGTTGTACTTACACTGTTTCAGCAGTTTGTGTGCAGCATTTGCCTGCACCACACTCAGTTTGCCATACTCCACCCCCTCTACAAGTTAGATACACATATTCGTAGGGGTTTTCAGTAGCCAGGAGTTGATTCGCAGTGCTAGAAATGGCTGATTTTGCCTCCTTGAGTGAGAAGTAAGGTGAGCGCATGTGGGGGATTATTTTTGAGACAAAGATGTCGCTGCGCTGCGCTCAAATGAATTTTCAGACATATACTTTCTAATACAAACCATCTCCTTGGAATTATGCGCATTTTATGAGCTATGAAACAGGCGTTTGTGATGGGTTTAGAGGAGGGTCAGATTTCAGTCCCCCCTTTCCAGATGATCAAACCGCCCGCGATTCCCCCCCTGCGCATATCTATGATACATGTTGCACACCATTCGATAGCTAAGAGCAGCGCGCACATTTTGAGCCATACCACGTTCAATTTGGAGCACTTTTGACGAATGTCAGTAGCAGGAGCTCCTCCACTCCTGCAGTTCCTGCAACCCTGACGGAATTCCGCCCGGAATCCGGCTTCTGGCAGCCGGAGACGGAGCCGGAGCAGGAATCAAAAATTTGCGCCAGAATCCGCCTGCAGGAGACAGTTTCCTGCAAAATTCTGGCACGACATCTCTAGTCCTGGTTGTCCTTTGAGTGCGGGGACCCGGCCACCACCTCTGCCAAGGGTATGGCCCGGATATAGGGCGGAGAGTGTGATGGTGCGTGAGACTGGACTCAGACATGTAGAGCAGGTCTGGGCAATGTATGTAGGACCAAGCGTGTCCCAGCGATCCCCAACTTAGCGTCTGTTGATTCCGAGCAGTGCTAACACCATTTCTCCCCCTCAATGCTAGGAATCGACACAGGAGCGACGCGATCGTCTGTTAAAATCCTCCTGTATCCTGAGCATGTGAGCTGGCGCATACCAAGCGATTTGGTAGTGCGAGTCCTAGCGGTTCCTCCAGGCTAATGGCCGTTGGAGTAATGTGGGTATAGGCGATCTACATGCATGCGAGTGCATCATAGCATCCCAGTAAGCTATATGCGTAGTGAACGCGCTGCTTACTCCCAATTCTCCCCTTCAGCGCGTGAACTTGGTGTAATACCAGAACAGGGGGGCTAGGCGAGTAGAATCGACCAGATAGAATACCAACTAGCCTAGGATAAAAGAGAAGACTACTGTCCGGGGCGACAAGCAGCGTGACTTGGTAAGCGAGCAGGAGCGGCTCCTTCCAGTCGAGGGTGCACGGTTGTGCGCAGTGGCGCGCTACGGTTGCGCAGGCGGTATGCCTAGGGCGTGGCAGGAAGGATCGTGGCGACGTAGGTTTCAGTGTGACCAGGTGTCGACACCCTATGAGTCCCAGATCATCCTCCAGCGTATGCAGTACCAGTGGCTAAAGTCCAAGCGACATGCTCGGGGCTCATAACCTGTTGAACGCAGTGAATCGTCAAACGAGTGCATTCACCACGCTGTAGAGCGTGTACAATCAATAGAACTTTATATACATGTAAAGACGAGTGTATGTAATAATAAAAGCGATAAGTCCATATGGTATGGACCTAGATCCGGCTTTGCCGGGACGTAAGCGACAGACAACAAGTGGTAGACGGCCAGCTGGCCGTCGGTTAGGTTACGCAATCAGCCTGCGAGCGCTGACACTTGTAACTTCCAACAGCCGGCCACGCGAGCTGTCGATCGTGTAGAGATTGACAGGCATTAACCAAGCGCAGTCCGCTCAAGCCTTTGACCGGTGTTTGAGGCAAAGCCACCGCATTGTGTCCGGCCTGCTCAATCCAGACACGGAGTCTGTCATGTGGTCTGGCGTGGAGTAAGGGCAGTGATATGCTCCAAAGTATGAAATACTTCATTGGCCGCAAACACCGAGAAGGTTTAACTACAAGGTTTGTCCACCATAAATGTTGTAGTATAGGAGGCTTAGGCACGATACACCGGTTGGCAAGCCGCGGCGCCACCGCGTGGTGGCCGAGCGCAGCTCCTAGATGTCTGAAAGTGATGTAGAACCAAGAGCCACCATCACTGCGGCACAATTCTCGCGTGGATACATAGCCATAGCTGTATTCAATCTATTTTTTCACGATGAACGTACCATGGAGCAGATCGAACCTACTTAGAATCTGGTCTGTTCGTTTATGGCTGAATCTACCAGTTCGAACCTGTACCCCATTTACGGCTCTGAAAGGTTTAAAGTAGCTGTGCGATAAGCTCTAGATCCCGAGGACTCGGACTTTCTGCCACGAAAGCCGTTGAGACCAAAAGGTGAGTCCTTGTAGAACTGAAACGAGATCTAGCCTCGAACAGGAAATTCTTATCGGGTAACGGCTTTCGTCATCGATTCAATCTGATTTCTCGACTTTCCTTGGTTGTGAGAGTTGCCTTGCTCGCATGCCTGGTTAAAAAACGCAAAACGATGCCATGCGCATTGTGTCCCGACTCGCAACAACTTATTTTTTGTCATTTACGAGTTGTTTGTCATTGGATATACGTTGCGCGCCAAATTCAAATGGGGCTCGAACATTGCAACCCCGATCTAATTGATCGACGCGGCACGAGGTCCACAACCCCCGGCACTCTGAGTTTCCCGGCGGTCAAGGCGAGTTAGACGTTCCGCTGGGGATATCCCGAGCAACCATGTGGGGCCGTGTGTTACGAACCAGTGGCGTCTGACGGGCATCCCCTCAAATCGACAATGCTTTCGTTGAATTCTAATTCACAATATTCAACCAATATATATTCCACATCGATTGTATAGTTGTTCTCCAAAAGACAACCCTTTTCAATTACGGACTGACAAATAGAAACAAGTCACCTGTTGAGACCCACGAACGAGTTTGTTGGATCAAATTTTGATGCGTCATGATTGGACTCTAATAACGTGTGCGCAAACCTGTAAAGCATAAACCACTCACATCATCATTCCTGTGCATTTCAATTCAGTTCGCAGGTCAACGCGTGTCAGCACCACGCGAAGCCCACGAGAAGGCTGTCAATAACTGTTAAATTTTGCGGCAAACAGCCTAGCGATCTTTGGCTTACGGATGTTCCACTGCGTAAACTGTGCTCGCACATTGAAACTGATAGCGGGCGATATAGTTCGAGTCCAGGGGCATAGCCCTATGTCCGGCGGTGACTCTAGACCAAGGCGGGTAAATATCAAGTCGTCTTTATTTGACTAGCGCTAGGACAGTTTCCGAAATCCAACTAAAATCATCAACCCTAGTACATCACAACTTGGACGTTCCTCGTACCACCAGCCGGCTCATGCCGTTAATTGCGGCTTCTGCCTCCTGTTCTATCCTTTGGAGCAATTCGGCGCACGAAGGGCAATCCTTGATCAGCCCGACTACGATCCCCGCGCTCCAGATTCCAGCATCGGCATCTCCGGTCTCGTACACTTTCTTTCCACGCAATCCGCTCACAAGGTCCCTCAGCTCGCTGAATTGGGCTCCTCCAGGCCGCCGTTCCAACCGCACCACCTCACTTGAAACCGCGTTCTTGTAAACTCGCGCCGTATTACGCAAGGTGCGGAAGATGTGGACAGTATCTGTCTCGCTCGACGCAATCATCTTGTCCTTGATCTTCTGATGTATGGGAGCCTCTGTCGTGCACATGAAACGAGTTCCTAGAGACAGAGTGCCGTGAATAAGCATTCGAGCGGCATATGGCTCCATGCATTCTTTGCCCAGATCGAGATATGACGAAACAATACCATACCCATGTTAATCCCTTCCGCCCCCAGGGAGAGCGCGGCAACCAATCCACGGCCGTCACCGAACCCTCCCGATGCGATATACGGAACCTTCAGTTCTTGTGCAGCACGCGCAAGCTAATCGTCCAATACGCGTTGAATAGAACCCGTTCATTCCAAAGCGGCGATCGACGTCGAGATTCACTTGGTCAGGGTTCTAATTCTACCAACCCGAAAAGGAAAACACGCGCACCAGGACTAGTCCCCCAATATCCTCCTCGCCAGGGTGTCCCGCGCCTATTCAAAAATCACAAGGATGCCGGCGGAATCGGTGGGTTAGTACCGGCGGGCGGCAGACATGATCAAATTGGACAGGTTCATACATTCGAATCCGTCGATGCTGAGGAAATCAACACCCAGTTTCTCGGCGGACTGTATTGGGGGATCCCACGTAAGTTTGCGGATGAAAATCGATGACGTTGGTGGTGACACACCTTTGCGTGCCGGATCGTCGTGCATTTGTGAATCACTATGCATCCGCTGGATTTGAAGAATCGAATGAGGGGTCCCGCTATTCCACACAGATAGACGCGAGATGTGAGTGGAATGCACAGATATGTCTGCGTCCCACGATATGGGGCTCCGGCAAGGACAACGCGGACTTACGGTTATTGCCAGCGGTCTCAAAGATGCGCACCCCCTCTTCTACAGCAGCACGTGCATAACCCTCATAATCCGGAGGGTTGATGGAAGGGAGGAGCGTAATGTTGACTCCAAATGGCTTGTCTGGGAAGGTAATCACAATAGTTGGATAGAACAAGTCAGATCCGATAGGTATCATAAGCGAGCGTCAATCACGGACGTGCTTACCGGTAAGCGTTCGCGTCTCCCGAATGGCCTGTCGCAACGCGCCAGGACTCGGCTGAGACAACGCAGTGAGGATTCCTAATCCACCGGCGTTGGAGACGGCAGACGCCATCGCTGGTAGTCCGACCTTGGTCGCACAAGTGCTCGAATGAGTCAATCTGTTTCGGGGATTCTATCACATAAACTTACCCATTGCATTCCGCCCTGGACGACAGGTCTTTTGATAGGAGGGTCAGATCACACTCGCTCCACAAACATTAAACACGCGGCAGCCTGTTTAGAGTCACGTACACGCGAATACCCAGCAGCTCAGTAAGTTTTGTGCGAATCATGTCGAGTTTTCTTGAATAGAATTCCCGAGAGCTATTTTGTGTGCAACAAAGGAACGGTTGGCGCCGCGGACTAACTTAGAATTGTCAGTCACCGAGGCGAGTAGAGCTACAGTCGAAGGTTGGGGTAGTCGCGTACAGGTATGAGCTGCGTTCGCACTTTTGAGGCTATACGGGGTTTCACGCTACCGGTTCACCGGCAACGTCATTAACCGAACAGACCACTCGCCAGAAGCTCTTCTGTCTGTACACGAATTCTCGTGCATTTCTGGTACAACAATAAGATACATGGCCAGAACATGAAAGCCTGGCAGAGCATTTTGGGCGGATTTTATTTATTTTTAAATCTTTAAATTTTGGGTGGGGGCCCCTTGTAATCGGGGCGCAGCGAGCGAACGGTCTTGCCTATTGCCGATCAAAATCAGAGATCAAAGGCTCAATCGGTTGGAACTAAGCAGTACTGTACCTGCACGCCAAATCTCTTGATCGTCGATCTCCTTCAATTCACGAGCGAGGTCCTCGCGGTAGGTCTTGCGGCCGTTGAACTCGAGCGAGCGACGAGTTTCACTGCCGTCGCGGACAGATCGGTAGAGCTAGAGATGTTGTGAGCAATTGAAGGGATTTTATTGTCGAGATAAAACCCACAGCCTCAAAGACGGGTCGATTGGCCTCTTCGAACTTGGGGGCCCAGTCGAGAGCACCACGACGAGCGGTGGTCGAGCAGGCAGCATACATGTAGTCCTGATATCACGTGTATTCGTTTCGTCCCTTTGCATATTAAACGAAAAAGCTCACCATCCCGTACTGGCCAATAAGAGGGAAAAGAGACTGGGTGGCTTCTTCGACTGTCTCGTTGAAGGCTTCCGAGGGACTATGGCCGTTCTCGCGCAGAACCTTGTACTGAGCCAAGAACATACCCTCTGCACAGCGGTTAGTATATGCATATCAAAATGCAGGTTTGCGACCTACGAATACCACCCATAAGCTATAGGAAAAAACTGAGTATGGCGTATACGTGTCACTAAATAAGCCACGTACCACACCACGCTCGCCGTAGAGATCGGAATAAACTTCTTTCTCGAAGGTCGTTTCGTAAAGGTAACCACTACCGACAGCAATTCCCAACGCAATAGCCTTTTCCTTAGCTTTGCCGGTCACATCTTGCCAAACGGCAATGCTCGAGTTGATACCACGTCCCTCCTTGAAGAGAGTGCGCACGGTACGGCCAGATCCTTTTGGTGCAACGAGGATGACGTCGACGTCCTTGGGAGGAATGACCTTGGTATCCTCCTTGTAGACGACAGAGAAGCCGTGCGAAAAGTACAAAGTCTTCCCTTTGGTGATCAAAGGGGCAATTTCGGGCCAGGTTTGTGCTTGGGCAGCATCGGACAACAAGTTCATCACGATCGTACCACGGTTGATAGCCTCTTCGATGGGGAACAAGGTCTCGCCTGGAACCTTTATTTTACGTGTGAGTCGATTGTGCTTTGGTTAGGCTGAGAGATCATACCCATCCATCTTCCATTGCCTGCTTCCATGATGCGCCGTCTTTCCTGACACCGACGATCACGTTCAATCCGTTGTCACGAGCGTTCAAACCTTGGCCGTGTCCTTGAGAACCATAGCCGATGAGAGCAAGGGTGTCGTTTTTAAAGTAATCTTGGAGCTTGGCAAGAGGCCAGTCGGCGCGTTCATAAACAACCTCTTTGGTGCCCGCAAAGTCCAAGGTCTTGACACCACGGGTCTAGAATAGGTTGTGTAAGAGAGTAAACCCGTACATATGCGCCAGTTGCTCATTACCTGTATCTGGGAAATCGTTGAGCGAGACGCAGTGACGGTCGCGGCACGCGCGAGGAGAGAATAAGAACGAGCGGCGACCGACGGCTGGGCCGCGACTCGGGGCGCAGAGCGGGCGGCTTGGCGGAGGGCACGAGAGGCAAGCGACATTGTGAACGTAGACGAGAAGTACAAGGTTGTGTACGGTTTTATAATCTGGTCGACGCTCGAGTCAAGCCTAGGCCGAATGAATTTGCCCAACTTTTCTCCTGATCAAGCCCGAACATCTCCGAAGTTAAATTCGTTTGCAAATTAATTTTGCTAAGCGCCGAGTCAGCTCCCACGAATCTCCCTTGCTAGCGTCCCTTGCCGGACGGGAGGAGTACGAGAGCATGATGAGACATATTGTACTTCCGCGAGTAGCTCTAGTCACACTAACCATCTGATTAGTTCTAGCACCAAATCTATTATGTTTCAACATTTGGCTATGTAACCGCCGGAAATTGTTCCGCGCCGTAGTTTATCTCGCCTCGCATTCCCCCCCCCCCCCTTTACACTAAAAGAGTTTGTTTTTCGGGACTTGACTTGTTTATTGTTTCATGCATGTCTTATTTTAGGCATATTCAAGCCTTACCGACTTGATAATCATTCATCCAATACACAGCATGCAATACAATACAGTTCTCACCCCAGAAAGTGCTACAAATATCCTGCACGCTCAGCACGGAATCTCGAGATCCTTTTGCTAGGTTCAGGTGGTTGTACACGGGTTGTTGGAGCCGCTCGCTCGATCACGTTTGTCGACAAAGTCCCCGCATTTAGTGTAGTCGATATCGGCTGCGACTTTAATTCTTCCGTCGTCGGAGCTTGTGCAAATCGGGACTTGCCTCGCCCGCGAGCCGAAATCTCGTTGATTGACGTACTTGGCCGTTCTTTGACCGTTTCAGACATGGGGGCGATAGGTTTTGCCGCGGGTACCTTTGCCTTTGGTGCGATTTGGAACGCTGGATCAAATCCATATCCAGACTCAATAATCATGGGCGGAAATTCTACGGGAACCGAGGCCGTTTGTTGTGTGAGTTTAGGCTTTCGAGAAGAAGATACTACTGGGGCGGGCTGGCTTTTAGACAGGGATTTGTGTTCGGGGGCTATCTTCGATCGAGGAGGAGTGATACTTCCCAAACGAGCAGATATAGTAGATGGATCTGATAGCGCGGGGACTTGTGCGTGTTTGCTAGGAATGAGAGTACCACCTGGTTCGTCCTGGGGAGCGTTTTCGCCGTACATGAGTCGAGCTATAGTCTTCTCAGTCATGTCTTCTTCGTTATTAGTGTTGCTTCCACCAGTCAGCTCATTTAGCGACGCCTCGACGTCTTGATCTGCAACTTCTTCTGCAACCAGTTGGCCTTCGACCAGTTTACCAAACTGAACTGCCGAGTTTATGAGCGCTTGGGAATCTCCAGTTAGCCTTGATCGGCGGAAACGGGTACTATTAGGCTTTTAGAATATGAGTATAGAGTAATATATGCGTACTAGTGTATGCTTACTTTGTCGTCCGTGTCAGGTGTCGCCGCACCCCTATCGCCGTCATTTGTCATTTGGTTCGTCGTGGTAGAGTCGAACAATGGCCCAGAGATCACGTCGGCTCCTATCTGGTTCCTTCGGGCATAGTACGCCAGAGCGATTTCACGTTGGAGCATAGCTTCGTCAAAGTCGGTTTCATCGACGCTAGCAACGAAATCTTCTTCTTCCCCATCCTTATCGTCCTCCTCTGATGCCTCGGACGGACGGAGAGCCTCGAGAGGAACCTCACTATCGGACTCGTCGTCCTGAGACACGTCGTTTTCGTCCTCGCCAGGATAGTCCTCGTCGTCTGAATCGACTATCCTGCCAGGAGCATGTGTGATGCGCTGATTAGACCCACGCTCCACGACAAGGTCCTTCATGATGCTTGGTCCAGGCTTGCGCGAGTTGCGCGGATTGAATGGAACTGGAACGACATCTCCCCAGTCGATACCCAAGCCAATTGCATGAGACTGATCGTTTGAATGATCTGATGGTAAATGATCTACAAATGACACGCTCTTTTGCTTCTTTGGTTTTCGGACCGAACCAGTGTTGAGAATTCCTGCGTTCGCGGGTGGTGAAATAGGTTTGGCAGCGTCTTCCGGCGGCATGGATACGTTGGTCAGCGCCGCAGGTAGAGTAGAAGGTCTAGACACGTCCACGGGAGGGCGTACAATCTGGTTTAGCGTCCGCGGCGACTTGGATGCAACCTGTGGGGCAGGAATATCGGTCCTAGCTGCGATAGCTTCCCGCGCGAATTCCTCTTCTTCCTCACGCTCTAGCAGGTCGAGAATCCGGTCTCGCTCGCGCCGTCGAGCGGCAAGTGCCGTGGGGCTGAGTGCCCAATTGGGCAGTGGCGACAACGGGGCTTGTTCTGAAACCGACGATTGCAATGGGGCCCCACTAGCTGGTAGAAGATCAGCAGCCGAGTCATCGTTGACAGCCTCGACGATATCCATGATTGGGAGACCTTCTTCATTCAATGGCTATAGTATGCTGTAGATTAGTAAGGAAATGGGCTATGACGCGATGGAACACCCACCCTGCCTTGTTCATCTCGGCTAATGCCAGCTTGAACACCCACAAGTCCACCTTTGCTAGCCAGGATCTCATCTAATTTCTCGGCCAATTTGCTCACATCGGCGTCTTTGGGGAGCGACGCTTGTCCATCAGGTGCGAATGAATTGAGAAGCGCGCGCAATGCTATACCCATCGCTGTGAGACCAAGAAGATGATAGGGTGATGGGACTTGCCGTCTTGTTTACTCTCTACTATACTATGGACTTCTGATTGGGAACTCGTAGACATGGTGATCGTCGATAATGAATGAATAGGTCGGCTTTGCCACAACTCACGTCAGTGGGCACCTGACAGTGCTGACCTCGGAAGGCTAATTTGAAGACCGAACGAACAGGCAGGTTGGAACGTTCAGGAAGTGAGGCGCAGTAGGACAGCGATATTAATTGTATTCCTCGGGTGAAACTACCGAAATAGAGTTATTCTACTCGATTACAGCGCTTTGATGAGGTATATGGAGGTTCCGAATCCGGGATATAGGAGATTGAGATGGCATACCTATCTTATACGGTAACCATGACAATTGGAATCCCTAAAGATATACCCAGGTCAGTTTGGTCTAGGTCCCACAAACCGAGAGACAGGAAAGTATAGAATCTCAGTCCGGAATCTTTCCTCGAGAAAGCCAGAGCCTTTCGGAAGTCTAACATGTATATTTGGATGCCATCATAGAGTTGGTTCCAATCAGCAAGCTACTTACCAAGCTTTGCACCCGTGCTGGGTGTGGTCGAAAACTAGCCGTTTCAAATTGTGATTTGTGTCGCATCCACGTGATGTTGTTAGAGCCAAACATGTCCAAGCTCATCTGGTCAATTGGAGCACCACGACTGCACACGTCATTTCTACTGTAAGTGTCCCGAAAAGTCATAATATTTCCAATCTATCCCATCCATCTGCATCGCCATCCTCTTCTTGCACGCGCATTCCTCGTGTACTGTGACTAATCGACCGCACAAACGAGGCGTGGCCAAGGATAAGAACATCACCCGCGCCTTGCGTACTCGACTTTGACTCCACTGATCCACCGACCCTCCCACCCACGTATTTCACCTCTTGTCGTCATCGTCTCTTTGCGCCATTATAAATTGAGACCGTGCTCGGGCGAGCGCAAGTCTCACGACGTCACCCTCGCACACACCTTCTCCAGACAGAGCGCCCGAGTATAGGTACGTAGATCTCACACTTTTGGTACACATCTCCAATTTTGTGCCCTTGTTCTCACCGATTGCCCTGCCCTGTGATCCATAGTTTCGCCTTTGATCGAAAGAAATCAAACAATCTGTCATGGCTACCCAAACCTCTTCGACCTCGAGCAAAATAAACGCCTTTGCATCATTCAAATGGGACACGTTTGATAAAATGTTCGACGAGGCCTTTACTCCGCGCGGCTCGGTTGGCAGTTTGTCGGACACAAGGGGTCATTCGCCCGAACCGTCCCGGCGCTCTCACACCCGAAGTAGATCTGCCGCCCCGACGACAGAGTCGACCCCTGTGCCTGCCGAAGAAGGCGAATTTGACCGTCTCTGGAATGATGCGCGCCGCGTCCGAAGGACAACTACAACGCGGAAGCGGATAGTTCAGCGGGCGGACAGCGCCGACACTGATCCGGACGTGGACGAGATGGGCAAACTCCGACGACCAAAGTCTAGGTAAGTTGCGGTATATGATGCCTGATCGAAGCACACTCAGATCACAAACTCACAGGAGGAGCGATTTTACGGAGACGGAACACAACGGGATCGTCACCTTGGTGTTCGACCTTCCTGGCATCCCCAAGTCCGACGTCAAGGTCAAATTTTCGACGCAGAAGATCACTGTTGCCTGGCAGAAGACGACGGTTGAGGAGAAGTCGGAAGGCGAGCGCCTCATCCGTGAACGTATCGAGAAGAAGTTCCTACGAACCATACCGATACCCGCTGCTGTGCCTGTGAGTATTGTTTCATCCTATCAAGCTTATCATGATACTCAACTGTGGGGTAGTTTGACACAGTCCGCGCAGTTCTTCAGGACGAGAAGCTCACTATCACCTATCCACGCGTGGAAATCCTTGTGTGATTGAAGAGGATTTCCTTTAGGCCCCGCCGCTGGTTTGCCCCAACCTATGCTGACAATGATTCTTAGGATTCCAAGCTTTCTTGTTTCTCTGGTCTGCCTTCTGTCCATGTTTTCAATGTCTCGTGCAAGCCATTGATTTATTTAGCACCACAATCTGCTACCTGTTGTATATTTACTGTCTTGCTATAACAACCGAATCGCCCACAAACGAATCACGAAAACGTTATCCTTCATTCCAACTGATATTTAACCAGTTGACTAACCTTGTTTACAGTCGCTCGGGGTGCCTAGTTCAGGGGGTGGCAAAACAAATCAGCGCAAATATAAGCATATTAGCCCTTACTTGTGCAGGCTCACCGCGCGTAGGTTGATTGTCCTATATAAATAGGCACATAATTTAACACGATCTATATCGAAATAGCGCTATCTATGACTTGTGTGCCGCATTCTCGGTAACCTGCATATACTCGTAATAATGACTTAAAGCCTGACTCCAGCCGGACAAAGCAAAAGAAAGGCTTCAACTAGCACTATTGCTGTGCATCAAGAAGGTTTAGTTGTATAGCCATAGTATAAGGTGATTGAATTCGAATAGACGATTGATAAACGGAGCGTGCATCTGACCACTAGACCCGACTTCAAGCTGAAAGGACTAGAATGGTTTAGGTTGTCGCAGTACAATAGCATGAACAACTGTTCCACCTCCACTAAACCCCAGATCTCCCGGAAACATTGGTTTCACGTGGCCTGATCGGTTGGTTGTATTGGATGAAAGCATTGGCTTGAATTTCGTATGGGCTCGAGGATTCTCAAAGCGAGCAACTCTAGGCCCTCGACCTTTTCCTATCACTACCGCTTACTGCTACTTTGAGTTGGATTTAGTTTCCAGCATGATCGCGATTCAGCGTGTTACAAATGTTGTTTTAATTGATAACAAGAGCACAAGAGTGTTGGTAATTCCAGTGGACCGAATCAGCAATTCTGTGCCAAGTAGAATTTAGCCGGATACGCCATACGATCGACCATCTATTCCTACATTGCGGCTGAGAACGCTCCATATCACTGGAAAATCTGGTTTAGCGATGATTGCGGAAAGTAATTCCCGCCAGCTCGGCGTGAGACATGCATACTTGCTCTCACGGCGATTCGTCGGTAGAACTTAGTGTGATCTTGCTTGCATGTCGGCGACAAGGGCCACCGGAAGCCCCGATAGCTTAATTAGTAGTGTCTCGCGCGTACGGTCTCAGCCTACCGCACGATTTGATCTCTGATCGATCTGGCTGTAGCTAATACCCTTGTGATCGAAGCGCCCAGCACTGGCTAGTTCTCAGAGCGGATAATGCTTGCTCCACAATATGTAACCAAGGTCGGGCGGCTGTACGGCGAAAACACGCTACTTCTTCCAAGAAATCCTTGAAATGAGTATATTAAGTTGTCATGAGGGATATCCTGACATGAGAGAAGTGCCTTCTTCGCGTGCTCTACACAGTCTAGGCCACGCCCTCGTCTGCGGTACTCACATTCATGTGCGATCGCAGATTAGTATGTTGTTTCCTGAGAAGAATAGTTTACATATGGGTTCAAGTTCAAAAATAAGCAGAGGCTGAGAGTATTTGATAATTGTCGATATGTGTGTTCCACATGGTAGTAAAATGCACGAGTAGCGATTAAGAACCAGTTCATTAAGTTCGAAGTTCGCCTGAAGCAACCAATGCGCCTCAGAACTTCGCCCGACTTCCAAAGATTCTCATCGTTTCAGTCATATGGTACGCTATGGTAAATCACTCCTCACCGCTAATAGAAACGCCCTAAGAAAATACATGATTCCGGTACTGCAGTCTGGCGTTCTCTAATAGTTGAAATTATAGCTGACTGCTTATTGGTTGATCCGAGCAGACGATCAACTTTAATTATT
Organism: Ceratobasidium sp. AG-Ba; assembly: GCA_016906575.1. NCBI lineage: Eukaryota > Fungi > Basidiomycota > Agaricomycetes > Cantharellales > Ceratobasidiaceae > Ceratobasidium > Ceratobasidium sp. AG-Ba. The sequence continues at coordinate 670,019 of CP059612.1, read as the reverse complement.
GTTTAAAAAACAAAGCTTGTATAAACACATATCCGATCTGCATCTGCATAGATACCGAGCTATTTACTCGAATGGACGAAATACCGGTGGCTAGCATTTAACTCAATTCGAGTCCAGAGAACTGCTTGTGATATTGGTCGAATTGTTTACCTACACACCCGTTGAAACTCCAACGTAATGAAAGAATGTAAGGTAGGGATACTAACCACAATGCTTGAAGCTTGGGGGCAGATTTCAAGCGCTTGCTGACAGGTCAACAGCGCGGTAGTGTCGTTGCTGATTCCGGCTTCGCTTTGATACATTGGCACAACGCACAAACCCTTTGGGAGATCCAAAAAGTTGACTGTAGAGCTACTTGTCCCGAATACGCTTGCTGCGTTTTCAGATCGGTTGGCAGCAAGCTAAGTTATCGACATTCATGGTTATTTGTGATAGTTGGCGACTGCCGATTGATGCATATACTCACCCCAACACTAATCGGCTGGCCCCCTCCAGAGTCAGCTCGGATAACCAAGCCTGCTATTCCAACAATAAAGGCAAGCGCGGCCAACCGAGGAGCGAGGAAGGAGGACCTCATTGTTTCGAAGAGTGAATAATTAATTAACCAACCTGACGCTAGAACTCGAGTTGTTGTGTCGGAGTTACAGAAATGAGTCTGACGAGGTAGGTGTTTGAGACACACCCAGCGTTCAGTCTTCCGCTTTTTATGTTAGTTCTCGGGCTGTGAAAGCAGAAGAAGGAGTATCTCGCTAGGCTGAAGAATTTGCTGCGCATAGAGCCACCTCCTGGCGCCATATCTGGTCGTCAGCCAAGCCTATTCTATCATAGATACTATCATAGATACAAGAGGTATTACCCAAACAAATACCTTGATATAAGTCAAATACATCGAGCTTTTTGCGCAGTAAAACCAACATCTGTGCATAAATATTTCATCATCCGCAGCAGATCAGTGCCTTGTAAGTAGGAACGTACATTCTAAAGGGAAGGGAGTCTCATCATAAATGCTGCGGAACTCGATCTATCGAAGACTATGTATGCTGGAGGCTGATTTTATCAGTCAGCATCAGCGGGCATCCGCAGTCGTTTGGCCTTCTTTAATTATCGCTTGGACAACCTCCCTCCATCTGGTCGTTTTTCCTTTCAAGTAACGCTTGGTCATGAAATCATACGGGTGAAAGGCATATGATGCTAGGATCAGCTCAGAACTACCACCATTGAACGAGACACCGAACCTCACGAAAAGGATGCACGAAGCGCATCTGGCGATCTGACACGGTTGCTCATAATCTGATTCATTCCGTGCTGAACGCGCCTTCACGTGCCATTTTTCTTTATCCTGCCCTATCATGTCTCTATTAAGTCTCGTAATTTAATAAGCTATTAATATGTGTGTAGGAGGGCAATGCTACATGTAACAAAATAGCCGCTACTGGTTGGGTTGCGAAAGGAGATACGAGTTAGAACCGAGATGCCCTGGCCACCGGAACTCGTGCCTCGGTAAAAGCGCGATAGTTGTAAGATTAAAACGTAATTATCGCGACCAAAAGGGCATAAAGCTCGAATAATGGGATATTCTTGATTACTGCGATTACATACGCACTGTTTATTCTGCTTTGTACATATAGCAACGAATCCTTTGTGACCATATGCGCCTGGTTACCTTGCCTTTTGAGGTAGCTCAGTACCGTTTTTTGTTCTCCCTCTCTACCTGCCACGCTCCTGTGTTAGGGACGGGGCACGGTGTTGCTACTGTCCTTTATCAATGCGTACCACGATTGTGCTCCCTTGTCTGCCAGCAACTTGCTGGTTCTCCTCTCTCCCTTCTACTTTACAAAGGTCATACGTACAGGCCTATCGGAGATCCCTTCAAGGTTACACAGCGTATGTATATGAGCCCAATCGACGTATTGCTCTACTTTTTGGTCCACTCTTCGACATTTTGTCTGCAGCATCCCCACGTCATACTCATCCCAAGTATTTCAAGTTTGAGTGACTTCTCTCTACTACAAGTTTACAATGTCAAGTGCTTTTGAGGACACTGGACACGCAGGGCCGAGTCGCCAACGGGTGAGCTCAACAGTTGCTATGCAGGCTTGACTCGGCTCATCTCAATTCAAAAGTCACATCATAAAATCCGACCTCATGCGTACTGCCACTGCGCCAAGTGCTGTGGGAATATCAAGCAGAATGCTGTCGTTATTAAAGATCATCAAACCCGCTACCCGAGAGCGCCAACGCCGGTCGCTGTCGAAGACGATCGGTTAGGTGGGGCCATGCGCCAAATGAATTATGACAACGAAGATGATCCTAATGAACTTTTAAATCAACACAACGAGGAGCCAATGCGTTCACCAAGCCCACAGCATGTACATTCATTGCCCGGCTCCCCTCCTGAAATGCCAATAGATGGCCAGCATGACCTTGAAGCGGCTTTTGATGTTCCCGGAGAAAATATGGAAGTAGATCGCGAGTACCCTTTCGATAACCTATTAGACGACCTGGATGACCGCCCTAACCTACGCTTCATCGACTATATGGGAGCCGAGATCGAGGAGGAACTAGAAGAAGATCGCCTTGATGATGCATGGTTAAATGAAGACTTTGGAATACCCGAAGGTGCTAATGACCTCGAGCCACAGGCACAGCGGTTCGATTTCAGAGTGGGTGAGGTGTTTGAGGACTTGGACCAACCAGGGGATGTCGATCCAGACGACGAAGGAAACAATGCCGGAGCTGAACATCAAGCATTCCAAGAACACGCGCTTATCCGCAATGCATACATCGATGCATATGTACAAAAAGTAATCTATGGCGCCACCCACCGGGCACTCAAGCATCAACTGAAGGCAGCTCGTCGTACAATTGCTGCCAATCCTGTTGTTCCTCGAGAGTACATCGCTGGAATGGCTCAAACGATAAAAACCGCCGAGACTAGGCTCGGAGTCAATACAGATCATATTATCACAACCTTTACGCTTTGTCCTCTCTGCAAGCGACGCTATTCGCCCGAATACATCGCAACGACAGATGAGGAAACTTGTCTCAACGATGGGTGCGAAGGGGTTCTATTTACAGTTCGCAACCTAGCATCTGGAGCTCGACGGCGCGTTTCAAAACTAACATACCCCTTTGCCTCCCCCATAGCCTGGCTTAAGCATATGCTCAGACTTCCTGGGATATCGGAGCTAATGCAAACCTGGAGGGACGATGAAAGAAACGACGGAGAACTTGGAGGTCCCATATCGAGCGAAGAGTGGATGCAAAATCTCGACTTGAACACACCTATTGCAGACATATCGGATGGATGGGGATGGCGATCGACCTCAGCAGGGTTAGAAAGGCGTTATGACCAGCACACAGGGAACGTAATCGAAGAGAGTGTTTTGGACCCTCCGATTCGCTTCGTAAGCTTACCGTATGGTATATCACTATCACTGAATACGGACTGGTCAGTACCCATTTGGTGAACGATCAAAATGACTACTCAAATGCAACTTAGGTTTCAAGCAACGAAGGAAGGCAGCTATTATGTTGGCGCATGTTACTTAGCTATCAACAATCTTCCAAGGCATCTGCGATTTCTACGCGAAAACGTTGCGCTGTGCATCGTTATGCCCGGCCCAAACGAACCGAATCACTATGCCCTCGATCAAATGCTGGAGCCGTTAATTGACGAACTGCTAGAACTAAAACAAGGTAAGTTGAACTATACTTATACAACAGATTACTAAACACAAGTAGGGGTTCAAATGAGCGTTCGTCGAGGCGAGCCTCCAGTATACGAAGAAAAGCTAGTTCATGGCGAACTCAGCCAGCATCTTGCAGATTTGATTGCACGTATCAAAATGGGTGGCGGCGCTGGTCTCAAATCCGAGCTTAACTTTTGCCTATATTGCCACTCTCGGCTTTCGTCGCTCTCAGTACCAGCTGGTTATATACGAGAATGTGAGTAATCTTGTGGTACTTGCTTCGTTACCCTGATAGGAGTTATAGCTTTTCGTTTTCGGGATCCACAGCAAGAACTCAGGAACGCATATAGATGGCGATCTCTACCATCGCATGAGGAACGGAAGCGGCTGTTTGACGCGACAGGCAATCGGTTCACTGTCCTCCATAACATTCCAGGTTGGTATACCGCATCATCATCCCCTCCAGATGCAATGCATCTACTATACCTTGGAGCTACAAATTGGATAGTCAAACAAGTCCTTGTCGCCCCTGGTATGTTCAATAGGCGCCGTGCGGGTCCTCATGACCCTCAAGCCGCATTTAATGCCTGCTTGGAGTCTATGTGGGTGCCAAAGAACTTTCAACGTCTGCCTCCAAAGGTATGTGCAGCTCTGTTTGACTCAAAACCAAGCCGTGTTACTTACTTTGGCAAATTGTCAATGATCATAAATCGTAGCTTGGTCAAACGCAAGGATCGGTCAAAGCTGATCAGTGGAAGCTCACGTCTCGTATTTTGTACATACCGCTGTATATGGCACTACGAGATGGGGACGCAATCCCCCCAGTTTTCGCACCACCTGGGAACCAAAACTCCACAAGCGCAAAGCATTGCGCCCTTCGTGCAAAAAATCTACATCAGCAGCGACAGAAACACTATCGTGCAACTGGACAGCCTGATCTCTGCCCCCCTTTGGAGGAGTGCTACTCATCTTGTAGCCTTCAGTTTCATTATCGTCAAGTACTTCGATTTTGCCTTGCCGTTAACATAATCGATAAGCGTTCGATAACGCCAGCAGAGGTAGCTTTTGCTCAAGAACTTCTGGAGTTGCTCGCCAAAGACTACCTAACCAACAACGTACCTTTACCACCAAACTTCCACTACATGATGCATCTGGAAGAGTTCTTGCTTAAGTATGGATCGGTGTACAATACGCATGTCTGGGGCATGGAGCGTGCGAATAGAATCGTATCGCAGATCAACCACAACGGCAAGAGTGGGGGGATCTTGGAAGGTACGTTTATGCGGGGCTGGTGGGACTATTCAGCTATCCAGAACCTTGTGGGTAATTCTTCACAACTGTATGTCGATATCCGCTTATGGATCTTGCTCTAGATCAACATTCTACGCTCGCTGCCTGATCGTACGGAAGCAGACAAAAGCGTCATCGAGGATCTACTTGTTGCACTTCAAGGCGGAGTAGAGCAGGCACAGCAGCAGGGGACACTTCTCGCATTCATTGCTCAATGTCAGACTGCATACACACGACTTTATGGTGTACATGGTAAGTTGAACGAAGCGTCGTAGGTTTCTTGATACTGATGCATAACAGAATCAATACGCCTATCAAAACAGTCCCGCGTGATTGATCTTGAGCAACTTGACTTGTATGAGCTTGTACTCCGCTTCTGCATAGATCTATGGCCGGATGCGGGAGTTTTTGGCCTAGGCGTAGCTCAGAACATTTACCTTGCGCCAGTGGGGATGGTTCGAAATCACAGCTATGTCGAGCACAACGGCATACGCTATGGGGCTTACCATCATACCAGCGGAAAGGGGTACTGTTTTGGGTACATCAACGAGCGATACCCCGTTCGCGTCGAGCGTATACTGCACATCGAATTCCCAGGTCAAGTCAATATGCGTAGTGTATGCGCTGTGGTTCGTTTATTCCAGCCTCCAAGAGTTCGTGCACAGTTCCCCTGGGACACCTGGTATGTTTTCAGCTTAGATATGCCATAAAAACAGTTAATGGACTGTTATCTACCAGGACTGGTCATCTGGGGGCATCTAGCTGGGAATACGGCGAGCTAGGCGAACCTGTCATTGTCTCTGCAACACAGTTTTCAGGTGTTTTTGCTTTATTTGACGTACCAATGTCGTATGGAAGGTATTGGGTAACTGTTGCTCTAGATAGCATCAGCCCAGAACGTGACAAAGGTCATGCAGACGAGCAGTAGTGTAGCTAATGCACATTGCGAACCTATTCTCCACGCTGCGCAGGGTAGCAGCTTGGACTGAGTAGTTAGGAGGGGCGATAGACTCACGTTTTTGTATTGGATTGGCTTGTTTGTCTTCGTCCTCCGACTATAGTTGTCCTGCGCGTCCGTTGCTAGTATATCTGTCATACAATACCTTTGCCTGCTGGATAGCATATGGGCTGCATGGATGCAGAAATCAGCATATCCAGTCTACAAACCACATAGCTGCGCTGAGCGTAGGGCCTAAGACTGGCTCTGTCCTGCATAATCTTGATACGAGAAGTGCAGCGTGCGAAGCCGAATCCATGTTTGGCGAAGTCTCACGGGTTCTACGCACGCGAGATACTCTTGGCCTCAAAGCGTCACGCACTTTGCTGCCTGTATGCGTTGGACACGCCTATGTGGAGGTGGGAAAGGATGTCTATGAGAACCACGTGACCTGGGCCTATATACCCGGCGCTAGACCCCCTACTACAGGCTCCCCCCCATACAGCAACCTCCGCCCTCGGAGGTACGGACCAGCAGGGAAACAAAAACAAAGTAGAAGAAACACACATCAAGAGGGTATTACGGAGAAGAGAAAGTGCCCGTGAAGAATGGGGAGAAAATTAAAAGTGCGAGTAGACAAGAAACGTGATGAAGAGAAATAGTTGTAACCGCAAGGCCTGAGAACGTGCAGTAAGCTGCGGGTATGGACAAGTGGTGGTATACACAGTAGTACTTAACTGGGCTATCCTTCGTCTTCCTCCTGGTCTTTATTTGGCTGGGTCGGATCATCTCGCTCAAGCGGGACCCTCCGCTCTGGTCGTGGGGATCGTGGCAGGGACTGGGGGCCGAAATATTGGTTTGGGGCCGTGGCTGAGTGATCTATGGCTCTTGCGGACTCGAGGCTGCGCGTATATCGGTCGAGTGTCGATCCGGGCCTAGCTACGAACGGGCGGATTAGCCTGGCGTGCGCGGCTTGGGTGAACGTGTTGCCCTCGAGGTCCTCGAGCTTGTACGAGTTAGCAGATTTGTCGACTATTCGAAGGGGACCGGACCACCGGGGTGCGAGTTTGCGCATAGAGCTGTGCGTCTCGTCTAACCGGGCGTCGTATTTCTGGACAAGATCGCCGAGCTGGTAGTCTATCACCCGGGCCTTCTTGTCGAAGACCTTCTTGCGTTTGGCCGCGTGCTCTAGCGCCTTGGCGTATGCGTCCTGACGAAGCGAGTACGTGAGTGCGAGGTTTGTATCAACATCCTGTACTGCCCTTGTGATCGCCGCTCTCCCGAGCTCTGCTCTACGTTCCCCCGAAAGCAGGCCGGTCATGAGTTCTCGTGGTGTATACCCAAGCGAGTCGAGGACGCGGTCGTTAAGTTGGGAGACGGCCGTGGTCAGGTGTTTCGGCCATGCAGTCGGGGTGCTGTTTGCATCGTCGACGTCGTTGGGGTCCTCCCCTACGCTCGGAGCGCAGAGCTTCTTGAGTCGATTGATGAGAAGCTTTACGCTTCCTTTGGCTAGGCCGTTGGCCCAAGGGGCGTATGGGGGTGCCTTGATGACCTTGGAGCCTCGACCTTCGGCCCAGCGGCGGACCTCGTCGCAGTCGAAATGTCCTCCACCATCCGCCATAAATATGCGCGGCGTGAGTATGAGGTCGGAGATTCGATCGAGGGCGTCGGTTGTGAACTTGCCGGTGCCGGGCTTCCTGCTCGGGAATGCGAACATATAGCGTGAGTAGACGTCCGTCAGAACGAGTACCGTTTTAAACCCGCCATGTCCCTCCGGAAGCGACACGTAATCGCCCACGAGGAGGTCAAACGGCCTTGCGCGCGTGATGGGTCTGAGGAGGGCGGATAATAGTCTGGGGCCGAAGTTCTTGCATCGCGGACAGGACGTGACAGCCTCGGTGGCGTGGGCTCGTAGTTTCGGCCAGTGGTACTCTTGCTGTAGCGTGAGCACAGTTAGGTCCCGGCCAAAGTGGCCACCTGCTTCATGAACAGACAGTGCGAGTTTCCTTCCTTCAGACTCGGGAACGCACTCGACTTTCGATCCTGCTCTTGAGTGTTTACCCCCCGAGAGCCAGAGCTTCCCGTCTTCGACGAAGTACCCCTCGGCACGGTGTGCTCGTCTCTTTCGCTCCCGTTGGGCCTCCTTGTCGTCTGGTTCCCCGTCCTCGTTGAACAGCAGATGCTCGAGGATGTCCATAAAGTATGGGTCGTCGTCGAATCTTTTTAGCAGGTCAGCGGTGGCGTCATCAGCAAGGAGCAAATACATGTCGTTGATCAACTCCTTCCGTGCCTCCCAGCCTGGATCAACGTCCGACGTTCACCCGGGGCCTTCGTCGTTATCCGGACGGCCTTCATACATGCGAGAGAGGCCATCGCACAGCCGGTTCTCTGTCCCGGGGAGATGTCGAACGGCTGAAATGTTCCGAGCGATAATCGATTCTCGCCAGCGTTCATGGGTCGAGTTGGTTTTGCCGTTGCCGAGGAGCTCTGCCAGAGCCTTGCAGTCCGTTTCGATCTCGATCTCGCGGCCGAAGATGATGGGGTCTAATTCGTCCATTGCAAATTTGAGGGCTGCGAACTCGAGGAGAAACGGGATATACCTTTCCTCAGTGCGTGAGGTCCTTTTTGATGCAAAGGCGACAGGGTACATCACCTGGCGGATATTCCCCTTGGAATCTGACTCCTCCCACCGCTGGGAAAGCACTGCGCCAAATCCGTACTTTGAGCCGTCGGTTGATACTATGAAAGGCCTGCCGTCGTAGATCGGGGCTCGTAAGACTGGGTCGGTGGTGAGGGCGACTTTTAGTTCGACAAACGCCGCCTTCTGCATCTCGTCAAGCTCAAACGTGGCCTCTCGCAGCGCTTTCTTGTACTCGAATCCGTTGCCGGTTGCAGCTGGGGGCGTCCGTACATTGCGTGTGAGATCTGAAAGCGGCTGAGCAATGCGTGCAAAGTTTCGGATCTTGGTGCGATGCGCGCCGACAGCCCCTAGGAAACCCATAATGTCGAGAGCAGATATCGGTTCCGGCCATTCAAGAATGGCTCTCACCTTTCCCAGGTCCGGGCGTATTCCATCGGCTGAGACGCGCGCTCCCGCAAACGTCGCTTCCCGCATGAACAAGACCATTTTCGCGGCCGACAGGGAGATCTTGCGTTCTCTACAACGATTGAAGATGGACCGTAGGTTCGTCATCCCTGTGTCGAAGTCGTCGGCTGCTGTTGCCATGTCGTCCATCCAGACTTCGAGTATCTTGCCCAATAGCTCGTGAAACGCGTCAGAGACCATTTCGCAAAAGGTCGTTGGCGCACCGGTCAAGCCAAACGGCATCCTTTGGTAGACGTAGTGCCCTCGCCCTTCGACATAAAACCCGGTGTAAGGAACGCTCTCGGGGGCAATGGGGATCGCGTGGAAGCCTGCCTGCAAGTCCATGACGCTGACAAACCGGTGGCCGGCGACTGCGTGTTGTTTCGCCGCTAGGTCGCCCATCGGAAACGGTCTGATCTGCGTGACTTTGTTAACTGCGGCGAAATTCTGTACTAATCTCCACTTAGCCGGTGCTCCCTCTGGCTTTGCTTCCGTCGACTCGTAGAACCCCGCCTCCGGGTACTTGACCGGTAGCCCGTACTTGCGACATTCGGAGTTGGCCATACGCCGTAAGGTGTCGAGCGATGTGCGATCGGCTCCCCCATGTTTCGGTACCATGTTAATGGGAGAAACCGCTGCTACTTGATCTTGCGTGACCTTCTCGATTACGTGCGCGTCTTCAAGTTTGTCGAGCATCGCGTATAGAGCTTGGCGTTGGGGTTCTGATAGCTTCCGTTGGCCAGTTCGTTTAGGGAATGTTGCATCGGCTGGGATGTCGAGCTTCATTTCTGTAAAATCGACCGGCAGTACCTCCGAGAGATTGAGTGCAAAAACGTCCGCGTACTCACGTAATAATCCTTCAACTCTGGTTCTTTGAGCGTCCGACAACTCGTCGCCGATCTGGACCTTTCGCAGTATGTCGGTCACCCGTTGTTCACCGAATGGGTCGCTCGTGCGTGGAGATTCGGGTACTGGTGGTTTGTTCGGTATTGGTTTCGGCTTCGACTCGACCGTGATTTTGGCGATGTCCACCGGCCCTCCTGCCCGAGCTCGGTTCCGGTCCGCTCGACGTAGGACCTCAGTCAGACCGTGACTGGTAGCCTGTGGGACAGGTTCAATCAGAAGTACGCCGCGCATCACCTCCTCCTCGGACTCCTCTCTTGCCCTCTGCCACAAGTCACTAGGCAAGTCTAATGTTTTACCCTCTTGTTCTTCGTCCAACAGTAAACCCTCGACCATCTCCAGCGCTCCTGGCTCGGCCCATGTAGGGTTTGCCGCTCCGCCACTCCTGGCCATCTTCCTCAAACGGGCACTACGACGTGGGACAGGCTCACCGGGTTCTCCCGCCTGCTCCGGCTCTCTGGCTGTCTCCTGCTCCACACTGGTGCTCGGCTCGCCTGTCAGCTCGACCGTAGGCTCGTCAGCGTCCTCGACCTTCTCACAACTCGGGTTTCTCGATCTCGGCCCAACCGGTTTTCGTTCGGGTCTAGGTTTCTTCGGGTTTTCGTTTTTGACCACGAGCGTTCCGGTCTGCAAAGGGAGTGCCAGTGAGTCTGTTTTGAATACTTGCATAGCACCTGCCTTATGTAGCCAGTCCTTCCCAAGCAGAAGCTCAAACGCGCCTCTGGAGTCAATAACTTCAAAGCGGATCGGCCACACGTGACCCCGATATCCAACAACTCCGGACCCGGTGCCGAGACTGGGTACGCACACGCCGTTTGCCATTCTGCAGACGATATGCGACTCTCGCAAGCTGCCAAACCAGTGTTCAATCTGTGCCCAAACGGTTGAATCGATCACGCACAGCATGGCTCCTCCATCTACCGTCCCCCAAACTACTTTGTGATCTTCTCCAACCGTCTTAGCCAACTCGAGCTCGACTTTGAACGGCCACTCGCGCTCTTCTTCCTCTTCTCGCTCCAAGCTCCCCAGCTCAACAATGGTCTGCTCAAGGTATGGTGTAGAAGTAGTCGATTCAGAAGCGGTACATGTACTAGAAATAGAAAAGAAGTGCACTGTCCTGTCCTCCAAGTTTGCCTCCATACCCGAGCCGACCCGCATCTCTAAATCCGCAGGCTCGGCTGAGTTTGGGTCGACGCGGCTGCCATCCGCGCACGCCGACCCTATTCGTTTCCCGACAAGTATCCCATGCTCTCCGGCTCAGACTCGGGCTCTGAGAACTCGACTTGATTGGTCTCGCGGTACCTCTGGCCCGGTGTCGGAGTCGACGGTTGAGAGCCAGCACGGCGCTCGTTGCGGAGTGCGTTGCGGACCTTCTTCCGGTAGTCGCGCTCGAGGTCACCTAACGACTCCTCCATGGGGGCTTGACAGTAAAGGTAGTAGTGGTTCCCTTTACCGCAGCATGTGCAGAGATTGGCGGTCGGCTTGTAGGTACCAGGCGTCAGCGGGTAGGGTTTATCGAGCTCGGGCCAGACTTGACCGTGCGTGTTCGCCCATTCTTGTTTCTTTTGCGCCCACTGCGTACGGCTTTCTGGTGTATCTGGGATCAGAGTGGCGCTGGCCGGGGGCTGGCTGGAGCGAGCGAAGCGGGAGGCGACCAATTCTATGGGCCCTGAGGGAGTCTGCGGCGTGGCCGGTGGTACTGGCGGGACCGGCATGTGAGGAGGGCCGTCTCGGACCACTGGAGCTTGCGGGAGCGGCCGTGTCGGCGGTAGCGGAGTCGAGTCGGGGTGAGACACTTGGACGAGCGGCGAGAAGCTCACTCCTCGCGACGGGGCATTCTGTCTGCGAAGCGTAGCGGATCGGGCAGGAGTCTGAGGCGGGGCTAGCGGTTGCCACGACGTGTTTGGCGACCTCCACGAAGACCTCGAGTAGCTAGGAGGCGTGTGCAAACTGGGTTTGGCCGACACAGATATGGACCACATGGAGCTAATGACCGACTCCTGCTCCCAGCCCGATATAAGCGACCGCAGGCTGATCGAACCAATATCCTTCATGAGCTCGTCGAACTTGTCGTAATACCCGTCTCGCTTTGGGAGCAAGTTTACGAGCCAGCCATCGTATAGATCGACGCGGATGGTCTTCGAAACCCTATCCTCGTCTGTGCTGTTGACGTTACGCGCCCGCGCCTTGTGTTCCTCGGCCCAGGCTTGGAGAGGTCGAGTGCCCGCCTTGCCGCTCTCGATCTCCTCCTTGAGCTTTTGGAGGTCGAGCCGGTGTTCATCACAGTCGCGCCGGTACGCGTCCCGTTGCGCGTCAAAGTCAAGAGGTGGCGACGGCCAATGCTTTTTGATTTCTGGCTGCAGAGTCGACCACTTCTCGGCCTTGTCTTTGCGGTTCGGGTCATTGCGCAAAGTATCTAGCCAGACGTGGGCCGGGCTCTTGTATTCAATGTTGTTGACCCATAGCCTCGCAATTTCTTCATCAGCGAGGCCTTGCGTGGCTTGTAAGAAGTAGAAGCGGTACTCAGCTTCGGAAATAGGCTGGCCCTTCCCGTTGAAGCGCTTCAGCTTGCGAACTGCGGCGATAGCGTCTTGCAAGGCGGTAGAAGAGCCAACCATAGCACTCGTGGCGGCAGAGCCTAAAGATGGGGGTGCTTGGGTCCCCGTAGGAGAAATGAAGGGTTGAGCCGACGCTGGGGCTGGGCCAAAGTCGGGTGCACGGAGCGGTGCTTGGTTGCGGAGTACGACGGTAGGGGATGGTTGCTCGACAGCGGGTTCGTCCTCGTCTTCGTCTTCGTCGCTTGAGCCGGGTGCGAACCTGGGCGGACGGGGTGCGGAGGGGAGAGATGAGTGCCGGGTTCGTGGCCTACGGGGTGTATACGGGCTTGTGTACCCTGGCTCGGGTTCTAGGTCTGGCCTGGGGTCGATAGCTGGGCTGGGAGGGAATACAATGCTCGATGGGGCAGGGCTGGTGTCTAAGGAGACAACGAGGGATGAAAGAGATGGAGGGGAGCTAGCGGCCGACGCCGGTATGTAGCTACGAGGCTCGGGAGCGGGGGAAACCAAAGGATCTGGTGTTGGTTGTTGTTGCTGTAGTCTCGACGCGTTGTCCGCCGAAATATATCGACCGGCAGTGTTCCGCCACCTGCCCTGGCTGTCCTGGTACGCCGTCTTGGCGTTATCAAGAGTTCGGAGAACAAGTGAAAGCGCGTAGTGTCGCGCGCAATGGTTCAGAAACGTGCTCTAAGCAAGGATAATGTCACAACTAGACTCAAGTAAAGAAAAAGAATATGAAGATCAAGACGACAGGAGGTCAAGTTCTTGGGAAAACCCTTCGAACTTGACCCTGTTTATATATTAGACAGAACACAGCCGAGAATACATACACGCAAACTACAATTGGTCTTTCGATATCAAATGGCGACGCGTCAGCGTCTGACAAACATTCTAGAAAGTTCCATGAGTCACATGATATGCAAAGTGTACCAAAAAATAATAAAGAAAATGTCAGAAAATAGTATCAATGTCGACGAGGCCTTTTGGCTCGTGACAGATAAGGTTCTTGCCTCCACAAGGTGTCGCGAAAAAATGACTGCGTGTGTCCTGAAAACCACCTCGTCACCACGGTGGACACGCCTATGTGGAGGTGGGAAAGGATGTCTATGAGAACCACGTGACCTGGGCCTATATACCCGGCGCTAGACCCCCTACTACAGCGTCGTCTCGCAGTGCGGTCCGCTGACCATGGCTTTACAGAACCACTACGCCGACGCATTGGCTCCAGTAGGTTCCCACACCCCGCGTTTCATTTATCTGCTTTCGATGCTCCTACAGGATGCACTGTTTGTGCACAATATCCTTTAGGAGTTGGGATCTCGATATTTGGATACATGAAAAGTATGTCAGCTTCCCCACCTTCCGCTGAAGTTGCAAATCACCTTTCAGCGCGTAGAAAAGGAGACCAGATAACTCTCCTCACACCCCGCGAGTGTCCCCTTTTCGTGCGCTAGGTGGGTAGAGCTAGCTGAGCGACCCATTTCGTTACAGAACGGTATAGTCCAGCGTCGAAGACCTTCAAATTGTACTCGCTTGCTGAAGTTCCACTCAATCTTGCGCGTTCCTTGGACTCACTAAAGACAGAAATTGCATTCTTCCTGCGCGCAGCATATCATCGCATATATGCTGTATATGCTCCCTCTTGTCAGCTTATTTCCCCTTCTTGTCTCGGTCACTTGGTTGGGTGCATCGTTAATAGATTCATAGCAAAAAGCAGACATAGCACGTAAACAGACATTGCTAGAGATAGCATGGCGTGATCGTAAAAGAAGGGAAAAAAACATTTGAGCCCTCAACTAGAGCGAGTCGTTACAACACGGGAAAGAGATCGGAACTGTGCCACCTAAAAGCTACTTGGTTACCTGGGGCTGCTTGACTTTGGGCTTGTTTTTCGAGCCAGGTGGTCGACCACAACGCTTAGGAGGATTTGCCACTTGCACATCGGCCGTATTGTTCGAAGAGGCCATGCCTTGCTTCGTGAGCTTTGCTGGTTTGCTGGAACCCGATGTGGCATCAACAGGGTGGTCTTGGTGTTGAGAGATATTCAAATGTGGCTCAAGTGGTGGAGGTGGGGGCATTCCAGAGTCGTACACGCTAGTCACGACAGGAGGGGCGCCTTTGACGGGAGAAGGCAATACCGATTCCGTGTCAGGTGTACCTGTTGAGGAAATGGTTAGCGTTTAACATTGTGCGTAAGACGGTACCTACCGGAGTGAGTACCGTTACCGGCTGCATCCAGGGCCAGAATCTCTGGGTCAATCGGTATATTGTCTGAGAAAGCGGATTATTGTAAGAAGAACCACAAATGGCTTACGGTACATACCTTTGCTGTAGCCGTTAGGTAAACCCGTAAGAGCTGTGCGGTTGCCCATTTCCAAGACCGCACCGCTCTCTTCATCGCCGTCATAATCCAAGCCCTCCCAGTCCTTGGAGTAATCAATCTCACAGTTGCCCGCGCCAACTCCAAAATTCACACCTTCTACATACGTCCAGCCGTCTTCCAACCCCGTTCCAACATCCTCGACTTTACTGTTATCATCAAGGACGCTGCCACCATCCCAACCTGCTGGGTATTTCTCAAGGAATGCGGTGATATCAGGTTTTTCGGTCCTGTTGATGTCAATGAGGTGACCGTGCCTCTGGAACTCGTCGGGATTGTCGTTGTGCCAGGATTTGCTGATACCACACATCGGAATACGAATTGTGACCTTACTACTACCCAGGCCATGTTCGAGATGAGGAATCGGACGTTTGACCATCTCAACTCTGCGAGCGAGAGCTTGATGCTTTGGCCGAGGCCGTTCACGCTCGAGGACATCCATTGCTTCGAATAAGTTGGTAATCTGTACAACGCGTTGAGCAACCAGTTAATAAGCAGATAGATAGGAGCTTGCTTACCCATTTTGCATGATACTCTGGCCGCTTTGTCGTCAATATACCCTTGTCGTCACTCTCATCCTGTGACATATATTTGGGATGCGAGAGGCACTCCCAACCCGGGCCTTGGACTGACGGGATTTTGGCCTTTATATGTCCGCCTCTCGACGTGGCTTTCTGTACATGTAATCCGCCTCAGTCAGATTCCAGGAAAGCACGAATGATAAGCTTACCCGCTCGGTTCTCTGATACCTCCGTGCGTTGCTTTTCATAGCCTCTATTTCGTCCTTGGTCTTGTTCAGAGTTATGGTGTGCCAAGCAGCACAACACGTCTTGAAAGCCCCATTGTTGAGCAGAACCAGAATTTCCTCATCCCGAAGTGCACGGAGCGCCTCCGACAACTCGCTATTGTCGTGCGGGATTGTTGCCTTGAATCGTCGGAGGTAGTATGGGAGCCAGGCCAGTTGCTTGTTGAGAGGCGCTTTCCAATGCGGGAATACCCTACCTTGACCGGTGGCCCTATCAAAGTAGGCCTCAGGTAGGGTATCGGGCTGGCCGTATTCGTCCTCATAGTACGGTTGAACATGATTCGCTGACTTAATCTTTGCCAGACCGTACAAGGTAGTGCGAGTATGCTCCTGTACAAATACAGTTAGCGTTGGCAGTTGTACAGAATTGGAAGCATACTTGCATTGAAGCCGTTGTGTATGACACCACTTTTCTTTTTACCGACACGACTTCGAGACCCTGACACCACTCTCGACGCCATCATGGCAAGGCCAGTGGTTACGCCTAGACCCGACAAGTCGTGATTTTCGTCAGGTGGGGTCGAGGACGTAAAACCAGTGGGACTGGGAGTCGATGCTGATTCGAGACGCTGGATTGCATTGAGGATCTGTGCAAGCGTGGAGTCCGTAGCCATTTGCCGTTGCTCGCTGGTACGCTTAAGGTCTTGAAGTCCATCGTTCATCTCGTTCATTTGACGTTCCATTGCCAGAGTTGAGCGACTGGCATTCGAGTTAGAACCAACTGAAGGTCCTACTGAGACTAAACGTCAGTCTTAGCGGGCAAATAGCATACCACACACTTACTGGAGCTTGAGTGAACGGCAGCTCGAGGCGCGGTCGAGACAGTGCTATCGGCAGGTTTGACTGGAAGACTAGTAGGCCCAGGCACGTCACCCTTCGGCACATGAGTGGAGCCTAGAATAGCCAAGTACGTAAATTGTACGATTGGTAGGTACCAAAATGGACATTACCTTGGCGAATCTCGGGTGTACGACATGCGGTTTGAATAGCGTTTGTGTTACGGGTTGGAGTACAGTTGGATATCTGGAGCTTAAGCAATGTAGTTGGTTAGTACTCCAATAGTAAACAATACTTCCTAGGTTCGATAGGAAGGCTAATATAAGATCTCAGAGATTATCAAGTAACACTTAGATAGCCTTAACCTTTCACAGTGTAAACTGACTTAATATAATATATAAAGAGCAAGACTACAGCGGTCAGGTTCCCTTACGTCAGGAAAAAGGTGCCAGGCAAATTCGGACAAATTACACCCAATTTGCCCATTTGCCCGGTTTGCTTTCCCCCGGGTGAAACAGGCCGTTATTTACCCCGGTTTACCCAATTTGCCATAGGTAAACCGCGTAAATTTGAGGCTATTACACAGCCTGGGCGGTTACATGATGTAACCGACCGGATTTGCCGAACCGGGGCAAATTTGCCCCGGGGCTTTTTCCTGACGTAGATATACTTATTATAGTTCAGCCCTAGTCGCTTGGACTATACTATTACTAAACTTAATCTATACTTAAGCGATAGCTTAATATGGATGGATGGGGTGCGCCTAATGCGTATATTTCCTCACACCAAATAGGTACTTAATTCCCACAACTGGCAGGTACTTATTTATACGCTAATTTAAGCACAAGTCTATGTATACAGAATCACACAGATGTATCTAATCAGGTACTAGGATTCCCACTTATTAGATACAGTAGATCACACAAGAGATAAGAGATAAGAGAAATACAAACCAAAGCACACAAGACCGATCAGGTGGGTAGCAATAGGAGGTGGCTCTGCAAGGGTCTCCTGCAGGGTTCTTTTATACCCTGAGGGAAGCCTGGATGAGCCAAATAGAGACAGTCATGCCAAGCTGATCTCTAAGGAGAGTTCTGGCTATATGGGGATCACCCTATCCCCATACAGGATGGTTTAGAGTAACGACTGGGTGTAGATCGGTGGCATCACTGGATCAGTGTATGCTATTGGTTGTTTGATATATTAATAATATGAACTATATACATGGATCGGAGCCAACATCTCAGTGAGTCATAGTACCTTCTAATTAAGGTTCCTGGGTCCATTGACTCAGTGTGTGAGTCAGATCAGAACTGATCAGTCAATCAGATCAGTTCGATCTTCGGCCTGGAGCTCGGCGAGGAGCCCGGGGATCGGGCCGATCTTCGGTGAGAAGATACGCCCGAAGCGTGGCTATCGATCAAGCTATTGATCAGCGTGATAGAGTCAGCCGTCGCTGAGCTATAAGCGGAATATGTTAGTAATACCTTATGATAAGCGATGCCTGAACTTGTTTAGTGAATATCTCGCCGAGTTCTTAAGCTAAAATTATGAGATAAAGTGCGCGAAGAAGATAGAATTTAGTACAATTTATAGAGATATATAACTGTACAAATCCGCGCATTCACATTTAGCAGAAATCAGAAAATATTCATTTAAGACGCATTCAGAGTAGGCAAGGGCAGACTCTATTAAGTAAAGATGTTAGTATCCATAACAGTTTGGCACAGGGGTTAGGCGACTTGATGTTGAAGAGACGGAGGCCTGACGACTTGGAGGAGCAGAAACACGAGGAAAGCCAGCAGACAAGCCAGGGAGTTGGAACCCCACAGTAGCAGGCCAAGATGTAGTAGTGACACGAGGGGGGCATACGATGCTGATTTAGCTTGTTTGGAGTCGACAATCGAGCTTTTGTCATCGCTAGAGTCAATGTAACCAGCTACGTTCTTGCGCTTCGACATGTTTGTTGAATGTATCAGCACGCAGAGAGGAGCAGGATGTTAGGACGTAGAGGATAAGTCCCAGGTTTTATAGGCCGCAGTACTGCCAGAAAATCTTTTTTGCGCGCCGCCCGCAAACGGCGGGTACCGCAAGTGTCGCTGGGAGTAGTCTGCGTAGAAGCGGATCACGCTGTCCAGGGACCCTACGCCTTGTTGCAGAATCGCGATGCAGCATCCTACTCGTTGCACGCATGGACAGACCATTGGGGACCGACAACGATCCTTTGCGACTTGATCAGTGTTGCGTTGCAGAAGCCCACCGCACGTAACATCTGCCCATGCTGATACAGAGAGCATCAAGATTTGTTGATGCGACAGAGCATGGCAGAATTTGATGTTTCCGTATATCGCCCGTACAGCATTGATTCTACATGCGCGTTGACCCAATTGGCCTTGAACCGTATCTGTTCTATCATGGTCGTACGGGGTGTGTGCATGCAATCCAAATTCAGTTGATAGTGTTTGGACACATGTCACGTGGACTAGGACCTCAGATCAACTTCCCCCAAGCAACGACAGCTCACAGCAAGCCATCTGGTTGAAATCTATAAAACGTCTAAATCTTGTTCTGCACTAGAGCCCATGCTTCCTACCACCAGTTCTCAACAGCTGTTTGAGAGAATAGACTTCAATAACCCTGCTCTCAGCGCAATCCAACGTTTGCGTCTAGTTGAACAGTTTGGCATGGAAGAGTCACAGTAGGTATACCTTTTACTTAGGGAGTATACTTATCTACATGAGCTTAGACGACTTGTACGGTACTCAAACGAGCTGCTCCATGCTGCTACAACAGCTCTTCAAGTTGTGTTATGTTCACCTTCATTTACTACCACTAACAATTTGGTAACAGGAATCGAGGGATCGTGCGGCTGGGGAGACAGCCCGTCCGACCACCCCCACCAGGAATAGGGTGGTTCGACCACTCTCTTCTCCTGAGGCTGCGGTTGAGGGACAGCCAGCTCCTAAACGTCGTAAGTTACAAATCCGGTTGACCCGATAAGCACTGAGATAAGGTTTAACCACAGCTGCCACGTCCCGCCAACTCGGAAACCGCATGCTTGAACATGCGTTGCCGGTGCGTCCAAGTTCATAACGTGCCCCCGTTCAATACTGATAAAACACAGGGGCCCCGTTCTGCTCATTCTCCCAACGACGCATTCTTGCATTCTATACAATCCTCAATGCATCCGACAAACTACGGTTACGTGCCTGACAAAACCGGGCACCCGGTCGCAAGCTACCTATCTCAAGCGCCGGGTTCTGGTAACTACAATACCCCTTGTCCCTGTGACAACACGAATATGTGGGACGGCGCTCCGAATCCAACGGAACAAAACGCTGGTTATTCATACCCCCCTCAGAACAACTTTGGTGCAGATTACGGACAGTACCAACAGTTCGACCACTCTTCTTCAGGTGGCTCAAACTCTTCAGGCGGCGGTGAATCATCCTTCGGAACGCAAGGGAATACCGTCTTCACAGGGGTGCCGTCGAATTACTCTCACAGCCACACCGCTCCTTACACTGAACCTACACCTTCTGAGTCCACAGGGCGTAACGAGGCCACTGAGGCGTTGAGACTTGCAAAGATGGCGATAGATCTGAATCCGAAGATTGCACCACTTACCCCCGGGAAATGGGTCAACGCGCACAAGCATAAAATCATCAATTTCTTCTTCGGTCCACAGGCAAGGGTGCCGGCTAATTCAAGAGTCCCTGTAGGGAACTATCGCGACAAGCTTATAGACAAGCTACCCCAAGAATGGAACCAGGTAAGTGCCATGTCTAAAGCCTTACAACTTACTCTAATTGTTTGATTTGAGCTTGCTGCCGAGTTCGACGGAAATCGCTCAGCTCAAGCAATTGCCCATCATTGGATTTCCATGGAGGACACGTTCTGTCAGATACTTTTGCAGTATTCTGAGGGAGGCAATGGCTCGTTGCAGGCAATCCTTGAGCGCATCCTCAGCAAAAACCCAATGGTGTTGTCACACCAGGAGTTTGTAACAGTGTAATCACACACAGATCACATGTGGTTACACCATTACATGTGATAACATGGGTGTAATTACAGGTTATCACTGGAAATTACACCCATTACACCCATTACAAACTTCAGGTGTGACAACACCACAGTTACATGTTGTTACATGTAATTTCAGGCCACCACTTTTCCTGAGTCTATCCTCAACCAAAACCCGAAACTCTAGTTATGTTAATTGAGTCTACTCAGGGTCTAGTGAGCGCTACTCTCGAGCTACCGAGCACTACCTACAGACCCGGTAGCCATGTGATGTCTAGTCTAACTATACTGGAGTTTCGGGTTTTGGTTGAGTCACGCTGTCGTCACGGCAAACCTTTTTGGGGTTCCAGGTGAAATCCCGACCTTTGAGCTGTTAACATGGACCGACGAAGGAGAAGCTGGGTGGTTTGCTCAAGTTTACAATAGGTACATCAAGATTTTGTCACATGCACCCTACTCACAGTTCTGTCTTGCTAGGGTCGGAAATGCTCCAGGGATAACTGCGCGTATGGAAGCTCTTCGCAACCTTCGCAATACAACCATTCGCGCTTCGTCTACCTCCTCTGTACTCTCGCACCCATCCAACACAGGCCGCAAACGCACCGCCTGATCTAGTAGAAGTGAGGGTAGCGCTGCAGTGCTTAGTCGTTTTGATCGGCCTACACCCCTTCCGCCTGGTTCCGAGAATGCGTTGCTTCAACACCAAGTCCAACCCCTGCATTCGTTACCCACGCAAAGCGAGTCGCAGGAGGTTAGGGATCCAGCACGCCACAACGCTGCGGCGGAGATGATGCGAGAGAACAAGGCTAGCAACAGGGCGCTCATCGACCTTGCTGAGGCAAAAGCGGCCTACCTTTGGACTCAGGCGGAAGAGACCCGCCACAAGATGTACAAGGAGGCCCTCGCTTTTCATCTCGAGCAACGTGAGCGGCAGTACAGGTCCAGCATGGCCATTATCGATGATCCCAATATGACCGACCCGGATATCCGCGTTGCGGCCAAGGCGTATGCACTCGCCTATCTAAACGGCAAGCTTCCCAACATCGACTTCAAAGAGGTTTTTGACAATTTAGGCAAGTCACTGCCGACCATCGAGCAAATTGCCGACGTTTATCGCAATGCGCCTGCTCTTGCCCCGGGCGTTTTTGATGCCTACTATGAGTCTCTGCTTGCGTCTGCTGCTCAAATACCGATTGGAGCTAGAGGATCTCAGGCGCCTGACCCCCCTGCTGCAGAGTTTACTGTCCTGCCGCTATAGTAAGTACGTCATTATCGATTGTGTCACCTTCCTGATTTGTTATCTAGAGCACGATTCACAGCCCTGGCTCTTAGGTGCGGAGAAAGGTATGGGAAAACAATGACGGACTACCTACGATGTGACTGCGATTGTGTGTAAACATTTGGATGCTACGATATAGAATTAACCCGATCTATCTATTTATCTGTCAGCATGATAAGACAACCGCCGATAAGATTTGCGATCAGATGTAAAATAAGATTTGTGAGATATCAATTGCAAGGCTATCAGTCCGGATCCGGTCATTGATCAATCAATTGTATTTACACACAATTAAGCACATACCTACATCATTCACAAATGCTGGCACTATTAGCCCCGAAAACTTTCGAGGAGATTTTATACCTTATTTGGGAATTATACCTGTCTTCTCGCGCTTTTACCCGACCACGAGTTCCGGTGGGCGTGAACCAACTCATCCATTGAACAATCTCCAACGAAGGAAGCAACCCTTTCAAAATAAGGTTAGCTTCTTGTTCGGCCCTTCGACTATCTTCGTCCGTAGTTGAAAGACACATTGTGCACATGCGTGCGGACCCAAACTCCGACTCCGGATCAGGCTCATGCAACAATGAGATAAGTTTTGCTCTTGTCATAAGCCGAGCTACGATCCCAGGAGCTCCAGGTGGGGCCAAAGCAATAGGTTGTTGCCATTCAAGTATGATGGGTGCAGTTATTCCGCGCCTATGATATAGTCGGTGGGCCAAGACAGTAGCAGATGGGATGAGATATAGACCGAGCCGCAGGAGTTTCAAGGAGCGGAGAGGGAATAACTCTTGAGCCAGAGAATGCTATCGGAAAGTCAGAATTCGAAGACATACATGCAGGAGCGTTACTAACAGCATATGCATCCGTGCCTTGGTTAGACATGTACGAGTCGTGGTCGAAAGGGAAGGATCGCCAGAAATCGCAGGGTGGATGGCTGTTGAACATTGTACATCGGCCCAATCTAAGCTCCTCTAAATAAGGTGAGCACTTCTTAATGATAGCAATAGCTCTAGCGTCTGGTCCATGGGCACGAGTGATGTCGAGTCGGCGAAGGGATGATGGGAGAGCTTCAAACAGGTCACGGTATGAGAATTGGTTTTGGGTGCCAAGAATCACGTCACTGTGTGCGTCAATAGAAAGCGTATGCAACCGAGAAAAGTAGGCCAGAACTCTACGAGAGGATTCATCAAAGGCTCCGTCTAGGCATATTAACTCCCTGGATCAGCCAGAAGTTCAGTAATCATGTAGGACTCTGGATCTTTAAGAATCCATAGAAGGTTTACGTTATATACTGAGCGTACTGTTTAGCAATCACCCAGTCCCCTGTGCCTCTAATAGTCGTCGTTCGTACCCATAGTCCGTATCCTATTTTGTGTAGTTCATACGACGCAGTCATAAAACCAGAGATTTCTGACCAAGCCACCTTGCTTGATAATAGGTCGTGATTGTGGTTTGGAGTTTGCTCAAATACGAAGTTAGCCACAAGTTTGATTATTTCGATAGGTAATTTTGTTGTATGAAGACGGGGTTTTCTGCTGCATTCTTCACTTCAGTAGATTCGGTCATGCGGGAAACCACGAGTGCATACCTGGCCTCAGACAGGATAGGAATCAAATACTTGATCCAGGAACGGATACGGCGAGTAGGCCCGGAAGCTTTATTAGCCTGATTCATATCCTTGAGGGCAACGAGATCAATAGGTCAGGTCGCCTGGAGGGTGTTCAAAGTCAAAAAATTGCCACTGTGGCAAAACCCTGGCTCTTTATAATACTATTGCCTCGCGCTGACGCAAGTGTCGAGCATTCTAGCACCTACGGGATTTGTCCGCACAAAGTTCGATCTATCGTCGGCTATACCCGCTTCATAGTTCCTCTTGCTCCTGAGACCGCTACTCACGATGTTCGGTCGCGACCACATCTAAGTCCTAAATCGTCAGACAAGTAGCGCCACCTGGGCTTTCAGAAGCACGCATACCGCCACCTGCCTAGACAGTCAACGAAGTAAAGCACCACACCAAAGAGTCGAAGCAGATAAAATCGAAGGGCTATATCGTAGACCTATGAAAGTGAGGATGTCTGCGGTGGCAAATTGCATAATAGACGATCTATCGCCGCCAACCCCATACAACCGTAGTCATAATTGTTACACGGTAGACCAACAAAGGCTCCACATCAGACTAGCCATGACTTCAGCACAGCTCAAAGTAATACAACTCGATCGGTCTCCAAGCTGTGTTAGTGTGGCAGTCGGAACGGCAGACTAAATATCATGTGGCAAGCGCAGTGGCGGACTAGAGAAGAGAGCGAAGAGGATCAAATCAGCGACTACACATCTTTCGAGCAGAGGTTATATCCCAGGCGCTACTGTAGCACATTGACAAAGATGATCGGCGCCATAAAGAAGGCACTCACGCTCTTTCGCCAAATTTGATTAGCGCCCGGCGGTTCATGGTCGATCAGAAGAGGGTTGTCACATATGCTTACGACCATGGTTTTTGCTCACGAGCGCAAGACGTCCTGATAATCGATCGCGAACTGACAGGTGCTACCTGTGGATCTGATCAGTATCCATTCGATGTTGGTGAAGGTTCACGAAGACCGATCAGGATCCTAGGCTCGGGCTATCAAGGGCTTTGAACCTCGACACTCACTCGCTCTGAAATGCCTCTAACGACATATGGTATTGGACCGGCTCGACCGTATTGCTCAGCCAGGTACATTTTTACATGCCACACGAAGCCCCAACAAACCAAAAAAAAAATAAACGATTGTCTGCTTGTAATCTACAAAAGTACCCGAACGCGTCAAATGTGTGTTCCATGGGATTCGTCGAGGTTGGCCAATTTATATAAAAAATGAGTCTCCGTACTTGATATATTCATGACATTTGTTTCCGTGGGCCAGATGGTAAGTGATACTTTGTCAATCGATTAAAGGCTATCTACTGCAAGAACATAGCGGTAGCTTGGCAATAGGTATGAGCCTTACATAGGAGATAGACGAGAATAGGTATTTAAACCTAGGTGCCCTGGGCTCAACCAGCTCATCCACTGAACCGTTTCAAGGGAAGTAATAGAATTCTGAAGGATAGCGGTTGCTGCCGCTTCAAGTCTCTTGCTACGCTCTTCTACAGCTTCGATACCCATCAAGCATATAGTGCACCGACCAAACTCCCTCTCCGGATCCTGCTCGTGCAAGAAAGATGCAAGTTGCCTTGTCGGGGTACGCTGGACTCCTTGTAGAAGGTGAGTTGGAATATTAATTTGTTGCCAGTTTATAGCGCCGGGGGCTGGCATATTATATCTGTGGTATATTCGATGGCCAAGCACAGCGGTAGACGGAATTAAGTAGAGCCCCAGCCGCAGCGACTTAAGAGCCTGCAGGGAATTTAGTTCTTTGGATAAAGAGTACTACAGACGACTCAGTAAGTAAAAGGTTTTTATCGCTTGATTTGTGATCAAAACACACCGCATATACTTCAGAATCTTGATCCGACATATAAGAGTCGTGATCAAAGGGGAAAGAGTTCCAAAACTCGCAAGGTGGTGAACAGTTGAACATCGTGCACCGACCAAGCCTAAGTTCCTCGATATTTGGGCAACATTGTTTTACGGTGGAGATCACCCGGACATCGGGGCCATGTGCCCGAACAATCTCGAGTCGACGGAGTGAGGGTGGGAGGCGTCGAAAGAGATCTCGATAGGCAAACTGATGTTGTTGGTCTTGAAAAACGTCGCTATGTGAATCGATCGATACCGCATACAAGCTATCGAAGGATGCAAGTACTTGTTTATGTTCATACATAGTTAGTGCTCCGTCTTGAAACTGTATTTCCCTACGAACGAGGAATAAACTAGCTTGAGAATATCTTCAGAGGCGGCGAGGCGAAATTATCGTGTACTTTACCCAGCGGGCATACGTGTTAGCCATATCCCAGTCCTCTTGAGATTTGATCTTCAAGATGGCAATCCATCGAAAGAAACCCACGCAATGAAGCTCATACGACGCATTCATAAAGCCTGTTACGTCCGACCAGGGGGGTTTTGAACAGCATATTAAGGCTAACTCGTCAATTGGTGGCTGCGTTTCGAAAACAAAATCTGCTACCCGACCGATAAGCTCTATCGGAAGGTAAGCGGAAACAGAATTTCTGTGTAAAAATACAATTTATTCGTCAAAGCCACCCCGTAGCTAGCTTGGTCGAAGCAACGGTGCGAAAGTCCTCACTTTAATTCACCTGGTGACCAGGGCGTTCTATGTGGCTTGCTACTACCGCGGAAGTGTTTTGTTGGGTCAACGACTGGTCTAGTAGAGCTGACAGATGCTATATGCTTTTCCATATGAAATTTATCAAGCGAAGATATCTTAATTTAGTCTACTTGAAAAAATTGGTTGGATTTGGCTGGACGTGGATAACGGTAGCGAGAACAGAACGGTAGGCGTTTTTTTGTGGACGACATCACGGACAGCTTTATTGGATACGACAAACTCCACTATCAATTGCTCGGCATAGAATGACTCTGGGCAGACTAAAAATACAGGATCTATACTGCTCTAGATGAAAAAACTTACCAAGTCATGGCCCCACAGCTAAGACAATTCTATTCCTCAGCACGGGGTGGCGAGACCGAGTGAGAAACGGCTGACTCCGCTGCCCATAGAATGGAAGTGTTTGGGACCCATCCGAATTCGATCAGATACCTCGACCCTACCGGTTCGAGTTTAAGGCCACTGTAAAGGTCGCCTAGCCTCAACGTACGTTCGGCTCAGACGGTTTTTACATCACAGTATGGCACTATCGCCTCGGACTGTGTAGCTTACGATCAAACCTTAGATATCCCTTGAACCTTAAGCGGGTGCTGCTGAATAATGATCAATAACAAAAGGTTAGGAAACCCCCATGCCCAAACCCCATCAACCAGTCCAGCTAGGTTAGAGTACTTTATAAGGTGACTTGGACCACGCTTACCACCTCCACCTCGGGCATGGACTCGGGGAAAGCTGGTGAACCCGCCTTGTACCCGTGCAGCTGGCGTAGACAACTTCGGCATGAGTGCTGCAATTGGATTATGTGCTCGAACCACATACGCAATGTCGGGAAATTTGTGAGGCCTAAACGGTATCGATAGTTCATTTTATATACATTTACCTCGAAACAGTGTTTTCGATGTTGTTACGACCAGCCACGTGCACGGCCGTAACACCGAACTGCTCGGCGCTTAGCCACCTCACCTCCACCTCCGCCCTTGCTTGAACTCATTCTCCCCTTCGCTCTCTCTCAAGACTACCGACCCGAGCTCATTCACGAATATCTTACGAGGTCCCGCATACATGCGTATTCGCCCCTGGCGGATGTATGCGCCACTCCGACTGCGCGGCTTGCCCCGCTTTGCTCTCGTCGATTATTGGACCTTCGGGTTATCTCTGGTGTTTATTTCTCCTTTTTGTCGCTTATTATTATTATTATTCTGTTCCTGTAGTATCTTTATTGTCTTCACTCCGCTCACTCACGCTCGCTTGCTTGTACATTCATGGCCTGGCCATTTGATACGTTGTTTGTCCTACGGTCTAACATATATACTCGTCTTATGCGACGCTTGTGTTTCCATCGTATTCAACGCCATTTATCTCTTTCATCTACTCGTCTACCCGTCTCAGGTCTTGCTCGCCGTCCATCTGACTGTCCGCGCCGTCTCGATCCCTCTCGAGATCGGCAAGTCGCTCAGCGCTTATTGCCCATCGCCCCGACGTGGTAAATGTTTCAGGGTGAGCCGGGAGCTAGCATTCGTACTTCTATACTGTACAAGCAGTACATGTACCCACATGTCACGTCCCCGAAGCCTGTGGTTGTGGTTCAAAAATGTGGTTTGAAGCGTCACGGTTTTGGGCCGATGGTTAAGCCCAGAACAGATTGTCACGGTGACAAAATTCGAACAAAATGACGATTAAATGCTCTGTTGCAATATGGTGAATGGCAATGTATATTGAATAGCATTCTAATGAATGGAGAACATATTTTTCTTTCTACTTTGTATTACATGTATGCTTTGCACGATAGCTCTTCACACATGTATCACACTTGTAGATCGTCTATTGTCTCTGTCTTGTATAAAAGAGCTTCGCTCTTGTCTGTAGTTTCTTCACTCTCTTGTACTCTCATCTACTGTCGAATACACTCATACGAGCCTCACGGCCCTAGTTAAGAAGCTACTTGTTCATATTAGAAATCGGCCCGATACACTGATTTCTACATGCTCTATAATTCATGAACCTACGATGTACATTAACAGTTATCTCCAACGTAGGCGTCAATTTAAGGAGAGAATACGAGTTGCGAGGTTATGGGTATCAATTGGAGGCTTGGGAAGAGACAAAATGGGATTTAGAGCCACGTTGAGGGGCAAGGCACGTACTTGTAGTCTTAGGGCACGACATTATACGGTCTAAATATCGCTTCCCCGTCACTTTTGGTGGGTGGGTAGCCTTTCCGTCACGTCACGCAACCTAGCTAGTAGTTAAGCAAAATCCTGTTTTTTTGTTTTTTTTTGTCACGCGGCGCAGGCACCGCGTGGGTACAATTAGTACGCGTGCGGTACTAGTTGGAGCATCTGTTGGAGTATCCATCATAAAAAAGCAGCAAAGACAATGAAAAGCATAGATCCTGACAACTAAACCGAAAAAAGAAACAGAAGGATTTTAACCGGAGCGCTAGTGATGAAGCGAACGCATATAGCTTGTTATGCCCAAATGCTCAGAACTGAGCCAGTCCATCCATTGCACTACCTCCATAGAAGGAACAAGCTCCTGGATGATCGCGCTAGCGCTCGCCTCGGCCCTTTTTCCAACTTGTCCTACGGCTTCGATGCATATAGTGCATATAGTGAGTGGACCAAACTCATTTTCTGGATCCTTCTGGTGAAGTAACGAGATCAATTGCTCTGCCTGAGGTCGCGGCCCCCCTTCTTGTGGATTTTGGGCTTGCGGGATAGCATGGTGCCATTCTACTACTGCGGGAGCCGGAAGATTGCGACGATGGAACAGTCGGTGGGCGAGCACTGTAGTCGAGGAGATCAAATAGAGCCCGAGACGTAGTCTTTTGAGGAATTTGAGAGGCAGTAGCTCCCTGGATAGAGAGCGCTACGAAACAGTGAGCAATAAGGCGACAGTATCGGTATCCGCGAATACTTACAGCATATGCGTCGGAGTCTTGGTCTGACATATAGGAATCGTGATCGAACGGGAAAGATCCCCAGAAGTCGCAAGCAGGCGAACAATTAAACATTGTACACCGGCCAAGCCTGAGCTCTTCAAGGCCGGGACAACACTCCGCCACGGTGGTAATCACCCGGACATCAGGCCCGTGAGCCCGAGTGATCTCCAGCCGACGAAGCGATGGTGGGAGCGCTCGGAAAAGGTCCCTATATGCGAACTGATTTTGTGAGTCGCGACATACGTCACCATGCGCGTCGATCGACACGGCATATAAATAGGTAAAATGAGTGAGAATAGTTCGATGCCAGGGAGTAACAAACACTCCATCTGCGCAACGTAATTCTCTGTAGCACGACACGTAAACGTTTGGCGAGTATGTAAGTGAACATTTGGCTAACCTCACCCAACGAGAGTGTTTCTTGGCTCTACCCCAATCTTCTGGGGTCTTGATTTTCAAAATGGCAAGCCATCGTGACAGTCCCATGAGGTGGAACTCAGACGATACGCTCATAAATCCTTGAATATCGGCCCATGGAGGTTTGTCGCAACATATCGAAGAACACTCGTCAACAGGTGGCCGAGTCTCGAACAGGAAATCGGCTATGCGATTGAAAAGCTCTGCTGGGAGAGAGGCATTGGCAGAGGGAGGTGAGTTGAACGATTCCTTCCTGTCTTATGTTAACTTCTTTCTAATGAGGACGGGAGGATGCATAAGCGTACTTACCGCCAACCTATTGGTGATACGTACTGTTGATTATGACCATGCGAGGGTTGCAATGGATCCGTTGAATTTCCAGTGAGGTTGGTGGGTGGGTGTCGTCTTCCCATGTTGAGCTGTGCTGGCGCAAATCAAAAAGAGAGGGAGTGGGTAGGCGCAGGTTGTGAGATGCGCCACATATTACGCCCCAACCTATATAGTCGGTAGGCTGATGGCGGCCCATTGAGCGGCGGATCGCTTAAGCGAATGGCTGCGGATACGCGCGTTCCTTACTTGAAGGGCGAATGGGAGAGCATCTTAAGTACGCTATCGCTCCTCCATTCCATCCAGTAGAATTGGTATGACTCGAAATCCGGGTATTACCGGAAATTTGGTTAATATACTTGCTTTTAAAAAATTTGAATTAAATACGTCTCTGATCAAGTTGGGGGGGGGGAGAACTGGGGGGAGATACGAGGCGCCCCAACCATCACTTCAGTTGCGCCCCGCTAGCAGTGCGGCTTTACTCTTCGCGGTTCTCCCATAGCATTGGGAATATGTCTGCTCAGATCGAATGGGCGCAATGCCGGAGCTATGTAGAGGTTTCCAGAAAGCATCAGCTAGTAGCTAAGACTGACTAAGATTGTTTAATCGCGGCAGCCGAGTGATCATTCAACTGTGGTCAGAATAAGTCCCGGGGCAATACATTATCGATATGGTATTCAAGCGGACTCGTATATGTGATCGGTTTCGTACTCTTCTGAGCTCGAATCTCATGGTCACGATGAAGTCTGGTGGCTAACTAACGTGGCGACACATCACGTGCGCAAGATTCGCACGAAGAAGCCACTGGAAACAGTGATCTCCACGTTGGATCGTGTGTTTGCGGAACAGCCAGATAATCCGAGAATATGTCATCTAGCGTCAATTGGTCCGAATAAGGAAACAGTCGTTCGTCTATAGTGTATGTTGGGCCGTAAACTCGTAAACAAAAACGAAAACAAAAATTGGCTCGTATTCTCGGCTCGTATTTTGAGTATCGCACATGAGAATATGCAAAACGAATGGCCATCCTTGCACGAGGCAAGGCTTAGGGCCAGGGGAAAGGGAGGAAGAGGGATGCGGGTAAGAGAAAACGAGGCAATCGAACAGCCGGAATACGTTTGCGGATACAGTGTATACCCTAGAAGAGGACAATTTTGGAAGAGCAATGATATCATATATATCCACTTATGACCTGTTTCGTAGACTTACGTGTTTTACTTCTGCCTTGTCTAGCGGGTCGGGGGATGTACTGGTGCAACATGAGTATACTTATCGTGCGGTATAATGTGAAGAACGTACCGAAATAACCAGCACGGAAGGAATCGAAACGGTGTTCTCTGTGCTGAGTCACCGCCACATATTCAAATAAGTACAATAGCCCAGATTTAGCTGTAACACTATAAGGTCCTCACGGTAGATCGCCAACTTTACAGGCAATTATAGATTTGGATGACCGAGCTTAAGCGGGGCGCGTACAGTAAACCAGCTTTCATTTTTTAATTGACTCGGACCTATGAAACCCGCTATTAAAGGAAACAAGTAATTTTGACACAACCAAGACATATATCCCAACACCACGCCATCCCAAAACTAGTACGAGCTGCGAACATGAAGCGCCTTTTTGATTCACAAACCGTGTATTAGTGATGAATTAAACGAATATAGTTACTTAAACCTATATGTCCGGAGCTTAGCCAGTTCATCCACTGAACCTTTTCCAGCGAAGGAATTAGCTCTTGAATAATCGCACTGGCACCCTCCTCGGCTTTCCTGCCAACCCGATCTACTGCCTCGATGCACATATCGCATATAGCGCGCGGACCAAACTCGCTCTCTGGATCCTGCTGATGGAGCAACGAAACAAGTTGCTCCGTTTGGCCTCGCGCCGCCCCTCCTTGTGGAGGTGTGGTTTGGGGAATGACATGGTGCCAATCTATAGACGGAGGAGCCGGCAGGTTACGTCGGTGATAAAGTCGATGTGAGAGTACTGTAGTAGACGGAATTAGGTATAGCCCTAGACGAAGTGATCTAAGGAATCGGAGGGGTGACAGCTCTGTGGATAGTGAGCGCTATAAAATATTGAGCGTCAAAAAAGAAACAACATAAAATAGGGCGTACCGCATATGCGTTGGAGTCCTGATCGGACATGTATGAATCATGATCAAACGGGAATGACTCCCAAAAATCGCAAGCGGGGAAGCAATTGAACATGGTACACCGACCGAGCCGAAGCTCTTCCAGGCCTGGGCAGTATGATTTTACTGTCGAGATCACGCGAACATCTGGTCCATGAGCTCGAGTGATTTCGAGGCGGCGAAGAGATGGCGGGAGCGCTTGAAACAAGTCTCTGTATGCGAATTGGTTTTGGCCATCACGAAACACATCACTGTGTGCATCGATTGAGACCGCATACAAGTGTTGAAAATGAGTCAGGATCGTTCGGAGGGCCGTCGGTTGCCGAGGGTCAACCAACACACCGTCGCCACAATCCAGTTCTCTACGAAAATGCGTAATAAGTGGATAGCCAGTTACTGGATTCGAACCCTTGACTTGCCTGATCCACTGGGAGTATTTCTTAGCAACTTCCCAGTCGCTCGGTGTTCTAATTATCAAAATGGAGACCCATCGTGAGAGCCCCATCCGACGTAGGTCGTGTGACGCACTAGCGAAGCCTTTGACGTCGGACCAACGAGGTTTTACGCGACATATGGAGGCAGACTCGTCGGTAGGCGGATGGGCTTCGAACAAGAAACTAGCTATGTAATCTACGAGTTCGGACGGAAGGAAGGGAATAGGAGGAGGTAGAATGGTCAAGTTTTCATCACTACTCTGTTATCAATTTTTCCTCAAATATTGGGAGCTGAGTTTGCGGCTGAACTCACTGCACGTCTGTCAAAGGCCCGGATTGCTCTTCTAGTCCGCCAGTAGGAGTACGATTTACCAAACTAGTATTTGGATTGGAGAAGATCTTGAAAGAATTTAGCCTTCCCATGTACTATCAAATAGGAGAGAGGGTCCCAAAACTGGCGAGAGGTAGTTGAGAACCAGTGGAGGCTGGGTAGGGAGGGAGGTCAGGTGCGAACAGGGATTCCTGCACTGCGGTATATATATGAGTGACACGTATCTCGTGGAGGAGCGCCCATCAATTTTACTAACAATAAGCGAAGCTTTTTTTGAAAGGTACGCGCGTTCTTTGCCTAGGTTTGACGAGATAGAGTACGTGTCTCCGTGCTCGTTTTGGTTTAACAGACGCTCGAGCATCGCTATGCGAAAATTTTACGACTCGCGAGTACATCGAATGAACAAGTAGGAAGCTTACTGTATCCCACATTCATAAATTGAATGGCGGTCATCCCCATTCTCAGATTTATGAATTGCTCCGCGCCCCAACGAATGCAAACCGCTACATGTACCGCAGCATATAAACAGTAAACTCGCTTGCGCGTATGTTCCGTGAAGCACTTGATGGTGTTGTAGTATTCTAGAACTCTCTACGCGTAGACACATGTCACACTTATGCGATAGTCAGCAGACCGGGAGTCCTCGGATACCGAACTCTACCGGTAGACATCTCTTGACTCGAGCAAACATTTAATCTAACCCCACAGGTCAAAAAAGCTTCAGGAATTCTATTGGTGCCGACCTTGTGCTGAAGAGGATGGTGGAGTGGTGGAGGTGACGGCGCCACATGAGAGAAAGATTCCCAAGCCCCTGCTTACTTCGCGTGACTAAGCGAATAACGTCAGATTCACGCAACCGCCTATCGAGTAGCGGACTTAACTTAAATTTTACGCGCTAAACGCTAAGCAGTTCCCCACAACGCTCTTTGATCCCATCATAGCGCTCTATAGACTATACCAGTGGGGGGAAGAACCTCGGTCCTAAGACCCAAAATACCCGAGTTGATTCTTGATAACTTTAAGTCCACAAGTAAACCACACTCGATCATCGACCCATGGGAATAATAATCTAAATCATGAGTTACCTTCCTCCTGAGCCTTGGGGACCGACAGTCTGGGTTGAAGATTGGAGGTGGGGCTCATTGCTGCCCTCCAGGGTGTCCAAAGTCCCAGGACAGTTGCATCGTGTGTGTACCGCGACACCAACAAGTGGCGGGCATATAAAAAATCGAGCTCAGCTAGAGACGACGTCCGACCGGGTCTCGATCGTGAACGTAATCGGTTTCGTATTCTGACGAGTCTGTCATCATATATGCATATACTTTAGCGCCGCGAGACCCAGAAAACATCACGTGGAGGATCGGGCGGCCGCTAGAGCCACATCCTTCGCGAGCCACACAAAAACGTCATCGAGCGTCAATCTGGTCCGAATAAGGAAAAGGTCGTCTATAGTGTATGTTGGGTCGTAAACTCGTAGACAAAAAACAAAAACAAAAATCGGCTCGTATTCTCGGCTCGTATTTTCAGTATCGCACATGAGAATATGCAAAACGAAAGGCCAGCCTTGCACGAGGCAAGGTCTAGGGCCAGGGGAAAGGAAACAAGGGATGCGGGGGAGAGAAAACGAGGCAATCGAGGGACCAGTCACACCAAGCCAAAAGAAAAAAACAAGCGGGGCTACAAGTACAGAGAAAATGTAGAACCATAATTGAGATACTGCTAAACAGTAAAACGAGGTCGTAATTCTAGGCGGGGAGAGTGAGAATAAGAGATAGGGGTCAAGATCCACAACCACGCGGGGGAGAAACCATTTCGCACGGTCATCACCCAAGCCAAACGTAAAGTAGAAAAAAAATGAATTGCGGGGCCAGAACGGATACGAGGATCCGGACCGAGCCTATATCGCTTCGACAAGCGGCGCACTTCGCGTTGGGGATGACGGGACGGACGATTGCGGCGAGTCGTGCGATGGCGGCAAGAGTGATGGTACAGGCTTTCGTCGTGGAGTCTGGATGGAAACGGGTGATGGCAGAGGCGATGTCTCCTATTCGTCGGATTTCATATATATATTATTAGCGTCGTGCGGCTGGGATGCAGTCCAAACACCACTCACGACAACAGGTTGGCTGGTGACGAGAGGCTGAACCATATGTTTCTCGATCTCAGCTCGCCATTGGTCGAGATCCCAACTGCCAGTCGGAGCCATCATCATCATCTACCGGGTCTTATCGTTAGCGTAACGGCCAGATGTATTCAGGCTCTGAAACTCACATTGTCGGCACCAACGTGTCCCTCGTGCTTGAAATCCATGGGAGCACCGATGCTCCCTTTCAAAACCCTCTTCTTCTTGTCCGACTTGCTCGCGCCGGATCCCGAGCGGGAGAGAACGCCTCGAATCGAGCGGCGCGACCGAGAGCGACGCGAGTGGTTGTCATAAAAGGGCGAATCGACGATGTCGGGCGAGCCACACAAGAGAGACAGCATTGCGGGAGCTGGGATGCGATAGCTGGGCGGCGGGGGGATAAGTAGGAGGTGTGCTGGCAGGCAGATGGTGTTCGGACGAGGAGATGCTTCGGATGTGGGTCACGCTGCTAGACCGCGTGCTTCGACTTCGGACAAACTGAATCGAGTTGCTAAATAGGGGCCGGCCCAGAGAGAGAACGAGAGAGAGCAGTGCGGCAAACTGACAGGCGGTGTTGGCGAACGCAACCGATGCACGCGGCTCTCTTTTACGAGCCTATCCCTGGACATCCACGGGCAGGCGCTTGGTCCCTTTGAAGCCAAATTCGGCAACTTCCCGTCGTCGGTGCATTGGCTTGGAGACGCAAAAGGACCGTTTATTATCATGTGCACATGAAAGCATAGCTGTAATCACAGTAGAAACTATCAAAAGGCCACAACGTCGGCAACGCAACCGGAACTATTCAACCACGACAACTCAGTCTCACGGACCAGTCGATCACCAGCGACCGCCTCCTCCGCCATACGAATCGCGACCGCCTCCGTACGATGAATCGCCACGCCCACCGTGCCCGGAATCTCCGCCACGGCCGCCATAGCCGCTGTCGCGACCACCGTATCCACCATCGCGTCCGCCGAATCCGCTAAACACAGCCGATCAGCGCCAATTCAGGCGATGACGCAGATCTGCACTTACCCATCGCGGCCTCCTCGACCACCACCTCGCCCGCCTCCAAAACGGCCTATCCAAAAATAGATGATCAGTGGCTGTTCAGGTCAAGGCACGGTGATGGCACGTACCGCGTCCACCTCCGCCACCGCCGTACATCGCCATCTCTTCCAGCTGGGTCGGAATGTCCGCCTTGGCCTCGCGCAAGATGGTGATCAGCTCGCGAGCTTGCTTAGCGTTCTCGGTTGTGAAATACGTAAAGGACACGCCCTTTTGGCCAGCGCGCTGGGATAAAACAAGTTAGCCTTGCCGTCGGATTATACTGCGGAGTAAACCTCACCCCAGTTCGACCGATACGGTGAATGTAGTCTTCGCAGTTATTGGGGAAGTCATAGTTCTGCGACATGCCGTTAGCCCAGTCACCTGAAACGGCTAAAAAATCACTCACGATGACATATCCAACGTCCTTGACGTCTGAACGTCCAGCACAGACATCAAGGACAGACCAACACCCCAACGAAAAGCAAATAACGGTCAAATGTCAATAGGATGAACATACTCGGGAAAAGGGAGCGGAAAAAGGCGACGACAATGTAAACAGCAGGACACTCGTTCGAGAATGTTTACGCAACACACAGTGATCGTCCGACGTGCTCTTGCTATTTCAACCAGTCCATGAAACCAGCCAGGTTTTCATACATGTGTAATCGAAAAAGAGTCCGAGAACGAATCTCGCTGAGCCCAAGCCACCACAAGCCTTGGATCAAGATCCCATCAACTGGGACCAAATCCCACAAGGCGAGTACGGCCGAGGCACCAGGTCTAGCACGCCACCACGGGCTAGACTGACCGACTGGCTGGCGCTGGATTGCTGAAGCGGAGCACGCAGATTGAACTCGGCGAGCAAACATCCTAGAACCCTCGTCGCTGTCTGGAAAGGAGAGAGAAGGCCAACCGAGCGCTATGTCTCGGCCAGCCCTCTAAAAGGTCAAGGTAAGGTCAAAATAAAAAGCGTACCAAGACCACGACTGGCTACGTCGGTAGCAATCAAAATCGGTGAGCGACCACTCTTGAACTCGCCGAGCACCCAATCACGTTCACGTCTAGAGCGGATAAGTAACCAGCAAGCCGATTTCAAAATGACACGTACTGCTCCTTGTCGCCATGGATAGCAAGCGCGGGCCAACCATCTTGTCGGAGATATTTCGTAATGTCATCGGCCACGCGCTTTGTGCCGACAAAGATAAGGACCTTGGCGTTTTCACTGCTGATTTGGTCGAGATGCTTGATCAATTTGCCGCGTTTCTCAAAGTCGGTGCAGACTTCAATGTTTTGCTTTATGTTGTGGTTTGCAGTGAGCTCCATGGAACCAATGTTGACTTGGATCATGTCAGTAAGGAAGTCCTGTGAAACCATCAGCACACTGTAATCCAAGTTCCTCGGCTTTACTCACAGATGCCAACTTTTGCACATCCTTTGGCCAAGTAGCGCTGAACATGAGCGTTTGGCGGTCCGGTCGAATCTGGCCGACGATTTTCCTGATTTGTGGCTCGAAACCCATGTCCAACATGCGGTCAGCTTCGTCCATAACGAGGTAGGTCACGCGGCGAAGGCTGCACAAAAACACGCAGTTAGCACAATGCCCGGTGATTGCAACATCCGAACGGCGCTTACTTGGTCTTCCCGGTCTCAAGCATGTCAATGAGACGACCAGGTGTAGCGATCACAATCTCCACTCCGCGTTGGAGATCACGGATTTGCGGGCCCTTGGGTGCTCCTCCATAGATCGCAGTGTTGCGAATTTTCGAGTTAGATCTATCAACGCCATCGTATCAGCATGGTATTCTCAAACACGGACAACCGAGGCATACCCAAACTTGGTGCACTCTTGCTGAATCTGAACCGCGAGCTCACGGGTCGGAGCGAGAACAAGGGCAATCGGACCGTCACCCGGAGCCAGTAGTGGTTGGGCGTTGATGTGAAGCATGGCAGGGAGTGCAAAGGAGATCGTTTTTCCGGATCCGGTCTGGGCGATAGCAACGACGTCTCGACCAGAGAGCGCCATCGGCCATGCCTGACATTGAATGGGGCTTGGGGCAGTGAAACCTTGGGCCTTGATCGTCGAGAGGATGTAGTCCGGGAAGCCAGCTTCGTCGAACGTCGACACCGGACGTGGAACGTTGCGCCCTTGGACCTATTCGACATGTGTCAGCAGCCAGCACACCAACAAATTGGCCCAACGCACCTTCATTTCCTTTTGACGCCTGAACTCAGTAATCTCAGACTCAGAGCGGGCGGTTACTCTCGGGTCCTCGCGGTAAAAGTTTTTCTCGAATTTGGTGAGGGTTTGCGAGGCCCAATCGACAGTTCGGAGCCCGCCACCGAGGTTGCTCATCTTGTCGCCCCCACCATACGAGCTGTGGCCACCGTAGCCTCCGCCATAACCGCCTCCGCCTCCGCCACCATAAGAGTTGTATCCACCACCGTATCCGCGGCTTCCGTAGTCACCCTATCAGAGAACCGATGAGACCCGAAAAAGTTGAAGAGAAAACGATACATACTGCCATTGTATTCGATTACAAGAAGAAACTAAAGGTTAAAAGACTGCAGAAGTTTATCGGCTGAGATAGGATCAGCAACAGAAGTCTATAGTCGTGGATGGGAACAAGGCTGGGGTGGAGTTGGCGCTTAATTTCAATCACGCGAAAACTTTCTGGTCCGTGCGCTACATATTCTTACATCAGCATGTGAGATGCGTTCAGTTTGGGATTGCGACCACGGCAGCTCGGAGTATTATGCCCTAGACTTCAATAATTAAAACTTATGATATCTGGGCGCTTGAACGGCTGGCAGACAAGATAATTAAAACTAGAGCAAATGCATTCATTCAGCAAAAATTCGGCAAGTTTACGAGGGCCAGATTCGCTTGTACCCGTCCTCTACGCTCCTTTACTCGTCGTCAGTTCGAGTGGACCTGGGATACTTGTGCATGTTCTTTCAATACACACAATTTATGAGAAACCAGTTGGCCGACCGAAGCATGCGGCACTTCGGCTGGATCTACTTCGTCAACTGTCGCCTCATGGAGAAGCCCAGCCATGTGAATCGCTTGCTGCTATACGGTTGCTTTTGGTGCTGTGATATCTCTTTTTTGGTGCATCCTATAGGCCAGTATCGTATTCGAAGGAATTAGGCATAGCCCAAGAGCTATGGTTTGTAACGACTGCAAAGATGTAAGTTCCCTTACCAGCGAGTTCTGTTTGAATAATCGTACCAGATATCTAATAGGTCTACGAGTCAAGCAACACGCACAGAATAGGATTCTGTGTCTTCGATTGACATATACGAGTCATGCTCGAGTGGGAACGTTTGCCAGAAACTTCATATAGCTGCACTGTTGAAGAGAGTGCGCCTGCCCAGCCGTAGATCTTCTAGCCTTCGAGCATAATTCTCTACCGTGTTGATGATGCTATACAGTAAGACCTCTTGATTTGAAACCCCTCGTTTTGAAAAACGCACTAATTTTGACGTGTTATGAATGGTAGAGGGATGCAGGGACTCTATTGGATAGGAATCGACCATACGAAAACGACGCTATATTCTTTGACGTGCTACTTTAACACGTCATTTCAGATCAAGAGGTTCTACTGTATCTGGGCCGTGAGCTCGAAGAATCTCGAGACGGCGTAAAGATCGAGGCAAAGACGAGAAGATATCTCGATAAGCAAAGCGACTATGCTGATCATACAGGGCGTCACCGTGGGTATCAACCAACAGGGTATGTAGGTGATGAAACTCGGCTAGAACCATCCGATTCCGATTGATTTCAAGCACTCCGTCGAGGCATCGCAGTTCTCTGACGTATTCGTGGTGCGACTGTGAGCAAGTGAGTCTACAATTACTAATTGGCGATTTACCTGACTAAATGGGACCACGGAACTGCCCACCCCCAGTCGCGCTCGTGGCGTATAGTCAACATCGCCAGTCGCTTTGCCAGACCTACCCGGTGGAGGCTGGGAGATGCGTCCATAAAACCCGAAACATGCCCCCAGGCCGGTTTAATGCTGGAGATTCGCGTGTGAGCCACTTTGCCGCTCGGCGACCGTATCTCGGACAAGAAAGTGACGGATTGTTCAATTGTTCCTATTGGGAGCAGGCGCGGAGACGGTGGTCTATCATTGGCCTGGGTGACACTAGGGGTTTCCTGTTAGCGATATAAAACCCATGAGAGCATATGCGACTTACTGTGGTTTGGTTTGGCCCCAACGATAGAACTGGGCCAGGTATTTGATGATTTAAATAATGGCCAAGGCTACAATCCACAGCAATGTAACAGCGATAATAGACACACGATTTGCTGTGGCTTGGTTTGGCTCCAAATATAGAACTAGGTATAGTATTCCGTAGGATTGGATGCATGTACATGAGGGTTTGACAACAGGATGACAAGTACGAGGGGTGGCACACAGACGTGGAACTCCATCCCCCAGTAGGGCCGAGTTAGCTACTTCTGGTGTTTCTCATTGTTGGACGTCAATTAAATACACTAATCCATACATAGAACCTAAAAGAGGGCTTGGAAGAGCTTGTTCGTCAACGTTTGGGTGAGCAACTGCAAGTTTGACGTTAACACGGAAGAGCTGGGCTAAGTTGGCGTACTCACAAAAAAGTGGCAGACCCTCTAGTTGTCCAACAACATGATCAACAGCTTGTTCAGATATTGATTGGTGCAGATGTAACGCTGGTTGGTGTATGTGAGGTATGTCTGGCACAGGACTGGGGTGCCAGCGGGGATGGGGGGTGGTCGGCCTAAACTTGCGGTTGAAAACGCGAACATTGGATAACTTACATCAAAGCAAGCGCATATAACGAGTTCAAAGAATGGACATGAACTACAGAATGAGTAGAGCGTGCCATTCTTTGCACAATAGAGGAAGGTTGGATGAATGTGTAAAGCGAGCTAAGGACAACGAGAGAAGGGCCGCATTTAAACCTCATGACCCTCTTTTACCATTTTAACTGGGCGCAGTGCTCGTTTCTATTAATGGTGAATTAACTTTGACATGCGTCGCTATGAATGCAAATGTCACGCTGATCCCTGGGCGGTGGTATGAAAAGGCAATCTGCATCCTGCTGAGTGCTCTTAAGCGCGCGTGCGGCCAGGGCCACCCACGAGCCGAGAAGCATGTGTCTCAGATACCCCCCGATAGCCGGCGCACAGAATCAATCAGAAGCCTTGCAGTCGGTATGCGGGGGCAGTTCCCCATAGGTTATCGCGAAATATAGGCGCGATGAGCGAACCCGAGCTCGTGAGCTCGGCCTTCTCAGATGTCAAGCGAGCGAGGCAAACTGATACCTAAGCCGACTGGCAT
Source organism: Ceratobasidium sp. AG-Ba (assembly GCA_016906575.1). Classification (NCBI taxonomy): domain Eukaryota; kingdom Fungi; phylum Basidiomycota; class Agaricomycetes; order Cantharellales; family Ceratobasidiaceae; genus Ceratobasidium; species Ceratobasidium sp. AG-Ba. The sequence continues at coordinate 628,932 of CP059612.1, read as the reverse complement.
CGTTAGATCAGAACACGCACCGAGAATAGGCTTTGGTCGGGATAATCTGCTAGCGAGTGTTGGGTGTCGAGGCTCAGTTGGTGTATTTGGAATAGCAAAGGCAGCGTCCCAAGAGGAACCAGCACTTCAAAGAATGGGCTGGCAAACACAGGCAGACAAGGGTTGTTTGCGTCAGTGGTGACCGCAAGTACACGCGCGGACTGGCGCAGTCAAGTCTAAAGGAGGCGTCATCCATTCACCGCCAACTGGACTTTGATCCGAAGTAGGGCGTTCCGTGACATATGAAGTCGCTAGTAAGTGCTACTTTTTGAGCCAACGAGGTCGAATTTCGACAATCGGGTCAGACAATTTGTAGTGCGGTAACGGTTGTACACGAATGTACACTTAGATTCTCACTTTATATGCGTCGTAAAAAGTTATAAGCTCAGGTTCACTGAGGGTGAACCAGGGGCCGTACCGAGCTGTGGCTGACCCGTTTTGTCCTAGTAGAGCTACGGACTCCGGGGTCATAATGAACGGGCGTGGTAACAAGCATATATTCATGATTTAAAGTGGTGCATATGTATCGGGAGAAGGATTCACGCATCTTCCACTATGTCAGACTGTAAATTGTAGGACTCAAAGTCATTGGTAGGTGCCTCTTAATTACAGTACGCAACACGACCCTGGAGTTCGTAGCTCTACTAGGACAAAACGGGTCAGCCATAGCTCGGTACGGCCCCTGGTTCACCCTCAGTGAACCTGAGCTTATAACTTTTTACGACGCATATAAAGTGAGAATCTAAGTGTACATTCGTGTACAACCGTTACCGCACTACAAATTGTCTGACCCGATTGTCGAAATTCGACCTCGTTGGCTCAAAAAGTAGCACTTACTAGCGACTTCATATGTCACGGAACGCCCTACTTCGGATCAAAGTCCAGTTGGCGGTGAATGGATGACGCCTCCTTTACAGCACGTGCCTTCGCTTGTCCACGCCTGCTTGTGGGTGTATTTGCGGTCACTACTGGCACAGACAAAACTCGTCCGTCTTGTCCGTGCCTAGGAAACTACAGGTCTTCGACTCTTTCCCCCGAACCAGAGAAATGGATCGGTGTCTAGTCTATCTAGCTCTGCATCGTAGATACTTTCTCCGGGCTGCGAACTTGTGGTTTTTGGCTAGATAGCGAGGACATTCTGGAAGACTCCAGACATAGGAACGTGATATCTGGCACATTTGTTTCAAAACACCGCCATACAGTCTCCGGCAATACACAATGAAAGTAATGTACCTGTTATGCCAAATTGGTTTGACATCGCGACAGAAGATGTTCCAAGAACGCGTACAGTTATGTCATAGCCCTGCTGCGATATGATATGTCATTGTATAGGCACAGTGCGGGTGGTATTGTATATGACCCTCGCCTAGACTCTTCTTCGTCCAAGATTACGCTCTGCCTTCCTTAAGGCACCAGCCCGCCTCTTGCGAGATTTCTAATTAGGTGAGGGTACTCGTAATTGGGGACACGTACACTTCGTCCTCCTTGGCTCGTGGGTCATTGTGACATACGCAAACTCAGGCAGATTTGGCAACGTGGCACAGTTCGCCTTGAATTTTCTGATCTAGAATGGTTCCGGCCAGGGCGAAACTGTGTCGGGATTAGCATATCGATCGGCCTTCGAGGGTCAATGGAGCCCATCCAAAAATTACATATCTCAGTAAATTACACATCCGCTACACAACACGAGTTCGTACAAAACACTCTACAAACCATCTTTGGATTCCAAAAAGTTATGATCCGGGGTACCCATTCGGGTACGGATAGGGGTACGGAGGTTGAGACACGGGTGGGACCGGGGTCTGATACTGGGGTATAGGAGCCGGGGTGGGACTAGGAGCAGACTGTCGTTGAACCGATGGGGCAAACGAGGATGGTTGTGTGCCATGGGGTGGCGGCACAGTGTACGTCGCCTGCGGTACACCATTAACGCCGTATGTTGTTTGTGGTATGACATTAGGATACACTGGCTGGGGTGGCACGTTTCCAGCAGCGTATGGCACACGAGGTGCAACGTTGGCCCCATAACCCGTCTGGGGAGCGCCGTTTGGCCCGTGGGTTGGTTGGGGAACGGCGTTGGGATTATAGGCCGCCTGCGGCAATACGCTCCCAGGATACCCAACCTGGAGTACACCATTGGGTGTGTATACTGCCTGAGGGTATGCGGACGGTTGTGTTGGGACATGTCCGTTTGGAAGGGCTTGGAACGAAGTGTACATGTATCCCTGTGAACCATTCGTCGGCGGGATAATGGTCCCGGTTGTTCTCGGCACAAGCTCGTTCGATTTTAACGTAGGAGCGACTTCGTTCGTTTTTGGGGTTGGTAATGCGTCACTCGGTTTCCTCGCCGTGTTGCTACACGCCCTGCATGTAAAGTCGACCGAGGACCAGTTTCGTTTCGGGTTTCCAGCAAGCTCATCTGCTCGGTCGTGGCATGTCGTACTGTGACCTTGAATTAGTTCCACGTATCAACACAACAAACGCGAACACTCACTGAGACCACCTTCCGCATGATTCACACTTCACAAGCTGAGAACCATCGTCCTAACACAACATCAATCAGACGTTTACTCAGCCTTATTTCGGGGGGTTTCTCACGATATTCCAGCCCTGCTTTCCACACCCCTCACACAACAACTCCCAGGGATCATCCGTCCGACTCGTCGTCCCAGACCCGCCAGACGCTGAAACGGGAGACGATGTACCAAGAGACCTCATGCCTGTTCGCAGTCGAATCTTTACTGGGGGATCAGGTGTAGCGAAATCAGGAGCAGGAGACGCGCTCTACATGTTTCCACATTAATGCTTATTCACCCGAAGAAAGAAAACCCAAGCTCACCCCACTAGTCGACTCAACATCCCAAAGACCCCTTCGTCCACTCGCCCTCGTCTCTCTCGACGAAGTCTTGGTCTCACGGTCCCGCTCTCTCCTTAGAGCTTCCTCGTGTGCCCTTCGTTCGCGTTCTTCAACGCGCCTCGCACGCGCGTGGAGCTCCATCTCTTCGGCCCGTTTTGCCTCTTCTTGGCGCTGGGACTCGAGAATAGATTCCTTGATAGCAAGCCTGGACGAGCGTTTTCGGTTTTGGACAGCCGTTTCAAGTTTCTTGACTTTGAGCTGGGCCTAGAGTAGGATGAGTATTATGCGAGAATGCACAACAATGAACAAACGCACCCGTAATGAGGTGGAGACGGCCGGTACCAGCACATTGTTCAAAAATGTCCTAAACGACTTTTCGTTTGGATGTGTGGCCTTTTCGAACCTCTTCGGGAACGCCTCCCAATCTTGCAGTGTTGCACACACCTGCTTGGACCATCAGTAACCATTCAACCAACTTCAAATATAACGTACCGTCTCCCACTCGATAAATCCAGGTGGCAGAGGCGGAGGAAGCATTGGATCAACCAACGGGGCAACATGCAACTTGGTCGGCAACTGCTTCTCCTTTTCGTCCTCCTTTTCCTCAACTTCGGGAGTCTTCAGCTTCAGCTTGATTTTCGGCTTCGGTTTAGCCTTCTTAACCGAAGCAGCTCTGCCCCTCTTCTTCCTGCCGCCCTCTCTCTTCTTCCGACTCTCCTCCAACTCGCGTTCAAGCTCGTCCACCTCGGTCAAGTCGGAATCCGATCCGAATGGATCTTCGAGCTTCGCCGCACCATTTTGTTTCTCGGCCACAGGCTCCTCCTCTTCCTCTTTTTGTTTAGCGGACCCCTTTGTTCGCAAGCTGACCCTCCGTACTCGTTTTCGAGCCGAGTCGGTGCTCTCCTCTGCACTTCGTTTTCTCGTCTGTCGAGCGGGTTTGGATGGAGGAGGTGGGGCATCGGAGAGTTCACTCTCGGAATCAGCGTCTGGAGTAGGTTCCAGCTCGGGTTCTGGTTCACGTGCAGGAACTTCCTCGTCGGAATCGCTCTCGAAGGACGGTGGAGCGCGGGAAGAAATCGTAGGTTCGAGTGGGACGGTGATGACTTGAGCCATTCGAGATTTCTTCTTGGGAGGGAGTTTGGGGAGGGGGATATGATGTTGGATCCAGAGTCGGGTTTCTGTACGAGTAGAGATAGGTGGTGAAGATGGGGGCGAGATTGAGAGGAGTGGTAAGAACAAAGGCCCATGAATCGAACGGTAGAATGTACATACCGCCAACAAGCCAATACGTATTCTTCTTGCTATCCCACCCAACAGGCTCCATTCTCTAACCAATCCAGTTAAAACCCAACGTCCGTTCGACAACCAAGATACTCACCCAGCCAACACCACTATCTTCCTCGCCTAGCAAGTTTCTCAATCGCATTGCACCCTGGAACTGCCACTCGCATAAAGTCCAAAGCACATCCAACTGCTCAGACTGGCTAAGATCCGACCACTGACGCATCGGAGGTGGTTCGGGTACAGGTAGTGGAGAAGGTTCAGTGGTTGTAGCAGAGGCAGGTTCAGTGGTTGTAGCAGAGGCAGGTTCGATGGGTAGTTTAGTCTCTGTCGAATCGGGATCCTCAGGGGAGGGTTTGGTCTCGGGATCGGATGTGGAGTCGTGTGAGGGCTCGGTGGGTTTAGTCTCAGTCGTAGGATCAGTGGGAAATGGTGTTTCTGGCGTCTCGGAGACCGCTGCTGATGGGCCCTCTTCCTTCTTGCCAACTTGCTCCACCTTTGTGTCGTCGGTTGGGGGAGCGGGAGGAAACATTTCTTGGTAGAAGGGGTTGGGGCGGGGTGAATGTCGCCGTGCATACTGTCCTTGCAAGTATCCCATCCAATTTTGTGGTCTGTGTGTGAGATGTGGTAAGAATGTGCAAGGTAAAGCCGTCAGTATGACCACAATTGACGCGAATGAGGTATAGGAAGCAAGTTGGAGGAGCATGTGGACGCAGGAACATGGCGCGAATGTGGGAGAAAACGACAAGCGAACAGAGTATGGCCACCACACGATAACATAACACCCACGTACGTGATTTTCCGATCCTGCGCAAGGGTGAACAGTAACCGGTGGACAATCCTAGAAAGTGTAGTATCGGTACCATATGCTAGATCTTCTTCGAGCTCCTGTGCCACGAGAAAAGCGCGGAGAGGGGGGGAAACTCATCAGCATTCATATACGTGAAACGGTACGGGCACGGGTTGGGTATATGGACGTGCAAAGGTGCGCCTCGTTTGGGAGCGTTGCGGGATGAATCGAGCGCGAAAAACCATTGTTCAAGAACGTGCGACGCCCATCAACATGTGTATGTACGGCCACGCACTCGCATAAACTCAGCAGATGATCGAGGGAGTGCCTGGGAGGGCATATGGGAACATAGATGGGGAGATGCTCACCACTTCAATATATGGATCAATGCGCAACGGTCCCTGGAAAGTGTATAGGAACTGGGATACTGCCGCCCATCTCCAGTCTCTCCTCAGCGATGCCAGAGTAGGGGGCAGAAACGCATTGGGGTCTGGATATTGAGGTGCATTGGTCTCTGGTGCTAGAGTTTCAGCTGTCTTGGGCTTGGATGGCAAGTTGGAGTTGGAGCCGGACGAGCTAGTTGTCGATTTTGGGTTCCGCGCCGGCTGTCGGGGCTTGAGAGGCATCGTGCCTGCCCTGTATTTGTATCGAGGGCTATGTTCAGGTGGAGAGCGGGGTGGCGCGAGGCAAGTGTCGGTGATGGCAAGATGCTTAGCGGTGGGCGGTCAAACGAGGGACAACCGTACACGTGATCCGGCAGCGCTTAATGGTAGAAAGTTGGAGCACACACGACAACCCTCACTGGAGTTGAGGCCGCGGACGAATAAATAGAATAGATTAAGATGCAACGAACGGACTGGAGTATCGATATCGAGTCTCAATTAGGGATAACCTCCATCGCGTCCTCGTCCCCTGCCTCTTCATTCCCCTCCAATTTGTCGCCCTTTTTAGCTTGTTTTCGTTTTCGTGCTTTTGCACTTCGTGATATTTTCTTGACCATTGGAGCCTGATATCTAGACATAAAGTTAGACTATGACCATGGGATGAGAATATGAAAACGCACGTCGCGCCCGCCATTGAAGCCTCAGGTAAAGCCACCCTGCACAAAGTGATCTTCATGTAAGGTGTACGCTGAATTGGAACACTAGAGTGACATCAATGCACTGATCTTCCACTCAAATCTCAAACGTGCTTACTGATTCTTCCCCTGCAACGCCTCCAATACCGCAGCCTGCCTCTCCTCGCCAGGCTCGGTTGGCACCTCCACTCTTCCCTGCCGTGTTCCAGGTGTATCCAGAGACCCAAGCTCATTGTACTGGTACAGCCCTCCTTCCTTGAACTCGCGCTTGATAATCTCGACAACCGAAATTAATCGAGGAACATCGTTCGTCGAAGATCCAATCTTGCGCTTTTTCGAGGAGGATTTCCCAGTATGTTGCTCGTCACATTGTTTATACGGCAAAGTGTGAAGGACGATCGCGCGCGTGGGGTTCTCCTTTTCGACGGCGATCAGAACCCGGACCTAGAAGACAGAGGAGATCGAACCTTCAGAAAATTGAGCGCGAACTTTACAAGTGCGGATATCTTGCCGTGGGATGCTATCCGCATAGAGTGGGGCTCAATGGTTTCAGTTTCCATCGTGTGGTGGTTGGGAGCAAGTCGTGCACACACGCACGTGACAATACCGATCTTAATTTGACCCATTTGGGAATATTGTGATGTGCCTGGTGCGTTTCTGCTCCAGCACACCATGATGCACAAACGCAAACTCTGGATAACCATTGGGGCACTCGCTCCATAGTCCCCCTCGTACTGGAGTACTATGTTCTCCTTTTTACCTGCCTTGTTCCCATCGTCGGTGACGCATCTGATGATAGTGACTCCAGAGCCAAACCCTGAAGCATAAATCGAGCCCACTTCCTCTCGTTTCGCAGAGCAAAATATAAATCTTAACGAATATAACTTCAAGTACGTCTCATAAGCAATGTTCCTAGATACTGTGTTGATTGCATCTCCAGGATAGGCTACCCCGGCCACTAATCACCGCCTCCCGCCTCCAATCAGTGTCTCACTGCCCTAGACTCGTATCTAGTCTTCACTGCTCCTGCTGATCGATTTCTTTGGAAATGTTCGCCATTTCTCTGCCATTCGATCCACGAAACAAAGCAGCTTGCGTCAGAGCCATCACAGGTTTCCTTGGGCCAACTCAGCCTGACATCCCACGCCAACCGCACCCCACACCCTACCTGTTACCTGAGCAATCCTTTTATGAGTAGCCAGCCACACCGCCAAGTCGGATGGCTTGACCCTTAACTAATTCCCAATCAGGGTAAATTACTCCCAACAAATACATACATAAATAGATAAGTCCATATATACGCTGCCACTCTCCAACTGGAAATAAGCTTAGTCATGTGCATATGTATCTTGCCGCCGAACCGCCGAGCCCCAACCGCCCGCCCTCTTTCAGCCCGCGCAATGGATGCTGTGGCTCTGGTCAGTTCTCGGACATCATTACAGAGCCGCACGCTCAGCCCCCCGCTTGATGCGCCGGTCAATCCAGGTTGGATTGGATAGACCATGATGGATTTCACCCGGATTACTCCGTAGCCAGGCACAAGCTCATTGTCTTTGTGACTATTTATATCAAGGCTTTCTGACATTTACATTCAACTATGCTTTTTACTAGATGGGGGCCTAGTCTGCTTTCAGGCTCACCTTCGCTTTTCAGTGATTGTGTCAATGAACACACTGTGGAGTTTTTCCGCCGATGCTTTTTTGAATCTCCGATTCTGCCATAGCTTCTTTCCCAAGCCCCCTTCCCCCCAACAATGATAAAAGATCAGTGAACAAAGAAGAGGCGTCATGCTCCAGGCGGTTCTAGCGCGCCTCACTACTAGTCACTCACCGCTGCCTTTTCTTACGCGCCTCGTTTGGAAACGTAGCAGCCCAAAGCACAGCTGAATCGACTTGCAGTGCTCTCAAGTCTGCCCGATAAGGAACTGCTCATTCAGACTAACTGGCCGTTCAGCCGCACGTACCATGTGGGTTGGAGCTTGGGTCCTTGTCCAAATCATCAAATACCTGGCCCAGCTCTATCGTTGGAGTCGAACCAAGTCACAGTAAGTTATGTATTCTATCATGGATGTTATATTGCTAACAGGCAACCCATAGTACCACCCAGACCAATGATAGACCACGGTCTCCGCGCCAACTCCCGATAGAAGTAATTGAACATTGTGCAAGTTTCTTGTTCGAGATACGGTCGCCGAGCGGGGACGTGGCCCAAGCGCGAATCTCTAGCGTTAAACCGGCCTGGCGCGAAGTTTCTGGATTCATGGCCGCATCTCCCAGCCTCCACCAGGTAGGTCTGGCAAGGTGGGTGGCGATGTTGACTATACGCCACGAGCGCGACTGGAAACAGGCGGTTCAGTGGTCCTACTTGGTTAGGTAAGTTGTCAATTGTTAATTACGCCTATTTGCTCACAATTACACCACGAATACGTTAGAGAACTGCGATGCCTGGACGGAGCGCTCGAAAGCAATCAAAATCAGAGGGTTCTAGCCGAGTTTCAGCGTCTACATACTCTGTCGGTTGATGCGCACGGTGACGTTGTGTATGATCAGCATGGTCGCTTTGCTTATCGAGATATCTTCTCGTCTTTGCCTCGATCTTTACGCCGTCTCGAGATCCTTCGAGCTCACGGCCCAGATATCAGCATCATCAACACGGTAATAAACTACGCGCCAGAGCTGGAAGAGCTGCGTCTAGGCAGGTGCACTCTGTTCAACAGCACAACTATATGCGGCTTTTGGCACACCTTCCCGCTGGAGCACGACTCGTATATGTCAATCGAAGACACGGATTCTTATGCCGTACGTATACTCGACTTGTAAATCAGTCAAATTTTCTAATATAATTCTTCGAGTAGAACTCACTCGTTAGGGAACTTACATCTCTGGGATCGTTACAGATCCTAGCCCTCGGGCTATACCTCATTCCTTCGACTACGATACTGGCTCATCGATTGTACCATAGGCGTGGCATAGCAGCACCAGAAGCAATCTTATGGCAGCAAGCGATCCCTTTGGCTGGGCTTCTCGATGAGACGCCAGTTCATGAAGTAGATCCAGCTGACGCGCCACCTGCTTCAGTCGGACAACTAGCTTCAGTGTTGCACCAACTTGATCCACCGCAAGAGTTTGGGCCAGAAGGTAACTGTAGTTTGTGCGTCGATAGCGTTTCGCAGATTGGCTATGACGCCGAAGCGCGAGCCAGCATTATTCTGAAGAGCCGGCTTCCAAACCTTATATGCGTGCAGTGGATGGCGTGGCTTTCGCCAGGCCACCTTGGACTAAATGAACATAATGTGTAGCATGATCGTGTGACTAAATTCAGCGCATCATAGTTTTTCTCGCACGAATCATTCGCGACTATTCACGTCACAGGAAGTCATAGCTGAGTAAAAGTGCCAGAATTCGGGGATTATGACGTTATAATACCATAATAGGTACCTTGTCTTGTGTTAAAGACGAGTAAATAAATATATTGCGGCATATGTGTCACAATATAGACCAATTAGGATAGGTTATAATGATAAATGGGGTTGAGAATGCTTGAAGCACGGGAGACGGCAGTACATGCATCCTTCCGAAATGTGGTAAACCAAGATTCGCCCAGGTAGTGAACAGGCCACGACGAGACGGATGTTAATTGATTAGTGCCGCAAGGTTGATTAAATGATTTCGTACTGGCGGGGTAAGTCGCTCACCATAATCCATGCCAAAACATCTCCCTGGATTTTGCGGGACTTGTCTTGAATCGTATGTGCGGATCAGGCCCGCTGTCGACTCCTCGATTTCAGATTAGGAGTGCTGTTATCTCCAGCGAGACATTCGCAAGAGACTACCCTATGCAAGCCAACACAGGCATCGCATTTCCCTAGCTGAAGTGCTGATTTGGACAGAAATGAGGTGGCCACAAGCCATAGGTAACTCTATAATCCAGGAGTGCCGTAAGTATGTTCTGCGAGGCCAATCTAGCAAGTTGGTGCTGATGAAGCCAAGTCCATGAGTACTAAGTCGAAGCACTAGAAAAGCAACACACCAGACAGTAGAAATAGGGAAACCATGTTGCCCTCGAACACGTATTTAAGCTAGTTAAACCGGCCATATTAGGTCTCATGTTATTAAGCTAACCGACGAACGGCACGATGATAGTCGTGAGACTGGCGCAAAACAGAGGTGACACGCTGATCTTCATATCTCCCCATACAGAGCGAACTGGGCAACCACCCATTGCAACATTCGACCGGAAGTATTAGAGGGTTTCTCGTGAAGATACGCTGGCTCGTTATGGTATAACCCGAAAATCTGATGAGGCGTATGACGAATCGTAATTCGATGCACGCCGAGCGTCAGACACTGACCATCCGTGGTTTTTTGGGAACAGCGACATGGGGCGGTACCCAAGCCTAGGACATACGTCCAATCTCCAAACTTCTACTAGTATTTACCCCCTACAATGAGGGGTGGATCATGATTTAAAAAAGTACATACCTCGTATGGATACTTGCGTGAGAGGCCGCGTGAGGTCGGTATGACCATACCGCTGATTTTGGGGCTGGTAAAACATAGTCGGGGTGAGTCAGATGTGAAAGGACCAGTCCGGCGGGGCGCGGCAGAATTCGGCTTGGTAATAACATATGTGGTGGAGGACGTGTAAGTGTGATAATATGTAGAACGTACCAAGCGTGAAGTGAACTCACTAGATAGACTACAAGTCAAAAGGGTTGAGACTAAAGGGCAGAGCAGAATCGGCACGGCAGGAGACCGAATTCACAGGAAAATTGATATCGATTGTCTTTCTCGAATCTCTCCTAATCATTCGAAGTCCAGGATGACGCCCCATTAGTCCAGAAGCGGTCTCTGTTGCACAGAGGGCAGCAGATAGTCTCAAAGGTACACTAAACCAGGTACTTTTTGTCGTATAACAAACCGCGTCGAGACTCACCGCGTTCATACGTAGAACCGATCACATGTAAGACTCAACTGACCACAGTCATCATGCCGAAGACCCATCAGAGAACTAGAAACCTGTGGAATTGTTTTCGAAGATAACACTAGTACAAGATTTACTGGTACCGTCCACCTTACCATACGCAGTCGTCGAACTGTGACCCCAATAACGGTAAGAGCTCCAAAGTAACAGGCGCTCACAGGACTAGCTCTATAAGTCACTTCATTCTCCTAGGATTGGCTATTCTTCCCCAGACCACATTCGCATACCTCCCTCAACAAGCCGACTAGATACCTCCAGTCACATCCCTTGGGTTACGTCGGACGTAAGCCCATGGCTGATGTGAAGCAGAAAGCCTATTCCCAAGGGCTGTTTAGATCACTGCAATAAACTAGGCTCGCCTCGTTCAGAAGGAAAATTTCGATGCCAAGGGTTGTTGAAGATAGATCTCACGCTCGGATCTCGTGATGATCCGTTGTCTCAGTCTACCTGCCGTGCATATACGCGTCTGTTCATTTTACCTGTATATAAACGCTACCTGTAGACCGTTGAATATCAATTAGTCCATCCAGAGTATCCATTCGCTTCCTTGCATGCCCCACGCTAAGTCACAGCTATTGAAGACTTTCGATACTGTCTTCAACAGGGGTACAACCATACAACAGGTTAAGCGATCAGGAGTGGTCGATGAGGAAGAGAGACTTGAGCGACTAACCACTTGAATACCATATTAGCGGTTTTAGTGCGTTTGCGTAGCAGTTAAGCGAGAAAGCGCTACAGGCTTGTGATAATTCGTTGAACATGGTGCTGGGATCGGTGTCAGACAGGAGCGATCACGTGGTCATCCAATATCGGCCTGTTCCGGCAGCTCCGGAAGGAAATACACTCATGGCCTGCATCATGGCACGGTCGGTGATTATCTTGCCCTGTATACCGTTGGTTTAGGGTTACCATCATACTATTCCATACTATTCCATATGGTTGCACGGCTATGCGTCCGCATGTTATCCTCGTTCTTTTGCTTCCTTTGTTGTTCACTATAAGCTCGTTTACGCTTGTATACCTTTGATGAAACAATGCTTAAGCCCAGAGCCTTCATAATGAAGCGCTCAACGTGTATCTAGTGGCGATCCCACTTCACTAATACAGCTACTCTAAAAATTTCCCAAAGTTAGACGTGCCAATGGATGATGCTGCCGGACCAACTGCGAAGAGGCAACGCCGAGTACGTCGCTAGAGCTTTCAATGACCTAGGCGTTGATCTTCGAGTAAAGTCGCACCACAGGAATCAGTTACCGGTATATTGCCCTTGCGCAAAATGCAAGGGAAACGTAAAACAAAAGCCTGGCACAATCGATGATCACCGAACCCGTTACCCCCAAAGGTCAGCCAGCCCTGAGCCGGAACTCCAAAATGAAGATGTACCTGGGTCGCCTCGCGCCTCCCCAGGTCCTGTATTGTCGTCTGATGAAGATGTCCGCCAAGAAGACGAATACATGCGCATATCCAGCCCACCCGTAAACGTGCCCCTAACGCCACCAAACCACCCACAACCCTATTTGCAAGACGATATTGACCAAGGCGATCAGCCTCTGGATATAATCAATGAAGACAATCAAGAATACCTCTTTGATCAACTCCTGGACGAACATGGTCCAGACCTGGATTGGCACCATAGGGGGGTGGTCATTGAGATCGAACCCGGGGAACAGCAGGAAGCCGAGAGAGATCCGTTGAACGCGATCTATGATGTAGATTTTGGTTTGGGGGAAGGAACACCTCAAAACGACGAAGCCGAGGGACTGAGGTTCGAGTTACCAATGGAGGAAGAGCCCTTCCGAGACCTGGAAGGAGAAGTCGAAGAAGGAATCGAGAACGAGGAATTGAGCACGGCATTTAAAGAGCCCAGCATGATCCGTAATGCATACATTGACGCGTTTGTTCAAAAGACTCTTTACGGGGCTACTCACAGGGCACTTCAGCATCAGCTTAAAGCCTCTCGCCGAACAATTTCATTGCATCCTGAAATCCAAGCCGAAGACATTGCGAAAATGGCACAAACGATCCGAACAGCAGAGAGACGGCTCGGCGTCAACCTGGAACACATCATTAAGATGTTCACACTCTGTCCACTCTGTGGGCGAGGATATTCTCCAGATTATATTGCGGGAGCAGAGCACGCTTCATGCCTGAACGAAGGGTGCGCAGGAACTCTGTTCGTGATGCGAAAACTTGCGTCTGGCGGCCAACGGCGAGTGTCCAACCAGACCTATCCTTTTGCATCCCCAATCGCTTGGATCCAACACTTGCTCAGTCTCCCTGGGATTTCAGAACTTTTGCAGGTATGGCGCGGCGATGCCGACAAGGAAGGACCGTCCCCTCCTATACCGTGTGAAGAGTGGATTCAGCGTATTGATATCAATAAATCTATCGGTGATATCCATGAAGGGTGGGGATGGCGATCAACTAAGGCAGGGCTGGAGCGATACCGCCACCCGGTGACTGGTGATATAATTGATGAGAGTCCGTTGAATCCTCCGGTGCGATTTGTCAGCCTGCCGTATGGTCTCTCACTATCATTGAATACCGACTGGTATGTATATTTATCTTTATCGGGTGTGGACTTCAATTAAAGGCCATTTTCTTGCAGGTTCCAGGCGAACAAAGAAGGAAGCTATTCAGTCGGGGCATGCTATCTGGCAATCAACAATCTACCGAGGCATATGCGCTTTCTGCGTGAGAACATCGCCTTGTGTATCGTGATGCCTGGACCAAACGAACCAAATAATTACGCACTCGATCAAATACTCACTCCGCTGGTGGATGAGCTATTAGAACTTAAGCAAGGTACGTGTTTTGCACAAGCCTTTTCTCCTTTTGTCCTCTTATCCAAACGCTCATAAAGGAGTGATCATGAATGTACGAAGAGGAGACCCGCCTGTGTACCAAGAGGAGCTGGTACACTGTGAGTTGACTCAGCATATAGCTGATTTAATTGCACGCATCAAGATGGGAGGTGGAGCTGGGGTTAGGTCCGAAAGGAACTTCTGCCTTTATTGTCATGGACAGTTGTCAACTCTAAGTGTACCCGCGGGATTCATTCGTCAAGGTATGCGGTGCTTAAGCATTGTAGCACGCTAGCTGAGTATATGCATTTTTAGACTTCTCATTCCGCGATCCTCAGCAGGAGCGCAACAACGCATATCACTGGAAATCATTACAAACTGTCGAGGAGAGGAAAGATTTCTTTAACGCAACAGGCAACCGCTTCACAGCCCTCCACAGGATCCCGGGATGGGATACATCAACTGCTTCTCCACCTGATGCAATGCATTTACTATATCTAGGGGCGATGAACTGGATTGTCAAGCAGGTGCTAGTAGGGCCTGGAATGTTTACTAAGCGACGACCTGAAGGTCGCGACCCCCAAGTAGTTTTCAATGAATGTTTGGATGCAATGTGGATGCCGCGAAATTTTCAGCGGCTGCCACCTAAGGTATGCGTGCTCAATTTGGGCCAAGCACTACCGTATTGAGAGTCAAATATGTAGCTGGGCCAAACTCGGACAACAACCAAAGCGGACCAATGGAAGCTAACTTCACGAATTCTGTATATACCACTATTTCTTGCATTTCGTGATGGCGACGAAATCAGCCCCGGGCTAGTTCCACGAGGTAATCGAAGCTCACCGGGTGCCAAGCACCAAACCTATCGTTCAAAACTATTATATCAACAGCGGCGCAAGTACTATGAGTCAATTGGACAGCCCAACCTATGTCCCCCTTTAGCCGAATGCTATCCGTCTCGTAGCTTACGATTTCACTATCGACAAATCTTACGATTCTGTGTAGCTATTAGCGTCCTCTATAAGCGTTCTGTCACTCCTGCTGAGATCGCTTTCGGTCAACGTTTACTAGAGTCGCTTTGTATTGACTATATACAAAACAACGTTCAGCTATCTCCGAACTTTCATTATCTGATGCATCTCGAAGAATGGATGCTAAAAACTGGCTCGCTTTATAACACGCATGTATGGGGGATGGAGCGCGCAAACGGTGTTGTATCACGGGTCAATCACAACGGGAAAGGCCAAGGTATATTAGAAGCAACACTAATGCGTGGATGGTGGAGCCATACCGCACTTCAGAACCTGGCAAGTCATTGTTCCTGAAAGCGCAAACTAATGTTCTAATTTTTGTATCTCAGATAAAGAATATGCAAGCTTTACCCAATCGAACAGAAGCCGACAATAGCGTGATCGCAGATCTCACAGCTGCGCTCAGGGGCGGAACCGAGCATGCGCTACAGCGAGGAACACTGATGGCATTTATTGCACAATGCGAGACTGCTTACACGCGATTATATGGTATTCAAGGTACGATGGTATGACGACACACGCCAGGAACTGACGCTGTCTTCAGAATCAACTCGACTATCAAACCAGTCACGTTTGGTGAACTTGGAGGCACTAAACCTTTACCATATGATACTTCAGTTTTGTGTCGAGATATGGCCAAACTCTGGTATCTGGGGCGGTAATGGTATGGTGCAAACTCACTACCTTGACCCCGAGAAGACTGTCAGAAACTACAGCTATGTGGAGTATAATGGTATTCGATATGGCGCCCGCCAGCACACAAGTGGAATCGGCTATTGCTATGGATACATTGACAGCCGATATCCTGTTCTAATTGAGCGAATCCTGTATATAGAGTTTCCTGGCGAGGCTGAGTTGCGCTGTATATGCGCATTGGTTCGCAAGTTTCAGACTCCACTGGTACAGCCAAACTTTCCTTGGGATGCCTGGTATGTCGAAATTCCTTGCATGAATAGTAACTCATGAATGTTCCAGGTCTGTTCACCTTGGTGTTGCAAGCTGGGCGTACAACGAACTTGGAGCACCAACAATAATTCCGATTCACCGATTTTCAGGCACGCTGGCGCTTTTTGACATCTCAATGTCCTATGGGAGATACTGGGTGACGGTTGCTCTTGATAGCGTTCAGCCGGAGCGAGATGATATTAACGAGGATTGAGACAACTAGCTATGCTGTATCTCAACTATCTAGCTTTGTCTTATCATACCGAGGTCAGAGCCATAGCTGGCGTTGCAGGGTGGTGCAAATATTCAATCCATCATACATTTTAACAGAATGTACATATAAGGCAAACAAGGTGGCCTGGTGGAGCCGTCACAGCCGGACTCTTCCGGCGGGTATGGGAGACGCTCGGCGCGCCAAAAGCCAGTAGGTGTGGGTGGAGTCCAAACTACGGCGAGCAAGGCTTGCAGGTCTGGGTGAGTAAGAGCCGGCTCTGACGGTAATAGCTAGACTCAGCCTTTTGTCGCGTTGCTAGCATACAGAAAGGAAAGGGACATCAATAGTATACTGGTACACGGGCGGCACACTTGTGGTGTATGTACAAAACGCGAGGAAATGGGGGGTTGTAAAGGACTAGAAAGGAAACCACAAAAAGCACGAAAGGACCGACAAGTTTGGGGGACCCGTGGCCGCAAAGCGGCCACAGGGGAAGTCGGGGCACCAGAGATGTGAGGGATAGCTCGCGGGTCAGGTGGGCCAGTCCATCGTGCTGTCGGAGTGGTGAGGTGGGCGGGTGCAAGGAGAAAGCGTAGTCAGAGAATCGAACGGGAGTACCCACCACTAGCGGTGGTGGAAAGCGCAAGGCGAAGCCCAACACCGGCACGTGACGTTGTGTCTTTCTCGTGTCCGGTTCGACCTTGTGTTCGTGTAGGACGTTAAATATGAATGCATATAAAAAAAAACGGCACGTGACGAGGCGATGCTCCTGGGCGGCTAAGTCCCAGTTGTGGGTTTCTGCACGCTGCGAGCCACACTCTCCCAATTGGCCGAAGAGCGTTTGGGTAAGGTAGAATATAATTAACCTGATCATGTCGTAATGGGTAGGTGGCCGGGTGAGGACAGGATCAGGGTCGACCGGTTGGGCGGAACTTCCTGCTGAGGCCTAGCATTCGTCGCACGAGGCTTACGGCGACAGTAACGCGCGGGTTTGCAGCGCTTTCGTGGATTGAGCAAGTTCCAGCTACACGATATGGACTCCTGAGCTACGCCAATATGCATACATGCAGTGGTGGGTTGACGCCAGTTCTTTTGACGGTAGCACGAGTGTCGAAAAAGAAATTGACGCTTCAAGTTTTGATCAATCCGGGCTTTGAGGATGCGCATATAGCTGCAGCGGGTCTCAAGTGGTAGTCCCAGGAACCAGACAAGTTCCCATTCGTTACCGGTATCGAGCTTGGCTTTGTGTCTAAGCTCCATCTCGAATAGATTGGCCATACAACAGTTTTGAGGGCCGTTCGTTGGAGAAAAAGGGGGGGAGAGAAAAAAATGCCAAACGCAAAACCAGACACCGAGAAGGTGACCCGACAACAAGTGCAGTGCCTGGAGTCGAGATCAATGCAAGAACGAGGCTAAAAACATAAATCGACTGAAAAAACGTCGCAGGTCGGCGAAAACCTGGATAGCAGCTTGTGACGCATATTCCCCTAACCATACCCAGTGTTAGATATGTGTTGATGAATAAGGTCTGATTACGAGCTAAGCACATTGAGCCGCTACCAAAATTGTACATCACGGAATGCGATTAAAGAACAAGCTGAGAAATATAACAACGGCAGACAATGAAAGAGCAGCAAACGGGGTGCGATTGGTGATAGAGGTTGACTCAGGAGCTGGCCACAGTTTTGGGTTTGTTCTTCGAGCCAGGAGGACGCCCACGCCTTTTTGCCTGGGGAGCGCTTGGTTTGGGCGCCTTACCGGTAGCAACATGAGGTTCTTGGACGGAGTCAATCAAAGAGGGGAGAGGCGGTGGTGGCATTCGGGAAGAGCTACTAGAGCAAATAGGTTCAAGCGAGCTCTGATTCCCAGGCCAGACTTGCGTGGGCAATCCAGCGGCGGGTTCATCTACAGTATCTTATAGGAGTTAGAAAAGTTGAGAAATCGTTAAAGAGGCTCGTACTCAAGTCAAATTGACCATGGCCGCCCAAGATATCTATTGGAAAATTCTGTGGGAGCTCCGGATCAATCGCTACACTCTTCGTTAGAGATCTTGTCAGTCAATAGAAGTGGATATATGCGTACCACTACCCTCATACCGAGCTGCCAAATTGATACCGATCTTCTCTGCGGCCACTACATAGGATTCCTGAAAGAAATTGGTATCCTCTGCATCCATGCACGGATTAGTTGCTTTGTCTTGACCACTTGACTCGATAGCTTCGGCTAAATTACTGGCATCTTGAAGGTGGGGATCCAGTGCAACCGAGTTGACAAACTCCGCGACTCCCGATCCACCAGGGATAGCAGGATTCAGAACCTCGCTCTCACTGTTCCCGTTTGGCGACTTGTTTTCATTTCCATCATTGCCACCACGCATGGGGTGCTGGGCAAGAAAGGTGTCGATATCAGGCTTTGTGTTCGCCTTATGGTTAATGAGATGTTGGTACTTTTGCAGCTCGTCAGGATAGGTGTTGCGCCATGATCGACTGATTGAGCACAAAGCAATACGGATGGGAACCCTACTACTACCTGTACCACGCTCAAGGTTGGGGATGGGTCGCTTGACTATTTCAATTCGGCGGTGAGGGGGGCTAGGGCAGATTCCAGGTCGAGACTGCGCTGTCTGAAATTGGGCTATACCGATTGCCTCAAATATGTTGGTCACCTTTGAAATAACAATGTAAGATATATCAAAGTGTGAGTAGACATACATACCCACTGTGCACGATAATCGGGTTGCTTTGTAACTACTCCCCCTTCGCCGTCACTCTCATCTTCCGACGTATAACCAGGATGGGAAAGAAACCCCCAGTCCTGACTTCGCAGTGATGGGATGGTTGCAATGATTTGTGCCCGTCCGGAAGCTTTCTAAAAGCATAAAATGTCGTGTGAGTTACATGATGGACACGGAAACACCTGGAAACTCACTCTCTCAGTACGACGGTATTTGAGAGCCTGCCCTCGCATCTCTTGAATTTCCTCGTCACTCTTCCTCATATCTCGAAAAGTTGTCTGGCAGGTCTTCAAAGGGCCGTCGTGGAGGAGCGTAACGATTTGCTCGTCTGAAAGATTCCTCAGTACCGCTGATAGTTCGCTGCCATCATTTGGAATAGGTGACTTAAACCACAATATATATGTAGGGACCCAAGCAATCTGCTTCAAAAGTGACGCCTTCCAATGCGGTCTTGGGATACAATACCCAGTTTGGGGATCGATAAATGCAGTTGGAAGAGTGTCAGGCTCGCCAAACTCATCCTCAAAATGTGGCGGAATGAATTTTGCGGCAGTAATTCCAATCATTCGGTAGAACCATTTGCGTGCATGCTCCTGACGAAACAATATTAGCATGTGGCTAATAGTTTGCCCTACTAATGTCTCACCTTTAAACTGTTCTCCTCCGGGCCGCCTTTCTTCTTGCCAATTCGAGAACGAGCCTCGCCCACAACTTTCATAACAATCGCAGCAAGCTCAGGGGTCACGGGCGGATTGGACAGCATGATTTTGAACCCTGCGTCGATAGCGGTGGGCTCGTTGGCTGGTGCCAAGGCTTGGGGGTCATCGTTGGCCTCACTTCGAGGTAGATGTTTCTCCGATATCTCCAACAGGCGGGAGAGCATATCTTGAGTCTGCTTATGCTTCGCATCGTTTGCGACCGAATAGGCATTCAGGTAATCCATAATCTCATTCAGCTGGCGCTCAGCAACAATCGTGTTTCGAGACTGCGCTCGGTTTGTAGTGGTAGTATTCAGCTCTAAAGGTATGTTAAGCCAATAAACCATGGTTGCGCGTTCTAAGAAAACTTACCTATATTCATATCTGATATGATGTTGCGAGTCTTGTCAAGAGGTGTGACGTCCGTGCCTGTGGGCATCTCAGACGAAGGATTGGTATTCAAGGTTTGCACTTGTTCCGAACGTTGTATGTCAGTATATGCGTGTACATGTCTAAATGAAGATTACGCAAACCTTCGGGAACAGACGCTGGCTCCGTATCTCCATAAGAGTTGGAACCTGGTACGTCCAAAAGAGTGTTTTGCCCTAATGAAGTCGACCGAACAGGGACAGCAGAACCGGAGGGAGTGGGACAGTACGAAGATGAAGACGCAGAACGTGGAAACTGGAAATCGCCGCTCCCGGCTTTCGCCACGGCGGTGAGGCGAAGAGGGGCGTAGGGGATAAACTTTGTCTTTTTTGGAGGAGGGTTTGGGACCGAGGGAGACGGAGGCTCTAGGCCATCGCTGGACTCCTCGTAGCCACCTACAGCCGCCCGACGCTTGGACATTTCGTATTCTTCCAGCTGAGGAAGAATGGGGCCAGACTACTGGTTGCGTGAGCTTAAATATCCGGCTTGGTCGTATACCCAATCTGGCGCACAGAATTTGTAATGTGTCTGCCATCAAAACCACAGTTGCCGCAGATGCCGCAGATGCCGCAGGTGCCGCATCAATCAATTCATACTACCGGAATATCACACCAGACAGGGGTCCCATGTTTTGCTGTTTGGTTCAGTTTCTGTCGTGAGTCAACTCAACAGCTCCTCAAGGTGGGCTGCCCGTTTCTCACTTTGAATCACCATCTCCCGTCTCTTATCTCCCATCTCCCGCTCCAATCTCCTTCTCAATTGCCCCATCCCACTTTACACTCATCCTTCCTCCCTCGTACATTTACCCACTACCTCCCTCGCCTCTAAATCCACTGTTCGAGTCTCATCCATCGCCTGCACCTATCCCGTCACCTACTCTTTCTATTATGCCCCGAGTTCCGTCATCTGTGTCGTATGATGTTCAAGTCCACAGTCTAGACACGGCTGTCCCGGCTTTGCAGGAAGTACTGGAGTCGGTCTCCCAGCTGACTAGGGGAGCTCCGTATGGTGTAAACACGTTCTTTGTCCTGAACATATTCTTATGGTCAGTTTCAGATCTTTTGCATACTGCATGCCTGAAGCTGATGAAAATGGCGCAGTAAGTGTGTAGTATGCATGTGGTAATCTACACGACAAAATGACAGATCGCATAATAGACGATGAAAAAACCTCTGGCAGGACTGCGAACTGGGTCCTTAGGTACGAATATGCACATCTGGTACGTCTTATGACTTGTTTGTTACACTACGCCATGTTGCAAGATAGCTGAAATATGACATTACCAGACCTCGTCGTTGTTTGCTCGGCGAAACGGTCGCCTTTTCCCCCAACGGCCTCCACATAACATGAACGTCTCTGTACAAGTCCACGTACTCGCACACACGGAGTTCTCGATTTAGCCAACAAGAGCGTTCCTTGCCCAAATGGCTTCCTTGTTGCTCCAATTCTCTTCTTGCGTACTGAAAAGCCATTGTATATACACATGTTTGAGGCCGGTCACCACATAATACATGTTACTGCTAGTATACATCTATCTGATTCAATCGACAAAGTACGAGGATGTCATGAGCCGCGCACATGACCTCTATCTTTTCTTGTGGCTTACACGCTGTATAAGCCACTCACTTCTTTTCTTCCCCTTAGTAAGGCTGATTGGCGTATTAACTAAGCCTCCACATGGACGCTTACTGATCAAAGCTATCTTTAGCACGCACCACATGGATGCTTACTGATCAAGGCTATTTGTAGCACGCATACAGTCTTCTTGGACTATTCTTAGCTACGCTCTACTTTTAGACACACACTCTTTTAGAAACACGTACTATCTTTAGCTCATGTATTATTGGAACTGTACGCACAGACCATGTACCCATGAGTATAAATACTCGGTGTGCAAGCTGCTCCAAGACCAGCTTGCTCTACCTCGTCGATCTCCCCTCAAGGGTGATAACTACTAAAAGATACATAAGACTTACATACTTAAGACTCACTATCGGTACTCGGTCCTATTAACTTAGGTACTAAGTACATTTAACTTGCAAGCCACGAGTCCTTCACAGTCTCCGCTGGAGACGGGTGCCTTCGACGTCCTACTCGCTAGACGAGCAGAGGACTATACTCCTAAGACTAAGAGGCTCGACACCCTACACAGGGCTGTCGTCGACGCTTCCACACTCGACTACATCTACGAACAGCCACAGGAGGCTGCCACGCATCAGGCTAAGATCCGACGTCGACGCCGTCGTATCCAGAACAGAAAGTAAACACCCTTAGAAACAAGGGTTGTGACATTGTAGAGCAAGCTTCACACTGATCCGTGGCTATGTCTCAACGATCTTCATCAAGAGTAACCAGGAGCCAGTCGGCTCAAGGAGAACCACTAGTGCCACCGGTAGATAACCCTGACCGGCCGTCGGTAGCTAGATCAGACAACGCAACATCCCTATCTGCTTTAAGGGAACAAGTATTACAGATGACAACGGAAGCAACCGATGCTATCCACGCACGGGTCAGCATACCAGGATCATACGCGGATCCTGACGAAACCATCCAAGCTGAACCTACCATTATTGTGGGTGAAGGAAATCCAAACGAGTCAACTGCAACAGCAGCCGATATCATTGGTGGAAGATCTATACCACGAACCACTGTGGAATCAGTATCAGACCCCGATGAATCCAGACTCTCCGAGGATATAGGACGAACCCCAGATACAACTGAACCCGTAGCAACACAAGTAGAAACAGCACAAACAACAGGACCGGAACACTTTTGGAATGCGAGGGCTAGCATATCCCCAGGAGGAATAATCTCCGTAAGAAGAAGAGTACCAGTCGATCCCACAGCAGGGATAGAAGACCAGATCGACCCAGTACCACCATACGCACCAAATCCCTTGGAATTACCCACTGGGAGATATGGTCCCACGAACATCCCAAGAGAAGAGAGACACCTATACTCGGCACATCCCCTGACAGGGGTAAGAACCCGATCGCAGGCATCAAATGCCATAGAAGCACCCATACCACAAAGACCCATACAAGTAACGGAACAAATAGAAGCTCCTCCCCAGATCAGAATTGAGGAAAGACCAGCAAACCCTACACCACCTAGACCCCACTCGTCATCACCAGCACCTGAAGAAGTACCACCAGAAGGGGACGAATACGAAAGACTGCTGAACGGACCCATAGAAGACATCCGAAGAGCAGCGGCAAGGGATCCCACATTAGGATTCTTCTTCAGGGTGCTAGACGATATCAAGGATCAACTTCTTGAAGGGATCACAGCTCAAATACAGGTGCAAGAGAACAGACAAGATACGGGGGTACAAACGCTCAATACCACTCTACAACAAATGACTAATTCCATCTCCAAACTGGAAGCATCCACCGGCAACATTAGGCAGCAAGTAGAAAGTGCAGCCCAGAACGCATGGACAGCTGCAAACAGCTCCCAATTGGGAGTCAATGAACAAATAAAAACTCAAAAAGCTATCGACAAACTCAGTCAACAAATGGACACCATAGTCGTGGCCATGGGAGCTATGGGTAAACAAGTATCCGCTGCCCTGAATAAACAAGAGGAAGCCATTAAGAAACTTAAGGCCGACACAGAAACCCTTCAAGAAACACTACAAGTAGTAGAAGAAAGGATCTCAAACACTGATATCATGGACCAACACCATCAATGGGAACCAGAAGCCGAGTCTTCTCGGGCACAAGTCCCAAAAAGGCCTCAAGGACTATTCCCAGGGGATAATCCCCCAGGACCTCCATCGGGACCCCCATCAAGGGGAAATACACCTCCTCTCCGACCCCCAAAACCTCCAAAAAAGGAAGGAAGTACCAAAGACGAAATCCCAAAGGGAGCTAGAGCCAAAAAGCCTGAGGCATTTAATGGGAAAAGAGGACCAGAAGCGGAAATCTTCCTCATGAAAATGGAAATCTACTTCAACGATTACGGTACTGCCTTTGACAACAACCGGAAGATGGCCACCTTCCTCACTAACATGGGAGAAGGAGAAGCAGCCAAATGGGCCAAACCCCTACTCAGGAAAATCCTTGATGAAGAACCACACGAATACCTTGCAAACTGGAATGCTTTAAAGAACGCCTTCCTTCTTGCCTTCTCAGATCCCATGAAAAAGGAAAGGGCGATTCAGAACATTCATAAACTTCAACAAACAGGATCAGCACAACACTATGTAACCGCCTTCCGCACCCTTATGCAGGAATTAGATTGGGACGAACATGCCTTCATAGATGTCTTCAAGAAAGGCCTTAAGAATAACGTCCAACAGGAACTCCTAAAGGCAACTATTACCCAAGATACATCTACATTCTCCTTAGAAAAATGGATGGAAGTCTCTATTAGGATAGACGATCTTCTATTCACTGGAAGAAGTCTAAGAGATAATGGCTCCTCAGGAAATCAAGAAAGGAAATTCCAACCAAGAACAACCCAAGCCAAAGCAGGAATAGTGCCGTCCGAAGTCATCCAAAAAAGAAGAGAAGAAGGGAGATGCATCAAATGCGGAAGAAGAGGACACCGTATGAGAGAATGCAAATTCAAGGAATGGCAACAAGAAACTCAAGCTGTCAAAGGAAAGGAAGCGAAGATCGAAGAAGTAAAGGAAGAAGAGAAATCCTCTGACTCGGAGTCGGAAAACTAGAACAGCAGGCTGAGTCCATGTCAGTACCTGCCCAGAAACCCTTGACCAAGAATCAGAAAAGAAAGAAACGTGTATTATACCTAAAGAAATCCGAACAAACTGCGTCTATCTTTACAATGGTCAAGGGAATCATGGACCCTATCCCCACTCTGGTCGACTCTGGATCTTCAAAAAACTTCCTAGACATCAACTTTGCCCAAAACAACAAAATTCCGCTGATACCCCTAGTCAATCCACGAACGGTAATCGCCATAGACGGTAAGGAACTACCAAACAAAATAAAGAATAAAGCGACCCTAGAAGTGGAAATCGAAGGATGGACCTTTGACATAACCTTCTTTGTAATGGATCTAGGAGACACCGATATGATCCTAGGGCTAGACTGGCTACAAGAAGCCGACCCGGACATAAATTGGAAGACCCTAGAAATTTCATGGAAAGGAAGGCCCATCACCGCCAAAGCCGGAAAAGATCTACCTACCATACCAGAAGAATTCATGGAATTCATCGACGTCTTCAGCGAAGAACTCTTCAAGAAGCTCCCAGAACATCGGTCCTTCGATTGCAACATCGACTTTGAGGAAGGATCAGATCTCCCAAAACCGGCAAAAGTATATCCCCTTTCACCAATTGAAAGCAGAACGATAAAGGAATTCATTGATCAAGAATTGGCCGACGGAAAAATCCGGCCTAGCAAATCTGTCATGAGCCGTGCACATGACCCTTATCTTTTTCTCGTGGCTCATACGCTTTATAAGCCACTTACTTCTTTTTCTTCCACTTAGTAAGACTGATTGGCATATCACTAAGCCTCCACATGGATGCTTACTGATCAAAGCTATCTTTAGCGCGCATACGGTCTTCTTGGACTATTCTTAGCTACATCCTATTCTTAATCCACCTTCTTTTAGAAACACGTACTATCTTTAACTCATGTATTCTTGGAACTGTGAGCACAGACCATGTACCCATGAGTATAAATACTCGGTGTGCAAGCTGCTCCTAGACCAGCTTGCTCTACCTCGTCGATCTCCCCTCAAGGGTGATAACTACTAAGAGATACATATAAGACTTACATACTTAAGACTCAACCATCGATACTAGGTCCTATTAACTTAGGTACTTAGTAATACACCGCAAGCCACGAGTCAATCACAGTCTCTCCAAGAGACGGGTGCCTTCGACGTCCTACTTGCTAGGCAAGCAGAGGACTATACTCCTAAGACTAAGAGGCTTGATACCCTACACAGGGCTATCATCGACGCTTCTACACTCGACTACATCTACGAACAGCCACAGGAGGCTGCCACGCATCAGGCTAGGATCCGACGTAGACGCCGCCGTATCCAGAACAGAAAGTAAACACCCTTAGAAACGAGGGTTGTGACATTGTAGAGCAAGCTTCACACTGATCCGTGGCTATGTCTCAACGATCTTCATCAAGAGTAACCAGGAGCCAGTCGGCTCAAGGAGAACCGCTAGTGCCACCGGTAGATAACCCTGACCGGCCGTCGGTAGCTAGATCGGACAACGCAACGTCCCTATCTGCTTTAAGGGAACAAGTATTACAGATGACAACAGAAGCAACAGATGCTATCCACGCACGAGTCAGCATACCAGGATCATACGCAGATCCTGATGAAACTATCCAAGCTGAACCTACCATTATAGTGGGTGAAGGAAACCCAAACGAGTCAACTGCAACAGCAGCCGATATTGTAGGGGGAAGATCTATACCACGGACCACTGTAGAATCAGTATCAGACCCCGAGGAATCCCGACTCTCCGAAGATATAGGACGAACCCCAGATACAACTGAGCCTGTAGCAACACAAGAAGAAACAGTACAAACGACAGGACATGAACCCTTTTGGAATGCAAGGGCCAGCATATCCCCAGGAAGGATAATTCCCGTAAGAAGAAGGGCACAAATTGACCCCACAGCAGGGATAGAAGACCAAATCGACCCTGTACCTCCATATGCACCAAACCCCTTAGAGATACCTGCCGGGAGATATGGTCCCACAAACATTCCAAGAGAGGAAAGACACCTATACTCGGCACACCCCCTCACAGGGATAAGAACCCGATCACAAGCATCGAATGCCATCGAAGCGCCCATACCACAGAGACCCATACAAGTAACGGAACAGATAGAAGCCCCTCCCCAAATTAGGATCGAGCAGAGACCAGCGAATCCTACACCTCACTCAGCGTCACCTGCACCTGAAGAAGTACCAGGGGAAAGAAATGAAGACGAATATGAAAGGCTTCTTAATGGACCTATAGAAGATATCCGAAGAGCAGCAGCAAGGGACCCCACACTGGGATTCTTCTTCAGGGTACTAGACGACATCAAGGACCAACTTCTTGAAGGGATTACAGCCCAAATACAGGTACAAGAGAACCGACAGGATACAGGAGTACAAACACTCAATACCACCCTACAACAAATGACTAATTCCATTTCCAAAATGGAAGCATCCACTGTCAACATTAGGCAGCAAGTAGAGAGTGCAGCCCAGAACGCATGGACGGCAGCAAACAGCTCTCAATTAGGAGTCAATGAACAAATAAAGACTCAGAACGCCATCGACAAACTCAGCCAACAAATGGATACTATCGTCGTAGCCATGGGGGCTATGGGTAAACAAGTATCCGCTGCCCTAAATAAACAAGAAGAAGCTATTAAGAAACTCAAGGCCGACACAGAAACCCTTCAAGAAACACTACAAGTAGTAGAAGAAAGGGTCTCAAACATCGATATCATGGACCAAGACCACCAATGGGAACCAGAAGCTGAATCCTCTCGAGCACAAGTCCCAAAAAGGCCTCAAGGACTATTCCCAGGGGATAATCCCCCAGGACCCCCATCGGGACCTCCATCAAGGGGAAATACACCCCCTCCTAGAACTCCAAAGCCTCATAGAAAGGAAGGGGGTACCAAAGACGAAATCCCAAAAGGAGCTAGAGCCAAGAAACCTGAGGCATTCAATGGGAAAAGAGGACAAGAAGCGGAAATCTTCCTCATGAAAATGGAAATCTACTTCAATGATTACGGTACTGCCTTTGACAACAATCGGAAAATGGCTACCTTCCTCACCAACATGGGAGAAGGAGAAGCAGCCAAATGGGCCAAACCCTTACTCAGGAAAATCCTCGACGAAGAACCACACGAATACCTTGCAAATTGGAATGCTTTGAAGAACGCTTTCCTCCTTGCCTTTTCGGACCCCATGAAAAAGGAAAGAGCAATCCAAAATATTCACAAACTCCAACAAACAGGATCAGCACAACACTATGTCACTGCCTTCCGCACCCTTATGCAGGAATTAGACTGGGACGAACATGCCTTCATAGACGTCTTCAAGAAAGGACTTAAGAATAATGTCCAACAAGAGCTTCTAAAGGCAACCATCACCCAGGATACATCTACATTCTCCCTAGAAAAATGGATGGAAGTCTCTATTAGAATAGATGATCTTCTATTCACTGGAAGAAGTCTAAGAGATAACGGCTCCTCAGGAAATCAAGACAGGAAATTCCAACCAAAGACAACCCAAGCCAAAGTAGGAATAGTGCCGTCTGAAGTCATCCAAAAGAGGAGAGAAGAAGGGAGATGCATCAAATGTGGAAGAAGGGGACACCGCATGCGAGAATGCAAATTCAAGGAATGGCAACAAGAACCCCAAGCTATCAAAGGGAAAGAAGCAAAGATTGAAGAAGTAAAGGAAGAGGAGAAATCCTCTGACTCGGAGTCGGAAAACTAGAACAGCAGGCTGAGTCCATGTCAGTACCTGCCCAGAAACCCTTGACCAAGAATCAGAAAAGAAAGAAGCGTGTATTATACCTAAAGAAATCCGAACAAACTGCATCTATCTTTACAATGGTCAAGGGAATCATGGACCCTATCCCCACTCTAGTCGACTCTGGATCTTCAAAAAACTTCCTAGACATCAACTTTGCACAAAACAACAAGATTCCCCTAATACCCCTAGTCAATCCACGAACGGTAATCGCTATAGACGGTAAAGAACTACCGAACAAAATAAAGAATAAAGCAACCCTAGAAGTGGAAATCGAAGGATGGACCTTTGACATAACCTTCTTTGTGATGGATTTAGGAGACACTGATATGATCCTAGGGCTGGATTGGCTACAAGAAGCCGACCCAGACATAAACTGGAAGACCCTAGAAATTTCATGGAAAGGAAGGCCCATCACTGCCAAAGCCGGAAAGGATCTACCTACTATACCAGAAGAATTCATGGAATTCATTGACGTCTTTAGCGAAGAACTCTTCAAGAAGCTCCCGGAACATCGGTCCTTCGACTGTAACATAGACTTTGCGGAAGGATCAGATCTCCCAAAACCAGCAAAAGTATATCCCCTCTCGCCAATCGAGAGCAGAACGATAAAGGAATTCATTGATCAAGAATTGGCCGACGGAAAAATCCGGCCCAGTAAATCCCCTATAGCCTCACCTTGCTTCTTTGTCAAAAAAAAGGATGGATCTCTACGGCTAGTAACAGATTACCGAAAAATCAACAATATCACTATACCAGATCAATTTCCTATGCCTCTCCAGGTGGAACTTGTCGACCAAGTCAAGAATGCGAAGATCTATTCAAAATTAGACCTTAGATGGGGATTCAATAACATCCGTATCAAGGAAGGCGATGAATGGAAAACTGCTTTCAGGACAGCTTATGGAATATACGAATACTTAGTCATGCCCTTTGGACTCAAGAACGCTCCCGCCGTCCTCCAAAGAATGATGAACGACATCTTCAGACACCTTCTAGGTGTCACAGTGGTAGTCTACATGGATGATATCCTTATCTTTTCAGAAAAGGAGGAAGACCATGCAGAACACGTCAAAGAAGTACTCAAAATCCTAAGAGAAAACAATCTCTACGCCAAACTATCCAAATGCGAATTCTTTGTCAAGAAGGTCATTTTCCTTGGGTTGGTAATTACCCCTGAAGGAATTTCCATGGAAGAAGAGAAAATCAAGGCAATCATGGAATGGAGCGCACCTAGGAAAATAAAGGAAGTCCAAGCCTTCCTTGGCTTTGTAAACTTCTACAGAAGGTTTATAGCCGAATTTAGCAAGATTGCTAGACCACTACATGACTTAACAAAAAAGGATACCAAATTTGAATGGACCCAAGAATGCCAACAAGCCTTCGAGGAAATCAAGAAACGTGTCAGCCAAGATCCAGTATTAATACATCCCGACCCCGATAAACCCTTTATTTTGGAAACCGATGCATCAGGAATAGCCATAGGAGCTATACTTAGCCAACGAGGTGAAGATGGATACCTCCACCCAGTAGCATACTTATCAAAAAGCTACAACGATGCACAAAGAAACTATGATACCGCCAACAAGGAATTACTTGCCATTGTGGAATCATTAAAACATTGGCGCATATACCTTGAAGGGACTATATTACCGGTGACTGTCTTCACCGACCACCGAAATCTAGAAAGATGGAAGAATGCAGAAACCTTCAACAGAAGGCATGCCAGATGGCATATGGAACTCGCTTCTTTCAACTTTGAAATCCACTACAGGCCTGGTAAAATGTCTAATAAACCAGACGCCCTGTCAAGAAGACATGACCATGAGGATATCCCAAATCCCCAGCAAATCATGATCAATGCCGAACGCTTCAAGGGCTTCAAAGCAACCATAGAAATTGACATCATTTCTATGATTAGGGAAAGCCTCAGCGATGATGAATCTCTAACAACCCTTATCGAGAGTACAAAGAAAAAGGAAGACCTTCCACCCTCTATTAGGAAACAATATGACAAATACGAATGGAAGGAAGACCTCTTATGGTACGAGGGACGAATAGTAATCCCTGAAAACAAAGAGATACGACTAGCCATTCTAGAAATGCACCATGACAACCCAATAGCTGGCCATCAGGGACAAGCCAGAACTTTGGAACTCATCTCTAGAAGATACTATTGGCCGGCTATGAAACAACAAGTCAACCGATTTGTCGAAACATGTGAAATCTGTCAAAGGAGTAAAGGCCACAAACAATACGCACCCCAAAAACCTCTACCAATACCCCAAAAACCTTGGGAAGACATCGCATATGACTTCATCGTCAAGCTCCCTGAATCACAGGGCATGGATAGTATACTGGTAGTAATCGATCGCTTCTCTCGGCAAGCGCATTTCATCCCTTGCCTTGAAAGCACCAATGCAGAGGGAGTAGCCGACCTTTTCATCAAGGAAGTCTGGAAATTACATGGATTACCCAAGACAACCGTGTCAGACAGAGGGCCGACCTTCAATAGCCAATTTTTGAAAGCCCTCTATGCCAAACTGGGTATCAACCCCAAATTTTCCACAGCCTTCCATCCAGAAACTGATGGAATAACAGAAAGAACCAACCAATGGCTAGAAGGCTTCTTAAGAAGCTTTTGCAATTATAGACAGGACGATTGGGTCAGATGGCTACCAATAGCAGAATTCTGCCATAACAACCAAGTCAATTCCGCCACAGGGAAGACAGCCTTCGAGACAATCTATGGACTACACCCCAGATGGGATCTTGTAGACCTAGAAGTCAATGCACCTAATGCCGCTGACATGGCGGACTCGATGCAAGAAATATGGGATGAGGCTATAGCCTCCATGGAATTCTACAGATCAAAAGAAAGCGACCCAAAACGTGAATACAAAGTAGGGGACAAAGTATGGCTAGTAGGCCAGAACATCACCACAAGGCGACCCTCAAAGAAGCTAGACAACAAGAAATTAGGGCCCTTTGTCATATCAGAAAAGATTTCCTCACATGCTTACCGGCTAGAACTTCCAAAGACCATGCGGACACACAATGTGTTCCACATCAACCTTCTCACACCCTTCACAGAAGACAAAGACTTTCACAGACGTCAAGCAAGACCACCCCCAATTATGACAGAAGAAGGAGAAGAAGAATACGAAGTGGACCATGTGGTCGCATGGGAACAACGGAAGAACGGCCTGTACTACCAAATCAGGTGGAAGGGGTATGATCCGATAGAAGACACCATGGAAAGGGCTGAAAAAATAGCCGAACTACCCCAAATCATGGAAGATCTACTCAAACGACACCCCAAAGCTCCCTTACCAAAGAACTACAATCTATACAAAGAGAAGTATAAAAGAGTGGGGGGGAAAGCCTCAAACTTCACCACCAGCAGCCTCAGCTTCACTTCCAAACCACCACTCCAATCAACAAACTCTTTTATACCACCTCCTACACAATGGCCCCAGTCCGCAACGTCAAGTCTGCCAAGACCACCGGCATCCGCTACGACCCCCGTGACGCCAAGGTCGTCGTCGACCACACCCCCAAGTCAGTATGGGGAAAACAGCGTGTATCACATAAACTCACATGGGGCCATGGCGGCGATAGACTCTATAGCTACCAAGACGCTATCAGGCGCTGCGATAGCTTCATTAGAAGCGCGGACTACGCCAAATCCCTCGACCCTACCCTTACCCTCGACTACATCCCTATGGCCGAGCGGTGGAACTGCCGATGGCTCGCCACCCATACCCTCCAATGCCCTAAACGGGGCAACCTGTACTGGGTCGGCAAGGGGCCCCGGCCGGAGTCTGATAGGGCCATGCAGGCCACCAAATTATTTGTGATTGAAGAATGGGTGGGGAGTGAGGTCGAGCACCTGGTGAAGGAGGTGCAAAAGGTCAAGAAAATGAGCTGGTATGAAGATTACACCAAAACCAAG
The DNA here is from genome assembly GCA_016906575.1 of Ceratobasidium sp. AG-Ba. Taxonomy (NCBI): domain Eukaryota; kingdom Fungi; phylum Basidiomycota; class Agaricomycetes; order Cantharellales; family Ceratobasidiaceae; genus Ceratobasidium; species Ceratobasidium sp. AG-Ba. Next base: position 596,613 of record CP059612.1, on the reverse strand, counting down.
GAACAAAACAACCGGCTCACTCGAAAATCAATAAACTCTTTTAGCACCCCCCACCTCATTAGGAGGCTGGAAGAATGGGAGAAGGAAGGGAAGGAGAAGGCGACACCCAAGTGGGTGGAAAACTCAACGGAATGGTGGTTCCGACTGAGTGATATAGAAGAAATGAAGGAGGAGTGGATGAGGTCGATCGGTGACAAGGGTCAAAAAATGGCCATTGTAGCAAGGGCGGTCAAGGACTGGTGCCAAGAACCCGACATCTCGAAAACTTACCAGGAAGTCCTCAAAGAAATCCCCTTTGGGGAAGTCATTGATTTGGTAGAGAAGGAGAGATGGTCAAAGAGGGAACTACTGGACTGGCTGGACCAGAAGGCCTGGGACAAGGGCAATGAGGACCTCTCGGTCGATATGGCTGACCTTCTGCTTGAACCCCTAGAAGAAGATGAGGAGTGGGTGAAACTGAAGGAAGAAGTCTGGGGAGCAGAGGCCCCCAATGGCGACCACAATATCAAATCTCACCTCCCTCCTGCGGACTTCTAAATATGGACATTTGCTGTATACGGACTCAAAAAATTTTTTGTAACTTTTTTACCTTTCTCAATCTATCCCTCACGAACTCTTTGTCTTGTCCGCTCGTCTCATGTCCCCTAAGACTCGCCTTAAGAGGGGGGTAATGTCATGAGCCGTGCACATGACCCTTATCTTTTTCTCGTGGCTCATACGCTTTATAAGCCACTTACTTCTTTTTCTTCCACTTAGTAAGACTGATTGGCATATCACTAAGCCTCCACATGGATGCTTACTGATCAAAGCTATCTTTAGCGCGCATACGGTCTTCTTGGACTATTCTTAGCTACATCCTATTCTTAATCCACCTTCTTTTAGAAACACGTACTATCTTTAACTCATGTATTCTTGGAACTGTGAGCACAGACCATGTACCCATGAGTATAAATACTCGGTGTGCAAGCTGCTCCTAGACCAGCTTGCTCTACCTCGTCGATCTCCCCTCAAGGGTGATAACTACTAAGAGATACATATAAGACTTACATACTTAAGACTCAACCATCGATACTAGGTCCTATTAACTTAGGTACTTAGTAATACACCGCAAGCCACGAGTCAATCACAGTCTCTCCAAGAGACGGGTGCCTTCGACGTCCTACTTGCTAGGCAAGCAGAGGACTATACTCCTAAGACTAAGAGGCTTGATACCCTACACAGGGCTATCATCGACGCTTCTACACTTGACTACATCTACGAACAGCCACAGGAGGCTGCCACGCATCAGGCTAGGATCCGACGTAGACGCCGCCGTATCCAGAACAGAAAGTAAACACCCTTAGAAACGAGGGTTGTGACAAAATCCCCTATAGCCTCACCTTGCTTCTTTGTCAAAAAGAAGGATGGATCCTTAAGGCTAGTGACGGATTACCGGAAGATCAACAACATCACTATACCAGATCAATTTCCTATGCCCCTCCAAGTGGAACTTGTCGACCAGGTCAAGAAGGCTAAGATCTATTCAAAATTAGACCTTAGATGGGGATTCAATAACATCCGTATCAAAGAAGGTGATGAATGGAAAACCGCTTTCAGGACAGCATATGGAATATATGAGTATCTAGTCATGCCCTTTGGACTCAAGAACGCCCCAGCAGTCCTCCAAAGAATGATGAACGACATCTTTAGACACCTTTTAGGTGTCACAGTAGTAGTCTACATGGATGATATCCTCATCTTTTCAGAAAAGGAAGAGGACCATGCAAAACACGTCAAAGAAGTACTCAAGATTCTAAGAGAAAACAACCTTTACGCCAAACTATCCAAATGCGAATTCTTTGTCAAGAGGGTCATCTTTCTTGGGTTGGTAATTACCCCTGAAGGAATTTCCATGGAAGAAGAAAAAATTAAAGCAATCATGGATTGGGGCGCACCCAGGAAAATAAAGGAAGTCCAGGCCTTCCTTGGCTTTGTAAACTTCTACAGGAGGTTCGTAGCCGAATTTAGCAAGATAGCCAGACCATTACACGACCTAACAAAGAAGGACACCAGATTTGAATGGAATCAGGAGTGCCAACAAGCTTTTGAGGAAATCAAGAAACGGGTCAGTCAAGACCCAGTACTAATACATCCTGACTCCGATAAACCCTTTATCTTGGAAACCGATGCGTCTGGAATAGCCATAGGAGCTATACTTAGCCAACGAGGTGAAGATGGATACCTCCATCCAGTAGCATACTTATCAAAAAGCTACAACGACGCACAAAGAAACTATGATACCGCCAACAAGGAACTACTCGCTATTGTGGAATCATTAAAACATTGGCGCATATACCTTGAAGGGACTATATTACCTGTGACTGTCTTCACCGATCACCGAAATCTAGAAAGATGGAAGAACGCAGAAACCTTCAACAGAAGGCATGCCAGATGGCATATGGAACTCGCTTCTTTCAACTTTGAAATCCATTACAGGCCCGGTAAAATGTCTAATAAACCAGACGCCCTTTCAAGAAGACATGACCATGAGGATATCCCAAATCCCCAGCAAATCATGATCAATGCCGAACGATTCAAGGGCTTCAAAGCAAACATAGAAATCGACATCATTTCTATGATTAGGGAGAGCCTCAGCGATGATGAATCCCTAACGACCCTTATCGAGAGTACAAAGAAAAAGGAAGATCTTCCACCCTCTATTAGGAAACAATATGACAAGTATGCATGGAAGGAAGATCTCCTATGGTACGAAGGACGGATAGTAATCCCTGAGAACAAAGAGATACGACTAGCCATCCTGGAAATGCACCATGACAACCCAATAGCTGGTCATCAAGGACAAGCCAGAACTTTGGAACTCATATCCAGAAGATACTACTGGCCGGCAATGAAACAACAAGTCAACAGATTTGTCGAAACATGTGAAATCTGTCAAAGGAGTAAAGGTCACAAACATTACACACCCCAAAAACCTTTACCAATACCCCAAAAACCTTGGGAGGACATCGCATATGACTTCATTGTCAAGCTCCCTGAATCACAGGGCATGGATAGTATACTGGTAGTAATCGATCGCTTCTCTCGGCAAGCACATTTCATCCCTTGCCTTGAAAGCACCAATGCAGAAGGAGTAGCGGACCTTTTCATCAAGGAAGTCTGGAAACTACATGGATTACCCAAGACAACTGTGTCAGACAGAGGGCCGACCTTCAATAACCAATTCTTGAAAGCCCTCTATACCAAACTGGGTATCAACCCCAAATTTTCCACGGCCTTCCACCCTGAAACTGATGGAATAACGGAAAGGACCAACCAATGGCTAGAAGGCTTCTTAAGAAGCTTTTGCAATTATAGACAAGACGATTGGGTCAGATGGCTACCAATAGCAGAATTCTGCCATAACAACCAAGTCAATTCCGCCACAGGGAAGACAGCCTTCGAGACAATCTATGGATTACACCCCAGATGGGATCTCGTAGATCTGGAAGTCAATGCACCTAATGCCGCCGACATGGCGGACTCTATGCAAGAAATATGGGACGAGGTCATAGCTTCCATGGAATTCTACAGATCAAAAGAAAGTGACCCAAAACGCGAATACAAAGTAGGGGACAAAGTATGGCTAGTGGGCCAGAACATCACCACGAGGCGCCCCTCAAAGAAGCTAGACAACAAGAAATTAGGGCCCTTTGTCATATCAGAAAAGATTTCCTCACACGCTTACCGGCTAGAACTTCCAAAAACCATGCGGACACACAATGTGTTCCACATCAACCTTCTCGCACCCTTCACAGAAGACAAAGACTTTCACAGACGTCAAGCAAGACCACCCCCAATTGTAACAGAAGAAGGGGAAGAAGAATATGAAGTGGACCATGTGGTCGCATGGGAACAACGGAAAAACGGCCTATACTACCAAATCAGATGGAAGGGGTATGATCCGATAGAAGATACCATGGAAAGGGCTGAAAAAATAGCCGAACTGCCCCAAGTCATGGAGGATCTACTCAAACGACATCCCAAAGCCCCAGTGCCAAAGAATTACAAACATCCTGGAAAAGAATATAAAAGAACGGAAGGAAAAGCCTCAAACCTCACCACCAGCTACTCCAGCTCTCCACCGAACAACCAATCCCAACTCACAAACTCTCCAAATCCCTTTTCACTACCATGGCCCCCATCCGCTCCAACAAGTCTGCCAAGGCCACCACCGTCCGCTACGATCCCCGTGACGCTCGGGTCGTCGTCGACCACACCCCCAAGTCAGTATGGGGAAAACAGCGCGTATCACACAAACTCACATGGGGCCATGGTGGCGATAGACTGTATAGCTACCAAGACGCCATTAGGCGCTGCGACAGCTTCATTAGAAGCGCCGACTACGCCAAGTCCCTCGACCCGGGCCTTACCCTCGACTATATCCCCATGGCCGAGCGGTGGAACTGCAGGTGGCTCGCCACCCACACCCTCCAATGCCCTAAACGGGGCAACCTATACTGGGTCGGCAAGGGGCCCCGGCCGGAGTCCGATAGGGCCATGCAGGCCACCAAACTATTTGTAATTGAAGAATGGGTGGGGAGTGAAGTCGAGCACCTGGTGAAGGAGGTGCAAAAGGTCAAGCAGATGAGCTGGTACGAAGATTATACCAGGACCAAAGATCGAAATGACCGGCTAATTAAAAAATCAATAAACCAATTCAGCACCCCCCACCTCATCAAGCGACTGGAAGAATGGGAGAACCAAGGAAAGGAGAAAGCGGTGCCCAAATGGGTGGAAAACTCGACGGAGTGGTGGTTCCGTCTGAGTGACATAGAGGAGATGAAGAAGGAGTGGATGGGGTCGATAGGCGATAAGGGTCAGAAGATGGCCATCGTAGCAAGGGTAGTCGAAGAGTGGTGCCAGGCACCTGACATCTCAAAAAGCTACCAGGAGGTCCTGAAGGAAATATCCTTCGGGGAAGTAGTCGAGCTAGCTGAGAAGGAAAGGTGGTCAAAGAGGGAGCTACTGGACTGGCTGGATCAGAGGGCCTGGGACAAAGGCAATGAAGACCTTTCGGTCGACATGGCCGACCTCCTTCTCGAACCCCTAGATGAAGACGAAGAGTGGGTCAAGCTGAAGGAAGAAGTCTGGGGAGCCGAGGCCCCTAATGGCGCCGGAGTATACCACCCTAAGGACACTGAGGAATTCTAAAATTATGGACATTTTTACGGACTCAAAAGAAATTTTTTGTGTAATCCTTTACTTTTTCAATTCATCCTCCACGAACTTTTTGTCTTGCTTGCTCGTTTCATGTCCCCTAAAACTCGCCATTAAGAGGGGGGTAATGTCATGAGCCGCGCACATGACCTCTATCTTTTCTTGTGGCTTACACGCTGTATAAGCCACTCACTTCTTTTCTTCCCCTTAGTAAGGCTGATTGGCGTATTAACTAAGCCTCCACATGGACGCTTACTGATCAAAGCTATCTTTAGCACGCACCACATGGATGCTTACTGATCAAGGCTATTTGTAGCACGCATACAGTCTTCTTGGACTATTCTTAGCTACGCTCTACTTTTAGACACACACTCTTTTAGAAACACGTACTATCTTTAGCTCATGTATTATTGGAACTGTACGCACAGACCATGTACCCATGAGTATAAATACTCGGTGTGCAAGCTGCTCCAAGACCAGCTTGCTCTACCTCGTCGATCTCCCCTCAAGGGTGATAACTACTAAAAGATACATAAGACTTACATACTTAAGACTCACTATCGGTACTCGGTCCTATTAACTTAGGTACTAAGTACATTTAACTTGCAAGCCACGAGTCCTTCACAGTCTCCGCTGGAGACGGGTGCCTTCGACGTCCTACTCGCTAGACGAGCAGAGGACTATACTCCTAAGACTAAGAGGCTCGACACCCTACACAGGGCTGTCGTCGACGCTTCCACACTCGACTACATCTACGAACAGCCACAGGAGGCTGCCACGCATCAGGCTAAGATCCGACGTCGACGCCGTCGTATCCAGAACAGAAAGTAAACACCCTTAGAAACAAGGGTTGTGACAGAGGACACTGTTTGAAATGGCCCCTCAAGTAGCAAAGCAAGCAAAGTTCCAGAATCTTGGGAACGCACCAAGAGTGTGACGACGAGTATGGGTATTCATGGTTGTTTGCAATGGAACAAAGACTTGTTGACTCGCCGATCGTGGAAACACTGGATTTGCTCTGCCCCATAAACATTTTGCTTCAAGACAACGGTTGACACTCTAGCATTGTCTGTTCTAACTGGGCCAAGGGAGATTTCCCAGAGCGTGTATGCGTGGTCCGTTGCTTTGGGAGCGATTCTGGATCAAGGAGGAGCAAATCAGCTCCGGTCCGTTGGCCTATTGGGGAAAGCCAGATACCGTCTTACTGTCGCCAACATCTCACAGCATCCTTGATAGTCATCTGAAATAACATGCCCCTGTTTGTCACCGCATATGGAAAGGCTGTGTGTATTGATTTCTCTTTCGTCAATTCGTTCCAAACCAGAATCAGCCAATGGCGGATTTGCTCGCCAAAACGCCACCACGCAAATAGGGCGTGCACATTGATCTTGGACAAGATCCCAAAGCTGGAAGAGCCGCATGCTGGCTGACAGGAAGATCTTTTTGGGAGGCCACCAGATCTGACGCTCCATACTGCATTGAACCATCGAGTCGCCGTGGGACTTCCAAACGACCACGTGATCTAGGTAGCACTTACTCTGCCCTTCCAACATTGTGGTTCCGTCATTCTCGCCGCGGCTTGCTTGTTCCCTGCTCGCATATAAAATGACGCGCCGTCGCTCACGGAAAGCAACCAGGAGCTTTCCTATCTTCAGTCGAATCTCGATTTGGCATAACAGTCTCAACCACTTCTCGCACCCCAACATCCTCTCGCGTTTTGATTCACTCCATTCTTTCCCGCCGCACTCGTGCTTAGAAGAGCTACGTTTCCTTGACGCATTTACAGCCCCTGAAGAAAAGTATGTACGGCTTCCCTGTCTTTGTTGTGTCCTCGGTACTGAAAATTATCAGCTATCTTACAGCATATCGCCAGTCACTGTTTCGAACTGCTGTCAGAATGAGCCAAGATGTGCCAATCGGAACTGTAAGCACAGTTTTCCCTTCTTGGGCCAGCCAGACTAAACCTAACTTTTAGCCGGCAAACTTTGGTAATTCGGAAGAGGGTTGCTGGCCAACTTACAACCCCTCTGTCGAAACAAGGGCAATGGTTCGCCCCCGAGGTTCATCTGATGAACCGCCTACCCAGAGGCCGGCGGAAAAGAGACGTAAGGATGCCCTCATTTTCGGTACGATCTGGACACTGATAACCTATATTTTCTAGGTGCGCTGAACCCGCCAGAGTCCAACATGACAGGATCAGTATCCACCAGCCACGAGATGGTATGGGTAAGCGCCTTCAGTCTGCTTTGCCTCATACGTAAGCTAAAACGCCCAAATTAGGACATGAACATGAACGCTCTTTTTGGTACTTCCAATCCTGACGCATTGGCTGTGTCCCATAATGTCTGCTTGCCGTCTACTCCTCAGCCACATCTCACGGCCCAGGGCTATTCCGATGACTCTGATTCAGTGCTTTGTCAATTCATAAACATCGAACACGGGTCCCAGATTTCTGTTAACTCAGGCGTGCCGTGGCACGGGTCCGTACCAACTCTTTCACCATTGCCTGCCGCATTCTCGTCATATTCTCTAACTCCGTTTGGTGTGCTACACCCCGGGATAAACCTGTCACAACCCACTACTTGCTTGCTTATGGATGCATTGTGGATGTGTAGGGACAGGCTGGTGAAACCAGCCTGCCCCCCTATGATGTGGGGAGATTGTCAAGATGAAGCAATCTGGGGACTCCAGAGTTGCTTCATGACTCTGTATTTATACTCTAAGTACATGGTCTGTGCATACACCTATAAATAGACACTACATCTTGTTTGTGGGTCAAGTGAGATAGATCTGCACTTGATAGCTAAAGATAGTATCAGAAGCCATCTGATAAGCTAAATATAGCCCTGATCAGTCAGCAGATGATTGGCAGTTGCCAATCATGGAAGCCACATGACTAATCCACAGTCTGTGGCTGACTGATCACATCAGTCAGCCCATTACTCATCACAATTACACAGATTACTAAGATATTTGGTCATAGCCACAAGTTCCTGTAATGAGCCAGATTTGGCTCATGACATCATCCCCCACTTAAGCTGAGTCTTAGGGGACCTGAGACTCAGTACTGACACAAGCTATCACACTCTCTTCTTACTCTTTCTATATGCTTTAGTCCTTGAGACTGTATCCCATCCTGCTCTTGCTATCCTTCATCATACTCTTCTTCTTTTGCTGATCAGGCTTAGACCCATCTCTGGACTGGCTGTACTTTACAGGCCCCAGTGGTCCTTTGACCCTGGCATAGCCTGCCTAAACCAAGTCCATCTTCTGTGGACTGGTTACACTTTCGCAGGTTCCAGTAGTCCTTTGACTCTGGCATACCCTGCCTCTCTAGGTTCCAGTAGTCCTTTGACTCTGGCATACCCTGCCTAAGCCTAGTCCATCTTCTGTGGACTGGCTGTACTTGACAAGCCCCAGTGGTCCTTTGACCCTGGCATAGCCTGCCTAAGCCTAGTCCATCTTTAGGTGCTTTCACCTTCATATGTCTTCCTGACAGCATCATCATAGGTCATGTTGATTTGATATAATTTGCAGGATGTTCAAGTCTAGTTGAGACTGTGCTTCTTCCATATCTGATGTGTGGCTGTGTTTGGTCTTTGATGGTTGGGATGGACTTGATGTGGCTTGGTCATTAAAGTTCATATCCACTTTTAAGGTTTGATCACACCAGGTCTGGTGGCTATGGATCTAGTGGCACACCCAGGAGGTTCCCCTTCTTGCTTTAGTCTAGTGGCTAATCTTGGTCACAGCCCATATGGGGTAGGGCATTCATCCATCAGAGGTTCTTTCAGGGTAGGGGCATGAGGTAGCCTCCTTCCTTTAGGGTGATTCTTGAATTTGATTGATCTGATCCCTTGGGTGGATTTGTCATGTCTTGGTCATAAGGTTTGATGGCCATAGATCTGGTGTCTTGCTTGGTCATAAGGTTTGATGGGCCTAGATCCTGTGTTGATGGCTTGGTAATAAGGTTTGATGGGCACAGGTCTTGTGGTTTGCAAGGTTTGATGGACACAGATCTTGTGGCTGGGCTATGTCACTGGCCAAAGGACTTGCTCTGGTGGCTACCCTTCTTGTTGAGTCTGGTGGCTTGACTTGGGGTATGACTTCTGAGTGGATGATGTTGAGCCACCAGACCAGACTTGGGACTTAGGGGGTAGGATCTTGTGGCAGCCACCAGATGTGAAGATTGCTTCATAATGTCACAACCCACTACTTGCTTGCTTATGGATGCATTGTGGATGTGTAGGGACAGGCTGGTGAAACCAGCCTGCCCCCCTATGATGTGGGGAGATTGTCAAGATGAAGCAATCTGGGGACTCCAGAGTTGCTTCATGACTCTGTATTTATACTCTAAGTACATGGTCTGTGCATACACCTATAAATAGACACTACATCTTGTTTGTGGGTCAAGTGAGATAGATCTGCACTTGATAGCTAAAGATAGTATCAGAAGCCATCTGATAAGCTAAATATAGCCCTGATCAGTCAGCAGATGATTGGCAGTTGCCAATCATGGAAGCCACATGACTAATCCACAGTCTGTGGCTGACTGATCACATCAGTCAGCCCATTACTCATCACAATTACACAGATTACTAAGATATTTGGTCATAGCCACAAGTTCCTGTAATGAGCCAGATTTGGCTCATGACAAAACCCCCAGGACCCTTCATCGAGCAACGTATCCACACCATGCAAACCTGGGCCTAGACGCAAACGGACGACAATGTCTCCGTTGACGAACAGTTCAATTGTCGCCAATTTCCCCTCCCTTGTGCTGCAGAGTTTGAGCCGACCTCACGCTGGGATCGTGGCCAACCCCGGATCGGAGTCCGCTTCGATTGCCCCTTCTCGTGCGCTGTCTCGGGGTGACACGTTGCCTATGATCGAGGATGTACCCGAGTTGCCCAACGGTGATCCCAGCCCTCCCACTGACCTCGAGGCACCAAATGAAGCTGCTCCAGTTACCACTCGAACCCCTATCCAAACGCCATACCTGGCATGGGAGGACACAACCATAATTAAAAATTGGACGGGTCCAGAGTCATCGATCGAGCGCGTTGAGAAATCGCTGGCTGCAGGCATGACCCCTCGCGACGAGGACCGTCTTGACGAGGAATGGAAAAAGGTGAATAAGCTTGCGGTTTTGAAGTAACTGGAATTAACTTTCAATTGGAGCTTGCGACTGGTCCGTTCAATGGCCGTCGTACTCCTCTTGCGCTTGCAAGGCGTTGGACGTTCCTTGTGCAGTCATATCTCACCATACGCGCCATAGGATCGCCAACAGAATCCGACACCGATGACTCGGGTCCAGCAATCGCGGCTCGGGCTCTCGCGCAAGCTCAATCGGTTCAGCCTCAAAATAAAGTTATTCGGAACATGAAAGCATCTAACGTGGTTCGCTGGTGCTCTGGAGAAAACGGATGGTTCGAAACAATGCACACACAGTACGTCCTTATCGCATTCCGCATTGGTCTGTGCTCACGCCTGCACCATCTCAGGCTGAGGTATTTTAAAGCCCCCGCTCCTGGGAGCAAGGACACCTGGCCACCCACCCTCTGTTCAATGGCTACCCAACCTCGCTCGATGCCTTCTATTTTTGCTACCGGTGGCGTATCCCACCAGATGTTCGCGTCCACTCCGCCGCCTCCATCATCCACTAGCCAAGGTCACTCCGCAATCGGTTCTGGTCCCAGCAGTGTACAGCCAGCTCATATGCCGCACGGGGCGCCTGGTGCTCTCCATCCTCCTGGAAGTCAGCAGGGTGCCCCTGCCGGTATGGCGAGCACTTGGGAGATGGCACGTGATAGCCACGCCGTCGCCGAATCGCAAATGGGGGTCCTAGCGTCAAAAGAAGAATATCTTAACGGAGGCGCTATGTTCTTCTATATATCTGTGATGAAGAAGCTTATGGAAATGCACCTCGAGTATACCGAATCTCGCTCAAATCAGTTGCTGAAATTGCTCCAAGTGCCGATCCCGGAGATCCGCCAGGAAGTGATCGCAATGCTTCGCCAACTCCATCTTGCCGACCCAGCTATGATTGACTACGGCTCGCTTCTCAATAATCTCGAACTCGAGATGAAGCGTCGTGGGATGCTCCCAACCGAGGAAGATTGAGGCCTGCAATACATGTAGGTACTTTGTCATCACGTTTAGCTCTCAATGACTGACGCACTGTTAGTGCGCGCTGTTAGCCAGATTCATAAGTCCTGGCCGGTTTCTCGGAAACACTCAAGTATCCCCATCCGTTTTGTCGCGAACAGTAGCCGTGCTCATACATTCTTCCCGTCTTGTCCTGTCTTGTTGCGTCTCGACTTGTCTCGTCATGTCTTGTTTACCGCCCTCCCCGCCCAAATATCTGTCGCCTCAATATTTGTTGTTTTGCCATCTGCTGCCTCGCGTATCTGTTGTCCCAGGATCAGCTCTTGCTATCTTGGCCGATCCGACTATCTATAGCATACGTCCAAGGGTGCTGAGCGCCCACCAAATGACATTTATATGCTTGTTCATATTGTCCTACCAATATAGGCTATTTCACATCACAAGTCAAGAAATCAGCCTGGCTCGGTTAAGTTTCCCAGCTACACCCGAATAGGTACGAGCTCAGTGCCTGATTGGTGTAGTACATGTTACTGTAGGCCGCAACAAACGAATTCTAATAAGAAGATTGATCAAAGGAATACGACTAAAGTGTAGCAGAAGGAATACTTGTATGTATTGAGAAGATAGGCAGGTAACTGCATTGACCATAGCCTCTGCCTTTCTACGTCAATGCGGGTCACTGGCTTCCAAATGAACTAATTGCTCACGACTAAACCGGTAGCCCAGAGAACACCGGTCTATGCGAAGCCGTCAAGAGTTGGTAGACAAACCTCGTTACAATGTGTGCCTAAGGTCAAGGTTTTACCGTATACCATATACCGTAGCTTACAAACACATACATCTCATGATTTCCTGGGCAATCGAAAACTAATGCAAGCCCCTTACCAACTCAGCGGTAAGTGCGTTGTTGAGGTTCAATAGTATACAGTTTCGATGATGTTATCTCCTACAGAGAGAAACTTCCTATAAGCGAACATGTGCCAGATAACAACTATGCGATTTCACGCATATACGAATAGCCAGCCTAAATTAGCGACATCACAAAAAACGTTACTGTTAGATGTCGCATAAGCGGTGCGACGGAACGATGTCGCGCGTGTGCCAGCTAAGGTAATGTGTGATATAGTCAGAGGCACTCTCTCAATCAGTTAACTAGCAAGCTATTAGCTCCCAAATCAAGCGGCACCGCGAACTAAATCTTGTAGGATATAGCACAACATTAGCATTGTTGGTCGGGGGAACTATCAATGCACACGCCAATATTACAACGTCATGAGCGCTTGTTCTTCTGCGGTAATTGTGCTGTAGCAATGGTAGCATATCGTGTACCTAGTACCAGTTGGCGCAAGGTAGGTGTGTACCATCAAAAGGTGATCGCTCGGGAGCTGATCAATACATAGGAATCATTCAAAAGGATAGTTCTTGGCAGGCGTATTATTTGTCAACGGGTACGAGCCAAGGAAATGAGTTGGGTGTATGCGTTCCAGATGTGTTCCTAAATGCATATATGCTGATACAATGCCTGCTCGTTCAGCGCGGAAGAATATCAGCCAAATCTGCGCGTATCTGAAGCCAGATAGATCGAATCACTTTGGGTTTCCACTCATAATCAGAACTCAGAGAGCGTGTAGTGCCTTCTGTTTGTACGCGCTGATTTCTGGCGTGACAAAATGCTAATAATGTCCCTCTTCGTTGCAGCACCTAACGCGAAGACGTACGTGGGTACAACTCACTTCGAACATTTCCACTAGACAGATCTCCCTAGTTCGAGACCCAAGGAGAGAAACAAAGTAAAAAATGGACCGCCCAATTCAGATCAGATCCTAATTAGCAGTCGGCGGCTATTAACCACCCTGCCAGACCATTACCGATTGATCACACTGGCAAATCCCATAGGAATTGGGAGAAGACAAATGTTCGTGATGATTGACCGATTTAGCTGTGGTGCTCCCCGTCTCCATCCGAATCGAATAGCGATCTACACAGTATAATAAGCACTTGCTACTCCTAGTAGGTATCGTCTGCTCGTTAATGAAACTAAATAAAGTCTTGCTTATGGCGTGCTTGAATATGGCCGTATTCATACAGATGTAGGAGCATTAAAAGCTTTCATCGGCAGCATAACATGTAATGGTTCTAACGACTACTTGCCCCTATTGCCCATTACTCCTAACTCCGGTGAGCAAACTTGGCCATATAGTAAGCTTGTCTGTGTCACTACGCCAATGTCATTTGCAGTAGCTGACGCCGAGGACGCCTGATGGTCTCAATCATACCGGAGCGACTGGTTCTAATTTACATAGACTATTTCAAAGCTAGTACCGTTTCGTATGCTAAGTGTACTCACTCGTTTAGGGAACTTAGCATCAATGCTTGAAAATTTGAATTCGTTCTTGATCGAACGAGCATTCACGAGTCCGCTAGGCTCACACGTGTTTTTCTAAGATAGGACGCACATGCATTTTAGAATCCATATCAACTATTCACTAGAATCGACTTATGTTCTGGCTCACTGAAGATGCCCCTCGGCACAATTTTTGACGACCTGGACGGTGATCTCCTTCGACTTGTCTGGATGCGATTTCTAGCCAGTGCTGTGCTTGCTATAGCCTTTCCGCTTTTAGTTGCAACGCTGCCTCTGTTTGTGGTCTACGTCTCGGTGATATTCGGTGTTACTTCTGCCCTTGTAAACTCCACGGAGCTGAGCTTGGTGTTCCCCTTGAAGCTGCACTTCTCATTAGATAAAGTTGAGTAGATCGATCGTCCAAGGGGCTACGTGTGATGGCTTTAGCGGGCCATGCGCGATGCTCTTGTTACTCTTGTCACCTTGGGGTGTAAGGGAAAGCATAACTGCTTGGCTAGCGCTCCCGAACGCACCATGTGCTCCTGGGTGGTAAATATTCTCAAGGTCAACCACGAGGATGCAATCGGCCATGTGGGACAAGTTCCTAGTAGAAAAGCTCTACTACGGACTGAACCGGAATAACGGAGGAAATAAAGAGCCGTGCACGGATTCGCGGGTAACGTGCCCCATGGTAAGCAGTAGTAGAATGGGCGGACGACTAGGATGAGAGAGATGCAAAAAAGCTCGAACAAACATGGTTGGTCGTGGGCCATAACTGTGTACTGTTCCGTGCATACAATGTGTATATAATTTGATCGCGAAGATCATATATATTATAACGGATTAATGGATTAAACGAGATCATTGTTTATTTTATATATGTGAACAATCCTGTAATACTGGCAAGATTCGCCCCGAAATGTTCACATTGTTTCTGCGACATTATTTCGCAATAATCCCTTCATAATGCCAACATTACCGACCTACGACTTCCTGTGCGTCTTACTTGATCATTTTCTAATCGTACGACGATTCATTCCCAAATAATACCATCTGTATTATTCACGAAAAGCGGCTATATATATGCGCTTGCTAATGCATGGAATTTCACTTTATTCGAGGGGATCGGCTTTGCGGCTCAATAGACACCTTAAGCTAGGGTCTATTTGGCCTATATGAAAATGGCTTTAGGACCTGTCAAAAGTGGCTCCACAGGCTGGTTTCATATGATGAAAGTGGCTGCACCACGATCCGAAAATGGCACATGTTCAAGCCAATTTATCTCTAGCTTAACGTGTCTAATAGGAACTATTTGAATCCAAGCATACTTCAGAGTTTCCAATAGCGCAAGGCTGTGTACACGATGCATGGTGGACACAGCCTACTAGAATATGTGAACTTAAGTTTTGTCAGGTCGTAGCACACGCGACAGCGGTTAACGTTGATGATCTGCCTACTACACTTCGTGTATGTTTATATATTAAATACCAGACTAGCAAGCACCATTCAGGACCAGTCAACTATGTCGTCTGGCCACAGTTTAAATTAACAGGAGATACATTCCATTTAGAAGCTTCCCCAACCAGGGAGAATAATAAATAAGTTCGTTACACTTCAGGGGAGATGCTTCGACAGTCTAAGTCAGCGATTGATGAAGTTTGATTGAGGATCACAAACTCACGAAATGCCCAGTACTGTATAGCTGGCGAGTAGCATCCGCTTTAGCTTCCTTCTTAGTGCAACCCTCTCCTATAATATCACCAACAGATAATTTGACGACTGGTTCTTATCAGCTGCTACATGCGTGAGGAGACCCGCAAGGCACTCACACTTGGGCCGAGCACGCCAGTGACCGTTGGCTGTCTCATCAAGCTCCCATGTGAGATTGACTTTACTTCGCTGAGCCCAGGTTTCTAGAAGTTCTAACCATTTGGGCTCGCTGCCGTCTGGTTGACCTTTGAGGAGATCATAATGCCTGTTGTTATGGGACATTTTAATCACCGATAAATGAGAAGAAAGCTGATCTGGCAGGACCCATAGGAGTTGTTGCCCGCTATATAATACTCTCTTGCTCATCTGCAACCACCTCGACCGCCGTCATACACAGAGTCATCCCTTGAATATGGAGCATACTCTTCGAAGAGCGGCTGGGATTGGGATGCTTGGTATGGTGAAGCGCGTGCAGCTATTCACACTCATATACTACTCATCCCTAGATCAATTCACGAACTCTAAACCATTTGATTTGGTGCAAAACGATTCATGAATCATTAAACGTGTCATTCTAAGTACAAGACGACTTGGATTACTCCATGCTCTACAGTAGGAATGCCGATGCAGCACCAAGTATGGATAAAATAAGAAGCGCCGATATGATGAGCGGACCAACTCGACGAAAACCCGAATATCTTACTAGCGCTCGGAAGGTCTGGTTTGCGCCGGAAGCGTAGTAGATAGTCCCCCCCCATATATAGCGCCCAGTAGCCTCATAGTGGCGCTACCTAGTGCTATCGAAATTGTGCTACCGAGTGCTCGCAAGCACCGTGCTACCAATAATTTGCAAGCACTACGTGCGCGCTACTAAGCGCTAGTTAGAGACCGAACGGCCCGACCTCCTCCTCCTAGTGGCCAGAGCGGTTGATAAAATGAGTTGCCGTGTCTTGTACGAGCTTCAAGTCGCGTATGATCCATAACCGACATTCCATTACCAGATGAATCGTATGTACAAGAACGAATGAAAGCGCAGATCAAGTCGAAAGCATCCTGGCCAAGGTTCAACCAGAATCGTACAGGAGAAAACGGAAGAATAGAGCGCAGAACCTACAGAACCAGAGCAATGGATTGAACGTGGTCTCTGGGATAATGAGACATGCGTAAAATCCGCACGAAATGTTAAGGACGCCATGCCCTCCAATTAAGACATAGAGTTAGGTGTTTTTATCATGTGTTATACTAATCTCGTGTATGTACTAATCCTGTAATTTTAGTATGTTCCAAGGATGCTGCAATACTGAATTCGAGTACAATCTTACTAGCATACCCTGACCAATAGGGGCTTGCCGGGTCTGGCAAATTGATCAGCAAGGCGATTGAGTGGAGTAGAGCACTCCAAGTGATCAGCCATTCTGGAACTAGCTTCAACCTTGGGCAAAATCTATTAGACGTGCGCAAGGATCTTTAGCATAGTTGGGCATGGGCACCCACTCATTGCGCGGGGGTATTGTGCCGCATTTACCCCCTTTGATCCAGAGGGGATGGAAATCGAGCGGCTGGATAATGCACGAGCGCCGCCCTGCGGCACATACCTTGCCGCATGGAGGAACTATGCCGATGATATGTGTAAGCACTTCGTTCGTATGGTCTTGTAGATGACGCTTACAATTGGATAAGCATTTCGGTATCTACGAACACTCTTGTTTGATTAACACCGATATTGTGTATTGCTTGGCAATACCGTGAGGGGCTTTATCTATGACTCACCGGCGTGAACAGGGCTGTGGGGACAGACGGCCCAATCTAAGACACAAGGCGCCGTGCCACGAGGACTGACCACGTTCTTGTTTTAAAACGGCCACATGCCGTTCTTGCTCTCCTCGTCCAAGGTTCGCCGTGTTCGAACATCTGCCTCTCCGTATTTTCGTACTCACACATCATTCCTTCTCAATTAATCGTCGTCGCCCGCTAGTCACTCGATCTGCGAGTACATTCGGGACCGCGCCCGAGTTTAACCCACGACTTCGCTCCAAGCCGCCTTATCCGTTCCAATTGAACGGCGGTGGTCGTCGTTAGCCCTTATAGTCGCCCTTGTATTTAACCATGACTAATACAAATTGCGCCCGCTGATCGCAGCGTGGCACGGCGCATCTCCCCCTCGTCCCTTCTCGCGCCCTCTCGAGGCTCATTTTAAGCGACCAAAGACAAGTATATTAGGATCAACTATGGAATGACAAAACACACATTCAAAAAACACCCGAAGTCCGTGTATACATCTCGGGCTTGGTTGAGAATATCTTTGGTTGGAGCAAAACTGGAAA
The DNA here is from genome assembly GCA_016906575.1 of Ceratobasidium sp. AG-Ba. Taxonomy (NCBI): domain Eukaryota; kingdom Fungi; phylum Basidiomycota; class Agaricomycetes; order Cantharellales; family Ceratobasidiaceae; genus Ceratobasidium; species Ceratobasidium sp. AG-Ba. The sequence continues at coordinate 578,931 of CP059612.1, read as the reverse complement.
AAATGTCAAATTGTGCCATATACCTGGTATATCACACCCACCTGATCCAACTAGCCTTAAGCATGAGTGTTTGGCGCACCCATGCTCAGATAGGCAACACTAATTTCAGGGCTGGGGGGTAGGCCAAGATAGGAAAATTCTCGACAATGGTACCCACAGACTCCTGTTCTGTCACCTCAGTCACTCGTGTGACTAATGGGCCAGAAAAGGTAAATGGTGCCCATGGTTCCAGGCCGAGTGGTCTTCTGACAAAGCGAGTGCGATAGCGATTGATCGAATCCCAAATATAGGCTGATTGCGGGGCAGTGGGTGCAGGAATGGAAGGTAAACGTGGGGGTGTTGACAATGGAAGGTGGAGATCGTTGAGTTCAATTCCTATTTCGGTATGTCTGGTGATTTTATACCGAAACAGGGGGTATACTCTACTAGTCAGGAAATCCCCATGCCAAACACATGCCAGAAAAGGTATGCACAAAACAAGCCGCCCAGTTTTTTCCGGAATTCCACCACCATATTCGGTAAGTTCTGTGACATTGACCAGTGTTCCGGGACAAAGGGAAAGAAGCCAGCCTTTTTTGACCAAGTACTTTAAGAAGCAAATCCCCGCCAAGAACATCAAGCCTGCAGTGAAAAGCCAAAAAAAGGGTTGATGGGCGATGTTGATCGAAACAGGATAAACAGTTTCTGGATTTGGCGTCTGGGGGGGGCTAAGTGTAGTCATGACTTTCAAGATGGAAATGTTGGAGGAGCTTGGTAGAGTGATGTGGAGTGGATTGGAGAAGGGTGGAAGGAAAAATTGCATCCAACATCCACTTATAGTCGAAATCTGTGTTGGACCCTTTTTGCGGTGCTGATTTGAAAAAGATAAGGTTTGACGTGTCGTCAAAGATTTCTGACAACATCAGCTTCATTCTTGCAAGGACAAATATTTAGACTTGAAGCAAGGAACCAATCCTATCAGACCCAGACTCTTGGATTTGCCAAAATTAGCAAATACACTCCGCACTTGATTTGGCTGCTAAAGTTTTAGCTGTCTACCTGAAGTTCTCAACACTGTTCTAACCTTGATAGGAGTTATTCTTACCAGGGATGCACAAGATGAACCATTCAGCTATATATTAGCTAAACTTGGTAACCAGGATTCCGGCTGTGGTACTAAACCACTCTTAACTTTGAACAAGCATAGCAGTTTGGCCCAGTATTTGTGGCTAATTTGACTTTGGCATCTCCTCTAGCCACCTAAGACTCATCCTTGCCCTTTCTTGGCCATTATACACTTGCAGACAAAATTGACTTGTCACGTGACCAAGTGTTGTCAACGTTGCCTGAATCTCTTTGCACAAGCTCATATGAGCTACAATAAAGTAATAATAATTGCAGATATCTACATGTAGAACATTTATGCCAATTTTGGAGTCTTTCCATGAGGTTATTGTAGACATATATGCAAGATACCAGTTGATCTTGTTGCTAGTCTGTGTTACTCCACACCTTACCAAGCACTTGCTGTGCATGCTAGCAGAGACATAAACACTCTCTCTTACCATAAAGTTCACTATATGCGCTTATATACAGCTCCTCTATTCAAAAACAAAAATTACTAGCAGGAGGGGACATTGCTGGTTGGCTTTAAAAGTGTCCAACACAAATTTATTGCCTGCTGTGCCAATTTATAAGTCTAAGATTGGCACACACATGCAAATTTTACTCATTCAGCTCGTCGACGAGGGTGGTATAGCAGACATGGAGTCAATTAGCTGCACCAACAGTATTGCCTCCTTCCTTGAGGAAGTTCGGAAGAACAATTGTGGGGGCGGCGTCACCAATTTCAGACATGGCCAATGTCAGATCTCGATGGAAAAGCTAGAAAAAAATACAAGAAAAATTGTCAACGGAGAGGGGAGCCGGGAGAGCGAGCACACAAAGGATACTGGCCGGCCTGGAGGGGGTATTGTATTCAAACTGTTAGACTCAAGGCGATAGGCGGTAAGTGCCAAGGGACTTGGCGATGTCGAGAGAGATTGAGACGGCGCAGGCGGTCGGATGGACAGTGAACAAGGCCTGAGATGGGCAGACGAGTGAATGGGAGAAATAACTGGCGTTGAATACAATGGAGAATACACAGTGTTGCATAAGGCGAGTATATAAGGTAGACCGTAGGACAAATAGCGTATCAAATATTGGGCCATGAAAGAGAGACAAGTGAGCATGGGCGAGCGGAGTACATACAAGACAGGTACATCAGGTACATTGTGATAAATATATAAGAGACAAAAGGGAGATAGAAATATAAGAGATAGCCCAAAGGGCCAATAGTCAGTGAGAGCGAAGCGGGATGAGCCATGTAGTTGTCAGAGTTGCACATACATCTGCCAGGGGTGTCGCGACGTGTTAATGGTGACTTGTACAATGCTCGGGAGTGAGCTCAGACTGGTGGATAGGCAAGAGGACAGAGGGGAAAGTGGGTACAAGCGAGAGTGTGAGAGGACAAGGTGGAGGTAGCTAAGCGCTGAGTGGTTCGGTGTTACGGCCGTGTGGCTGGTCGTAACAAGAAGGCATGGAACTCAATTAGTGACAAGGAGGTGTTGAGGCATACATCCAAAATGGATGCTTGGGTAGTGGCAGTGAAACAGACTAGGGGATATCAAACTCAATTCTAATAGCCCTCTTCCTCCTACGCGCATGTATCTACAGTATTGTATGAATTGGTGTTCTCCTTGGCTGAGATACAATGACTGGAATGAGTGGTATGAGTGCAATCATGTGCACCGTTCTCACATTTCTTGTCGCTACTAGTGCACAGCCATGATTCATCATCTAACAGGTAAGGCTACAATATCACTATGTCTACAAAATGTTCCGCTTATAGCCACTCCCAGCATTACAGTGTCTGTCAGAGTAAGCTAATATCACTCAATTTCCAACTAACTGACATCGGAGTCTGATACTGCGTCACCAAAATCGACTGGGGCTCAAAAGCGCTGCGAGTGCTTGTGAGCGTTCGTTTTAATCCAGATCGATTGTAAGGTAGTGATCATGATTGGTCGGGATTAAAACGAGCACTTACGAGCGCTTCGAGCGCTCGTGATCTCTGGTGGATTTGGCAGAGTGCCTTGCGTCGGTCAAGCTCTTATGAGCTCTTGAGAATGCTAATCAATCATGGGAGTGGGCTCAGGCCAACAGGCACAATAGTGGGCGAAGGGGAGAGCAAGTATGAGCGGAGGATCAAGAGTGCTGGTGGAAGTGGCCAAGCGCCAGGCAATTTGGTCTTACGGCTGTGTGAGTACTCGCCTTTTAAAGGGCAAGCAGTTATAACTGTTGGACTCTAGTACCGTATGTTAGCCTTGAACCACGTTGTCACGCACTTCGAACGCATTCGTATGCATTTGGATGAAAAAGTGACATTGTGATTGAGCGCACGCATGTCTAATTACATGCAATCTAAGCAATACAACAGAAATATCTTAAGACAGATCGAGTGAGGAACCAAGATACTAGGGCGCCAAGATGCAAGTAATGTTGCAGATCAGCCGGCCAACGAACAATAGCGGTCAATCGAGAAGGGATAGTGAGTGTCTGCAAAAATACGGATGTGCAGGCGTTCCAATACGAAGAGCCGCAGCAGCAGGTCGAGGCTATACATAACCATCTTAAATTAGTAAAATTGCCCGCCTCTGTGGCATAGTGCCTGCGTCTGACACTGGGCTATATGCCTCTTAAGGCCGCCCGATTAATTCTTCAATTCAATTTCATTTATACATTTTTGAGGTTGTACAATTTCGGTCAAGTTTTTCAGTCAAGGGCAACAAGATCGGGACCGAAGCAGGAGAGCATCGTTTATGAGGAAGCCACAGAACAGGATCGCAGACTACAGAAGCTAGTGTGAACATTTGAGTACATCGATATCATCAATTTTCAGGCTAAATCATTCACTTGTGTTTATGGTATTCGTACTAAGATTTCAGTTGACAACTACAGGAGCCCTTACGGTTTTCCGTTGCTTTGAGGATGGGCCGTCTTGTCCAGATGAGTCCGGACCATACCCATGCACAAGCTTACGCTTAGCAGCAACGGCTGTGTTCGTAGGACGGGACTGCTTGAGAACCTGGACCTTGACTAGGTTGGCGTAGAATTGCCATTCCGGTGGGTTTCCCCTCCCTTTGTTGAATAGTGCCCGCTCGAGTGTAAAGTAGACGATCACAAGTGCACCAGGCAGTATTGCCGGTACGTCGTTGGGGTGAATTAGTTTGTTCTTCTCGTTGTATGCCTCGAGATGCTGTGGTTCGTATCCACCGTCAAGAAGTCCTTTGAATGCCTCACGGACTGCCTTCGTTCCGAAGTTCCACGTATCCATCCGATATCTAGCTGGAACATCTACTAATCGTGTAAATATGGATGCGATTCTACAAGTTAGGTAGTACAAACTTGATTCTGGCTCAATTGGTAGACATCCCATCAGGTCGCACTCCTCGACCGTGGGCATTTTCTGTTCGAAGAAGCTTGTCAAAATTGTGATGAATAAACATACGGAAAATCAATACTTACCCGGAATAGAGGGGTGCGGACCTGTCTCGTTCCCATCACTGAATTGAAGAAAGAGTAAGAAATCCAGCCGGTACTAGTGTGCGCCAGTGTATGTCCTTTCTCAATTATTTGAGAGGCACCGTCGAGCTGGTTTTGCCACATTGACATTGAAACGCCCGATTGAAATCCCGGGAAAACGACATGGACAACACGTTTCTGCTTCGACAGGCCTTCTACTCCCCAACTGATCTGTATACGGAAAGATTAGTATCAAAATCCAATGATTAGCGATGATTTACCCACTTGAAATCCGCAGTCAGGGTTGAACGTCCCCCCTTCGTCTGCTGCCTTCCCGATGATACCAATGAGAGGCTCGTCTTCAGCATCGTCCGGTTTATCTGGAGCTCCGTTGTTCCACTGCAAAGTTGATGTATTCGGTCGTACCATTGAAATCCACTTTGTATTCCGAGCTATTTTGACGGGATCACCCAGCCACAAACAGTGTTTAGAATCGCATAGATCGTGAATCGCAAGAGCGACAAGGTCTTCATCTACTTGGCCCGTAGGAGTAAGCCAATTACTGAGGGTGCTGCTGCTTGGAACGCGCTCTTGGGCGTGGCGAGTTGTGTTGTCCACCTCGTTCTCATGTGGGCTCGAGATCTCAGCTGAAAGATTACTGAATATCAAGTAATAAAACGATGTCCGATAATCTACTTACGAGAAGAGTTTAGGTTACTTGTTTCAATTTGGGTTTTTTCAAGATCGGCAGTTTTGCCAGTCAAATCGTTTGCGTTATTGGCGTCGGGTGACACATGAGTCAGAGGAGGTGAGTCGTTAGCGACGGGTACATCTTTCGGGGATGCCGCAGGGCTAGGAGAACCTTCGGAGTCAAGGACAATGACAGTGACCGCGGGATCGTTTGAAATTTCTGGTGGAATCGATTGAGCAACTAAAGCGCTCTTCTTGCCCATTTTTTTAGGCTTGGCTACCGAAGCCTTGGGCTGAGGCTGGCGACGAGTGTATGGCATGTATCAGAGTGCAGATAAAAAGAAATTGCAATGGGGAATGAGGAAAGCTGAACGGAAGATCACAGTTAAATACGTTTTTTCATTCACTGGGTTCACACTGCTTAGATCCCAATGTACTGCCGATCTACTACTACATGCTAACAATGAAGTCATATCAGAAGTTTTAGCACGCAATGATTTAAAGTTATGGGGAAATGGACAAGGTTTAAGTCTTGATGCGATTGGTGTCGTTGCCGAGTGGCCGCAACGTCATGTGAACAGCTAGGTATGGACTAGCATTCTCAAGTTAAAAGCATTTCAAAAGTAAGCGCACTATTCATCCATTTCTCCGTCGGCAACGACGCCGAAAGATCCAGCTGGGGGGCACCATTGGCCTTACCGCATCAGCAAAGGAAGTCTCATATCACATCCAGCGACACAGGCAAAACTTTGGAGCGAGTCTGATGCTATAAGGCTTACACACTCACGAAGTCTTGAACAAGTTTGCCGTCAAGGGCCTGGTAAAACGTAATATCGTATGGTAAGACATGAGCCGATCATAGATACTTTCGCACCACTTCAAACTTTACTGCGCATTCAGTCACTTCTTGATTTGATTGCTAGCCATGGGATACAGTGCAGAGACCCAAGTTTCGACTTAGCTGCCCAGCAGCGTCGCCGATCATGTGTTCTTTGGCTCGCACTTTGTTGCGTCGCTCCCTTTCCACTGTTCGTCAATCAGTACGCTCTTTTCCTCCATCCACGCTGTCACTTGGCAACTACTGGCCTCACCATGTTGGCAGCAACTAAGGTTAGTCACCTGACCTGCGAGCCAGCCTTCGCATATCTGGTGCAAAGGTATCCTCGGTGGTTGCTTCGTGGCCGCAGGTCTTCCATCTCCCAGTCCTTTCGTAATTTCCTCGCTCGACTTTCCTTTCTATAACAATCCTTTCCGTGTATTTACACCAGAATGTCCCCGATACATGTGCATCCGCCTACCTTAATACCACGACAGCGCGACATGCGGCCCGGTTAAGGGCAACGACTCGTAAACTCTCAGTCTCTTGTCCGAAAGAGTGATCAAGGGTAAACGATCAACATCCTGCGATTTGATGCACAGTGGGCCCCTCGGCTTCGATCACAATCGATAGCGATCATCGTTTGAAATTGAGGTTCGCCAGGCGATTCAACTAATATATCAGGAGTTGAGACAGTAGCGCTTAGCAAATATTGATTAGCATGTGAATCGAATCTTGTTCAACATCCGACAAATTCAAAGTAATCGCGCTGATTCGTTGTTCTCGGAATGATCGCATTTTGGGATAGCTCAGTTTTTAGCCTATTGGCCTGCATTTTGAATTACCTTTATAGCCTGCTCCACGGTTGTGTACTCCTTTTGTAAAACCAAACAGCGGTGTTCTGAGTTGCTGATCGTCAATCAAATATCCAGGCATTGAAAAGGCGTGAGTTCGTACGGTACCTTGGTGGAGGGGCGTTGATGATCTCAAATAGACAGGTCGAGACTTTCTTTCAATGGGTTGATCCGCAATCTAAGTTACTTTTCAATTCTTGGTTTCGCGCCCCTCAAATGTGGGAGTTTCTTCTCAATGATGAGCGATGCATTCTCGATGAATCATCTAGAAGCGCGCATACGAGTCGTGTGATGTCTCAGCAACCTAACCGTCGTGCAGAAATAGTCTATATCGAACCATCCTCCAATCGATATTTGCGGACCTTCCGGCAACTCAAAGCTCCATCTTGAGGCTCGGCCCGGTCTGAATAGGTATAATACGTCGCGATCAGATGTACAAGTGTGGATGTGTTTTTTAGTTTAAATACAGGATATGAGCTTTACAGTGTTGTTGCAACGTCGCACCCTCCCTACACAATGTCAGACATCGATTTCTTATACGACTCGCTCACGGTCCCCGATATTATTCGTTTGCTTAGCGGTTGTCCACCGAATGAGCTGCCTCAGATAAACAGCTCCCTTAAACGAGATAAGCGAAGGTTGATTGAGACACTGCTTGGGAAGGGGCCCTATTGGGCCGAAAAGTTGAATCACTTAGCGGCCGATCACAACGATGAGAGTCTCCGGAAGCGAAGAGAGAAACGATTGAGGCACGCTGAACACATTCGAGAGACCAGAGAAAAACAGCAACAGTCTTGTTCGACAGCTGATTTTCTTGGGACGCCCGCTGCTACCGAATACCAAACAAGCTACAAGGAAGCTTTTAAATCTACAACAAATGCAGCTCTTCAAGAGCTGGTGTGTGCAATATGTGCACGAATTCTGAACGTTATAGATGCCGGTATTGTTACCAGTAGATTAGACGAACTACCCAACATCAAGCGGCTTCGCCCAGTTATTTCCCATGATGCATACATCCTGATCGACGATTGTCTTCTTGAAGAGAAGGGCTGCACGCGATGCGGGGACTGTATCACTATCAACACATGTCAGGACTGTAGAAACGACCTACAGGTAAGAGAACTGTTGAATTGCCTTACACAAATAACAACCAGTTTCCTTGACGTAGGAAGAAACTGACGTACCACCAAGGCTTTCACTTGCAAACAACCTTTGGATTGGTCGTGTGCCATGGCAGTTGGAATGCCTTACTATCGTCGAACATCTGTTGATCGCTCGCGTCTACCCACGGGTATTCATTGTGAAGCTATTTCCGCGTGGTGGGTCCTGTCGCGGCCTACGGGACAATCAGCTACAAAGCGCTCTTCGTGGCAACGTCACAAGTTTTGAGCTGAATTCTGACGCTATAGCCGACATGATCAGTGGAAATCTCATGCCACAACGCCCTGCTATACTAGCTAGCGTCTTATCGGTTACATTCATCGGACGAGGGAAAGCGATAAACCCAGCGGCTCTGCAAATGTTCTGCGTGCGTCGCGACTTGCTGGTCGACGCTTTGCTATGGTTGAAAAATAATAATCAAAAGTACTATGGCGATATAGAAATCGACTCGGAAAGATTAGCAGAGCTGCCAGTAAATGGCGTCCCACAAGCTGTACAAGTAAACTTTCGGTTTGAGACTGACGATACGATGATCGAGGCAGAATCTGGAGGATATGTATCAGACGCTTATATTGACGACAACGAAGATAGTGAAGGTTCGTAGCGATTCATATCATGAACAGTACTGTGTGCTGAGTAGTGTAAATCTAGCAATGGCCCCAACAATTGATCCTAGTGACTCAAGTGATGACGATCCAACGGTTATTCCATTACAATGCCTCGGAGTCATGGATAATGATCTTTCTAAACTGACCTCGAATGAGCTAATGGCGTGGGGCTTGAGAAACATGCAATCACAGGACGTTAAAAATCGCTCGGAGTGGGGGTATGCGGTGAGATATGGCGCTCCAGTAAACACCTTTGGCCAGCCGCCAAAAGGTAAAGGACCAGCCGATCCCAATCGACGTAACTTTTGGGAGGCGGCGTTTCCTATCTTGTACCCATATGGTGTTGGGGGGATAGAAAGCGATCGCCCTAGCCAGGTGTCTTTTCTTGAGCATGTTAGGTGGTCTCTGCAATACCACGATCGACGCTTTCGACATCATAATTCTTTTCTTTTCGCTGCATTTGGGATACAGCAGCGCCGACAGGCCTTGAGCTCTGCAAAGATCCAAATGAGGCGAAAAGACTTTGATACTATCGCGCATACACTTGGTACGATTACTCCAGCAGACCTACGTCTGGCCGCCCAGGAGGAAGCACAAGGGCAAAGACCTTCCAATCCCGCAATTCAAGTTCTATACAGGCATATAACAGCTACATCAAGGCGTGTCATGGCGTCGGGACCAGCTCGTACGCAGCTGCGAAGCCAAATCTTTTCAGCAGCAATGTATTTTAACCAGCCAACTATCTGGCTAACAATCAACCCAGATGATCTTCACGATCCAATCGCCCAGATATTTGCAGGCCAAGAAATTGATATGGATAATTTTATTCGAACAGCCGGACCAAATCGCCTATCACGGTCCCAGAACATCGCCCAGGATCCCTTCGCAGCCGCGAAATTCTTTCATTTTACGATCAAGTTGGTCCTGGAGAAACTGTTCGGTATAAAATCGACAAAGACACATGTGCATTCACGTACGGGCGTACTAGGCAATGTCAAAGCTTATTTTGGAACTGTAGAATGCCAAGGTCGCGGAACCCTACATCTTCATATGCTACTCTGGCTCGAGAACTCGCCCCCACCTCGTCAGTTGAAAGCAATGTTACAAACATCTGAGTTCCGAGCTAGGGTGTTGTCTTATATCAGAGCTAACGTGCGATCGTATGTGTCTCAATTTACCACTCCGGAGGAGCTCAAGGCTACTCCAATCGACGCAGAAATCGCATATTCTCGTTCTCCCAACCCAGAACTCCCACTGCCCGAGTTTCAGCGAGAGCTGAGACAGCTGGAAGCTAAGGTTGTGCGGGCAAAACAGATCCACAAATGTGAATTTGGCAAATGCTTACGATACGATAGATATGGAAAACTGAGTTGTAAGCGTCGAGCTCCGTGGGAACTTTCGGACAAAGACTCCGTTGATAACAACGGCACTTACCAAACAAGGAGATCCCTAGCGTTCTTAAATAGCTATTGTCCGGCAATTGCGCACACGATAAAATGTAACCACGACATCAAGTTGTTACTACACGGTGACGAAACAAAACACTTGGGATTCTATATTACAAAATACATGACAAAGCCGGAGGGTCGATCGCATAATGTTGCTAGCTTGCTCGCTGAAGGTTTAACGCGACACTACGAGGAAGATCCTACGACGAAAGATTTTCTAACCCGTCAACATGATCTCATACTCCGGTCAGTTAATGTACTGAATCGCGAGCAAGAGATACCGGCGCCATTGGCCGTAATCAATCTGATGGGATGGGGAGAACACATGTGTTCTCATTACCCCGAAAACATATACTGGAATCATTTTCTCTCACATATACATACATACCCGGATCTGAGCGCTGCAGGGTAAGCGCTTACATTTTCGCTCTGCAGGGGAGTGTTTTAATGAATGACCTTAGCCCCTTGACTGAAGAACGTAACACCAATGCCAACGATTTCCCGCTTGGCGATCCCACACAAGCTCAAATAAACGAAAGAAGTCCTGAACTTGAACAGGAGTCTCAGGTAATTTTGATGTCGCAGAAGTTTCTGACAGAGTCGATCTGATATATGATTGACGAATGGGCCAGAATAGCGAGAACATCATTTTAGAATTCAATGGGAGCGGAAAGCTCTACAGGAAGTCGCAAGTTGAGGACTACATATATCGAAGTGATAACGCGGATATATACAACGTACTTGATTATTTTGTTGGTACATACGAGCAGCCTGTGTCGCGAGGAGATTTCGATGCGACAACTGAAAAGTCGGGGGCCGCTTTAAATAATTGTCCTGAAGATCGTTCAAACGCATCTACCAAGAGGCCGGGGCGACCAACTCATCCAAGACTCGGCTATCAAAGCCCACATCCTCGCCACAAAACCCACGTGCGGGTTGTACGTCCTACAACACATAACCATATGCCAAACCTGATTGGATTCCGATTTCCCCGGCAAAAGGATCCTGCACAATCAAAATTGTATGCCGCCTCTGTTTTGACATTTCTGAAACCATGGAGGTCCGTGGAAGATCTCAAATCCCCAGGACAGTCGTGGGATGACGCTCTGGATAAGTTCCTAGCCACAGCGCCTGAACGAATCTTGAATATAATTGACAACATCGAGTACCGCCACGAAGCTCAGACTGCAGCCGAGGAGAAGCAGTCCAGTTCCTACATATCCGAAGAGGTTGTGGCTGGTGCAGATGAGGAAGAACTAATGGACATAGACGATCCAGAATCAGCCAACCGAGGTCCAGATTGTATCAACAGCTGCGATATAACCCCAGAAATGCTCCAAAAAGCAAAAAGTGAACTAGAGGATCGTCGGGAGGCTGTTCATGGTATAGCCGCGGTCCGCATTGCCCAGGCGATGGGAGCATTCAAATCACATCAAGCGCCTATTCGGTCATGTCAAGATCGCGCTACCAGCGCAGACATGGGTTTGCTGAGCGATTGGCTGCACCGGCTTAAAGTATGTTCCCAGCATATAGAGTATCCTGGGCACTCGGAGAATACTGGAACAATCGAACCTGGTGATGTAGGCGCAGTTGAGCCTTTGTCCCTAGTTCAATATTCTGAAACAACATCAAATGGCCCCGATGCCATTCTACCAAGACACGAAAAACCGATCTCTCCGATCTCACCAACTCAACTATACCCACAGCAAGGACGAGCTGTTGGCATTTTTCATTGGCACTTGATGCGATTATTATACTCGGAGGACTACGATCCCTCGTTAAGACCTCCTCAGCTGAGGATGCTGCTAGTCGGACCAGGGGGAACTGGAAAATCACAAGTTCTTCAGAATATGACCGAGGCTATTAAGCAAGCAAGAGTTGAATACAAGCTCATCAAAGGATCGTACACCGGTAAGTCAAGTATAATTGATGTGCATATAAGAGCCCAGATATCGACGTTTGAACACAGGCTGTGCTGCATCGTTGATCGAAGGCGAGACTACACACCACCTAGCTCGAATACCGGTGGGGAAGAAGAACTATAAGTTGTCCGCCGAGGCTAAAAAAGAACTAGTGAAGAAATGGGGACCCGTTAGCTATCTAATTATTGACGAGTTCTCGATGCTATCAAAGGAGTTTATAGCAGAGCTCTCACGAAACATTAGCATAGGTAAATTGGGGTACAGTATGGAAAACGGGGACCTCCCGTTTGGGGGTATCAACGTCATACTCAGTGGCGATCACCATCAAATTGAGCCAGTCGCTGTCCCGTTGGGTGGCGCATTGTACTATCCAGCCAATTCACCTCGCTTTACTACAACACCCGAAGCTTTGCTGGGACGAAAAATATACGAAAGCTTTGAGCATGTTGTTATCCTCAAGCAACAGGTTCGCGTCAAAGATCCGAGGTGGCAGGCCTTTCTACAGAACTTCCGACAAGGCTGTGTAACTAGCACGGATATATTGCTGCTCGATTCCATCACTTTAACCAACCCCAAATGCAGACCAACAGACTTCGAATCGGAGAAATGGTTGAACGCATGCCTGATAACTCCACGCAATGCTGTTCGCATTCGATGGAACGACGCATGTGTTACACGTCACTGTCAACGCACTGGACATCAACTATTCATCTGCCCGGCTTTCGATACATGTGTCGATAATGGATCTAGGCGCCCAATCACTCTCTATGAGCAGTACGCATCAATCAAAAACGCTTCAAGCAAGCGGAACCCGCGAAAAGGTCGGAGGGAGAAAAATGGTCTACCAGATGAAGTGCCCATCGCAATCGGACTCAAGATTATGGTCACTTTGAACGTTGACACCAACATCGACGTTACAAACGGCGCACGAGGCGAAATAGTCGGAATAAAGTTGGACCCGAATGAGCCTCGTTTCAGTGACGAAGATTCAGTTGTGTCGCTTCAACGACTGCCCGCATACATCCTCGTAAAACTGAACAGAACACGTGCGGCTACTCTTCCAGGACTGGAGGATGGGGTCATACCAATTATCCCAGCATGCAAATCATATTCACTTACACTCCCAATTAGAAAGGGCGGCCGGGTGGACCCAGTCAAGCGAAACTTTCGGAGACTCCAGTTTCCTATCACTCCCGCATACGCATTTACAGATTATAGATCACAAGGCCAAACAATCGAAGCTGCATTCGTTGATATCGCTACTCCACCGACAGGCGGAGAACTTGAAAAGTCTAACGTTTATGTGGCTGTTTCGAGGGTTTCCTGCCTTGATGATATACGGCTCCTAAGAGAGTTTAATCGCGATATCTTGAAGAGACCTATGGAGCCAGAATTACGGCAAGAGGAAGAACGCCTTGAACGTCTAGATTCTCTTACCGAAAAATGGTGGCATCAAATCAGCGAGTAGGTCGGTCAAGCCCATATTACTCGAAGACCGAATACTGATTGTATGCATGGGGCAGCTGATCCACCAAGTCCGAGGACAAAGATATATTCCATTTGTAGCCGTTTCGTTTCGTCTTGTGGGCAGTGATATGATTGGAATAAGATGTATATATCCTAAAGGGGTTTTCAAAGCTTCCGACGTCTCAGATAATTATTCTTATTCTCAACCGCCATGAAAACCCGGAGCTCTCATGGGCAAAATCAGCCTTGAAGGTGCGGCGACTCGGACTAAGCAAGCACGTGCGCGCCGCGCGCGTGCTTGCTCACGTGCTTGCTTAGTCCGAGTCGCCGCACCTTTAAGGCATATTCCACCCATAGGGGTTGTGGCATTCAGACGGGTGACACTAAACAATATGAAACAACTGGGTCCACAGAGAAAGTTTGGTAGAAGCATAACACGATTCTCATGAACGCCAGTTTTTCAGATGTCTACTTTTGAACTGCTAGAATCGTGGGGCGTCGCTGCTCCTTAGGAGGTAAGAGGCGCAGCGCAGAAGGGACATAATACCCAAGACAAATAGACACCCACAAACGTTGATTAAACAGGCATGAAGGCCTAGAACATGCAGATCCGGTATCGATCGGAGACCAAAGAAACAACGAACACATGACATGGCATCGTCATAGCGCAAGATGACATACTGCGATAGGCTATCCAGTAAATAAGTATAAATTTTTGTAATTTTGGGGGTATCATTTCGGCTCGTAGAGACCTTGCTTAGGCAAGGTAACGATATTGATTCTATTGGAAACAGTCCAGTCCATATAAGGGACATTTGTAACATGCCAAATAGGGAAAGTTGGAGCCATGAAAATAACAGAAAATCGATTATTCTGGTGTCTGGATTAGGCAATTTCCATTTTCGGCAACTCGACCGTAACGCAAGGCATACTGATTTTGCAAAGCTGAAACTTCTGTGGTTAGTTTTCAGTATGTACTGAAAAGATCATACCGACGGCCTCATGGGAACATGCTAAGATTAAGAGATCGTCAGACTGTGTGGATCACTCTGATCTGAATTTAAGTACGTAACAAATCGTACTGCGATTACGCATCGTTTCTGCGTACAGAGGCTAACATATAAAACGCAACATGGTATTAGAAATCTATGTAATCAAGGGGCGGCGGATTGGCATTCTAACCCTCAGTGTGGGTCATCAAACTGGGAGTGAGGTGAGCCCTATCCAGCCGCCACATTGAAATATGCGCTCGATTGAATTCACAACTGACGGAAGTCCGCCTTCCGATTACGGTTAGGGCCGATTAGCTAAAGCCAACAACGCAGGTTTCTTAGTTGTCCCCCTCCCTGAGACTGTCCTGAGTGCACTAACTCTTGTTGTCCGTGCTGTGTTTATTTTGGTTCGAATTAGGACTGAATGATGTCGCTTTAGTATTTTTGCTTTGTAAGAAAGTACAAACACAAAATTAGCTACTGACCTATAGCTGCCATGCCGTACTGTATGTATGCACTCTTAAAGGTCGTGGACATCTGATGACCTACGTAACACCCGGTTGGAGGCTGAGATAGCCGTGCATTGCTTGTTTTGATAGATTGCCAAACCATCATAATCGAATCTCACTACGGCACTGAATCCACATTTGTGTATCTAACTTGACCCACAACGCCAATAAATAAGTACACGGCGCCGATGGTAGCGTGAATATTGCCAGGTCCCCTACCTGCGAACGCGAATCGCCTTTGTTGAAAGATATCATGCGCTGCTCGATATTTCAGCGCACGCACCCCTGTTTCCGAATGTTATCGTATCTATCTCCGTATGTCGTGTATATAAACCCACGTACTACTGTAGTCTAATCGTCTTCGTATCAGTTCACTACCTCTCCTAGCATCTATCATGTAGCATACAAGCGTGAAGTGCGAGCCTGAGCAACCGCTTCTCAACTCTATGATGCCACGTTTATCTTCAATAACCCTCTTCAGTGTACGGCCGCGGTCAGCCAGACAATCGTGTGTATACGAACTGTAAGTGGGATAAAAAGTGACGCGCTCCGACGAGCCTCCCAACGGTGTGGTCGTGGTAATGCTTAGAATGCGGCCTGGTCATACTGGTGGTTCCATCTTCCGCTAATTGCTCTGCTTCTCCATAGGCCCTCCCGCTAAACCTTTTTTTCACTCAAGTCTATACCTCTGTCAAGCTCTTGGCCTATGCAATCCATAAAAAGATGAAGAGGATAGAAGAAAGAGCCCTCGATTATAACTACGCCTCGCCGCTACTATCTCACAGGGCCCACCAACCTGTCGAACGAACCTACGACCCCTGAAGTTCGGATCCCCGGTCCGTTTAAGCTTGCGAGTCGACTCCCTTCATGCAACGTGCATCTTGTTTTCGACTCTCTATGGTCATTTTTGTTTAACGAGAGGTATCGGGCAGGCTACATGGTGGTAAGGTGAAAACTCTCTCTCGTATAAAATTCCTACGGCGTCGTGTAAATACTTCGGGATGGATCACATGACTACATGCGCACAGCCACCGATGATATCCAACAATTGTGCGGATGAGTCGGTGCCTTATGAGCGGTTTCGTTGTGTATTCTACTCCTAGCGCGTTATCATTGCTTCCATCATCCATAATCAGACAATTCACCTTGCTCCTGGGCATTAAGCGTATGACTCTGTGAAGAAACGACCGGCCTCCCGGACATAAGTCAGAGCGCGAGGGATGGCTTCTTTCGAGAACACTAGTATAGATAGCGAGTTCGCGGATGCAGGGAAGGCCATGTTCCTGCGTGGATTCCGTCGGCGAGTTTGCCCATATGCCGAGCGGTGCACTAGATAGTGCTTGACGGTTTCATTGCGTTGACGTCGCTGAACGTACTAGTCCTTTCCTAAGCATTTTTTGATATGCCCTCAGCATAATATGCCAATATAACATCGTATTTGGCGTGGTGTCTCAAACAGGACGATCTTCAAGGAGCACGGGGGATTGGATTTCATGTTGCAGTGAGCCATTAATTTGAGGAAGTACAGCTAAGCTATGAATATGATAGTGTGTCAAGTGAATATCACAATCTACATTGTCTACGAAAGTCATCAGCGGTGTTTCAATAAAGGTGTAGTGCACTGACAAGAATCGGAGGTTTAGCCGCACCGATCTTCGAAAGCGCATCTCGCCGTGCATCTCCTTTAGTATCTCCCTGTCCAATTATGTGGTCAATACGCTGACCATTGACTAACAACGTGCCGAATAGCGTGTGCATGCATTCAGCGATAAGTTGTTTAGCTGATACTAAACCAATTACCTATGAGAAGTGACGTCCATTGCCGATTTGGGTGTGAGTCTTCCCAACGATATTGATTACGAGTTTTCTGGCTCCAGTCTTCCAACTGTTCCAGTTCTTTACCCGGTATGAGTTTAAGTGAGTTTGATCTTAATGTGTCCATTGTGTGCGGGTGGGTATGGGTATGGGTAAGAGTAAAACAATGAGCCAGGTTGGTCGGTATCCCAGCCAATCCAGCATATTATATATCACTTACAATGACAAATATTCATCGGGCGAAAACATAGCTTGTGTCGATGCCAATACTTACAAATGGCTTCTTCTAGTAGAACCTGATCCAATAATGCCTCATGCTTAGCACGAAGAGCGGCGCCTAACATATGAAAACCGATTTTTAGTGAGCGGGCGAATCATAGGCTCAGTCATGCGTGATGCCCTTCAATCTCACTGAGTCACCGGCACGCAAGCAATTTGGAGAGCATCTTTTGGTATAATTACATGAATTATCAATGAGGATTGAGTGATCCTGAAACGTCTGGCATGGCGGAGAGCCGATTTGGCCACACGCACGTGTTGAGCCACTTTACGAGTTCCGAATACTTTGAGCATACTTATAAGCTTTAAATTCAGCAATAAAACCTCCCATGAATAAAGTTCAATCGAATCGTGTTGGCCAGAAGACGAAGCCCTCCGGGATCGGAGGCGGTCTAGGGAAAGAGCGAAATCAAAAGGCGCTGATGAGCGAACCAATATATCCAAGTCAGTTCCGGTCCTATGGTACATATGCTATGTCTTGGTATCATCGCGCCACGATCCAAAGATCCCCATCACGCTTCTAGCGCTGATTCGCATCTCATGAAAATCCGAGTCATATCTGAACAGACCTTTATGGGTCAAGATTCAAACGGTCGTGGTTGAACCAGATTGAAGTAGACCCCCAGAATTTTAATAACTATACAAATAGATTAAGTGAGTGGGCGATACAGTAAATATCCAATGGTGGAGCCTTGTTCTAACGCCATAGTTTTAGTGCAACCAGGCTCAGTGGGTGCAACTTGGAGGAAAAGCAAAGTTCAAGCTCATGAAGTATACACCGTAGCTAACCTGGAGGCTGATCTGATATAGGAAAACACCGTTTTTTTAGCTGCAGAAAGGGGATTGTGCGACGGGGACGGTGAGGGTACACGACCACTACCGGGGCGACGGTGACGGTCAGCACGGCGTTTGTATCGCGCGATACACACCAACGCAACATCGGGCGCTTGATCACGATCATGTCATGTCCACCCAGTTATGTCCCTTCCACCTGCGGGCCGCTCTCGCGTTCGAGAGCCAGACACGGTTGAAGGCGCCGCCTACGGCCCCCAAACCATCCAGGAGCTAAGCGGGCCGTCAGATCATGCGTATACACTCATTCAATGAGAGAGCTGGCCGCCTCACTCTTTATTACAGCTGCGATGTATCCTTTACTCAAAAAATAGAATAGCTTGTCCGCCTTCAAACCAAGAGCCAAAGTCCAGGGCGGGGCAAAAAAAAGCCATTGTGACATAAGTTCCTAGTTTTTTCTTTTAAGAAATAGGATCGGCCTGACCTATACTGGCGCAAAACATGTGTAGAAGAAGCACGACAAAGGCTTTCGAGGTCTCTGTATATACCAAGATGAAAAATAGGCAAGCACTATTATGAACACCGTGGCATTGTGGGTCGCAGTCCGCGGAGGTACTCAGTGAATAGTGATGGTAAGGCCAGCCGACGTGGACGCGCATGTCAGGTGGCCCGCGCACCAACGCGTTTAGTTACGTTCAACCACGACACCGTGGCGGCGCCTGTCACTGCGTGTTTCAATTTTTGTGCCGCCCACCGTTCCCTGCCTCCACCAGACAACTGGATCGGCTGGACCTTTCCGCCCAGCGAGTCACTCTCACGATAGGGAGCGGACTGCGTGTCCCGGACCTTGCTGGTAGCCAAGTTGACCGTCAGGCCCTGCGCATACACGGGACTGATCGCCAGCGTCGGCCACTGGAATCATTTTATATCCCACGGCCAGAGACCACCCCATTTTGGGTATTCGTAGCCCGCCATGAATTGTTTGGCCTGCCTACGCGATTCGGTTCAGAGCTTGAATTTCTGAGGTGACGTTGTACCAACCATCTTCAAGCATAAGTGCAGTATCTCACTTCAAACCAATGTGTTTATGCCACAATGGGATGAAGCCTGTGGAGGAAGCATTGTGGATACTCAGCCGAAAGAAGAGCGGGTCGGACAACTCATGTGACCCTTTGGCCTCGTCTAGAGGCCCACGACGAGGTGCGCGTGTGTGTGCGCCCTCGTGTTCTTTTTAGCCCACCGCCCGCCCTCAGTCAGAATAAGGGTATATAATATAATGCTATAACTCATGTGATATGATACCGGGCCCAGTGCCGCCCAGATGCGTTTGTGGGGGCGATCCCCGCGGTCGCACTCTGGGCGGCCCGGCCACTCGTCGGTCCGCCTGCAGCGGACCGACTCCCCAGCACCGCGAAGCTGGACTCGGTATATATAGCTCGCATATATGAGCATTTCCGACCCAGAGCGACTAAGCCTGAGTGATAACTACTAGTATAAACATTTCAATTCTTGAAACCTACAAAAGTGCCTATTTCTCTTGTTGATCTTTCCAGGCAATCCGGGTGTTTAGTGGGAAAAAAATGGCGGCCGGCTTTCGGTTCCACTGCGTTGCGGTAGGACCCACGATAACGCATGCCGGTGTCATGCAGAACTTTTGCCCATGCATGTTATTGCCTGGGATTTTAGGTAAACATCTAACAGAACTTAAGACATAGTCTACCGTTCTCTGGCTTGTCCAGAGGTCTTAAAGTGTGTGAGTCGTACCAGCTCATTTCATAGGCCCGGCATACAAAACCAAGACCGCATGCGGCGCCTTTTGTGTGAATCAGGACATTGCCCACTAAATTAAATCTAGAGTGATCAGACACCGAGATTACGCATAGCCCCTATTCATTCAAGAGACCCATCCGATGTATCATGGGGTGCCACTATATAGGGTTCCAACTACTTGATACCTTTTTAGATCTCTTCCTTGGTTTTCGGCTAGCATGTATATACATCGGCCACGTCATTTAACAGTCGGCTACCCGGTCGACCCATTTTCTACTTGCGTCGCGACCGCGAGCAAAAAAAAAAAATTCTGACAGGAGCGCGATGTTGAAGTGTTATCGAACCTGGGTAATGGTTTTTGTGACATACACGACTTGTTCTTTGCATAAATAAGAAACACAATAGTACTTTGTTTATGGATTATGTATTTGATCAGAAGTACATTCAGCAGCAGGCTTCCGTCGGGGTTTAGGCGAGCATTCATGCGTGCCCGTTTGCTACAGGGAGAAACTGATGGCGGATAATCAATAATGTAGTTTTGGCACTTTCTGTACACTCACAAGGTGCCCCTCGCTATCAAGCTTGCGGGTGGCGTCAACTTTAGCTTCTTTAATGTTTCGACCCAGCCCTATCACACCGTTAACGGAGACATTATTGACTGGAATTCATCTAGCACCTTGCGTGTATATATGTATACAAAATATGGACTCACAGGTAGGCTGAACCGACCACTCCCCCTCGGTGTTACCAGACGGCACCCAACCAACTTGCACCTTGCTCCGCGCACTCCACTTATCCAACTCCTCCAGCCACTTGATATTGGTATCCTGTGAAGCGTTTTGACGAATACTATATGGTTTATTCATTCTGGATATGAAAATAGAGAGTAACTAAAGAATATGATCCGAAGATATGACAACAAATCTCTAATGAATATCTTAGAAGTTTACCCCCGAGATATAAACACCTCCCGCCCATCCTCGGAGCTGCAAGCTCGAGGATGCTGTAAACCGATAGGGCTGACCTATGCATGAAGAAGAGCGTGAAATGCGTATAGACATTATGGACGTGCATATAGTCAGATCCTTAATCAACTGGTGAAGTCTAGGCCACGCAGTCGGACCCCCCAGCTACGCTACCCAAGGACCCATTAGGCGCACATATACGAACAACCTTATCGCTTTTGTACTTATCAGGCAAGAATGAATCGCTTCAAGTGGTAGGTAGGTAAACACGCGCGATGAGCATGATCAGACTGTGTGGCACATGAGCGCTTCTCAGTAAGTTCGGTGAGTCCCAACGGAGTCCTGCGAGCAGGCCTAAGCGCTGATAAGCATTTCAAGTGGTTTTTAATTAGATCCATGCCCGCTCGGGTGGGTCTTTTTATAGAGTTGAAACGATAATGAGGGGCTTCATTTATAAGCTCAGGCTTCTTCTTTGCTCAACTATCTGCACACGGCCACGTGCTATCCTAAATGACGAATGTAGGGATGTACGTTCCCTGGGCAGGTCCCCCCAATACATCTTCGATTAAGCTTTGAATCATAATCAGTCGAGGGAGTGAAAGCTGGAGAGACGAGTGGGAATATGAATGGATGAGCGAGCACGAGATGATAGGCTAAGCGCTGGGCGGTTCCGTCTCAGGGTGTGTGGCTGGTAACAGCTTCGAGCCACTTTACTCTGTACGCCAGTTACATACCAAGAACACCAATTTATACTTTATTTGTATACCCAGCTGTCAATTGACTTTCAGTAACTAGAGCCATGTATCAAAACGCGTGTAATGTCGAAGAACCCGGACGGGCTCATTCGCTCTCAAATTTTACTCAGGCCACTTGCAAGATTTGATAAGGGTATATGATACAACAGATTAATGGATCAATTTATGGAGGCAAAAATCTAGAAATACAGCGTAAAAAATTGCCAGACATAGCCATGTTCAAGTCCTATATCGTCTTTGAAGCCGTTCAGTAAAGTATCGAAAGATTTTGAGAACTACACTGACTAGTATTGGAGGTTCAACGACGTTGGCCTTCAAGAGCATGTCTATTTGTGCAGCCCGTTTGCTCTTCCCTTTCCCAACTATATGTTCAACAAGCCGACCATTAACTGAAAACCATACCAAACATAGAGCGTTCGTTTCATAGCGCAATAACGAAGGGTAGCCGCCTCAGCTACTTACCCAAAAAGCGTGCCTCAAATAGTCCTCCAGCGATCAACGAGACTTGCCATTGATAGTCATTCTTACTTCGCTGGCTCCAAGCCTCCAGTTCCTCTAGTTCCTTATTTGGAGTGAGCGGTAAAGTATATCGCCTCGGCATGGTCTTCTCGTATCAAATATAGAGGTATGATGAGACGAAATAAGTACGACGACACCAACTGATCCATTGGATGCCTCTTCTATATACACTTCTACAAGTGGTGACAACTACCGAGAAAAATACTTCGCCGATTTCAATATCCAGCCTGTAGACGATTCTATCGGACGGAGCCTAAGCGCTTGCTCTTCGTGCTAAGCAGTC
Organism: Ceratobasidium sp. AG-Ba; assembly: GCA_016906575.1. NCBI lineage: Eukaryota > Fungi > Basidiomycota > Agaricomycetes > Cantharellales > Ceratobasidiaceae > Ceratobasidium > Ceratobasidium sp. AG-Ba. Next base: position 556,743 of record CP059612.1, on the reverse strand, counting down.
CACTGGGCTAACCAGGCTTGCAGAATTCAACATTTGCATCTATGACTCGGGCGAAGCGCGATGTTGTCCGTGCCGTAGTGGCTCAACACCCCATCAGCTGGAAGGGCGCTAATGGATCGGCGTAGGCTGTGACCTATTTCGCAACTTCGCCTCCGATTTTGCTGGTTTGGAAACCAATGGTAGCATGGTGTTTACTGAGACTGTCACATCGAACATGAGATTTCAAAACATGTGTTGCCCTAGCGTTACAGGTTCGATACATGTTGTACATTCTGACTTCATCAATGCCTGTTATACATTCAAGATCCTGGGCGTGCCTCAACCGTTTGAGTTTTCCGCGCGTTACGTGAATTCAGCGAGAGGTATAAGACGAAGTATTCGCAGAGGAATGAAAGTATGTTTCATTATATTTTTATTCGATGACCTTTCCACACTCCACGAGAATCAGCTCCATAGTTTATTCTATACTACTACATCCCCTATATTCTGTCATATCCAAACTATACCATCTTCTGCTTAATCTACTTTACCATCTGAAAAAACCGGGCGACCTATCCTTCAGGTAATTGGGGCTCCCTCACATGCCGTGACTTCTTATGTGTTTTGTTATTTCAGCCAGACAGCTCGGGCGCAAACAGAGCCGCTGATTCCTGTTGAGCTGATTGAACTAATTGCAGACTTTCTGTTCGAGCCCCGTTCAGCCGCACATATTACTCTCGCCGAAGAATCTAGCCTTGACTGCAGAATCAAGCCTGATTGGAAGGAAGTAGCCGGATTCATGTCAGCTTCCATATCGTTGCGGCAAATGGGTATAGCGCGATGGTTTCAGACTCTGAAAATACACCAGTCAAAAGACTGGCATATCGCTTTGCCATACTGGAATCATATTAGGTACGCTTAGGAGAAAGAAAGAACGTACTGCATCATTTGAACCATGTTCAGAGAGGTTAAGTGTCCAGGAGACGCATTAGTTGACCATGACTATAAACGCGTGTTCGCCCAGTTTCCGCGCTTGTATGCGCTGTCGATTGATCTCCACAACGACGTCACACATAACGGAGAACGATTCGCTTATCGTAGGGTACTCCCAGTGCTCCCTTCCTCGATTGTTCGACTGGAGATCACACATGCGCACAGCCCAGATGCAAACGTGATTGCGGCAATAAAAGAGCACTGCCCGAATTTAGAAGAACTCAGACTAGGCCGTTGCACGATGTTTAACAGATCTCCAGCATGCGAGTTTTGGAGGGCATTTCCACTCGAGCACAACTCCTACATATCAGACAGTGGGGTAGAGGAATATGCTGTAGGTCCTGAATCGGATATTTGAACACAAGCTAAATTATTGAAACCACGATATACAGGCATCTCTAGCCCGGGAGCTGGCGCCATTAACAAATCTAAGAAAGCTTCAGATGGGTGTCTATCTCATTCCTTCTTCCGTTGTACTTGCACACCGCTTGTATCACACGCGTGGAGTTTCAGCACCACATGTTATTGAATGGCAACTAGCTATACCCCTTGCCCAACAACCACTCAACATGCAGCCCGAGAATCCTGCCCAAGTAGAGCCTGCAACTACAAGTGCTTTGGTGGATCTACTTCACCGACCGGACAACGACTTTGATGCTAGTCAGCCAACGTGCAAGCTATGTCTTGTTGAATTCTCAGACACTAATCGGTCTGCTGAGGCAGCTGCAACATCGATTCTGAAAGAAGCGTTACCTTCTCTTGAAACTGTTCAGTGGATGAACTGGTTCTCCTCCCGACATTTAGGCTTAAGCCCCTAAATAACTTGAGCCGGCAGCAACCATGCAGTGTATTGGACTTGCAAACTATCTGCGGTGCTATAGGTTGTCCAACATATGTATCTGAAACAGGACCCGCGGGCTAGGTCTGGTTACTATCGTTATAACATTAATTCTCCAGTGTTCGACACACTGATTGGATTAGCCCGTACACGGACTCTAATATTGTTATTCAAGCTCCGATTGCTCTCGGCATCCTATTTTATTTACGTAACTAATCCTATCGACGATGTATTAAGCTATCTTATCGAATACTATAGCATGGTGAAAGCTATAGTTGCATGGGACTAGCCTAGACCGGACCCCTCAAACAACTAACCAGGTTCGCAGGATGGAAGATTCCTTCTTAGGCGATATGTTAGGCAAAATAACATTCACTTTTTATCAAACAGGAGCTTGAAAACGATGTAAGAGTCAATTCGGCCAGAATTACAGTTGAAAGACAACCTCAGTCCAGACCGCTTCATTGCGATGCAAACGTTCTCTAGTCCGATGCATTCTTGAAGAGCATAGCGGTAAATGCGTTATGATCGTGAGTACTTTCATGTTGGATGAGCCGGGTACATGCGTGTCAAGTATGGCCGGTGCTTATCAAGTATTTTACTCACTCCGATTGACCGGCGCGTACCTAACCCCTGACCCGGTGATGATACCAGCGAGCGCTTGATGGGCTCTCGGTCATCACAGCCAAACCGTGAAATACACGATTGAGCGCCCTTGTCTGAGCTTTGACAACTTTATGAATGTTATTGAATACGCTGTGCCTGGTGCTCCCCCGCTCATGCTCTTCAAATTGCGCGCAAACCAACTTGCAGCGCCAGCGCCTCGCCTTGACCTCCACCATCACTCGCCGCCCTCCACGACTCCGACAGCACAAACCCACCAATCGACATGTGTGAACTGAATGGCCAATCGCACCACGCGCGTCGATTGCCCTGAACCACCCTATAGTAACAACCAAGAACGGCAGCACAACACATTTGTACATAGATATCCTTATCGTCTTATCTCACTGGTCTGTGCGTATCTCAGGTTCGAATTCATTTTTCTGGACTTAGATACGTATCTAAAATAAAGACCCAACTAGGTATTCCATTACGCACACCCTCCTCCTCTCCAGATACATCCACTGCCCTCCAAGAAAAAGTACATGTGTTCGACCAGAAAAAAAACCCCGAAAGGAACGTGATAGCTTGTGCACAAGAGTGTCGGTAAACGATAAACGAACGAATGAGGAATCAATACAGACGAGGAATAAGCGCGGAAGACAATTGGTATGTTGACAACTAAATCATTAAAGATGAACGCAACCTGACGTAAAACTGTTCAAGTGTTGAGGCCTCAGAACTGTCGTGGGTGAGGATCCACGCTCGGTTTTCAGAACATAAACACAGCCTCGCTCAACCTCCTGCTCTCCTCGTCCTCGATTTTCCCAGTCTCGGTATGAATGTCGCCAACGGTATACATCGTCGGACTGAGCGCCACGCGAGGTTCGGCTGCGGGCATCATCGTCGACGAGCGTTGTCCAGGCAAAAGACGCGAAACGCGGTTCGAAGAATCAGACGCAGACGCTGCGAGCGTGGAAGACCGCTTGGGCGTCGGTAGAGGAGGGCTGAGCAGCCCCGAGGGAGTTGCGCTTCGAGACGTAGGCTAAACATAGGAAGGCGGATCAGGGTCAGCTCAGCCCAAAATAAACCGATTAGATATATAAGAGGACACACCATCGGCATTGGATCGGCCAAAGTACTCTTGCGCTTGCCGAAACTAAGGAACGAGATGGTCTTGCTTCGCTTGGGAGCGTCCAGCTGTCGCGCTTCGGCCACCTTGCGCTCCCTCTCGAGTTGTTGTTCGGCAAACGCGAAGAATCCGTCTGCGTCTTCAGGCTCGGTCTCTGTATCCTCGCTGCCCTTCCGACCAAACGTCGTATCCTCTTCCAGGACCGGAAGGGGGCTCAACGGCTGGGCAGTTTCCGTGCCGGCCTTGCGTTCAAACCCCTCAATCGAGGCCTTGGAGCTTCGGCGACTCTCATCTCCCTCGAGTACGGCGTCCAGACCAGGAGATGTGCTTCGCATTCGTCGCTTGCTCCCACTGACCTCCAACGATCGGCCCCGGCGCTCTTCCTCGCCTTCCTCCCAGTCCTCGATCTTCAAGCTTGGGCTACGCGGGCCGCCAAACGAAAAGTGGGCAAACGCCGGGTGACCGGGGATACGAGCAGAAGTAGGAGTAGCCGGACCGCGAGTCGACGGAGCAGTCGAAAGACTACGACCACCCGAAGTCGACACGGAGCCATTTCGCGTCACGGTCGCGGTAGTCGCTGGCGGGGAAGCGCATCTCGAGACCTCGTCGGTTTGCGGGAGAGACACATGAGACGGGCTAGGAGAGGGAGGCAACGGGAATTGGGCGCAGTCCACGGCCAGGAGCTCGTCGCTGTTGCGTGACACATCAGGGGACTCGTCTTTAGCGGCAGGGGTCAAGAAGATGGAAGGGGATGGTGGCGGAATCAGGCCGTCAGGAGAAGACGCCTCTGCTGCCAAGCTAGACTCGGCAGGGAATGGGTTTGTCTCTGGAAGAGTCGGCGGGACATTGGAAGGAGAAGGCGACGGAGGCAGCGGTACGCGGAAAGGGTTGTTGCTGGACAGGGTCGAGGACGAACCAGGCACAACAATATGAGGAGGTCTTCGCTTGGCTTCGACTTTCGGTATAACTGCAGTCTTGGCACCGTCTTCCAGGCTGACACGACCATCGTTGAGCGATTGGGACCGCTCGTCAGGAGCGACAACTGGAGTAATTGCCAGCCACTGGCTCACTCGGACGTCTACGCCAATCGACTCGCGACCAAGGTCACTCAGCAAATCTGCTTGGAGTCGTACGACCTCTTGCTGGTCCTTCGCGGGATTTTCGGAGTTTGTGACTGGGGCGGAAGATAGGATGTTTTCGGGAATCTGGACCTCCTCCGAAGCGCATTCAGGAACTGCTGACTGGGCCATCACACTGTCCGCATGCACAGCACCGATGACGTTATTTTTGTTGAGGACGTGGGGCTCCGGGTGGGGAATGTCGTCCTCCGCATCAACCCACTCATCCTCTGCTCCTTCGGGTTCGTCGACGATCTCCATTGGGATATCAAAACCTGACTTCTGAGGCAATTTTTCAGCTTCTTCGACGGCAGAAGTATCGACCCCAGGTTGTGCAGGCGTATTGTCGGTCTCGATAGCAGACACCCTGTTTGGGTGAGCAGTGTCGACAAAGGTGACGCGAGAACCTGGAGAAGGAGACCGGAGCGATGGAGAGCGTGGAGGTGCGATTCCGATCGGAGAAAGATTGGTAGCGGAGAACGTCGCGGCTATGGCACTCGGGCTTGGAGCTGGCTGGGCCTGCGTTTTCTTGGAGCGACCTCGAAACCGGATTGCGAGCTTGCTGAGGAACGACAGAGAAGGTGCTGGGTTGGCGGCCGGTTGCACGGAAGACGGTTCAGGAACCAATGTGGTAGCCGGACCGGTTTCTGCGTTTGGAGCTGGAGAAGAGCTTGCAGGAGGGTTCCTTGCGGAATCAGAGCGTCAATGGTGAGCAACAGGACAACCGGAATGTGACATACCCGTCAACATAAAGACTCGCGCGCTGGCTGTTTCGTCGAGCGGAGCTTGGAGCCCGCCGTACGCTAGCTCCTCGACGAACGCCAGACGGCGAACGGCGAACGCTCGTGCCTCGTTGGAGACCCCCAGCTCCGCTTGGAGCACGTCGAAGTGCGGTCGAGTTGCGAACAGAGACACGTCGAGCACTTAGTTTTCGTCCGACGATGCTCGCCCGTTTGTTCACCGGCTCTCCGGACTTGTTGTTCCGACCAAGTCGGACGATGAATCGACGACTCTTGAAGTCGAGCATGGCGAAAGGACTGGGTGGTTGAGAAAAGACAGGACGGGTAGAGGCAGAGGAGGAGCTGGGAGAGGAGTCGAGCACATAAGGTCCTTTGAGGCGGAATGTGGGGTCCCCAACAAACCCACAGGGTCTGTCATGATCACATGTACCTTCGCAGAAATCAAATACGCCACTCAAAGACCCTGCCTGTTTGTCCCGTTTGCCCAGGAGAAAAATCCCCGATACTCACGGAACAGCCATAATGAAAGCATCTTGGCAAGGACAAGCATCTTGCTCATTCTCTCTTTCATAGCCGTACTCTCCTATAGACGGCCGGCAAGTCCAGCATCACTCTACATCATGATTCTATGCTTCCTGGTTGGACTCTCCCGCTTCCGATGTCAGGAAGGAACCACATGACCGGTCTGTAACATTCCTCCTAGCCGGATTGAAACAGGTCCCGGTCAACCAGAAGCCTCTTTTGAATCGTTTATGTACGGAACTCAACATGTGTTGGGCGTTACTTGTTTAAGGACAAAGATCCGTACTGTGGACACAGGGGGGTCAGACTTGAGCCGGAACGAGGTATGCCAGGTGGTTGGTATTTGGCGAACCGCAAGAATAGACACGAGCGGAGTATGGGTGCCTGGCTTGGCTTGGCTTTGGTGGGTAACCTAACTGGCGACGGTTGTAAGGCAAGGGTCTACCTCCCAACGTTTCTACTTAAAACCAAACAGAGCTATCTTATTTTGTGTTCTGTCGTAAAATAGTACTGTTTAGTACATCCGTCTGACCCTCCGAAAAACGTATGCTGGGATCCATCCCAGTTGGCTACAGTAATATTAGTGGCGCACCTCATTCAACAAGTTCGATTTGACCATACGGTGACGTGGAGAAACATCCCTGCTCAGCTAGATAACGGTATCGATCAGCCCTAGCTATGATAATAACCCAAAACGGGGATATCGGAGAGAGGGGTGAATCTGTACTGCTTTTCATCGCAGACGATATGACCATATCTCACTTTTGGCGGTGCCATAACGAAACAAACCCGTAAGATACATCATGGACAGCGAGTGGCACGACAAGGATTCACCCGATGGACCGAAATGAGAAATACCAACGATGAAATTCGAACGAGAAGCATGGTCCTGAGTTAGATACACAGTAGTGTAGGAAATACCCGTATAAAGATATCAAAGCGCGACAAGATAAAAGATAAATGATGGGTCCTCGGGTACGAATGTCCACATCATTGACGCAGGGAAGTTGATGGGCCAGAGCCTGGGGCTTTCAAGGAGTTTCGTGGATAAGTCATAAAGCCCATTTGCGCTGGTATTAACTGCCGACTAACGTTGATCGAAGTACGGATAGTGCTTGTGTCAACGTAATGGCCTATGGGGTTATCTATAATTTACGTAGCCAACAGAAGCATGCATTCATGTTGAAATTCTGTCAGATTGATTAGTATCATGGTGCAGGTATACGCAGCATAAAACCTACCCAATTGTAACCTATAAGTGCGTTTGCTGAGGAGGGATGCGTCTCTCTGTAAGCAAGTTATCCTCAAGATGCTGGGCATAGAGGTATTCTACATGTTATACCATCTGCCTGCACCTCCCATATACCCAAATGCCTATCTTTGACTCAGTTGCTATACGGGCATACCTCACTTCACCTTTGATTGTATTGACACTCATCATACCTGTCAGTTTTTTCCGTCTAGCAGGCTTACGACAGCAGCCACACGTATTTCTGAGATGGGAACGCAGCTTCTACTTCATTTGCACCCCCCTTTCGCTCAGGGCTGGAATGAGGGGCCCTTTTGATTCGATTCCGGGTGAGATACAAGATGTGACTACGCGAGTTGATTTGCGTGGCGATATGTGGCTTCGAACCCAAGACCTTAGTCACGACTCTGTCAACTGGGCAATTACGTCTTCGAGATATCCTCCAGTATTTGCACGGTTTCTTCCGTAGCATATAGGCGATATGGGATAAACCAATGATGGAACAATCGAGAGTCGTTTGAATACAATTAGAGTAAGCGCCTAGCAATCCTCTATTTGCTCACTGCACCAGCTTCACTCCATGTCCCATTCCCTTTGTCCAAGGCAAGGTTATACCCGTTGTAGTTGTCAACGAGGACCTACCCAAGCTCGGGTCAGTTCAAACCTCATGAAGAAACGATAGCCGTATTAAACGCACCACCATCGCATTTTCGCAATCATCGCCGATCAAGATCACAGTACGCCACGCACAAGCGCGCGTAACATAACTCTTTTCCCCAGCAAAGTTAGACGGATTCTGAAAATGATACAAGACTACCCCGTGAACATGATTCGCTAAGCAGGTACGATAATAAGAAAAGGTCTTTGAATAGGACTGAAGCGCATACTAGATGGAGTTTGATGGTCGGCCGTAAAGATTCGATCGCCGATCGGGTCATGAACCACAATCTTGGCGAGCATTCCTGTGTTAACGCCAGATTGGTCCGTATGGGTGAAGTAGACGTCGCAGTTCAGGTTACTGGTGACCATGATGAACTGGCAAGAACTCTGTATACTGACTGTGAGGAGCATTGTGAAGATATATAGCTAGCAACTGGGCGCAGAAGCTTGGAGAGAATACACAAGAATGATAGCCGGTAAGACAGTACGCCTACCCGGAAGGGCGAAGCCGTGGGCATACGGGGGCAGAAGGCCCTGTATAATCCACATGATACTGCATGACATCGCTTTAGGCGTCGCCTTATTGGGGGTAGTTTAGGTATCGTCCATTTCGCATCGTTGCCGGTAGGATTTATTTAGCCACGCCATGCGGGGAGCGCACGCACGCAAACAGTGAGTTACCCGAAGACATTGACCCTTCCGTTCGCCTTTCCTTTACGACCGCTTGGTTTTGCTTTTCTTTTCTTCGCTCCGCTCGGTATGCTTTTATGTCACGCCTGTGTCCTCAAGGACCGAGTATCCACCCCACCCCACGACACCACATAGTCATAGGTTTGAATTATCACTTGGTTTGTTGTACCAATTTTAACACTCAAGAAATTATCATTCATTCATATCCAGTGCTATGCACTCATGTGTCTCTATGCGTAACCCCACCCGCCAGAGCCCCCTTCGAAGTTCTCAGTCGCGAAGTTGTTAACTACGACCTACCCCGGTTCGACTCAACTTAAGCTCTTGAGGCTTTATACCAAAGGAACATACCACAATAGTATCCTCGGGGGTTGGACCACCAATCAGCAAAACTGTTTGCCATTGGGCACTTCGGACGACGAAACTTTGTGTCCCTTCGAACTCTGCTGGTTTGTTTCTACCAAACAGGGCCATCGCATGAACGCGGGTCTCTACATCGTGATGAAGTACCTGAGGTGCTGGCATCGCTCATAGACTTGGTCCACATACCTGTAGCAGGGCTCGTTTGGTCAGAGGCTGTAAACACTCGGTTTCCCATCGGGTCTGGCACCAAGACCTTGACCAATTTATTTTTCTGGTCGAAAGATACGGTGCATGATACTGCGTTGGTAGCCATACTAGAGCAGGTATGTAGATTACGGTGTTAGAAAGCGCACGCTTGACCGTGAATATATGCATATCGACTCGCTGGGCGCTTGGCTGTGGGCGCGGAGGAACCATAGCCGGTGTGATGGTACACGCACCCGACGGGCCAATCCCTATTGCGGACGCTTGTATTATTGATCCGGGATGCGGAAAGAGAAGAGACGTTATGCTTATTATGGGCGTTTTTCGCCCGGGAGTTCACAGGGCTGAAGGAAAATTCCGGAATTGGCGTGTTTGCTGCGAAAGTCATTTTGGCGGCGGGGATGAGCTTCGCTCATGCAGACGTTCTTGTATAAAGGGGCCATTGTACAAGCTAACAAATCAATGAATTACTCGGATACCTCGAATAACTTCACTCTACCTATTTGTATGCGCGGTATCCATGGATTATCAGCGAGACGAAAAAATTATCACTTGTTGTGAAAGGAAAGGCAACCCTTGGCATAATTCCAGATCTGAAGCGGAAAGATTTTGCACGGAGGTTTGATATAGATGTCGGAAAGAGTGGCCTAGGCTTGATGCTAGGTGTTTAGGCTAGGGGTGTTGAGAGAATAATGCCAGGGAACGGCTCAAGAGTATTACGGTGATTAGGCAACGAAGGCACATGCTATCACCCCGAACATACCAATGCAGAAGGGGATGGATTGTACGCGGTATCCTCGGACATATTTATTGAGACCCTGAGGTGATGTAGCGGTATATAACGCACAGGGGATGGATGTTGTACATTTATTATACGTATATGATAGGTTTGACAAATCCTTGATTTACGAAGTTAACCAGAATTGCTCTGAACACATCCCGGCCTGGTGTCCGACGTGGATAAAATGCCAACCTGTCAATTACGAAGATTGATCTTGAATCATATCTCGCGACCAGAAGGGCCATCATACCTGCTATTATTGCTTCTTCATGAAGTTTTGCATCCTTATGCTTTCCTTATTCTTCTTTCGCATCTCGGCCTTCAAGGTGCCTTCGCCAGGTTTTTTCTCGTCTTGGATCGTCCACAGCCATGCCGGGTACTCCGAATCCTCGAGCGCAACCACTGGCGGTTGCCCCTTGCGCCAATTGAGACCCACGAGCACTGTACCAGCAGGACACGAAGAGGCTGCCGTGGAGGACCCAGCATGAATTATACGACCAGAGGTTCTAGTATCAAGGGGTCTCACTCGGAGTTTTGGTGCCTGTGGCGGAAGCCGGTGAAGAAGCTGACGTGGATGCGCATCTCAGAGTCAAATTTGAGTATCGGCCAGCACGCGATGAGTAAACAGCCCGAGCAAGTATACAAGCTGACATTTCGAGGAGCGGGTGATGGTCGATGTAAAGATTTGATAGTAAGTCACGTGTCCGGGTGAGTAGTGTTGGATTGTTTATCCAACTCACGCGACGCGACCACAGCCTGACTTGTGCTCGTCTTGTTATTCCTTGATCTCCGACTCCCCGAGCAGCATCCTTGATTACTAGCGGAAACTCTCACAATGTCTATTGTAACGATTCGCGATGTTACTTTCCTCAATAATCCTGCCAAGTTTACGGACCCATACAAGTTCAAGGTGACATTCGAGTGTATCGCTCCACTTAAAGAAGGCGAGTATCCCTTGCCGTGTAGAACGTGACTTCGGTGCATACTCATGTGACACCCATTGCTTAGATCTTGAATGGCGGCTAATCTTTGTTGCTTGCCCGGATCAAGAACACTTGGATCAGGAGTTGGACGACTGCATGGTTGGACCAGTTCCTCGGGGAGTCAACGTGTTCGAGTTCGAGGCCATCTCACCGGATCCATCGAAAATACCCAAAGAAGATGTCCTGGGGGTCGCTGCTGTAATTCTGACGGGACTTTATAAAGACCAAGAATTCGTTCGAGTTGGTTACTACCAAAATACGGAATACGAGTCGGAGGAGCTCAACGAGAACCCACCGGCGGAAATTGATGTCTCAAGGTTGGTGAGGGAGCTGGTTGCAAAACCACGTGTGACGAGATTTAGCATCAAGTGGTGAGTATTTGCTGTTTTCAAACGTGGCGCACTCTAACACCGCGTTGTTAGGGACGCGGAAACTCCGTCTACAACCACACAACCTGCAATAAACTCCTCTGAAACTTCATTCGGGTCCGCTCCTGGCGCGCCTCTTGCCCGAGAACCCGATGGCCTTGGTTTATCTGCTGCTTCGGCCTCCGTTCCTGCTGCATCATAGACAACGCAACATTTCTCTCGTCTGTTCTTCCCTCCTGGATGTAAAATTACTTCGGAGCATGCTTTGTTGTGGTTTTATGGTCTGTTGTCCTATCGTGTGCTATCCTATAGTTTCATTTACAATCTCATACACCTGAGCCTCCCATCCTATTAGTCATATTTATCTCACGTGGCTCAAAGTTTTGTTCGGGTAAGCTCGGCCTCGTTTAGTCATAGACCTCCACCACTCTGTCCTTATAATGCGCTAGTCCTGGGTCATCGATCGATCCCTGTACATATTCTGTAATATAGGCCTCTCACGACTTTGATGCGCAGGCAAGGCGAAGCAACTGGGCTACTCGACCTCCCACCCGAGGTATGTGTCTCCAAGCACTTGGTGTGAGGCACGGCTCACAGCCCTTCTTCGAAGCTAGCTCCTTTTCGACATACTTGTGCATTCACTTTCACACCATCTACCACTGGTCAACAAACACATCTTCTACACTCTTAGACATGCCTCACCATTTGTCCGTGCGCAGTACATCCTGTGCAGACATTACGACACACTTTACCAAACGCATGGTCGTCCTAGCACCCAATCTGTAATGGACGCGGCACTATCGTATCCAATGTGTACCATATCCATAATCGAAGCTCTCGAACGCATATCCCCACCTCTTCTTGCCCTCTCCTCCGCCGATCGAAAACGACTGGGCGTCACCCCTGGGCGGTGGCTGTTTCGAAACCTCCAGAGCCACACGAAGCCCAAGCGACGTAAACCGGGCCGAATAACCTCGACACTTGCACCACAGAGCCCCCTCTCGGACCCACTCACCTTTCTCGAGCATCTGAGCGCAAAATACACACTTGTGTTTCCAGAACGTGAAGCTGCGTTGGCACTGTCGACGTGTGTCCGGGCTGGACCAGCACAGTACTCGCTTCTCCGGTTCTTACTTCAGGCGGGAGCCGATCCCGGCGCAAAGCATTGCTTTGCGTTGCAGGTCGCAGCCACGTTCGGAAATATGGACGCGATGAAAATATTAATCGAGCCTTCGGAGTCGGACGTCAGGAAGCAGGAGGAACGGGAGGGAGTGACTAAAGGCGGAAAACGGCGACGGGTGGAGGATCGGGTGCATCCCACTAGCAAGGTATTATTAGCGGCTGTCAAAAACAAGCACACCGAACTTGCGCATTGGCTCATACATGAGAAAGGAGTAGTGCCAGACATGACGACTATGCATATGCTGCAGCACATGTAGAGTCCACCACAATTACTGGATTACTAGATCGAGGGGATTCTAAATGTAAACAACGAGCAGAAAAATGAGTGTGAGTGGAAGATGGGTGCTAGTTATGTCTCGTTTGCTCAAAACGGCGAACGAATGGCTGCGAAAATGGTAAAGAATAAGCATCTCAAACAGTCTGCGAAGGTCCTAGGGAAAGTAAATGCGGGTATTTAACGTTCTTCACAACCAAATATGAATTGATGCTGAGGATAGTGATAAAAGCCTCCATTGGATGATCTCTGGAGGGAAAAAACCAGCGAGGCTTAGAACGAAATAGTAGAAGGGATGCGATTGGTTAAGAGATAAATATAACTTTTTGGCTCCGGGCATTTGGTGTTGCTAGGGTGGGACGTTGGGTACAGGCACCAGGTCCCCAATGGCGTGCTGACTGACGCCACGATGAGAAGGCGAAAACCAGTCCATCCACTCCATAATCTGTAGACCCGGTAACAGTCTTTTGATGATACGATTCGCTCTAGCCTCGGCTCCTCGGGAAGGTTCAAACGACTCGTAACAGAAAGCGCAAGAGTCTGGACCAAAGTCCGGTTCGGCGTCCTGATGATAGAATTTGACTAGCAGATTTTGGTCCAACCTCGCAGGGGGTTGGGGAACAGGGATATTTTCTACGACAGAGAGCGCTTGTTGCCAGTCGACTCCATCAGGAGCCGGTACACCTCGAACATGGTAGGCACGATGGGCTAGAACAGCATTTGAATGCATGAAATATACTCCGATTCTTAGTGCCTTGAGGTTGTGCATCGATACAAGCTCCTGAGCGACCGAATGCTAAAAGCGATCGGACGAACAAAAGCCGATTAGGACAATCGATGGTCACAAAATTTTAGGAGACGACATACCGCAAAGTCGTCCGTCCCAATCGCTGCAATGTACGCGTCGTGGTCCAGTGGATACTCTTGCCAGAACGCACAAGGGGGAATCCTGTTAAACATCGAGCAGCGTCCGAGTCTCAACACGGCCAGATCTGGGCAGTGCGCCCGAACGGTTTGTATAACTCTAAGATCCGGTCCATGGGCATGCGCGATCTCGAGGCGAAGTAGTGATGCAGGGAGAGCTTTGAAGAGGTCACGATATGCGAATTGGCCAGACTCGCGGCGAATGATATCGCCGTGCGCGTCAATGTACAACGCACGCAGACACTTGAACTGCACAAGGATCTTTTTTGGAGTCTCAGACGTAAAGGCATTGTCCAGACAGCGCAGTTCGCTTCCTCGTGGCACCACGCCAACGTCAACATAAGTTCTGAGGTAGCCGTGTCCGGTACTCACAGCACCGAAGGAGAACGTTCGAATATCTGCTCCCAGTCTTCATGCTTGTGCACAGTGAGTACCTGAATCCAGAGCTGGTATCCCATTTTGTGCGTTTCGGGAGAGGCGGCCATAAAGCCAGAGACTGAAGGCCAAGTAGGCTTCATAGAAATCACCGAATGGTCCTCATAATTCCTCGGAGGGACAAGTTCAAAGAGGAATATGGCGATTAGTTGGATGATCTCTACTGGAACTGCGGGGGTATGTTGGGAAGTTGGACTCTCCGAAGGAGCGGACTAGGACGATCAATGAGCGACGTCTTCCATCAAAGCCAATCACAGCTATCACACACCGAGTCGGCCCGAGAGCCATATTTGGTGCAGGTCGACATCGAATAAGGAGCGTGGTTGGTGAGTCGAGTCAGAGCTGTGTACCTGCACAGCCACCACTCGGCTTATATAATGAGTTAGATAGAGCAATAGAGAGTGAGCGGAGGAGCGGTGCTTTCAACCCGAAGATCCCTCTACATAGTTTATCTACAACAAATACTTGAGTGGGTCAATCACAGGAACCGAACAAGTGGAGGCGGCGTCAAATGTCGATCATCAATTCTCTACCTGGCGTCGCCAGGCAATCACGCATCCCGCGCGGGTAACCTGACGAGACGCCGACTAGATACAGGCTTGCGGCACATCAAGCCACCATAGTGACCGGATTTATACCTTTGTACGTCATACAACACAGCGCATGTATTTTATTTAATCAGGGGTATACAATTGCGTCCGCAGTACAATAAAGTGTTTTGGCTTCTAATCCCGTTCTTGGCAACTCACACCCAGATGATTCGTCGTAAACCAGTTCATCCAGGCAATTCGTTCCAGAGACGGAACACGCTTCCACAGGATGGAGTTGGCTTTTTGCTCTGTATCTAGACTTGCTTGAAAGTACAGTTCCCGGCAACGGTAGCAAGTGTCCTTGTCGAACCACTGTTCAGCAGGTCGATGGAGAATTGAAACCAATCTGGTCAACGGGTCAGGGAGGTCGTCATGCTCATCGTAGAAAGCACGAAGCGCGTTGAGTCCTTGATCCCAGCCAAATGGGACTGGAGCAGCCTGATCCCGTGTGTGGTATAGTCTGTGGACTACGACGATTATCGATGGTATCAAGTATATCCCTAGTTGAATGTCTTTTAAACTCTGCAGTGGGCTAAGCTCACTTGCGAGAGAGTGCTACAATCAAGGGTCAGACGGTTTTTCTGACAGGTTGTATTTGAGAATATACCGTATATTCCTCGACTCCTTCGATCGACATGTACGAATCATGGTCGAAAGGAAAGTCGCGCCAGAAAGAACAAGCGGGATGACGATTGAATAGAGTGCAGCGCCCCAGCCTCAGTTCTTCTAGCAACGGGCAGTCTCGCTTGACTAAACCAATGATCTTGATATCAGGGCCATGAGAGTTCGCGACCTGCAGCCGACGAAGTGAACTGGGTAAAGAGGTGAAAACGTCCCGGTAAGCCAAGCGGTTGGGTTTGTCGTAATGAACGTCAGAATGGGTATCAATGCAAGCAACAAGTAAACGAGGAAAGTAAGATAGAGCGCTGCGATACGGTGCAGAAATCGCACCATCAAGGCAATGTATCTCTCTAGAGCAATGCATGATTTAAGTGATTAATATTGGACCGACTGCCATGCATTACTAACCGGACTGAGTTGGTATATTGAAGAGCTTTCTCCCAGTCCTCAGGAGCGCGAATAGTCAGGACTTTTACCCATCGAACTAGGCCGATCCGACGAAGGCTGGAGCTCGCCATTATAAAACCTTTGACACTGGACCACGCTGGTTTCCTGCAACATATATTCTGGTGACCCGCGGTAGTGAAATCAGGAGGCAAGGTTTCGAAGAGAAATTCTGCTATAAGCTCAAAGATATCGGCGCCTAATCGGATTGTAATGCATCTTAATGCATCGGTTTGAGTTTTTTCCAGTGCAACCTGGAGAAACCATTTCCGTACCTCGAAAATGACTTGGAAAAAAGTAGAGAAATTGAAGAGCCCAGATTGAAAATGGGAAGGTGGAAAAAGGGAGGGTGTATGAAGAGTAGTTGAAGGAGCCTTTCGAGCCGAGTCACCAAGATATAAACCCCCGCAGTACCAGATATTTTCGCTCGGGCCCCGTGAAGGAGTAAACGAAGGTATTACGAGATAACGCATATATAGTATCGGAGCATCGCTTTGCTATGCTCTTACTCCACCAGAGTCTAATCTCACGTCATCGTGGGTGGAGCCTTTGGCGGGCTCGTCGTATTTTCCGAGGTATCCAACTAAAATCTCACTGATATCTGAGTATATACACTCTATGAGGAAAATCTGCTCCATCATGACTGCGGGTAATACCTGTGGAGTCTTCTCGCAGCAGATTCGATGGTTTCAGAACGTGCCTGATGTTCGCATACTCCATCTCTGTTTGATCGCAGTAATTGATGTGCAATGCCCCGTCGATGTGCCTTGCTAATTCATTTTCGCATTCAATAAACAAGCTCTCGGCAATGGCTCCATAGTAGGACACTAAGCCCCTAAGGCCAAGGACGGGGGCCGAGCTCTGCGAGCAAAGTGAAATGATCAGACCGGCACTCTACAAGTTCCGTATCACAAACCCTTATAAGGTGAATGTTAACTCTATATATTGACATGGAATTCGAAGTCCATGGCGTAAATCGCACCACCCAGTATCACTTTTGACTTGTTCAGCTGAAGCATTTGTTACGACCTGAAGAACAATTGGTATTAGGCGCAATATTCGATCTGAATTACAGGATCTAAGCTTATGGAACAGTTGCATGACCAGAATGAAGGGTTTGCTTTGACTTTCTTAGCTGTTAGGGCGGCACTTAGACAATATGAGGTATTAAATATCGACGTTTGGCGTACGCAACGTTGGTACTACATCAGAGGAAACCCGGGGCTCAATAAAGAGACACCAGGCTATTTTTTTTCTTGTTGGCTCTTTTCAGCGCTTTGTGGCTCTTTAACTTCCATTTTTGGTATTTTTCGGGGTTCTTTGCAACTCTTTGCAACTCTTGAGGGCTCCTGTGATTGCATTAAAGAGGTTTCAGGCTCTTTGCTCATTAGCCACTATAAAGCGACTTTTGAGTCAGCCTTTCCCCCTGATGTAGCAGCTACCAAGTCGTAGAGTTTTAAGTAATTAGCTAATTTGATCACTCTCCTTTTCGCTGTTACGAAAGGATCAGGGGACTTCCCAGCGGCAAAAGCGGGGCTTAACTGGTACTGACCTCACGCAGGGATATATCACCAGTGTCTGGTGCACATTTCCAACTATATCGTAATGAGAATTGGTATATCTGCCAAGTGTCGGATCGAAAACTGAGGAGGAGTGTTTCATATATTGCTGGCGTTCTGCAGATTCCTAGTTAGGGGTAGAGATTTTGCAGACTCGCTAATGTGTACATAGTTTTAAGCGAACTTCCGTAGCGCGAATTTCACGCAAGTCAAAAGCTGCACTCCCTTTCGGAGTCTAGTACAAGTAAACCAAGTCTTTTCGAATCGATGGCTTCCTTGGAGCGATATTCCAATTATCATCTAGTTACTCGACCAAGCGGCGGTCATGAATTGCGTAGAAATGCGAATGCATATAGTGGTTGTTTCCAATGAGCTCAAGGGGTAAGTCGAACTTTCTGTCAACATGTCTACGCTAAAAGACCAAGTCGATACTGCATTAGAAACTCGGCCAGCAAGCTAGTCATTTTTTTTTGATTTTATAGGTCAATCTGGTACCTCGAGTGAAACGAAAATCTAACTCTTATGAGCGACTATCAACGTGTATATGAAACACAAACGCGCTACACAAACTAAGAACAGCCGCGGGGCGATATTGGATCTCCGCTCATGTTTGAAAAATATTCCGAATTAGATTAGACTCTAGCGGAACTAGACGCAACTAGTAGTTGACTTGACCCGGCGTCAATGTTTGATGCAGTAAAGACAAGATTGGTGGCTCAGCACATCCTCATAAAGAACCTAAGATCCACATAGGTAATTGTGAGCCAGTGATAGTCAAAATTAAAACTGATCATCATAACGCAAATACCTAATTTATTCGATGCAACTCTTCGCGAGCAACATTTAGAGTGGAAGAAAACGTGGGCTATGAATTCGGAGAAGTGAAATGCATACATGAGCCTAAAAACAGATACAAGCTAGTCGACAGCCGAAGTAGGGATACATAAAACTGTGAGTAAGTTCGTTCGGTACGTGGGTGTATTAATATTTTGAAGGAGTTTGTGGTTCTGTACTTGTGAGCACCCACCCCCAAGTGGTTGGGGGTAAACCAGCTCATCCATTCGGTTTTTTCTAGTGAAGGTATCAATTGCTTCAGGATCGCGTTTGCGCTATCTTCGGCCCTCTTCGTCAGCTCATACGAATGGTCATAGCAGAATCGACAAGCATCGCGGGAGAAATTCTCTTCTGGTTGGGGCGGGGTGTATAGCAAAGAAACTAGATCTCGAACTCGTGGGAGGTTCTTTTGATCTTCGTTATCCCCAGCCTGATGCCCAACGACCATTTGCAAGGCCTGTTGCCATCCGATCTCATCTGTAGCAGCCAAATTTCGAGAATGAAACACTCGGTGAACCAATACGACGTCAGAAGGCGTCAAATAGACACCCAGACGGATGGTCGTAAGTTTGTGAAGAGGCGCTAGCTCCTGCCCCAACGAATGCTAATTGTGAGAAAGATATTAGTAAAATGATAGCATTCACGACCAAAATTAGCTACCGTGTACGCGTCGGTCCCCTGGTCAGAGATGTACGAGTTGTGGTCGAATGGGAAGTTCTCCCAGAAGAGGCACGCCGGTGCGCAATTGAACATGGTACATCTTCCTAATTGCAATTCTTCGAGGTCTGGAGAATACCTCTTGACCATCTTGATCATGTTGATGTCGGGTCCGTGAGCATGCTTTATTCCCAAGCGACGCAAGGAGCTCGGCAGTTTGGTGAAGACATTACGATAAGCGAATCGATTCGTACTGTCATTCTTCACATCCGAGTGACATTCGACAGACGCCGCGCATAGTTTTGGAAACGGAGACAACACCTCTCGACGATTGCGTGTAATAACACCGTCGAGACATCGAATCTCTCTACGATAGTGGTTTTAGTGTAATCATTCCTGCGTCGGTAGCAGAGTCACTTACCAAACAAAAGGCGAAATCCTCAAAGCTTATTCCCGATCCTCGGCGACGCGGATCGTCAGTACTTCTGTCCAAAGCCCGTAACCGATGTGGTGGAACTCAGGGGATGTATGCATGAAGCCGACGACATCGTACCAGAGAGGCTTAGAGCAACATATCTCATCACTTTCGCCTTTCGAATCTGGTTTACGCAAGGGTGCAAAAAGATGCTTTGCAATAAGTCTAACCAGTTCCGTAGATAAAGGAGGGTTGGTTGTGGGGACCTGACTTGAAATGAAAGTATTATTAGCTAAACGACGCGTCTTTAAGGACTATCTCATACTCCAGTAGGTCAGAAGTTTTACATATGAAGTTATCCAGCTTGATAATTGCAGCCTAGGTTCGACAGCAGGAAGCTTGACACGTTGATGAATCGAGCAGCAAACATTATATACGTGGCGCCTAAGCCAGAGTCCCTAGACAGATTGGGGTGTGCCAGAACAGAATAGCACTCATGCGAAACCCCCTCCCCCATATATGTGAATAAAAACGGTCCGGTTCGTAGCGAATGGCTGGATGAAGAGGATTCTCCGTATCCAGTCTTATGAGATGACGTAAACTAGCACCAGCATCTTGAGTATTCTCCACTGCCCTCCTGTCTAACTTAAAAAAGATCTGCGCTCACCTTTTTGCTTCTCGCCACAATCAATGACAATCTTCTTTTCGTCGGAGCAGGCCAGAGAGACACGGAGCAGAATGCTCCCGGCGTCGCGGACAGTTGGCCACATAGGCATACGAACAAATTGTAAAGGCCGAACCGAGGGCCTCGGTAACCAAGCCTATCCAGCTATGTTATGCGATTCATGGGATACTCGATAATATCGAAGAGCGGGTGAGCCGACGCAGCCAAGTCATTCAGGTACAATATGCGTTAGCGTTTGAACCTCCAGTGGGTTTATCATGCGGGCACGGGGTACGAGGCTGATAGCTTGCCGTGGTGCACAGTTGTGAACTTGAAATAATGACATGAAGGATCGGGTTCCAAGTCTCGCCCGTGGTGCGGACGGGCGAAGTAGAGATATAGAAGGGTAATTTGACAGAGTTGATGAACAGCTACTTCATTCCAAACAATCGTATGAGCTTCGTGTTGACGCGTAGCAACTAAAGCTCGCAGGTTTTTATTCATGAGCTTTGCAGAGCAATAAGAGGAATACCCATGGTTCAAATCCACGATTTCGACCTTATGGTGGTACTGGCCCAAGTATAGGTGGGGCCTATGCTATGTCGAGTTTAATCCCGTTTGACCTTTATTTGTGAGACGGCGCGTCATCTATACAAATACAAACACATAACTTACACCATTGCTGTTACCCAAAATCCAATACATAAAAGACGCAGTTCAGTATCAGAGCATCGATGAGTCAGCCTCTTGGCGAACTCTGCCATGGCGATGCCACATGGGCCCCGGCTGGATCTGGCGGTTGAAGGTGTGGACAAATTTTAGACGTTCCCAGGAACAATCAAGCAGTCTCGGGATCTTACCGCGAGGCCATGCGAGCGGATTTCTAGTCCATTGAGTGGCGCAAGTAGACGAATGATGAGCATTTTCTCCCACATCCACGACTGACCTGGTTTGACCAGGACCGGCAGGACCGGCAGGACATTCCAAGAGAACTGCACGGCTTGGGAGAGATGGAGTTATTCGGATATCGGGTGCGGCCCTTGACAAATCGGCCGATCGGTTCAATGGAGTGGTGCGAATACTGTAGGCGCAACTCAGCCAAAAGCCGAAAAACTAACTAGCGCTGAGTAGCTCCAAGTGCTAAAAAGCATACTTAGACGCCGAGCTGTTAGTATGCGCTAGTCAGTTTTTCGGCTTTTGGCTGAGAAGAGTGGAATGTCGGTCACGGTCCGAAGTCAGGCCGACGCGACGTTCGGGATTTCCAACGTCCCGCATCCAAGTGAGCCACGACGCGGTAGGACAACACTTCCCTTATGTATAAATATGTAATGAGACAAAAATTAATACAAGACATCATTAAAAAAGCAAATTCAATCCTATGAAACAAACCATCCGGCACCATGATGCCAGAATGAAGGGCGTCTAGGCCTTCACGTGCCGTTGGAAGCTACAGGAGGGACAGATAGTTCCACCAGATCCCCGTTTTTGTCGTCATCGATGTCGCGTTTATTTGCATTACTGACCAGCTCCGAAGCATTTTGTGCACTCAGCCAACCCCCGAATATCTAGCTAGCATACACTAGCTCAAACTGTCTAACGGTGCTTCTGAGTACTCACTAGACCCGAAGTAGCACGGGCTGCCGGGGCTACCGGCATCTAGTCAGCGCTCAGAAGCATCGTTAGACAGTGGGGACTCATCACGTGCTAGCTAGATATTCGGGGATTAGCCAAGCAGTCTGTGTTATTGTGATTGGGAGGCATATGACGAACTCCGCTGCTTAATTCGCTTTGTCAACGAGACGCTGGTTTATATGCGTGAGTATACTTATATATATGCTGCCCGTTTCACATTCAACCAGCACCAACTTTACAGAGACAATGTTGGACCGAGATATGCCAGGATATGTGTGACGATGGTTTGGAGTAAAAAAGGTCTAAACTTAGATCATATAGCTAAAGCTACTATTCTGTTGGGCTGCTCGGGATAATCTCAGATGCACGGTCGTACATCCTGGGAAGCGACACAGCTAACGATGCCCCTTGTCCTGCATCCCAAGGCGGCTGACGCCGACGGACACCAGTACCAAGTAGGCCCAAGCAGTGTTAGGCGCCTGTCGCTTTTATTTAAGCGACGTTCCACTCTTGCGCCTACAGTAAGATAGGCGTCAGCCATCGACCGCTAACTGGGATTTGATGAGCGCCGGAAGGGTTCAAAACGGTAGTGTCTGCGATGTTTCTCGCCAGCGAGAGGGAATTTGGAGAATCGCTCTAGCAGAAAGTCGCGAAATGGCTTTGTATACGCATGTATCTAGTTACAGTCTCTTATCGCTCAATGTAGAGAGATACCGGTAGCATCTCCGTGCACCGGAAGGTAGTTGGATCTGGCAGGTTTACTTTTCATCCACAATCGGATTGAACGGCACGCACCACTCTTTCCGTAGCACGTGCCAGTCTCAGGCGCAAGGAGATGCTACTGATATCTCTCTACCTTGAGCGATAAGAGACTGTAACTAGATACATGCGTATACAAAGCCATTTGCGACTTTCTGTTAGAGCGATTCTCCAAATTCCCCCCCGCTGGCGAGAAACATTGCAGACACTACCGTTTTGAGCCCTTCCGGTGCTCATCAAATCCCAGTTAGCGGTCGATGGCTGACGCCTATCTTACAACTGGAGGACTGGCACATCCCACTCACACGTGACCTAACAAATCAGAAACCCACTAACTCTGGGGGGAAAGCCCTCTTTCCCCTTCGGAAAATCTTATGAAAGTCTTGGGGGAATGGGCGGCTGAACGTTCACCCGAAAATACCTTTGTTCGTTCTCATTTCTTCAGCATTTTCCTATCGTTCTCCAGGAGGAAAAGCCACCTTCCCCCCTAGAGTAAATGCGCCACATTATTTGAGCTATTGCAAAACAATGAATGATTTAAATAACAGAATATGAGTACTCGCAGTGATTGCAAGTTATATACACGGCGAGCCGATTGATGTTAAATCCGACGCCCGAGTGTTTGTACGAACCGCTCCGCTAGTTGGTCCAAATAGAGTGCGAAAAAGAAAACGTCATCAGATTCTGAAACGAAGAACAATAGAGCCAAGCACTTGCAAAATGCATGAACCAAGAGTGTCCAGGCGCCATATAACCCTATACCAAACCTGAAACAGATGGACATATGGGGTGCTGTAGACATTAGACTGAGCTTAGTTTCAAAAGAGGAGGGAGGGGGATCGTGGTTGGCCCAAAGGCTAAGTTGAACGCTGTCTAAGTGTTTGTACGTGGGCGTATCTAAGCACTGCTCTGTGCGAGTGCAACATCCAAAAAATACGGACCTTAAAACAGGCCTCTTTTTTGGCTCCTGTGTCTCATTATTATGATTGTAATGCCAATAAAAGATGGACATTTTACTTAGATATAAGGAGTTGGCTTATATTTCCATTTTAGGAAAGCTAATGCAAAGAAGAACCTTCAACAATACTCATCCCACTTTGACCAATACAAAGTTCTCTAGACTCACCTACTTATCTTACAGTTTGTGGCGGATGAAACATCCATTTTATTTTACCTTGGACAAAACAGCCTGATTATATGCACTATCCAACTATGATTCTTGGCTGATTCATACAAAAAACAGCCCATTTTAAGATCCAAAAAATTTGGATGTTGGTCCTGTGTAGAGCTGTGAAGATGCATCTTGTATGTTATCGTGAAGGTAGACTTTGCGATGATTAGTGTATATTAGATCCAATTTGAAGGCATGTGGGCGAAGGCAGGCTACCAATTTTCTCAACGCAACTTCAGACAGAAAGAAACGAAGCCAGTTTTGTCTCAGAAACGTGGTGACGATGTTATGAGCCTCGTCCTGCCGAATGACACCCAGTTTTAGGTAACTAGTGTAAACCATTAATCCGTTATGCTTAAAGCAATGTATAGACGGAACACAGATAGCTCGAACCACAGTGACGGCAAGCCAGATTTTACAATGTCATTTTAATGCATGCGAGGAAGTTCCCGATTTGTAACGATGAGTGCTTACCCCTAGATGATTAGGGGTAAACCAGTCCATCCATCCAACCATCTCTAGTGAGGGTATAATTTGTTTTAGTATGTCGTTCGCATTGCTTTCAGCTTCTTTAATAGCTTCGTACGACTGCTCCCGGCAGAATTGACAGCTATCTGGAGAAAAACTCTCTTCAGACTCTAATGGACGGTGCAACAGGGATACAAGGTCCTGAATTCGTGGAGGGTTTTGTGGATCTATCACGTTCGTGATTTGAGGACCATCGGTTAATTGGAGGGCCTGCTGCCAGACTATTTCGTCCGGAGCGACCAGGCCTCGGGAGTGAAATACTCTGTGCCTCAGAACGAGATCGGAAGGCATAAGATAAACGCCCAAGCGGATCGCACTCAGTTTGCAGAGAGGAGCGAGCTCCTGACCGAGAGAGTGCTGCATAAATTGTTTCACGTTAGTGAAATGAAAACACCAAAAGGGTAAGCTCCCTCACGGTATATGCGTCCGTTCCTTGATCGGATATATAAGAATTGTGATCAAATGGAAAATTCTGCCAGAAATGACACGCCGGCGCTCGATTGAACATTGTGCAACGCCCCAACCGCAGTTCCTTGAGGCCCAAACAGCATTTTTTGACCGTCGAGATCACGTTAACGTCCGGCCCATGAGCATATTTCACCTCTAGACGACGCAAAGAGGTGGGTAGCTTGGTAAAGACATTGCAATAGGCAAAATGATTGGCGGAATTGCTTTGCACGTCCGAATGAGAGTCGATTACGGCCGCATAAAGCCTCGGGAATGCGGATAAAACCTCTCGGTGCTGGGCCGAAAAGACACCGTCAGCACATCGCACTTCTCTGTGAAAACAGGCTTAGCAACGAGTTTCATGGCTCATTGGAATAAAAATTTACCTAACGTAAAAGGAAATCTTTAGCGCTTCATCCCAGTCTCCCTGCTCGAGGATATTCAACACCGTGACCCAACGGCGGTACCCGATTCTATGAAGCTCAGGCGACGCAGACATGAAACCTCGCACTGTCGACCATGTAGGTTTTGAACAACAGATGTCGCTGTTGGCTGTTGGAAACTTCGATGGGAGTTTCACGGCAAATAAATGTTTTGCAATGAGTTCGACGAGCTCGTAAGACAACACTGGGGTGTATTCCAGTGGGGATAGTCTTGAAATCAAGGAGATTAACGTCTGGGTGAGCCCAAATTCACTAGGTCCATTTACCTTGGCAAGCTGTCTTTTAATATTATAAAGGAATCCAGCTCGAAATGAATGTGGTTAAGTCTGAGCAATGAAATTAACGAAACTGAAATTGCTAGCATCTTATAAATGAATTTCTATTTCAAATGCGAAGGGCTTACCAAACGACCTCGGCTCGGCCCGCGGCTTGGACGCTTGATTGTAGAGATTCGGAGACGACGAGTGAAGAGAGCGTATTGATAGTGAAAGGCTAGCGAGGTCGGGAGATATCGTAGTTGCAATGTCGACTTGGACAGTCAGGTTCCTATATACCGCGCACGTGACACCGGCCGTTACACAATCTACCCCCGGAGCAACAGCACGTAGAAGAGGGCGTTACATCGCCTCGAGAAAATCCACATGGGTGGCTTCAGTGGTACCTATGATCTGCAGGACCTCGCGCATAGCCTATGACATACAGGTGCGAGTCGTAATACTATGTATAGACCGAGCGCGAATCCAAGTACTGTGCATTGGTCCTGCATGCCTCCCGCAACTTGCACGCTATTCGATTCCGGATGCTAGAGTTCAAAACAGACACGATAATCGAGTTCCCCCTAGACTGTCTCAAGTTTCAAGAAAATCTCCAAAGCATACGGCAGCCACCGGAAGTAGTTGGACGTAATGAAGTTGGCAAAGAGGACGGAGGGAAGAGCAGGAGATTCACACTCTCCGGGTCGAGCGAGGCAACGTCACATAGTACACCCCTAAGTTGGTGAGTAATGTGGGTGATGATTAGCAATGTTTTGGAGGAGAGAAAGCAGTTGGGCGTAGCGGCCTCGGGTGCAGGGCGACGGGCTAGCCCCATAACCAGTAATTGATTCGCGTTCAAAGTGAGTCGATTCCATCTAGCCTTTGAGAGTAAAAACTAAGAGAATCTTGTTGCTAAGACGAGATTTAAAGTGAATAGCGCACATAGGTTTTAACCGGCGCCTAAAGAGGCATGTGGTTATACAGCTCGAGGCGGGGCTGAAGCGGGTTCTTTCCATCACAGGCCCAAGGTGTGACTACTTCAGGGACATACGTCACCCAAACGGAGAGATGCCGTGCAATTTAATTATGGGCGCTATGAAAATATCCACATTGCTTTGTGCGTTGTTTTCTTGAACTTGGTATAGCTCCTTATTCATCTGCAACTTGGACCGAGCTCTGGAAAGGTTTTGGAGGCTCCCAGAGCTTCCAGGAGTTTACTCCTTGTGGCCAGAGCAGCTCCAGAGCAGCTGCAAATTTGATTTCGTGCTCAAAGTTCTAGTTTGTTTGTGTCTGTTTGTACCAAACGCCCATTGTATTACGTAAGCACTCAATTTGGTTTGACCATCACGCTGCAATTTCTTCGCTATATAGGCAAAGATCTCAGCGCCCGGGCGTTCTCTCAAGCCGGTTGGACCCTAATCCCGAATCGCGCCCTCGTCGTGCTCTAGGATTTTGCCGAACGGGTTCTGGCGTCGGCACCGTCTGTCGATCCTGCTCCCTGTGCAGTGTGCCGATTGTTTGCCGACCACGGTCTAGTGTCGATCACTTGTCGCACCATCAATCTTGCTCCGCCCCTGGTTTCCTCCCCCTATCCCCCTATTTCTGCACCTGTCGATTCTCTTACAATGTGCATGCCATGCTTATATGTACTACGTGAATATATCGACATTTCTATGTACAAAACAGGCCAGTACAAATTAAAGCAGCGAAACGGGCGCGTGGTAGTGGTGGTGGAAGAAAAGGGGAGTCGTCCGTTCGCGTTGAGAGATAGAGAGCGAAAAAGAAGGTACATAGCGAGGGGAATGAGTCCGTACTATAGCGATAGAGTGGGGGGTCGGTGGTTTGGTCCATAAATGAAAAAAAAACAGGCCGAAATCGCGGGATGCGCAGCGGTAACAACGAGTAGTCCGACGCGCGATTCCCTACCGCCGTTTCCGCACCGTCGAACGCGTTGATCAGCTTCTTTGGTCATCGCTTCTCGATCTTGCATCAATGGTGTTGCACTAGCATCTACTTGAGCTTTGAGGTTTCGGTCTTAGGTCCAGGAATCCTAAATTTCCACCTAGCGAGCCAACTCCCGACTAATTCCTCCTGTTCAGCGGCAAAAATGGCTCCGTTCTTGACTCATCTAGGGTCGCCACCCACGCCACAAAGTGTGGTAGTAAGATTCCCATGCGCACCCGGAGTATCAGCATCAATGTCCTGTCAATCCGGTATCTCATGCACGGGCGAGGTCACTCCAAAGTCGGGCGTACCGAGGAAACTGTGTGCAACGGTGTTTTTTTTTATAGAAGTGGTCGGCTCATCACTAATGAAGGTTTGTGCTTCCGATAGAATACCAAATGGGAAGCTTCGAATTAAGTAGATTTTTGAATCCAAGTTGGAAAGCCAGTTGAATCAACACAACACATCTGCGCTCCCCCTGCAACATCTTGACGATCCTAGAGGGTAGCATCCAAGAGATTGAAATGTCGCCCGTAGGGTGGGCAGGTTTGTTTAAGTGTACAGGACCTCAGAGCTGCAATTAGGCGTTTCACAGGGGTTAGGGGTGAATAAGAAATCAGTATGAAATGGACATATGATACAGAACTGAATCACGAACCTTTCAGCACTCTATGGAGAATCCGTGCCACACGCACATGTCCAAGTCCCTCGTACTCTCCAAGCAGGCGTCCACTAGCCTCGTTACCCTCACCCTCGTCCATCAACGCCCTCGCACTCTGCCCTGCCTGTCCAATCTTGACAGCATCCTCCAGTTCAGCCTCTCCAACCTGGGCCGCGGGAAGCACGAGCGATCGCCGCTTGCTGATCTGCCCGGCCTCTTTGGGGTTTCGAATCTGGGCGTCCTGTGCATCGATAGACTTGATGGAATGCAGCTCGCTCCCTCTTTTCTTTCCCTTCTTTTGACGTTTCTTGGGCTCGGCTTCTTTGTCTCGTGGTTTACGATTATTCGTGGAGGCGATGGAAGGATCTGCGGGTAGACATCAAGTAAATTTGGCTTGCTACTCGGTAATGTCGTGAAAGACGCATATAGGCTTCTTCTCAAATGGAATCTCAGCATTGTACTATTGGAATATTGTTGAGAAAAAAAAGCATTTAGACGAAATACGTACCCACGTACAACCCCTTATTCTTCGCCTTGTGACGCATCCTAAGAAACACCATGAGCAACAGATCGCGAAATGTACAAGACCGGCGCACGTTTCACCAGTAACTATCCGCCTTCGACTTCTTCCCGCGCACCTTGGGCTTGGTCTTCTTTGTGTATTTGCCAGACGTGCGTAAGTCTTAGGTGGCATTTCTTCCTGTGGGTCTAAATATCAGCATTGAGATTGAGTAAGCTAGGCGCACGCCTTTCGACCCATACCACCTCTTCCGCGTGTATTGGGTCCAAGTACGGAGCCTTTGTCCAAAGGCAGGGGTCGATTTTGCCAGCCCTTGGACGTCGGATATGCTCAGCGCTCGAGCCGACCTCTGGATCTCTCAACCCAAGCGCTCCCTTTACCTTGCGTTCTGCGGCGTAGCGGAGGAGTTTCAAGGATTATTTGACGCATTAGGCTATAGTATGATCGACGATCGGTGCAATGGTGCGCTGTTGGGTCTAAATAAGGGGCTTAGTATAGCACACAGTAAATGGGGAATGAGAAAATGAACATACAATGACGATCCTGCTTGGGCAGATGCACAGGATTGAACCATGGTCGGGAAAGGGGGGTCGACAACGCTCACACCAGGTAGGCGGAGTTGTTACGATTGATGCGGGTACAGGCAGCAGTACGGCAGCTGGAGGGTTGTGCTGGGTCTGGCTACTGAATACAGAGGGACGGAAGCTGATGTGGTGAGAAGTCAGAGGTGATATTTAAACACAGTGACCAGTCGTCCCATAGCTCGGAATCTGGGCGAAGGTCAAACACCAGGCGTATGTCCTGTGTGTACCACGAGCTAATCGACAAAAATCAGAATATATGATGGACCTAGAGCCGTTCTGTTTGATGGTCCGGATATTCTTTTCAGGCTTGGTTTGAGCCTGATACCGATGCGAACATAATTAATAGGCAGAGAGCTGCCACATATCACCACTATGCCGTCTTGACCGAGCGCAATGGGATGCGGTTTCCAGGAGAAAATACATAGAACAATAAGAGCTGAATAGCGGATCGATGAACAAGTCCGAGAGACCGAGCAACCGAGAAATCAAGAGTCCGGGAGACTGAGACCAAGAGACCGAGACTGACTGAGCAATTGATCGAAGACCGAAAGAGTAAGAAACTGAGTAAGGCCGGTATAAGCCAACGCCCAACATAGCAAACTCAGCTCAAATGAATGAACTGGAAGTCGAGTGGTGTTCGGTACTTATTGATGTAGAAGGTGTCATAATGATTGAGCGATTCATGGCCCTCAATCCCCAATGCGGCCGGTCCCTTGAAAATAGGCGAGAGCGGACAAAGGCGAGCCAATTGCGAGACCGCTATCACTTCAAATCGGCTTCGTTGTTTAATCTCGAATTGGCCTTGCTGGCGATGACTCTCAGCTAATCGGCGCACCGCATGTAGTCCAGTGGCGCCGGTTGGAGCCTTGGGTATATCCGAGAACCGCTCGATGTAGGCCATCACTCGGGGTTCTGGCACTTCAGCAGATACGTGTAGCGCAAAAAGCAACGCAACGCGCCCAACCGAATAATCTAGTAAATACGTGATCGTTAATCTACATTTCAAGAACTTCGTGGTGAACAAAGGGCGTACCTTGGATGACTTCAGACCCCGGATCCCGAAACACTATTGGCGAGTTGGTTGGCAAATAGAACACCGGATCCCATCGCGGTAGCAGTGTCTTGTCAAGTCCAGAGTGGGAGTAGATGCGAAAGTTATGCTCCTCTGGAGAAACAGACGAGCCTGGGGTTCGGATTCGAATGGTTTTCCACACATTCAGCGATGTTGTTGGGTGGATGGGAATATGTATGTTTTTAAAATACGGATGCTCTCGAAGATGTTTGAAGAATTTGGGAAACCCAAGTAGATGGGTGATGTCTCCAACTGTGTAGTTTTTGAAGGTGGGTCGTTTGGGTATGAGGTGCGTGAGTTTAAGCGTCGTCGGAAACCCTAGCGGCTGTTGATATTTCGGGTACTTCTGGGCGGTGCTGTCCGGGCTGTTTCAAGATCAAAAGAATCGGCCTCCCATTGTCTACGGGTTGTATACAGGAAATTTACCTTCTTGTTTGCTCGCTTGTGCCCGCAGACACGGGCTTATTAGCCGCTTCAGTACCTTCTCGCGCGCCTCCAATCTGAAAGGGGGCTTTAGGTGAGATTATCGATGGAGACGGGTGGCTGAGTACATACCTGAGGAGTATCTAGCACATCTCTGAGAGTATGGCTGAGACGTTGTTCCGACTCTCGGAACTCTGGCATCTCTAGACCCTGAGCTGCACGGATTTGACGAAATCAGATTCGACACCAACCCTTTCGCTTCCACGCCTCACCTCTGCCATGCATGTCCTCCTCCTGGCCGTGTTCACCACCATAATTCTCGACAGAGTTGCTTTCGTCATAGCTGTTCTGCTCGGCAACAAAGTCGTCGCCATAATCGTCATCTTCTGTTCCATCACTCTCGTAGCCCTCATCGTCCTCTTTACTCTTGTTGTTTTATTTAGTCAGCTCGGGCTCAGGTGAGTTAACTCACCTTCTTCGTCATCATCTTCGTCGTCGTCGTCATCGTCGTCGTCTTCTGTTGCGCCATCTTCCTTTTCGGTGATTTTGCCTGCTAACAGTCGGGATCGTTAGGTGCTCTCCGTGTGTGTAAAGGAACCCAATCCACCCACCTTCGGGTCCTTCGTTTGCACCAACAATTTTCGCACTTTCCGCCCTCTTGGTCTCCCTGATCCACTCGAGAAGCTCGCTGTATTCCTGCATTATCTCCTGTCGACGCAATCGTCTCACGATTTGTCGTAGGTACCCCTTCCGGTTCGACCCTCTGTAACCTTCCTTCAACATAGGGATGTGGAGTCGCTCCATCGTTTCTGTGTTGAAGTTGTCCATCGAACCCTTCTGTTCGATATGATCTGGTGCGTGCCCCATGACATGTATTTTCGGTATCCCCCAGTCGGGGATTAAATTGCCTTTAGCTCCCAGTTTCCAGTTGTTTTCGATCCAAACGTCCCGCACCTGGTGGAATAGTTTGATCGACGCCTTGTACTCCAATATTGTCTTCTCCGTATGAACAGGCAACTGAGCGAGCGCGACACAGTGGACAAAAGCTCGTGAGGCCACGACGAGTTTGCGGTTTCCCGTTTGGCCGTTTGCACCGCCGCCGCTGTTTGCTATAATTGGTATGTGAACACGTCCTAGTGCCTTATTGTCTCTAACAGAGAGCTGTTTCAGCTTGGTAGCACCTTCCTTGAACGTGCGTTCACCAGGTACCGGTATCTGGGCTTTGAGGCGAGTGTCATATTCGGTGTTCCCTAGAGCGTTCCGATTCCATTTGTCAACATGATCGCCAAACGCCTTGTGGAAACCGTGAAGAAGGTCTGGACTGAGGACTCGGCTGATGTCAAAGTTGGGCAAAAGGCGCCAGAATGGTCGTTGTACGCCATTGAGGTCGTACTTTTTCCCAGCGTCCAAGAATTGCTCGAAGTTGGGGAACGTGCCATTGGCCGTATTCCAATCTTCCTCCACCTTTTTGATTCGTTCTAGAATTGCCTGCGACGTGCGGGTGTCTGGGCAATCCAATTGTCCCAGTGTTTTTCCCTTGGATCCTCCGTTCGGGCATGCGTTCCGGGAGATTCCTGAAATATGGCACTGCTCCTCGAGGTCGGCTCCATATATGCATAGTTCAAACAGCACTAATCGCATGTTGCCTTCCCAGTCTAGGACTTCCACAGGTTCCGTTCGACGGAATGGCCGGGTTATGATCTCCATGCAGTAGTGGAACAAGCGACGGTTGAGCATGCTGATAAGTTCGGCACGACGTTTGTCCGACAAATCTTTTCTATTGGCCAGTGTCTTGTTCCAGTTGGACTTCGGTATGATACCAATTAACAACCAGGCTCCACTGCTGATTTCTGCGCGTATAGATTTATCGATGTTGGCCAGGCTCATGTACACGCCGTGTGCCGATACATCGCCGGTGTGCTGAGTCAGGGTCGTGGCGTCGCTCATAAATATCGCACCGCCAAAAGTGGTTCCTGGAGGAAGAACCCGCTTCGAATGTCCTCATGTTAGTAGTGTGCATGCGCGAACGTAAGGATTCTGATTTACCTGGCGTAGATTCCAATGGTTTGCCGTATGCACGTTACCATATCGGCGGACCCCATTCTTGTCTAACTCAACGACAGGGGCGAATGCCATGTGTGGACTCAGTCGTGCCGAGCCAAACAGGAACGACCCGCATTGTTTGCCGTCCCGGTAAACCAGGGTGTGTTTGTCTTTGTTTGCCTCTGGTAGCCGCTGTAGTGGGGGGATAGGCCGGGGTGTCCGGGATAGCCACCGGCGGTCATGTGACTCTGTACTTAGCACTTGCACATCCATCTCTTCCACCACATCATCGTGATCGCGGCGCGTCCACCGTGGTGACGAGAGCGGTGACTAGAGCACAAGCACCAACGGCTCCCCTAAGAGCACTCGCGCTATACGCGATTTTTACCTCATTATCATCAAGGTCGTCCTCGAGGCCACCTTACACAATTTTTTCCGTACCAGTACTTAAACCCCCCCGTCTCCCCAATCCTCCGCGTCGCGTCTTCCTGCCCACGACGTCAAAGCGTAGTGATTTTGCACCACCTAGGGACGCTAGAGGTCGATTCCTCCCGCGTTCCGCGTCCAACTCATCATCCACCACCTCCGGCGCTTTTCCAGGCGCGTTCCCCACACCCGTTTCTCTTGCGGGGCCTCAGGTCTCCACCCCCCCAGTCGTTTCTCCTGCCTCCAGCTCCCCCCGTCTTGATTCCCTGATAATTGCATTAGACGGAGCAGCTACCCCACTCTCTGTTGACTCCGATTCTGCTCCTGCACTTGTACCATTTCCTAGCCCCGTTCCTACTTCTTTCATCAGCAAAATCCTCGTTTTTGCCCGTGGTATTGAAATAACTACAGATGTACCACAGACCATATTTTGTACCACAGGTAACTCACGAAATGACTACAGCTTAGCACAGATCATCGTACAACTACCCAAACACCACAGCCAACGTCAGCGATCATACGGTAATATTCGTCCTTGTTATGGTTATTACAGAGGGGCTGTAAGACTACAGGTAGTACGGTACACCCACGCCTGAAGTTCCCTTGGATGTATAAGCATAGAATCCATTATAATAATTCAAGTGATTTTAAATATCGCAGCAGTAGCTTTAGCTTCGAGCGCGAGAAGATCAGAGAGAATGTTTCCGAAGACTGCTTGGGCGCGTGCGACTTGTTCTTTCCCAGTAGCGGCAAGCAAGCGAGGAACCCGATCCATATAGATGCTGGTAATTTTGGACACTCGGTTGTCGACGCCCTGGCTGAGCTCGGTCAGAAAGATGATTTCGGATACCTCGCGAATGTAGGTCGCAGCTTTGTCTTGGAGATCGGAATCTTGCAAGGCAACGAAAAGACTGTCGACCAAGCTGGAAAAGATGTTTTCGCCTTCCGATCCATCGATCCCCTAAGCAGCGAATCAAGCCAAAACTATGTATAACTAAAGAAATTCGATACTTACCTCACGCATGAACAACTCGAGTGTTCGCTGTACGAAAACGAATGCATCTTGACGGTAAAACGCATTCAATTCCTGAATTAAGCGGGTCGCGAGCAAACAGGTCGGGCGGATGTTGATTGTTTGGTTATGCCTATTAAACATCAAGGCTATTGTCACGTCGGAAGAATAGCCTTGGTACTCGAGCTGCGGTTCTTGATGTTGCAGCCGTCGATTACGACCACCAAGCTTGCCCAGGATTCAAACGGTTGTATGCGCGTGCTGGTGGTTCCCCGGTTGGGGCTTCAGGTGCGAGTGCAGTGCGGCCATCAGCTCACGCAACACGGGGCTCAGCGTCAGATCCAGGAATTCTTGGGTCAAGTTGTCGATACAGAGTTCCAATGTACGCAGGCCTTGCGCGATGAGTTCAGGGCCGGCGCGAAGCGAATGTACGAGCGGTCGCATGAGGAAGCCCAAGAAAGGCAAGAGATTGGTAAGGCGGACGGGTACGGTGAGGTACAGCTCGACCAGGAGATCCTGTTTAGACGGCTCGGCAGCCTGGAGCTGTCGATTGAGGCTCTCCAGCATGTCGCGGAGTAGAGGCAGAACCTCGTTATACAGGCTCTCGAACTTCCCACCTCCCATAGCACGGAAGAGACCACGCAGCAAGAGCAAGTAGTTGGTTGGATCGGCAGCTTTTGTAGCAAGGCGAAGGGAATCCATAATTAGCTTACTCAGATGATGGAATAGAATCGGCTCGTTGAGTTCGGGGAACACAGTGACCGACGTGAAGCACATTTTGAAAAGTCTCAAAGTAATCGAAGCGGTTTTCTGACTCTGTTCGCCCAGTGTGTCCAATTTTCCAACGAGATATCGTAGAAGAATGGCGACGAGCTGATGGGAAACCATTTCGCTAGAGAGCAACAACTGGGGCATGGCCAAGAGGTTTTGATGCTCCTGGATATGGTCGATGAAGAACTGCATCTCCGTTGTCCATACCTCTTGGAATATATGCGGCTTGATCTCGTGGAATACTTGCAGTAACATCTCAAACGCCTCCTTTCCTCCATCGCAACCGTCGTCATAGATCGTGAGGCACCGAACGCAATTCTGGAAGAGTCGCCTAATAAGCTCGCCATCGGGCACTGGTCCCTCGCTTGTCCGGATCCTAGAAAGCACGGTCTTGTAAACATGCAGCAGCGTCCGGAAGAGGATCTTGAATTCTTAATGAGATTGTTAGAGCTAATTCCAAATAATTTGGGTACACAAAACTCACCTTTCAGCGCTTCGGCTTTGTTCTCCAAAACGAACAATGCCGCTTGCACCGGCTCGGCTTTCTCAATGTCGAACAAGGTCAGTCTCTTCGTTGAAGGCTCCGCATCATCCGCGTCCATCGCGTGCACATCCTTGATCTGAACGTCCTTCGTTGACAATGCCGTCCGATCCTCAGGTTTCTCTTGTTGGCTGTCCTGGTCGTCCTTCACGGGCGAGACAATCTGCTGATGAACTCCCTACACTGCGCCTAGCTTATCCACACATGGCTCCAAAAGTGCCAGCAGACTGGCCGCTGTTTCTGGCTTGGGGAACTTTTTGAGGTTCACGTCTACTAGGTTTGCGAGGAGCTTCGCGGACATGTTGTGGACCCCAGAGCTGAAAGCGGGATCGTGCAAACAGCAGGAGCAGAGGTAGATGATCCGCCGGAGCTGCTCAGGACTCAGTTCCTCGCGGATATGGTGAATTTAATCGCCCAACATACTATATGCAAGTAGGCGGAGTGTCTCCTGACCGTTGATACCAGTACCAATGAGAATATGCTCGCTTGTCAAGCAGTCAATCGAAGGGATGAAGGCGGGGCGGAACTCTCTAGAGAGAATATGGCGAGTTGTGACGATGAGCTCCTAGACAAATATTAGATTGGCTCAAAAACAATGATTGCGCACTTACTCGGTGGGTGGCCGAAGACCCAGAAGGGCAGTCCTTAAGAAGTCGTACACAAAACAGAGGGATGACTTCACCGTATTATCCAACCGAAGACTCAACGGAACCTCGTCAAACGTAGGCTACGAATGATAGAGTCTAGAACCTAGTTGGCGAAAAAACGCAGGTTACGGTAACATTTAAGACACACCTTGGCTTGCGCAGTAATCAAATCGATATAATGGGCTCGGTGTTATATGAGAGGTGAAACGCCAATCCCGTGTTGGTTGCGCTCAGTCGCTTTGTCGTGGGTTTGCTTTTACGGAGCGGCTTGTGGTTCTAAGAACTAGATAGATTGGCGTTTTCAACAAGATATTTTGTAAGATAACTTGTACACATACATCTATAGCAAGGGGTATTGCACTACGATGTACTTGAAACAAATAGACAGTAGAGATAGGACATTCGGTTAGGACCTTGAAGCTGGAGATAGATTTGATCATATCGGGTTGCTCCCCTGGTGAGGTAACCTACCCAAATTGAATTCAAACAACAACCACGCTCAAAATACAAGTACACTCACCAAAGTATTGACGTCCATGGATGATTGAGACGGTGGGGAACTAGGAGAATTTTCGCTCAAGAAGTCCTGGACAGCTTGAG
The DNA here is from genome assembly GCA_016906575.1 of Ceratobasidium sp. AG-Ba. Lineage (NCBI taxonomy): Eukaryota > Fungi > Basidiomycota > Agaricomycetes > Cantharellales > Ceratobasidiaceae > Ceratobasidium > Ceratobasidium sp. AG-Ba. The sequence continues at coordinate 520,443 of CP059612.1, read as the reverse complement.
GCAGGTGCGGCGTACGCAAACAACAGACTTTGCTCAATGGGCGATGTCCTTTGTCGATACCTTGACCGGGTCGGCAGACGGCAGTGTTTGGCACGTCGAGGACACGGGTGAGGTGGAGTTGGAGTATGAGGGCAAGAGGAGTGAACACCGGGGAAAGGTACAGGTTGCCGTTGGCGTAGTCGGCAGACGACTGCTTCCTGGGCTCGACCAGCTGTCTCGGGATTGGGAAAGCGACAGGGGCGGGAGCGGCCGAGGCAGAACCGTATTCCTTTCGGACCATGGCCTTGAAGTCGCGGAGGTCCTTGGGCTTGAAGTTGAGAACCCACTCGAGGTAGCCGCACATCTCGCGCTCCATCTGGTTGATCTCCTGGAGGGTGAAGATACCTTGGCCAATGACGCACCAGGACCTGTTCGAGTAGGTGCTGTCGCAGATTACCTTGGAGGCAATTGTAAAGGCAAAGATGTAGAGGAGGTGGCTCACCAAGCCACGGGCGGCTGGGAATCGGTTCTTCAAGCGTGAGAGCAAGTAAAGTGTGCAAAAGGTGACTGACGAGTGCAGTTGGGTCCGGTGAAGTGCGTAGGCAACAAAGTGGGCCAGACTGGGTGTCACCGCGGACGAGGAAGTCGCGGGGAGAATGTCGGGGTAAGAGAAGAGGTGGGCGATGAATCTGGCGCACATCTTGGCCGTGTCTTTGTAGCTGTAGTACTGGTTAGGCGTTGACTGTGGAAAAGTCAGCTCGAGTTCGGGTAGCTTGTAAGATGATATGACTCACAGTGTAGTGCTTCGCCTGGGTGGCCGGTGCGGATGCCTTGGCGGCTCTGCGGTGACAGGCCCGGGATCGGCAGTGAGCATAAGCTGCTAGTCGTAAGTCAGTAGCTCGAGTGGAACACAGGCGCTGGCAAGGATTCGAGCTTGCAATTCTCGGAGCTGCTTCTTGAGGATGCGATAACGAGATAAATAATAGTCTGAGGCGAAAAGGGTGCATAGGTAATTGTACCAAGCTAGGTGCTCTGTGTCATACTGCCGAGCCTATCAAGCGTGGAGAGATTCAAGGGTGCTAGTTGAAAAAAGTTCAGCGAGGATTACAGGGAGCAAGTGGGAATGATTACCGGGCAGGGAGAAGATCTTGGGCATGAGATCATCGTTCATTGGTAGATGATCGTCGTCGAGTGAGGCATGTTGCTCTTCGGGACCGGGGCCGGCATAATTCACCCATCATTTCAAATGATCTGGTGCCGAGCCGACCCGTCCTCGAATTGTTGGTGGAAAGTAAACTGATAGAACACATATATATGACTGTGTTTTGTATACAGCAATACAGGTCGTGAGACTTAAATTAGAAAATAAAGATATACAAAGCTCTAATCTATGCGACACAACACATGCATCTACTTCTGCCTCAGCTTTGGTTCTGCCCTAGCCATTCCAGCTGCAAGCCTTGCCATCCCCGGCGTAACGAGATAACCCGGCGGGACAATCCTAGCCTTGACGTACATTGAGGGCAATAGAGCATGGATTGTGAATGAATTGAGCTGATGAGGGCATTTGCCGATTGTTGAACCCACGAAGTGAGAAAAACGACACTAAACGTTGACACTGATGAAAGATTGTAAGTAGGTAGTGGAACTACACAAAGTTACAACATTATCTGCTTACCGGTACACTCAATGCGTCCAACGCAAGTTGCGTGAAACCGCTCCAGCTGTCATCACTTCCCGAACCATATGCGTGAGCACCTTGATAGCTGTTAGGCGTCCAGGTCAGGCTTCGAACGTGGGGGGCAGAGCGTAAACCAGAATAGCAAGTCGTATTTGTGAAAAGCATTGAGTCGTAAAGCGCAAAAGTTTGTCTAGACAACGTAAAGGCGTGGGCGAATGAAGACCCGGAGGTCGAGCGCTGAATAGAATGATATGACCCAGAAAGGACTGTATTGAGGCCAGAGCTGAGTGTGTATCTATGTTTAAGGGGGGCGCCGGGAGGGCGGGAGATGCCAGAGGTCCGAGCAGTATGTTGTTAGGGCAGGGGAGCAGGTAACGTCAGGCGCACGGCGATTGCCATACAGGGGTTGCGGGTTTTAGATGTGACGAATATAGCGAATGGACAAAGCGAGAACTAAAGAAAATATCAAAACACAACGAAGGTGCCCCCAGAGGCTCGACGGCGCGGGCAGTATCTAGGCCTAGGTAGCTACGACGCTTGACAACTAGTCCGTAGAGCTTTTAATAGAATATAAAATGGCCAGAACGAAAGGGGATACAAGTACGTGTGTGGAGGAATCGGGGAGCATGGATGTCCTTGCCACTTGTGTTCAAGGGCGGCAGCTGTCGGGGCATGGGGTTGACTGTCGACGGCTTGAAAAGGAGGGGCATGTGTTCAAAACAGGAAACGCAGGCGGGGTCGGAACAAAGACAGGATAGAGAACAAATGCAGGCGAGGACGAGCGTGTATTAGGGCAGACCTGGTTACTGTCTGAGCCGGCCAAACCAAATTATTTGCTGGTATGAGGGTGCTTGCGCTCATTCCATTCCGCTCTGAGTCCAATGGAGAAAGAGTTCAAACTGAAAATAAACAGCGTATATATTAACAAAGAAGGTTTCGCAGACTTGGAGCATATCGGAGAAGTTCGTAAGGGGAATAAGTTGGTTGAGCGTATGGTACCGTGGGACTAGATGGCATGTCATTCGAACGCGGGAGAGTGGCATCACAGCACAGAGTCGATTGCCACCGGAGATAGTGCGTGTAGTTGTGAAAAGTCCGATTGAGGCCGCCGGTCGATGACTAGTTTGGTTAAACATTTCGACGTAAACTAGTTCATCGTCACAAACATGGCGGAGGCGCGATGGTAGCCGGAAGATGACGCGCACACGGGCAGGGCGATATCCTGTATCTGTATGAGCTATGTATAACACCACTACTAGTCGATCAAGGCTGACTTACGATGTATTCCATGTTCTTCCTCTTCCGCAACAACCAGAACGGTATCAAACCGCGCAGGACGGCTAACTCGTTCAAACCGATCAAATTTCGCAGGTTGGGCACGTACGACGTCAACGTGTGGTCCCTCAGACGGTTTGAAAGGGGGAGGCGAGTGCAGGAGGCGAGCTCGAGACCAGGTTGAGACGCGGGTAGTGAGTCCAACACGGGGAGCGGTTTGACGATTTGGCGAGATCTTTTTCAGATACGAGTTGGTCGCCTCGATGATACGAGCAGTGCCGCTTTGCTCGGCAACCTTGCAGAGCTGGACAGCGGGCGTGGTCGGGGTGACAGCCAGGAGAATATCTGGGCACGGATGGAAGAATGGTCCCTGATCGGCACGGTGCGGATCCGGGCGCTCAGGCTCCCACGTGTTCTTGCCTCTCGACTCTTCGTACTCCTTCAGTCGATCAGCCAGCTTGACCCTTACCGCGGCGTCAACGACCTCATCCGGCTCTACTTCCTCTTCCTCGAACCATTCGTCCCAGAACCCATCGTCTCCTTCCTCTTGCTCGTCAACTTCATCATCTTTGTACCCGTTCTCAAGATCAGCTAAGTGTTCTTCATGCATCGCCAAAGCTTCCATACGCTGAATGTACATGACCATTTGCTTTGTCGCGTTGACTTTGTTCGATGCCCGATAGCCCATCTTAGCGAAATCAATGTGCAACCTCTCCGACGTCTCGGTATTGTAACCATCAGGCGTTCCAAGCATTTTGATCAGGTGCGTGTAATGTTCAATCATATGCAGCTTTGGTATGCCATGAAACCCCTTCTTTGTCGTCACAGCGCCTTTCCGGATAAATACGTGCTTGTTTTCGTGAAAGGTACGCAGCGCCTTATCCATCGCAGCTAGTTGACTACCCGTAAGTGACGACGAATGAGCCAAGTACAAGAAATCTAAGAGGGCGCGAGCAGCCGTTACGACTTCAGTGTCCTCATCCGATATCAGAGGTAAGAGCACTTTCGCCATCTCTTTCAGTTCTCTCCCAGTCCACTGAGACACCGTCGATATCCCATGCTTGAAGTGTCGCATGCCATGATACTCGGGCATAGACGAATGTCTATCGTCGACCACTTGCTTTCCAATGATGTGAGTAATCCATTTTGTGAGGTGATCCTTTATGACGCCTTTATGCATTTGGTGCAGTAGGTCCGGCGTCAGGAAACAGCTCAAGTCCACATACGGTAGTTTTTCCCAAAACGGATCAACCTCATACAGCCCAAAGCGTTCAAACCAAGCAGATCCCCTTGCAAATCGGTGTTCGTTGATGGCATCTATTATTTCCTGCTGTTTTCGGGGCCGCCCTTTACCGATGTCACCTCTTTCTCCAGGTTTAACCGTGCACAGCGGGCAGAACGTCTGCTTGACACACGCTACTCGGCACTGTTCCGGAAAATCCGCGATATAAGCGGCAAGTGCTGGGTATATGCGTCTGATACCACCATCGGCGCATAGCACTTCGATACCACGTTCGCCTGCCTCGACTAGGGGTTGGAGGAGTGTGGTCATGCATTTGTGAGACAGGTCACGTCGGTGGAATCGGCGCTTTTCCTTGTTTGGTTCGCAGTCGAGTTTTGGGACCGGTAAGTATCCTAGTAGAGCAGTGGTCCGCTTTGAGGTCTTGCGACGCAAGCTTTTGGGGATATTTCCAATAGTGATATAAACCGGGTGTGCCTTTTTATCGCCGCTGAAGTTTGTAAGGCGGGTCTCGTCCGATGATATAATGACTGGCACCACCGTGCCATATTCGTCTTTTATTTCGGCCTTCAATTTTAATATGTAAGTTTGATCGTACTCAACCTATTTCAATCTTACCTGCACATTCCACATCCACTCTCCTGTAGTTATCTCGTCCCGTATCTGTTCGGTCCGCGCAGGTGATGTCCATTTTCTTATCGGCTTGAACTGCAGGAATCGACCAAATCTTCTAGTGTTTAGAAGCTTTTTTATCACTTTGATTATGTCGCGTAGCCACAGCTCGACTAGCTCTGTTTTACCACTGGATCCCTCGATTTCAAACGCTATCACACTCCATTCTGGGCCGGTTGGCAATCTATCAACGTTCTGCATCATAGCGCGATTGGTTTCCCAAGGCATCATACCACGAAGCTGAACACCGTAAGAACGAAGCAGATTCACATGATTTTGATATTACTCACTTTCTTCAACCGTAGATATTTATTTCTGAAATTGCCGCTAACGCCCGACCGCAGCAGCAGTTGTGCGATGTCGAAGAAGTCGGGATCGGACAATGCGCCAACGTCAGGATATTGGTTTTGTGCTCGTTCCTCGGGTGTTTGCCATCGAATTGGTTCTCCAACCGTAGGTACATGGTAATCCTCAATGAAATACCAATGACCATATTGATCAGTCACCTCTCGCAAAGGCGGGTGGGGTGGTGCGGGTACTGGGGTGTAATGAGATGGATCAGCTTCGGCATCCTCGTACAAATCGACGATTGAGTGGGCGTAATGGTGAGTTTGTGCATTGTTATCTCCCTCTGTTTCCTCGTCCAAATTGCTTTCCTCTTCCATCTCCTGGCTATCGGAGTCATCGTCACTGCCGTCCTCAGTCTCGTCTTCACCACCTTCTCTGACGGCCTGCATATACTCAGATTCCTCAAAGCGTGAGCTTCCGCTACGGCTGCCTTCGCTAACTGCAGCCTCCTCCTCCCCAATATTGCTACCGTGGTCTTCATCATGGTGAGCCAGTGGCCCACGACGCATGGCTCGTTGACGCTTGATCCATTTGTTCGACTTTCTTTTACATCCCTTGGCCTTCTGTAGATGTTGGACTAGGTGGTAGTGTTCATGGAACACTCGATCGCAGTGTTGACAGGAAAAGCCGTATTCTGGTGAACTAGATGGACCTGCCCCTTCGTGTGTAGCGATGTAGTGGATTCGGAGCTCGGCGTACGTTGAAAATTGTGCAGGGCACTGAGGGCATGTGCTGTTGGGCATTGTTGTTTGTGGTATCACTGTAGTAGCTGTAGTATTGTTGTAGGGCTTCTTATGTCAGCGTCAATAGACCCTGATGTTGACAGGTGTTACACAAGGCCAGCCTCAGGCTGCAACAACACCACCACCACCCCCTGAAACCATGTCCGACGATAACTTGGGGGTCGGCAAGCGAGTCTCTAAGCGAACCGAGCGGGTGGCCGACTATGGTGCGTTTTTTTGGCTTCAAATTGAATCATCCTATTCGGGTATATTGCTCATTAACTTGTAATAGACAACAAGATGGCTGCTACAAAAGAAAAGCGCGAAAACCTCGCTCGGTCGAAGAAGGTGACTGCTCAAGAAGCCGAGATTGCAGCCAACGAGCAGCGCAGCGAGGATGAAGACGAAGACGAGGAAGAGGAATCTGGGGCAGATGAAGGCGATGACTACGACGACGACGACAATGACGACGACGACGACGAGGAGTTTGCCGAAGACGGAGAGGACTTGGTGCCAAAGCCGAAGGCCAAGCCACAAGCCAAAGGCAAGGCCAAGGAGATCCCTGGTAAGTATGTTCAATGGAGTTCAAGCCGGCTCGAACTTACGTTCCCCACAGCGAAGACGGTCGATCCGGAGAGGGCGGGTCTTATAGACATGATCAGCGTGCTCTTCAAAACGCCGGTCGAACAGCTCGAGCCTTTCGACACCGATGGACTGCGGAAGTTGTGGGAGAAGAAAGTAGCGGAGAAGACCGGGAAGGGCACGACAAAGTCAGGAGCAAAGCCCAAGCCCAAAGGTCAAACAGCGGCCACGCCAAAGCCCAAGAGAGTCAAGGCTACGGTCCCGATGAAGTCCTCTGTGAGTGTCGCGTTCGCTCATCGTTGCAACCTGACCAACCATCATTTAGATTACTATGGTTGGTTCTCCCGCTCTTGCCATGAAAGCAAGGGAAGAGCGCACAGCTCAAGCCATGGCCTCGCCGCTCGTCGATCGCCACAAACGCAACGCGTCGGTTGATATTGCCAACCCAGATGCAAAACGGGTTCATTTGGACAAGACAGGTATGTCAATATACGGACTCCTTGTAACTCGTTAACAGTACTCTTGGATAGACACACTTTCCAAGCCCGGTGCTCCTTCCTTCACAAAGCAACTATCCGCCAAGCTCCAGCCTTCAAGCAGTCGGGCCAGCTCCGCTGCACCGTCGATCACTACCTCGTCGCGCGCTGCCGATATGTCCCCCGCCCCTTCACATGCTCCTTCTCGTGCCTCTTCTGCTACCCCAAATGCCCCTGTTGCTATGTCTCGATCTTCCAGTCTTGCTCTCCCCGCCGCGCCCGCTCCGACACGTCCAGCAACCAAGTCGTCTCTGCCGTCGATCAAAGACTTATCTTCCGACCCTGAATCAGACGAACAAACGTGGGGACACGGTACCCTCGGGGAGTATCGCGACGAGCGCAGTCTCGATAAGGATCAGGAACCGGTGCCAGTGCCGGCGGCCAAGTCTCCCAAGAAAAAGAAGAAAAAGTCGAAGAAAAAGGCTTCTGACGAGGAGAGCGAGAACAAGGCAAGTCCTTTTTTGCCCATATTATCAGTATGACGGCTGATGGTTCTTACTCGTTAGAGGGAACGTCCATCGACTGCTCAATTCTCAGGGGTTGAGCGCGAGATCATTGACCGGGCAGTTGAATGCACTCTGTTCATCCAGGCTTTGGAGGGCTTCTATCGTGCAGGGGAGGCTACCCTGCTGATGATCCATCGAGGGTGGGAGATGGCTGCGTTGTGCTGCAAGGAGGACCCGGAAGATTGGCCAATAAACCAGGATCATATAACGGTGGTGAGTACCCTCCTTTACATAGAATTATTTTTCTAAATTTATCATACAGATTCGCTCGCGTATAAGTAGTTTTCGCTCCCGGGGTCGTGGCCGAATCAATGATGCGTTCCGCTTTATCTATGGATTGGCCATCTCTAACGACAACCCCATCGAGGCAGTCAAAGCGCGTGCTCGTGAACTGTACCCAACCGAGTTTCATCGTGATGTAAGTCCGTTTGTATGCTTGTTCATTGTCACTATATGCGCTATCATCCTTAGCCCAAGGCCAAATCAAAGCGCGGCGGTAACTACAGGCACACCTTCCTCCCAGAGGCGGTGTTTCTTGTCTTTTATACGGGCGATAAGCCACTCGGAGTTCGCTTTGCCAAGGAGTTACCGCAGCCCACGATCTCGATGATCGCATTGGTTTGTACCATGGTAAGACTTTTATGTGGATGTATAGTCAGATATCTCACCTGCTCTATAGATGGAGGATCTTTTTATTCGGTATGCTAGGGATGGTCGATATGTGAAGGAAGAGAAGGGTTCGAAGGCGAACAAGGAAGGGTCACAGATCAAGAACACTCGTTCCACATCGAAGGAGCTTGCGGCAATTTTCGCAAGACACTACGGCAATCTGGCGACATTTAGGGACGAGAAAAAAGACAAGTTTATACCCTGGATCGACGCATTTTCGGCATCTGTTGCGTGAGTCAACCATATCTATGAACATAATATTCAACTAACGTAACTACAGGGCCTGTGGTGGTAAAAAGGCGCCTGCCGCCCGTCGCAAGTCACAGCTCGAGCCAGGCGTTCTTGATGCGTCGGCATTCGACTCCGACTCCGACGACTCCGATGCCGAACAGCTTGAGTCGGAACAACCCGTTTCCGCGCGTCCTAATCCGCATCCCCAAGCTCGTACGTCGAGCAAGGTGGCGATCGCTCCTTGACCATGGGAGCCACGAACGGACGACCCGGCGCCAAGCAGGTCACCACGCCGTACCTGGTGCCGGAACAAGAGGGCTCGGACGAGGAGATGACTGGGGTCGAAATAGCAGAACCTGCGATGACGAATGGTCGTACCTACCAGCCGCTGGACGATCATGCAGGTCCCGCCGCGACCGACGACGAGATGGCGGATGTGGGAGGTATAGGAGATGCCCAACATACTGGACCGGCGTTGCCAGGCCGCCCCCGACAGAGTCTTAAGAACGTCGATGTTCCGAAGAGACCAACATCGAGTTTTGACGACGAGGAGCCGTTGACTGACCCGGACGCCATTGGTGAACCTTCCTCCACGCTCGACGTTCCTGACAAAGGGTTGTCTAGCACAGGTGCTGTGTCGACTGCCGGACGCAAAGTATCGCCGTCGACTATGGAGAAGGCCCTTGCAAAGCTCCAGACCCAGCGGGAGGCTGCAGCCGCGCTGCAGGAGCAGCCTGTCAAGAAGGGAGGCACCGGTCCGAAGAAGGCAACTGCAGGAGTGGGAGCCACCAAGCCAAAGCCGAAACGTTTGACCGCGGGCAAGAGCAAGAAGGCCAAGGGTAAGACCGCCGAGAAGGGCGAGGAGGTGAACGAAGGGGCGGGCGAAGAGGCGGGCGAAGAGCTGGGCGAGGATGCGGCTCGGGCTCCGCTGAAAATGACCACCCGAAACTCGTCAAAACGGTCCGCAGCTGCTTAGTGACCCCTGGAGTGTCTGTTTTGCATCAATACGGTGAGTTTAAAGTGTGCTGTTATGTTACCGGGCTGACATGGGCGTTCGAAGAACACCGGTCAACTCGTCTCTTTATATTTTTTCCTTTCAAATCATTTCCGACTGTGCTCTTGAATTCTTGTCGCAGACGTACCTTCACCTATGAGTGGCTAATTTGTTTCGTTGTGTATGAACCTCCCCCCCTTCCCATTTATCCATTCACTCGAACTTCTTGGTATATGTACATCCGAACAACAAATACACACATATTCGAATACTGTTGCGGGTTATAAAAGACTACAGGAGTACATTGGAGAACTACGGGCTACTGCAGCGCCTACATGTGTTTTACCGAATCAGCTACAGTTTCATACGGGTGCCCACCAAGCCCACGATTTATAATATATACCATGGGTAACCTACTATTTCCCTACGGATGTACTACATGACAAAGACAGACCAATCCAAACACATAAAATTACTACTTGTTCAGCGGTCTTCTATCATTCTGAGTGTGGCAGACAAATACCATTCAGATATAAAACAGAAAAGCATACAAGCATATGTCACATTGGACACAATTTCACTACAGTCAAACACAGGAAGTCCACATAAGTAGTACGGGGTAGCACAGAAGACGAGACAAATACCATGGTAATCAGCCCAAAACTGCACGAGAGCAACAAGAGTGCCACAAGATATTCACGCAAACAATACAAAGTCTCACACAATTAATGCCGTGTACTCACAGTAGTACCACAGGCTGACATAGCAAAAAGGCGTGAACATGCAAGAATGCATGTACTCTTCTGTGGGACAAGTGGTATAAACCCGTGGTACCATGGTACTAAAACAATGTCTACGTATCCAGGGGACTGCCTACAGGACCTACAGGGCCATACAGCGGCATACAGCGTACTATGTGGTATGCCGTGGTACGCTGTAAGATTTTCTGGTTTTTGCTGATGAATTCGTTCTTCTGGCCAAGGACGAACCTCCCTTGCTCAACGAGTTGAGCAAATTATCATTGACATCTTTTCCCAACCGGGAACGTATGAGCAGGGTGTAGCATTGATCGACGCGAGTGCGTCGAATGATATATTCAACGATCCGTTGAATAATACCGTAATTACGCACGAGACGCGCGTCAGCGCGACACACTTTCCCAGTCCCGAGTCGGTTACACCAATCCGAGTCATCGAGTGGCTCTGGAGGACTCTCCGAGTGCCCCGGTCGATTGCCCGGGTTATCATCGAGCCGTTTTATCGACGGCGCGTGCAGCACACAATTGCCACTCGGCAATTGTCCGATCTATCACAATCCCCTGGAGTCCCAGAGGATGTCGTCTCATTCGCGCAGTCGGCTACGGCCACTGGTCAACTTTCGCCCGCTCGGCGAAATTTCATTTTTCGATCATCGCAAACGTTTGCGATCCGCGATCTCGAGCGGCTAACCTGGGCCAATCCCGGCCAGACGCTTTGGCGCTGGGCTATCCCAGCGTCGACTAACCCGTCAATGACTGCTCGTACGCAGTCAGAAGTCCTTCGCGCGGATTCGTCGCACGAGAACATTGGCAGCATTCAAGTTGCCTGGATGCCGGACAACGTCAGAGCGATGTTCGAGCCACGATTCAACGCCGCGGTTACCGCATGGAATCAAGTCGACGTGCTCCCCGCCCCCTCGGCGCCTGTCCCCACGAGCGCTCTGCACCCTGGGCCGTCGATTCCACCGACGGACGACAATATGGACTCGATCGGTTGAGTCCAGAGGGGGAGGATGTAAGGGATGCGGTCATGTGACTGCATTGATCATGTATGCGCGATGATGTGGGATTTCTTATCTTTTGATTTCTGTTCTTTACCACTACGTTTTCCACGAATATATCTACGTACACGCGTTCTATTGCTGCGCTTTGCGCCCACATAAAATATTAAGTAAATCTTGAGGACGTGAAGTCCTTTCATCCTTCCAGCGAGCCGGATATGGTACAGTCTACCATAGGATAAGATGTGTGGACAACGAGTGGTGGTTGAGAGGATAATCCAGTAGCTGCGCCAGGCGGGCGACACAAGTCCAGATAAACAGAGTGCACCTAGCAAACTCTTCTTCAAACCCACTCCTTATACGTCCGGTTGCTACCTCATATATAAAATACGACCATGGTTGCCACGTCAATTGCTTATGAACCCGCAAGCATCTGCCCAAAGATGAAGGTAAAATCAAAATAATGTGCTACGTCCTTCAACATCCGTCTGCAACAATTGGTATCGGGCAGAGCGCATACATAGAAAGGTCTGCAGAGTTTCTAATATTGCAGAGATCAAGTACGTACCCTATGTATCATTGTTGAAATACTATAGTGCCTGCGATAATTTGACCTTCCAATGATGCCCGCCATCGTCGCGGAACAGAGTCTCAATGAGTCAAAGTATGATTTGTACTGAGCAGGGGGCCGGAAACTTGCACCGGTACAATCTATGGGCCGGTATCCGCCTCCGGCAAGGTTGGGGGACGCTTGCGCCGCCAGAGGCGGCGCGAGCGTGGCTGGATCCCTGAACCGCGAGAGCGACTCGCCCCCAGTGAAACGCGGGATGCATTTGCGGAGAGAGTAGCGACCTGGGAGTGCATTCCGCAGGCGCGTTTGCGGAAAGGGAGATGTGGCCACCTCGGGACCACGCAGTGGAACCAAGCACCCCCAACGACGGCGGCGGACGGCCGAAGGGTGTTCGCAGACGTCGTGTGGACGCGTTGAGAGAGGCGTGAGGAGCCTACTATCTCGCCTAATCAGAGGCTTGACAGGGTTTCGCTGAATATGGCCGACTGGAGTTGGTTCGAGAGCGGCCGTGCCTTCAGCGAGAGGGTGTGGTTCCGGAGAGCAGGTGTTGGCTCCGAAGAGCAGGTGTGGCTCTGGAGAGCGGGTGTGGCCCGAAGGCTATGGCGTTGGCGTGCAGACAAAAGCGCGACGCGCAACGCTCGGGCGCTGTCACGACATGATCGTGGACAAGCGCAAGAGGAAGCACGTTTGTGCAGTGGCACGTGACCGGCGCGCCGCACCGGCGATTCCCTCACTCAGTACTCGCCGTGCATCTCCACCGGCTCCGTTGCACTGCTACACAATATGTCCAACCTGCTTGATTTAGCGTACAAATAACTTAACATTCAAGATTCATCTAAGCCGTACCGTTAGCGAAGCGGAAGTTGCGGGTCTACTCTATGACACTCTATGGGGGCGCGTACTTATATTGGTGAGTGCTTACCCATGAGCCATTGAGAGTACAAGCGTCAGGTCTATTAGACATACATTGTGCTCATCATGGTCAAAAGGAAACCTCTCTCAGAAATGACATACTGGTGCTCGTTTGATCATTCTCAGCCAATCCCTGAATATCTAGCTAGCATACACTAGCTCAAACTGTCTAACAATGCTTTTGAGCACTCACTAGACCCGAAGTAGCATGGACTACCGGCGCTACCGGCACCTAGTCAGCGCTCAGAAGCACCGTTAGACAGTGGGGCTTTATCACGTGCTAGCTAGATATTCGGGGATTGGCTGAGTTGTCCATTGTCCCACCGGCCACTCTTCTAGGGCGGGTAGCATGTTTAGATAAGCAAGAATATATTGGTGTCCGGTCCGTGTGCGTGATTAACCTCCAAACGCCGTGGAGATCTAACTAACCCGACGACCATGTTGCGGCGGGCAGCTCGCGGAGGTTTCAATATATGAGTGTTGTAGAATCGTTCTCATATTTCAAACCACAGTGCTCATACAGAATTCAGCTACCACTATCACTCAGAAACGTTCCCTTAAGGCCAACGGCTTATCTCGGTTTCGTGAACTCCACGAGGGGGGGATTATGCTGGGTTGTCACAAACCCCTTAGTGATCTCAGGAGAGTGTTTTCCCGGTCAATAGCGGGTATCACAGGAAAATTATTTGGCTCCTCTGTAACTTCACTCAGGTGGGTGCTATGAGACCTTGCAAGGAACGAAGCCGACAAAGATCCTACCAGCGACGTCAGCCACTTGAGTTTCTGCAAACAAACGCCCCAGCGCAACAAGAAGAGCGTTGAATAAAATTGACAAAAGGATATACTCCAACATGAGCTATGTCCATGGGGGACAAAACTGGCGAGCGGGAGCTGTCCTGATGTGAATGCTGTCATACGTACTTTTTGGCGGCTCTATGCCGTCGAAAAGATCCTATAGAGAGTATGGAGAGTGCCGTACAGGCGATGGCGGTCAGTTCTAGAGTCTGAATGTTCAGTGGTAACTGGAGAATAAAGTACTGTTTCTTGGGTAGGATTCGGTCTGGGTTATATAGGATCCAACCAAGTCACGCCCCTGAATGCAAGAAGCAGGAGAGCGGCCAATGGAACAAGGATAGGGGTACGAATGTTTCACCACTTACATACACGTGCAATCGAAGGTGATTATCCGCATCTTCCGTTTGTGCTATTCTAAGCGCGGTCAACTACGCCTATTGACAAGTACATGTGTCCTATAGGACGGCCCTCCCTACTCTGTGTACATTCGCAGTAGGACTCGGCCAAAAGCAAATTTGCTACTTAGGGCTAGTTAGAGCGCCGGTTCTACCTAAGCAGAATTGACGCCCGGGTAGCTCGGATTAGCAGGGTTAGCACGCGCTACCGGTGTTTATTCTGCTTAGGTAGAACCAGGGTTCTAACTAGCCCTAAGTAGCAATTTCGATTTCGGCCGAGGATACAGCAGCCTGGTGAGTCGCCATTAAGCAATATATGCGGGCAGGTGCAAGGGTGAGGTATTCATCAATCGACACATAATAGTTATGATCAAAAGGAAATGTCTCCTAAAAACGACAAGCGGGATGGTGGTTGGACGCGGTACGGCGCCCTAGCCTTAGATCGGCTGCGGTAGTTGAGATGAAAGTGGAGGAGCATGGCGCAAATATCCGCTACGCTCTCATATGGTGTATCGCGAGATCTGGGACACTATGATAAATTCCGAAGGATGGTCTACGTATAACATACACTGAACAACATATGTGGGCCTGTCGGTGACCGAAATAGCGATAGATAAACAAGCAGGTTCGTTTAATACATGAGCATATTCAAATTTTGGAGGTGCTTATTGGCCTATAATCATGAGTACTTACCCCCAAGTGATTGGCAGTGAACCAATCCATCCATTCAGCTTTTTCTAAAGAGGGAACCACCTCCTTAAGGATCGTGTTAGCGCTGACTGCAGCTCTCTTGGTCGGCTCATATGTCTGGGAGTAACACAATTGACAACTGTCTGCTGAGAAGTCCTCTTCCAACTGGGTTGGGCTGTGTAACAGAGATACCAGATCTTGTACTCGTGGCAGATTCTGCTGGGCTTCATGATCCCCAACCTGATGCACAGCTGCCAGCTGCAAGGCCTGCTGCCACCCGATCTCGTCTGGGGCAGCTAAGCCTCGAGAATGGAACACCCGATGAGCCAACACAACGTCAGAAGGCATCAAATAGACCCCCAGCCGGATGGCTCTGAGTTTATGTAGAGGCGCTAGCTCCTGCCCCAACGAATGCTGATGACGGGAAAAAAAACTTGGTTAGATGAAATGAGAATATGTCAATCATACGAGAATTTCTACCGTGTATACGTCCGTTCCTTGATCAGAAATATACGAATTGTGGTCGAATGGGAACGCTTCCCAGAAGTGACACGCCGGCGTGCGATTGAACATGGTGCATCTTCCCAACCGTAGCTCCTCGAGGTCCGGACAATATTTCTTAACCGTCGTGATAACGTTAATATCAGGCCCATGAGCGTGTAATAATTCCAAGCGGCGCAAAGAGTTTGGCAGTTTGGTGAAGACGTTAAGGTAGGCAAATTGGTTGTTCTTGTTCTGTACGTCTGAGTGACAATCGATGGATGCTGCGTAAAGCCTCGGAAACCGAGATAGCACTTGTCGGTGCTCGGCAGTGAAAACGCCGTCGAGGCATCGGACTTCTCTGCGATAATGACCTCAGCATAATGCAGTTTTCCGGTGCCATCGGAGGTACTCGCCGAATGAAACAAGAGAGCCTCAAAGCTTCCTCCCAATCGTCTGGTTTACGGATCGTCAAAACCGCTGCCCAGAGGTGATAGCCGATGCGGTGGAGTTCGGGCGATGCGCACATGAAGCCCGAGACATCAGACCAGGGAACTTTTGAGCAGCAAATGCCATCTTCGTGAACTTTTGGTGCGCCACCGAAGTATGCAGGCACGAAAACGTGCTCTGCAATCAGCCCAATAAGCTCTGTAGACAATGGAGGAGATGCCTTCCTGGGAGTCAGGCTTGAGACGAAGTTATGATTAGCTACATAGTGTACGTTTGCAGGGCATTGACATACCCCAGTAAGTTGGATACGCCACAGATTAAGTTGTCCAGTTTGTGTAGTGGGTCGGGGTTGGGCTGCTCAGCTGGCACCTTGACACGTCCAGTGCATCAATCCGCTGAAGCTGTAGTCCATAGCGATGTTATTTAAATATCAGATCGAGTTAAAACTTCGATCAATCTGTGTTTGGCGCAAAAGCTGACGTGAAATTATCAGAGACAAGTATCCTGATGAGTCATGAATAGGCAAAGCGACGCCGGTGGAGGGCGATGTAAGGCGTTGATTACGTAATTCGGTGATCCACTTGCCCCGATTCTGAACAGAAACTCGCCCGCAGTGATCCCCATATAGGGTCGCCATTGACCAGTCATAAATGATCTGCCCGAAAATTGTTGTAACGAGCGACAATCATTACTTGGTTGGGTGCCTCTGAGCTACGGAGTGCACAGGACCCCGACACCTAGGTGGCCAGCCCCTCAAGGATTGTTGTCTCATACGACTCGTGAGATTGACAGGGCGCAGTCGAAACCTGACGTGGTCTCCGGAGCCAAGTGACAAGCCATGAGACATCCGATGCCGGTGAGGGGCGGCCGAAATAACCCACTTGACTCGCAAATGTGCCAACCCCCGGGAGCCACTACCCGGGTAGACGATACGGTTTAGGTAGCCCACGGGTGCATGTGGCCGTTGAGCGGCACCAACAGAGAACTAAGCCATATGCAAAGCAGGCGACTGAATATAGGATGAGGCGTCGGGACCGCAGTCGTTGAGCCCCAAGACATTGTAGCCGAAGCACAGAAATGGCGCGAAAGGATGAATAAGGCCAAAGTCCTCTTTGGTTGGGACAATCATATGTGTTTCGAACTGACACCTGTGCCGACCGTTGTAAAGAGCTAAGCCGTGGGTTAGTATCTCTCATATTTGTAGCGCGGCAGGAGGTGAATCCATGGTTTAAATCCACGACCCAGAGACTGTAGTATAGTTTAAGTAAAAGTGAGCTTGTGCTGTGTCGAATATAATGTTCAACCAGATTTCGGCCCTGCGACGAGGACGCGTCATCGAGGAAGGGAACAGTAATGTCCCAAATAGAATTCGAAGAGACGGATACAAATGATTTACAATATCGAACAATCGTCTTGGCCGTACCGACCAACGACAAATTAAAAAACTCATAAACAAACACATCATCGAGGCGCTTACCCCACCAACACTTCGGCAAATCCCGTCTTGTGTAGCGCTGTGCTTCAAAGCACAAACTACCGCCTCGGGTTAACCACGAGTTATCCCCGCACGATTCAGACAAGGTTCAGACGTCCCCAGGCACGATCTCAGCCACTTCGGAGGCATACGGGCTGTGAAAAGCCCGCAGGCGGATTTCAAGCCTGCGAGACTGCACAATTGGGGGAGCGATGAGCGTCCCCCTGGCGTCCATCTTACTCGCTTCAAGCACGATTCGATGGTACATTCTGCGCGGGCCAAAGTCTATATTACAGTTCCTCGGGAACTGTGCATCAGTCCAACGATAATTTGTGGGTGGAGTGCACCAAGGCTCGGCTATCTGGAGCTTCACCTAAAGAGTAATCAACTATGCGGCGGCTTTTCACAAAAAACAACCGAACAGTTTTGCTGAGTGATGCGATTTTATTCATGACCCCCCAGACACCCCCAACAAAAATAGAACGTCCCTAGATGAAACACATTACTCGACAACCATTACAAATCTAAATGACAAAAATATAAGTCTAACAGACAACCCGACAAAAATGATCGACAAGGTATATATACATGACGAACAGATTAATCCCCAATGCTCGAACCCCCCATAGATACACAGACAGTCGTACAACACCAGGATGATTTTGGTTTATTCTTCCTTGTGTTTGCGAGCGACAGACTCGACGAGCTTGATATCGTTCATAGGGTCAAACTCGGCGCTCGGGTGCTTGTACGAACCACCCCATCGGTCGGCCCACGTAAAGTACTAAAAAAGGGAATTGGATCAGAGTCTGGAATAATTTCGTAGATCAGGCTGTGGCGTACCTGCCCATAGTTGCACGTGAAGTACAAGTGATGAAGCGTATGGTGCGCAGGACCATTGATGATGTTGATAAACGTGTTACCAGTGATCATGTCAGAGTCGTGGATCTACAAGAAAGATAGGCGACATCGGTTAGCAGTTGAAAAATCATGTATTTGATGAATACTGACAAAGATGCTCCAAAAGTTGACGGCAACGAACAACCCGAGATAGACCCATCGGTGAAGAGGGAACTGGTTTCAACAGTAAGTTTGCTGTCAAGATGAAACCGAGTGAAACTTACGAGAAAGATGAAAATGTGATAGGGGAGTGATTGGGCGTATCCGTCGACAGGGTGGAACGCATGGCTGGCAAACGGCGTCGGGATGAGCCATTTGTGGTGTGGCTTGTGGAGATGTTTGTAGAGGAGAGGATGGTGCAATATCCGATGGATCCAGTATACCAGGTAATCCGTAAACACCAGGAAGCTATGAAAAACTGAGTATCATGTTCAAAACAATCAACGCGAAACTTACAAGGGAATGGAAAAGAAGAGATAAGTCCAGCCATACTCGTCGACGTTTTCGTATAGTCGTGAATACCCTCGGACTTCACCCTGTTATGGGAATCAGCGAATGTTGTAACCATGATGACCAAGCTGAAACGCACCAGGAACCAAGGTAAAGTAAGCAAAGTCATGCCCGGGAACGCTCGCAGCGCACATTGAATTTCCAGTTTGACTTGGTTCTAGAAAGAGAACATCAGCCCTTGTTTAATCATTAGTCACGCGACTTACTTTTAAGAATTTGGGGTGCTTCATCATGTCGTGGTCGAATATAAAGTAGTACGATACGGCAGCAAATAAGAAATAAAGTATGTGGATGCCGATAAGGGTAACAAGCGTCAGCGATAGCAGTTGACGTGGAATATAGTCCCTCGGCCACGCAGAGGCGGTCAACGCCGGCGAGGCCCATTCCATCAACCACGGCGGCAAATGGCTGGGCAGCGCTGCCAGTTTTAACGCCGATTCAGCAGCGTCTGAAGGCGGAGGATGCGGGAGTGAGCCCACGACCGAGGTCCATAGCGAAGGAGCTGGGGCCGGAATGGCGGAAGACGTGATGTTGGCTGCCGCCTTTGGGAGGACGGCCGAGAGGGGCAGGGCGGCGGCATAGGCCCGGTCGAGGATAAGCTCGTCTAGGATGTGGAGCACGATGTCCATGGTCGTCGGGAGGGAGCGTGAGGGTGGACGTCGGGGCGCACGTCGTTTATGAGGCACAGAACAGCTCGAGAAGTTGGGAAAAGAAAATTCAATCTGGGGTAACTGACCATTCTTTCTTAGCCAATCATGGCGCGACTTCGCGTCGTCCCACGTGATCCATCGCACCCGATGTGTCAAATCCAGACACAACGACATCGGCGGGTGGTGAGGTAAATGCCTGGAACTTGTTCGGTTTCGTCTGCTCGCCAAGTGCAGGTGGCTATCCTTGCTCAGCCAGTTTTGCATTCACTCCAGCAGAGCATGCCCCGATTCCGGACATTGCCACCTATGATTTGCCGTCCCTGAGTGGTTCGATCCCACGGCACACCACCGTTTGGTACCGGATATGACGTTTTTTCCCCGTGACCCAGACTTCGTTCGCCAGCCGCATATCTTCGAGAACTCTAACGCTCCAAGCAAGGCACCTTGTAATCTTATCAACTGGGTGTGACGGATCAGATAAGATCCGCCCACCCATCAAGAAAAAGGCGTGCATTTGCCGACGCCGGGACAGGCCAAGGATTGCCGCGCCGGCTATCGGCCGCCGCGCCCACGTCATATAAAGCGCTTTCAGGGCGCCGGTCCTTCCACAGCGCGCAAAATGTCTAACCACATCACGCAACTCAGGTTTATGCTGTCCGAGCTTGTATGATTACCGGCGCCCTGACCTCCACGTTCGGCGAGGGCGGCACCTAGCGCCATGAGCGCTCGCTCATCTGCCGTAGCGAGTTCCGCTTTAATGACCACAAGAAACGTCACTCGAGACTATATCTATTTTGGCCACCGGATTATTTTAGACGGCGCCACGCCACCCTATCACAACTGTGAATTACATGTGTCGGCCATCGAGATCCGTGCTTCACCAACGTCGTGTCATCGGACGATGGGTAGGTCCGTGCCGTCAAGGCGAGGCGTGTATATTGATCGGGGCTACATAGAGCATTGCGCGCTCATCCCGAGACGAGGCGGCGTGCAACTTCGGAACTTGCCAGTGTGGAACGATATATGGTGCATATACCTCTATGAATCAAATTCACCGTCTGTTGTTCACGTTCTGATGGTAACATAATGCGCAGAGTGAACAGAAGCATCATAGAACGCTTCAAGTCGTCAAGCGAGAAAAACTAGAAGAAATGTAAATTCATTCATCCAAATCTGTACACACCAATAGCCTTCGTAGGATTCAAGCATCAATGTCGTTTTAGACCGTGAAAGTGGTCTTCAACGGCAACAAACGACTGCTCGAGCCCACATAGGCCCTAAACGTCCCCTTGGGCACCGTCCATGTCTGCCTCTGAACATCCCACACCGCATGGTCCTTTTGACGAAGCTTGAATGTGGCGGTCTTGCTCTGACCCTTGTTTAGGCAAAGCTTATCAAAACCTCGGAGCGAGCGAACAGGCTGAGAGGTCTGGGATGCGGGGTAAGAGAGATACTACACGTCTCAAGTCGTAAGCACAAGTATATAAGGAATCAGCATAGCAAGAGCTAACCATCTGAGCGACCTCGCAGCCAGCGACGGAGCCTGTGTTCTTGATAGTAGCTGTGATAGTATAAGCGACATCGTAAAGAGTTGCCTTTCCGTCAAACGGCTCTTTGGTGAGAATGACACCTATCTCATGGTTTTAGCACATATCAAAACCTCGCCAATTCATTTATCACCATCAGTTGGTTTTCCGGGAGTCAGCTTGATCTGGATATTACTGTACTCGAATGTCGTATAGCTAGGATGAAGTTTGGCGTATGCACGAGCGTATGAGCGAGCCAACGATAACTTACCTCAAACCGAATCCAAACTCGAATCGTGGAGTGATGTTCTTCGCGTCAAACCTAACATCATCTTCAATCCAAAGCCTTTTGAAAATATTGTATATATATATGCGTACCATCGGTAGTCAATCAAATTGCCTTCCTCAAAGTTGATATGCGGGTCCGTAACGCTTTCAGTAAAAATGCCGTTGGGAGGGAAGTCGGACGGGGATTTTGCGAGGGTAAATGGGAGCTGCAAAGAGAGCACGCATAAAAAACCATTCAACAATAGAGTAGCAAACACGAACCTTTCCTGATGGGTTCACCTCCCCGTACAGTACACTCGCGATTGCATTACCAGTCTCCTGTCCAGGATAGTACGCAAACACTACTGCAGTTACGTTCTCGTGGTTGATCCAGTTTTCAATTCTGACAAACCTGTTAGCGTCACCGCCGAGAAAAACAAGATAAACACCCACAAGACTTGTTGTCCCGAGTGGACGACGACAATGGTGTTGTTGCATTGAGACGCAACGGTGTTGATCAGTGTATCCCCGTTGCTCCAGAGCGTGAGGTTATCACGATCCACACCCTCGGTCTGATAGGCATAGGTGAATACGATGGAAGTATCGGCGATGATGGCATTTTTCGTTGCAGTGTCGAGATCGAGATCATTGAGTGCCCAGTTGACCTGCGTCGTCCCAGGCTGGTTCTTGGCCAGAATGCCGTCGAGTGGTGTGGCAATATACGGAGCATAAGCTGCACCGGAACCTCCACCGATACTGTTAGTACCCTGCATGTAATTCAGTAAAACAACCACGAAATACGATGGCATAACACGTACATTATTAGAGTGCCCAGTAGGACATGCATTGCCATTTCCACAGATCAGAATCCCATCTGGATTCGCACCAGCATCCTGTCCGAACACAGCCAGGAACTTTGACTTGCTCAGTGGAAGACCGCCTCCGTTTGTACGCTTGTTCTTCAGAAGTGTCGCGCTCTCCTCGCCGATCTTGCGGATGACCTTGTAGTGATCGGCTTGGACGTTGACGTTCGTATTGCCCGGCGTCAGAGCAAGGTACTGCTGGTTCCCAATCCCCCCAATGTTGTACTGTAATGCAGGGAAGTTCTTGTCCTGACCGAGAACATAATAGGGCAACAAGATACGATGCACCATGTCGTCCAAACGTGCCTCCGGAACAGTCCCATTCCGAACGAGCGCGACTAGCTGAGGTCCCCAGAATCCTAGTCCAGGCATCGCCATGTCCATACCTCCTAGAGCAGCCCCGTCGTCGGTCCACTGGGCACCCCAATCAGACATGACATGACCCTGGAAGTTGAGCTCGCCCTTGAGAACGTGGTTGAGCGTCACCGAGTCCTCGCAAGCGTGCGAGCCGTTAATGCGGTTATATGCGCACATGATGGATCCAGTTCCTGCACGAACGGCCTCGGCAAAGGAAAGCAGGTAGGTCTCATGAAAGGCGGCCTGCATAAACATATGAGTGGACCGTACCTTTGAGAAACAAGTTACCACTTACGTCTCCAATATCAGAAGAAATGGGGAGCGGATGGTAAGTCGCATTATTGAGCGGAGGCGGGAAGAAGGCATTGCGATATGTTTCTTGCTCGTACAAAGCATAGTGTTTGCTCGTCGCCACGACTCCTTGGTCCTGGAAACCCTTGACGCTGAGATATGATCCCACACTCGACAAATAGGGGTCGGAGCTAAAGCCTTCCCAGTTTCGGCCGCCAAGCGGAGATCGACCAAGAGGACCACCAGTCACAGGTGCGAGAGCGATGTGAATGCCCTTGCCTCGGAACTCGGCTCCCAACGCTGCAGCTCGGTCGTAGAACAACTCACGATCCCAAGTTGCGGCGACGGTGACCTCTGCTGGGAACTGGGATGCAAAAGTCGCAGGACGCTGCTCGCATATAAGACTGTGGATCTTATGTCTTCGAATCGATAGTAGACTCACAACTCCAGCTGGGCCGTCTTGCAAACAGAACGACGGAATGCCCAGACGAGACACTGCCCCGGTATTGCCTACGCAGGGGCTATTGGCGCCAAGACCCGTAGTGATATTAACTTAATTATGAGAAGGGTAAATAATTATATCCGATAGACAAACATGGGTGGTGCATACCCTTCTCTTCGAGCGTCATTTTCGCTACGACGGCCTTGGCCTTAGCGAATGCCGACTTCCAGGCACTACCGCCATCAGCAAGGGCTGTAGGGAGTTACGCTCGACATCGGAAAGGAAAACGGCAGAGATGACTTACGGCCGGACCAAGTGGTGCTCTTGTTTTGCCGTTTTATACCCGAAGCGAGAGCGCCGTCGAGGATGAGATCGAGTGCGACAACGAGCCAAGAGACGTGCATAGCAGTAATCCAAAACAAGCGAGGCTTGCTACATAAGCTGAGCAAAACATCCACTTTTATAGTGCGGAGCCAATAACCACTGGCCGGCTTTGTCGGAGATTCTGCCTGGGATCCTTCGGAATGAAATGAGAACACTACTCCCGAAAGTCGAACAACGTACCAACAGGTGCCACAAACTCACACATTCTCCGCCCTTCTGCCTCTCCACCTCGTCACGAGGCTACGAGACCGGATAGTTGAGAAGAGATGTAATCATTTCTATCAGAAGCCGGAGGGCTGACCGTCTGTTCGATATCATCATCCGGTCCGAAGGCTAGCCGAGCAATTTAGGCTGGCAATGATTCCATACCCCGCGTCTTTTATCCGGGATCCCAAGCCTAAAGTGGGACTCGACCGAGCTCTGGATGTGCCGATCGTACGTGAGGGTTTCCTGGTATAGTATTTATCTAGCAGATGGGGAGGGTTCTCAAATAACCGGCACTATACTTATTATACCCGATAGTTCCAAACTCTCATAGCGCGACTCGCCCATCATAGAGTAGGCAATGGAAATTTCCGGAAGGCTTCGTTTTGTATCCAGCACAAGCAGGCAATTTTGAATAGACTAGGACGGTCGGAATCTATGCCTCAGTGAATAATTCGAGGTGGCTAGGCGCATCTTGTTCACCAGGGGTTGTATCGATGTTCGTCATGATATGTATTAGCAGGCACCTAAGTTTCATAAATAGTATATGTCCGCCTCGATAAATCATTCATGACGAATTTTCACTCCGACTCTGCTCTCACACAAACGAGGTTGTGGAGATGGTTCGCGTCGCGTCACATGACAGATGGCCAACAGTCTTGGCGCATACAGCCCCAAACACTAGCCAGAAGAACCTATGCGATCATTGGTGGGCCCACACCCCGTTCAACACAAAGGTTTAATGAATTAAGATAAGATAAGATACCCAATTTATTCAAATTACGCAGTGAATAAAACAACACAGACCGCACAATTGCACTATATTTATCCGCGGAGGAAAGCGATATCAAACGGTAAAGCTCGCCTTCAAAGGTAACGATCGACTACTCGAGCCCACATAAGCCGTAAACGTTCCCTTGGGTATTGTCCATGTCTGCCTCCGAACATCCCACACCGCATGGTCCTTTTGACGAAGCTTGAATGTGGCGGTCTTGCTCTGGCCGTTGTTGAGGCAGAGCTTGTCAAAGCCTCGCAGCGAGCGGACGGGTTGAGAGGTCTGAGATGACGGGTACGCCAGATACTGATCACTAGTCGTTAGTATGAGCAGAGTCAATAAATAACGTGGGCTAACCATTTGTGCGATCTCGCAGCCAGCCACGGAGCCTGTGTTCTTAATTGTAGCGGTGATAGTATATGCAACGTCGTAGAGAGTCGCTTTCCCATCAAACGGCTCTTTGGTGAGAAGGACGCCTATGAAAAACTTAGTATGTGCAACAAGATTCATCGGTCTGGTCGCTCACCATCGGTTGGCTTTCCAGGTGTTGACATGACTTTAATGTTACTATACTGGAATGTAGTATAACTAGCACAATGTATAAGTGTGTGCGTGGAGGTAGAAGAAAATTGAGTAATATTTACCTGAGGCCGAATCCAAACTCGAATCTCGGAGTGATATTCTTCGCATCGAACCTACATTTATTTTGAGCCTTGAAAAAAGAGAAAGAAAAGATAGGTGACACGCATACCATCGGTAGTCGATGAGGTTTCCTTCTTCAAAGTTTACATGCGGGTCCGTCACGTTTTCGGTGTAGATTCCGTTGGGCGGGAAGTCAGACGGCGATTTTCCAAGGGTGAACGGAAGCTAAGCAAGAATATGCATCAAAACGAGCGTAACAATATGGCAGTCGAGACGGACCTTGCCCGAGGGGTTCACATCTCCGTATAAGATACTGGCAATTGCGTTGCCGGTTTCTTGCCCAGGATAGTATGCAAACACGACCGCAGTCACATTCTCATGGTCAATCCAACTTTCCATCCTGACAAACTTTTAAGCAACCGGATCAGAAAGTGACAATAATATAAACTCACAAGACTTGCTGCCCAGAGTGGATCACTACAATGGTATTATTGCACTGAGATGCAACAGCATTAATCAATGCATCTCCGTTACTCCAGAGCGTAAGATTGTCCCGATCAATGAATTCCGTCTGATAGGAGTAGGCAAAGACGATCGAGGTGTCAGCGATAATTGCGTTTTTCTTCGCTGTATCCAAATCGAGATCGTTAGATGCCCAATTGACCTGCGTCATGCTTGGCTGGTGTTTGGCCAGAATACCATCGAGTGGAGTGACGATGTACGGAGCATAAGCTGCGCCAGAGCCCCCACCAATACTGTTGGTGCCCTGGAAACAGAAATCAATACTAATGCTATGCGTGTGTCAATACGATACGTACATTGTTATGCCCAGGAGGACAACTATTGATGTTACCGCAAGCCAAGATCCCATCCGGGTTCGCACCAGCATCTTGACCAAACACAGCCAAGAACTTTGACTTGCTGAGAGGAAGCCCCCCTCCGTTTGTACGCTTGTTCTTCAGCAATGTCGCGCTCTCCTCCCCAATCTTGCGAATAACCTTGTAGTGATCAGCCTGGACGTTGACGTTCGTGTTTCCCGGATTCAAGGCGAGGTACTGCTGGCTTCTAATTCCG
The DNA here is from genome assembly GCA_016906575.1 of Ceratobasidium sp. AG-Ba. NCBI lineage: Eukaryota > Fungi > Basidiomycota > Agaricomycetes > Cantharellales > Ceratobasidiaceae > Ceratobasidium > Ceratobasidium sp. AG-Ba. Next base: position 494,598 of record CP059612.1, on the reverse strand, counting down.
GCGGTGTTAAACTGCAGAGGGGGGAAGTTCTTGTCCTGGCCGAGCGCGTAGTAAGGCATTAGGATACGATGAACCATGTCGTCCAACCGGGCCATCGGAACCGTCCCGTTCCGAACAAGTTTTACCAGCTCGGGTCCCCAGAAGCCAGTACCGGGCATTGTTAGATCCATCCCACCCAACGCAGCACCGTCATCGGTCCAGTGGCCGAACCAGTCAGACATGACATGCCCTTGAAAGTTGAGCTCGCCCTTGAGGACGTTGTTAAGTGTCACCGAGTCCTCGCATGCGTGGGAGCCGTTGACGCGGTTGTATGCGCACATGATGGAGCCAGTTCCGGCGCGCACGGCCTCGGCAAAGGAGAGCAAGTAGGTCTCATGAAACGCAGCCTATGCGAGAGCATGTGAATGGGTTAGACGATCAAGGAATTAGCAAACACTCACATCTCCTATGTCTGAGGAAATAGGGAGCGGATGATAAGTCGCGTTATTGAGTGGAGGAGGCACCTTGGAATTACGGTTCGTCTCTTGTTCATACAAAGCATAATGCTTGCTTGTCGCCACAACTCCTTGGTCCTGGAAACCCTTGACGCTGAGATACGAGCCAACACTCGACAGGTATGGGTCAGAGCTGAAGCCTTCCCAGTTTCGGCCACCGAGCGGAGACCGTCCAAGAGGGCCACCAGTCACAGGTGCGAGAGCAATGTGAATGCCCTTGCCTCGGAATTCGGCCCCCAAAGCTACAGCTCGGTCATAGATTAATTTGCGATCCCAAGTTGCGGCGACAGTAACCTCTGCCGGAAACTGAGAAGCAAAAGTTGCAGGACGCTATTTTGTGTAAGAATATTATCCTAACTTATGATTGAGTAGACTTACAACACCAGCCGGCCCATCTTGCAAACAGAAGGACGGAATGTTGAGCCGTGGCACTGCTCCGGTGTTCCCTGCGCAAGGGCTGACGACACCAAGACCAGTAGTAATATTCACTAACAAAAACGCAAGGTCAATGGTTGTACTCGAGAAGGAGCTGCACATCACGCACCTTTCTCTTCGAGAGTCATCTGGGCTACAACTGCTTTGGCTTTGGCAAACGCGCTCTTCCAGGCACTACCACCATCAGCCAGGGCTATTCCGGAACGCATTTTCAGTTACAATAAATGGAGAAAAATCAAGATAGCTTACGACCGGTCCAGGTAGCATTAGTATTCTGTCGTCTCACGCCGGAGGCTAGAGAGGCGTCGAAGCTGAGAGCAAGTGCGACTACAAGCCAAGAGGCGTGCATAATAAATGGCTGATCGAATAGAGACAGGCGAATGCTCGCTGCAGGGCACTGAGGTGCAAAAGTCCTATTTTATAGGTCAAAATCTATCGTCACCAACTGCATTTGCCGGTGATTTTCTACTCTAGTCTCTGGGCGTGAAATCGTTTTCTTAATGCCAAGGATGAGGCAATTTACCAAACTCGGGAAATATAGCGTAAAGGCCCACAAGCCGACCCGTCCTTGGTTCCTCCACTCCGTCACGAGACCCAAGACCGGATAGTTGAGAAGACATGCGCGCGAGAAGCTAGCGCACTGATTGTTTACCCGGTTCGATTATTGTCTGGGTTGCAGCGTAGCCGAATGATTTCGTCTGATGAGACAAATGGAACGGTCTAACGACTGGCGATTTCATAGACCATCTCCATTCGGGATGGCGAGTCCGGGGCGGGATCCCGCCGAACATTGGATACGTAAGCCGCACACACAAATCTCCTAATTAGCCCATGGATCACAGATCTGGAGAATTCTCAAATGGCCGTTCGTACCTGTTTGCTATTGGAAGTTACTAATAGATTTGTGAGAAGACGGAGGAGCTAGCCCACCAAGCACCAAGCGAGCAGAACATCCAAAACACCTCTAGTCCGAGTATACTAGGAGAGCCAGACACGTAGGCGCTACCAGAGAGCTTAATTCTGGCGGAATCTCTTCAAATAAGTCGGTTTGCGGTTGAGCGGAACAAGGACTGATACCAAGTGCAGTTATGGATGGTCCCAGGTTTGTACGGCCATCGGGCCGACTCCCGTAGAATCAAATAAGGTTTTCAGAGTGAACTCGTACATTTGAACGGGAGCCTCAAGAGTGAGTGTCTCGGCTTGTGTTATCATAGGCCTGCATGTGGTGGTGGCCGGGGAGAGAGCGGAGCAACTTGCTGCCTAGTGTCACGTGCCGTCCCCATGCAAGTTGCTGTATGCCGAGTTGATTTGTCAGTTGTATCATGGTATTTTTGACGACACCCTACTCCAGATTAGAGCGCAGGGACTGACCCGTCACGGGTCAGTCCCGTTACTGTTCCGAAATTGAGTAGCCTTATCACCAAACCATTGTTGCGTTGCATGGCCTGCCATAGTTATTCACCTTGCGTTCTGTTCTGTTGGAGCGAATATGCGCTTAATCGGGGCCTGCTATTGAAAGTCGCCTTAATCCAGAGGCCCGATGAAGCGTCACGCTGGCCATTTATAACATCGACGGCCTTGAGATTCGCACCTTCGTGAGGTTACCTGTTTGAAACTGTACCCGACAATACGAGATTTTGAGCGCCAGAGCTGAACACTCGGATCGGGGCTAACCGCAGGGCTAACCCAGAGATCTACGGGCATTAGCTTGATGTCGCAACGCAGATTTAGAGAAGATTTTCTCAAGTTCACTACTTCTGCCAGCAAAGACCCAGGCAAGTACAAAATACAGTATATTTCAGCACGGTCATATAGTCGTACAACAAAAGGACATTTCACGGGCTCGTAAAATATTCATCATCATGCGTCATTTTTTAAGCCGTAAAGCTCGCCTTCAGGGGCAGCGAGCGACTACTCGAACCCACGTAGGCCGTGAAAGTTCCCTTGGGTACCGTCCATGTCTGCCTCTGAACATCCCACACCGCATGGTCCTTTTGACGAAGCTTGAACGTGGCGGTCTTGCTCTGGCCCTTGTTGAGGCAGAGCTTATCGAAACCTCGAAGCGAGCGAACAGGCTGAGAGGTTTGGGACGACGGGTAGGAGAGATACTACATACGTTCGGTCATTAGCACGGACGACAGTATCCAAAAAAATGAGAGCTAACCATCTGAGCAACCTCGCAGCCGGTAACAGAGCCGGTGTTCTTGACAGTAGCGGTAACGGTATAGGCGACGTCGTAAAGAGTAGCCTTTCCGTCGAATGGTTCTTTAGTTAGAAGCACGCCTGAATAGTAGTTAAAGCAACCATAAGAAGTCAACTGATATAGTAGCTTACCGTCGATCGGCTTTCCGGGTGTCGACTGGACCTTGATGTTGCTATACTCGAATGTAGTGTAGCTGGAATTTTAGGTCAGTGTATGCGCGAGGTCAAGGGAAGTTTCAACTGGTAACCCACCTAAGGCCAAATCCAAACTCGAATCGCGGAGTGATATTCTTCGCATCGAACCTATAGCCATCATAAGTCTCCACTTCGAGTAAAGACTTGATGTATGCATACCATCGGTAGTCAATCAAATTGCCCTCTTCAAAGTTGATATGCGGGTCCGTAACGTTGTCGGTATAGATTCCGTTGGGAGGGAAGTCGGACAAGGATTTCGCGAGTGTAAACGGAAGCTGTCACCGGTATCACATATAAGTCCAGCGCAGAACGAAACTGCGACAGGTACTAACCTTGCCCGACGGGTTCACGTCTCCGTACAAGATACTTGCAATTGCATTGCCAGTCTCTTGTCCGGGGTAGTACGCAAACACCACCGCAGTCACGTTCTCGTGGTTGATCCAATTCTCCATCCTAAAAAAACTCCTAAGCGTAAGCAATGAGGAATAAAACGGCGGGAACTCACAAGACTTGTTGTCCCGAGTGAACAACAACGATAGTGTTGTTGCATTGAGATGCGACAGTCTTGATCAACTCGTCCCCGTTACTCCAGAGAGTGAGGTTGTCGCGATCCACGCCCTCAGTCTGGTAAGCGTAGGTGAATACGATGGAAGTATCGGCAATGATGGCATTTTTCGTTGCAGTGTCGAGATCGAGATCGTTGGACGCCCAGTTAACCTGTGTTGTGCTCGCTTGGTTCTTGGACAGAATACCATCGAGGGGAGTAACAATATACGGAGCATAAGCTGCGCCGGAACCTCCGCCTACGCTATAGGTTCCCTGTAGTTGTCTTTAGTAACTATATCGCCCAAAGAAAATAAAACGACGCTCACGTTATTGGCGTGGCTGGCCGGGCAGTTGTTAAAGTTACCACAATACAAGATCCCATCCGGGTTCGCGCCAGCATCTTGACCAAACACAGCCAGGAACTTCGACTTGCTCAACGGAAGACCGCCTCCGTTTGTACGCTTGTTCTTCAGTAGCGTCGCACTCTCCTCGCCAATCTTGCGGATTAGCTTGTAGTGGTCGGCCTGGACATTGACGTTCGTATTTCCCGGGTTAAGCGCGATGTAGAGTTGGTTCAGAATTCCAGCAGTGTTGTACTGTAACGCAGGGAAGTTCTTGTCTTGACCGAGCGCGTAGTAAGGTAGCAAGATACGATGGACCATGTCGTCCAGTCGAGCCATAGGCACTGTCCCGTTCTGGACAAGTTTTACCAGCTCGGGTCCCCAGAAGCCAGTACCTGGCATCGTCATGTCCATACCACCCAGAGCAGCACCGTCGTCAGTCCAGTGGCCGAACCAGTCAGACATGACATGCCCCTGGAAGTTGAGCTCGCCCTTGAGAACGTTGTTGAGCGTCACAGAGTCCTCGCAAGCGTGTGAGCCGTTGATGCGGTTGTATGCGCACATGATGGAGCCAGTCCCAGCTCGGACGGCCTCAGCAAAGGAAAGCAGGTAGGTCTCGTGGAAAGCAGCCTGCATGAATGCATAAATAGGTTGAATAGCTGAAGCAGTACGCAAACTTACATCTCCGATATCCGAGGAAATAGGAAGTGGATAAAAGGTAGTATTCTTGAGCGGCGCGGGGACCCGAGAGTTTCGGTAGGTTTCCTGCTCGTACAACGCATAGTGCTTGCTTGTTGCGACAACCCCTTGATCTTGGAAGCCCTTGACGCTGAGGTAAGACCCAACACTCGACAGATACGGATCAGAGCTAAAGCCTTCCCAGTTTCGACCGCCAAGTGGGGATCGGCCAAGAGGACCGCCGGTGACGGGTGCGAGAGCGATGTGAATGCCCTTGCCTCGGAATTCGACTCCCAAAGCTGCAGCTCGGTCGTAGAACAAGTCACGATCCCAAGTTGCGGCGACGGTGACCTCGGCCGGAAACTGGGATGCAAAAGTCGCGGGACGCTGCTCGAACATGAGACTCTGTCCCTAATAGTACGACGCAAAAATGACTCACAACTCCAGCTGGACCGTCTTGCAAACAGAACGAGGGGATATTCAGACGGGGGACTGCTCCCGTGTTGCCTGCGCAAGGCGTGTAGGCGCCAAGACCCGTGGTAATGTTGACTAGAAATAAGCAGGTTCAAGCACCACGTCTGGTCGGTCAATATAGGTTATACATACCTTTCTCTTCAAGCGTCATCTTAGCCACGACGGCTTTGGCTTTGGTAAATGCGGCCTTCCAAGCACTACCGCCGTCAGCAAGTGCTATTCGGGAACTTATTGTTAATGTGGTTTCGGAGAAATCATCAAAAACGACTTACGACCAGTCCAGGTAGCATTAGCATTTTGTCGTTTCAAGCTCGAAGCCAGAGAGCCATCGAAGTAAAGAGCAAGGGCAACAGCAAGCCAGGAGACGTGCATGGTCGTAGGTCGAACAGAGACAGGCGAGAGCTCGCTGCAGAAAGTCGGGGATCGAACGACTGTTTTATAGAGCGAAGTCCTTCATCGCCGATTGCGCTCGCCGGCGATTTTTCTGCTATAATCTTCAAGGACAGGATGTTTGCCTCGGTACTAGGCATGGAACTAGGAACAAAAATGGATTAACACATCGTAAAGCGGCCACAAGCCGACTAGTCCTCCACTCCTCCTTTCGGTCACGAGTCCACGAGACCGGGCAGTTGAGAAGAGATGCGCGCGAGAAGGGAGTGCGCCAATTATTTACCCGACTAGATGATGGTCCGGGCTGGAGGATAGCCGAGTGATTTAGGCTGATGAGATGAATGGAATGCCCGAGCGAACAATGATTTCATACCCCACCCCCCACTTGGAATCGTGAGCCCCAAGCGGGACCCCGCCGACTTCCGGGTGTGTAAGCTTCACAGACAAATCTCCTGATATGGAGTCATGTTGCGAATCGGGATGGTTCCTAAATGGCCGGTCGTGCTCTACTTGCTGCTGGAGTTTAGCAAATAGAAATACCCGATAGCCCTAAACTCTCACAGCGCAGGAAGTGCGCTATGGATCAGGCACGAAAAAGAATTCTAGAAAGCGCTGTTATTGGCTGATCACGAGGAGCCAGGTCCGAACGTACCAAGAGAGTCGGAACATTAGGCACCACCGGAGAATTCAACGAGCATGGAACAATGGCTCATAGACAGTGAGACTCAAACGAAAGACATTTCATTCTGCGGGGGTCGGTCCGACAAATCTGGCGAGGGAAGTCCACAGGCACAGAAGCCTTGCGGAAGTACCACGAGGGATCTAGCAATCGAGGGGAGAAACAAACGATCGTATAAATAGATTACATGATAAACTCCTGCTCGTTACGTGAATTTGTGTAGCGGTCATCCCCACCAGGACCAAACCGGGACCTAGCATCTCTTACACATAGACAATACCCCGAAACACTTCACTGGCGAATCTGTGGCTCTTGTATAGAAGGACGCTTTACTTCATTCTATCCCTCCGAATCAATAAAGGGAAACGATTAGCAAACACGCTCCTCGTCGCAGCAATTTTAGGGCTGCCAAATGTGGATACACTAAAATGCGAAGTTAAATACAAGCAAGACGTGAACAGTACGTATAATAATAACTGCTGCATAAAAAGTAGTACACATTTGCTCTGTCAGCTATTTCGCGGTTCGCGCGGTTTAGGGACTGCAAGGTTCCTGTAATAAAACGTAGTTAGTAATACAGTGTACCCAGCGGCGCACCTAGTAAACACAGACAAACGACGCTTTAAGATATCGGTCTCGGTGCGTGAGCAGCGAATTGACCAGCTTAAGTATCTTAAATTGAAAGGTAACTAAGTACATCGTTTTCGACTAACAAAATAGGTCTTTTATACTAAGAGACTTCCGAGAAAACCCGGCGCACTAGCGAGTGTGCACAAGGTGCGTTCCTTCGATGCTCGGGTAGCGTATATGCGTACCCTCGCTAATCATTAATCCATATGGCCTTTAGGCCTTCCTTTTATTCTACCGAATCGCTAGAATACTCTAGCGATTCACCATTCTTTCTTACTCATTTACTCTTTTTTGTCTTGCGCCTTTTGGCGCTTATCTTGTTTGTTCATGTATGGGTTTTATATATTATGTCATGTCACATTCGTTACAGGGACTCAGCCGTTTAGATCTGCTTCTTATCCCCCGTTTATTTGCCTAAACTCGCAGCTACTATACGGAGATGAATCTGCTCCAGACACACCACGCGAGCTTATAAATGCCTTGTATCCTGCTTCGTATTCAACAATCTCCGAAACAGCATTGGTCTTTGTGTTCTTCTCATCGAGCTTCTCCCCATGACCACCCAAGCCGGCAGCTACCTCGCATACGTCTACTACGGTACACCCCAAAACCCTAACCGCGCTCTCCACGGCTCAAGTACATCGCCGGCCTCCGAATCCCGGAGAAATCACTTTGCGAGTATGCGCGGCCGGACTCGACCCAGTCGACACAAAACTCGCTAGCGCCACCGGGATTGCGGGGTGGATGATCGACGCAGCCAGTCGTGGAGCTACGGAAGCGAAAGGAGTTGAAATAGTACCTGGAAAAGACGCATCCGGCGTGGTCATCGCAATAGGAGAAGGGGCGACGAGATGGAAGATTGGCGACGAAGTGTTGGGTTTACATCTTGCCTCGGTACGCATATTAAATTCGGACATTGTGTGTAAACTTATCACAAGGTTTACCCAGGTACCAATTAGGCATATCTTAATTTGTCGCCAAACTTCCTCGTTGTGCCTAAACCAGCCAACCTATTCCACGTGGAGGCCACGAGTCTACCTATTATCTTGTTAACGTCATACACAGCATTTGTGATGCATGGCGGGCTCGATGGGAACCACGATGTCAACGCCCGCCGGGCGAGTGGATTCAGAAACACATCCGGAGGTTGGCTGAGCCTATTTCTGAGTCCTAATTAGAGCGCCAAAGTCCTAGTCTTGGGCGCAAGCGGGGGAACAGGAACTGTTGGTGCGCAGATTGCAAAGATCCTCGGACCGCGTGTTGTGGGGATAGGCAGTGGGAAAGGGGTCGACTTTGTGAAACGGCACAGTGCCCACGAGGTAGTCTCCGGTTGACCATAGAACTATCTTAACGATAGGTCCTAATTCGTGGTGCCGTTATCCTAATTTCGACAACCGACTATTCAACCCAAGACGTCCCTTCCGTTGCGCTTTCCCACGGACCATAGGATGTTGTTTACGATTGTGCTGGCAGGACCGGCCCGGTTCCTCATCTTTCATCACTACTAGTTCCCAAATCATAACCCGAAACGCCGTTACCTAAATGCAAACCAGCTTTATACGTTGACATCGTTGGAGAAAATTCTCCGTGGGCTCAACGTCTGGTGCTATGGCCTATTCGGCCACTCCACGTATGGTTCTGCGAGCGCTCCTGGGGACACTTAGGCTCGGTTCGCGATACATTGCTTCAACCATAAAGCAGGTGAAGAAGAAATCAGCGCCATTCTGCGATGGACTAGCGAGGAGAAGTTCAAGGTCGCATTGGACAAGCAGGTATGGGGTTCCGGGCAAGTGCGCGAAGCGAATGGCTCGGTCGCAGGCGGCATAGCAGAAGGAAAGGTGGTCATTGAATGGAAGAAGGAATAGACGCCACCGACTACCACGTTCTTTATATGTACCGTCGCTTTGCACGCTCAAATGGATCTTTTGAAGAAATAAACTTGTATTTAGATTGGCGGCTGATGGTTTAGGGGTGGTTATCCAAACACGACCAAAGGAATACATGTTTGTCCCACTTTAGTATAGCGTAGCCACCCAATATTCTTTCATTCGGCCACAACCATATTCTGTGATGTGAACAAATTGTGAATCCCAATAAGCCCCGCACATTCTCATGTTCCTACGAAAGAATGAACACATCTCAGTTTTATGCGGTCGCTTTCCAACTTAGAGGCTCAACCCTCAATATTCTCTGATAGATTGTAGTTCTCTAAACACAGCCTTATATTTCATTATGAATTTCATCTGCTCTGCCGTCATGGAGTGGCTACAAATGAATCTATAGCGCTTGGTGTTGGATCAAATCTTTAGTCTGCTGTTGATGTTAGCTACCTCTTCGGCCTCCATCGTATCCGATGAATATATAACTGTCTGGCATGTCTTGAGCAATTGTTCTATGTGTTGATGTTCTAAATACGACCAGGAAGGAACGGCTCCACGTGTTCGTCCTACGTCACACGCGTGTCTTCTCATGATCTGGTCCCTCTAAGACTCTCGTGATCACGGACAGCTCACGCTTACACAGATCCGCTGCCGCCGAGCCCCATCACCTGCCGAATATAAACATGCGGTATGAGTTGGCGAGAAACCGTGCCAGAGACAAAAATAGCCCAAGAAGTATCGTCTATGCTAATGTAAGACAGTCGAAATCGGCACAGCCAGGCCTGCAACTTACGTTTTCTTCAATGTTTGCTTTACCGGCTCGTCTGCTGACCAATTATTAGAAGATTGGGGCTATATAAACCTGCTTCGCTGGCTCCTCGACAACCAGAAACTAAAAAAAAACCGTGCGACCGGCCGAACGGATGGTCCAATCGGCGATCTCCAACAAACGTGCCAAGTCTAGCCCCTTGGGTAACTCTAGACATGGCGGTTAGGCAATTTATTCCTCTGTACTTACCTTCCGATGTCATGCCGGGCAAGCTTTTCGTGGCAATACTCGATCTTATTATATCTCGGAACCCACGCGAGAGAGCGTATTTTTGTAATTCCCCCGAGGTAAACCAGAGTTCTGGGTTGTATTAACGATACCAAACAGGTCAGTCAGTTGTTCACACTGGCTTGTATCCTTGATAATAGCATATAACCAATCGAACAAGCTTTAATGGCCGGACCGCGTATTCTTTTGTCATGATCATAGCAAATATCAGGCGCCGTTATCGCGCATATTTGATTTCAGCTCATTTACTCAAATAAGATAAGCGTGTAGATCTCACGTGCCAGGTCAACTTGGCATGTTTTGTTTGATAACCGGAATCTCGAAGGCTTCGAGAGACCTATTTTTAAACTTTGACGGTACTAATTCGCGAGCAGGTGAGTGAAATCTTGCCTATTTGGGTTGTGTTGCAAGTCTTGTGAGCAGCTTTTTGATTTTATACACGGGCCGGTGCTGGTTCCGTGGTTGCTTTGCGACAGCGACGCGGGAGCCTGGCGGGCCGTCATGCTATAGCATAATCGTTGGAAGATGCGAGGGAGACCTTATAATGAGTGTTCGAACACCCACAATCGTCACTGCCCCTCGCTCTATTACTCGCCATGTTCACCGCTGTTGCCGCTCTGTCTTTGCTTTCTTTTGCTCCGGGTCTGATTGCATCGCCTGTTGAGCGCTGTACAGGCACCATCTCGTCTCTCGATGACGTTGCTGCTGCCATCAAATGCACGACTGTGAGTGCTGCCTGCATTCGATTTTCAACGATTCCATCTAAACTTTCGATATTATAGATTAACATCAACGCATTTACTGTTCCGGCTGGTAAAACTTTTGAGCTCGATGCTCCTAGCGGCGCAACCGTCAATATGCTTGGTGATGTTACCGTGAGTGCTAGAATAGCAAACATGAGTTTTTTCTTATGTCCATGTAGTTTGGCGTATCTGCATGGGCCGGACCATTGTTCCAATTGACCGGAACGAGCATTACCTGTAAGGAGCCTTGGTTTTCAGCTTGACGCTCTCTGCTTAACATCTGGACTCTTGGTAGTCAATGGAAATGGCCATACCTTCAATGGACAAGGCGAACAGTACTGGGACGGTCTTGGAAGCAGTGGTAGCACCAAACCACACCCTATGATGAAGTGAGCTTTTGAATATGCATATATTCCGAGGGTGATTGAACCGCGATAACTAGGATCAAGTCTTCTGGGACCTTCACCAACGTGGTCGTTAAAAACTCTCCCCAGCAATGTTTCAGCTTTGGTAACAGCGCCGCATTAGTCGTGTCTAAAGTGACCGTTGACAATTGTGAGTAACGACATTGTCTACTGTGAGTAAATTCTGACCTGTGTGATTAAAAAGCCGCCGGAGATGCCGCAAATAGCAAGAGCAACGGAGCTGCTGCTGGCCATAACACAGATGGATTTGACGGTAAATAAACAACAAAATGCCACTATAGCCTAGTTGACTTTTCTACATAGTGTCTGTTTCAAACCTCACCATCGAAGATAGCACTGTCCACAACCAGGACGATTGTCTTGCTATCAACAAAGGTTCAAACATCATCTTCCAGCGTAATAGCTGCACTGGTGGCCATGGCATCTCTGTTGGATCTATCGATTCAGACGTGACCGTCAGCAATGTACAGATTCTGAACAACGTCGTTACTAATAACGACCAGGGGCTCCGCATCAAGACGAAAGCAGCAGCGAGTGGGTAGGTCAAGGACAAGAACCATATATACGAATTCTTATTGATTTCAAAATACAGGTCAACCGTCTCTGGCATCACGTATAGTGGCAATACTGTAACTGGATGCAAGAAGTTCGGTGTTATTATTGACCAAAGCTATCCAAGCACGCTCGGTCAAGCTGGAACCGGGGTTAAGCTTTCTGTGAGGACTCACCTGAAGAATACGTCAACCAAGCTAACAATTTTTTGCATTAGGGGGTTACCTTTTCCGGAACCAACACCGTTTCAGTCGCTAGCAGCGCAGAACGTGTCGCTGTCAATTGCGGGTCTGGATCTTGCACGGGTGAGAACTCCCCATTTGCAACAGTCGATATGCAGAAACTCATATAGGAATTAGGCACCTGGAACTGGTCAGGACTCAAAGTCTCTGGTGGCGTTGCCGGGAAAATCAATTATTCCGGTATCACCAACTTTAGCCAGTGAAAGATGGGATTAGCTTCTGCTGACGCAATGTAACTATTTGTATCAAACATGTTGACTTGGAGCAGAGCGGAATGTATCCATGCTATGATAATCGGGTTCTGTGCAAACCCCAGGGCCTTGGCCGCGATTCCTCCCTCTCAGATTCAAGCTCGCAAGCAGACATAGCATCCCTCCCAGCAAACTATGAGAATTTTGATGACATCTCTCAGATCAGTGGAAGAATCGCTCATTGATAAGCCTCCACTTCTCATGTCACAGAATTCCTTTGATCTCAAAAGACTTATAAACTCCGCTAACACCCTGCGTTCTCACCCATATTTCCGCCCACAATGGCAGACCCCTCTGGCACATATTTGGCGCATACATATACATCACCCACAAGTACTCTGACGACACCGGAAGCCTCGCGGGTCCCCCACCGACCCCCAGGGAAAGGAGAAAGCAAAGTCCGCATCTGTGCATCCGCTCTAAATCCGGTTGACGTCCAGCTGGCCGGATGAACGGGCCCCTTGAAGTCAGCCATCGATTGAATTAGTGGCGTACCTACCAATGCATACAGGCCTCAGAATGTCCCAGGCACTGATTTGTCTGGTGTGATTGCTGCGGTTGGCGAAGTCCTCGACAAGTGGAGGGTCGGTGATGAGGTATTCTGACTAAATCTTTCGCTGGTATGTCCGACAATTTGCCACGAGAGTGCCTGAAATTAGCATTTATATAATTCCAGTCTGTTTGAAAGACGGGCAACGATGTGAACCAAGAATACGTTCACCTGCCCGCCGCTCATGCGCTAGTGCTTAAACCACCAAATCTAACTCACGTTGAGACTGCAAGTTTGCCGCTCGTTTTCCTGACATCATATGCGGCTTTGATATTACCAGGTGGTCTTGGTCGTAATGCTGATAGAAATATTCGCCAGGAAAGAGCCTTATCCAAATGTGTGTAGGGACTTTGTACTAAATGCATTTTTTAATAGGGAGTAAAGGTTCTGATACTTGGTGCTAGCGGAGGCACTGGAATTATTGGAGTGCAAATGGCCAGACACTTCGGAGCACATGTAGTTGCCGTGTGTAGTGGCAAGAATGCCGAGTTTGTGAAAGCCCATGGCGCCGATGAGGTAAGTTCATGATTTTGGAACTCTTTATGTGGTTACATGCGCCGAAAACTAGTTGATCGACTATACTACACAAGATATTGTATCTGCCGTGATCTCCCGTGGACCATACACGGTGGTCTATAATTGTGTTGGCGGAACCAAACTTATTCCACATCTTACGACTTTACTTGCTCGTAAGCCCCCGCTCGAACCAGCGAGCCCTGGATTATATATTACTATAGTAGAAGACAAGACATCGGGGGAACAGATCGGAGGTTTCGTTACCTACTTGTCCTCTCCCACTATGATGACTCGGACGTTCATGGGAGCTTTGGGCCTCGGACCATGCTATTATTGGGTAAATTTTACGACGGGTGAAGAGGAGGTTGGCGCGCTTTTGAAACTCAGCGCAGAACAGCAGATCGAACCAGTTATTGATGGGAAGGCTTTTGGACATAGTCGAGTGAGGGATGCCTATGCAAAACTAGAAGTGTTAGGGCCAAAGGGAAGGTCGTAGTTGACTGGGAGAGGGACTAGGTCGTACCTATCCTCGATGAATCGAAGAGTATATCAGTTTTTTTTTTTTTTTGAATCAAGTTTATACGTCTGTCAAGCCCGTGGCTTATGTAGACCATACAAAGGTGCAGAGGTGAGGGGAAAGAACCTCCGAATACAACTGCGCCTCGCGCCCACTATCCCAAAAAGGCCCACCGACCCCTCGCTGCCCGCCAGACGAGCCTATGCCCCCCTGAGGTCCGAATTTCCGATCCGTTTTAAGCTCGCGAGTGGGCCCCTCACATGCAAGGTGCATCCTTCTCCCTACGCTCTGAGTCCATCATAGTAACTATTCGGCGCTCCAAGAGCGGTCTTGTTTTGTGTATATGAGTTTGATGTATGCATATTATAATTGAGATGGCATTGTGCAGTTTATTTACAGAGCTGATATTGCTAGACAACGGCGGGGTTTGTCGTAAGGTATCCTCCGTCGACACTCAGAATTTGTCCAGTTATATAGTATGAAGCTGGGGATGCTAGGAAAAGTGCGGCCCCAGCTACATCCGTGTCTCTGCATTTCATCGTAAGCCAGTGCTTACAAAGCTGCGAGCCGCTTGAACTTACACTCCGCCCCGTCCCATCGGAACTCCCGTGATACCTTTCCCTATCGAATCTGCCTTTGATCCTTCCATGAATTCGCCTTCATGGCCTGTCATTTCTGATGGGAACATCCCTAGAAAATCCGCATAAGCAAACAAGTTTTTTTACATGGGGTAAAGAAGAGATTTGCCTGGCGAAATTGAATTGACGCGCACGGGAATATTTTTGAGCGCTAGCTCTGTCGCAAACATTTTGGTTAGATGGATCGCTGCGGCCTTTGCCGAGTTATACGCAAACTATCATGGGCTACCCTAAGCCTCGTCTCTTTTGCGAACAAAAACTACTACTTACATGATTTTGAGATCGCTTCATTTGTCCCGATATACTACTGGTGTTGATGATACCAGCACTCCAGGCACCGCGTTCCTCAGAAGCCTTGTGCAATAGCCCGAGAAAGGCAGTAGTCACAAAAAATATTGATGAAGCATTGACCTTGTAGAGGTTGCCCCATTCTGTGCGATTAAGGTATCAAAACTTTCTGCTTTGACGCATGTAGATCACTCACCTTCAAAGTCTTCGGCTTCGAACATAGAGCTACCTAAAGTGTGAGGATCCTTATTCTCTGGGGCTTTTTCGTCAATGAAAAACGGTGATTTGGGACCGCTCTGGCCCGCACTGAAAGGTTTTCATAAGACGGACTAGGTTTTATGGGATATAAGCTTACTTGTTAAACAATAGATCCAGCTTTCCGTCATTCTTTTGGATGGTTTGAACAGCGTTTTTGATACTAGACTTGTCAGTTACGTCGAGTTCAAGTCTAATAAAGGCATGATGCGATGTAACTAAGCAAACTAGCGTAGAAACCTACGGAATGAGGTGGCCGTCTGCCTTGGGGCCGTGTTCCTCTGAGCTACTTTCTACGGCCTCGTTCCTACGGCTTCCAATGTATACTTTTGCACCGTTGGCTGCGAGAGTTTTGGCTATCATAAGCCCACTTTGAGAGTACGCTGGTTGGTCTGTAGTAAATGGTACGATTGAAAGTAATACTCACATCCCAGTTCCCCCTCCAGTGACCAAAGCAATGCGACCAGAGACATCATAAACGACCTTGGAGATTAGATGATTCATATCGATGAATGACGGTCGGTTGAAGAGAACTCAAAGTCGATGACAGCAGAGGATGACACCATCGGTGTATGCGTCATTGGACGTCACGTGTGTGGTTGTGTATCCTCCTGCTTCCTCAACCGATGCTAAATAAAATCAGACAGAGCGCGCATATATGGTTTTGCAGGGAGGGCGTAGTATTCTCGGTGAAATCTTTCCCAGAACTAAGGTATTTGCATGTACCAAAGTGCCACCTTGCGCGACGTAAACGAAATCTGGACACCTGGAGGGGTTACCGACACCCAAGAAGGGTATTGTGTCACTTGTGGAATTTACTTGATACAATATTATACATTGTTGATGGGTACCGTTGCAGTCTCGTGCGCTCGATGTCATGGATTCTTATGCACCAGTAGCCGGATGCACGGCCAAGACACATCACGAACTTGGGCTGTGGCTGATGGTGAAATATAGGTGAAATACAATTGATCAGCTCTGATCGGGGGTGGTTGACATATATATTTGACAACCACCCTGGCGAAGGTCGGTAAAAATCGGCATGTCAGATTCTAGAATATAGGCGATTCATCAGGCAGACCAGATAGCGTCTGACCCACGCAAGTATTATAGAGGTAATCCGACTGCTATATTACATGTATATTAGAAGCCCTATGCCAATGGACACATTCTAACACCACCATTGGGTAAAGATGAGGCGTAAATTTAATTTCGCTCAACTTTCAGCATACCTCGACTACCAAAGAAGGGTTAGAGATCATCTAGTACCAAGTATACACGGTGAATGAGACTCCGGCTTGTCCTCGGTCAAGTGAAAAATAGCTCAGGCACATACAACAAGAGCCGCTTAGTGGGCCGCATGGAACCAAGGGACTGAAACATCACCTGTCAATCGAGGCGCTAGCACCTCCACTGTGTTGAAGTATCTATAAAGCTAGGGCCGATTGCATAGCGAATATTCGATGGCCTTAACAGTCCCCCTCCCGTAACTTCTTGGACTTGTACTCAACTGACAGCCCGTAAGTTAACATTTCTGTCGTAATTCTCGCCTATATAACGCTGCATTAAACGGTCGGTCTTATATTTTTGGCTGTATCTTGTGCTCGCTCCATCTCACTGTGCACCGTGAGGATGGGACACACTGCGCACAGTAGTTGGGCGAAAACTTGGGCGCGGCCCATGGTCACGTGATGTGAGGTATCCACGAGTCAGACTCGGCGGCTTCCCGGTGCAACGAACTTGTACGTAGTTACACCCTTTTTTCTCACCGTTACTCACCCGTTTCTCCTTGGGCAGTCAGGCCGATAGTTTTTGCACGATGTGAGTTCTGGTTTCACATGTTTGTCGTGCCAACGCCCTAACACAAGCTTCTCAGGCGCGCGCGCATACACCTAATTCAACTTGATTCGGGTTTTGGTGTTTCGACTGTCAACAGTCGCTTATCTCGTCCGCTTTCTATACACAGAACTAAACACTGTCGCCTGTCAATCTTGTACAATACCAATGAAATGAAATGAGTGCTATTCGAGAACTACCGAACAGTGTCAGAAAGTAGCCGCAGTATCAAATCGAATTGCCAAGAACGGTCGTATTGTCATACGGGTTGATATGAGACATATATCCTTTGAACAGCCTGTTGGTATTCATCAGACGGGTGAAATCCGGCAGACCGGCAAAAAACATCAGACCAGCAAAAACCACCAATCACTGATCAGTCACTGATATACCAAAACACGGCTGATCTGTCATATAGGGGTAGATGCAAAATATATGGTACTATATCGCGATATCAGCCGGAGCCCAAGTTCGTGATGCACCACCATCCACGTTCAGAACCTGCCCGGTGATGTAGTAAGATGCAGGCGAGCCCAGGAACAGTGCGGCCCCAGCCATGTCGGTGTCACTATCATCTAGGATATTAGCATAGAGCAAGTGATAAGCCTGAAGCATACTTACGCTCCACCGCGCTGGAACGGGATTGTTCTCAGGCCTTGTAGTCGTTCATCTGCACTCTTACTGTCCAAATCCTGACTCTCGGCCGAGGTCATTTCGCTTGGGAATGTCCCTAAAACTCGTGTCAAAACAGCCCTAGGAAATTTTATACGTGCAATACCAGGGGCGATTGTGTTCACGCGGACTTTGATATTCTTCAAGGCGAATTCGGTAGCAAACATCTTGGTTAGATGGATATTGGCGGCCTTGGCCGAGTTGTAACAAAACTGTGAAAGGAACTATTATTTGAGGACTGGAGAAATGAGGGACGTATAGACGTGCTTTGCCCTGAGATATCTTGAGTTGTCCCGAGATGCTGCTGATATTAATCACGGATGCACTCCATGCTCCTCGCTCCTCGGATGCTTTTTGCAGGAGCCCAAGGAATGCTGTGGTGACAAAAAATATCCCGGCCACATTGACGGAATATAATTGACCCCATTCTGTGAGTAATAGATCAACTCCACGCCCTAATAAAGGTAAGAAAAAGCTTACCATCGAACTCCTCATTATCAAACAAAGAGTTCCCAAAGGTCTCGGCGTCTTTCCTTTCTTTGGCGTTCTCTTCTACAACAAACGAAGATACAGGTCCAGTTTGTCCTGCACTATATAGCAACTCATCGTATACTAGGCTAGTCAGGTAATGATTATAACTGACTTATTGAACAACAAATCGAGTTTCCCGTCGTTCTGTTGAATGAGCTTCACAGCAGCCTTGATAGATTCCTTGTTGCTGATATCCAGCTCCAGCCTGTATGCAGCAGGTCAGATATTTGAGATAGTATAAGACTAGAATATATGTGCGCACGGAATAACCTGACCCTTCGCTCCAGGTCCAATCTGCTTGGCAGCCCCTTCGACTTTCTCTCCTCTGCGGGCGCCAATGTAAACTTTTGCGCCGTTCTTGGCGAGTCCTGCAGCAATCATCATTCCTCTGCTAAATGAGTATCTATGCAGTTCGTTGTAAACGAAAGACCCACAATCCTGTGCCACCTCCAGTGATGAGTGCAACGCGACCAGAAACATCAAAAATCTTGTCGATCGTCAAATGGTCCATTCTATATGGAATATACATGTAGAGAGGAAACCATGCTGCAATCCTTTATATATGCATCGGCCTGGCCATCGTGCGATGCAACAAAAGTGGAGGTCATGGCAGCATGATGAAACAATGATGTATTTCAGTCGATCATAGATGAGCAATGACGACTTGAGCATTAGTAAGGCGATGCGGGAGAACCGTGTATACGGCGAAGTCATTGAGATGGTCAGCGTCTCGAGGTCTATTGGCGTGCGTCATTGGCAAATATCAGACATCTTCGACCTAGGTCAAAACCTAACTGCTTATCGGCTGATTCCGCTAGTCACTGGTTTAAAGTTTGGATCGATTGATGCTTCAATATTTAATTAACAATTGATCGTTCTGGCCACGGCCTTCAAGCGACACTAATACACGGGCAGTTTCGAATCCCAACCTAGGCTGATGCAGGATGCGTAGCAATGACACCTCCATCGACAAAGAGCGTCTGCCCGAGCACATAGGCCGATGCAGAAGATGCTAAGAAGAGCACGGCTCCGCCTATGTCCGCATCTCTGTGTGTTCTTGGGTCAAACGACTGCTTAAATAAATCACTAAAATGGAGAGACATACGTTCCACTGCGATTAATTGGGATGGGCCGCATCAGTCCAGAGTTTTCATCGGCGTCCTTGCCTTCTACTCCGTGCCGGGAATGGCCTTCAGAGCCGGTCATTTCGCTCGGGAAGAAGCCTGGTCAAGGATGCACTGTCAGTAAAGCTCTTGTGCGAAACTAGGAGAGCGGTAGACCTGGAGCGATCGTGTTGACCCTGACTGGGATATTCTTTAGAGCATACTCGGTCGCCAGCATTTTAGTGAGGTGGATATTGGCCGCCTTAGTCGCATTGTAGCAAAACTAATGTGAGTGGATGAGTAAACATATATCATTAAACCAAATGATAAGTCTGACCTTGCCTTGGGAGACTTTGAGATGGCCATTGAGGCTGCTAATGTTAATCACAGTTCCAGTCCATGGTCCGTGTTCCGCAGAGGCTTTGTGGAGGAGTCCAAGGAAGGCACTTGTGACAAAGAAGATCGAGGCAACATTATTTTTGTATAGGTCACCCCATTCTAAGAACACGGTACCCGGTCAGATGACTAAGTTAAATATTAGAATACTTGGACACCTAACTTACCTTCGAAACTTTGATCGCCAAATAACTTCGTTCCTGCCTTCTCGGGGTCTTTGAGCTCAGGCGCATCATCCTTTGCAAACCAGGGAGATTGTGGTCCAGTAATACCAGCGCTATATAGGATGTTGATTTAGTCGATCTGCCTACTAACAGGCAAGAACAGAAGCCCACTTATTGACCAAGACATCCAAATGGCCGTCGTTTTTAGAGATTACCTTTACGGCATTTTGAATGCTTTCTTTGTTGGCCACGTCGAGCTCAATTCTGATATCAGTTTTCAGCAAATAGTAGGAGGAAGGCGGTAAGAGAAACATACGGGACAATCTGGCCTGATACCTTTTCATTGTGTTCCTTTGCACTGGATTCCACTTTTTCAGCACGTCGGCCGCCAATATATACCTTGGCCCCATTAGTTGCCAGGGTTGAGGCGATCATAAGACCACTATAAGCGAAACGTGTTAGTAAAAGTTCTCACACGGTAGTGAGTGTCCGTACATGCCGGTCCCGCCTCCGGTAACTAGAACGACTTTGTCCTTGACATCGAAAAGTTTACTCGTAAGCAAGTGGTCTGTCATGTTGGTGGATTGGGGGTTTCAGTATGTGACCCAGAGATTATATAGTCTCGACCCATGATGAATAATTTCAGAGCAAGACGAAGAATGACACGAGAACTCTAGAGGAGGCCAAAACATGACATGGCTGTGATGCAATATGAGCCAGTGTGATGAGTCGAGAACCGATTTTGTGTTCTTGGGCAACCCATGATTCACGATTTCGAATTTAAACCTCTAGCAGATGACGGTGACATTGCGTTGGAGTTCCGGCAGCTATGAACATGGTGGCCAAGACCAAGTAGGCAAGCATTTCGACGGCCCACGTGACCATCCATGTTCTGTCCTGCGCCGTGATACTCAAAACCTAGAGCATGGCAAATACTTAACTTATAGTATGCTGGGCTTTATTAAAATTAGCAACTCGTCATTATTATGCTTGGCGAGATAAAATACAACGATGAACCCAGGAACCGATAAAAAGCCGGCCTAGACCGAAACATGAGACGAACTAGGGGTATCTCGATGACACACATACATTTCTGAACTCATATAGCGAACATTCATTGACTGTTTTATCCCAGTTGCCCTCAACAACGCATATATATGTGATTTCGTTCGATGTAGCCAAACAGACCCAGCTCACAAAGCAAGCCGTTTGGCGAGCGAAGTATCACACTAGTTCAACTATTCTAGATTGTGTGCGAGACTAAAGATACAGAAACACGGATTGGCCATGGATATTCAAGCCCGATCATGATGTCGCAGGGTGAGTAGCAATGAACCCTCCATCCACAGTAATAGTCTGCCCGGTTACGTAGGCAGATGCAGGAGACGCCAAGTAAAGCGCAACGCCAGCCATATCCGTATCCCTACAACCATTTTGTATCAGTTGCCATAGACTTCCAAAATACGAAGGACTCACGCTCCACTACGTCCAATAGGAATCTTCCCCAATCCCTGAGCAATCTCGCTCGCCTCATCCCCGCCCAGCGCATGTTTACCTTGTTGTCCTGTCATCTCGCTCGGGAACACACCTGACCAACCCCCCCCCCGTCAACAAGGCTAGCCACTGAAATGAGTTCAAGCTGACCTGGCGCAATGTTGTTTACTCGCACTGGAATGTTCTTCAGTGCAAACTCGGTCGAGAGCATCTTTGTGAGATGGATGTTTGCCGCCTTGGCTGAATTATAGCAGAACTGAATACTCAATGCATCAGAATACGACAAATTGAGATAGTATAGAGAAGCAAACCTTGTTCTCGGATATCTTTAGTTGACCAGACATGCTGCTGATGTTGATAATGTTCGCAGACCATGCCCCACGCTGGTCCGAGGCCTTGTGAAGGAGGCCAAGGAAAGCAGACGTGACGAAGAAGATAGAGGCTACGTTGTTGGTGTAGAGACCTCCCCACTCTGTATATCGCCTAGCTCAGAGTAGAGTCTAAAACCGAATAAAGAACGACGTACCTTCGAAGCTTTCGTTGTCGAACAGCGCATTCCCTAGAGTCTCTGGGTTTTTGTTCTCCGGTGCTTTATCATTGTTGAAGAACATGGACACAGGGCCAGTAATCGCAGCGCTAGGTAAAAATGTGGATCGAGTTAAGGCGGTGCATAATATCTGCTGTTGATTGCTTACTTGTTGACCAGGATGTCCAATTTACCATCGTTATCAGCGATAGTCTTGACAACATTTTTGATACTTTGCTTGTCTGTGACATCAAGCTCGAGACTACCGAGGGAATCTAGTCTGAGGGTGAAGAAGTTGTGAAACGAGAACAAATGCGCACGGAACGATTTGGCCTGATGCGTGTGGCGAATTCTCCTTGGCGGTTGCTTCGACCTTTTCACCGCGACGGCTACCAATGTACACTTTTGCCCCATTGGCAGCAAAAGCTTTGGTGATCATAAGACCTCTAATAAGGTATGAGTAGACTTATAACAGAAAGAAAGAGCTCAATTACATTCCAGTACCTCCACCAGTGACGAGAGCAACACATCCAGAAACATCGAAAACTTTTTGCGTAGCGAGGTGGTCCATGGTAGTAAGGGTGTCAATTTCTGCGAGCCAGAGCTTGCATTATATATAAAGGCTCTATCTGCATGACGCATAAGAATCGAGCTCGACGAGAAATGACATGATCAAGTGATGCAATGCAGGGATCCCGTCGGAAAGGTGACGATCAGGAAGAGGTCGAATCGAAGCATGCCGGGCTGCACGTGATGTAAGCGGCAACGCCTGGGTGAATGAAGGTCCGAACAGGTAATCAAGACATGTATCCTCGCTTCAAAATATCTTGGCTTCAATGGGTCTAATATCATCGATGAGAGGAGCTGACACTTGCCTGTAGTAAGATTCAACGAGTCCTAACACTGATAATGTCCTGTTGCAGTTCTCTGTTGAGAAATACTTTAGCATTTGATTGTTTCATAGTCTCACTGCGGTCTGCCCCTTTTCTGTGCAACTTATCAGGACTATCACGTACTAGTACATGGTAGTAGCCACACCATCTCATTAGCCACATGGAATTTCCGCCGGGCGCTTAGTGAATATGACACATCCTCATTTTCATCATCTCATCCCCGCGATCACGTACCCATACCCATCTCCTCCATTCGCACGCCATGGCTTCGACGTTCATTAACTGGCTCAAGAGTCCTGCAGGACGAGAATACTTTTTCAGTGCGTTTATTCCTCTCATCCACCCCCACTCCATTAACCAACATACACAGGCACGCATTTCTGGGGACCAGTACGTTCTCACTTTTTAGCTCTTCAGCAACCTAAACAAGATAACAGGTCGCGAACTGGGGTCTTCCGCTGGCTGCGCTATCAGACTTGGCCAAGGATGAAGAAGTCATCTCGGGTACAATGACTACAGCACTCGCATCTTATTCGTGAGTCATTTCCATTACCCGAGTTATCACACGATGCTGAAATTAGACATCCAGAATGGTATTCATGCGATTCGGTACGCTCTTGTCTACTTTATCTTTCTCCCCGGACTGATATAACCCCAACCCCAAAGCTTGGCGCGTACAACCCAGAAACTACCTCCTCTTTGCCTGTCACGCAACAAACGCAACAGCACAGCTCGTCCAAGACGCACGATTTGTCAATTACTGGTACATGGGCGGCCGAGAAGCCAAGTTGGGTAAAACGGGTGTTGCACTCGAGGAGGGCAAGGCTGCTGTCGCGGCTGTGGCCAAGGAAGGCAAACAGACAGTCCTCAAGGCGGCGGATGTGACCAAGGCTGAAGCTGGAGGGATCGTCGATGCGGTCAAAAAAGGTGTGAGCACCAAGTGAAGGAATGCCCTAGGCCGGTGTATTTTATTTTCTGTAGTTGGATATATCGTTTTACTTTAACCATCAAGCCGCCAGAACTCATTTGCCCAATCCTCACCGAGATCCTCGAAGGATTTTGCGTTTCACCCATCACCCGCTGCACACGAGTTAAAAATCACGTAACAGCTCCCCTCTGGATAGTGCCGAACGACCGATCACGCATCTCGCAATATGTTTAACAAATTTCTATTGTCTCTAGCATGCATACCCCAACCCAAAAAACAACCATTCATCTCCGACCACGCTAATCTACTTTGACCTCTTGTAAATCTTGCTCAAGAAGCTACGAAACAATCAGTCTCGGACCATCTGCCAGAACAATAACGCTCACCTCCTAAACACGTCCCGCTTCAATCCACCCTCAGTCTCGGGGACAGCGTCAATCAGCTCGTTGAGCTTATCATAAGTCGCCTGCTCATACTCGCTGTACCGCCTAGGCAGCTCGAGCTCGTTGTACAGCTTCTTCACACGAGCCTCGGCCTCGGAATTCTTGCGGCCATAATTATCCTTTGGACGAGTAAAAGAAAACGTTAGAGACAGAGAGAATGCGGGTAGGAGCTAGGATAAAAAAAGTCGATACGGCGGAAGACTCCATAGATAGCAACAGAGATGGGGAGATAGGAAAATAAACTCACGTCAAGCAACTTGCGCTGCTCAGCCGACGCCACGCTCAACGCAACGTTTACACACCACGAGCACTTGTTGTCCAGAATGTCCGTCCCGATCTTTCCAATTTGCTCGTGCGTGCCGAAGCAATCGAGGTAATCATCTGTTCTCGTTCCACAGATCAATATTGAAATAGGGAAAAAGGGAGGGTTAAAAGCGTACCCTGGACTTGGAAGTACTCTCCGAGAGGAATCAAAATATCCTTTGCCTGCTTGAATAGGCTTTCGTCCTTGACGCCGACGAAATGCATCGCCAGCGCGACAGGGAGATAAAACGAGTAATACGCGGTCTTGTACGTCACAATCAGCTGATGCCTGTGTTTTGTGCCTCTGTCAGCATACACCCGGACAACACAGGAGAAACCCAGAAACACACTTTTTGAGCGAGAACCGGTCAAGGTTCACATCTTCCTCGGGAGCAGTCAACAGGTCGATGAGTTGACCCATTTCCGTTTGGAACGTGGTCTGTCAAAGAACAATGAGTAAACGAGAAACAACGCGGTATGGGGCCCTCGTACCTCGAGGAACAGCTCCACATAGTCCACATAGGCAGGATCAGACCTCAGATGCTTCTTGAGCAAGTAATAGATCGAAGACTCGATCATAAACGAGTCGTTGATAGCAATATTGCCCACAGCCGGAACCTTGTACCTGTTCCCCCAAAACTCGAATTAGCCGGGCTCTCACTTATTTTGACTGGAGACTCACCAACAAGGCTGACCACGTCGGGTAATGCTCGCATCCATCATATCATCCGAAACCAAGAAATACGCTTGCAAGAGCTCAATGCCCCATCCGAGAATCGCAGCACGATAAAACTCGGACGTGCCAGACGCGTCTGGCTCGTCCTTGAGCGGACGCCCGAGCATAATCTCCGCGGTGTCAACCACGGATATCCCGCGGTTGAGTTTGCCTCCGGGGGTATTGTAGTCCAGACTCTGTCTTGGGTGTTAGCTCGAGAGTAAAGGTGCAAAGAGAGAAAAGACGGACCTTGCCAAACCACGCGCAGACGTCCTCGGGCATGCCATTCTCCTCGAGATGGGCGACGAGTTCATTTCGGATCTGGGGCCAGACAGACTGGAAACGCGTCTTTTGTGCGGCGGCAGCAGCTTTGAAGTTGGACATGGCGAAGTATGGGATGGATCAAGGCAAAGAGACGCGCCAATTGTACCCCTTGACAGCGCTTAGACAAGGGTCCACAAACCCAAATCATCGTCCGATTCCAGAGCCCCCACTTTTTATCAGACCACGCCATGTCTCATCAACAAAGAATCCCATTGGACAGTAAACTAATAGTGATTAATATAAAGCCGCGTCTCCAAAACAGAGAGCGCACAGGACAAAAAGGACGGGGGATAGGCCCGGTCGACAGGCGGAGCGAACGTGGAGAGGGCGCCGTGCGTGCGTGAGTTTGAAATGATCGTAGGTATAATGAGCTAGATGAGTGGGTTGTAATGCACAGCGACGTGGAGAAAAACAGCGCTCGAATGATATATCCGCAAAGCAAGAAAAAAGAAATATAGAAAAATATTAATCGCGACCCCAAACCAGCCCCCGTCGGACGAGAAAAACAGATCCAGCCGAGTGTCAATGTCTTGAACCAGTCGTTATGCACCAAAACCTCGACATCTAAACTGCTCGACACAGCAGGACGTCCAAGAACTTTCCAAACCCGCCCTTTTTCTTTTCGGGCTCCATATCGCCGTTCATCTGCTGATGACGCATCACCTGCTGCTCCACCGTCGGCCCTTGGATGTGTACACTGGACTCGGGTCGTGATTGAGCGCCAGGAGTGGGTGCCATCAGACCACCAAGGTTTGTCGCAGTGCCTTGGTTATTGAACTGGGAGGCATAGGGATGCGGCGAAGTCGCCGAATACGCAGCAGGAGTAGCCGGTGCGTTGGCTCCAACACCTCCCATGCCAACACCGCCCTGGACAACCGAGCTCCGGACGTACCCACCTCCAGCACCGGGTGGGTGGAACGCATCCGCAGGTGGCGCAGGACGAGGCGTACGCCCACTCGCTCCACCGTCCAACGCAGTCGACGTGCGCTCAGCCGAAGCATAGGGATGTTGAACGACTGGAGATCCAGCGCGCTCAATCACTTGCATTGCACCGCCCGTTGTCCGACGTGTGGGGGTACCCGGTGGCGGGGCACCCACCATAGCAACATTGCTTCCGATGGGTGTTTGGGCAGACTGTTGTTGAATCTGGGACAACCGGTTGTTGGTCCGCGCAGGCTGAGGTTGGGAAGGAGTCACGGGTTGAGAGCCGGGCTGTTGTCTGCTGCGGTGGTGGTTGCGGTGACCGCCTGCACCTTGGCGAGCGGAAGAGGAGTGCTTGTGGCCAGCCTGCCAAAAGAAGGATGTAGTGAGATGAGCGGCCACGTGAATTGAGGCAAGAGGCCCCATGATCAACTGAATGGACGTACGCTGGCTTCCCATCCCTTCCCTCCATTGAGAAGCATCCAATCAAAGACACCGTCGTCGACCTCACCCGCGTCCTTGAGCATCTTGGTGAACAGTTCACGCAAAAAGTCATAGTCTGGCGTCTCTTCGAAACCGAGCTTGCGGACATAGTTCATAAAGATCGCCGTCTCCTCCGGGAAACCCGCACCTGTGAAATTGAGTAAGCAAACAGCATGGTGGAGCGCCAGGGATGGCAGACGTACAGAGCTCAGCGACCGGCGTCGTCTGCTTCTTTTCACCAATCTTCTCATACTTTTGCTTGTTCGTGGCAGCCTTGAGGCCCTGCCATGGCAGGCCACCGCGCAAAAAGTACATAAACACGTGTCCGAGACCCTCGAGGTCGTCTCGCCTTGACTGCTCTGGCGGCATCAAAAGAAGACATCAGCGGGGGGTGGAGCGGCGCTGTCGATATCGCGGGCATACCTCGGCCGAGATGGGTATTGATACTCATGTAACGTGCGGTACCCGACAAGCTCTTGCGCTCGCGGTAGGGAATGTGTTGTTTCGTCTTGGGGTCGCGCCAGAGCTTGGCCATCCCAAAGTCAATCATGTGGACGACGTTGGCGGTGCGTGTGCCAGGCAGGCCAATGAGGAAGTTATCAGGCTTGATATCTCGGTATATCAAGTTCTTTTCGTGGATCGTCTGCACGCGGGTGATCATTTGCCTTGCGGCGAGGCAGACGGTCTTGAGGGAGAAGCGCCGGCCGCACATGTCGAACAGGTCCTCGAGGTTCGGTCCGAACAGGTCGATCACAAGCACGTTGTGCAGCCCTTCAGCACCAAAGTGATACACCTGCGGAATGCCAGCTGTGGAAAAAAGTCAGCAAAAATCGCAAAATTGAAAAGAAAAAAGCGACGACGCACGAGAGCCGGCGAGCATACGGTACGAGCGCCACTCGTCGCGCAGCTGGGGGGCATCGGACTTGCGCGGTTCGAACTTGATGGCAACCGTCTGGTTGTTGAGCATGTTGGTGCCCTCGAACACGACACCAAACGAGCCCTCGCCGATCTTCTTGCCGACCTGGTAGTACTGGCCGACTACCGCCGGGCTCTGTGTGACCTGGGACATCGTTGCGGTATGGTCGACGAGGGGGGGAGGGAAACACTAGGCCGTTTGCTCCCGCGTCCATTTGTCCAGCCTCTCTGATTGCCGCCCGGATCACGTGGCTCACCGCCCTGAGTTCAATATTTGTGGGTATCCGAATTCCATATGGATTCCATGCCATCACACATGCGTCGCACAAGAGCATCGTACGTATGGCGGGGCGCATATATATAGCATGACACTTGCATCTTACGAGGCCCATTCAATTCAATGGACCACCTCGCCATACACAATCTCTACGATGTATCCGGCAAGGTCGCTCTCGTCACTGGAGGCGGAACCGGCATGTAGGCTCGTTATGCTGTCTCTTGCCGCTCCACTCACGCTCTCGGCAGCGGCCTCATGATGGCCTCGGCTCTTGCCACCAACGGAGCCAAGGTATACATCGGCAGTCGACGTGGTGTGGTCATCCAGTGGACAGCTAACGATCTTACAGCCAAAGTTGGCAGACGGGTCATTCCGTACGCTTCCTCTTTCATTCCAAGACACTATCTCATCATGCTCCGACAGCATTGTACTCGACGTGACAGACAAGGAAAGCATCAAAAACGCAGTCAAGGAAATCTCCGAAGAAGAGGGAAAGCTGGACATCCTAGTCAACAAGTGAGATCCAATCTGCATTCCGTCGATCGCCGCACGAATTGAACGGAAGTTCTATCTAGCGCGGCGGCTGCTGGCCCTGTCTCCGCGTTTTTCAACAACGACTTTGCCCCCGAGTCTAGGAACCCGGAGACGCTGGGCAATGCATTGTTCGATACCCAAAGCTTTCAATGTCCGTTTCTATTCCATGGCTCTACGCCAGGCACCGACTTTTTGGGCGATCAGAATGGGGAAACCTGTATACAACCAACGTAGGCTCTATATTCTTCGTCACATCCGCATTTCTCGGGCTTCTATCCAAGGCTTCCGAGAAGCATGGGGCGTGGTCCGCTTGTGTGATCAACATCGGGGACATGTCCGGTCAACTCAAAATCTCCCAGAACAGGGTCCGTCTTATCTTATCATGTTCAGCTCGACATCTATCTGATAGATCTGTATAGTTTTGTTACAACGCATCAAAAGGGGCAACAAACCATCTCACAAAGATGCTCGCCACCGAGTATGCGCTCAAGAACATCCCTGTTCGAGTCAACTGTATCGCTCCGGGTTCGTTTAATCTTATCCCTACCCTAGCGTTTGTTCTACTCAATACGTTTGCCACTAGGCGTGTTTCCTAGCGAAATGACAGGCCAAGAAGGTGATTTCCCGCTGACTGGCGCTGAAGCGAGTGATATCGCTCAAGGTATCGGCGAGATTCCGATTGCGCGAAGCGGAACGTGCGTTCTTTTATTCTTCAACAGGGATCCCAATTGAAAGAGAGAATTCTAGGGACACTGATATGGCAGGAGCTACACTCTTCCTGTCCTCTCCTGCATCATACTACATGACCGGACAAATCCTGACAATAGACGGCGGATTCGTTGCCACTCAGCCTTCGGTGGCTTAATCCCATCCCAAGCGAATTACCATATCGTTATCCCTATGTTTCGAGCGGTGCATAAAGCTAGCTGTCCTTATATTCTAATTGAATAAAGACAAGATGCTATATACATTGGGTCTTTTCTATCGTAGTTCTTCACTCCAAACTCACATAAATGGTCACTTGAGTCGCGGCTATAGTATCACGCGCCGCGAGAATATCACCGTGGCTTGGCAATTATTGGCCTGAATTTGTATTTATACCCCACATTCTATCACGTAGTAACGTTTACGTCGCTAACATGACATAGCTAACCTACGGATAGTCAACTGATCGCTTTCAAACGGTCGTTTGTAAGCGAGTGCGGCGGCGAGAAGTTTGATCGGCCACGCACTTTGGTACCTTTTTCATACTTTGCTGCATAGAAGTCAAAGAGACCGGGGCATATTCAAAGTGAGGCTGGGGGGCTAAAATAGAGAACCAACTCGACTTGAACTTAGAAGACCGTAGCACTAACGCATCGCTACCGAAGAAGCATTTCATGCTCGGCCAACCCAAATCATGCCTTTTGTTTCAATAGCCGACTGTTTTCATAACCTCAGTTCAGAGATTTCGGCCCAAAGTCTTCACGACCGTGGCGTTGTTTTCGTATCACAACGCTTATACTACTATGAATGGGCAGTTCGCGGCATCGGGAAGTGCAGAATAGACTGCTATGAATAATTTGCATGATCTAAGGGGGGACCATTCATATTATGTAGCAAATTCGTAACCGCAACCGGGGTTCGAAAGCAGGCGCAGCGAGTCTATCGCTGTGCAGACCAATGTAGCATATTGCGTATAGGCGCTGTACTTTTCTCGTCTTTTTGAATACTGGTACAGCTGAGGTGAACAGAATTATGAAATGTGAACTCTGAACCTACTAGTCAGCCGAGCTTACAAGACATAAGGGCGATAGTTAGCCAAGGGAAAGACAGGCGTTTTTGAGTCGTGGATGTATGCGTAGCAGCAGGTGAGCCTGTGGTGGAACTACCGATTACACTACCCAAAAGGCACAGACCTATTACGTGGTACGTTTGTTCTCCTCGATTGTCGCAGAGTTTGATAATGGATGACTTCCCGTAAGAGCTAAAGCTAGGCCGGGCTAAGCTAAAGTGTGGATGACATCATAATTTACTAATGTCTGATTACTCCTCAGCGTAATCGCTCTGCCTTTAGAATAGCCTAGCTTTAGCTTTAGCCGTTACGGGAAGCCATCCAATGACCTCACGCTGTTACGAGTAGAAGTGTATGTGTTATGAATTGTAATAATGATTTCGTGTAGTTGATCCCGCTGAGTAACATGTGCTACAGTTTATTGACTGAAGTTGGTGATTCCAGAATAGTTGATTGTCCCTGCAGACCCGCCCGAGACTTTAAGACCAGACCAGTTCCAAGTACCTAGACCTAGTGTTAGTTTGTTGTTTTGTGGTTCTGTACCTCCTTTTCATACCGGAGCACGATCCAGAACCGCAGTTGACGGCAACACGTTTTGCACTGCTGGCAACAGAAACAGTGTTGGTGCCGGAGAAAGTGACGCCCTAGTTAGTGTGTTTAGAGCCAGCGATAGACACCCTTGTATTTTGGAAGGACTCACGGAAAGCTTGACGCCAGTACCAGGTGTACCAAGCGTGCTTGGATAGCTTTGGTCAACGATCACACCGTACTTCTTGCATCCAGTCGCAGTGTTCCCGTTGAAGGTGATATCCGAGACAGTTGATCTAGAATAGAGTGTGAAGATCTCCGGAGGTTGTCGGTTTGCAAACCTACCTGGTAGCAGCGGACTTTGTCTTGATCCGTAAACCCTGGTCATTATTGGTGATGACATTATTGAGGATCTGGATGTTGTTTACAGTGACGTCCGAGTCGATGGACCCAACAGAGATGCCGTGACCTCCAGTGCAACTGTTGCGCTGGAAGATGATATTGGAACCCTTGTTGATAGCGAGGCAGTCGTCTTGGTTGTGGACGGTGCAGTCCTGAATAGTCAGGTTCGAGACCGAGGCTGAAGGTAAAATGAATAAAAGAGCCCGAACAACATAAGCGAGTCGATCGTACCGTCAAAGGCATCCGTATTATGGCCGGCGGCCTTGCCGTTGCTCTTGCTGTTGGGGTTATCACCAGCGGCTATCAAAATGACCTAATTAATATAATTAAAATGAAGCGATGAGATACTTTTGTACAAGCGTCGACGGTAACTTTGGAAACCACCAGCGCGGCACTATTACCAAAGCCGAAACAATTTTGGGGGGGATTCTTGACAATAACGTTTGAGAAAGTCCCAGAGGATTTGATTCTGGAAGACATTGGCTCAATAAAAGTGTAGCAGTGGTATGTTTGGAAACTCACTTCATCATCGGGTGGGGCTTGGTACTTCCAGTTCCACCAAGACCATCCCAGTATAACTCGCCTTGGCCATTGAAAGTATGACCGTTTCCGTTGACTATTCAGTAAATAGGTTAGAATTTTGCTATGAACTGTCAAACTTGGTCCGCATACAAGTGATGCTCGTTCCTGTGAGTTGGAATAGAGGGCCAGCCCATTCGGCATAACCGAACTGTATATACTGTCAAAAATAGGTTGGATAATATGCAACATCTAAGACTGACTGTAACATCGCCGAGCATGTTAACGGTAGCGCCTGTCGGGGCATCAAGTTGGAAGGTCTGTCCAGCAGGAACTGTGAAAGAGTTGATATTGATCTAGAAGTCAAAATTTGGGTATGTTCAGTGAGTTTGTAAGAATATGAGCAGGGCTTACAGTGGTGCATTTGATAGCAACAGCTACATCGCTTAGCGAGGAGATTGTACCAGTACAGCGTTCAACGGGGGAAGCTAAAAAGGCAGGAGCGAGAGACAAGAGAGATAGGGCGGCGGTTGTGAACATGGTGAATGAACTATGTGTGTTTTGAAGTGTTGAGATATCGGAGTTGAGGCGTTCCTTTTATACCGCTAGATACCTGTACTAGTGGTAGCAACGCTAGCGTATCGGGAGTGCTGGCGGGCCGCTCATCTAGTCATGAATTCGTTGCAAACACTGAGGGTCGTAATCTCCACTCGGATAAATCACGAAGCTGCCTATGGAAGCTAGGAAAGATTCCCATGAGCATGATTACTCCTGATCTGCTCACCAGCTGACTTTGGCCCGTCGAGCCTAGCACATGGATCAAGTAAAGCCACGGCTATTTGAGGGATGCCGATCGGCGCTTAGTCGTGCCACATATTGGTGTGAATTTGGAACAGTTGAATTCATATGCTCTCAATATCTTGCTACAGTAAAGGAAATATGTGTGAGCCTATGCTTCACATAAACATAGAGTACAAACATAGGCAGGAAAGATGCAGATGCCTCAGCAAAGTACTGGAGTAACCTTTCAAGTACAATCGAGCCTGAGCGGGGGATTATTGGTGAACTTCGGGGAAATGCGAATGCCGTGCAGTTTACTGCAGGTATAGAAACAATGATGTCAAGCCGGGCCGCACTCGTGACGACACCGCATGCCGCTGGCGCGCATAAGGAAGGCGACTGCTAAGGCGCGTAGCCCCGGTAACCGCATTTGGACCATATCCTATGTAGTTTCGGTAGTAAGTAACTTGAATGACACGTCATATGATACGATAAAATGTTTGGAGATTGCCCCAACTAACGAATAGTACTAAACGAAACGGGATGATTGGGAATGTGAAATCGATAGCTGCCAGGTCTATCCGTCCATTCTACATGGGCTCCTGTCAGCAGAAGCGGAACACATGCAGGAGAGATAGGTGCTCACGCAAATTAAAATATGAAAGTTGGGGGTTGCTTGGTTGACCAAGTAACGTGAGACCCAGTAATGTCGGTCTCCCGCCAAAGCTCGTCCAACGTGTTTGCCAAATCCCGCAAGTATTGTTCGTTTCCACACCCAAGCAATCTGGCTCGTAAATGGTGTCTATATTGAACAGAAGTGGCAAAGGATCCCGCCTATACAAACGCAGTCAGATTACGAACTTAAACCATCATATGGCTTACGATAAAGTATGGTACAGCCAAGAAACAGTCAGGATTACCACCCGAACGGAATGTAGAGGTGATGCGGATTATTTGCTTCACCGACTCTCGAACTGTATAATGGTCCGGACTAGATCTATATATAGCCTATATGAATAGCAATAAGCGAATAATCGCCAACGAGATGGCGAGGTGCACCTGATGGATATAGAGAAGCGCGGTATGACGCCATATCTCTTGTACGGCGAGGCGAGTAATAATCTGCGTTGAGCGATTTGTTACAGGGGATACGGCGCTCCATGCGATTACGGTTTGTTCAATTTTTTCCCCTTCTTTGAACTTCTCAGAATCTTGAAGGGCCGAATGTCGTAAACTGCTGATGCGGGCCATCGTAACTGCAATAGTATTGGGGCATCCAAAAATCCATTCTATTCCTACGTTATGTTGGACGGCAAAATTGTTTTTCTGGACCGAGTTGATACCGAATTCATAGTCGAATAGTGTGGGTTTAGATGTAGCCATAGAGCTTAGGATGTCGCACCATGCGAAAATACGGACGTCGATTGTCTCAACGCCTTGCATATTCATCAAGTCTAAGGCATTGCTCCCAACGATTTGCCGAACTATCGACGCAGCTTGATGAAGGCGTTTGTAGTAAGTCGGGAAGTTACCCAAATAATACTGAATACCTTAAACATATTAGCCTATGATCTCGCGGCGGTCGTTCGGACTCACGTCGCAAGTGAGGATCTCAGCTAGACTAGTGAGTTTAGTCGCTGGAGATAGGTTGCGACTCTCCATGTCCGCAGGAAGAGTCTCTAAAGCAAGCTGGTATCGGTCCTTGGCATTTTTTCGCAAAGCCGGCGCAAGATAGGACTGGTCATAGTTGGAGCGGAATAAGAGGGCAACGCTTGATATGGCATGTCGAGCGGAAGCAGAACTAACAAGGCGTCGTCGTGATATGGGGATGATAGTAGAGCCAACTTGTGAATAGTCGTAAAAATACCGGGTGATGAATGCCGAGTCTAATAGTAGCGTTAGTCACAAGCCAGCACAACAGTTTAGGAGAGACAGCTCACAAAAACGACAAAGCTCGAGAAAATCTGGGTCAAGAATACCCCCTAGCGCGTCTATAGACCGCCGAACCACTGATTGAATTTCCTCAAGATCGGGGTCTTCATCCTCAAAGTCGACAGAGTTGGCAACCGAACAAGGATTTGAGCCCACGATCGGAGTGACATGCCTAGCAGCTTCAAAGTTATGGACACTAGGCTGATACAGTGAACTATCCAGTGAAGCTGTCGTCGATATGTTCACCAAGTGCTCGGGATGTGGTAAATGGTCGAATGTCACAGAGGAAGGCCGGACAGGTTGCTGTGTTGACCCAGAGGCCAGAAGGTGTGGCGTGCCAGAGAGAGACAGATAACTGATGCGCGGCCACACGCACTGAGACAGAGTCCGTTCACACCTGGAGCACTCTGGCCTTCGCTCGTCGCACTTTTTACGCCTTGTTATTGAGTTCGCATTGGAAGAATATGTTTTTGTGAAGAGGCATACTTTTGTCTACATGTCAGGCAACCATGCTTGGATCGCCGTTTCGCTTCATCGTTGCCCGTCATATTACTTCGGATTCGGGTTGTGTTGGGATGGCAGATGAGGGAGAGTGCAGGAGTCGAAGCAGTGGCTGAGTCAACGACTAATTGCCAAGAAGACTCGGAGCGCGGCCCGACTCGGACTCGGGCACTCCATTCTTTGGGTGGCAAGCATCTATCTGGTTGCGTAATCTGCGTATTTCAGTTCCGTGAACTTGCTGGAAACAAAATTTCAATTCCAAAGTGCATAGTCATTATAATAACGTGAACTACTGAGAGGCGCTCTGTCTCTCATTCAACATCTGACGAGCCTTCTGGCGTTTCTCAGAGACCATCTTCAAACGGTCCGATTCGTCTTTGGTTAGGAAAAGATAGTATTCGCATCTGCTCAGGCAAGCATTAGTACGTGAATTTAGATGGGCGAGTATCCTTACACAACAGCGTGTATCCAGAAGCCCGCCCACGTACTCAATCCAAACACCGCTCGAATCGCCGCCGTGCGCCTCAGGTCGTCATTCTCAGTGACGTCTGCCAGGACTGCGACATGTGTAACCGGAGACCCATTCCAATCGGCTTGGCATTGGGGATATTCACGCGCATAAAGATCCTTGTCATCAAGAATGAATTCGACCTCTTTGCAAGGCATCGACTGTTCGTGCCTAGCCGTGAATTCAAGTCGGTCGTCTGGTCAAATGTTACTTACGTGGTAAAATCCACCAACTATAGAGATGATGATAGCCAATGAAACAGCGAGGACTCGAAGCGTAATAACCGACATCTGGTATGACCATGACCGAATCACCCACGTCCTGTGCTCATTGATTTGCAGGCGACGGATGGCTGTCCATGACTTGACTGTGGACCAGAGAGTCATGATACCTAGCGCATACGAACCTCCTTGAATGGACATATCTCCACCAAATGATACGTATGCGACACCCCATGCTGACAAGGTCGATATAAACGTCAGGATGTTGATAACCTTGCCGGCATTGCGGTGAAAGTTCATGGCGCGTGCTCGGATTCGAGGCACAAATTGGGTGACTGTAAGAGCACCAGAGGGAAGTACCGATGCGAGGTGGATCCAGAGAAAGGTCTTGGGACGAGGAAAGCGAAAATGTGACAATTCCCCAACTGACATATGTTTCTCGAAACCATTTGGGAGGATCCATGGCAGACGAAATAGGAGAACTAGAATCATGACGACACTACATGACCGATGCTGTGAGATGCAAAATATTCCAAGAGGTGCCAATGAATAATATACTCACGCAAAGGCTAGCCCTGTTTTACACGATCAGTCTTTTGACAAACGCACAACCAAAGTGAAAAGGCCTACAAAAGCGACCAGAAAGCCTCGTCCGTAGTTGAAGCCATGTTTTAACAAAGCCGACTCTCCCTGGTTGTTGAGTAGTTGTAGCGGAGGCCGTCATGTCAAGAGCAATATGTTGGGTGTTTGTAAAAATGCGCACAGGTCAGAGGAAAGGCTTCGGAGTAGAATACATGGCAAGTTTAGTGCACCATAGCCATATATACCCTCCCGTCGCCGCGTCGGTATCCATCGCTAAAACGGGAAGATGGAACAACCGAAGTTCAAAGCCGAAAGCATCTCGGCCACTGTGCCCAGCGTGGCTCTGATTCGGCGGGACTGGAACTGACTATGACCACCCCGGTCGGCCGGTAAGCGCTGGCCCGATGACCGAGACATCGACGGGCTCCGTGGATTCCACGAAGCCCAGCGTGCATTTGGTCGAAATCCCTGTTAATGGCTTCGAATAATCTTTCGAAAACTTTGAACTAGTTTTAGCGGCCAGCAAAGACACGCAGACTCGGTATGTACGTATAGCCTGGCATCAGACACTCCTGAGTACGAGAGCCTGAATGATAAAACTTAGTATAACGACCGGTGAAAGACAGTGAAAAGAATGTTATTCGTTGACGGGCGCTGCCAAGAAGCTGTGGTCAAGCACAACCCGCATTGCTTCTGGGCATTCAACGTCACATTTCTTGTATATACACGCATCCCCGCATACTTGGTTCAGCTCATATTCCAGCACAGTTCAACACTCATGCCATTATCTTATTTCGGGCCCTTATTCAATAAAATCATACGCTAGCATTTACCTAAGCGAAGCTATGGGTTTGACGTTGTGCGGGATTGAAACATTGCCAAACCACCAAGTCCAATATGGAAACTCAACGCCGTTGACGCTCTTCAAAAATCTTCTCCAGCTAGAAGCAATTATAGAATGAGGTTTTTACTTACATTCGGGATCCAAACGAAGTACTCACACGTTGCCGAACATCGGTCGCTTTTGGGCGTATTCCGGGATCTCCCTCCCAACACTCAGTTAGCAACAGCCACAAGGTATCACCCCACGGGGTTCCTGGTATATGCTTCTTGGGTCTATCGGGGAGTTCCATTAACTTCCCGATTGTGTATAGGATTGCGTTGTCGCGGACCCCAGCATACGGCACATCTCCAGTGAGTGTTTCCTATATAACATGTTAGTATTGGTTCTGGGTCGTGTAACATCCTGTATGCTGACAAGTACAGTCTTTTGACCGGTTAGTTATTCTTCGCTAAGGCGACGATCTGTGCGATGTGGCTTACCATTCCTAGCGCATATACATCAGATTCAGTGCTGGGCTTTGCGTTGCGCAGTAGCTCGGGGGCCTGAACGCTATCACACTCTGTGCTCTGCGGTACTTTTATGAAGAACATACAGCCCATCTTGGAGTGATATCGTGTTTTGTGACAGTTTGAGTGAATTGCAAGGTTGATTCTGAGAGTGTTGCGTTCCCAAAATCGATCAGCACGGGGATTCCATCGCCAGAAACAAGGACATTGGGCTATTAAGTTGGCTCAGTAACTGGCCCCCCTTCAGGCTAACGACAGAACACACTCCCTTGAGGTCCCCGTGAACCTAAAGTTTGAATGTTCTTAATTTAGGCCCCTGTGGACATAGAACGAAATGCCTTACTATCCCGGACAAGTGCAGATACTCGAGTCCCTTTGCAGTTTGAATGCACTGAACACAGGTTATATCGATTATATCGATAAATCCTTCCAATAAGTGTGCGAGAAAGGCATACCAAACTCAGCCTGTCGGCGGCTGGATTACGGTTGACGTACTTGCGTAGGTCCCCATTCTCCAACCAACAGGATACCATTGCAATCCGGTTGTCGAATTCCGCTAATCCTAGGAGGGGGACCACATTCGGGTGTTTACATTTGGACCATGTGTGGAGCTCCCGGGCTGCATGCTGGTACAAAGTTTCAAGCTGCTAAATCAAACATATCAAGCTTCCGTGCTTACCTTGAGGTGCTTCGGATCGTCGTAGTGTTCAGGTATTGTGATTACCTTAAGTGCTATACTCGTACCGTTCGAGAGTTTTCCGGAATAAACTTCTCCGAACCCGCCTCGGGAAACTGGGCGGGCCGAAATTGCCGAACGGTCGAGCGAATTACTCAAGTCTTGGCATCCATGGCTGCAGAGCTGCGCTAATACCCCAGACACAGACTATGTGAAGAATTAGGCGGGGAAACGGCTGCGCTAGGACAACAAACCGTATCGGTTCCGATTGGAGTAGCTGCCTTAACTGGCAGCACTTGTCCACTGGGTCTTCCTATCTGGTAGTCACTAACACCACTACCGTTGTCGATCAATGCATTATTATCGACGGAATAAGGGAATTTGGGTATTTGTGGGACCGGGAAGACGGGACCTTCGGGAGTATTTGCACTGGTCTGACGCGCTGGTTTTACAAACCCTCCAATGAATACACCCTGATTATTGGTTGATCCTGGCGAAAGGATATCAACAGCTTGAGAGTGGGGGCTAGCCTGTGTGAAGACGGAAGGTGGGTCACGGGGTGAATGGGGCATAGCAATGCGCCGAGGATCAAAGTACGAGCTCGACTGAACCTTAGGCTCGGGCATAGGTATGGGACTAAGTCGTGGTGAAACCCAGGGTGTATCCTTGCGTTTGGCCGCGGCGATTGCAGTGGTAGCCACATGATCCAGCCCTGATACTGCATCCCCTTCACTCATGACTTGTGGCAAGTCGGAGGGCATTGTTGTAGCTTTGCAAATAATCTTAATCCCTTTCAGTCAAGTCTATACGATATTCGGAGAGTAAGGGTATTCCTCGGTGCCAATAACTAGCCTATATCTCTGAATAATGACAAAGCTTTAACCTTGAACCCGCATACTCACTCACCTCTCTGGACTCGAAGCTATATGGGGGGCGTTTTCAATAGCTGATCGCGGTAGGCAGATACTTCGACTTGAGGCAACCCTGAAGCACTGCATAAGCCATTGCACAAGCGCCCCACGCCTTTTCGGTCCCATAGGTACAAGGCGAACGGCCCCGAAGAACGCACAGCCCTAAGATGATTTCATCTCGTGGAGGAATAGCTTATCTTTTGTCCGTTAGACGTAACCAGAATAGATTGCAGTAAAGGGCCGATCAGACTCTTTCATGACGTCAATATCTCTTTGAAGTGTACAAACATTTCTACAATTGAATAACTGAGCGGTCAAACGGGTAGTAGATGATATGACAGCGACAAAGAGAACGTGTCATAGAAGATGCGAGAATAGTACAAATCAACCAAGGCAGGTGTAAACACCGCGCTTCCTAATATTGCGAAATAGAGCAGCTACGGTGGATCTACCTTATATTCAGTATGGAAGCACATCCGGTGCCCCATAGTTCCTCATCATTTGCTGCCAAGCCCGCAATCTTCAGGACGTAAGCTTGCAGCAATTTCACGTGCCGTCCTTAGCTCGAACCTGTAGTGCTGTAGGCCATTGCATCGGGTCCCATCTAGGCGTACAGTTAAAATAACGACTTGGAAGTGATATGCGATGGATTCAAAACATAACTAATTCCGGTTCCGCTTAAACCGGTCCTTAAGATAATCTATTATATGTTTACCGAGTGGGAGTGCTCGATTAGTCTGTGTCTATATAACATGTACATTGGAACAGAGAACAAGTTGTGTGTAAGCGCCAAGATATGAATTTACGGTTGCTCATTTGGCACCTCCAAGTGTATCGCTTATCTTTCGCAGCTGTTGTTGATCAAATCATATGTTACGACGATCTGGTTCGATGCGGTGACCTACTCACATGTCCACAAACTTCGCGCGCCGTAGGCCGATAATCCGACATATGATCCCAACAAGACATCAAGAGATCCCACAGTATGTCAGCCCATGGTTCATTCAGAGGAATGCAATCAGTTGGTCGGTCTGGGACCCTCTTCCAAGTCCCCACATTGAATATGACCGCGGGATCACGCATGCCATGGTATGGTGTTTTTCCAGTAAAGATTTCCTACGGAAGCCTGTCATCGACTTTCAGGTTAAAACAACCATAATACTAACAAGAATGGTCTGCATATAATCTATTGAGTGGTCAAAAAAATCTATAATAAGGAGCCGCTTACCATTCCCAGCGCATACACGTCTGATTTATAACTGGGCTTTTCGTTGTTCATCAACTCAGGAGCCTAACGAGAGCGAGAATATATAAATATTCAAGTTAAAAAGGCTATAGCGTACCGTCCATCTCAGGCTCATATCTTGTTTAGTCGTTGTTTGCGTAAACTGTAGAGTATACTCTGATATTATGGCATTCCCAAAATCGATGAGTACGGGGATTCCGTCTTTGGAAACAAGCACGTTGGGCTGGGGGCCCGAGACGCTTAACAACAATCAGGATGTTGAGCACCAAATATAAGACGTACCCCTTTGAGGTCGCCATGTACCTAAATACGGTTAGCCATAGTCGTAAGCGATTATACGTTACAAAGAGCTAGCGTTAGCTTACTATGTTAATAGAGTGCAAGTACTCTAATGCACTTGCGATTTGCAGGCACTTGCCGAATAAATGAACAAACTAGCAGACTCGCTCCAAGTGAGAGCCACACACCAGATCGAGCTTATCGACGTTTATATTTTCCCTGAGGTAATGGGACAAATCTCCGTTTTCCATCCAGCGGGACACCATTGCAATTCGGCCGTCAAACTCTGCTAACCCGAGAAGCGGGGCAACATTCCGGTGACTACATTTAGACCAAGTATGAAGCTCTTGTGCTGCATGCTGGCATAAAATGAGTCAATAGTGAAAATTGCCCAACTGTCCGCTGACCTTGAGATGCTTGACCTCATTCTTTCCGTGTATCCCAAGAATCTTGAGCGCGGTATCTGTGCCATCCTTCAAGCGCGCTCGGTAGACTTGCCCAAATCCACCGTTTCCAACAGGCCGAATAGAGATTGACGCAGGATTGAGTTCATGAGTTAAATTTCTGCATCCATGAGCGCACAGCTGGGTTATGATTTCAGACGCAGGCTGTGGGAATACGTTCAGGACTTTAGTAATGTGGTTATCACGAGTATGACATACTGTGTGAGCCCCTATTGGCGTCGTCTGGGTTTTACTGAGCGCAGTTATGGTGGTGCCGGATGATATGGTAACCTCGGTGAGTGTTGTAGCCGCTACTAGTGCGGGAGCCTGCTCGGTCAGAGTGCGGCGCCTAACAGCCTCCGTCCGCGCTACGAAATTGTCTGGTGGATTAGCTTGAGTGGGT
This sequence comes from Ceratobasidium sp. AG-Ba, assembly GCA_016906575.1. Classification (NCBI taxonomy): domain Eukaryota; kingdom Fungi; phylum Basidiomycota; class Agaricomycetes; order Cantharellales; family Ceratobasidiaceae; genus Ceratobasidium; species Ceratobasidium sp. AG-Ba. Next base: position 453,107 of record CP059612.1, on the reverse strand, counting down.
GTTGGACCAGGGGTCGAATCAGTAGAATCAATATCTCCTGGAGCAAGAAATTCGTTTTCGGACAGCGTGGGCGGTCCAAACGACGTATCAATCTTTGGCAATCCTGTGGGCCTGGCCGATTGGGTGGGTATAGAGGTTCCAGCCGAGCTTGCGGGCACAGGAGTCTCGCATGAACCATTGGTTCTTCCTGATGAGGCGGTCTCGATAGATGCGTTGGTTTCGTCCGAGAGTGTTGGTCTATGCAATGTAGTCATACCGTCGATAGTATTATCTAGCTGCCAAGTACTGAAGTCCGGACCTGCTGATGCCCGCTGTACCTGCACTGATGATACATGACCCGGGCTTGGCGATGAGCGCCGTTTAGGGTTCAACGGAGCTACGAACAAATAGTTGCCTTGGGGCGGAACAGGGTCCGTGTAAGGATAGGCAGTGGGCATACCCACAACGGTGTTGCGCGGGGTGGGGAATGTGAAGCCCCCGATAGACGTAGGATGCCTGAAACCGCCTACTATTGATCCAAGGTCATTAGAGCCGCTCATAAAAAGCGTCCCTTCGGAAAACAGGGATCAACTCACTAAAGGAGTCGTTGGGGCCCATATCAATCGGGCTAGCGCTTTGATGTTCAAGGAACATAACGTATTGGCTCTGGTATATTGGGCTCGAGGGAACCCCTGAAGGTGCAAGATATGTTGTATCTTGCGAAATGTTCGTCGGTATCGGCCATGGAGGCCTCTGAGGGTGCATAGGAACGGGAATCAAGTAGCCACTGTGGCCGATATTCGACGTTCTGCAGGTTTGTATATCACGAGCCAGCGTAATCAGCGATTGTGCAATTTGAAGTATAAATGAAGCCGGAAGGAAAGTGCTGTGATAATCAACCTGCACTAGGTTGCATATTGTCACTTCAAGCTGGTTTTGTTGGTACTGATTTAAATCCTTGATATTCCGAACAAGATCCGCCCAGCGTCTAAAGAAGCCCAAGAACCTTGGCGGGCAGGTCCCAGAATGTAAGCGTAAGGTGATCCCACCGTGGTCATGCAGTTCTACGCTCGGAGGATTTGTATCGGAGCTCGTCGCAGCATGATAGAGACACAGGGGATATCCTGACTCGACACTCGTAGGTGACATAACAGAAGGAGGAAATGCAGGAATATTCACCTATATTGTTATCACTCGATCCGTATGCTATCAAGCCCCTGTTGTAGGCCGCTGCAGCTGCGACAGAGCGCTTATAATCAAGAGCGGCCAGCACCGTCTCTTCACTTAGTGGTGGTACTTGTACTCTTGGCGGCGATGCAGACGGGTAATAGTTCATTACAGCTGGCTAGGACTGCTAGGGCCAAATCCCGAGATGCTATAAGCGAAAGCGACGTCCTGTTCAGTAGACAAGATAGCTGCGTATCAACTGGTATAGAATATTTTAAATGAGATCGGATGGGCAACATTGACAATGGGTACGCGGATACACACCTTTGTGGGGAAGGTAAGGATTCTGCCGTGGCGGAGGTAAAACACTTGAAATTGCAAATTGTATCTCACAAGCCCAGCCCAAGCGCCATGGTCATGCTTCCTTGTGGTCCAGCCAGCGCGAACAGTGCTCCTACCATCAACGAACACAAAAAATATGGATAGACATATGGATCGCAGAGTACAATTAGTGTGAAATCATATCTTACAAGGGGTTCTCCAACAAATAATTTAGTCATCCCAAAATAAGCATGTAGGCATCCACCGCCTTGATCAGAGCTCTACGCATATCTCTATTACTCGAACGCCTCTACATTCAATATGATAGCTTTAACAAATAAATATATGGAGCAGTGTTTAAATAACGTTCAAAATCCTATAACATCAGCCTGGAAACCGTGTAAATGACATCAACTGCAGCCGGTCATAAAAAGACGCGCAAAGCGTAGGTATTCTAGGCTAGGTTCGATGGTCCCTACATGTAGGAAGGTTCGCAAAAAAGTGGGTTGTGTGCCCTGTTTCGCTGAATCCATTTTAACTTGAATTGAACCGCATCAATCGTGTATTGCCGCGCATCAAGTACTTTACTCACTTTAGTGTGGACCCCCGACGCTGTTGGTCGCTCCACTGGTGCTTTGTGCCAACACTTCTGAAGTAATTTCCATAATTCGTCAGCCCACGGTTCACCCGCTGGAATTTGGCCTGGTCGGTCTGGAATCTGGTTCGTCATGATGGAATGCATTGCGGCCTTTTCTTTCTTGTCAGCGTAAGGTGGTTCTCCGCTGAATATTTCCTATAGTCAACAGACATTATTTCAGTGTCGCTCGGGCATAGCGCATACTCGCCAGAATAGTCTATCAAATAAACGAGCTTAGCCCAGTTCCCATCCCCGCTGGTATACACTTACCATCCCAAGCGAATAAATATCACCGTCGGTAGTATGCTGGCCCTCGTCACCAAACATTTCTGGGGCCTTAACACGAATTTCAGTCAACTAATGAGCACATATTGTGGCACTGACCGTCCACCGAAGAGTCATTGTATTGCCCGAGGCTGTTGCGGTGAACTGCAAAGTAGTATCACCCCCCAAGGTGGCGCTGCCAAAATCGATTAACATCGCATGGCCTTCGTCTGATACAAGTATGTTCGGCTGCCAAAGCAAGTCAAGCGCTATGATTCATACTACCGGAATATACTTACCCCTTTAAGGTCACCGTGAACCTTTTTTCACCAATCGAATCAGTCTCAACGGGGCGAATTATATTGAACAAAGGTACTCACGACATGGTTTCGATGAAGCTGCCTAAGTGCCGCCGCAACGTCGATGCACTATGAAACAGAAAACGTTACAACACCACATTCTGGAAGTGACACGGACTCACGCACCAGACTCAGCCGATCCACCTCTGGATATTTATTTACATAGGAGCGCACATCGCCATACTCCATCCAGGGAGATATCATGGCAATCTGGCCACGATACGTGGCCAATCCCAGTAGCGGGGCAATGCGAGGGTGCTTGCACTTTGACCAAGTATAGAGTTCTCGCGCTGTACGCTGCCCAAGGATAAGATTGGAGATATCAATAAATGTGTTGACAAAATAGCGCATACTTTCAGATGTTTCACTTCTTCGTCGTTCTTGGTACCGCAAGAGAAGATTGCTTTGATTGCTACAGATCGCCCATCATGCAACTGCCCAAGGTAAATATCGCTGTACCCTCCTCGCTTGTTGACAGCTGGGCTGCATCGCTGGAGATCCAACTCGTGGGTGAGATCTTGGCATCCGTGGTGACTAAGGCGCGCAATTATATCGGATATCGACTAAAAGTGCGGATTCAGTTAATCCAGTACTGGGGAAAGGAAGCGGTACAACTTACTGAGTTACTTCCTATTACATCGGCAATTTCATTAGTAATCCTATCGGCCTCATCGCTCTGAAAAACCCCCTCGGCATTTTCCTCGCTTCGGCCAGATTCATTGTTAGATTCGCGGGACGAATACGATAGCGTGCGTTCCAAACCAGTGCCACCGGGAATGTGTCGCTCAGGAGCTCCATACCTCGGCGGGTACGCATAATCTCCAGGAGGCTGATACTGATGCCCAGCATGAGCCGTGCCCGTCATCGCCGTGGGCTGCGGTAAAGGGAATTCGAGGGGTCTTTGGGCCAGGCTCGTGCCAGCGGGGGAAGGCATTGAAACATTTGCCCCATGTGGCGCTGGAAAACCATTCACTATTGGAGTAAACACCTCAGTGGAAGGTAACTCGGATGCTATACTGGGCGGGCTAGCGCTATACTGGTAGGGATAACGTGCATCAACGTACGGTCGAGGAGACGGTTCGCGAATTTCTGTAGGGACGTAACTAGGCACAAGTGTTTGAGGGCGATCCGCAGGGTGAAATACGGTCGCGGTTGGAAAGGTCGGGCCGGAACTAGGGGCAGTAAAAGACGGCTGCGGTTGACGATATTTGGGATTATTCCGCCAATTGTTCAACTCGTCTCCCATTTGTATGAGAGTGCGAGCAAGGTTAGGAATATCGCTCCAAGAAGGATGAAGGAATGTCGGTAAATAATAAGAGGGGGGTGGAGGTTGCCCACAGATCGCCCGTCGAAGATTATTCTTGTCGTGTAGCGGAAGTTGTTGAATGGATGGAACAAGATCGGACCAACGTCTGAATAAATCCGAGAAGCTAGATGGGCAAGTGCTACTCTCCAGTCGCTGGGGTGATGAGCCCCCGTTCGAGTGGTTCACCAAAACGAAAGGAAAATGGGGATGTGATAGGGTAGCAGTACGGTAGAGGGATAATGCATAGCCTAGAGATTTGCTTCAATTGTGTCATAAATGGACAGTGTGCACAGAAATTTACCCCGAGATTGATCTGGAGTGAAATCTAATTCTTGTTGCGCTTCTAAGATAGCTTGCTCCGCGTGGAAGTCGAAAATATTTGCTGTTTCCTGCTCGTTCAAAGTCACAGAGTAATGATACATTGTAATTTTCTAGATAAAAATGCGCTCAGTACTAGGCGAGCGCCGGACGACGGTGCCCAAGCCAAGCGGCAGAGATGGACATAGACTCAACTGTATTGGGTATCTTATGCCCAGAATTAAATAGGTGCCTCGTTCCTTGAATCTCAGAGGCTCCGACTGATCGCCGTGGTGGTGGAGGGTCCAGGGATATTGGGTTGCCGTCCGGGGCGCTCATCAACACGAGTATCATGCTGACCGCAACCTCGCCTCCCTTTCTCGGTTGGGATAAACAGTGCGTCCAATGAAGCGAAGTCTCCACAATCGAGGCACACACATGGATCAACAAGGCTGTCAACAGACGTCAACCATTCCCTGGCACCCGTCCAGCCACTCGCGAGATCGCAAGCCCGAGGATTCGCCGCGGTATGACGCATACTGTAGCGGGATGAGAATAAACGTCGCTTACGTAAAAGCGACGAGCGCTTTGTGTTATTAGACACCTCAGGCTCGGATTCCAATTTGCCTGGATGTCCAGTAAATTTTGCGCTACAAGAGCCATACACCCAAACCGCCCCACCAAGCTCGGTCAGTGGAAAATTGACACTCATAACAATTAGCCTACCAAATTCTAAGATCATTCGATGTATAAGATATTGTGTAGTACGTCGTACAGAATCGAGTCTTCATTTTCAAATTTGACTGGATGCGCCATCCCACATCCCGACAGCGATAATAACAGCAAGGAGAGCAGCTCTCATGCCTGTGCTAAATGCCTACAAGACACCGGTGTCGCCTGACGAATCTACAGCTCATCCACTTATATCGATCGACTTTTGCTCTTGAGTGCTGCGGCACCAACACCTACATGTGAGTCGCTTGGACCCACCCAACGAAGCCGTAGCAAGAAAGGGGCTCAATCGTGAAACGAACGACGCTATAATCAGCTGAGATGGGAGAATTTCAACTATGACAGATGTTTGGAACTTTCTCGGTAAGTTATGAATCAATATATCTCGAAGAATTTTGTATGCGATCAATTGAGTAAATTCACAGAACTCAAGATCGAGTATCTAAATTCACTGCTACGAATCAAAAATTCGTTTCGAACCCCAAAGCATATTCCTGTCAACTCAAACATTGCCCTGGCTATCTTGCTTGCTCTGGGAAATCCGCCCGTGATCTGAATCACTCCAGAGGAATCGGGAGCACAGCATTTGCTTGCGAGTGATCGCTTTGATCGTTCGGCCATCACGACCACGCAAAAAGGATGCTTGTGTGCCCTCGTGACGACCAAACAAGCAAAGGGAGCGTTCCTGGCTCTCGCAAGCTCGGCCAATTTTGCCGACGTGCCCGGATCTGGTCGCCCAATCGCCTTTCCCATGGCACCATGAGGAGGGGAATTGAGGCGCTCTTTGTTTGACTCGGAGCTCTCAGCTGCATCAGAACGGTTTTTACAGGCGCGAGGAGGTATGAATGTGGTAGAACTGCGTTAATTACTCGGCGGCATGATTTCCGGGCTGCATATTCTATTAATACATGCCCCTGACATTATGTCTCCCTCAGCCGTCGAGGCTGTTCCTATGTGGGCGGGTCACGTGTCCCATTTGATTTGTGGCTCACTGTAGTCTCAGTTCCACCATCCAGAATTAAAACATATAAATGCTTCCTAGCCCAACAAGATAATACTGTATGCAGCTTATATGCGTACCTCAGCACACGCATTTTACTTTTTCGGGTTAGTTTCAAAACCAAATATTTATCATCAAAAAGTAACTAATACAGAGAACCTGCAGGAGCGAAGCAAAAGTAGTCCCAGCCATCTCTTGTAGGGGGGCGCAAATGTGTAAATAATCAGTTTTGTGGGTGTGCCGGGGTAGCTTTTACCCGGCCGAATAATTGAAGCAGGCTAAAGTGCGATTGACGGTCAGCTACACTATGGCCTTGACAACTGAGTTTTCTGCTCGTTAGTTCTCAATAATTGCGTGGCCGAGTACTCTTGCTCACTTCGTTCCTAACTTGTGGCGCAATAGGTCGCGTAGCGGGGTCCTTTTGCCAGCATTTATACAACAGCACTGCACACTTTAGATATCCTAAATTTTAATACTGAATTCTTAAAATCTTACATTCGCGTTTCAAGCGCAGTTATTCCAAATCGGATTGAGTTCGGAAAAATCAATCCGCCAGTGTTGGAAAGGACTTCTGGTGCTATAAGATTGCTGGTCCGTAACTTCCGAACTCTCAGTGGGGTAGAACATGGGACAGATGTTGTGCAAAGTTCAATTTCCATGCGTCAATCATTAAGTATAGTCGTGTACACCGGCGACAACTCTGGTAGAAAACAAAAATACACCAGTGTACGAGAATCAATTCTCGGCGTTGAGAACCGCGTAGCCCAACAGACTATTGCTAACCTTTGCGATATAACTCAATTACAGTGCAACTACTAAAACTAATAGCAATCTAGACGGTGAGCAGGGAAATAATTATGTGAAACGGCTCATCGGGCCATGTGCTTCCAAATGTGCTCCGCCCAAGTGGCCGTTCTCGTTCGCAGACCGTAGAAACTTAGCTGTTTGAAAGAATGTTTGCCAAGATTCAGTTGGGATACAGAAGAAAAATGAGCACTCCTCACCTTTTGGTCAAAGACGTCAGTGTAATAGAGCGTACTCTGGCAATTAGACCAATAGGTTCGAGTGAAGGGCGACGCGATTTGGCTTGCCGCGCCCTGAGAGGAGAGGAGCCAAAGTAGTGGCGGGAGAGTGTGAGACAAGGCTCTTGCGCAATCACTCCTGATGACGCACGTGTGACGTAAAGTGACTAAGCGCCGATCAAAGGCAATTCACAATAGCAAAAATTGCATTTTACTCCTTCCAGAGGCAACCAACCTGCTTGTAAATTATACCATTCGATACGCAGCAGCAGTGCGAATCGGATCATGCGACTTACTTCCTCGTGAGCCAGACTTTCTGGTTGTGTTACCTGATGTTGCACAGCCAGCTCACCCGCGGACTCAAAGGCTCCACCGCAGATCGAAGTTGACTTGGTGAGCTCCACCACCCCGCTCCCGTTTAGGTACCTCCCCTCACAATTCCCTTTCGACTTCAACGCTGACGACTTAGGCTCTACGTACAAGATTCAACTGTCGAGTCGAAGCCAGCTTTGTGTAGTTGCCTCTTGCAATCAGTTGCGGCCAAGTCTTGATCTTGGCATGTACGAGTCCCGCGGCCTCGTATAAACGGTTCAAAGGTAAATTACACCACCTTACGTTACTGCTTCTCGTGCTTGTGGCTTACTTTTTTTGTGTACTCGACGGTAGTTCTTATATCTGTGCTCGGCGGGGATGCACCTGGGCTACCAAGTACGAACGCAACGTATTCCACTGGCTTTTGCCCACTGAAAGACCACAGATGGTGGTGATGGTGACGCTTGATTAACGCAGGAAGCACAATAGAAAGGCAGGTGGATTTCTAACGAGCCTTAACGCTATCCCGCCGAACAACAAATGATGTCAATGACTCTTGCACCGCCAGCTACTAGTCGGACTGGACAGCTATCATTCCACTTGATGTATCATGTATGTCCTACACAACCGCTGTACGCTGTTCTATACCCTCCTGTACCATACATCTGAAATATGAAAACAATCGGCGTATTGTTGCATGTAACACATTTTTGTCCCTAAATTTCAACGCCAAAGCCGTGCAACCGGCAGTAGTAGGGCATATTTAAAAATCGCACCAGGAGAGCTGTATGAGTCAGTGCCCAGGACGCATAAATGACAAGCCAGCAATATCGTTTTCTTCCGCCCGGAGTGTTGGAATCGGTCGCTCAAAAGTCCGTCAATTCCAGACTCATTCGGGATCAAAAACCGGACTTGCAGTGCTCAATTCCAAGCTTTTAGCTTGCAAATCCTAAAACTCCAGCATCGAATCTGAGTGTTGGAATTCCACACCTCTGGAGTGCCAAGTGCAGTCCCCATAGCTTGTCATATCGCCCAGCATCTGTCGGGATTTCGTGAATCAGCCGATTGGGTAGTTCTCCTTGAGCGACAGCGCATATGATTTCCATTTCATGGGTCTTTTCGTAGTACGGCACTTTGCCAGTAAAATCTCCTTTACTGAGTGTTATTTTTGATATCTTCATAACAGTAGCATAATAGACTAACCGATATAATCTGTTTATAGAACGTGCTTCAGATCTCATTCTACCAAAATCGTACTTATCCACCTACCATACCAAGCGCGTATGTATCGGCTTCAAAGCTGTGCTTGGCACCCTCGAATGTCTCCGGCGCCTGATCAAAGATGTTATTGCCAGACCGGTTTATAAGCGCAATTCTTACCGTCCATCTTGCACTTGTAGAATTGCGTCTTATTTGTTTGCACAATTCTAATAAAAGAAACGTTTTGCTTCTTAGCTCGAGTCTGCTAGTCTCGTAAGTAAAGTAAATGAGTGAGTGAATTAGGTATGGAATCCGTGTAGATACATGGTAAAGAGCGTAGCTCTTTATACAACTATTAGACGCTTGTCGTTACATCGATTGTAATACATGAGTGATAGTGCAATGCGTGTATGCAAAGCATAGTAGCATGAATGGCGCGTGGAATGCGCAATCGTGCCATTCGTCGCTTATTGTCATATCGCAACAGCACTCATACATTGGTTTGTTGCAGTCGCCGCGAATAAAAGGGTAGGTTCGTCGAATACGGCGTTCCCGAAATCAGTGAACCCCATATCCTCTGCCCTTGAGACGAGCACGTTCGCCTGACTGATTATTGTTTAATTTTGTTTCTCCGAGCCACAGAAACAGGAAATACGAACCCCTTTAAGGTCAGCGTGAACCTGTTTTTGAAATTATATCAAGGCACCGATAATAAACGCCATAGAAACTTACAAGTCCTGTCTTGTGAAGGTACGCTAGTGCTTCGGCAACTTGAACGCACTTGAGGAAGCAAGGTGTTAGCACTAAAATAGAAATCCAAAAAAGAACTCACCATGTCCATCACGTAGGAACGTAGGTCGCCGTTTTCCATCCAACGAGGCAGCACAGCGACTTGTCCACGAAACTCTACCAAGCCAAGTAGGCACACGACATATGGATGATCGCTTTTGACCAAACGTATAGTTCCTAGGAAGTTCGCTATATGCGCATATGAATAAGATGAAGTAGTACCCACGGCTCACATACGCACCTTCAAGTGTTTTCGTCCTTCACCGTTCGCGGCATGGCGAAATATAGTCTCGATAGCTACCGGCGTATCGTGATTTAATTTTGCTGGTTACACGTCACAGTAGCCTCCCCATAATCTTGAGGCATCCTCACAAGGATCGCAGCTTAGCTAACTGCTGACATCTATACACCCATGCGAGCTGAGACGTGTAATAATTTCTGAGATCGACTAGGACTTGTGTGTGAATATAAGTACATTGGCATTAGCAAAGCGGCTTACCATCTGACCACTCATCATATCAGTGATTCCGCTCGTCGATTCGTCAATGCCAGGTGGGCGATGGGTATGATGTTTTGGTTCGACATTTGATGGAAGCCTGGGAGGGATGGATACATCTTTACTGCCCATCTTTACCCGATCTGGATCCAAAGTATTTCCTAAAGGAATAATTTCTGGTTTATCAGGGGAACCATCAAGGGCGGGGGGTGGTACGGAGCAATATATATGCCACCAGTGCGAGCCAATGTGCTCCCGAGATAATGGGTGGCGAATTAATGGTGCAACGGGACCAAAATCGAGTGTCCCCATGCTGCGATCGGTCAAATCAGGGGCATCCACATAGAGACCATATGGAATTTCTGTTTGTTCGAGCCGGTAACCTCGCGAACCCCGCCATTTTGTATGCCATCCGCAAGTTTAAGTAAGTGACCCACAGTTTTATAGACTTCAGGGGGAAATGAATGCGGTTGACCAGTAAACCGAGGGAGTATCGAACACGAGGTGAAACTGGGAACGAAAGTTGAGCGGTCGCCAACCACACATTGAAAGTCCTCGGTGTATCGTTGAGGAAACTGCCTGATTGCTGGCACAACCGCAGCCCAACGCTTAAATGACGGCAGAAAGCTAGGAGCCTCTGTATGGTGGGGAACTAAAGAGGTGTTCACGTGGCAGCTACCTACCAATTATACAATCACGATTTTGGCGCCCAGCATGGAATGGGCAAGTTGCTGTCGAACGACCTGGTCAGCGTCCGGGACGGTCTCGGCATACGAGATCCACTCGCGATACCACTCGAAGCTGGAGTGATGCTATACTCTCTGGATAACAGACGTAGTTTACGACCTAAAAGCCCGGGCTGGATCCAAGATATGTGCATTTGGGCACATGTTGTGCGCTATCCGGACAAGCCTTTTACGAATAGGGTTAACAGCTAAATACAACAATCCAAGTACGTAGTTCAAAATGAGTACATGGATCAAAATACAATTGCAGACGTTAGCTTCTGACAAAAAAAATACTGCATGACTAGTTAAAGTATCTCAGATCAAAAAGAGTAACCGATTAAGCAGAAGCATCAAATACATCAAGTATTTCGTCCAGGGAAAACGTGTAGGGGGGCATTCCAATCCCGCAAGCTCATATGAATTACTACTGTCACCAGGACCGAGCTTGCTTATCTCGCGCAGCTAACAACAGGTGAGATAACGACGGAACCTCAACGCTATCAGCATGTTTGCTTACCTCTTCAAGCACTTGCCGCGCTGTAGGCCTCATTACCGGATCATAAGCCCAACACCGCTTTAAAAGACGCCAGAGCGCATCTCCCGGTCCGTCGTCAATCGGAAATTCAATCGCCGGTCGATTTGGTATCTCTTTCTTGAAGATGCGAAACATGAACTGGGGATCAGTATCACCAGAATATGGATGTTTGCAAGTGTATGTTTCCTGAACTGGTCGTCTTAAACATCATGTCGTAGTGACGCTCAAAGCAACTTACAAGAATAGTCTACAATACGCCATAGTTCAGTTCCTGCTCGTGATCACTGAGAAAGCACTCGCCATTCCAAGCGCATATACGTCAGCGCCCGCGCTCTGTCTACCCTCTTGGAATAGTTCTGGGGCCTATTTTACCAGATTAGACAATGAGGGAACATGATACCAGCACGTACCGCCCATCTTGGGGTCATCGATGGGTTCCTCGCGGTTTGAGTTTGAGTGAATCGTAATGTGGGATTTCCAAGAGTAGCGTTACCAAAATCGGTCAACCTAACAGAACCTTTATCTGAAATAAGTACGTTTGACTAAGCGGCGAGCCGGTCAGAAGAGGGTGTATATAATATAGGCCAAGTGATACTAACCCCTTTAAGGTCTCCGTGGACCTTTTTTATGCTTCACTTGAGTGTACATGAGGGTGGCGGTTCAGCATACGTACTTACAATATTCCGATCATGCAAATATGCAAGAGCTTCGGCAAGTTCAACGCACTACATAGAACCATGAAGGCTTTGGTTAGATTCACTGGATCTAGACTCACCGAGCCTATTTTACTGGCACTTGTTTTCTTACCCACGAAGGAACGCAGATCTCCATTGTCCATCCACTCAGACAGCATGGCGACCCGGCCGCGGAAACCCGCCAACCCAAGCAGAGGCACCACATAAGAGTGCTCGCATTTCGCCCACACATACAGCTCCTCCGCAGCACGCTATACGGACGACTCATCGCACTAGAGACCTCAAATATTCACCCAAAACATACCTTCAGATGTTTTCGTTCCTCGTCACTCTTTTCAGGACGCCGTCGCACCGTTTTGATAGCCACTGGCGTACCATCATACAGCTTCCCGTAGTAGATGTCACTTAACCCCCCTTGTGCTATGGGAGCGTCATCGCAGGAGCTTAGATCTAATTTATGTGTAATATCTGCGCAACCGTGTTGGGTAAGACATGATATTACTTCGGTTATTAGCTGTGATTTATGAATGTAACAGATCAATAGAATATAGTCTAATATAAATCACTCGCCATGTCACTTCTTACTTCATTGGCTTTTGTTTCAGGTAAGACGATTGGTTCGCTTGGAGGATTTGCATCGCTCGATATGCCTGGTCCAACTCGATACTCAGTTTCGGTAGAGTTATCCAGTTCGGTTGATGGTTCTCCTGCGGTTGGAGAATTTATCTCAATTGAGCTATCTGCCTCATCTCGTCTTCCTATAATTGCTCCAGCGTCCATTTCTTGATCGCCATTTCCACTTGGAACGTATGAGCTGGATAAGGAATTTACTCCTATCAAGTCCTCTAATTCGCTCGAGCCGCTATAGAAAGTCTCCGTGTCACTCGATTCGGAATCCTCGCTATGGGTATTCCCTAATGAACTAGAGGATCGAAATCCAAATTTTGCTAACTCAGAACGAGAAACTGTTAGTTGAGAGGATTCCAACGGAAAGTCCGACGTATTAGCGTCCGGTGCAGTCAGACGCTGGAGTTTTTGGAGATCCCCTGTATCATCAGGTAGCCGTCTATCGTGTAGCTCCCGCATTGGTCTAGCGTTCGCTAACTAGAATCGAGCCCTTAGCGTTATCTCGCTCGAAAAAAATATCGTCCACTCACTTTGTGGTAGACCTGTTCTGCTGTTGGTCGCATCTTGGGATTCCCGGACCAACACATCGTCAATAGATCCCACAGCAGATTCTTCTTCGCATCGTGATCCGGAAACTCCGAATATGGTCGATTTGGAGTTTTGTTTTGAATGATGGTCTGTACGACAATTATTTCGTTCCTTAGGTAGAAGTATGGAATTTTGCCGGTGAATATTTCCTAGACGTGACGAGGGTATATCAGTTTAGTTGAGCTTACCGCAATCACAGTGTTTACCAGAATAGTCTACAATACGCATGATATTAGCAGTATTTTACAGTCATAGCGGTAGAATCATACCATTCCAAGCGCATATACATCACTTCCCTTGCTCGCAGTCGGAGAGTCATGGAATAATTCCGGTGCCTAAAGCACGGCTACACTTAAAGCGGCTCGTCGACGATAGGATAGTCGCACTCACCGCCCATCTTGTGGATATTCCAGCCGGGGTAATTGTGGCAGTGAATTCCAATGACCCGTCTTGCAAAATAGAATCACCGAAGTCTGTTAGCACCGCACCTCCCTCTTTTGACACGAGTATATTTTTCTAGCCAGCGAAGTAGTGCCTATAAGTCAGCTGAACGCCACAGAAGAACCCCCCTACCCCTTTTATGCCACCATGGACCTTGGTTCGTGATGATATCAGCACCACCGACACTGGAAAATTACATAACTTACTATTCCTTTCGAGTGCAAATACTTGACTCCAGCAGTGGTTCCATAGCACTACGTGACCACATGCGTCATTGAATTTCGACAAACAGATAAACACATACCAATTCAAGGCGATCAGCGTTTGGATTTCGGGCAATATAGTCCACTACGGTCCCGTGTTCCATCCAAAGGGAAAGCATAGCTATATTTCCTTGAAAAACGGCCAAGCCAAGAAAACGAGCGATATTAGGATGGTCGCATTTGGACCATGTGTATAGTTCAAGAGCCGCGCGCTTTTGCACATTGTTTACGAGGTCAAGAAAGTATTAAAGTATAATGATTATAAATACCTTTATCTCCTTATGCTCTAGGTCAACGTTTTGCATACGACGGGATAGAACCTTAATGGCCACTGGTGTCTTGCCACCTAACATCCCACGATAAACATCTCCAAACCCACCGCCCGCTACGGGATTGGCATATTTTCCGAAGTAGTCGGGATCTAGCTCATTGGTTACATTCATACACCCATGCCTCACGAGTTGCCCGATTACTTCTGACACCGGCTGCAACCTATCAATGAGGCCCAGGGCTAATCTGTTGGAGCTACTTACCATATGGCTACTTATTACTGGATTGAAACGCTTGTCATGACTAGGTTCAGGTGTATTGGGAAGGCGTGGATTGGGGTTCACTGGAGAATATGAATGCCCAAGTGGAAAAGGGAGACTGGTCTCAAGTGGTCCGGTGATGTACGAGGGGTTGTATATATCTTCTGAAAGCCGCTGCTCCCAATGTATATCTTGTCCAAGTTCGGCCAGGGAAACAGCGATTCTCTCAACCGTGAGAGGTGCTTGACCTGCTGATCCTTCATTGCATATCAACCCATGGAGGGCGTTTCGATCTTGTTGTGAGAGCTTCTGGATCTCCGGGACGAGAGCAGCCCAGCGTTCAAACATGTCTGAATAAGTGGGAGGGCAGGTATTAGACTGCAAGCAGATTGGCGCGCCCTCGCCGAGGACTACCACGACGCTTGGACGTGGGGTTTCGGACCTTATAGCGGCTCGGTAGAATGACAAGGCGTATTCTAAAGACTTTCATAAGCTTTTTTGCCAAAGAATTGAAATAACTTACTGTTCGACGGATTTGGGCGACGCCCCAAATCCCGTTCTGCCTCTTCCATAGCTAGAATGGCATAGTGCTCTAATATATTGAGCACTTGTTGCTCACTGACAAGTTCCTGAATCATCGTCAGTGACTGTCAATATGGAAAGCGGCACCAGCGAGGAGGTGGCAATCGTAGTTGTATTTTGACAGAATATCGCGGCTGCGCAGTTAAGAGTGCTACTACGAATACCCTTGAGTGGTCACTATTGTATTGACTTAATATCGCTTACATCTTCAAATGGTTCTAGTTTCCTTGGCCAGGTTGAGTAAACGTCCTATGACGGTTGGGGTGAAGGTAGCATCCTCACGCAAACGCCGATCGACTACGGTGCCGAGGCTGGTCACAGCATTACCGCCGACCGTCTGCCTTTTATTTCAAAGTATGAGTAAATCATAACACGATACTCGGTACCCGTTGTGCGCGCTGTTTGCATCGGCTTGGGCTGTGCCTTCCAGATTGAGAAGGCGGCGGGACCCTTGGACCCTGAGCGTGGTTGCCAGTGCAAACACGGACCGCCCCTTCGCAACCCGTTTTCTGCTCTCGACCTCGTCTCCAACTGAACGTTTGGCCATCGCCACGACCGCCCGCCAGCTCATTGGCCCGTGCAATGCGATATCTGCGGCCTGGGGCTGTAGTAACATCCATTCGACCACCCCCGCGTCCCGCTTCTAGCTGACTGTCTCGCCCACGCTCTCCCACCACCATGGCTGACCCGCTTGGAAAACGACAAGCCCCGACGACGCTGTTCGTCTCTCCCACCTTTGCCATCCCGACCGCCACCCTCTTTCCCGGCACCGCCGTCGGCACTGCGACCGACCTCGCAACCAACGCCCTCCCCACCCAACTCGTCTTTGACAGCTCGGCGGCCAACAATCCTCTGGGCGCTGTAACAACCGCGCCTGTAGCGGACCCCGCCCAATCCAAAGTCGATGTCGTAACCTCGACTGCCCCTCCCGCGAACTCCACCCCCACATCCGGACCTACCACCGAGAAGAACGACCTACCCGTCGCAGCGATTATCATGGCGATTTTCGCAGCAGGCGCAATCGCCAGCTTGCTCGTGTTCCTCTGGTGTCGAAAACGAGCACGCAGGCGCGGTCACACCCACTCGCGTGTCGAGTCGCACGACATGCGCGGTCCACCTGCCGGCGATGTCCTACGTAAACTCGGACCGGCGTCCAACTATGAAAAATCCGATCCGTTTTCCGATGCAAACGAAGTGGCCGTCGCCGTCGATCCATTCGCGGACCCTGAAAAGGGCGATGTTCGACACAACCGGAGCGGGTCTGATTCGTTCTTGAGCATGACTGCGCCGCGACAACCATATACCCATGCTGTTTCTGCCTCGACTGGGTCGAGTGCGTCGAGTAAGATGAGGAAGAAGGAGATGGACGATGCCCGAGACAAGGATATGATGGCGCTCAACAATCTGGTTCGGGCGCTGGATCAGAAGGAGAGGAGGGCGGAGCAGGAGGGTCGGGATCGAAAGAGTCTGCCGCCTATCGAGTTGTTCAAAGCTGCCTTGGTGCGGTAGAGTGTTTGTACGTTTTCACCCACTCTTGTACGACCGTCGTTCTGACTCGAGTTTACAGCGTTCCTATTCGTTTTCTTGTACTTTTTTTTCTGCCCCCGCTTTCTACCTACCTCGCACGGCTGTGCGCTAGTCTTTCGTGTCCTATACTCTTGGCTTTCTTGTTTACATTTCTTCGACTTAGTCTTGCTGTTTTTTTCTCTCACATCATATGGGGTCCCACCGCTCGTTATTACGCTCTCTAGTCCCACTCGTTTCGCTCTCTCTAGTTAAACCTATGCCTCCAAATCTGATGTGCTCTTTTTTGTTTTGTTCACCGCCGGTGTCGGACTTTTTTTTGCGGATTTAAAGTCTCATCTGAAGCTGTTCATCCAATTTCCGTGTAATCCTATAGCAGACGGTTTTCTTTTTGTCTGGGGAGAGTGTTCTTTGTTCGACGGTGCCGCAGTTGGGCAGGGATGGCGACAGAGTGATGATTCCTTTTTTCTCGAACATCCGTCCTCGCGTGGTTTGTGTGCTTCTTTTGGGAGTTGCTAGAAGAGGCATCAATTAGATGAGATGTGGCTGGTGGCAATATTGCCCAGCTGATTCGGGGGTCATGTGCCTTCAAGGCTGAACGAACATCTTGCATTTCGAGACTCGGCTACGAATGGATCTGGACCTGCGTTCTTTTTTGTTATTAGGGATTTGAGATAAATGCGGATATAACTATATGCGAGCGACGTTGGCCGGCTCGTATCCAAACCGGTTTGATCCTACGTAAAACACAATAGGGAATTTGCTAGTATTTATTTTGCCTGATCCGTTGTCTTTCATTTGTTGGTAGGCGAGTGAACGAGGATCATGGCGACTCAATACTGTGTTTTGCGCCACAAACAGATCGACACGCCTCCCGATCACGGCGTTGGTCATACATGTCGAGTGTATTGGATAGACACATTTGAGACGAGTATATGCGATAGATGACTTTGAATACAAAGTGTTTGTTATCTCCGAAACTTGTTTGATACGGTTCGAAGCATGAAATTTATGAACGAGTTTATCTCGAGACACCCGTACTTGCGCCCAAGTTGGTTAGAGATATATATTGAACAGAGACGGGTATATGCTACGCGTCGGTCGAGTTTCGCCTTTGAATAGGACAACCCTCTGTCTTTTGTTGTGATTAAACAAACGACGTGAACTCGCGCCCCGGTACCTGTCTTTACTCCTACAATGGTTAGTCGAACCAGGCATCGTTTTATGGCGAGCACGGAATCCAGGCCCCAGCGCGAGACTGAGAATAGGACATGCAGCTATATATAACTCAGAGCTAGCCCCCTGGAGAATCGGGCGCTTAGACAAAGGGTGACAAGAACTTGGGATCAATTAATATCCTGTAATATCCGGTTTCTCTCGGGTGGTAGCCCGGGCGACCTAGGACAGGCACACAAAGAAAAGAACTAATTTTGTGTTCTGCTCATCTCATGAGAACGTTCTGGGAGGCGAGGTCAGCGTTGTGCTCGACTCCTATCTTCCGATTGTCTGCAAAACGGACATAGCGCCGCTTGATCTCGGACGTTCTTGGCGGCTCCACAGTGGCTTTTCGTCATTTACACGTGACCCCGTGGTTACCCAGCCAAACCTTCTCATTGAACAATTTGATCTGCACAGAATGTTTCAGCTACTCGCCACCATGTCGCAACTGCATCCGAGCCTCTTGCTGTTACGACTTGCCCCGGTTGCTCGACCATACGACAACAAACTGCCAGGAATACGTTGAAAATGCAAATTTGTGCAACCGAGCACCTCGGGTTGCTTTCTGAACCCGGTAATCGCACTTCTAGTATTGGGAATGCACTAATTTACCGCAGGGTTCGGCCGCTTCGGACAATATTGATGATGCGGCGCGGTTGCTAGTCATCTCGCGAGAACCGCTCAAAGCTTGTGTGCCATGTTTTTCCATTTCCCGTTCTCTTCGTTCTCTACCACGTCTCTCCCCTTTTCCCCAGCGGGTTCAGACGCCAACGCGAGCGAACTGGTTTGTTCTGCTTTTTCGGTATTCTGTCTAATCGACAGTCCACACATTCTTTCAACATTACATTCGTTATACCGTGCTTGGATCACTCTACACACCTAGTCGATACATATTCGCCACTCTTTTTTTCCCGTATTCGACATAACTTCCAACAACAATGTCTATGCGCACTCGCGGACAGCTCAAGCACAAGTTTGCTCTCAAGAAGATGCGTCTCCCGACCGACCATGCTCCCCACCTCGCGCCTCGGGTTGTTCACTCTCCTTTGGTCACCCGAGACGAGGCCGGCGGTTCGACTGAAAATGCGGGAGGCATGGACCCGGTCATGTTGGTTGGGATCTGCCTGGCGGGGGTCACGCTCTTGATACTCGCGATTGGGATTTTGGTCCGTCGTCTGCGCAAGCGTGCAGATGCGGCTCCTACGATGGAGCGAGGGATCAAAGTGGCTCGAACAAGTGTCAACGGGAACGGAAAGCCCCAGATGCAACAGGCGTGGAGGGGAAGCGCCGGAGGGAATGCGTCGGACGACACGCATGTTGTTGATTTCGTATACGGAGACAAAGTGAGGAGCTCATTCGAGTCTTCGTAAGTCCTTTTTTCATATTTTTGTTTTGTTTTTGATTGACACATTCCTTGGTGTACAGCGACTACAACGCGCTCTCGACGAATCTTCCTAAATCCGTGTCGCGTTCGGCTGTGACGGCGAGTGTCATTCTCCCTACCCCGGCGGCTACGCGTCCGGGCCTCAAAGCCATCGATGTCCAACGGGCCAACAATCCGTTTTCGTCTCCCCTTGCTGGTCCTCCTACCTCGACTTCTTCGTCGGTGCAAAACTTTTATGGACCCGCCATCGCCCGAGCTCGTTCCAGATCGGCTGTTCCAGAAAGGACACCAAGTGAATCGCGATCTCCAGGGTTGCACCAGGCAAGCGCCATGAGGGCTCTAGCAGTCGCAGCCGGTGTGGCAGCCGCCGCTGATCAGGAGGAGGAGAAAGGCGAGGACAAGGATCAGGACAAGAAGAAATCATTCGAGCTGCCGGTGTATTTCTCGCCATTCAGGGCAAGCACGTTTGCGGGCGGTATGAAGCTCGGCGAACACCTTGGGATCCAGACCGCGCCAGAGAAAGACCACCCGGAGTCTGTGCGTTCCCAAGATAGCAAATGGTTTTCCCAGGACAGCACCTCGGTTTCCCACCCTCCTTCGTCCCCGAAACCGATCCAGGAGAGCCGTGTGGTGCCATCCTCGCCCGGCGCGCGCCCTGGCACGGCAGGCACGTTTGGACAACCAATAGGATCGTTTGCGGGTCGGATACCGTACAAGACCACCGGGAAGCATAGGCATGCGGCGAGTAGCTTGAGTATTGCGGATGTGAGAAGCGTGCGCGTCAGTTGTGAGTTTGTCCTGTGCGTTTTCTGATAGGCGAGGCTGACTGTCGGGTTCAGACGCATCCGGGTTATCGTCTCCTATCGCGGGTGGATTCAAAGGGCATTCGCCCACTCCCTCGCTCTCGCATGGCCGAACGCAGAGCACTGGTTCTGCGATGGGCGTTGCCGTTCGTAAAGTCCAGACCGTGTTCCCACCGCTCTTGCCGGACGAACTTGTTCTCCGAATGGGTGAAAAGGTTAGAGTTTTGCGGAAAGCGGAGAGAAACAGGTACTGATTGGATATTTGTATGAAGGTTACACTTTTGCAGACATTTGACGATGAATGGTGTGTGGTGGGGCGAGACCGATTTGGGGAGGTCGAGGTTGGCGCAGTGCCGGCGTTTGTCTTTACAAAGGGTGTGTTCTCTTCTTGTCTCTTCTATCTCTCACTCACCTTTATCACCCTTGCGCACAGCCAAATCTGGCGAGGCCTTTGATCGTCCCATGCGAAGCACGAGTTTGGGCGTCCAAGTTGAAATGAGCAGCGCGCCCGGTGCGGTGTGGAGTTCGCGCGAGGAGGTTATCAGTTGGTCGAATTTCTGAGATGTTGTGTCCCCCAAACGATGGGGATTTCGGTCGGCCCCGAGGGTCCTGACTATATGGGCGCTGGTTTGGTGTGGTTCCTTCATTTCGTCCGGTCTCGCCCTTCGTCCCTTCAAAATTTCTTGATCAATCGCGCACGATGGATCGCGAATTTCTCGTAAAGATACCCCCGTTGTTGTTCCTAGTTTTCACCGACCGACCGCTGGCGTTGGCCATACCCACCATTCATGCTCTCTTTTCTCTAACCGGGCCCCTAGGCGGGTGATATGCGGTGTGATTTTATGTAGGAAGGATTTGTCAAGAGTTGGATATATGTTTGTCTTGCTGTCTTGAGAGTGTACGTGATAGAATTTAGTAAAGCCGGTTGGTGGCCAATAATTTTGATGCGCGCTTGTGGATTACACCAAGCCAGTGGGACAAGTTGAATGCGCAAGCCTTGGATCTTTGCTGGGCAAACGACGTTACTGTTCAGGCGCACGGGTCTTGTGCGTCCCTCCCGCTTGGGTGAATGAATGCAAGTACGTACAAGACCATGGGTTTCGTGCTCGGGCACTCCTATTCGTCGGCTAGTGTGTTCTACCTTGTCGATTGATATATGATGTTTCAAATGAAAGCGTAAGATGGGATAGCTCTAACAGATTTGATCAGGTTCATCGATAGGTGTTTGTTCGACCTGAACAAACTGAAATTCTGTATACTGATCGACATGTGCCGACTATAGTCGGCCATCCGGCGCCGTAGAAACACGTGCGGTCCACGGCGGGCCTGTTCACATGAGCGTGTGCACGGAACTTGTTACGTGCTTACATTGATTTTTCTCGTGTCGTGGGTGAAAGTGTGAAAGCGAACAAGCACCTCTGGCAGACCGGAGAACCGCTGGAGACGGCGGCCGCCCGGACGACTCTAATCCTGAATTAGAAGAATGAAGATGGACCGAGACGCGAACAGACGCGTACCTTTGGCAGCAATTAAAGTGTCAAACGCGCTTTTAGTGGACATATATTCGGTGATTGGGGTCCGGTTGGAAATGGCTTGTCACGCAGTCACGGAGATATCTTGTGATTACCTGTTTCGGCACGTTCGGTTCCTGTCGGGGATCTTCTATTCATTTGGTGAGCCACACATATATCGGGCCTTCATTCCGAGCGCATGTATCCAGTCTTCCAGAGGTTCACGATGGTATTTTTGGGACTGCGACCGAGACGAGGTGAGCTGGTGACGGACGGGCTGTCAGGGTTGTCAAGCTGTCGATATAGCTGAACGTGCTTGGTAGATAGACAGATGATCGCCGATGGATATTCGGGTCCGACGAATATGGAAAGGGGGGTGGCGCTGAGGTAAGAAACAAACCAGTCCTATGTGTGTGAATCAGCGGCAACAAACTTTTTTTGCTGTCTCAGCTTGTATGTACCTGACTACGGCCCGCCAAGTGTTTTTAGCCCAAGTCGGAGGCCGGAGTCTATGCACCGACCGCAGGTAGGTCTGCAAGGGGGGATGGACCGTCGGCTAGGGTACCATCGAGGCAGGAATCGTCCCAGTGAAGGGAGCTCGAAATACGGCTGATAGCAGTCTCGACCATGCGGGCCGCCTTCCGAGTGTTCGTACGCGTGTGGTTCGGCATGTGTGTACCGTACGGGCGCGGCATCCTATCTCGGCCTGGACGAGCCCACTCGGCGTGTCTCTTGTAGACCATATCGATCCAGTACACTGCCCTGGGCGCTACCTCCCTCGATCAGCATCTCTGTTGTCTCCTGACCTTGGACAACGGGTCCCCACTTTAGTGCCTGGCTGACAATCCCTCATGCCTAGTTTTTCTCCGCTAGGAGCTGTTTGGCCATGCCGAGAGACCTCTGTTTCGCCCACTGTTTGTCCACCAGCTTTGACTCGATGTTCGTGGGTTGTACGCTTCCTATAAAAGGGGCAAAGGGGGTAAGTCAGACCATAGAGCCTCGTGTTCTCTGTTCATATCCGCTCACACCCTTTTAACCCTCCCCTTATTCGCTTCAGTTATGTTGGATACGACTGCAGTTGCTGCTGCGGCCGTACTCGCCTTATTCGCCCGCCCCACATCGGCTCAAAATTGGGTCTTGTCCCAGGGAGGGCTTACCGGCGTGTGAGTCCCCTATTTGCATTATCCTAGCCATCGCGGGGTGCCTCCGTTGCGACTGTGCTAATGGCACTGGTCCCCAGCAATGCCATGCAAATGACAGTTGCTCCCGCTGGCAATGTGGTTATAATCGACAAATACGAGCAAAATCCCTTGTTGGATGCCAGCGGTGACCACTCATTGGGATCCGTTTATTCGACTAGTAGCGATACTATTCGTGCGCTCAATGTCAAGACCAACTCCTTTTGCGCAACGGGCACGTGGCTCTCAAATGGAACTTGTAAGTACCACATCTAGTTGGCGCGTAATGGGAAAGGGAGAGAAGAGCGATGGGGGGGGGGGGGGAGCGTGTGTATTCAGAACTAGAGCTGCTTCGCGTTCGCTCTTAATATGCTCCACGCGCCTCGCCGATCAGGGATATGGTATGGTACTGACATCATCACGCAGTGGCCAATGCTGGGGGTAACCCTCGAGTTGATATCGGCTCCGGACACTCTGAAAACGGATTGCAAGGTAAGCCAGACCTATCTTTCTTTAATCACCGGTCGTGGCTTTCGCTGCTGCGGATCTCATGTCCGTTTCTCGCCTCGTGTGCGGATTCGCCTTGACCGATCCGACACTGTCCGATTTAGAAAGTAACGCTAACGTGGTTTTCGTGCACAGGGTTGCGATTGTTCAACTCTTGTGCGGATAGCGGAAGCTGCGATATTTATGAAAGCCCTCAGGTGCGTTTGCTTTTTTTGGCATGCGGTTTCGAAGTGGAGCTGATAGGAATTGGGATTATAGCGAATCCGTCTGACTTCTTGGAGGTGGTACCCTTCTTCGTGCAGATTACCTGATGGGTCTGCAATGATCTTTGGAGGTGCATATGGTGGAGGATGGACTAACTTCGATGCGCTTAACAACCCGACCTACGAGTTCTTCCCTCCTAAGAACATCCATGGTTACAACGGTAAGTGTTTTGAATATTTCGGGGCGCCCCGTTTATTGAACTGTTTGCTCTAGGGATGCGGATTCCGTCGCCATTCTTGGTGGATTGTATGCACACACGCTACTCCCGCGGAATCATTCGCTGACGCACAATCTCGATATAGCTTTGCCCCACAATATGTTTCCTCATATGATGTATGGCTGTCCGCGGTTGCTTGGTTCTGGAGGCTGATGTTTTGCGTACAGGCTGCTCCCAGATAACAACATATTCGTCGCGGCAAACAGTCTAACTAGTAAGATACCGAATATGATAGCATGGACTCTTCTAATCGTTTTTCAGTGAAATTCGACTGGCAAACAAATACCGAGAACAGGCTCCCCAACCTGCCCAATGGCCAGATTGTAACATATCCTATGAGCGGAGTTGGTGCGCGATCTCTCGGCATATAATGATTCCTCCGGCTTAAAAATCATTAGGTGTTCTACTACCCCTGACGTACGAGAACAGCTATAAGCCCGAAGTGCTCTTATGCGGTGGATCTCAGCTACCGTACGTCCACTCGCTAGCGGGTGCGTTTATCTTTGGAAATTAACTTGGCATGTTAGGGATACTATGAAGGAGAACGAAGTGAGCTCGCAGTCACCCACCAGCAAACAGTGCTCTCGCATGGTGTTGGACTCGGCTGGAATTGCGGCGGTACGATGGTTGCTCTGAATATATGAATTACACTTGGCTGATTTTTTGGGATAGGGTTGGCAAACGGAAGATATGCCATATGGTCGAGGTAAGCAGTCCGTTATGCTCGTGATATTAAATGACTCATACTCATTCTGCATTTTTATAGTGATGGCGGACGCGACTATTCTTCCTGACGGCAAGGTTCTCATTCTCAATGGGGGCAAGACAGGCACCGCCGGGTACGGCAACGTTCCTGACCAGATCGGCCAGTCCAACGCAGACAACCCAGCTTTCACCCCTGTTTTGTACGATCCAGCCGCGCCTGCGGGTAGCCGGTTCAGTTCAGCGGGTATGCCTACTTCAAACATTGCCCGATTGTACCATTCCGTCAGGTGAGTAGTCAAGTCACACTGAGATTATTGGTTGTTGACTGTGCCTATATTTAGTACGCTGTTGCCTGATGGTCGTGTGATGATTGCTGGGTCAAATCCGAACGCGGATGTAGAAACTCGACCATACAAGACGGAGTATCAAGTCGAATATATCAGCCCAGTGAGCTCTGTTTTACCTGATGTTCGCTTTCGAGTTTGCCAATGCTTCGTTCAGCCATACATGACCAAGACACGCCCAACCTATACTGGCCTGCCTGCGACATGGGGCTATAACCAGAATATTTCACTACCTGTGACAATGCCCACGAGCTTGAACCCGCCTGCGTTATTGTGCTCGTTAATGGATCTCGGATATTCGACCCATGGTGTACACAGTACGTTCTTGATCTTTTGCTGAGGTTTCAGGCCCTGAAAGGGTTGTGGCTTAGTGGACATGCGCATGGTCAAGCTCCGGTGTAACTTGGCTTCGAACCGCAGGACGTTGATTATTACCAGTCCCCCGAATGCTAATAGTAAGGCCTTTCGATTGATATATTTGCATCGCATGAGAGCTTATTGTGTGCTATGATTAGTTTATCCTCCTGGGCCAGCCTGGCTCTTCGTCTGTGCCAATGGTGTTCCATCACGGGCGCAAAGTGTGCTAATGGGCACTGGAGCCAGCCCACCAGTCGATCAGGGTGCTATTGATTAGTGCGTCCTTCACATTTTTACAATTTGGTAGCGTGTATACTGACGAGAGGGGTGATCCCAGTATGCTAGCGAACACGGGTGGACCATAATCTAACTTATTTTTCTCTAATTGGGTTTTATGGATTATAATGCGCCGGCCTTTGGTGGACGTTTTGTGTGCTGAATTTTTCGAGCCGTGCCCTCTCTATCGGAGAATCATTAGCTCGGCGCACTCATGCACCTGATTGAACATCTCACGATTCTTGTATAAATAATTCAAATGAGATATCATGGATTCAAAAACCCTGCTTACATCCATCTATCCGCTTGTTCGACGCGTTATTGCCAGTCATCACGTGAGCTTTTTCGGGACTGACTTGAGTGCATATCGGGTGTCGATGGATAGGCAATTTCGTATGGGGTTTGGCGGGCCTCTGGCAAGAAAAAAAATGGCACATTGGCGGTAGGTCGTGCAACTGAGCCCACGGAGGTGTACGGCCAGTGAATAACGTCGCTTATGTAAAAGCGACATGCGCTTCGCACTATTTGTACCGTCACCGGCCAGGGCCGGGAAACCGGCCGCTCAAGATTTCTCGAAGAATACCTTATGTGCTCTGCTTTCTTTTGCTCGAATGAGTTGAATCATCTATACAGGCTGTAAGCAAATGCCCGGTTTTTCGATATCTCGAGTTTGCGATAAGAAATAACGCATTTAAGCGGACCGGAGCCAAAATCCCGCTCGGAAGTTTGGTCTTTCCGAATCGGGTCAACAAAGTGTAACCTAGGCAGCTAGACACGAATGATAAATAGGTAAGTAGGCTTCCTATGGTGCCTGAAGACACTCTCGGGAACATTTGACTGACTCCCTACTTAAATACAACGAGCGGGTATGAAATTATTATGCTGCCATCGCTCATCGCACCGGATGATGACGGAGTAAAGACTGTTTCGAGGTACTAGAACACATTTTTATGTGAAGTACATCAACTCAAGATGTTTTAAGCTAGGTCTGATTATGCTAAATCAACCAGTATATGCGGATGCATCTGGCTGGGCACCCTGCTCAGGTATTGACACCCGTAGTGTATCCGTATGACAATTAAACCTAATTGTGTAGTGTTATACGCACCTGCAACTCACTGCGAGCCGTATGCTTCGCATTTACACATGTGTTAGTTCCCTTTGAGCAACAAGGAGAGGGGGTTGTCACGTGGCCGGCTTCTGGGTTTTTGGCTGAAATCTAGCAGAAACTTGTTCCCTCCCTCTCTCAGCGCACAGTTACCCGAATCGTACTGAAATCGGTAGAGGTGAAGAGGGTAACCTGGGCTATAAGATGGTATGGCAATAATTTATCTTAGCCGATTGGCGTAATGAATTGTGCCAGCTGGTCGAAATCCGGCCGGCTTCCTGGCCATTGACGGTACCTGCTTGGTAGGTGTGTCCCGCTGCGTCAGCCATCTGGGGGACGTGGGACAACCAAAGATTTTAGTAGGCATGAATGGGATTTTATGGCGGTTTTGATATAAAAAAAAACACATACTCGGGTGCCAAATGGGTGGGCTTGTAGGCTCCCATTTAGCTTCACACTCCAATGTAAACGGGAATGCAGATATAATAGTATGTGTTTTTGTATTTCTGTATTTGGAATTCGATGTTCCGCTGTGGAACATGGGACATCGGAAATCCCGAACGTCGCGTCAGCATCGGCTGGGACCGGGACCGACGTTATTCACTGGCCGCTACAGTAGTGGGCGATAGTCGGTGCTGCGTGACAATCACGTGACACGCGCCGGCGCGACAACTCAGCGCTCGACCATGATCATGTCGGGTTAGAGCCTGTCAGCGCGTAGAGTTTTCCGTCCCACCTAACTTCCCCTCTCGTACTACCTGACAGTCTGCTCGGTTGGACCCTCCCGCCCGGGGGTGTCGGGAGCCGGGCACTGAACCGACCATGAGGTCTTGCGGCACACACCTGCACACAACGCTGGCCGCCATCTGTCAGTACAGCGAACAACTCATATGCTGAATAAGGCTATCAACTACAACTTTGTTTTGCTAGCTTGTTGCAAATAGGCATAATTCACGATTCCCAAGTGGGGTGTCGTTGATGGCCATAGCTGGATATTTTTATGTTTACCAATGTGGCTGCCTTCTTTTCTTCTAAAAGCGTGTATGCACTATGCCAGCGAATAGGCATATGACATTGTCCTGTCGACAATGAGAATTGGCCTTAGCCAACGGACGAGCAGAAAAGGCCACCTTAAATCCTGAGTTAACCCGCTATAGGTAACCCGCGCGACCTCCGCCAAGAACCTTTCACGCGTATATCTTTGCCGAGCATTGAACCTTGGCCATGAGCCACTAGTCAGGGCGCTGTCATCTGTGCCACGTGGTTCCTCCATTGGTGCCTGGATCTTTGACACACGAAGTTCCATCAATGGAAACTCACCATATCGCGCTCCGGGAGCAAAGCATACCTTTCTTTTTTCGAGAGATTACGAAGGGCTCGAATATGGAAAGTTTTTCTTTGAACATATATGGTCGAAGTTTAGTGGCAGTTTCAGTGAAGACGCTCTTATGACCGACCTACGGCAGTCAGTTACCCGGTTTCTAGCTCACTTTTTTTTTGCCACTCACTCGAGTCTGGCCCCTGGTCGGACTATGTATTTCCCATACCGACGTTGACAGACATCGGGGGATTCATTCGCCGGGTACCAGCCCCCACTGACTCGTGGTGTGGTCGACAGCAGACACTATTGCCCGCCTCCCTACGAAAGGTGTTTCGAGTATGGTTACGTCTGGTGGTGATATGTTGTACCTATATGTAGAAGTGTACTGAACAGCACAACGCATCCTTTTTCGCTAGTAGTTTGACCTGCTCAACCGTTTCAAACGTTAAATGATGACTACTCCGGTGCCTGGTAGCTCAGGCCTCGCCTCCCGGGTCGCTCCGGTGGGTTATTTGGAAAAAGAGCTGGACACCACCTATAAAGGTGCGATAGGGCAGAGAAAAAACGACTGTCTCCAGCTTTCTACCCCGTTCATTTAACCCAACCCAACCCCCCACACTCTTTTTAACTATCATGCTCGACAAAGCTGCGGTTATCGCTGCAGCCAGCATTGCGTTCCTTACTTCTCCCGCGTCAGCTCAATACGTATTGTCCCAAGGAGGAACATCTGGGGTGTAAGTTTTGACACTTTGAAGGGCCAGCCGAAATAGAGCTTGGGTCATTCATGTTAATATTCTTGTTCCTAGCAATGCGATGCAAATGACCGTCGCAAGCAATACCAGCGTCTTGATAATCGACAAATACGAGCAAAATCCGCTGTTAGACGCAAGCGGTAGTCATGCGCTTGCATCTCTCTATTATACCTTGACCGATAAAGTTCGTGCCCTTAACATGAAGACCAACTCTTTTTGTGCAACGGGTACTTGGCTTTCTAATGGAACTTGTAAGTACCACGCTCTATAATTAGGCCATACATTAATAAACAACTCCAGTGGCCCATGCCGGCGGCAACCCTATGGTTTCAATCGGTAGTTCGAGCTCTGCCAACGGACTGCAAGGTAAGATCAGCCCATCTTGTGGCTACCCAATATGGATTTCAGGTCTTCGTCCTCGCACGTTCTCCGTTTATCCCATGCCTCGT
Source organism: Ceratobasidium sp. AG-Ba (assembly GCA_016906575.1). Classification (NCBI taxonomy): domain Eukaryota; kingdom Fungi; phylum Basidiomycota; class Agaricomycetes; order Cantharellales; family Ceratobasidiaceae; genus Ceratobasidium; species Ceratobasidium sp. AG-Ba. Next base: position 424,319 of record CP059612.1, on the reverse strand, counting down.
GCGAACTTGTGTTACGAGCCTTAACACCATCCTTTTTGAGGAACAGGGCTGACTAGATTACGATACACAGGAATGCGGTTGTTCAACTCTTGCGCAGATGATGGGGCTTGCGATTTCTATGAGAGCCCACAGGTATGTAATTATTCGAGCAACCATCTTCCTCACATTGATGAGCTTGGATATAGCGAATCCGATTGACTTCCCCGAGGTGGTATCCTTCTTCGTGCAGATTACCTGATGGATCATCGCTCATTTTTGGAGGTGCATTTGGTGGAGGATGGACGAACTTTAAGGAGTTGAACAACCCGACGTACGAATACTTTCCACCCAAGAACATCAATGGATATAATGGTATGTAAGTTAAGCGGTAGCGGGTGTAACTTATTCAATCGTTGGATTTAGGTGTACAGATTCCGTCCCAGTTCTTAATTGATTGTGAGCATATACTTTATACCGGTCTAAAAACGAAGTACTAAGCTGTGGCCATGGTAAAGCCTTGCCTCATAATATGTTCCCGCACATGATGTACGTTTATTTTCGGGTATTTGCTCCTGGGTACTTAGTATGTGAACAGGTTACTCCCGGACAACAGTATTTTCATCGCGGCAAACAACTTAACAAGTATGGTTGTACAAATGCGGGCGCTGGAGATTCTGACTGTAATCTGCTAGTGAAACTTAATTGGGCAACGAACACGGAACAGCGGCTCCCTAGTTTGCCCAACGGACAGATAGTAACCTATCCCATGAGCGGGGCGGGTGAGTACGCTCCCGGCTAGAAATCGCGCGGGCTTTGCTGAGAAAGAAAAAGGGATATTACTACCTCTTACGCCCGAGAACAACTACAGGCCCGAAGTGTTGCTGTGTGGGGGATCTCAGCTTTCGTCAGTTTTTGTTTTATCATCATGTGTGAAATTCGTTGACACAGTTTTATATACCAGTGCTACTTTGAAGGAATGGGAGATCAGCTCCCAGTCTCCGGCAAGCAAACAATGTTCGCGCATGGCGCTCGACTCGGCTGGAATCGCGGCGGTACGTCCTAGTTCTCTTCCATGGTATATATCATAAATGATATTTGGCAAACAGGGATGGACGACTGAAGAAATGCCTGATGCTCGGGGTGAGTGTGCACATTCAGCCGATTGAGAGGTTGTACTGATGCTTCACTTTGTTATAGTCATGCCTGATGCAACCATCCTTCCTGACGGCAAGATCCTTATCGTCAACGGAGCTAAGAGCGGTACTGCCGGATATGGCAATGTCCAAGGCCAGGTTGGACAGTCCAACGCAGACAATCCTGCATTCACGCCAGTATTGTATGATCCAGCTGCTCCCGCAGGTAGCCGGTTTAGCTCGGTTGGTATGCCAACATCGAAAATCGCGCGAATGTATCATTCGGTTAGGTGAGCGACCTGTTTATCGGTTCCTGTAATCTGGTGTTGACGGAGTTCGCGTGCAGCACGCTGTTGCCCGATGGACGTGTAATGATTGCCGGTTCTAATCCGAATGCGGAGGTGGAAACACGTCCGTACAAGACCGAGTATCAAGTCGAGTATATCAGCCCAGTCAGCATTTCCTCTCTCGCCTCATATTAAACGAGCACTGAGACATGATCTAGCCTTATATGACCAAGGCACGCCCGAGTTATAGTGGCCTTCCGGCAACGTGGGATTACAAGCAGCAGATCGTTCTGAGTATGACGCTACCGGCTACCTTGAACGCACCAACAATGTTGTGTTCGTTGATGGATCTAGGATTTTCGACACATGGCGTTCATAGTAAGCATAGCATGCTCTGGCAAATTGAGGCTCCAATGCTAAACATGCTTGGTTTTTAGTGGACATGCGGATGGTCAAGCTCCCGTGTTCGATAGGCTCTAACCGTAAGACCTTGATTGTGACCGGACCGCCTAACGCGAATAGTAAGCTATTTGCATGCCCTAGAGACATTTTCAGCAATCACTAAGCGAACTGTATGTGCAGTTTATCCTCCTGGGCCCGGTTGGCTCTTCGTCTCTGCCAATGGTGTACCATCCAAGGCGCAAAGGGTCCTAATTGGAACCGGAGGAAGTCCTCCTGTCGACCAGGGCGCTATCGACAAGTGGGTTCTCCTCGCTAGTATTCCTCTACGACGTATGCTGACGACTATATGCAAAAAAAAGCCTGCTCGCGAAGACAGGTGGACCATAATAACCGGCTTACAGTTTATCTGCTAGGCTTTGGTGAACCTCATCTTTGTGATTTTATTTTGTAAAGCGGTTTTCTGGGCAAGTGTACTTATCAAGGGTAATTCTTCTGTTCTGGGTTGTGTGATATCTGTGCCACCGCTAGTTTAATCTTCGACTTGCCGATATATAAATCCTGCTTGTCATATTTGACGTGTTGGATGTGACAGCTGTAAGGTCTCGGCAATGTTCAAGGGCGTCTCGTGGTGTTGAGGTTCAATTGTTCAGCGTTTCGAGGGGACAATAATTAGGACGTATTGGCATTGCAAAGTGAATTTCTACTATGCTCAAGTCGGTAGCTCATTGTACTCAACCAGTATAAGCCTTTCCTACTCACGCGCCTCGATTATCCCGTTAAGGATATACGTCGATCATGGGGTGGGATAGGGATCTATGCAAGGCAATTACCAACTTCCTGGGCTTCGTGACGTCAAGATCTCCATCACATCGTGATGGTGAAAGTGTATACTAGCTAATCTGGGCTTCTGACCGAGCTTCTTTGCTACTTTTGTGATAGATGACAACAAAGTTTTGTATAGGACTCAATTGACGGTCGTGTGGTCAGTTCTTTCCCTGTTCACGCGCATACATTGGGATATATCGAGGAGTGCTTACCCGAGTATTGTAACGGACTTATCGGCAGAGTCATGGAGCTGTCCTGTCCCTTGAGCTTGCCGTTTATATAGGGCGAGGAGGGTAACTCGGCCATCTACTCCCCTTTCCCGCAGCGATTGCAACTTGAACCAGCCCTTCGTTTTCATAGTAGATCCTTTATCTCAAAACTAGTCGCTCTTTTTTCCGCTCAACTCGGTCACGCCAATGACACGCTCGTATTGGTTCTTTCTGGCGCCGGCGGTATTCTCCTTGGCGCGCGCTACATGGACACTGGACCAGCCTGGCACAACTGGAGTGTGAGTTTTCCGATGGTCTTCAAGCGAATTAAGACCAGCTAATAGGGATTCTCAAATGCAGGAATGCCATGCAGCTCGCAGTCATGGACGGCAACCATCTGGTGATTATCGACAAGCTCGAGTCGAATCCGTTGATGACCAACAAGGGCACACACGCGCTGGGTAGCATGTATAACCTCAAGGACAATACCAAGCGCCCTCTCAATGGGATTTCTACCAACACGTTTTGCGCTGGAGGCGGGTGGCTGTCAAACGGCACACGTGAGTTTATCGGCCGAGGATTCTGTTGATATTGACGCCTATTTGGCCTTTGTCCTGTCAGTGGTCAGTATTGGTGGTAATCCGCTTGTGGAGAGCGGGGGCACCACATCCCCCGACGGTCTGCAGGGTATTCGCTTTCTAGATTGCTCGAAGAATTCGGATACGTGTGATGTGTATGAAGACCCTCAGGCAAGATCTTTATGCTCTACGCTCACGCAGTTTTCTAACGCTAGAGCAGAGGGTTAGGTTGTCTTCTCAGCGATGGTACCCTTCGGTAGTTCGGCTTCAGGACGGCTCACAGCTAATTGTTGGAGGGTCCATAGCAGGTGGGCTATCGTCTGGCAAGGTTTGTGTTAAACGTATTAAAACTTCTATTCTAGGCGACTGGACCAATAATCCTAACATCAACAATCCAACTTACGAGTTTTATCCGCCGAAGAACATCCATGGACACAATGGTATGCAGAAAAAGGATGCCGTTTGAACCACATGTCAACGGCTGTCTGTAGGTACAAGCATCCCGATGCAATATTTGGTGGACAGTAAGCAAATCGTGTACCTATTCGGCGCATCTAATCTAGGCAACAGCTATGCCTCACAATTTATTCCCACACTTGATTTGTTTAGGCAAAGACATCTTGATGTTAGCTAACAACATGCCCAGTAAGTTTTCGTGTGTTTGTTTATCCCTGCGTTTACGAAACTATCGACAGCGTTGTTCAACTGGGAATCCAATACTGAGACTCGTTTGCCTATTCTTCCGAACCATCAGCGAGTCACGTACCCCTATAGTGGTAGTGTCGTTCTATTGCCCATGAAACCTGGCAATGGGTATCAGCCCGAGGTCCTTGTATGCGGCGGCTCTCAAACAAGGTATGTGCGCTTTCGCATTCGTCGAACGTGTGTAATCAATTTGATGTATTGGGTGTTGAAGCGAAACAGATCCGACAAAGCTTTCTTCTAGCACGCCTGCGAGTGCCCAGTGTTCCCGTATGGTCCTCACGCCCGAAGGTATCAAGAAGGGATGGGCGGTCGAAACGATGCCTGAACCGCGCAGTGAGCTTCTAACCTTTGCTAAACGCCCTGTGATGGTATCTGACCATGTGAATCTTAGCTATGCACAGCACGGTGTTGTTGCCCAATGGCAAAGTTCTCATCGTCAACGGCGCAAAGAGCGGTACAGCCGGATACGGAAACGTCCAAAACCAGGTTGGAGCATCGAATGCGGATAATCCTGCGTTGCAGCCGGTGATCTATGATCCTGATGCGCCTGCCGGACAACGGTTTTCGAGCGAGGGGTTGCCCACATCGGATATTCCTAGAATGTATCACTCGACTGCGTAAGTGCTGTTTGACTGTGTGTGCTGAGCCATGTTGGGCTGAATGTGAGTTGAAAGGGCGCTACTGATGGACGGGAGGGTGTTTATCGCTGGGTCGAATCCGAATCTGGACGTGTCGACTTGGAAGTATCCGACTGAATATCGAGTCGAGATCTTTTCTCCGGTATGGGGGACTTTGAGCTTTCCGAAGATTCGTTGCTTATTGTTTATATAGCCCTACGCCCTTTCAAACCTTCGTCCAATGCTCGTTGGGTTGCCAGGCGTATTAAACTTTAATCGCCCTACAAATCTCAAACTTCAGCTGCCCAAAAGTCTCCAGAAACGTGGTTTGGACCTTGGAACTTGCTCTTGTTTCCTTATGGATATGATGTTCTCTACGCATGGAGTCGAGATGGGTCAACGAATGGTGATGCTCTCGACCGTGTCCTCTGGCCCACTTAGGTTGCCGCTCGATCTTATCCCCCTAACTATTATGGGCCCGCCCAACACGGATGGTAGGTGGTTTGTTCTAGCCTGTTTGTTGTCCGTGTTGAAGAAAGTCCGATAGTTTTCCAACCGGGTCCTGGCATGGTCGGATGTAGTATTGGCGGGATGATAACTGTGATGCAAAAGGTGCTTGTCGGATCTGTTCAACCACCTGTAGATGAGGGTGCGATCGCAAAGTGAGTCTGGAAAGATTCTTTTTTCTGGAATGAGGTTGATTTATTATGCGACAGCCTCCTCAACCAAATCAAGGCGCCGTCGCCTTGAACCGAGACAGATTCTTTTTTTTTTGACTCTGTGGATCATATCATAGGAACGTTGTTACTAATTCTATTTTTACTCAATTATACAAATGGATTTTGAGATTGGCCATATAGGGTGTTGCATTCTCGAATGTGCAGAGCATCGTAAGGGTTCAAGGTGTGAATGTATGCGCGACCCCGCAGTCGAAATTCTGGCCCGTGCCATTGAATCACCTAAGCAGGGCTTACAAGGCAGATAAAGAGATTCAAATGTTGGCGACGGATTTCACGCACAATTGATACCTTGGAAATTGATCGGAGCTTTGGTGTCGGCCGTGGGCTCGATTTCATGAGTTGCCAGGCAGACCAAACCGACGGGATTCGTACTTGCCCGGGCGACGTCTGCTATTCTTAAGTCTTGTGAATGAACAGGACTGCAAGAATAGGTCGAGTGTGAAAGTGAGAGCGTGCGATGGAACACTGGGTGGATCAAACCCACGTGACAACAAGGATCGACGTTGCCACGGCGCCACCACCGGCAGCCGATGTCCTTTGATGGCAGACACCATAAAGCAATGCGCGCCGAGTTCATTCGGCACTCTTTCTCGCCCCTCGCGTTTGTTTCTCTCTCTCCGTCGACGTTTCGTCGACACCACATTCGTTTCTCGCCCATACGACCGCGTCGTGCTCCCGAGGCAATCAACTTGGCTCCCTAGGCGATGGCTTGGCCCCGCTTGCTTCTCCTTCCGTGTCTGGTCGCGTCGACGCGCGCAGCATGGACCTTGACCCAGCCTGGCACCACCGGAATGTGAGTATCTCGACCGCCGCCAATCATTTCAAGCTAAGATATCGTGCAGTGGTGCCATGCAGATGACGGTCGTCGGACCAGACACCGTGATGATCATCGACAAACTCGAGTCGAACCCGCTGTCGACCGACCAGGGCACACACGCGCTCGGCGCGATCTACTCGCTCAAGACCAACACCGTTCGGCCCTTGAACGGGATCACCACCAACAGCTTTTGTGCGGGCGGCGGATGGCTCTCCAACGGCACTAGTGCGTGCCTGGTCCTTTCCCTCTCTGCCGGCGCTTGCTAACCGGGTTTCGTGTGGTCCCGTCTCGGCGGCATCAGTGGTCAACATGGGTGGCAACCCACTCGTCAAGATCGACAATAGCACGGCGCAAAATGGACTCCAGGGTGTTCGGCTCTTTAATCCGTGCAACGAGGGCGAAAAGTGTGATGTCTACGAGGACGCACAGGTGGGCGATCTTTTGTCTTGTTCGGGACAACGCTTACCCTTTGTATGATAGCGAATTCGCCTGACTTCATCTCGATGGTATCCTTCTGGCGCTCGTCTCTCCGACGGGTCTCTTTTAATTATCGGGGGCGCTTTTGGAGGTACGCTTGTTCGGCAAATAGATTCTGCGTTGTCTCACGAGAGAAATGCTCGTAGGTGGGTGGACGAATAACCCCCAACTCAACAACCCCACCTATGAATTTTATCCGCCCAAGAACATCAACGGCTTCAACGGTATGCCAAAATAAACACTTCATCCATCATCACTCATACTCGTCCAGGCCTACAAATTCCTAGCAAGTTCCTCGTCGATAGTAAGTTCTTCAAGGATGGGTTTCTTGCGCCGATACTTATCACTCTCCCAGCTCTTCCCCATAATCTCTTCCCTCACGTATTCGCTCTACCAAATGGTCAAGTTTTCGTCGCCGCCAATAACAAGACCAGTTCGTGTTTCATCTCTATTTGCTGCCAGTCTATTCATTTGATTCCAGTGATGCTCGATTGGCAACGCAACCTCGAGACCCGCCTTCCTGACCTCCCCAACGGACAACGATGTACCTATCCCATGAGCGGCACAGCGATCATGCTCCCTCTCCGCTACGAAAATGGTTGGGCACCAGAGATCATCATCTGCGGTGGCTCCGAGGTCTCGTGAGTCCACTCATTTCAATGGTCAACCCAACCATCCAACGACTTGGGTAGCGACACGGTCCCTGAGACGGAGCTTAGCACCACTACACCCGCTAGCGCCCAATGCTCACGTATGGTTCTCAATGCAAGTGGCATCAGGAAGGTTCGTACGTCAATTCGGCGTGGAGGGTTCTAGGCTGATCGACGTATGCAACTCACTCGATGGATCGACGCCCGGGCTGTTCATGTCTTCCTTCCGTCGTGGCTGTTTGTTTTTCCGACTGGATCGGCGATTAGGGCTGGCAAGTGGAGAAGATGCCTCAGGCGCGAAGTACGTCTCATGGGTCTTCTCATCCTGGTCGTTCCTGATGGCGTATTCTTTCCTGTAGTGATGCCGGATAGTCTACTCCTCCCGGATGGAAAGGTCTTGATTCTGAATGGAGCGGCAGGCGGAACCGCGGGATACGGCAACGTGCAGAACCAGGTCGGGCTGTCCAATGCCGATGGACCAGTGCTCCAGCCTACGCTCTATGATCCTCAGGCTCAGCCCGGACAACGCTTCTCGAATGCTGGGTTGCCGACTTCGGACATTGCGAGAATGTATCATTCTGTTGCGTGCGTATTTATTTTCTTATCGGTTTTAGGGTCGTCGAGCTGATTTTAGATTCTTAGAACGTTGACACCCAAGGGCACAGTCTTGATCGCTGGCTCGAATCCCAACGACAACGTCGAGACACGCATGTACCCAACCGAATTCAGAGCCGAGATCCTCTCGCCCGACTATCTCTCCAAACCTCGGGCGACGATGGTGAACTATCCTCAAACACTTCGGTATGCGCGTCGAGCGAGCGCGACGATCTCGATGCCGTTGGGTCGTCACAAGCGCGGATTCTTTTTCAAAAAGGTCGAGGTGGTGTTGATGGATCTCGGATTCTCGACGCATGGTGTTCATATGGATCAACGCATGGTGACGTTGCCTGCGGTGATGATGGGTCGCAAGTTGGTCACCTTTACTGGACCCCCAAATGCGAATGGTGAGCTGTGTATTTTTCATATTCTGGGTTTGGGCTGACGAGGTTTGGATGTGAGTGTATCCTCCTGGTCCGGCTTGGCTTTATATTGTTATCGATGGTGTACCAACCGAGGGTATGAAGGTGATGGTCGGTGACGGACAGAGCCCGCCTGTGGATCCCGGCGCAATTGCCAAGTGAGCTTTATTTCGTTCGAAATGTTGTGGTCACAGACTGATATTCGAATAGTATGCTTGCCAAGACTGGCAATCCGTAATTCTTCGACTTTCTACTTTACATTTTTAGGACCCTTTTTTATTTCGGACACGATTTGACGAACGGACTTTTTTGGAATGTACCACTCACTCTCTCGTTTTCGTCTCACTCTTTACGGACCCCTTTTCGTGTTGTTCCGGACTCTAATTTGGTACTTTTGGGACTCGGGTTGAATGGTTTCGGACACCTTTAAAGTGTAATGTACTTACTAGAATGACGCTGGTGTAATCGAAAGTAAACACAGACGCGATTTGCGTATGGACAGCGTTTATTCCTCTTTGGGGCCACATATATGCTTGGTGCCACGACAAGTCCGGGCGGGCGGCTCAAGAGAAATGCTGGCTACAAATGGGATAACTCAAGTGAGACGCCAGCTCAAGGGCGCGTAGTGGAGTGGTTACCACGTTGGTCTTCGACACCTCGTGTGATTTTGCAAACCAAAGTTCGTCGGTTCGATCCCGGCCGTGCTCATTGTTTTGAACTTTTGTACGGCCAGCCAATGCGCAGTATCTCAATCCAAAAATAGATTAGTCCCTCCTGAGGCGGCACTTGGGCCAGCTTGGTGCCGTCGCAATCTATCAGCAACGCCGATCACTGGAAATTAAGATTTGATGCCTCGATAGTTAAAGTCAGACCACGCAGAATCATCCAGTCCGAACGAGCGATTTACATCTTGTCCACCCAGTTACGTACCTCTTTATTTGGTGCAAGTAAACTTTGGGGATGTCCGTTTTCATCGATCTGCGGCTGACTTCATGAGGCTGTGTGGTCTGTTTTCATTGTGGCTGAGAACACGATGCTACCCGAGACTCAAAGGTATTCGTACCAACATTTATTCGAGAGATTAGACACCGGGGATGATCGTTAGACACCATGCTCTTTGGCTATTCCCGGGTATTTCACGGTTTGCCACGCCTCAGCTCGCCTGCAATGATGGAATCTTGCCACGTTTGTCTTCAATCTAGGTGTGTACTGCCTTGACGCTCAATGATGGAACTGCTTCAGAGTTATGCCAGGAGGCAGAACTGTGATTACGTAGGAGCAGATAGACCCAACAACGCTCTATCGGACGTGTGTAATCAAAGCTTCGCATATAGCCTAAGCATTCATCAGGTATTAACTGGCAATGCATGTAACCAGCTTTTAGCTCCGGCGCGTCCTTTTTTCGGAAGGATACGGACAGACTTACCGCTTAGTGGCACCGATTGTGATAACGGCTCGGTGGCTCACCGGGTTCCCAAGCCAAATCTCAGCACAGGCGCCTTATTTGGTCGCACCCCACTCATATGGGCCCCTTTATTCACAGTAAGAGTGGCTAGAGTAACAGCCCATCGTGTAATCTCTCTCGCGCTGCAAAGTCCCCTAAACATACCCTGAATGATATAAAATGCTAGCCTGGGCTCATCGATTTCGCCACCAGTTCAGTCATATTATTCTAAAATCCACAGTCCACTTCTTTCAAAGACCAATCCATCAGTTCAGGGATGTCTCTCACCCCCACAGACGATCTTGTATCTTTCTTCATGCTCGGTCAGGATGGTCACAGACATCTTGAGCAGAAGATTGATAGTGTCTGCGTCAATGGCCCCTCGGAAATCAACGGCTCTGTCGATGACTGGTGCCTGGTCTTCTATAGTTCTAGACTCGTATGGTACTTGAGGTTCAAATCCCATTCACCTATAGAACTCCGGTCTATCACTTCCTCTTCGTCGAGAGAGTTTCACGAGAAAGGATTCGGCGAAGAGCGCTGTAAACACATCCAGATGGATAGATTCCGGCTCACTCCCACCGTGACACTCTACCACGTCCTGGACTTGGTTTACAGATACAATCGTAGCTTCGTGCGTCCAACTTCTGGTCGCGGCCACAGATCATTTTGTCTAAGAGTTTTGGCCACCCTTGTGGAAGCGCAACTACTAGGACAGGCTAGTCTCGAACGTGCTGCGAGTTTTATGAAAGAGAGGTCGGCGTTGGGCCCTGAAATACATAACCTTTATCCCCATAGACATGTTGTAAGTGTCCTTGAAACAACCAAAGGACTTTAGCTCACTCTCTTCCTAGTGACTTGCTATCAAACTCAGCCGAGATAATGCTACCCTAGAGGCTTCATGGTGGCGTGGTTTGAGATATATTAAGCTTCTCATAATTCAATTTGTCTTTCATTACAGCGTGTAAGAACGCCAGCTGCTCTTAGAAGACAACATGAATCTTCAATTTTTCTATGTCCTATTCAAATGTGCGTCAGCTCTCCAGACTCGACTGTTCTGGATTCTAGACGCACGCGAGAACCTTGGAATATGGTTTGCATCTCTAAGAAAAAGCTACCTTAAGTGCTTTAATCTGATCATCCCGGATAGTTCGGGCAAGCTCGCAAACCTTCAGGTCATTAGCATGGTGTGTATTCAGTCGGCATAAGCATGCTTACTCCATCGGCTTGTATCAAGAGATGAGTTGCTTCTATGATAACACAGGCTTGAGAATATGTATACCAGCACTGAATCCACGTACTGTAGTAAGTCTTGAGTTCAACAGGAACACCATGTTTCCGTAGCTTTTCTGCGTAACGTTCCCCGTCACTTCTAAGTACGTCGAGTTCCGCGATACTGATCCACGCTCGAGGCATCCCTTCGAATGCTTCGTTGTTTTTCTGAAAAAGGGGGGATGCATCGGGAAGGGTTCGATCGCTACTTTTGGGTGTATGCAAGTTTCGAGACCAAATTACGTCACGCGCATATAGTTCAAGTACGTTGGCGTTCTCTCGCATGGATGGTGACCAAGTGGATGGATCATCAGTGGGAGTAAGATCTACGATTGGCATGAGCAGAATTTGTGCACACAGCTTGATTTGAGGGCGCGATGACGTTGCTCGCTGAGCGAGCGCAGCTGCCATGTTCGCCCCGCTATCCCGGATAATCAGACTAACTTTCGTGCCGGCACGGGAGGACGTACGATGAGTAACCACATACCGCCACCATATTTCTGTTCGGGTTATATTTTGCACTGCCATCACTAAAGACCCATGTTAAGGCAGACCAAGAATCTTCGAGCGCAGTGGGAAAGGTGTGCTCAGGAGCAAGTCGATAGTCCACGGACACAACCATGCATCTCACCTCTAAATATGGTTAATTAATTACATAAATTTAACAAAGAGTCACAACTTGCCCATGCAGATGCGTGTGTAAAACGATTCTCCGGTTCGAGACGTCCCGAACAACCAGCCGCCCCCGTGAAAATATATTAGCACGGGCCAACCTGAGCTAGGAGGCAGGCCGTCAGGCAAGAGAACTCTCAGTGAGAACTCTCCTATATTGACATCCTCGGCAAATCCGACCGGGATTGCTCCTTCCTTTCCAGATGTGTTTGAATTAACCATTTCGCGAAATTTTGAGCTCCACTGCATTTTATACAGCGGAGAACGTGATGCTTCGGGTTGAGATGTAACAAAACTCTTGTATTCAGGATCGAGTCTCTCAAGTACCCAAGGAGGGATCTTTGTTGTGGGCTCTTCTGGGTCCGAGAAGGGCGGAGTCATCTTTGTACCGGCTGTTGGATTCGGAATAACTAGGCGAGGTTGAGATATGTTAGAAATGAGACTGGCCAGTCGTGGTCGAGTATATGTGACCTGGCTTATCAGAATTCTTTGCCACCATCACTGTCGTCATAGTGGATCTCCTACGATCGCACAGCCATTCCTCACATAGATGGCCACGGTTTATCGGAAAAACCCAACAGCCTCTAGATCAAAAGAACATCATCGGGACTAAGTACCATTATACTATTTCTGGATAAGGCGTAAAGCCCGCGGAAGAGCAGAGGTAGTTCTGTCCTATCAGTTCTCGCATGCGAAGGCGGACCTGATGGCCGCGACCTGGTCGCTTCGCATCTTCCGGGCCAGCGCGCATACCTGTTTGGGTAGTCAGAAATGTCAATGAAGGGCAAATTTGTGGCATACTCTATCAGCGGCGGGGGTGAGATGCGTGGCTCCTATTACGGTTGTCAGCTTATTGCATTATGGCTAGCAGTTACAATATTTTTACGTACCCTTGTAGATTGTTAATTGAACAGGCACTCCAAACCTCTTCATCTTTTCCGCATAGGTCTCTCCTTCGCTCCTTAGCACGTCGAGTTCTACTACACCGACCCAAGCAGGTGCCAAGTTCTTGTATACTAGTTCGTTGTCTTGAAGTATAGGCGATGCGTCTGGAATCTGTCGGTGAGCTGGGTTTGGTAGGTATATGTTACGAGCCCAAATCATATCCTCCGCACGTAGCGCAAATAAGTTCGCATATTCAACCATAGAAGCGGACCAGGTTGACGGGTCTTCAGTGTATGTACAGTCCGTGATAGGGACCATCAGCACTTGAAGTAGTATTGGAATCGGTGGGGAAGCCGCTGCAGCGCGCTGAGCGAGAACTGCCGCTAAATTGCCACCCCTGGAGACGTATAAACTTAACCAATAAGCAAAAAACCAGTGATGTGTACCTACGCAGAAGCTCCTCCGACTGCAATTTGGTTAGGATCAATACCTAGCGTTCTGTTTCCTTCTTCCCGAACCCAGGTTAAAGTGGTCCAGAGATCATTGACGGCAGCCGGAAAGGGGTGCTCAGGAGCCATCCTATACTCAATCGACATGACTATACAGCGAGCTTCTGCAATCGCAGTGTGAATGATGGAATAGGGGTGAAGTCGAAATGTTTAACTGTCCTCACCAACGCATGCCCTTGAATATGTCGACAGGCCACTATCGGCATGCCCAAAAATCCACGCCCCTCCATGAATCCATATGAAGACGGGCCAGCCGCCTTCAGGTTTATCGCCAAAAGGTATCAGGACTTTCGCTGAAAATCCATCAAATTCGATGGTTTGAGTTGCCCGAACAGGAACCCCAGTTGCCTCTCCGAGTTCCACAGGCGGAGAGTCTTTCCCAGCTTCTCGGAAGTTTGGGCTTAGAACAGGATTTTCGGGGCGTAAAAAAGGAGGCGGGAATGCAAGAGTAAAGTCTCGATACTCCGGATCAAGCCTATCGAGAACGGATCGTGGTATAGGATATGAAGGCTCCGAGGTGGGCATAGCTAGAATCAGACAAACGAGGTTCTAAAGGAGTGCTCAGTATTTGTAGCCAACCAGCATGTCAATCGTTGCAAATAAGGAGAGGCACGGCGCCCGATTGGTGTTCGAGATCGACTAAGGTGTAGCATTCGGATAATGTCCGGGAGAAACATCGGGAATTTTCATCTACAGTCTGATCGAATAGGGGCGCCAGCAAATATCGTCTGATGCTCCCAAACGAAAAGAGGATGCATTTCCGATGACATAATATATTAGTCTAGGGTCAAATGATCAAAAGCGCATATTTACATCGTGCGGAGGAAAAGTTGTGTCACAAGGGCCGACCAGGCTTCCCGGCTTGTAGATGGTGTTAACAGGACCACGGAGATGCAAAATAGAGTGAGGTAGTTATATTAAAGGAGACATAAATCACCTTGCTCCAAGGTCACTCACCCTGCCCATAATGCGTCCGCATGTTTCATCGTGCTTATTTGTATTTGATTGCCAATCCTATTGCTCCTTTGTCCAGGCAGCCACGTGATCGTGGCCCACGATCAATCGGCGCCTACAAACAACCTCCCGTGTTGTGACATTTGAGTTCAAAACACGAATCAAGAACACCATAAAGTATACACACAAGAGGCCACTATTCCCATGAAAGGCAGCGTGCCTTGGTAGTATCTTCCGTAATTCAGATTACATAAGGTTGAATCCAGGTCAAGTTTTGCACCTTATGATCGCCAGGAGCGGCCCCGTAGCAAAGCCTGGATTTATTAGAAACTCCGTAAAACCTATTGATAATTGATAGTGCTTGTCACAGTACGATCCTAAAATGTAGCTATTACCGGATACCTCTGTGTATGGGTGATAGGAGGAACGGAAAATGGAGAACCAGCGCATACATGTCATAACTTAGAGTGGGATGCATAATACAGAAGAGGTTTTACTACGATTTGTGAGCGCATGCAACTGCAGAGAAACGACGCGAAAGGGCGGGGAATACTACGAGCCTGGAAGCAAGTGAACTCGCTGGCCAGGCAGTCAACAAACAGCTAAAAGACAACAGTGATTCTCGCGAAAAAGGATGGGATCCTAGCAGAAGAAAATGGAGATAGGACGCAGCTGAGCGGTACCAGTTCAAGCACTGCCCAATTTCTTCTCGTTTATAGCATGCCTCTGTGGATTCTTGATTGCAAAGTCCCTGATATGTCCGAACCATACGTTGATAAGGCAAACGATCCTCCATGCACCAACAATTTCAGTGCGTAGGCCAGATCGCCCATCGAACACGCAACGCCCGAGGAACTCGTCGAGGTCACAAAAAGCAGTGCTGGAGCTGGGGAGGACGATGAAGCACTTGATTCAAGATGTGGAGCTCAAAGGACTAATTTAGAGAAGAAACAGGTCACCGCACGGTCTCAGACGCCAACTGCGTATCTAATGCGACACTACATTTATTAGAAAGCATGCATTTCAAACAAAAAAAGGGAATTTTATTGAAGCGAACGCGGCACCAAGTCCGAAATGCATGACGGGGTACTCTGCGGCTGTAAATCGACCGAGAAAGGATGGGAGGCAAACGCGGGCGGTCTTTTGAGAATTGTTTGCAGTACTAGCATACGCACTTGAGGCTGACTATCGGGGGGATAGAAGTGAAAGACCCGCGAGGGACACGCTTTGGAGCCGGATAGTAAATGAAGTGGTGATTTACGCGCGCGATGGGCGAGGGGGCGTCATCTCAACAAGGCGGGATAGATTAAACGAGTACGTGTACTTGCACAGGGGGATGCCCGGCGCTAGCTACTAGCGCCATCGCTGCGGGTCCTTTCAACATGATGGCTCCGAGACACGCGCTTTCTCTGGCTGCGTCGATAGACAATCTCACAGGTCATCCATCGCATCTTGTGATCCCACCCACCATTCCTCGCACTATCTAGTAGGCATATGTAAGGACTCGCAAACTGATATTTGTTCCGACCTCGACCCAGCGATTCTTGCTCGCTGCTCGAAATGGCCGGTCACACTGGCAGGTCCCTAGAGCGCACGTCTCTCGAACTTACTGATAGACCATATAGTATACCACTTGAACCTATGTATGCGCTCTTCTGTTATATCTTACATATCATATGTAGCCCATATCTATGGTGCGTGAGAGCACTGAAACCATAGTCATTTTTAATATACCAATCATATCCCCATAAGTAGAGCAAGGTGCCATGCTCGCGCCAGTGGGCGTTTCTAGTAGCAAGAGGGCTCTGCATATCTAGATTTCGAGGAACAAAATAATCGTGCTGCAGGTGTGCTTCATGGAGCTTGAGTCGATGGATTCAGTTCACCCGATAGTAAAATTTTGGCAGTGAAGATCTCTCATAAGCGCTCCGGTGATAGAAATAGTCAGGTACTGTGTACACGTCCAGGTCTTTGGTCGTCCACAAACTACGGGTCGTCGGGTGTTGGCTTTCATCCAGACTACCCCGGACGTCAATAGCATGCAGATTTGATCAAAGGACAGCCGAGGTCCCCCAATCCAGCAGACAAACGACTAGAACGGCGAGCTTCAAGCGAGCAAGCAATGTGATTGACGCTAACAATGCGTTATACCTAGTGACAGGCTCTCAATCTCACGTGACGGGTAGGCATATCTCAATCACGCTGGTGTGTGAATGGCAAGCCGGAAAGAGAGTCCCCGACAACCCCGAGTCGACTAGCGAAGATTCTTGTTGGCAATATATCTAATCTACATTATGCATATACCCTCATTTTATCCCCATTTACAGCTATGCCTCTGGTGATTCACATCGATCCGGCCACCATTTTCTTGTAGTCACTCGTTGGTTTAGCAAAAGCAGTCTTCAAAGCCTCGATCTTATCGTTTCGCATATCGCGCGCGGCTTGACAGACCTGACAAATAAGACCATTAGCCGGCCAATTTGGGAAAGAGTAACGACTCACCCGATCTGCTGCGATGGTCATATGAGTGGCCCCTGTACACGCGAATTGAAACTTCAGCCACGACTTTGATCCGTTTGTACAATACTGTTCACAACTTACCCTTGTATTCCTTCAGTGTAACTGGCACGCCAAACTTCCTCATCTTCTCAGCATACATTTCTAGTTCACTCCGCAGTACGTCAAGCTCCATAGCCCCTAAAAATGCTGGAGGCATTCCTTCATACGCTTTTGGGTCGTCAACAAGCAGGGGAGAAGCATCTGGGAGCGCACGGTCTGCCGGGTTGGGAAGGTAGAGATCTCGTAGCCAAAGCATGTCGAGCGCACGTAAGGAGAATATATTGGCATATTCTTTCATAGTAGGCGGCCAGTTTTGTGGTTGGTCTGCAGTAAATGTCGCATTTGTGAGTGCCGTAAAGAGAATTTGTAAAACAAGTGGAATTCCGGCCTGGGATGCCCGCTGGGCAAGTACGGCTGCGAGACTTCCACCACTGTGTACCTGTTAGTGAACAGAAACACCCTATGTGTGGAGCAAACCAACCTAGAAACCCCCGCAATAGCAACGCGAGACACGTCAGCTCCTATCTCTTCTCTGCCTGGTCCAACCACCCAACGCAGGGTGTCGAAACAATCATCGATTGCAGCCGGGAAAGGATGGTCGGGAGCAAGCCTATACTCTACCGAAACAACCACACAGTTGGCCTCTACATTTCGAGTTTAGTTGTCGTGGTTTCCTAAAAAGCTCAGGTGCTTACCAACGCATGCCCGAGTGAAAAAGGGAGCTCCTGTTTCCGCAGTTCCCATCACCCAGCCCCCACCATGGATAAACAACAACACAGGCCAACCGCCCTCAGGCCTTTCTCCTTCAGGCGTCAGGACACGAACGGAAAAACGACCGTCGTGGAGAGGAAGTACACGGGTAGATCCCACTGGTACGGGCGAAGATTGTCCAAAATCAGGTGGCGGAACGCCCGGTCGTCCGCGAAATACGGGAGACCACTGGAGTGTGTGAAGCGGCACACGGAGCGCCGGAGGCTGCGCCTCGACAAATTCACGATAGTCTGAGGCTAGTTGATCGAGAAAGGTTGAAGGGATGTCTGCGGAGGTCTTGAGATCGCTGGACATTGCATCGATTTGATGAGGTGCTGTTGGGAGCTTGGTGCGTCATGGGGTCTAATATATGTATGCCAAGCTAGAGAGGCAAAGGTTCTTGATTCCAGGATCACGAACCAAAGCCGCGCGCCTGGCGGGGATGAACGGGCACGCAAAGTAAAAATAGACCATGGGTTTGACGAATTTCGGTGGAGGCTGAATCCCCTTTCGATCTGGTGATGGAATCGGCTCAGATTTCGCCTCCACTTGAGATCAGTGCGACCAAGCCGTTCTAACAAGGCTATGCGAGGCAAGCCAATTTCGGGCACACGGGGACAGAGGCCGATGAACCCGAGAGTTTGTCTTGCTCGAAAAGGTTGTTGAGATTGCGCTTCGTGTCACATTGACTCGCCGAATTGGGGTCTCGAATAGGTTCGCCAGATATATGCTCAATATAGCGATATTAGTCAGCAGTTCAATACACCACACCTAGTGCGATCTTCAACGCCTCCTCATCCGTCTCATAGTATGAGCGTCAGAAGATAGGTGTAGGGAATCTGACCATCTCGTCATCTTAATGACTAGGCTTCAAGTGGCATGTCTATGAGATATATTTGTAATGCCGTTCTCCGCTCAGCGGGCGGGGTCGGCACATCAAAATCAGTGCTTGGTAAACGCGTTTTTGAGAGCTAGAATCCGATCATCACGGCTCGTGCGAGACACTTCGCATACCTGGTAAACTATAATTGGCACCTGATTCATCACTCGCGACAATGCGACTCACCCGATCAGATGACGCGTTCAAGTGTGTCAACCCTATTTATTTAAATTAGTGTCGTCAGCTTGCGACAACAGATACGTATACATCGAGTGGTAATCAAAGAACCTACCTTTATACCTTTTCAATAAAACCTCGACTCCGAATTTTCTCATTTTCTCCGCATACTTCTCTCCCTCGCCACACAGGACGTCCAACTCCATCACGCTGACTAACGCTGGGGCCATCCGTTCGTACGCCTTCGGGTCATCTTGTAGAAGGGGTGAAACCTCAGGTCGAGTTCGGTCTTCCAAATTCGGGACGTATAGATCAAGAAACCAGAATATATCGGGCACACTTAGCGCAAAGATGTGTTGATGCTCACGCATCGAGGGGGTCCATCCCGAGGGGTCCGTGGGTGAATAAGACGAGTCGGTAGCAGGGATCGTTAGAATTTGAAGAACAAGCGGGATCCCGGCTACAGACGCGCGTTGAGCGAGAATCGCTGCGAGATTTCCACCACTGTGAATTCAGTGAACCAATTATGATAAAGTGAATATGATTCTTGTAAAATACTCACGCCGAGACGCCACCAACAGCAACTTTTGACGGATCGATTCCTAATTCGTCCTTGCCCTCTCCTATCACCCAGAGTAAAGCGTCCCAGGCATCATCTACAGCGGCAGGATACGGATGTTCAGGAGCGAGTCGGTATCCCACCGAGACCACGACACATTTGGCCTCTATGATGAGTATGTTAGGCTCGTACAGAAATAAAACGGCGAAATGAAAGTCTCGAACTAACCCACGCAGGCTCTGGAGAAAAAGGAGATCCCTCCCTCAACATTTCCGAACACCCACCCCCCGCCGTGCATATGCAGCAATACAGGCCACCCTTCTTTGGGTCTCTCTCCTTCAGGGGTCAACACAAGTACTGAGAATCGACCACTGCACAACTCGATTTTGCGTGTTGATCCAACCGGGACGGCTGGTGTTTGGCCCATATCAACAGGAAAGCCGGACGCTTGACGAAAGGCAGGCGACCAAGTTAGATTATGAAAGGGAACATGATAGGATGCTGGCTGAGATGTAATAAAGGCTCGATAGCCCGGGGTGAGGCGGTCGAGTAGAGCTTGCGGGAGTGATAAAGTGTCGGCCATTTTGCGGTAACGTGATGGACGTCGGATAATTAAGCCGTTTGCTTCAAGTGGGCTTTATAAGTTCTGAGTTGCTTGGTTTCAAATATACCGGGTATATCGTTGGGGGTGACCGAATGGGCCTTCCAGATGCGTAAAAGGCGGCCCGGTAACAGATTACGTTGGATATCGTTCGTCATAGTCAATGCGGAGCACCTTACAAAGAACGCACATGAAAGTTAACAAAACGGAGCGCATGGTTTGCTGATACGGATCTGGACAAGCCGTGCTTATCCCGTAGGTCCCATCGGGATTAATTGAGTATCGAGGTGCGGCCCAAAGACATTACACTCACGTGGTCGCTAGAATGCTAACCCCAAGGGCGCTCAGAAAGTTAAGCGCCCTGCCCCAGGTCGTCAAAATCCGCCGAAATCTGAAATGTCGGCTACCATTGCGCACGACTCACTGCATAAAAACATTTTAAAATTACATATATCAGGTTACAAGGTTCCTGCGGTTATTTTAATGTCGCTATCGGCCCCCAAATCAGCCATATTCTGAAGTCGATGAAAAATGTTCAAAAATCGATTATATTTTGTTTGCCCTACCCAGTCCGAGATACTGAGATTCAGAGTATATCGTCTTAGTTAAAGGTGGGTATTTCAATAGCCAGAAATCGACCTATGTACTTTTTACCATAATTCTACTTGTACAAAAAGGCCGTGGGGGTAGGTCATGTACCCGTATCTTATGGTTTTTCTATGCTAACGTTGGGCTTTAAGTCCACCACGATGATTCCACTCCTCAAGAGCCCTCGGATTTGACCTCGTGTATTTTGCTGATGATCCGCTCCCCCTTGGCTAACCCACCCGCCAATATACGTACTTGCTTAAATCTAGTAAATGCTATTTGTGGGCTAGCAAAATGCATTTCAAGTCCCAAGCCTCACACATGCACATGATCGAACCTCTTGCTCCGACATGGGGGAAATTGAAGTCGTTCGCAATCATGGATCAGATGATGAACGTGTTCAAATGACAGAGCAAAAGGCCTGACTCGGTCGAAGAAGCCCAAATTTGTCTATGGCGCTCACTGGTTGAAGGAAATTCGGCTCAGTCAAATTTCTAGTGTGGATCTTGGAAATCCAAAAATGATTATACTATCAAAGTACAGGCTGTGAGGTCATCCCTAGTTGGCACCCGCCTTAGCCTTTGCCTCCTTGCCCTTGGCGTCCTTCTTCTTGCCTTTGCCGCCCTTCTTCTTGCCCTTGCCCTTGCCTTTTCCCTTGCCTTTTCCCTTGCCCTTACCCTTTCCTTTTTTCTTGGCGAGGTCGTTCGTCTGAGGTTCCTGTATGCCATCTGTCGTGAGAAGATGGACGAGGAGAAATCACTAAATCCACATACGACAGCTGCAGTATTAGCCTCGGTCCGTGCAACTATTGAGTTGCTCGCAGCCTCGACACCATCACGAACGGCGAGTTCAGGCTGTGATCGCCGACATCAGATAGTAATTAGGCTAAAAACTCAAGACTGTGCTTACCGCAACGTCACCAGGGATCGGAGCAGCCAAAACCGAGACTGCGGCGAGAGCAAAGAAAGAGACAATCGAAAACTTCATGATGGAGTAAAGTTGATAATAAAACGGAGGACTAGTGTGCTAAAGAAAGCTGCAACGATGTCAGAACGAATAGCAGTGTCGTTGACCAACGGCACTTACTGCTGGTAGGACAGGCGAGATCTGAAAGATTGAAGTGAAAACGAGAACAAAAGATGAAGATGGCTAGTTACTCGATATCAAATCGAGTTGAGGGATGACTTGAAGTTCAGTTGCCCATCATGCGTCTTTTTATGTCCCAGCCTATTTGGATTTTTTTTCTAAGCCGCATGGGTGTACCTTATCGTCTCTAGGGCGTTTATTTTGGTCGTCGTGATCCTCTGAAAAGGTAGGATCCCTAGCGGTTCTCAGCCTGCTGGCTTTGGTCGGTCACAGCAGGGGAAAAAGTAGCCCCTATTGCCTCTCATCTGATCAAAAAGATATTCTTGAGCAGATAGTATACACGCAGCAAGATACTAAGACTCATCCGAAGCATTTTGCGACCATTCCTCTAGCAAGTGGTTGCTGAAACACATCGAAATGAATCCCTCAAGGCACATGGGCGGTTATTTTTAGCGACCTATTTATAGGCACCCAGATTTGGATATGTTGAGAGACCCGTACTATTATACCTTAGACGCTTAGCAAAATGTTTTCGGAGCCATTAGCACATCGGCCTAGCTGAAGCTGTCTCTGATGTTGCTGAACTCGCCAGCAGCGAAATATAGATCCCCACTAGAATTTATCGTACTATGCTACCATCATTTATTTTCATTCTAGGAAATGGTGTCGAGGGAGATGGATTTGTCGGACTAACTGGCAAGGCCACCCTGTGTGAAATGATGAGGAATACGGACCTGACGACGGTGACTATATAAAGGCAGATTCTATATGTAGACGACAGGCACGATCCAGGACACTTGATGGATGTATTTTTGGCCGAAAAGTCGCGAGGCAGGAATTGGATGTACCAATGTGACGATACCGCTATCCCATGATTTCATGATTTCATCCCGACGACACGTGACATCGGATGTGCCTGGCAAGGTTGTTCTTCTCCTCGTCCCAGCCATTTAGTCACACCCCACATTTATAATTCAAGAAAACAAGAGTATATGGGCTTCGTCGAGCAATGTAAATCCACACAAACTCAGCTCGATGCCGCTATCGAAGCTTATCACAAAGCTTGCCTCGCACTCGAAGCGGATGTTACTGGTACTGCCATGCGGTCTGGCGGAACGGTGTCACTTGAAACAGTCATACTGGAGATAGATCACTCTGTTGCTAGACTAGAACTAATCCAGCAACGTTTGAATTCCGCGAGTGTTGCTATCAAGCGCATCCGCAACATTTCTACGAGCCTGGTCCCGATTCACAGACTCCTCTCAGAGATACTCGCGCAAATACTGCTTGTCGCCATCAAAATGTCACCTTGCTGTATTCTGCTTGAGCCCAAATCACAGAACATGCTAGCAAACCTGCAACTGGTTTGTGCTCGCTGGAGAAAAACGATAGTCAACACTCCTCATATCTGGTCTCACGTCGACATTCCAGACTGCTCCACCGAGAAAGGGATATCATTTGTTGCCGAATTCACGGCTGCATATTTGAACCGTTCGGCTACATCTTCCATTCATCTTCACTTCGCTCGTTTGGCTAAGGATGATGTCGACCAGCGGAAGGTTGCTTCAGTTCTAGCAAAATACTGGCCTAATGTTATTTCATTTTCAGTCCAGGCAGGTAGTTCCTCCTATGCAATTCAGCACCTTTTTAATATGTACACATGGGATCGTGTCGTATGGCCCGAGGGCGACCCACTTGGTACCAGCTATGATCCGGCATATCTCGCATTCCGCACTGGCGCTTTTTCTGGGTTGATTCATTTGCAGATTGGGAAGGTGGACCGAGATACGATCGATATAGGTACAGTGGGGCATCTTCTTGCCGTACTATCTTGCAACCCGTCGCTACAGACAATACGCCTTGATAACTTTAACGCAAGTCATTTCGGCACACTTGATAATATACCCCAAGCCTCGCTGCCTCGCTTGGAGCTTTTGGAACTATCTGTTGAACGAGAGGTAGCGGGCAGGCTACATGGTGGTAAGGTAAGAACTCTCTCTCGGTGTAAAATTTCTGCTACGATGTGTAAATACAAGGATTCCGATCACATGACTATATGCGCACATCCGAGTTTGATATCTCAACACTATCCCGTCAAACTAGTTTTCAACTCTTGTCAAAGATAAACCCAGGACCAGAAGGCCTAGACCTTCGAGTTACCCTGCCTAAAAACCCAGACGAATTAAGTGACTTTGGGTCATTTATGCAGCGGGCGAATGTTGTGGTTCTTAGCCTAAAACTTACTGGATGGAATAGACAGCTTCCACTACTGAGTCCTTGCCTCTCCTTCATAGATAACGTCCGTGGATTGGCCTTTGATATTACTGAAAATTGGGACTTCCTTGTCCCTACCACCACCGCACTTCTCGCCGGTAATATACCCGACGCCCCACTTGTGCCAACGCCTAGCCCAGACTGGACTTGTTTGGCGCGACTTCCCCACCTCAAGGTGCTTGATTTTTATACTAGCTTCTACTTGTTGAACCAGGATGCAATGCTGCCGTTGTTACCAGTTGTGTGCGCGTATTCCTTGGATCGGTTGATAATAGGATGCCTGGGAGGACACGGTGATAGCACTTTTGACCCTAGAGCCAAGGAATGGGTCTCGAAGCGTGTCGAGTACCAATACATAACGGAGAGGGATGGCGCAAAACCGTGCTGGAACAATTTCATGTACGATGTACGTCGAATATACGATAGGAGGCCATAGTGTCGTATCTTGTTTCATTCAATATCCATTTCCTCATCACAATTAAACAGTTTTGAGCACTCAAGCTACAGACCCTCCCGAGTCGACCGAGTTTCATTAGAAATGTCCCAAAACTTATCAAATATATACATCTGTAGGATGTACAACCAAGGATTAGGTTAGCCGGGTGGCCGCATACACGACCTACATATGTAAGTCGAATCTGCTCTTCTGCTATCGCCGGGTTCGACGCTCCGTTAATGTGTGGTCCTCTAGGATGTTAATTTCGCTGAAGCTTGGCATGTCATAGTCAACACTCAGTCTAACTTGAAACGGTCGTATCACATGGGGTCACGTTGGATCACATGATTGCATCTCGTTTTCCGATTTCCTCCCGCACGGTGACGGCTACGCACAATATTGTATACAATACTACCTATCCATCGAGATATCCAGTACTCGCACTTATCTATGGTTCCAATTGAGAGGCTTAGAGCTGCCCAACTTCAGCTGGGATGGGCTATTGATACATTCTACGACCTTTGCGATGCTTTCAAAGCAAACATCAGTGGACTGAACACAGGACAGAATATTTCGAGCCAGGTTCAAAATAAGACTACTGAGCTAGATTCAATAGTTCTTGAACTTGAAGCGGGCATGAAGCGGCTGCATTCTGCTACTCTCTTTGTGCATCAAATACGTGATGCGTCCACAAGCTTAATGCATCGACTCCCCTCGGAGGTTCTCACTCAAATACTTCTCACTGTCGTTCAATCTTCGCCTTGTCAGATCTTGGTCGCCTCTGGCGAGAATAGCTCACGCGTTAATATGCAATTAGTCTGCAACAGGTGGCGGAGGACCATCATTCGCACCCCTCGAATTTGGTCACATGTTGACATCCTTCCCGCTTGGGATGAGAAAGGGTCGAATTTAATCTACAGGAATACTGCTATGCAGCTCAATCGTGCAGCGGGAACTTCTCTTGTCTTACATTTTGATATTCCTTGTTCCGATTATGATCTCGACATCATCCTGGCTCAACACGTGCCTCGCGCCGCATCTATGCTATTCTGTCGAGACATTCGGTCGGGGTTTGTTCTCGACGTCCTCAAATCACAAGCTAGAGATATCAAAAGATCATTTATAGATCATGAAGCCTGTGATAACTATCACCCTGCATGTTTGAGGTCTCCGATTGCCAAATTGCCCGGACTAGTACACATAAGAATAGGAGCCATGGACCACGATCTTCCGTCAAATAGATTCTTGATCGGTCTAATCGAAGCTCTCTCTAGTAATCCAACAATTCGCACTCTTTTTTTCGATAGTTTACCGCAGTACGAGGGCGATACATTGAACTGTCTGAATCAAATATCATTACCGTGCCTCGAACTTTTAGTCATGCAGCGCCATATCAATGCTTTCGTTGTGTCAAGAATTGACCCAGGACTATCCAAACTGGACGCTCGAATAGCTTTGCCTCAAACCGAGGAGGAATTCGTTGTGTTTGAATCGCTCCTGAGTCGATCAAATGTTGTATCACTCAGTCTGACACTAAACGATAAACCATCAAGTCGCCTAAAGTCCTGCCTTGCCTGTGCACGCAAAGTTCGGACGCTAGTACTGGTCGCTCCTAGAAATAAAATCCCTACTCAGTCTATCTCATCTTTGCTCCTCAATGGAGATATACCGGACGTCGACTGCGCACCGATCACAAACCCAGGTTGGACTTGCTCTGTCCTGTTACCCCAGCTGAATTCTCTTATTCTGGCCTTGGGTAATCGAGAAAAAGCAGCAATGCTGGGACTGCTGCCAATTTTATGGGCTTACTCGCTAGATCTCTTGGTACTTGCCAAGCCTGACGGATTCGAAAACGATCCATTTGATCCAGCTGCTCTTGAGTGGGTCTCAGAACGTGTCGCATCCGAGTATATGCATGTATGCACAGATTTCAATCGTATGGATGCAAAATGGGAGGATATGATGTATAAACTACATGTAAACTCGCCTGATGTAGGACGACTTGAATGTTAATTATCCTGGCCATTTCTGTTCTGGGGAAACTACTGCCTTCCAACTTGGGAGTTTCGTGACTAGTCTTAATATCTACGATGACTCCAAAATCAATAAGAAATACTCGTGGTATCAAAATTAAGGGGACGTGGATTAAAAAACCGCTGTTGTACGAGGAAAGGACCGAGTTACGCGGACCGTTCGAAAGCCACAGTGTCATGATAACTTTCTCTGACTTGATAGATATAAGGTCATTAAGAAACAAACATATTATGACGTGGAAATGATTGGCTGTTTTGGAGATTAACATTCTCTGCAATATTGAAACACTTAAAGACTGAGATTGATAGGACGGCCCACGACGAACTTTGGCAACCCAGCTGGCATACATACATAGAATCCATTAGTTGTGTTCTTTGATTTCGTGGCTTTGCTGCACATGCTTCTCATAGTTCAACAAAATCGTTAGCATGTACCTCAGATCCTTGACGTAGTCAGTTCCAAAGTTTACATTAACGGCGTTTCTTCTTCTTGGGTGATGCCTGTTCGTGGCTTCCTTCTGCATTACGGCCATCAAACATACCGACGAAACTCGCGATGCTGTGGTGAAAGCTCGACAGCAGTATGTCGAAATAAATTCCACCGGCCATAAGTGACTATATGCCCGCCCCGAGGTCGTTATAGGCCTCAGATGAAAAGAACCGAGATTCATATATGTTTCGTCTCGGAATAACAGAAGAGGACCGTCGAAGTCGAACTGACACCCTACTAATCGAGGGTCCGCGAGCAGCTCACATACCGCTAGTCTGCCAGGTATTACTTGCAAATTTCTGCGAAAGAAACATAGCACGCAGCAGCGATCGCACGTTCTTCATCGGCCTTCGACACATGAAAGGTAGCAGGCACAACGACGATCAGTGGTGGGTCGATTGCTCTAACGAACAAGCTGAACGCGACGATAACCTAAACGATGCGCAGCTACTGCATGCATTGCTTGTTATATTATACGTGGAGCATTAGCTTCCTGGCGCCTTGCGTATGGTCGGGTTGGTACATCCTTGTAGGGCTGGTATTTTATGCATCGACGGGTCTTGCTTGGAGGCACCATTGGGCCGCCGATCTAGCCAAGAGGATGTGGATACGCCATGGTAGTTGAATACGACCTACCACGCAGGGATACGCACTAAATTTATCAGCAATTTGGCGGATGTCGTGTGGGAACAAGTTTGGCGACCGAATCCATTCATAATCCACCTGGTGCAACAGCGAGACGAAGCTGGTAGACAAAGGGGCAAAGTCACATGACCCCCTGAAGCCGGCCCACAGCCAGCCACATCTAGAATCAACTCTTACGAATCCAACAATTAGATTCCACAAACAAATCCCGAAAACTCCATTCAACTTGTTAACTAAAACAACAACGTCACAAATAAGACAAACGACAGCAACCAAAAGAAATGGAATAAACAAAAAAGTCAAGCGCAAGTAGAAATTGTACTAGCTTCGTCATATTCATTACGAATGGATGATTCATGGACCATGCCATGAACCGCCCATCCTCGGGTCTACCGTTTCTTATTCCTCGCACCGACGCCGCTCCTCGATGCTCGGGGTGTGCCGGGCGCTTTGCGAGGCGTAGGTGCACTCATCACTGGTGTGACTTTCTGCAACCCACCACCTCCCGCCCGTTTCTCTCCGCTTCCTTCTTTCCCACCCCGTACGGATATGGCGCGCAGCATATCTTCCGGCCGAACCTCCGCATCTCCTCCAACGCCCAACATTCGACCAGTCTCGTCTCTCGGAGCGAGCGCTGACGCAGGACATGTCTTGAGCTTGAGCTTTTGAGAGAGCGCGGCAAAGACCGTGTCGAGGTAGACTGAGGCCTGGGATGAGAATTGGGTTGCGCGATAGACGGATTCGTACGCTGCGTCCACCTATATCAAGATTAATCAATCGAACGGCCAACGCAAGAGACAGAACGAACCTTGGGCTCCAACGCTCTCATACCATTCACAATTTCCTTCTCGTCATCACTCATCCAACCCTCATCGTCCGCCTCGGCCGTACTCAATATCCTCCTGACAAGCTCTCCCTCCTTTCTCCAAGTCTCATCCAACTCGACCTCAGCACTCGAGGTCGTATCCCCCCTCGAAGCGAGCGCAGCAACCACCGTTGCCTGCTGAGAGTTGTACCCCGCAATCAACTCGCTCCACGCGCTGTCCTCGGCCTGACAGTTCTGGTTGTACGCCTCCAACCTCGAAATCGCCTGGGCGTTGATTACGTTTCGAGGGTTCGGCGCAAGGGGTTTATCATGCCTTGGTTGAGGGGGTGATATAGCGGTATTAATCGACCCGGACGCGAGCTTTTTCGTAGCTGCGTTTTGGATCGACTTGAGAATGTCGGAGAGGTGGGGAGGGAGTGGTGGGAGGTCTGGATCGGGTGTGTCTGATGCTCGGGAGGAGGTCCAACATAGGACTTGGCGGAGTCGGAGTGCGTCTGGTAAGTCGGGGTCTACGTGTCGGAAGAATGTGTCGGGCGGTACGGATGAATGGGGTGTTGCTGCGAACCCAAGGAAATATTACATCAGCAATTGGTTGACGCAAAGCAGATATAAACGGGAGTGTAGGAATGTAGGATAGTGCGAGCGAAAAAATTGCACTAGGCAAAGTCTACGCACCGAGCAAGCCGGAACTTAAACTTTGGCTGGCACGCTTACCCCGCGAGCTCAGACTACTTCTTCGTCGTGATTGGGATGCTTGTCGGATTTCACGGTTGCGTACAATCACGGGTGTGTCACTAATGGGAACGGGTTCTATTGAGTCTGTAAGACGTGATTAGAATAAAGGAGTTGGCCAATCGAAGGATCGTCGTACCAAGTGTTGCGCGGCTAAGACCTGAAGTAGATACTGACTGGTTAGCTGGCGGTCGTGGTTTGTTCGGTTTTCGTTGTACTGGCGTTGAACCCATTGCGGATGAAGCAAAGTTGATGGCCGATATTCGACTTGATGAGGGGGCGTGCTATATTCCATTCATTAAATTTTATTTCGTCGATCACCAGCAGACTTACCCCCGCTCGTCGCTGATTGTCCCGTTCGCGCGCGTCTAGTTCGGACCGTTGCCCAGCCATCCAGCGCTCGTTTTCCAAGACCTCCGCGTCGTCCTCTAGTACCGGCCTGATCTGCCTCGAGTCGGGCAATCCCATTCCGATTCCTGGCGCACGCGCTTTGCCTTTGCCCTTGACTGCATTCTGTGGCTGCCGCGAGACAGACCCGGTTCGATTGACTGGGGGCGCTCGGACCGGCGTGGGTTCCACGTCGTGTCCTCGCGCTCGAGCGGCGGCGACGGCGGGTACAGGTGGTGATGGTGGGGGTGTTCGTCGTGCAAGCGGTCGTCTGGATGATTCGCCGTCTGATGTAGGGGGTGTGTGGGACGTTCGGGGGTGTTGGGCGAGGGCGGAGGTGGGGCGTGTGGCAGATGCAGAGGGGGCTGAGGAGTGGCCAAGTGCTGAGGAGGAGCGTACGAGTCCTGGACCTTGGCTAATGATGAGGCCTGTTACTGCCTTTCGTTTTATTGTCTGCGCGTCAAATAAATATATGAGCGACGGTCGAGGGGCACGATAACGCGATGTGTACCTTCTTCTTGGTGACGGGAAGCCCCTCGTCGTCGGCCTTGCGCTTGGACGCCGTTGTTCGTGAAATGACGCCATTTGTGTTTGCGCTCATTGTCTTGAGCACGCTATTAATCGGAGGAGACGCACGCAGTTCGAGCTCGAGCGATCCACCAGACAGCCGACCTGACCGCCTCAGCATCAACCAGATACGACTTTGGCGCCTTGACGACGAGCTCGAGTGAATCTGCAACAGGCACGGGGTGTCGGGCGGCGTGCGCGTAGTTTCGGGGGGCAGACCGACGGATGGGAGATGGCGAAATCAACAAACCCCTCCCATCTTCCCTCATCCTCCTGTCAGCCGATTGCAAATTGCCATCTCAACAACAAACAGGCCATGTCACGTGCACACATGACGCCAGTCATGTGACACACTCCCAGCAAGCTCGCAATCCACCTCTTCCTCAGCGTCACCAGCACACCATGCCTCAATGTCCGAAACGAGCAAATATATAAATGGCGAATATGGATTGGGTGATTCTCGAGAACGACGATCATGGCTCCCCCAGTTGCAACCGAATCAGAGGCTCCCCGCGCTGTCGAGGCCATCAAGCAAGCGGAAAAGATATATAACCCGTTCTACTCTCCTGGAGCACACGATGACGGAGATCAGAGCTACAAATACGCTGGATACAAGGTAATTAGCGAATCTACTGGCGTGCTTCCCATCTAATAACAACTGAACAGCCTGTGTTCCCCAAAGTCGACTGGCCGCCTCTCCAGGAACAAAAGATCGTCGAGCGTGCTCTAAACGGTGACCCCGCAAAACCAAACTTACTGAAGGATGGAGTCAAAGTCCGGAATATCACTCCAGCTATTGGGAGCGAGATATCTGGCTTGGACTTGCGTCAACTTACAGATACACAAAAGGATGAGCTGTGCGGTCGTCTCTGGCTACTTATATATTAAGATGCTAACGACCATGTAGTGCACTCTTGGTTGCTGAGCGTGGTGTAGTCTGTAGGTCATCACATACCACTCTTGAATCTTAGGCTAAATATTTCGATAGTCCTGCGCAAACAAGACATCTCTATCCACGAGCTTCTCGACATTGGTCGATACTACGGACCTCTTCATAAACATCCCTCGACTGGTGTGCCAAGGGAACCCGGTCTAGAAGAAGTTCATGGTACGTCACCTAATCTCATTTAACCCTGAATTTGATTAATTAATCAATTGGATATCTAGTTGTATACGCTGATCATACTCGTCGTCCGGATCACTCGGCTTTCTCAAAGTTTGAGCTTTGGCACTCAGACGTCACTTATGAGGTTCGTCGATTCTATCGTCCTGGACAAACATGCTTATCAATCGTCACAAATAGATTCAGCCACCTTCGACGACTTTATTCAAGCTATACGTTTCTCCAGAAGAGGGTGGCGACACGCTCTGGAGCTCTGGGTATGCATTAACTACCGAAATTCATTCGACCATGTCGTCCATCTGATCCAATCTCTAGATACGCGCTCTACTCCTCCCTCTCTCCATACCTCCAAAACTACCTCGAGCAGCTCTCTGCTGTCCACAGCGGAGTAGCCCAAGCCGTAGGATCACGCGCAGCCGGGACCCACGTCCGTCGTGAACCGGTGGAGACTGTTCACCCAATCGTTCGGGTCCATCCCGCGACTGGTTTAAAATCTGTCTATGTCAACGCTGGTACGTAGGACTCAGTCTTTGGACTTGATCCATTTAATAACGCATGTAATATACGCAGGATTTACACGTCGAATCGTTGGAGTACCCAAAGCCGAATCTGATGCGATCTTGAAGTTCTTGTTCCGCCAGATCGCAGAGAACCCAGATTTCCAAGTCAGATGGCACTGGGAGACGGATGATGTCTGTTTGTTCGATAACCGCGTACGTCTTTTCCAGCTTACTTTCGCTTCTTACTGCCCCTCCGGTCCAATTATGAGATGAACCAAGAGACATTGACGCCGACGCATATAGATTGTAACGCATGCGGCAACGTTTGACTTTTTCCCTGCCCGCCGGCACGCTCTCCGAGTCACACCTCATGGCGAACGCCCGCTTTCTGTGGTGGCGTACGAGAAGCAAACTGGGAAGAAGGCCTTGGATAGGCAACGGGAGATCTACAAAGCTCTGGGTGTAGATGACAGTACAACGGAGGGTGTTGTGCGGAGATATGCGGATTAGGTTGATAACAACGGTTGACGTAATCCTTGCCTCGAAAAACCTGATGTTACCTGCTCAGTATAAAAGCTTTCCAGATGAAATTCAATTTAACTCTTCAGCTCGGTGTCACGTCTCATTCGGCAAAGGAAAGTCTAACACTCAACAACCGACGAACAGCAAGCACCCGCACCCGCACGTGCTCAAACCCAAACCTCCTAAAACTTGTACCATCAGTTATTCGACATCATTTGCTGGCTCTAATATGTTCTCCATAGCGAAGGCGTCGATCCTGGTGAACAAACCTATGGCATCAGGTCGTTGTTCAGGAGCCCAATCCCAACATTCCTGCATAAATAGCCACACAAAATGAGAAGCGCTGTCGTCTGGATTCAACGTAATTGTAGTCTCGTCTGCGGGAGGTGAACCGGCCCGGATTCTATGCCATGCAATGCGTGGGTTACCCACATAAGGGATTGTGCCAAATTGCGCCTGTAAACACAATCGATCATTCACATGCATGAAACTCAAAATATAGTGACCTACTTGTAGCGCTAAGCAACCAAATGCCCACATGTCTGACTCCCTTGTGCGTTGTGGTTCATTGACAATGAGTTCTGGGCTATCGAAAGAGACTGATCCTTGTTGTCCTTCTATTTCGCCTGCGCAAGGACATCCCGGTTCCACACGTGAGGTGCCGAAATCACATAGCTTTGCTACTCCTTTGTCATCAACTAGCACATTTTCCTTTCCGTATATGGTCAGGTATTGGAAGGTAATAAAGTGCCGCACAAATCCGCACCGCTTTGAGATCGCCATGTATGATATGATGGCTATGAACGTGGGCTAATCCAGAAATCACACTTCGCAACTGGTACGGTGGAGTCATATCAGTGATATTTTCCAATAAAAGTATACGATTTGTCGAAGTACCAAAAGAAATCTTATTTCGGATGGCGGCAAGTACAACATACGAGCAGCCCATATAGATAAAATCAGATGTTTGGCAGCGAGTGTGGAAGGTGCCCCATATAAATCCTGCGCGCTTTACAAGACATGTGTCTAAGGATCTCAGTAACCGATCATGGGAATCCATCTCTCATTCCGGTCTCACTTTTGGACTCGACACAAAGAAATTTACCATCAAAAAGCCAAGTCGGACAACAAGAACTCCCGTTGCAACTGTCTCAAAATCTGGCGACCATACTGTGGACCATAGATCCATCAGGTCATCATCGCCATCCAATCAAGGCGATTCACATCTTTGGGCAGAGTTCTTACGGGTCAGTTACTATTTCTAAAAGAATAACATTAAATGAAACCGTTGTTTCAGACATATTGTGACAACGTCGATACTTGGACCTCACTTAATCATAAGAATGTTGTTCGAGTGTTCGGGTTTGGGGAGGGGCTGAATCTCGAGGTTGAGTATTATGAGAATGGGTGTGTCCGTGACGTAAGTTGGGGCGCGCAGGGCTCTTGGAATGATCCACTGATTCGACCGTAGTACTTGAGGGCACATAAAGCTGTCAACAAATTAACTATAGTAGGACAAGGCTACTACTTACTAGGACCATATCTGACGTCATATTAGATGCGAGATATCATTGCTGGCGTGAGTTATCTCCATGACACCATCGGCGTATCGTTCATGGCAGCCTCAACGCAGTTAGTCCTTCAGGAGTTCGGTATCTAGCGCATTCTAACGACTCCGCAAGGGGAAAATGTTCGTTGATAGATATGGCAGGACTCTTGTTGGAGAGTTCAGTCTAGGCACACTGTTCCATCCGCTCTCCGAGCATGTGCCGGATATCTCATTTGCAGGCTCTAGCCGTTGGTTCAGCACTGAGCTCCTTGAGAATCCGACCGCTCAGTTTACGGAAAAATCTGACATTTGGGCCCTCGGATGCACGCTTTACGAGGTATGGACACCTCCATTAGTCGCTATTGTGGGGCTTTTGGCTAAAAATTCATAAAATCGAATACGGCGCATATAAAGATACTCGCAGAAAAAATTCCCTATTCGTCCCAAAGACATGAAGTAAAAGCGCAACGAGAAATATTGAACGGTGCTCTCCCCGGAGGTTTGGAGCAATAGAGCATAGCTCGCGCGCTAGTGGGTTGGGCGGCATTCTCCCGCTTTCATACAACAAACCTATCGAAGAATATCTGTCCATTGTGAATCAGTGGCACATGACGAACTTTGGTAGACCAATGGCATGGGAGTTCACTAGGAACGGACCAGCTGACTAACCTATATGGACCGCTACTCCCATTAGTGAGTAGCATGTAGCATATTGTATGGTCCGAAGTAACACTCACTATCCCAGTCCTAGGCGAGGCTGATAGAGCATTTCAAGGCAGCGGAAGCTCAAAGGAGTTAGCGATGCACCACTCTGCCAGGCTAATTCGCGACTCGGGTGTTCCTACAAGCTCGCATACAGAGGGTTCAGCAATGGAGGCCGTAAGTGACTTTCCGGTCGCGTGAAGCTCGAACCAGATGGGCGGAGGAAAATATTCGCCGCAAACTAGCCGATAGATTATGTGGCATGTAACCCTTCGTGAAAATGAAAATCCACGGCTTCAATGAATACCCAACCTAAGCAACAAACGATGCATGTTGCATAGAACATACGTAAGGCTTCTTACGTATATTCTCGACGTTCCATGACAAGCCCACCAAGTGGCGACCATTAACGTCCATGAGTGTCTAGACCATTTGAGCACGGCGCGGCCGTCGCCAAAGTAGGCAAGCGCTCAAGAGCGCCACAAATGCAGATGAACAATTGCTTTACCATCACGGACCGCTTTTACTCTACCAATTGCCACACCACCAATTTTGGTCGTACAAGCTTGAAAATTTGATGTTATGTGCTACGCGGTACCTGCTTATTATCTGTAAAATCTTGCGGTAATAAATACAATTTGTCCCGAGCTGTAGAGCTTACAAAAAATGAGTACGTGATCATCTAGGTACCGGGAAGAGGACCACTAGCCAAAAGAAACCGCCATTCGTCGTTTGTGCAATAAACACCCACTCATGAAGGCTGAATTGTCCAGATTTATTCTTGCAGCTCTCAAATCATTCAATAAATGGGTCTCAGGGAACGTGAGGGGGCGAATAGAGGTGAAGGTGATGACTCGCCCTTCTAAGATCATCATCAACTTCTCACAACCAGCCAGGCGCAGATACACTTGGTAGCAATCATCATGACATGTGCTGTGCGCAGGGTGTAATCTTCGGTATACATACACATCCTCTAGGCAATTCCTTTGAGGAGGTAATGCGTGCGCAGCTAACGGAGGTGGTCAACGGACCGTCAGTAAGACATGATGTGCCGTCTAGTTTGTAACTATCAAGCAAATAGGTCCCTAATTTTCAGTCAGCCATAAAGGACACCCGAGCTTTGTTGCCCAGGACCTACTTATGCACATATGTAAGTCTATCGAGGCGATATTCCGCATATAGTCAATTTTTGATCGCACCTTTGATCTGCTACAAGAACCGATCAGTCGTGGCGGAGCGAAAACTCAATAAAAAGGGAATCGGTTGGGCACAAACGCTCAAGCTTACTAGTGCTATATATTGGCAGTATCACAGTTTGATGCTAAGAACAAGCCGACGGGAAAGAATGGGTGGTCCGCTTCCCGGTCCTTGATGGTAGTGAAAATGATACGATGGCTTTGATCACGATCCCTTTTTTCCCCTTGAAACCCCCGCTTATTGGTGCTTTGGGCGAATCTAATACAATCACCGCCGGATTTGATAAAATTATTGCAGGCTAATTTGGGGCTTGATCTGAAGAAATTTGCTCTCAAAAATCTAGGGATATCAAGTAAGATTCAGTTTTTCCCGAAGTATTCACCCCTGGATCATGACATATGGTTGCTCGGAATGCCACGGAGCGCGGACCGGCTGAACATTTGCATGGTCTGAGCATAAATGAAGGAATTAACATGCCCGAGGAATATTGGAACGGATCGAATACGCGCGAATATTAAATAAGACTCAAGTATGGACGAGAATTGAATGTCTTCATCTAACCGGATGGCGATGGGACCTATAGCGGGGCGACGGACTGGGAAAACCGGGGTGCCGACTTGCGTATTCTTGCTTCAAAACCTGAGCCAACGGTAACACCGCAGTTCCCGTAGATATATTGGAGCTCACACCGTATTCTATTCTCTCAAGTGAGGGGTACAAGGACTCACCTTCATCAAGAGCAACCTGCGCATCGTTATATGAGCTTTATTCGGCTCTCGAACATCATTCCGGCGTTAGCTAAATACTTAAATGCACTATCGACAACCGGAGCGCATCAGTATGTTCAGTCCATCGTTTCTTCTCGTTGAGCTTTTATAGACCGACTAAGCATACATGCAAGCAACGCTGTTTCTTCTACTCGATGGTGTAGGCGTGTTCCCTACCAGAACTTCGGACTATCCCCAATGTATGCAGTGGCCCTCAAAATGATTGTAACACGTGACCGCCTGTGGATGTGAGAGTGGTAGAGCCCCGGCGAGTAAGCGCGGGTAGTATGTATGTTAAGATGAATTTTTTATTATGTATATCTAAATTTCTGATAGCTATTCTCGTTACGGTTGTCTCATCGAAAAAGTGTTTTCGACGTCTTGGCGTTTATTTTTCGATCCGGTCGGACTTATGAAAACAGCCATAACCGAGTCTTGGCGACTACTTCAAATATATTCGGACTACCAATCCAGAGACGCTGGTACAGCTCTTACGCGTTTCCATTCAAAGATCCCACCACGTTGAATAAACATCTGTTGCATTGCTCGTTGAGTGATTGACCTAGATATGAAATCAAATCGCACCTTGTTATCGAAACCAGCATCCTGAAGTGCTTGCTGCACTCCAACGTCCAAAACCGATCGGCCCGGAGTCTTTCCGCCGGCAGAACAGTCCAAAAACCTGTGCAGAGTTATAGACTTGGATTGTTGTACAACAGGGGCATCTATCACCTCATTTCTTCATCCAAATTCAGGTAAGAGTCTCGCATCGCGTCATTGTCTTCAGGTACCAGGCATTTCTGCTCCTTGTGCCGTTCCAAAAATAGCTGAAATTGCTCTTTCGTTATCAACAACTCGCGGGCATCTCGGAGTGCGCCATTGTCGGAACCGTTGTTTTCGCCTTCAAGCAGAAGCACTTGGAAGACCTACGTATTGATCATGAGTCGTACAAATGATCGAAGCGCCAAGGCATACAAACCTTCCAACGGAATGGCGCAAGTTGGGATATGCTCTCGTTCATATCTTCTTGATAGTTGTATCTACATTTGACCTATCAGTATGTCTGAAGCCAACAACTCAATACGCACTTTGTAATCACCGAGTTCAGCTTAACCTTGATACCTCGCTCCTTGCACCACCTCACGACTTCAAATACTCTGTTGATATGCGTCGGCTTTCCTTTCTCTGCTCGTCCGTGCGCAAGGTCCGTCTCGATTTCGAATGTGTCGCACGAGATGGCCATGATGTCCAAGTACTCGCCATATTTGTCTAGCCATTTCTCGGTAACCTTGCTGCCGTTGTTCACGACGCTCGTTGACTCGAGGTTTAGCTCAGTCTTGCAAAACTTGAATACTTCGCCAATGTATTCGGGGTTGAGAAACGGTTCGCCGCCTGAAATGTTGAGTTTCCGCATTCCAGCATCGACGAGCGAGCGGAGACCTTCTTTGGCTTGGTCGAGTGGGAGGATGAATGTGTTTTTCGAGGTGTGGAAACAAAATGAGCATTCATAGTTGCATCGGCTACACCCGAGCCACAAGTTAGCAAAGCCCCACGAGAATACCGGGAAAACTCACCGGTTTGGAAACCAGTTGACTGACACTGGTGTAATGTCGGTTGGGGATGGAGGTGCTTGTATGGAGGTGAAGTAGGACCTGAGCGTAGCGAGCATGGCGGGGGGTGATGGCTGGTGGGATCAAGTGGCAACTGTCTACGAGCCGCCCAGTCATGATTTGTCATATGACGCCGTGGCAGCAAATATTCGGTTCCGACTCCAATCGAGAGTTTCGGCGCCTCCTACCTTTTCACCTCCCGTTCAAGAGATCTCACGCTTTGTTCTGCTGCATAACTAGTAAGGGATAGGCTGGATACTTTGAAAGACGTGAAATACCGACTCAAAAATGCCCTGGCCGTGATATCACAGGGTGGCAAATCCGTTTATGGAAGGGAATACCTTGTACCTGGCATACGCGTTGTCGCTAAACTGCGTATGGACGAGCCTTTGTCAAACGCAAGAGGTCATGCAAGCGCCTAAGATAAACATAAACCAGGTTCACATCGTAATACGTTTTTGTAACTCGGCCCTCGCGTCATCGTGTGCGTATATCATTCGGACACGATGAGAATGCACTTGTATTTTCTGGGACTTTAAACATTAAATCGTTTGAATAGACCTGCGCTGCTCAACAGCACTAGCTGTGGCGTGGCACATTTTATCAGCCCAGCTGCCTTGAAAGGCCCAACAACCGTGTACTCAAATAGCCTTGACAGCGGCTGGCGCCTATCAGACAGATGGTAAACTGGGCAAGTGTGGCTTTGGCTCAGTGGCTGTGCTGATGTAGCCACTGGGCGATCTCCGGCTGATCAAACTCGATGGTGAGCTTCTAAGTTTTCTCTCGCCTCCGACCTCGTTGCCACCGAACCGCGTTCCTCCCATCCGCTTGCCCTGTGACAGCATACTCCACTTGGGGTGGGCTTGCTTCTGCAGGCTGTGTTGTGAGTCTCATTCCACTCGTGTCGGTCGATGGACTCAAACATGTGCTCAAAAGCGCCCATTCCTCTCCTAGGATGATGCAAGACATGAACATGTTATCTCAAATTTCAAAACGAGTTCTCCTGGGGCGAATTACGCCTGCTACTGGTTGCCGCGGTCTCCAACTAGCTGCAGCCGTTGGTCGTTGTAGGCCGGGCCTCTATTCTCGCGGTGCGTTCGGGTTAACCGGTACTGCCCGCCGCTACCGCACCGAAGTCCAAAAAGCTTCGAGTACCCTCGACACTCGTGGATTCCGCTCTGTTCTAGAGCTTCTCTCACATACGGCCAACGATCCTGAGCTCTCATCGAAAGGATGTGGCCACATTGTTGATTTTGATGCATTTATCGCCGATCCAAATGCTGTGAATGGTACTATTTTCAAGCCTTACTCTGCTATCTATGACGACGCAACGAAACTCGCTTCAGTAATGCGGCGGGAATATGACGTAGAAAGACGCGTGGTAATGTGCAGCGTGAGTGCTTCAACCGAACGTTCCGGAGAACTTTCAGCTTACCCATTCATTAAAACGCTAGTCTGAATCGCACGCAGAACAAATAAAACTCTTCTGGGCTTGCGTATTCGCCGATGCCATTCCTTGTATCCTCCCGAAACTCGCACGCGAAGAAGAACAGCGTGCGGTTTACTTGCGCCACCTCGCTACTATGCTCTCCTCCGAAACCAAGCCAGCTATCCTACCCCTGGTAATTACTTCAGGAGAGCTAAAGTCTGAGATGGAATGCTACCCAGGACTCGAAGTGATTACCACGAGCGATCTCGAACGTCATTCTGCTTTGGTGAACCAGTATCGGAAAGTCCAACTTGTTCAAGATCAAGGCGACCGGTGGAATGACGTGCTATCCCTACATCTCACATCCGGGTCGACCGGGTTTCCCAAAGCCGTAGCAATTACTCATGGAAACGCGCTCGCTTCATCGGCTGGAAAATCCGTTATGCATAACATGAGACCAGAGAAGCGCTTCTTGAACGTACGTCTGGTTCACGACGCTAGTGTGCCATAACTAAATCATCTTGATGGTTCTAGTGGCTATCGATGGACCATGTGGCTGGACTTGCCGAGTTCCATATCTGGCCGATGTTTGCTCGTACCGACCAAATACATCTACCATCACGTACTCTCCTATCTAACCCAATTGCGTTTCTTCAAGCCTTGAGCCACGCTCGAATCGACCATGCGTTTGCGCCGATGTTCCTCCTAAGTGCCTTGCTACGGTCGTTGAAGAAGTTGGAACAAGGAGGCTTGGACAAGATCAAGTTGAGCCGAGAACTGAGGATCGTGAGCGGAGGAGAGGCGGTAAAGACGGCAGCCTCCAGTGAACTCGTTAGGGAATATCTAGTACCACTTGGTGCACAGGACAACGTTATCGTACCTGGCTTGTACGCCTTCTTTTACTTTTTATCAACATTCTACTAACTTTTCAATAGCGGGCTGACTGAAACATGTGGCGGATTCTGTTTCAATCCTGATTTCCCCAGGTGCGACCTAGCTATGTCTCGTCCTTTTGGAGCACCTGGCCTGCGCAACCCCGGGACTGACGTCCGAATTGTCCCGTTCTCGCCTCCATTCGTATCCCAACTGCCGGCTGTACCTGGAGAAATCCAACTGAAAGGCCCGAATATATTCACAAAGTACTGGAATAACCCAAAGGCTACTGCCGAATCATTTACTCCTGACGGGTGGTTCAGGACTGGAGATACGGGTTACCTAACGGCTGACCCTGACTTGGGGCACATGGGACGAAAAGGAGATGATGGGCGACTACTTGTTGTGCTAAGACGAGACCGTGACTCGCTTGTTTTTGAGGGCAAGAAATATGGACTGGAGGACCTTTTGAGTCGGATACAGGACGCGGATATTGATGGACTGGATCCAATGTGGTGCACGGTGTTCCCAGTTGACCGGGATGATGCGAACAAGGGGTTTGTGTTACTGTTTCGACCGACCTACGATCCTGCTACAAATCCTGCCCAGCACTTAAGAACCGTGGGCCAGATGTATCAATGTGTAAGTGCTCTATCTCTCTGATCTTGATTGGCGCGTTTTTAGTCTTACAAGACTAAAACCATGGCCTTTAGTGTGTTCAATGGTCTCCACTGCGTCCGCATACGATACTCGCTATTCGAGAAGAACAGTTTGTCCCCAAGACGACGCTCGGAAAGCTTTCTATGTTCAGGATGCGAGAGAAGTATATATCTGGGAAGTTTGAAGCAGAGGAACTTGCGCAGGCTAGTGTGCTGAGGGAAGTGGGGGTGGGTACCCATGGCAATAGTGGTGATTAGGATGGAACGAGCAATGACTTCTTACATGCACGTATATACAGTATTATTGTGTTTATTTTTTGCGCCAATACCCTTGTAACTGCTATTGTCCCCCATTCAACCACAAACACATAGCGATTCGTTTAGCATAATGGGTATCCGAGCTCGATCAAAACCTGCTGCATGTATAAATTGCTGTCATGAAAATAGAGCAACATGCTATCCCACTATAGATGGGTAGCATACACGCACCAGTGGGGATTTGGTCTTTGATACATAGAAGCTACGACCCTCGATCGAGTGGATACATCCCGCGAAAACAGCTTCCAAATCAAGTGTCATCGCGCCATTTCCGCCAAGATCTCATGGTGACATCATTTAGACCGCACTCAATGGATCGGACCCTGGAGACCCAACCACGCCTCGATTCAGTCGTTGGGGAATATAAAGGCCAAGCCAGTCGCGTCCATAGCCATCGTGCCAACGTTTCTCACCACATCACATCTCGACCACCCTGGTCCCTACAAGATGATCTCTGCACGATCGACGTTCTTCCGCCGGGCTCTACACACCACGTCTCGTCTCAGAGCCCAAAAGCCGTTTGAGAAAGGCGGAGACGAGGCGGCTGCGAGTGCGACGAGTGGAAAGACCTATGGTGAGGCGATTTCAACCTTTGCGTCCAAGTGATTTCACTCAATGCTTGCTGCTGCTGCAGTGGTGTCCGAACCAGTAGAAAGCGAAAAGCCATTTGGCGTTCCGTCTGGCGTATACTCGGGTGGTACGCCCCTCAAGGGAGACGCGACGAAAGCGTCGAGCAGTACGTCTCTTCTTTGATCTTCCATTCATATGTTTGTTAACAGCTTTCGCGACGACCACAGCCCTTCCTCGCTCATCATCGTCTGCATCTCCCGCCCACCCAACGACGTCGAAACAAGCCCAAAACGACGAGCTCGCGGGACGAAACGCGTGGCCGAGCGAAAAAGAGGGCCAATTGGGACGGGACGAGGCTGCCAAGCAGCGCAAGTAATCTCTCATTTTTCGATCA
Source organism: Ceratobasidium sp. AG-Ba (assembly GCA_016906575.1). Taxonomy (NCBI): domain Eukaryota; kingdom Fungi; phylum Basidiomycota; class Agaricomycetes; order Cantharellales; family Ceratobasidiaceae; genus Ceratobasidium; species Ceratobasidium sp. AG-Ba. Next base: position 382,342 of record CP059612.1, on the reverse strand, counting down.
ATTCCTGTAGTTGTATGATATCCATGTAAAAGCATCAAGTCGATACTTGCGTCGGGCAATCGAGTGCGCGTCACCCAACTCGTGATCATAATGTGGGGAAATCGTCAGGCGGTATTCATTTCGGCAAAACCCGTGACGTCATAATTACTCTGTCTATCCCCAGTTGGGGACGCACGTTCGCTTAGGCCGCCGGCAACCAAGTGGGTCCAAACCGGTTATTGTAAATTCTTGCATCACGAGTCGTCATCGTATAGCACCAAAAATTAAAAATATAAAAATCTACTATCTACCGAAAACTGTAGATCTCGAGCCCCATAGTTCAAGTCCAAAAAATCTAACGTCCAGTTCCAGGTGGGGGCGATGGCGGGTGAACCATCGCGCGAATAGTGTTATCCCTACACTCTTTCAAAAACGGCACAAGACTCGTCCCGCCCGTGCCTTTGATCGCCTCGGTCGTCAACTCTGGGTCGGCTTGAGGTTGGACGACGACTGTTTCCAGCGGTTGGGGCTGCATAACGAATGGCTTTCTCGCCTGGTTGACAATGTATAGAGTAGCAATCTTGATATGCCCGTCCCTGAACCGCTTGAGTGCCGCGACCGAGGCGTCGTACGCAGCCTGGAGCTCAGTGACCGCTTTAACCCCGCTCTCGCCCACTGCTGCCGTCTGCCACAAGCTCGCGCGTGGGGCCATACCCGTGCTACTGGATGCGTACCAAGGCATGCCTCGATCGTTGATGATATGCGCTGAATATGCTGCATGCGTGGATAAAACGAATTCGCGGAGATGGCGGTGTGGTTTGCGAAGGTATTGCAGGAACAGGCGATGGTGGCGAGGCATAAACTGTTCCATTTTGGTGAGGAAGGTAGGTTCGGCACCTCGTCCCTCGCCTCGCTCGTGGTCAACACCTAAAAAGACATCAAGTGCGTGGATGAGCGAGCTCTGACCAGCCGAAGGACCTGACAAAGCAGAAACCTTGGCAGCCGTCTCCGCGTCGACGCCTTCGAATACCCAACCCCGGTTGTCGCTCGTTGCGCCGCGGAACCAAGGCCGAACCTGGTGATAGAATACAGCAGGATCGCACGCCTCGCGCACGGCCATCAATATCTCCGTGAGTTCATCGATCACAGAAGCCAGCCGGGTGAGATACGAGCTAATACGTCGGACCGCGGTCGCGTCTCCCACAAAGAGCTCGTCGAGCGTCGAACGCATCAGGCCAAGCGCAGTAACGCCCCGCAACTCGATTCGAGCCGAGGTCAAGTAAAAATGTTCTTCGTCGAGGGTTCCGCTAAAGAGCGTGTGTGAACGGATTCGGCCCTCGGTGGGTAATTCGAGGGCGTGTCCTTTAGGAATGTGCCAGTTCCAGAGGACGTTGTCGGCATAAGTGAGGATGGGTGTGATACCGAGTTGAGAGGAAATGTGCACGAGTGGGACCGCGATGCATGCGGGGATGATGTGCGGAGTGGGTTCCGGTGGAGGTGGCGCCGAGTGGATATAGAGGTGCATCAAAAAGACTAAAACATGATGTCCTCTTCGAAGCAGAAGAATGTCACTGTGAAGTGGTGAAGCGTCCAAAATAGGAAGCTGGTTCAATTTATCAGCCCCGAGTCAAACTACCTTATCAATTTGACTTACTGCTCGGATGGATGCCCTCCATCGCTCGTTTTTATCGGTCTCTTCGGGATGATACATTGACAACTGATCGCCGAGCTTCATCCCCAGAGAAAGACCTTCGTCCAAGGCGCGCTCCCAAGCCTGAAGCTCCTCCAGGTCGGCAGGTAGTCGTGTGAGAGGTGCCTTGGTGGGCATAAACCCCGTATTCACATCGACATCAAAGTCGTGTGCAGCAACAGTCGAAGTATCGGGCACAATCCCATCGAGCACAGGGGCGTCCGGGATATGGTGGTGGGGAAGGTTCAAAAAGTGGTTGGGAGCGACAGCAACAGACATGGCTGAGGAGCTTCGATGGGGTTGGGATGCAGCATGCATACTGTTTATAAGCCCCTGGAGGGCATCCAGACCGGCGGTGGAATTGCTCGGCGGGAACATGGTCTGTCACGCGAACCAGGGGGTGTCAGGGAGGAGGTGGTAGGGAAAGTCCGATTTTTTGAGGCGATGACTCTATATAGTGATCCAGGGGAGCAACAGATTTCTCAGCTGTGGGGAAAAAACGATGGCGAAATGATTTGTCGTCCGGGATTTTTCGCACGGATCGGTCGCTCTCGGAGTTGTCCCGTATGACTAAGCAGCAAGTAGAGGCCGTACTTGGCATATCCTCGTGGCATGAAAAACCTCGAGCGCCGGGTGTCGAGTTTATGAATGAGTGAAGAGCAAGTCGACTCGAGACAAAAATCCAGAAATGACGAAATGGATAGCCGAGGCGGAGAAATCGGGGGTGGAATCTGGAGGAGTTTTCCTGTGCGGATAACGCGCACACCGGGCATTTCACGTAAAGTGTCGGTGTGACGCTGTGATTCAATTCAAAATGGGTTAATGTGCGTACAACGGGCGGATCTTGAGCGCCGTGCCCCCCAACGGTCATGCGCGTCTGTGTATAGCGTTTGGCCTCAGTCAATGACGACTGGGTTTGCATCACGCCCAAGGCGTACTTACGGTTAGGCACAGCACGCCACAACGGCCCTTCTCTTATCCCCCGCATTCATCATGCCATTCATTATTCATTGACCATCTCAGCCTCCGACACTCTTTGACCCTTCTTCGCGTCCCTCTTGGCCAGCCTCCGTTTCCCCGCTGCTCCATCACGCCATTTTTGGTTCGCGACTTCGGCCAACTCGCCCCGGTCAAGCTCGAGCACGGGAACATACTTGGTCATGTGTCGAAATGTGCCCCCACCCGTATTGATCTTGACTGGGCCAGTCGTACACGTCACGTTCTCCTCGTGCCCGAGATCCGGTAATCCCGAGTCAGACGGAGGAGGATAAAACACCTGAGCCGCCCTCAAAAAGTAGTGTTGCATCGTCGTTTGGATTCGGTCGTGTGTCCATAGCGAGTACATCTGGAACCAAAAGTTGTGCGTTCGTTCTCGGTCGGTTAGGGTTCCAGCCTGAGTCTCGAGTTGGCCGTCTGTTTGCCAAGTAACATCTTCAGGTTTGTATCCGCAGTCCCAGAGCACGAGCGGGAGACCGTCTGCAAGCGTATAGTTTGGTTTGCTTTCGACTGGTGGGGCTTCGGGCAGAAGGGAGGATTTGGAAGACGTGGGTTTGGTATGTAGCATATGGTCAATTAGGGATGGTTGTTCGAGCCTTTGGCCAATGAGAAAGAGGATGGCGACGATGCATCGAACTTGGTGCCAGAGAAAAGCAGTTCCCCTGAGGTTGAACACGTACATTTCATCCTCAGATTCGTCTTTTCTTTGCTCGTCTTCTTGCCTCTGGCCCGGCGTTGGCCAATCCCGCTCGACGCGCTCGATCCAAGCCGCTACGACCCGCCTCGAGTAATTTTCGATTTGTTTACTCGGATCGAGCTTACAAAAGTTTCGAAAATCGTGTTCGCCAACGAGTCGCTGTGCTGCTTCTCGCATCGCTGGCACATCAAGCCCTCGAGAAGGAAAAAAGTACTTGTAGTGTCTATATTGGCACGAGAAGCGGGCGTCGAACGCCTCCGAGACGGGAGACCAAGCCAGAATTCGGATTGTCGATGGAAGAATTCGATTGAGCATATGGACGTAGGCTAGTTCAGGCTTTTCGGTCGATTGAATAGGAGAGGGCGGAGGCGTAGGGCTGGGGGAGAGTCCAACGGGGAGATCTGCATCCAGTTCGAGGTCGTCTGCTTCAGCCTCTTGCTCAGGTTGGGGTGCGCACTCGGGCTTCGAAGGCGCAACAGATCCCAATGCGCTCCTCACTCTCAGGCTAACAACCTGTCCGGCAGCACTCACGCCTCGATCCGTGCGCCCACAACGGCTCCACCCACAACCGTCCATTCCGCCCGCAGGGTCAACAAGTCTCGCATTGACAAGTGCATCGAACAAGACTTGTTCGACTGTCGGAAGTGGCGTAGGCTGAGCTTGAGCAGCAAGGCCATTGTACGCCCAGCCTGCATAACTGAACTTGAGCGCAATCTTTCGTGTGGGGTGTCGATCAAACGGAAAGGGCTTTGGTTGGTCGAGCTGGGAGCGTCGGCGAGACGACGGAACGAGTGCTTCGAGGGCGTAGATTCGGGCTATAAGATCTTCTTTGGACAGATCTTCGAGTTTAGGCTTAGACTCCATGAGTGCTCGTTTGAGTGCCCGACGAGCGACTGGGCGCATTCAATTAGACTCCCCCTCTCTAAATCACAAACAATTGTGATTAAAAAAATTCGGAATAGGATACGAGTCGACTTGCCTGACTCGAACCAATAAACACACCAGCAATAAATTACACCTGTAGCGAGTCAGACTGGGTCGGAACCGGGAGTTCAAGGCTGACCTGTGTCGTGGCTGGGATTGGGAAGGAACAGGACCGAACAAGCGCTGATGATTCGCCTGGACCCTATGTCTCGGGCTCATACAATTTCTCTGATCTTGTGCTCGACGTCCACAACAGTCGCTCCAGCAGCGCACATCAACCCACACAGGTAGGCAGTCTACATCCTGCCATTTGGAGAAGCTCCCATAATCGGATTTGTTAGCAGAACTTCAGAGAGATAGGATGCCCAAGGTAAGAGGATTATCGTTTCCGCTCGCCACGAGAAACCGCTCATCCGTCTCTCTAGAACAAGGGAAAGGTATGGTCTTATGACTTTTGGACTCGCGGAACTGGTGGACTCAATGGTTGGTGGTACAGGGTGGCAAGAATCGTAGGAGAGGAAAGAACGAGAACGATGCGGACAAGCGAGAACTTGTTTTCCGAGAGGACGGTCAGGGTCAGTCTCTCCATCTGTCTCTGTTTCCTCCTGTGCACCATGTTGATTCAACCAATCTATTTCCTGCTGACAGAATACGCCCAAGTCGTAAAGATGCTGGGCAACGGGCGCCTCGAGGCTCAGTGCTTTGATGGTGAGAAGCGATTAGCACACATTCGCGGGAAGATGCGCAAAAAGGTGAGCTGTTTGCTCTCGTCTGCCCTTGTGCTGCTTGCTGATTAGTCGATTAGGTCTGGATCAACCAAGGCGACATCATCCTCCTCTCGCTCCGAGAATTCCAAGATGACAAGGCCGATGTCATTGTCAAATACACAGCCGATGAGGCGAGAAATCTGAAAGCGTAAGCCCCCATCTCCTAGATCTCTCTTTCCTTGACGTTGACCTAAATGGTAGATACGGCGAACTGCCCGATACCGTCAAAATCAACGAAACCGACACCTTTGGCGAGGAAGACGGAGAGTGCACATTCGAGTTTGGTGATGAGGGCGAGGTGGATGTTGATGATATCTAGAGGATTCTTGCTCGGTGGACATGCTGTGCGCATCCTTGTCCTCTCGTCATTGTCTATTGCTCACGATTTGATATACACAGGTATATTGAACCACGTTTTCTCCTGACTTGCTTCCATTTCACTGTGTCGTTAGTCGTCATCGTGCAATTATCTTGATTATTTCTGAACTTTGTGCGTGATCCGAGGGTGTGGAGTCAAAGGTGCGCACGACAAACACGAGGATGCTACTAATGAACAAGAGTGTAGATTAAGCCAAATGCGGCGATGGTTCATGGGTTGATGACCCGGCCTTTATACGTCAAAGAACCGGTGATAATTGAGGATTCTGTTGGAAAGGACGTGCTACCGTAACATCGTGGTGACTCTTGCTGAGAATCGGCATGGTTATCTGGGAGAGTTTAGAAAGTACGTATTTCTTTACCTTGATCTATCCTGGATGTATGGTGTTTTGTTTTAGTATAACTGTCGTATTCCACATTCTCGGAGGCATTATCCACACGACGACCAATCACTCATGTAACCCGTATGCTGCTCGCGTCTTATGCATCCGTTATCACGAATCCTTCACGTATGCTTGGACCCCCAGGTTCATAATCACAGCTGCGATCGCCAATACTTCAATCTTGCGAGATTATTTTGTTTTTTTCAGTGGGAGTAAAGAGGTACGTCTTGGCTGCTTGCAAGTATTACCATCACTAAATGCTAGTTAAATACTAGCCTAGTTGCGTTTATGAGTGGCCGCCATTGGCAACTTCCGCCTCAAGGTCGAACAGGAGCATCCGAGATCAATCGTGGTTGGAATCTTAGGAGAATTTTCATCAACAGTCTACTCGGTGCAACCAGACTGCTACTTGTTATATCTCAGTATGAAAAAGGACAAGTCTAAACCAGCCACGGACTTACGACTTTCGAACCCATTTTTGCGTACTGGAATGGTTGCACACCCACTGGCTTTCTCATACGTCGCGGCTCGCCCTTGGATCGCATTGCGGGATTCAGTTCCAAAGGGCAAGATATGCCGAACCGGGACGTGCTAGTATGCCAGTAGAGCGCTGATACAAGATATGCGCGTCATATTATATCACCCTAGGCCTGGGCGATTGACGAATAATATCGACTTTCGTGCGGCCGTCGCTTTGGAATGCGACGTCGAGCGAATCTGGGCAACTTCAAACTTGAAAGGATGGTTGACAATGCCCCCTCCCCTATCGCACCCTGAATGATCCGATTTTCGTGCTTGTCTCAATTATATTGGAACTCTGGGTGAGAACTGACTCTACTATTATGGTCGGAAGTCAGGGTCAAGTTTAGAGACCAATTAGCCAAATATGGATATTAACTAGTGCCGATGTTAAGATATTGGCCAAACTCTATAGACACTCGCGGGAGCTCTATAATAGACTACGGCCGCTCAACGAGTGCTGCCGCCGCGTAAGAAAATACCTCGTTGAATTTACGAACCATTCGACGAGCCACGATACTGTCTTCACCAGTCCCAAGTTGCATCCTCTTACTTCATGTAGCAGTTTCGCCCGCCCTGTAATGAGAAGGATGACACATTGAACCAGTAGCGACTACCACATTGCGTGTCCCTAAATGAGCTTTAACCTGCTTCGCACTCGCGGCCCAAAAGCCTCTTCTAGGCCTGATCCAGTCGCGTTCGTACATTTCGAGAGTATTTTGGGTTTTAGGTCGGGTCACGCAAGTGTGAACAAGCGCCGATTCCTAGTTTAGGTCGCGTGACGCAAGAGTTACCTGGAACCAAGCCTTCCTTCCATTTTGGGACGAACGGCAGATTTGAAATTGGGTGGCTGCAGTTCTGTCCCAGAAGGCTTGGTACATTTTGGCATGTGAGTGTACACGAATGTCAGGGCCGGTTTCTCCACCACGAAATTGTGTATCACGCATGTGTAAAATATGAAAATACATATTTCGATGCCGCTCTTTCGAATGGTGAGCTTGGCGTAGCAAAATTCGAAGATTGAAAGGTCGAAAATTTGCGCGCGAAATGGGCGAGATCACTAGGAAATCGTTAAGCGCCGAGCTCAGGGTCCTATGAACAGCCTATCCGCACGAGGCATACAGCCCATCGTTTGACCTCGAACATGTGTGTTGTACCCTACAACGACATGGATTCGCCACGAGATAGCGATGGAGTAGTTTACGACGCTGGAGATGACGAAGTTTATGACCCGGAATCACAAGAACAACAGTCTGGCCGCACCTTTCGCGACCTCTTGGACGAAGTTGTGGGCTCCGATGACCCGTTTTATGACGAAAACGACGACAAAGACGATCTTCCGCCATCGTCTCAAGTGTTTTCCTCACAGTCTGACAACGAAACTCACCGGACACTGAACGCTTTGAGTGTGCTGGCTGATATGGGAGTGACGCTATCGGGCCTTTTAAGCGACGTCTTGTTTGGGGATGGCACTATCCAAGCCCATGAGCTAGTCGTCTCTGCTCGAAAAGATGTGTTTAATTCGTCGACGCTACCTACAGTACTTGACCGCATTCGCTCTCCGCCGGGTATGCGAGTGCGAGCGAAGTCTCACAAAAATGCCAGGACCGAGATCGACGAGTGGGCAGTAAAAACAAGTACTGAAATACTACGAAAGGAACTAGTTACCTATGCGGTCACAACAACAGCGCCTGAGACAGAAACCGAGATCGTTAGCGAAGAATCGCTCCAGGAAATGACGTTCAATGCACTAGCTGTTCAGGTTGAGCAGCATGCGCCAAGGCTGCGCAATCTACTCACCGAGATCTGCTTGGCCAAGCGACGGAATCGAGAGCGTAAACGAGATTCTAGTTTTGTGAGTAAATGATGTTGACGCATATACATAGCTGAACAGGGGACAGGCCGTTATTATATTTATCAATTCGCTTGCAAACCAGATATCTCGTTTAAACAATCGAATGCAAAAGCTCGTATGTATATATTTCAAGGCAAAAGGTGTACCCAAGTCGGTCTATTACTTGTTCTATCGCTGTGGTATATCTGAGAGCTACCAGTGGTCGGTGAACGCGCTCTCTAATATTTCCGATGCTGCCATGGACAAGGCAACACAAGTTTTTCAAGACGAATGCTGCCTGTTGATTCACGACAACTTGAGGCTGCCGTTTGAGATCAAGCACCAGCGCACAGATCACCTCTCAGTTACCGATAATGGCACCGCAATGACGATGATGCCACTGCGTGATTCTGTACGAGCTGCAGCTATACTACGAAACCCACAACTTTGGGCTGATAAGAAAGCTGAGCTTACTCGAATGTATCGAAGCAGCCAAATGCGACATCTCAAAGCAGCTGACATATACGCCATGGATGGTTTTATCCATGAACGCGAGCGAACGATCTCGAACTTGATTTGTTTTCTGTTTGATACGCCCACAATTAGACATAATAAGGATATAAAAAAGTCTGGCAAGCGAGACCATGCACAACTCGCTGAAATGAATCCTGTATGTCAAGTACCTTATGGCCCGGAGCACCGTAATCGTCAGTATATGCTACGGAGTATACCACAAGAAGAAGCGTCCTATGGTGGCAATTATGTGCTAACAAGAGAAGTTCCTCGCCAGCTTGGAATACTCTCAGATGAAGCCCTTGAGACCTGGGCTAGAAACCAACGAACACCTTGGCTTGGGGATATGTTAACTATTTTACGACTTCGCATGCTTGCCTTGATGAAAGCTGAAGATCTAAATACACTCGAAAGGCTTGAGCATATTATTCCTACATGGGCATGGTTCCATCTTGACATGAACATTGTTAATGGGATTATATATCATCATTATGCGGAGCACTCAAACTCGGGGCTTGCTTGAGACGCCCATGCACTCAAGCGAGCTGGATTGACAAAGCCAACTAAGAAAAAAGGCCCGGAATATCATACTGGCGATGAATTCTTGAAGCATACTACAACTGCTCGCATGCGTGAGCTTTGGTTGTGGGTCTCAAACACCTCAACCATAGAAGATCTTGCAGACTGGGTCAGGGAGACTAGTCCTCACCATATACGACTAGCTGCTGAGAAAATATGGAAAGAGCGTGCGTCAAACCGTGCAATCCAGACCTATCGCTCAACAGATCCATCTCTATGTAACGCCATTGCGCTTAACCGGGATCTCTTACTCCGACATGAAGTTAAGACTGCAACTCAACATGGCGACGTTGGCCGTATGGAGCGGACACTTCCATTGTTATTGATATTTTTCCTAGGTGCTGGCGCTACAAACTATGCAAAGGAAGTTTCTGAGACACTACATTGGCAAAAGTACGAAGCACCACCTGGTGTTGCGTGAGTTGATTATATGCGCGCTGAAAACATTGCTAAACATACAAATAGCGAACTTATACGCGATGAGTGCTGGGTCTTAAACACTCAAGGCCAAGCAGACACATTTTATCCATTTGACCTGCGTCAAGAGCTTAACAATTTGTCGATTAAAGTAGGTATATGCACTCAATAGCTTTACATGCTCACATATATATTAGGAACATGGACCACCGCCACAAGGATGTACATGGGAAGCTCACAGTAAATGGGCACCCGCGCTGCCTGTCTTTACGGCAGTGGTTCAGCATGTGGACGAGTGTTTCCATGACTTTTACCGCTCACGCAAGCATTATGTTCCAGATCCCGAGCCTGACATTGCTCTTCTGATGCTACGCCACGCAGAACGTAAAATATTTGAGAAAGACTCTGAACATCCCAGTGATGAGCCTGAAAAGCGTACTGTAGACTGCTGGGAAAATGGCGTGACTAAACTCTCCAAGGGCTATCTGGACAAACTTGCTCAGGAGCGCACACAATATCTTGCTTATAGGTCTAATCTAGAGATTTATGAACGGGATGGGCATTCGGATGAACAGATAATTAATCTGATTAAACGGGACAGCATATCTCATACAGTTATAGGGGAACAATCACTTCGACAGCCACTGAATGCATTTGAACATACAGAAGAAGACGAGTTGGGAATGGAAGAAGAGGAAATAATATATGGACATGAGAATAACAAAGGCATAGAAATCGACAATGAGTATAGGCGACAACGGCTTATAGACGCATGGAGCTATTGAGGCAAGTTATCTTCCTCGGCCTTGGGTTTTCTTGGCTTGGGTCTAGCTCTAGGTCTAGAGCTCGATGGGATTGGAGCAGCTTCGGATACCAGGAGACTGGACCCGTTGGTTTTGGCTCTTTTTCGAGGTCTAGAGACAGGAGTAGGCTGACTATATTGCTCTCTAGCATCGTCCGGTGTCTGGATATTGAAATAAAAAGATGTTGAACAAGCAGGAGTGGAAGGAGTCGGAGGATGGTTTGGAGGAGCATGAGAGGTTGTAGATAATTCATTAGTAACTATGATATCTTGGTCGTCTAGTAGTCGATTGTAGTCATCTATAAGCTCTTGTTTAACAGCGACAGATACTTTAGGTTGAGTATCCATTGGATCAATCGAATTAGGATGAGTTTGATGAGCGTTTGGGATTGTTTCATGCACTGAAAATGGCAGGAGAGAAGTAGATGGACGAGAAGGACCGGCTCCAGGTGTATCTTCTATACCAGGCTCGTCCTTGACCTCTTGTTTGACCGCCTGCTTCAGCCAGTATGCTTGGCTAGATTTTCTTCGCCGCTCTTCCGCCATCTCAGCTTTCCGAGCCGCTTTTTGTTCCTCAGTAGCATTTGCAGGTAGCGGGCGACGTCTTGGCTTTGCAGGTGCCATGCTGGCCTGAACTGCCTCTTCGATTTTGCGGCTTCGTTCGGCATCCTGCTGAGCGCGAGACTCTTGAGCTTGGCGCTCTCGTTCCAGAGCTTCCTGACGCTTTGCCTCAACAGCCAGACGACGAGACTGTTCTTCTGCCTCAACCCTTTGAGTAACCACAGCAAGAACCTCGAGTAGCTCATTTCCCCAGGTCTCTAGATGTACCCAAGTAGGCCGCAGAGCTGCCAGAGCCCGAATGCTTGTCAATCCATAGCGCTTTGAAATGTTTTTCACTTCAGCGGGTGAGAGGATCCAGTCCTTGCTGACATTCAAATGGGCACATTCGGGTGAGTCGTACTTTTTGTCAATCCAGTCTTCTATTGCTGCCGCATATAGCTTACGCTCCGCTGGTTTTCGATATTTGGATCGCAGCAGTTCAGAGGCCTCGGTATCGCTACCAGAGCTTGAGTTTTCGCCACTCTCAACTTGTCCGACTTTGGGTAGAATCGGTGTGTTGTCCAAGTTAGTCTGCTCTTCTTGTCGCTGATGCTCTTTTGCCCTATGTACTGCTGTAAATATGTATTCAAAAAACAATTTATCAAACATACTCGTCTTCCATTATCTCTTGAATCGACTTTTCTCCCCGTTGTTTTCGGTGAAAGTCGCAGTAGCAGATGCCACCAGGTTTCCTAGGTGGGTTGTCAAACTCTTTGTCGATCGCTTCAACCCGACAGCCTGGGGTGTTAATCCAACATAGGATAGAAGGCAAGTAGAGCCGGGGGGCGGGAGTAGAGTTCGCTTTTGCACTAGCCTTTGATTTTCTCTTTGAGGTCGACTTTCTTGATCCTGTATTGGCCTGAGCTGCGATTTCCACTTCCTGAGCCTTTTGAGCTCGTTTTTGGCCTTCCTTGCTGTCGTCAAATACTGAGTCTTGTGCTAGCACTATTCCTTCGCACAGGATACCCTCCCGACGCCCGCCACGACCTAATCGCTGCAGTACAGTCTCGATGTCGTAAGTAGACAGCATTTGAAGCACCATAGATACCAGTCCAAAGTCGACGCCCTTTAAATAGTGAATATATGTATTATGATTGAAACTCTCCGACTTACCAGAGCAACGATCTCTGTGCATACAAGCACCATGAACCCGCCATCCTTCTCAAAAAGCGCCGCTAATACTGCCTTTGCAAAGTCGCCCCGAAAGGCATGAAATATCTGGACCTGCCATCTAATTGCAGGGTCGATATGCTGGCGAATAGCGTGCAGTACGGCCTGTCCAAGAGGTCGAGAGTTGACGAAAACAAGTACAACGCAAGTGAAGAAGCGTCGACAAGGAAAGTACAGCAGGATCTCCAACAGAGATGCCGAGGCGTGCTTCAGACGATGAACCGAATATGCTAAACGCTCCCGGTGATTACCAAGATTCTTTTCGAGTGAGCTAGACTCGAATCTAAGTGACTGCTTAATGGATTCTCTTGTTACGGCGTTGGCAGTAGCAGTGGCAGCAATACAAGGGAGCCTCCCAACACTGATCAGCTTCAAGTCGCCTAGAACAGCATATTTTGGGCGAAATGTTTTGCCCCACTTGGCCATGCAGTGCGCTTCGTCGACCACCAGCAGCTGAGACCCCCGGCTGGCGAGTTCAGGTGATTTAACAGTAGGCAGAAGGCGGGTGGTATTGGTAAATGCCTCGATTGACAATATTACAACTTGGTACTTTCCAGCCAGAACATCCTAACGCGTTTTTAGCGTGTATTTAGTGTTCCAAATACGATTGGGAGAATGTATGCGCATCAAACTCACTCGGTAAAGGCCAGGATAGCTGGTGGTCGAGTTTACGGCGATCGCTTTGATGTTCCAGTCTCTAAACTTTTGCGCTTGCTGATTTCCCAGAACATTAAGGGGCGACACTAGAAAAACCAAGAGCTTAGAATTAAGCCAACAGTTGGCGATCATAGGCAAAGTCTTTCCAGCGCCGGTCCCAGCGATTAAGAGCACATCCCGACCAAGGTGAGCAGCAATAGCAACATCAAGCTGCCAGGAATGCGGTGTAATCTTTCCTTTGGTGTTTTCTAGCGCAGATATAACTAGGCGTTGTCGGTAGTCACTGATATAAGCCGGCGAGCCAAAGGCAACAGCGCCGGGCGAGAGGTGGCGGTCAAGTGGCACGTCCATTGCCTTGGCGACCTCTTCGTCGAGTTCTAGATCTTCATAATCGTCGAAAATAGAGCTCATAGTGAATAGAAGTAATTTAGAATCACTTTAGTATAGCATAAATAAGCTTAGGATAACATATGACGATGCCAGCGTCGAGGAGATCCTAGGAAGCGGGTTTGCGAATAGGACCCTGAGCTCGGCGCTTAACGATTTCCTAGTGATCTCGCCCATTTCGCGCGCAAATTTTCGACCTTTCAATCTTCGAATTTTGCTACGCCAAGCTCACCATTCGAAAGAGCGGCATCGAAATATGAACTTTTGTATTTTCAAAATGTATGATACACGATTTGGTGGTGGAGAAACCGGCCCTGACATTCGTGTACACTCACATGCCAAATTGTTCCAAGCCTTCTGGAACCAACTGCTGCCCGACCCAATTTCAAATCTGAAGTTGCCTTTTCCGGAAGGCTTGGAAACCAGGTAAACGCAAGAGCTCTAATAACCGAAAATATACTGCGCCTGCTTTTTATTCCCCCACTTCCGATGCCATTACCCCGATGCACGGGTTGCCTACTTGTTGTGGGATGTTGTTCTTACTGCTCTATGAGAGAAGGCCTTTCTAAAATCCAATCCGGGGCGCTTCTATGCACCTACCTATCAGCCGATATTTTCGTCGGTCGCGTCATGATTGATCGGGGTTCATTCAAGCGCTCCACTGGGCATGACGTCTGCATGGCGTATGTTATCTCCACCATTCTATCGAACTCGGTTCGGCTCCACGCAAAAGGCGCGGATCATTGAAATATTGCTTCTAGCTTACAGCTTCAACGCAGTCTACGTATAATATGACTTTCAACTGGCCTGAATACGACAGCAATGACTGCATACGAGCTTACCAATATGCCATCACTGCTCTCCCTGATACTGCTTTAAACCTTTGGATCCCTAACTGCTAGGCCACTTCATACCAGTTATCCGTGAGTGCACCACGTTTACCGAGAACGCAGTGGTTTGACTTGGCCTTCTTTTTGTAGGTCCTGTCATATCAGATTACCCAACGCCTTATACTGGAGGTGTTCCGTCAAAAGGCCACATTAGCCTGCATCCACTTGGCACTAATACCGCACCATTAATTGGGGCCCTTACAACCACATTCTACGCCAGACTTGTCTACATCCTTTCGTCATGATTTCCATTCGATCAGCCAGAGCCGGACTCACTTTCCGGCCCGGAGCTGGAACTTTTCCAACAAGTACCTCTGGCCGGTGAGTGATTGCCGGCCTTGACCACCATTGTGGCATGTTTATACCCTACACAAAGGTCATCTCGGATATTCGAGCCTTTAGGCAATGCTCAAAGGTTCGCGTCGCTTACAGCCACCAGAGAGCCATTCCCAATTGTGATGATGGGATCAGGAAACGTCATGTTCGGTAAGTTCTCGCCTGAGTTCCCATCATGGATTATGCGAAGCATTTTAACTATCTTCTATCTTGTTATTTCGGTACCAGGTACTAACGACGGGCCGTGGAATCATTCTCTTCGACTTGAACGGTACGCTTTTTCCGTCTGAAACATGACATCTACTTAGCTCCCTTATGCCTATTCAGGAAACTCGGGCAAAGACTACAGGTGGCGGCTATCGTAGACCCGAACATCCAACGCGCACATGAAGTACTCTCCAGGAAGTTAGCCTCACCTGACACGGCACCGAACTACGCCAACGCACAAATTTGCGGCAATATCTCAGACCTACCTTCTACACAACCCCCTCGACTAGTTGTGATTGGTACGCACCCCTGTTCGAGAGGTATGGACCTTCCCGGGCGAGACTTGGAGCTCCAAGTCATGCGACATTTTCCGGGCGTCCCTCTGTTCGTCGAAAAACCAGTGTCAACTGGGGATGTCTCGGCAGCTCGGCGTGTGGCGCATATACTGTCGGAAAATGAGGTTATGTGCTCTGTTGGGTGAGGACAGCTGGTTGATGTCTGGTTAGGTTTAGCCTGACCGCATTTGAATAGCTATATGCTTCGCTACCTCAAGGCGGTCCAACGGATGAAGCAAATCATTCAGGACAACAACCTCGTTGTGATGGGCACAAACTCACGATACTACGGAGCGTACGCAAATGGAGCTAGATTGGATTGGTGGGACAAATCTCGCGAGTAAGTAGCTAATTTCATCGCTTGAGTGTTACCACTATTGTCGCTATCAACTCTGAGTTGATGTGTCACCTTTTTAGGCAAGGGCCGATCGTAGAACAAGCTACCCATTTCTGTGAGTTTAAACCCATTCGAGGGCTACAGATTCTCAACGATCTATGGCAGGTGACTTGGCGAGATATTTTGCCGGCGATGTAGACCTCGGTACCGTTGCTGCACGGACCGTAGAGTGGCACGAACGTCCAGGTAAACTTGCACGTCTGCCGATAGATGAAAGTAATTTGATCGCACCGGAGAACCGTATTCCCCGGTCCACTAGTGCTATTTGGTATGTTTATGTCGGCCCCTGTTTTCTCTTGGCACATCTCGTCTGCGTATCACACGAGGTCGTTTTAAGATTATTGACCCTGGATAGGTCCACACCCCAGATCTACACTTACCCCACCTTCTCCAACCGGTCCGTGGGGTTGACATACCCCAGCTTTCGTTTACCTTTAGCCTTTCTCTGATCGGTCATTGATTTGCCTTTGATCCCATTCACTAAACTATCCGCAACAGGAAGTACACATCCGGTGCCATCGGGTCTATGACCCACTCTACTATCCTTCAGGGGACAAAATACGCATGCGAGTTCGAAGTCTACTGCGATGGACATACGATGAGGTACGCGTGACGTGTGTGCTCGTGTTATAGTTGGCTTACACGGACCGTGTTCAGACTCTCAGATCCCTATGGCGCTCCTGTCCTTAGTGTTCGACGCGCAGGGCAAGATGACGAAGACGTTGAACGATACGAAGACGATGATCCATTCTACTCTGAGGTTCGCTATTGCCCAGAACTTTCTGTACCTTTCTAAATTCGATTGTGGTCTAGGTTTCGAACCTGATAGACATGATTGAACGAGTACAGGGCCGGGGTCCCTCGATGCTGAGCACATATCAAGGTACGTTCTCCACAGACCACTTATCTCCGGCAGCATGTATCAGCTGATCATTAATCCTGAATACAGACGCTTGCCGTAGCTATGAGCTTACTTGGGCTATCAGGGAAGCAAGCGAACGTGCCAGCGTCAAGTCAGAATAACTGGGAATAGCTTGCCATCATCGAAAGACGCACTATTACCAATAATTTAGCACGTCGTATATCTGTAATTGAGTATCATAATCCATTTCTATAACAACAAAAACGGTCTAGTTCATTTCCCTAAATTCGATAGCTGTTCTGTAATACACAGTAGCTTTCCTCGATTTAAGCCTGTTACACAAGCTTTGTTCAATAGCACATATTGCAGAATTTCGCGTATCGTTCACAGCCAACAGCGTGAGACTGAGGTCGCCAGACTTTTGTGTTAGCTATGGTGTCCCCAGATGGTACATTCATCGAGGCAAGTACTCTTGTGACTCTACGACAGGTATATCGTACATGTGTCTAGGTTGTGGATAAACCAGCATGAAATTAATATTAATGCATAGTTTGCGGTCTTTGCGATGCTCAAAGCACTGGAAGTCCTCGTGCATTAGTTGTTCGAAAACGCTGTGACTATTATGAGCTTTGGCGGCCACAATAAACAGCCACGGTCCCGTAAATGTTCAATAGTTGATCTCTGTACAAAGGAACTTGAGTTCTAGAAGTATGAGATCACATCATGATGAATTCAAACATCCTCTCATTTCGTTTCGGCGGCCACTTCCGAGCAGCGTTATGTTATAACTGTCATTGTCTAAATTCCTGCGCCCGCTAGACAACGACAGGCATATATGTTGCCGATCCATCTTATAGTTACATATATGCTGGGGCATGTGAAAAGGTAGAACCTAATCTTCCGAGAGTTCGATTGAGTAGCTCGGAAGTATAAGGTGCCCGTATGTGTCGTTTGTAGTAGAATGAATCGCATCCACACATAGTTTTCACAACTAAACGGCTTCGAGTCCAATCAATCGGGTCAGTATGCCTTCTCGCTTCAAGTCTGTGCTGATCTCAAGGCAGGATAGAACACATATCCTTCACGCCATGAGAGGAAATTGCTCACCGAATTGATAGGACTTCAAATCAAACAGAATCGTAGATACCGTACCGGACCGGGAAGCGGACCACCATCCCTTTCTCGTGATTGCCCATCTAAACTATTTTTCGTTTTTATGGCACTTTTAGCTATACTATCCTTCCAATTGTATACAAAAAATGAAAGAATTCTATTGCGCCTTCATTGCGATACAATAGCCCGATTGGTGGGCTGAACCGAAGCATACGCCGGAAATTTGGCGATCACGCCATACAAGCAGCATAACAGGTGTTTTGGTCGACCGCCCAGTAGTTTCATATATCTGAGTCTTGCCGCTTCGAAACTAGCAGAAAAATGAGGATGATTGCCGCTCGATACGATTGTACACGAACAAAACTTTAGGAGAGGCGGTACCACGTGCACCACACCTACCTACTTTGCCTACCAGGTCAGTCAAGTACGCTACTCGATTGGATATTAGGAATTTAGTATCTCTCTATGGCCGCTCTCTAAGTTATACATGTCACTTGAACTGATAGCAAGACCTTGAATCGCGTAGAGTACGCAAGGTGCGATTCTGCCGCCTACTTCATTCAACTTACCATCTCTGTTAAGTTCAAACTAGCTTACACGGCTTGCAAAACATATCAAAGCATAATTAATGACACAGTGAACTGGTTCGACTTCAAACATGCTAATAGTTCAGATGGTAGTATTGAGTGACTGAGGTGGACCGCTTCCCGGTATGTGCCTTAATAAGCGCTTCATCTTTCAGGAGCTCCCAATGTCGACTCAGACTTTCAAATGACCTCGCAATTGGCGTGTTGGTTGATGAATATGACTTGAATGTACCGGCCAAGTTATAGCCGAAACAGTTAGCTTATGCTCTTTCGACAGCTTTAATACTAAAACCAGTCCGTTTCCCGGTCCGGTACGTTAATGCACTGTGTTATTCTGTCTTCGAATCACAGGATATGACGAAGAAACAAAGTCTCAACATTAACATGGCACACGTATCACTCCCATTACTCAAGGAGCAGGAGAGCCTGTATTTGCGAGCATACTAGACGAGGTGGCAGGTTAGAAGCTGGACTATGGACTCTTAGATTCAACATACTTGTTTATCGCTGCTTGGTCTACCGGCGGTCCTTGGCCTGCTACTCCTATCATTGTCCTTTGGCCAACGGAAGGAACACCGTCACTAAGTACATAAATCCAGCCCGGTCCTGGTGGATATACTATAGTAGCTTGTTTAGCGGATTCGAAATTGTTCGGGCTAATAGTATACCTGTAGAATTCGGAGGACCTGTGACTGTAAGTGTATGGCGGTCAGACGACAGAGTGCACGGCAGTTTGACTAGCCGCATATCCACTAAGCACAGCGTTATGTATGTTATTATAGTTTGCGGTATAGAAATTAATACTGACTATGAACGCCATGAGTCATGAATCCCAAGTCCATCAGTGATACGGTGACAGCCGATGTGGTCGAAGGCAACGAAACTGAGAATATTATAATACCACCATAATTCAGGTAAGTTACAATACCACTAAATGTTGGGCGGCTAACAGTCATATATGACTTCAAGCAAGGTTAAGAAATCAGACTTGAAGATTGAGGGTGATATTACTTACCGGATTTAGTATCTCAATCCGGTATTCAGTTGCATACTTGGTCGTGCTGACGTCTGCATTGGGGTTGGAACCAGCAATGAGCACAGCGCCGCTTGGTAGTAACGTTCTAGCACAAGATCAATAGCCTTGAAACTCCCGATATATCAAAACTCACGAGACCGAATGATACATTCGAGCAATATTCGAAGTCGGCATGCCAGCAGAGCTGAAACGTGACCCCGCTGGTGCAGAGGGATTGTATAACACGGGAGTGAACGCCGGGTTATCGGCGTTCGACTGTCCGACCTGGTTCTGCACATTCCCATATCCTGCCGTTCCGGTTTGCGCGCCATTCACGATTAGTACCGTTCCGTCCGGCAGAAGCGTGGCGTCGGGCATGACTAAACAAAAATAGTGGTTTAGAAATAATTCACCGGGGATTCAGCGAATAGAGAACAAATCGCTTGTGAATTGAATTAGGTCTTTGAGCGGAATCTTACCTCGTGCTTGAGGCATGCTTTCAGTGGCCCACCCCTATTCACGTAAACTTTCAGTATCGTTAGGAAACAATGAAGTCCAAAATAACTAACTGCGGCCACACCAGCTGACGTGAGCTTCATCGGGAGCATTGCGAGCTGGCTGGTGTTTGCGAGCTGATCTGACTTGACTGTACCGTGTCGCTATATCGACTGTTAGTTCGCACGCAAGTTGGGGCCGCTACAAGAACTCACGAGACCTGGGATCCTCCGCAAAGAAGCACTTCTGGGGTGTAGTTGTTTTCCGGCGTTAGTGGGAGCAAAACGCCTACACGTGCATGGATAGGACCTGCGCGTCACCGATCCGTCCGCTCGGTATGGAAGTATTAATCACGTACCCGCTCCACTCATTGGATAAGTTACACGTTGCCCGTTTGGAAGATTCGGAAGCCTTGTTTCGATGTTGTTTTTCCAGTCGAGGAACACTGCCAAAGCAGAACGTGAGATGCCTCCCCCAGTAGTGATCACGACCATTCACTTACTTGTTCGGTTATTGGCTGCGACGAAGAGCGAGTTTGATGGAAGGAGCCTAACGCGGGCGTTGGTAGTGCTTCTCGAAGGTAAATGAATACCCACATGATGTGCGGGAACATATTATGGGGCAGCGCTGGCATTTCATGCATCAATCTCGGAATACCTGACTACTACCTCGACACTCACAATCGACCAAGAATTGAGATGAGATCGGAAGCCCTAGATGGCGGGGGTACACCCCAGATCAACATGAGGTCATCGGGAAGCACACGCATTCTTACCGTTACGTCCGGCAATGTTTTTCGCTGGATAATACTCGTATGTCGGGTTATTGAGACTGGGATTGTTGGTCCAATCGCCTGGTTTGCCAAGGAAAGTTTCAGGATAGTGCAATGGTGTTCATCTCGGTGCCCAACTTACCACCATGTGCTCCCCCGAAAACTAATACTGATCCGTCTGACAGTCGAACCGAAGATGGATACCATCTCTGAGAAGCCAGGCGCACCCGCTGTGGGAATGTTTAGTTAGACCGATATTTTTATGTGAGATGACGCATGGTCATACCTGAGGATTTTCAAAGAAGTTGCATGTCCCTGATGACGTACAAGGGTTAAAGTGGCGAACCCCTGTGAAACGCATACAGTCAGCTCGAAATTAAGAACTGAGCTGCTCGAAGAAGCGTGGGCACTTGCCTTGAAGTCCGTCTTTGGCGGTGACATTTGGTTCCTGAACCAGTGGATTTCCTCCAAAATTAACCACAATAAACAAGCGTCAGAACGGTGACTCAGTACGAATGTAAAGTTACGAACGAGTTCCGTTGGAGAGCCAGCTGCCAGTTGCACAAAAACTGTTGGTAATAAGCTTCAATGGCCGTAACGCTTGGCTTGCTATCGTGTATACATCAGCCCAGACCGGCCTGTCGGACGAGTCGTGTAGAGGGTTCTTCTCTAGCTTGTCAATGATAATCACGGTTTGATCATTCAAAACTGCGAGCTGCATGGCACCGCTATACCAAAAGGATGAGCTTATATGCCCAGGAGATGGACAAGACTTACACTCCAGTGGTTCCCCCGGAGTTGAACGTCCATGCTGCGCGAGTGACAGTCAGGGCGAGGGAAAGAAAAAACGCATAAAACGCGTGCAAATTCATGGTGTTTAAAGGTACAGAGTACAATGAGCCCATGCAGTCTAGGAGCACGGATTTTATGTCGAAGAGCTCCTATTCATTCCACGATGTATGGCATCTGTCGGGCGGTTTGTCTTTCGAAAACCTCGGCGAATACGATAGATGCGGACCTTCTGACCGGTCACGATACTAAACTCGACCTTCGCCGTACCTCGCGGTCTCGACGGTGTACCTGTTCGCTGTCAGATGTTTGCAGCAGTTGACCAGAGGTGTTCTCATTCAAGTGGTACACATGACTCGCGCTTTGGGTTATCTCAATTGATTAGATGATAGAGTATCGAATAGACACTCTGGACCGTGCCTGAAGTCGAGTCTATCCGTTGATTATATGTGTCAAACCAAAGTGTGAATTAGGCCAACATTCAATCGATAGGCCCCGGAGCTAAGCCCCGTACGCTCGAGCTCGGCGATGTTACACGTGGGAGGACCTAAATTAGTCGTGCGCTGGCCGGAGCGAACCGCGATAGACAATCAGCTCCATGTGCACGTTGACAGATGTCCTATCAAACGACGGTGGCGAAGCACCGCCAAGGATGGCAATCAAGCACGCATTTAGAATGCGCCGAGTCAGGAGATAGAATTTGCGACCATAATGCCCGTTTGCGCTTGTTTCGAGCACTCGATCGACTGGCGAGGTTCTCACATTTCGGCCGCTCGGCTTTACTATTGGATATCGGCGGATGCTATGCAAACACAACGTGAAAAAGTTTAATCTACTCACATTGAGCAGCCCATGAGGTGATACGAGAATCACAACATCGCCAGTATCCAACACGGCCATAGGTAGTAACAGTATGTCCGACATAGCAAGACCAATCCCGTCAGGAAACACATTTTCAGTCATCAGCCTCTGGCGAAAACAGCTAAGCCAATTTCGCGAAGGGCATAATCTTATCGGTCTTAATAGAGGACCAAAGCGCAGATCATCCATTCCAACCAATCCCCGCAGCGCCACCAGAATCACAGTTTAGCCTTGTAATATCGGGCATCAGCAGGAGCCCTCAAACAAGGTGGAAGATCGGACGAGGTCAGGTCAGGTCAGTCCCGAACGGGAATCACCCAAGATGGGAACGTAAATCACTGATCTGGACACGAGCAAAAAGCGTAACAGGTGAGTCAATGAAGAGCGAGGGCATGATCGGGTACCAGGGTCGACGGTATGTCGTTTTGGAGTCGACGTCTCGGACCCTCTAGTTGTGATCTCAGTTCCGCGGCGGGTGTGATAGCGACATTTCAGCCCGTGGTGCTAAGTCGAAAAGCGGTATAGGACGAGGCACATTTGCTGATAACCGAGATGCAAAGTACATGGGTTATTTGGGGCAGAATTGTCGAGGGTTATGACGATAGGGGCGCAATAAGGTTTAGGATCCGAGGCAGGGATGTATTCTGGAGGTACTAGCAAAGATTAGCTCGAGGCATGCCGAGACTGTAGATACTAGGAGTAGCAGGGAACCAAGAGATCGCCTCTACATGAACATCGGGAAGTACTAGGTTTTAGGGGTGAGCCAATACGGTATGTGTGCTGCATGGCGAAGTCTGGGAGCCTAGGCGGGTGCTCTCGTCACAAGATCGGGCACGTGAAAAGCCAAGGTGGGTGCTCGACTACTGCAACGGTCGAGTAATATAAAAGAGGGGTGCACGTATGAGCGAACACAGACTAGTGCTTTAGGACCAGCGAGTAATAGTCGTCGAGGGGCCACATGCATCGTACCAGAATACTTTTTTCAGAAACGGGGGCCAGTCTCGGTCGGAGCACAGTCGGAGCATCCTACGCAAGCCAGACATGGGTGGCAGAGGGCGAGTGCTGACCAATCGGCGCTGCCAAGCACAGGACCAAAGAGGGTGTTTGTTCACCCGTTCGGTCGCTCAAAAATAGTATGCGTCATGATATCCACGTGACCCACTCAGGGATCATCATCTCTGGGAGGGGGACAAGTGCCAGACGAGGCGGCGCTCGAGGACGTTAAACCTAATTACTTGCTCTCAGCTGGGGGAGGCGCGTATTGTGAACTGCGTTGGGTCCCTATTATGAAGAAGCTGGATCGGAGTATTGATGGTACACATACGCTTTTGTCTATTCAAATATCTAGCTATCTATTAATCTCCCAAACATTTATCCGGCTGTATCTGGTATCGGACAGGTAGCAAGACACCTGGCAGCTGAATGTTCTGGCTCGAGCGGAATCCTGACCGGAACACTATCCGCATTCAGCCGTAGGGCATCGTATACGTTCAGCATATGCAACACAGATATTCCTGAATCCGTTATGGCTCTCAGGTCTACCGTATGAGGCTATCGAGGGGCCTACGAGGCTATCGGCCAATTTCGTACATAATTTGGTAATTTGATAACAAGGTGAATGTATAGATACATGCCGTTCGTAAAGGAGGTTTCGTGCAATGAATGATGTACGGCCCGGCGGCCGGCTAGCTTTTGTTGGATCGGTACTTCTAGGAAACAATCTCCTGGCTCTGATGTCTTCTCTGGTGCTGCTGTCGTCTTATTTTCAGCTCATCAAGAAACGCTGACAATCGGGTATAGGACGTTGCTTTTTTGACCATCTCTGTCCTGCCCTGTAGGTCTCACATATTAGTAACACCTCGTGGGATTGGAATGAGTGTCTTGCCTCGCGATGTTTCATCCTGACGAGAGCGACGATCGCAATAACCCAATAAAGTATATACGACACCACAGTCCCAACTATACCTTTGTTAGCCATATTCAATTTAATCAAAGAAGAAAGTTGCATACCGCTTCCATTGTTGCTCCATCCCAAAATAGCATTGAAGACCGCCCATCCTCGTGCATCGTGTTTGTTCTCGGGGTTGCAGCAGTCCAGATGCCAGATGTTTCCGACGACGTCATATGAGCCTGGGCCATTGCCTGCTTCTGCTACGTCGCCTCCTACCATGACGTTGAACCGGTGCCTCTCGAAGGCTCCGACTGATTTGGATAGGAGGCCGGCACCGATTAGGAGGAGGAACGAGGTCGAAGCAACTAGGAAGACTCGGAGGTCTGATGCAACGTAATTAGTTGTGTGGTTGTTAAAAGATGGGGGTAACGTACGTGTCCTTGAAGAAGACGCATAGATGAGGTATCCAACAACTAGACCAATGACCAGCCCAGCCAAGGCAGCGAGAGGGATCGAGCTGGCTGGTTGCCCAAGGGATACCTAATAAATCACGTTGATGAAGGTCAAGCAAGGAGCATAGGTGAGAGGACATACACCTCCAACAAACACGACTGCCTCGAGCCCCTCTCGTAGGACCGTGACAAACGGCAGCATGAAGAGCATTCGAATACCAGCTCGGCCCTTGTGATCGTGTGGTGAATGGCTCTTGGACTGTAAGATAGGTATGTGACCAGGGTACTATCGGTGGTTGGAAAAACATACGTTGAATGCCTGTTCTAGTTTGCCTCTCCACTTGGTTCGAGCACGATCCATGCGGAGCATAGCGAGACCCATAACAAGAATAAGGACCGACCTGCGCCATGTTTCGATCAAAAAATACGTCACCAAAAAACAAAGGCTAAACACTGACGCAATAAGGCTAAACACGCCTTCCCATATCTCCTCGGCCGCAGAGAACAAATCGACAACCTTGATAAACCAGACAGCGATAAACGCAGCGCCACTAGCAGACCATCAGACAAAGACAAAACTGGCAAAAAGAACCAGCTCACATCACGAGCGCCAAGAGAAAACCCAATCCGGCCCCTAGGACGATTTGTAACCGAAGCCGCCGGAGAAGGTCGGCCTGAGCCATTTCACCTGCTGCAGCCTCGGAACCGTTCGAGTTGGCGTCGCGCGAGGTGGGTTGGACAATGTCCTTGGCCTGGGAATTGGGTGTATGTGTTCCCGAGCCCGCGCCGGTGCTCGAGCTGCCCGCGGCGGGTGCGTCACATTCGGCGGGTGGGGCTCCGGCCGTGGCGAGTCGGTCGGTCGAGGAGGCCGAGGGGATGCTCGAGGTCTCGACGATTTGTTCAACGAGCGAGAGGAGGACCGAGACGATGATAGACGCCTCGAGCGACTCGCGCAAGAGCTAGACGGCGGTTAAATTGTCAGATTAGATAAGGAATATAGGCTACGCACGATGAAGAAAATGGGAACCTGTGGACAGAGTGTTTGAATATGTAGTTTAATGCACAGAAAACCCGGTTGGCTCACGCTGAACAGGTCTTTGGCCATCCTGGGAATGTGGTGGGCAGCCGAGCGATGGTGGAAATCCGCTCGCGTGCCATCGGAGAGAGATTAGGATCTTATCGCACCACGGACCAGGCGCTTAGATGGCGTGGCGCGTCACATGATGTCTTGCATCACTCGGCACGAGTCTGCCACCACCCAGGCCACGACACTCACGCGCCGTTTGCCAGCTGCCACAAATAGTGTCTACTGATCTCCATTGGGAACTGTATTTCTACCCTGACCCCTGTTTGTATTCTCGACCGCACCGCTCTGATTGTCTCGGCTCCGTTTGTATTTATAAGTTAGCTCATCGAATCACTCCTTTGGGCTCTCGAAATGTCATCTCGCTCGCTTTCGCCCAGTGTCCGCCGGCCTCGGATAACGTCTAGAACTCCTACTGCCACTCCCGCATCTGTCGGGTCGACTGCAGCGCTCGTTCCCCGCGTCGTCTCAAACACACACGCACAGCTCTCCCACCAACGCTCTCGCTCGCTCTCATCCCCTGTCCAGCAGCCCACAGCAGAATCCTATTCGCTCTGGCAGCCCATCCTGCGCGGTTCGGACCAAATAGTGCTGTACAACCCCTCGTCACACGCGATCAATATTGTCCCGGCAGTGGCCTCGCCCGTCTCGTCCTCATTTACACTTCCTCGCCACCGAGCCACAAATCACTCAAATGCGTGTCCATATTGCCATAGGCCCATGGACGATATCCCGCGCGCATTCTCTCCAGGGGCGACAAGCACGTTTCGCCTACCCCAAATTGAAATGTCCCCAGACTACTTCCGCCTGCTCCAAGACGTAAACGGAGGCGCGATCGACGAGCACGCGTTTCTTACGCGCCCGTCGTTTGCGCGATTTGAAGAGGCGGATGACAGCACCGGCCCCTCGAGGCGCTGGTCTGCCGTGTCCATTGACTCGGACTCGGGCTCCGACCATGGCGGCCATGGTGGAAGCGGCGGAGCTACCGAATCCCTACGCAGTCTCTCGGGTAATAGCTTTGTCAACAACCCCTCGGCCACGCCCCTCGGTCGTTCTACCACACACCTCGCCCAGCCTACGGCCGCATATGCAGAACAGGCGGTGCGAGATAGCTCCGAGGAGCCAGAAGAACGACCAGCCGGCGAAAATTCAGGCTCGCGCTCATCGAACGGCTACTATTCTACTTTCTTCCATGAGGAGACGCGTTTGGGCATGGGCGCCAACGGAACCGTCTTCCTTTGCCAGGTGAGATATCTTCGGTACCTATCGACGGCTTTGCACTTATCGTTTACCCGTGGCCAGCATGTGCTCAACGGTATTCCATTGGGCCACTTTGCCGTCAAAAAGATTGCAGTAGGCGAATCAACATCCTATTTGATGGAAATCCTACGCGAGGTGAGCCATTTTATCCAATCTCGCTATATGCCTTCTCGCTCCGTTGGGCGTCTTGGTTTGTTCGGGCTCTATCACCCCGCCAGATAGCTGGTGTGGGTATCAGACAGACAACGGCATCATAATGGCTGTGTCTATAGATGATGTGCACTCGTATGGGTTGCTCGGTTCATAGCCACGGTCGCAGCGCTTCCGACCTACGGTTGTCATGATTCTTCTGTTCCTTAGCGTTTGCAAGCAAACCACGACGCCACAACGTGCTAGCCCGATTCAGCTCACATATCGTATTGCCTACTGACCAAAACTTTGTCCCTTCAAGGTTCGTTTACACGAGAAACTACATCACCGGAATATCATCACCTATCACCATGCGTGGATCGAGTCAGCACGGTTCTCTTCGTTCGGACTAGCCGTCCCGACGCTCCAGTGAGTAACAGTCTATGTCAAACTCTATCGTTCTATCCCTTTGTGTCCGATATACACTGCGGCCATTTGCCCGTATGTATGGTTATCATAGCCCGATACTATTGCCACTTTTCCGCCAACCTTGTCCCCTTTGCCCTACCCTCCGTAGCGCCAGCGGTACGCAGTCTCGAGGACGAAAAAGGAAACGTCTACCCGCTCATCTTGTTCGCTCTCCTCGTAAAACTTTGTCTCCTATCAGTCCTGCACATGATCACGGTCTATTCCTATCACGCGCTCATCCTACGCACACATCCCACACCTCGTCCATTCTTTTCGCCCGCGTTTGACCTTATGCACGCCACGCAGCACAATTAGGGGCTAATCCGCCTCGTCACGTGCATGCCGGGAACTATAGTATCGGACTTTTGCGACGATGGAACTGACGATCTGACATAGCGTGCTGATGCAATGGGCGGAGCTTGGATCGCTCGACGATCTCATTCTTCAACGCCTCGGGGCCAAGAGCCCCCCAGATCGGGCGTCGACCGAACCGTCGGAACCGCCGTCTGGAGAGTATCAGACGCGCGAGGACCGGATTCGGGCGTTTCGTGCTCGCGCGGGCCGCGGGCAGGCGGTCGGAGGTGCAGAAGTACGGAAAGAAGCAAGGAGAAGGGCAAGAGAAATGAAGGCCGTCCATCTGCTGAGTGCCGAAGAGATCAGGAGTCTTTTTGGAGACGTCGTTGCAGGGCTTGCCTTTCTGGTGAGCACCATACGAATGACTCGTGCGGATAGGTGGAGCTGACTGGATATAGCACGAGAGCTCGTTCCTGCATCTCGACCTCAAGCCTGGGAATGTGCTGCTGACACTGGATGAAGGCGATATCATGTGCGCTCCTCGTCTCTGTGTGTGCCTCTGGATACTCGGCGCTGATGCAATATATTACGACGCTTATCGGTCGGATCCTTCCCCACACTACGCACCGGATCTGTCCAACTGAATGGACGGGGATCGTCGTTCGCAAATTACAACCCCCGCATTACATTTACGCAACCACCCCGATTTTCACCCGTTCCCATCTCGATCATGATAATCTAGACCCCGCGCTATGTGCGTCCCCCACTCTCTGTCTATCCTTATTTGTGCAAGTGGAGCTCGGCTGACGTTATGACCAGGCTCTCTGACTTTGGGACGGCACAAGACGCGTTGCAGTCGGCCGCTCGCGAGCGGTCGGGTAACACCGGAACGTGGGTTCCTTTTCACTGATTTTCATTTCGCGGGATAAACGTTGGTCCTTGGGTCTAACTTGTTTTGTATATTTCCATTTTGTCCTTTTTCCGTCGCGATAGGCTTGAGTATTGTGCTCCCGAATCGCTTGGTCATAATCACGACGGCTCCCTGCGGCAGATAACTTCCAAGAGCGATATGTGGTCTCTGGGAATGATACTCCACAAGCTGGTTTATTTCAAACTACCGTGGAAGAATGACGAAGACATGAGCGAACTCGAAAAAGAAATTGTTGATTTCCAGGGGTACGTTCCAACTCCCGGTTTGCTGATCTATTGATATGTGGGGCAATTACTGAAGTTTGAGCTTATCTGTGTGTCTTCTGGGTTGATGTGGGGTTGCGGGGATCCAGGTTCAGAGCGAGCAGTGAGAATATTCGGTCGTTTACTCAGCGTCGGCTCCCCGCTGCACTCTGTCAGCTGCTTAGCAAGCTCCTCGATGTCGACCCGTTTCAACGGCCAGGATCTGACCAGGTGCTCAAGGCGATTCGTGGAAGTCAGGTATGTCCTTTTCTCGGATAACGTGAGCCGATAACCTTTACAATCTAACCCCTTACTTCCATGTCTCTTGTCCCTCTCCCCCGCTTCTAGTTTGACCCTACTCTCCCAGAAAACGCTACTTCCTCCTATGAGCGCGTGGGACCGCTCGTAAGACGGACCACACCGCCTTCATCTCGGGGAAACGGATCTGCAGCGGCGCGCTACGATAGCGATGTTCTCATTTCGGGCGAGCCAGGCGAGAATTCTTCCTCGGAGCTGTCTTTGCCGAATGGGATAGACAGGGCCGCTTCGCGTTCGCAGTCGCGCAGAAGATCAGATCCTGTGGGGGAGATTGTGAGCGAAATGACCCCGCGGTTACTCGCCCTGGACGGACCCGCGCCAACAATTGGGCGGGCGGCCGGATTGGTCTCTTCTATCAACGTGCCTCGGGTGTTGTCTCGGATGTCCAAGAGTGCGCTCCTGATAAGCAAAGTGAGTCCTCGTCTCTATGCGTGGCCTAGAGCAGTTGCGGGGAGAAAGTTAGAGCTGTGGGGTGTGGGGTAATGACAGTAACGCTAACTGATTTGCATGATTGAGCTACTTTAGACGGTGCTGCTCATTAATAAATGTGCGCCGACACCGCCCAAGGTAGTTGCGCTCAGCCTCGTGATTGGCCTCGCACTGATCGACATGTGGACACGGCGGATGCGGTGGTCTTGCGCGCTGCTGGTCGCCCACCTCGTGCTTCTGTGGACATCGAGCCGGGAATTGGTGTGTTTGGACGTTGGTGAGCTGAGCTAGGGGGTCCGATAGGCAGAATGGATCGGGTTATTTGGTCGAATTTGTTATGTGTGCCACGATGTACCAGTCCTGAAACGGCTTGTAATCAAACGCGTCTGCCTGCTGGTGGCGACCACCATCATCCTAGTCTCTTGTTTGAAACTAAGACGGTTCTGTTTCGTCCGGGAGGATTTACCGTGCAGGATGGCGAGCCTAGCTGATCCGGATATGGAGATAGACTCGGACGAAGACCTCGAAATGGACGAGGAACTCGGAGGTGGAAGCGGGGGCGAATCGTCCGTGATGGACGTGGAGGAGACGGTCCGGAGACCCAGGTTCGTTGCGTTCGACAGACCGGTCGATACTTCATATGGAAGGCCCCGTCTCGACGCACTCCCTACTGCCGTGATAACCAAGATTGCAGACATGATAGGACTCGCAGACGTAATGGCCTTGCGGAGGGTATGTGCGTCATCGCCGGCTCACCCGGATGGACTAAACATGTTATCAGACAAACAAAGCCCTCAACAAATTTACTTGGGACGCGATGGGCATATGGAGGACCAAGGTCCGGCAGTATCGCCAGACCAATCTCATTGGCGCCGACCCGGTCTACCTACCGCAACACGACGGTCCTGCATTGCAAGAAGAATTGCTTCGGAGCGCGTTCGCCCTGAGGCGTCTGTGGAATAACCAAGCATCTCAGCTGCCGTACGCTCAGCACAGGATCTCGCAATACACACCCGAAGGTGTGGAACAGGCGAGTTTTCTGCAATGCAATCCCAGATAGGCCGCGTATGACGTGTTGCTTCAGATTCTGTTTGTTCCTGATACGCTCGGTCGATACTTTCTGGTCGTTTCCCACAAACAGGTCTTCCTCTGGACGCTTGAGCCAGATAGTTTTCCACAGGGGTGTCGCAGGATCTTCCCATGGGGCGAGGAGTTGGGTGAGCACGAGCGAATCATCAAGGTATTGGTGACTCGTCCCCAACGCTCCGTCCTTCCGTATTTGGCCATCCAGTACACATTAAAGTATGTGAGGAACTCAATCTGTGCGATCACTCCTAACATTATTTCAGAGATAACTTCCGACTCCGGACCGAGATCTTCCAGCTTCACCTGAGTAGGCCGAGGGTCAACCCGGTCGACCCAGCGTTTGGACTAGTTGGCACGCACATGACCGAGGGCGCACTTGTGGCTTTCACAGACTTTGTGCTTGCCTACTCGCTTGGTGACGCAGCCCAGAAGATTCTTTTATGCTGTTGGGTCACGCGCCAGGCCACACTTCTCTCGGCACCGGTTAGAGAATGGGAGGTCCGGTGGCAGGTGAATACACCACCCCGTGCCAGTCGCCGCTGCTCATCACATGGGTCTAGCATCAATCGTGCCGAACCGTCACCATCGGGACCGACATTATTGTGGTAGTGCGAGACTCGACCGCCGAAATATACCCCCGAAACCTATTTACCTTTCTCGATGAAGATCAGAGACCAGTTCCTTCGTCCGAAACCGTTATTCAAGGTGATTTCGAATACCTCCCGCCAACATATGCGACGGATATTGCCGTGTTTCCAGTTACGTTTCTCAAGGACCCGAAGATCCATATACACGCTCCTCGCTCCGCGACCTCTATCTCCGAAGGGTGGAGTGTGGACGTTTGCGTGCGGCCGATATCACTCATCGGCGTGGCCCGTGCAAGGGACCCCAGCGTGCGGTACTACGTTGAGATGGCCAAGCTGTTCAAGACGCCAACACCCCACCCCATACCTCAACCGTCGGGCGTGTCGACCCCAAATTTTTCCAACCCGCCTTCTCCGTCTCATACTGCGCCAGCGTCGCCCTCGCATACCGCCCCGCGTCGCGTTAATCCTTCCCCCCCTATACCTGACACCGAGCGCTACAAATTTGTCTTCCACATTCATGCGCTGCAGCTTCAGCACCCTCATTATACTTATGGGCCTATCCTTGGTGGTCCGAACGGGCGGGGCGTGATTCTGGTTACGAATGTTGGCACAGGTGGAGGACCAACCCAATTTATCCTCAAGTTTCGGCATCCGACCAACTACGAGCTGCACATGATGGTTCAGCCTAACGGACACATGGCCGCACGTCCAGCCCCCCGAATGCTGCGTATGCCGCAGACAAACGCCCATTTGCCACCCCAATTACATCCACCGCCTCAGCCAATACATCCGCAAGCGCCCCCGCAAATGGCCCCGCCGATGCATCCGCTTCCACATGTGCAAATGGGGCCAATAGCTGCACCTTTGCCACCCGAGCCGTTTATGCCGCTTCTCCCGCTCATGCGTACCAATGCTTTGTTAGACATAATGCGACAAGCGGCCTCTTTATGGTCGATAAACTCTCCAGTGAGGTATGAGCTGCTGGCTTGGGACGAGAGCGGGGGCTCTTTGCTTGTTGGTAGCCGGGGCGGTGATCTTGCCGTGCTCGAGTGCGCGTTTCCGCTTGCTCAGGCCCGAACCCACTCGGCTCGCGCATGACCGGGCTCGGACCGATCACGCACCATTGTCCCTCGTGTTTAGTCGCGAGACAAACACACAACGCCCGATTCATGGGGCGACGGGTGTTGGCAATCTGGCGATTAAGTTGGAGGGAGATGGAATCCGAATTGCCGATATGCACGCTCCAACACCGCTGTACCTACTATATACGGTATATTCTGACACATCAGAAAATATCACACGTGGAGGCCCGATCCCGTTTAAAGTGTCGGTTAGATAGTTATGTCTAGTCAGGGCTGACGTTAGAGTGAACCACGGTACCGGCTGGTTGGGACCGAAGCCTAATTAGGGTTAGGTTAGAAAGGCAGAGGGCAAGCCTGGGTGCCTACGCTTCGCTATGCTCCCCTCGGCATAGTGGACGGCGAACACGCGAGGCAGATCTCGCTCATAAACTCTGTTCACGGCACACTCGTTTTGCGGCAGCCTTTTACTTTCTCGGACGAACGGTAATCAGAGCGTCTGTTAACACGATGTGATTTACCAGTGGAGCCACTCTCCTAGCCCCGTCTGAAACTACCTCAGTGTGCGCGGCCCCTATGCCCATTGCACGCCGGCTCCGTGACAGGAGACTGAAATGTGTCTTTTTATACGTAAACGACTGTGCAGGCGCCGGACCGTGTGTCCGATACGCTGACAGGCCGATCGGGAGGTTTGTCAAGATTCGGGCACAGGCTGTTGCAGGATCAGATCTGGCTAGCACAAGATGCCGATAAACCTCGCTCGGACCCGATTCTACCTCCCACCGGGCATGCTCGAATGCCCCTGACGAGCGCGAGACGCGGAAACCTCATCTCCCGTAGTAACGTGATTCGATTGACATGAGGTGCGTAGATGCGTCACGTCGTTTCCTAGATCTGCCAGCCTGTCGTGTCTACAGATCTCGCTGCTCGCTCGAATGGGTGGGTTCCATACTGTTCATAGATCACTTAAGCTTGTTTAATGTGCTGTTCGGTCCGATACATGGCTGACTGTTGGGGCTTGGGGACACGGTGTGGACTACAATGGTGCAAGAAGACGCGAGGCTATTTTGTAAGTGGCGGTACTGATCCGATGGACCGAGGACGAGTGGCCGTCGCACCGTCGGCCGGTCAGGAGCGTATTCATCCTCTGTCGAAAATTTAATGAACTCCTGTCCAGGGACAACGACGACAAAAAAGTGCATGCCTAGATCCTGTTGTCTGGTATACGTGATAACCATGCACACCTGAAAAATGACCATAGGCTAGAAGCCAGTAGTTAACCGACGGTGTGATAAACGGTGTGTGCCTCGAGCACCGAAAACTTTTCTGCCCTGTCGCACTTGACGTCCGAGCAGATCCATGTTCACGATGTGTGCGAACCGATGCCCGATGAGACAGGAGTTTATCTAGGATGTGGCCGCAACAAACATGGTGTGTCAAAAAAGATGACGCTTCGTTTGATTGCCGATGCTATTACCCAATCGGTCGACTCGACCACGCGCTGCGGTGTTTGTTTGACTCGCCAGCGGCCAGACATCTGATTCGATGGCGTGGAGCACATATGTTTATACGATGGAAACTTTGATCAAGCCATCCCGCTTGGCCGCCGGAAGTAGAAAAAGACCCGCCGGGTGGGGGACTGAGATGGGGAGGCCAAGGTCCATGACACATGAGGCATGTATAAATGGTCCAATCTAGCCTTGGGACTTATCCCCATTCGTATATACATCCATCACATGGTAGATTTTAACATTGGGTAGTATGAAATGTTAAAGTTCCCATTTATGCCAAATTTGATGTTTTGTGCTTACTCTTTGATGTTGACATTGATATATCAGTCGACAGATTCGGAGGGTTGTCGCGCTGTCTGACACATGTGTCTGACGAGCATGTCGCATAAAGTAAGGAATATTACGGCCTAAGTCGGGTCTCCATGTCCTTGATCAACACGTACCAACCAGGTCGATCAAGAAGGTTACATACGATCAAAATCAAAAATCAGACTGCTGAAGCTGGGCTGAGAGTTGCGCAACATCTAGTGCGTCCTAGAGCAAGTCGAGGTGAGAAAAGTGTCTATGGAAGCACTTCGAATGGTCGCGATGAATTCGATAACGCATTGCAGTCGAAGCGCGGGGTCGATTTCTGAAAACGCGGTGTGGATCGACCATAGCCGTTAAGCTCTGGAGTGGCGCGTCAGGCGTAAACGCGACCAAGGAACGGCAATCATGAGCGAAATGAATGGATAGAGGAATGCACCTAAATCGCCAAGAAGCAAACAAATGTGCAGATTATGGGGTATGAACTGATGAATAATGGCGTCTATGCATAGAGCCGCGGAATTCAAAGTCCGCTTCAAGTATGCCCAGATTCGGCCGGGCTTTACTGGGACCGAGTTCTATCCATAGCTCGTCCGTATGTAGGCCAAGCATGACACGGTCCGCCCGTTCAGCGCTTGACACTCTGGCGAACCGCGCGTTTGTTGGTCTGGAACTTTCCGCCGGCTGCGGAAGCGCAGACCGCCGGTTCACGACCTGGATGTTTAATCTCAGCGATCGACGATGGGTCTGATGCGATTGAGTTTATTTGTAAATTCGCTACAAATGACTCAGGGGGGCTGGCGAGCCACAGGTTAGGAGACTTGAATTAGAACTCGACTGTAGCTGGGATGGATACCACAGATAGCGTAGTAACCAAGAAATCCGACTTCTGGTAAATCATCAGCCGTCATGAGTGTTTTAGCGAAACTTCGAACGAACTCGCCAGACATGCTCAAGACATGTGGTGCAGTGAGTTGGTTGATAATTCTATTAGCCCAAAGACTGAACGTGTGAATGATGAAAAGTCCATGAGATTTACACTCAAGGGTCAATCGAACAGAATCGTTCCAACGTGTTGTTATTGGGAGCTGCCAGAAAAGAGCGCTTGTCAATTGAGCTTGAACTCCGCCAAGTACGTACAAGTGGCATATAGGGTGCCAGACGGACAGAGACATCTATACGTGGGTATCCTGTCTCCATCGGCTGGATCGAACATGAATTGCATTCCTGCGGTTAGAACCGATTGCATGGACACCCATTTTGTATGGATCTATAGATGTGGGGGGGGGACAGTCTGCGTATTCGTGCCCAGCTGATTTGCCCCACTGGTTTGAAAGAGCACAGACAGAATGATAACTGTCGGCGGTGTAATGGTTCAGCCGATGAATGGACGGGCGGCGTTAAGACAACAGATTTATATCATATATCAATCACGCAGAGCGTGCTGATCCTGATTAAATACTAGTGCGCTCGGTTAGGACGCCCAGCGGAATTTAGAAGGAGCCCACGAGTGATTTGCTGGATACATGCTTACTCGTAGTGGCCAAGAAGCGGCGACATGGGTTGGGATGGGGCGGATTTCATTACTAGGCCAAATCCGAAGACTCGAGTGGGCGGCTGCGGAACGCGCTCGAAAAGCGACTGGTAAGCGGTAGGGTTACCAGCCTGCTGAGCCGACCCGACGACGGGCAACCCAGAGGAGGATTAAGCCAGTTTTGATTATTGAAGATTTGGGGTTTATGACACACGCGGAACATGGACGGAAATGATCAAAGGACATATACGGCAAAAGCAGAGAGGAAGCTGGGCGCGAAAATTGCTTTGCGCTCAGTGGTCGTTCCACGATCTTGAGATCGTAGAATCATGATTCTGATTCGTTGAGGCGCAATGATTGTCAGTAGTGTGCGTCAAAAGATCAACGGAGGTGAACATCCAACAAGCTGGTTGCGGCAAGTGCCATACGACGAGCTGAATGGGGGTATGCACAGCGCATGCTTGGAACGAAAAAGGCAAGAGGCAAAGCTGATTTCTCGTGACGAGCTCAGATCATCTGGGGTGGCGTATTGCACACTATCGGTAGGCAGAGTCGAGCGAGTCGGGGAGCGCGCCTGGGTCGCCACCGCGCGGGGGGCGGGCCAAAGGGGCGGGGGCGGGCGGGACACGTGGTGGCGCGAATCAAGGCTCCGGGAGACGGGACGGAGATGTTTGAAGATCGGGTAGTTCCGAGGAGTAGGTGAGCCGACCTGTCGGAAATGAATGAATGGGATCGGGACACGTGACGATCCGCTGTTTCGGGCTCAGGGGCTGGAGTGGCCCCCGATGCTGGATGCGGACCCTCTGTCGTTTCCCAAGACAAAAAGGACGGGACAGCGGCAGTCTGTCCACCAGATCTCCCGATGGAACCCCTCCGCCTGCCTCCCATCCGCGACCTCCGTCTCAACCACGACGACGACTATGCCGGCGCACCGCCCCGCGACCAGCGTCTCGCCAAGGTATGCCCGCCCCCACCACCGTCCCCGGCCCCCCTGACGTCGCCCAGGTCGTCGACAACTGCAAGGAGCTCTGCCGGTTTGCCGACCACTATGGTATGCCGCTCGACGCCCGCCCTCGGACGTGCCTGACGCTTTTTCCAGCCACCAACCACCCCCACAAGCCTGCCGAGGGCGAGATCGCGGTGATGGTCCAGTACGCCGAAGAGGTCATCGCGATGCTCCGCGACTACCGGCGCGTGGCGTGCCCGCCCTCCCCGTCCCCGGCTCCGGTCCCGACCATCCCGGCTGCCGCCTCCCCCGCCCGTCCCCCCAAGCGCCCCTGGGAGGATGCCGAGCACGTGCCCCAGCGCATCGCCTCTTCTTCGCCCGCCGAGCGTCCGTCGCCGGATTCGAGCTCGAGCCCGCCCCGCGTCGCACCCGCCCAGGAGGCCCACATGCACGTGTTTGATGTGCGTCGATCGTTGCCTATCTTGCGTTTGTCTCTGACGTCCGCCGCCACCTCTAGGGAGTCCCCGAACGAGTGGTCCCCATGGACGACGACGCCCGTGCCGTCGCTGCCCGCGACATGGAGGACATCCGTGCTCGCCGCGCAGCCGGCCAAGGTGCTGGCCAAGGCAAGATCAAATACAAGAAGCGGAGCGTGAGTAGCATCGGACCCTGGCCCCGGCCCCACCTCATCCAACTCTCTCTCCACAGCGAGCCCAGCCCCCGGGAAAGTGCCACTCGTGCGAGATCGTCGACACCCCCGAATGGCGCCGCGGCCCGGACGGACAGCGCACCCTCTGCAACGCTTGCGGCCTTCGTACGTGCTAGTGCCCCTGCCTACCCACCCGTTCCTCACCCTTCGCCCTCCTCTCCAGATTATGCCAAGCTCGTGCGCAAGCGCGACCGCATTATCAGCACACTCCCGGTCGGCGGTCCCCACCCACCCCCCATCGACATTGACTTTCTTCGCAAGTCGGCCCGAGCAGCCGCCGAGAACTCGGCCATTGCTCGCTCCGTCGGCCGTCGTCGCGCCGCCGAGGACAAGGACAGGCCCTCGAGCACCAAACGCCCCGCCGACTCGGAGCTCGTCCGTGACAGCGCGAGCACCCGCAGGGGATGGGGCCGCCGCGAGGTCGATGCCGACGAGCCTATGCGCTCGCCTATCCAGAGTTCCTTTGCCCGCGCACAAATGTCGCCCTATCCTCCCGTCCAGTCCACGCCTCACATGAGCCCGGATCACCTTGCCAGCCCGGCTCATGCGAGCCCTATTCAGTCGATGGTACTCCCGCCCCCGACCATGAGCCTGCCTCCTCCACCTCCCCCGATGCACAACCATACGCTCCCGAGCCTACGTCCGTCGTACCCTCCGCCCATGGCCTACCCGCCCCCACCCGTGGGCTCATATCCCGGCGCATATGCTCAAGCCCCTGCTTCATACGGCCCGCCCATGCAGCAGCCCTATGGCCCGCCTCATGGTTATGCCCCCGCACCCCCGGGTTCGATGATGGGTGCGCCCCAGTCCCATCCCCCTCAGTGGGATCGCTACAGCGCCAACGGCCGCGACCCCCGCGCTTGAATCAATTATTTCTCCTTTTCCTAGTTTTATAAACGCTGCCTCCAGTCCTCGAACGAGTCTTATCCCCCCCTTGTCCCCCATCAGACCAAAGCCCTCCCAGTTCTCTGACCAC
This sequence comes from Ceratobasidium sp. AG-Ba, assembly GCA_016906575.1. Lineage (NCBI taxonomy): Eukaryota > Fungi > Basidiomycota > Agaricomycetes > Cantharellales > Ceratobasidiaceae > Ceratobasidium > Ceratobasidium sp. AG-Ba. Next base: position 344,159 of record CP059612.1, on the reverse strand, counting down.
TTCTTTCTCATAACTATTGACAATGTGTATACTCCCGTCCTCGTCTTGTCCTCACTTCTATTGAATCCCCCGTCCGTCCGTTGCGTCCGCGAATTCCTGTATCCCCGCCCCGATTCGACCCGACCCGCTTCCCCACGTTCGACAAGGCTGTCATACCGACAAGCTTCTTTGTCTATACCCACATCATATCACTCGTATGCTCTTGTATTCTTGTCTTTTGCTATCCTCGTGCGTCCTGTCGTATCCTGTTTGCTATCGTGGCCTAGTGTCGAGGCGAGGCTGGTACTTGTTGGAGTTGTAACGAAATGTTATGAACGTTGTCGCGTATGCGTTGTCTTTCTTTGTCCATAGATTTACCGTCCCTGAATGAATCAACCAAGTCCTGCTCTTTTGTCTTGTCCGAGTTGGATTTCCGATGGGTGTGGGCACCCCTGTGTACAAATGGTAACTTTACTATTTGATCGGCGAAGTCGCCAAGCTAATAAGTGGCATCTTGCCCGTCTGGGAACTGCCGCCCGTGGCGTTGTTGTGTTCATTTCGGTTCTGAGCGGCGACAGGGTGATCGTTTGGTTTGGCGCTGGGCTTGTGTCAGATTCGATTGTGGCACGATTGCGTGTCGGCCGATTTGGGCGCCCCGCAGGGGGCGGGTTCAGTTTGGCTGCCGGCACAACGCCAATTAGGATAAAGATATGACAATAGCCCACGCAGTAACTTTTTTCCCCCTCGCGATATGACTAATGACGCTGTTTGTTGGCCGACTATCTTTTTTCGTGTGGGAATGTCATTTGTAGTTAGAACATAAACCACGGTATCATAATCAGCAATCGTAGGCTGAATAGTTTGGCGTGCCTCAGCTAGAAATAGTGAAGGTGAAGCGTCATCCAGCTGACGAGACAGATTGGTCCCAACGAGGACGTGTTTGCTTTGATATTAGGCTTGTTGGAAGTATTGGTCGTTTGGCGCTTACGGCGCTTATGGGTGGCTTACTATACAGTACCAACCGCATTTAGTGCGGGCGAAGTTTTTCATGCATCTTGGCTCTCGTACCCAATCCTATTCATGCTATGTGACTTACAAAAAGGCTTAGGGGTTTACGCTACATATTTAGGCTCATCTCGACGCAACCCCCGTAACTTTTGACATGAGGAACTTGCCCGTTTTAAGGATTTCAGATTAAAAAAAAACATATACTCCGACATCCCTGGTAATCGCGGGATAGGATTGACGCGCTTATTTAGTTTGAGTCGGGACCAAGGGTAATATGTGATACCGCAAAACTTGGTGTGTTAAACCCGAACCAGATGTGCTCAGGAATTTCTACGGAACCGGGTGGGTATCGCGGAAATATGTTTCACGGTGAGATCGTGATCGATTTGATCGTACTGGTTACTGATTGGTTGACGGAGACTGGGGTGGCGACCAGAGGGGAAACAGTCGAATCGGGGGTTATGCATAATGTCCACTGGATATCAGCAGGTTGGTTCATATGCAGCCCACGACGAAAACTACTTTGTGTGTCCAAGTGCATGTATGTTCTGTCATATCAACGACGAGCCTAACCCTGCCTCAGTGAATGATATTCCACTTGGTTGTTGGTCCATGGTCTTAGCACAAGGAGAACGCATCTCGGCTTATGGAAAAGAAGGCTGGCAGTGGTATGCTGCGAGAATACGCGGGGCGTTGCTGAGCGATTGTGGGAACTCGATTGTCGAACATTGGTGCGCAACGTGTTAATTATCGATCGTGTGGAGAGACCGCTTATGCGGAATACTTACGGAGCTTAAAGTGACCTTTATGGTGTGGGGACATATGGGCATATGGGGTTTACGTTGTGTGCTGTGCAGGCAGGGGGACCAGGATGGATTAGTAGAGTGAGCGTAGATTGCATATAGAGATTGCGTTCGGCTGAACGCATAGATCCAGTAGCCTTGATGTCCAAGACGAGGGGATAGGAGACCATGCGATAGGAGACCGGGCTAGTGTTACGGCGCAAGTCCAGCATTCCGAGAATGAGCTGGGAACATGCGAAGCAAGCCTACATACAGCGTGCCCGAGATCCAGGGTATCAAGCGAAGCGCTCGCCATTCTTGCAAGAGCACGGATACAGGGGTAGAAGTCAACTTTCATTCTGGTCAAGAACAAGCGGAGACGTAGCGGAAATGAACTTCCGATTTGCGTTTATAATATATTAACTCCAAACGAAGGAATGGGTGTCGTTCAAGGTAGCGCTCCCCTCCGAGATCACGATCATCAGAACACATCGACCAAACTTGATAAGGCGGCCGGGTAGGGATCATGGCCGCGAGTGATGCATGGCAATTGTCCAATTTGCGCAACTGCTGAGGAGAGGTGTTCACGCAAAAATATGTTCTATGATATTGGGATGGATCGAAGACTGGGCTGAAAAATCTATTCACCCTTGATAGTGGCAAGATACAGTTCACAGTTTCCTATCGTTTTCCGAAATCTTATGGAAGTGTTCTTATGAGCAAACAATCTTAGCAAATCTACTCTGAAGAACCTGTGCTTGGAAGTGAGGTATACCCGCTTTACGTCGGCTATGGCACCGCTAAGCACGGTATCGCGATCACCGTGGTCGTAGCCTAATCACTCTCCAAGCATGTCCAATGTGGGGTAGCTTGGCAGCGGTCTGCAACAAGGAGCATTGCTGGGTTACCAGCCACACCCCAAACGCGGGGTGTTGGAGAACTGAATAGCGTCGGTACCGCTAAGATCTCTATTCAATGTCGAGTTAACTAGATGTACATCCTTCGTTCTACTTTCTAGGCTCACGGAGGTGTTGTGTGATAACGGATTCTGTATTCTTATCAGAGCCGTCGGCCCCCTACCTCCTTTTGGAGCTGGTACAAATACATCAATTCCCTCGGAAATCGCTCCCCGGGCCCAGGAACGGCCGCTGGATGGCGCTGTATCAGGACACCGTTCGAGGATCAACAGTACTGTCGAGGTAGGAAGGAATTCGAAACAATGGCTGAAGTTTTCTTTCAAAAAAAAAAACAGCCGACTTGTCCTATCCAAGCAACATCATTCACGTGTTTGTTTTCAAATCGTGGCTAGCTTTCATTAGGATAGTTTATGTGCAGCACTAAAAGGCAAACGTGCTGCATATTTGCCGCGTACGTATAAGCAGTTAGTTCCGTTCTGAGAGCACAAACTACGAATGGTTGGACCTTGCCACAAAGCGGTGCTGTTGCGGACTTGTGCAGCAGATGAATGTTGCTTTGAGGTGGTTTATCTTCATTAAAAGCTGAGTATCGCACTAACGTTCATTAGTTTGGGTCTGTATTGGACAAGATGGTAGTGGAACATTGGAACTCAATTCATCTCGATGAGAAGGGTTGGCTTGAGCTCTCTAAGGTAGGATGGTCAAAAAGCTGATGCAATTTGATGCTTGCTGCCTGGCAAACCTGTATACATTTGCTCATTGCTTCTGAGTTTTGGCGATCGTGCTAAAACAATGGATAGGAGCCAACTGATTCGTACGTGAAGCCTTTTTGTCCTCCATCAGTGAAGATCTGAACACAAGTCGAGAAACTGCCAGCTCGGAAAACGGAAACAAAGAATGTAGGAGAGTTGCAAAAGGAACACCATGACGCAAACACAGAGCCGGGCCCTCTAATAATGTAGAGTGACGAAGGTTTTGGATGGTAGGGGGCGTAGTATCGTGTACCGGCATCGCCTGTAGCATTAGGGAGCAGGTTCAAGAGCCAAAAATGAGGCAAAGTAGGTCTCGAACACCACTTTGTAGCATAGTCGTATTACCTGGCAGCGGGCTGAGCGGACAGAATGATCTGGAATCCAAAAAAGACTATCCCGGAAACTTGCACCGCATACAACATGTTTCTAAGCAAAAAAAAAAAGAAGGCAAAAAGGGGGTAAAAACCAGCAAACACACCTGCAAATGTTGCCATACATGATCTGATTTAGAGTATTAGCACAAAATACCTGATTTCATGCGTGGATGCCTCCTGTGGCCCGCCTCGGCGCCCAACGTTTGGGCAGAATTGTAACAGGACCTTACCAGCCTTGGGTGAACTCGTACTACAAACGCGCAAAAGCCGCCGTAGAGGAAGGCGCCAATCTGTGAGCTTTCCGGCAAGTGCTTGCGGCATCCGCAATGTGCTTTTCAACTTGAAGGATGGCAAACGCCAGGCCAGCTGCCCCATAGCAAGTGTGGGAGATGGAACACTTTCACCTCGGTTACCAGGGCCAGAAGTGGGTTGGAGTTGCCCAAAAGATGGAGCGCTATGGAAGAAGCGTCAGAAACAACCCCTAGAATTTACTTTGTTAAATAAACCTGAATTGACCTAAATTAAGCAATTGAGAAAGTTATAGACCCCCCCTGATTTAATCACATGAATTGAGGTGAATTAAGGGTGGGGGGCGCTTAATTTACCTAAATTAACATAACTCGACCTGGGCGCTCGCTAGCGTCATTGTGCGCGAATGTAAATATAAAATGCAGTGCATTCAAAAGGATCTAATACAATAAATGTTCGAACCGGAATGGCTTTTGCGGTGGTTTGGGAGAGCGAAGCGTAGGCCGGGCCCGCCCAGGCTGCGAGTGGGATCGCCCCCAACCCAACCGACCCAAACACACGAGCTGCCACGCGGGCAGGGCCTCACCAGACGGCTAGCAGCCGTAACCCCAAGAGAAAACGCAAGCACTGGCTGGGTAGGCCTAGTGCTTGCGCCTGGCAGAGGCCCGAGTGCGCTGAGGAGTCGGTGCGCTAGGAAGCTGTCGCTTTTTCAAGTCCGATGCAAATTTTGCCGCCAGGCCACCCATGTCTCTCCAGTAACGAAGGAACGCGTCTGATTTCCATCTGCCCATAGCTTTAACGAGCTCTGGGGACACTCCGCCTAGTAAGAGCTCCGTAGTACCCCCAATACGGAAGCAATGTCCTGTAACACGAGGGTAACCCATTGGAGACCAGATTGCATTTATGAATTTTAGAAAGCGCTCTTTCGTGAGCGATCTGAGACCCCCGTCGCAACCCGTTTTGTAAGCGAAAAGATGCCTCGAGCGGTCGACGCGACCGTTGGCTTGTATCAGCCGTGCTACAGCGCGCATCGGGTTGGTGCGTTTGTCCTGACGCGTTAAGACCACATCCTGACCGTTTCTTCTGTTTGTTTTAGTGCACGGTAGATGGAGAATACGAGAGCCGTCCTTTTTGCTGTGCCGTTCCAACAATGATATAGCCGGAAGCGAGGGGTCTTGTGTGTTAAGGGCTGAGGATGCTGAAAGCTCGCCAAGACGACATTGCCCCCAGAAGGCAACAGTCGCGACTGCGAAAACCGCGGCGTGTAGCGGTATGTCAAGGTCTAATTTGTCGTGGAGTTTGCGAAGCATTTCAGCCGAAATCGGGGGGCGAGGTGGTTTTACTGCCGAGGTGGGCTCCATGTTGGTGACACCTTTTACCACGTATGATAGGCGGGCACTGCCCTGCCACTGTAGATTGTGAAGTGCGTGCCAGGCCTTCAAGCCACTGATCCTGTTTAGAACCGTGCCCCCTGCCTTCAAGCCAGCGTGGGACGCTGCAAATGCACAGAGGACGAGCTCGTCGGCCGGGAAACGTAGTGAGTCGTCGATTCCATGCTCGTCGCAGAATTTAACAAATAGGTTCCATGCGGACCTATAGCCAGCCTGTGTACTAGGTGCCAGAGCGTTCCTCGCCACTGTGTCAATTCTCTCACGCCATCTGGAGTCCCGGTTCAGCCAGTTGCGAGGGGGCTTTTGGGGGCTTGTCCTGAGGGTAGGCTTGGCCGATGGTCTGTGGGTCTTCCAAGGCGGTAAACCAGCCATTCGGGTGTGTGAGAAAGGGAGGACGTGTCTGATGGTTGAACAATCACGTGATCTGAAGCTGTGCCTTGTTACCCGGCTGCTGCGTGTGTGCGTGGCAAGGCGTGCTTGCACTGGAGGAAATTGGTGGAATAAATCTGTCAATTATTTACAATGAACCTGCGTAATTATGAGACATAGGATGCATTGGAGCTCATGTAGTGCACAAAATCCATCATATTTCGACACGAACTAAAAACGGAGCCAACTGAGGCGGCGTGCGTATCGGCCAAGATATTGGCAGTGTGCCAGGCTCGGGTAATCCACGCGAGGGCTGATCTGCTGGGTTCTTGGCTGACTGGATGTAATCGATGCTTAAATCAAGCTCGTGTGCATCAGCTAATAAAAAGATGCGGAGTAATATTTTGTTCTGGTGTGTACTCCTTGACCGGCGTGCCCTAATCGCAAATACGACACCTTGGTTATCCGAGCGTAGACTTATTGTGTGGCGGCGAACCCCTTTGGCAACCAAGGCAGTGAGTGCCAGTTCAACCGCCGCCATCTCTGCCCAACCAATATCAATACCAGGGCGTCTCCAGTCCTTTGCCAGCTTCCATGCCGCTGAGCTGCCATCCACAATGATGCCCACGCCGAAAGAAGTGGAGGCGTCCATGAACAGTGGTGTGTGGTATTCGGGCCAAGGGACTCGCAGGTGACGCATTAGGTTGCTGTTCTCGAGGGTGTGAGACCACCACTCCACGTCGGCTCGAGCTCTGTCTGTGGGATGACGTTGTATCCATCGCCGAGATTGTCTGCTGGGGAAGGAGGCTGCAAAGGCGTATAGGCCCGCCAAATGGGGGCAACCTTCCTTAACTACCAGCGTGCAATGGGCCAGCGAGCCCACCAGTTTCTCCGTCTGCTCGAGCGAAACCTTGGTCGATGAAAGCCACTCGCGGCATCTACGCAGGTATTTCTCTCGTTTGTTGTCTGGAATTCTCACGGACCGTTCCGGTATGTTCCATAGTAGGCCGAGATATGTGAAAAAGGATGCAAAATCCTTAGTCTTTGCAAGTTTCCATGGCCACCCTAAGAACTCGGCTAACCTGATGATATCATTGGTTGAGTACCAATGCCAATCACTGGCTAAGCCATCGGGTGCCCGGAAATATAAGAAATTGTCAACCCATTTCGTGACCGGACCCAGGCCCTTTGCTCTACTTATACACGCCATTGCATCGCCGCATCTACCGAAAATCCCATTCAAGCTGACAGCCCCGAAAGGAACGCAGTGATCAACGTAAAAACAGTCGTTCCAAGCAACAACCGTGTTGTGCTGGTCGGCGGGCCTGACTGGCATACGCCGATAGGCTGCGTCCACATCCAGTGTGGCTGCCTCCGCGCCAGGCGGTGCTGATAGTATGATGCGCACTATATCGTCAAAAAATCCCCACTCACATGAGTAGGCGCTTGCGTCTATCTCAGAGTTTAGGGAAGGGTGATCTCCACCCAGTCGAGGGTAGGAGAAATCCTGGATGATACGGAATTCACCAGGTGTTGATTTTTTGACAACGCCTAGTGGAGCTGAACGAAAAGGGCCAATAAGGGCCTCTAGCATTTCCATTGAGTAAGGACCGGAGTAGCGGCCAGCCGCCAGTTCTGAGAGTATCGAGGCATCGACCGCTGCTGGGTTATCCATGGCGGATCGATGGTTAGCAGGGACCGAGGTGCAAGATATCAAATTAGCCGAGCCGATAGAAAAACCATGAGTTAAACCGAAGGGGACGTCCGCTGTAGTGGGGGATCGAGACCGGGTTGTCTGGCATGGCGCCGGCGGTCATGTGACTCTGTAGATAGCGTTGTGTATCCCATCTTGTCCACCATCACTCGTGTGAGCGCGGCGTGTCCACCGTGGTGACGGGAGTGGTTGCAAGGACCACAATCCAGACAGTCTCATCGCCAGCGTCATTGAACGCAGTACGCGATTTTTACTTAATAGCCCCAGGGTTACCCTTGAGGCCAACACGCATTTTTTTTCCAAACAAGATCCCACTCAACCTCTATATAACCCCCCTCGCCTGTGCTCTGCTCTTGTTCCCGTCTCTTGCCCACGACGACGAACAAGAAGCACTCACTTCCCCCTCGGGACGACCAAGGTCGTTTCCTCCCACGTTCTGCATCTGCTACCTCTTCTTCAGCTGCCGTACCCGGAGCATTCCCCACCCCTGTTTCCCTCGCCCGGCCAACGGTCTCTACTCCTTCTGTCCCTTCTTCTGATTCCAGTTCCCCGAGTCTTACATCACTAATCCTTGCCGAGCCAAGTGTCCCTTCGACACCTGTCGCGCCGTTAGCTGATCTAGCTCCCCCAGGAGTTCCGTTTCCTAGCCCTTTGCCTAATCATCCGCCCAACCCTTTTCTTTCTCCTTCTACTCCCACTCCTACCACTCGCGTTCGTCGATTGGCAACTTATTCCGACCCTCCTCGCCCATCTGCTGCTGTTGTTGATTGCTTGGCTCAGACTTACTTACCACCTGTGCCCATCGTCACAGTTTCTGCGCGGCCTACCCCGACGACACCCATTCCTTCCCAGACAACAACCACACCTACGCAGAAGTCCACTATGTCAAAGGATCTTAGAGCGGCACGCTCCAGCCTCGGATCGCTGCCACGATTCAACGACGACATGGACCCTATGCGAGAGGCCGAGTGGAGACACAACTTCATCGTAGCTACTCGGGGTGTGACGGACGAGGAGCGTGCACAGCTCTGGGGCGATTGGCTAGTCTTTCAAGGTGTTGCTTACGACTGGTACGAGGCGCTCCAACAATCGGGAGCATCTGGAATGGCAGACTCGAAGGACTGGACGAAGCTCCTCCCACTCATAGAGGCTCGCTGGCCTACTCCGGTACGCGACCCATTCGTATTGGCCGAGCAGAAGCGTCACCGCTGGGACAGCAGTGTTTTCCGGGTCGAAGTCATGCTGCCAGCGCTGCTCGATTCGTCAAACGCAACCAAGCCCCATGAGGTTTGGGCCAAGCAACACCTCTCGCGAGGCAAGGACCGGGGGAGCTCTGATGCCGATCTCGTTCATGACACGCTCAAACGCGCCATCCCAGCCTATCTCGTCCAGCTACTTCCGAAACGCGCTTGGTACGGCTCGGATTTCGAGGGTCTCTGTAAGGACATAGGGGAGCTCTCGTCCGAAGAGATTGTCAACGCCCACGCAATCAACAAGGCCGTGCTCTCGCTCCAGACCCTCTCGATTGGTGCGCCGGTCGAGCGATCCACTCCTCGCACAACCACCCAAGTCGCCCCCTCGTTTTCAAGCAGTGTTCGACGCACCCCCTCGTTCACGGCGCCGTCTTTGACCGCATCTCAAGCCACGATCCCGGCACCAGTCTTCACAGCCACTCAGTCTACTGGTCGTGCACCCCAAGTCACGTTTGCCACGGCAGCACCAGAAACCCCCGCTCGCAACTTGCCAATTCGGCAGACCCCGCCACATCTCACAGCGCCCCAGCCAGCAGCTACTACCGTCACGGCTACGGCTACCCTTGCGGCTCCTGTGCCCCAGACACCGCTCCAGCGTCCTTTGCGCGACCCAGCCCCGGACCTAGTAGCCGAGAACACTCCGAGCGAGCGTGCTAGATATAACGGACTGGTAGCCGAGTTCCATGCCAAGTTCGGCGACGACACCCCGAACATGTCGAAGCCGTACCCGTTGTCACCTGGCACGTTCAAGCAGACGCGCGACGTGTGCATCAAGTGTGGGCGCGCATTCCATACGGCAGTCCAGTGCAAGGACCGTAGTGCCTGGGTACCTGAGGAAGAGCGCACAATGCGAGGAGTCATTCTGGGCTCGCTCATTCGTTCGGCGAAGGCAGGATCCATGCAAGGCACCCCGACTCCAGGCCCGCGCTTCGTGCGTGATACCGCCCAGTTGGAGGAGGAGGCCGAGGAGGAACAGCTGGCCCAATACGAGTCGGAAAACGAGCAGGGTCAGTGAGCGGAGGTGGCTTGCTCTCTGACCCCCTTGTGTGCGAAGCCCCGGCAGGTTGTAGAACGCCGGGGGTGGGACATTTGAGTTGTAACGAATTGTCTGAGAATTATTTATCTCTGGATGTAGGCTTCGAGCAGACAATCTATGACGTTGACTCTTATTTCTCGCCTCCGGAGGTGGTTGACCTCTATGAAATTTTTGATCCAACTAAATACAAAGATAACCCGTTCCGGGTTTGGGCGCAAGTGGCGCGTATGGATGAAACGGGACCGAATCTTGATGCTCAAGTAACGGTGGACGGTGGAGCAATGCTGTGCGTGATGGATAAGACGTATTGGGCGAGGGTAGAGGCAGATCTGGGGAGTCTAGCTAAGTCTCCTATCGTGTGTCGTATGGCAGATGGTTCATGCACTCGGTCAATAGGTAGAGGCAAAGCTCGGGTCGCGGTTGCTGAACAGTGGCACGAGATTGAGTTCGAGGTCCTTGATTCTCGAGGCAATTACGACTTGCTGCTTGGCAAGCCATGGCTGAGGATGGCGGGGGCCGCACAGGTGTTCTCGGGCGACACCCTACTCATCTCAGGGCCGGACGGACCAATTGAGCTGAAGAATGGACACCCGCTCCCAGCCACACCGGCCTTAAGCGAGCCTGCACAGCCACAGGTGCCTCCGCAATTCGCCACACCCGAACCCATCCTAGACCACGACCACAATCAGCCGAATGAACAAGTGGAGGAGACGAGACTCAGAGAACAGGAAAACGGTGAGCCTGTTCCGTTGCGACGTAGCAGGAGGCTTCGAAAGGAGCCGGCGGTAGAGTTGGATGAGTCGGACAACCCATTTTGGTTGGACGGAGCGTTGGTGGAGAGGCTGGAACAGTGGATTGGGATGAGCACGGAATGCGAGTTGGATGATGGTCGAGCGGATGAGTACGAGAAAACTGAGTCAGTGGCTGTGCAGAAGGTAGAGACGGAGTCAGAGGACGAGTTCCTCGAGCGGATGTGGAGGCTGGCGTTTCAGGAGCGCGAGGAAATGACACAACGTGAGATACTGCTCACCGAGTTAGTCGAACAGGACGCCAAAGTGCCCCGCCTACAGGATGTGTTAGATCGTGCATTACGCGCATTAGCACGGGCGAAGGGGCCGGCGGATATCTACGTCCTTGAAAACGACCATCTCGAGCGACATCCCACCGCTCAGCGACGAGTCGAGACACCGCCAACAGTCGAGTCGGACCGCACGACGAACCCATTTGATCAAGACCGTGTGGCAGATATCCAGCGAAAAGTCACCATTGGAGATGACCTAACACCAGATCAGAGGAAGCGAGTGATGGACCTAGTCGGTGAGTACGCGGATATCTTTGCAAGATCCCTGTCAGAAGTACTGCCGATCGATTTCATGCAGATGAGACTGGACGTGCCAGAAGGAACCCAGTTCCCGCGGCGACCAGGTCAGAAGCAACTTACAGAGCCCCAGCGCGAATGGCTTTACAAAACTTTGGAAGATATGGAACGAGCAAAGATCATCGCCAAAGTCCCCCAGGACCAAGTCGCGGCGGTCTCCCCGACGAATATCGTACCAAAACCTGGCGGAGCGGAGCTTCCGAGTCTGGCATCGCTGAGACGAATGGCGAACGAGCAGTGCCGCTTATACGGCCTACCTGTCTTGTGGCCGGATGTTGAAGCGGAAGGGCCAGAGGAAGCACCGCCACCAACCGAAACTAAGTACCGTCTCGTCCATAACTTTGCCGCTGTTAACAAAGTCACGCAGTTAAGACCGTTCCCAATGGGCGACTTGCCGAACATGCAACGGAAGGTGGCGGGCCATCGATGGGTATCAGTCATGGACTTCTTGGCCGGTTTCAACGCAATCCCAATGGCCCCGGAGAGTGTCCCGTACACCGGCTTTCATGTAGACGGACGCGGATACTACGTCTATCTCCGCATGCCTTTCGGCCTCACCGGTGCACCGACTACGTTTTGCGAGATGGTATCAGCAGCCTTCCATGACCTGATCGGCAATGTGTTGGAGGTGTGGATGGACGACGTCGCCACAGCGTGCGATGACTTCGACGCCGGCTTGCAGAACATGCGCCTCATCTTCGCTAAGTGCCGAGCGCACGGCCTCTCACTGTCGCCTGCTAAAACAGTCCTTTTCATGACAGAAGCACGATTCGCCGGGGCACGTTGCTCTTCAGAAGGAGTACGGCCGGACCTCAATAAAGTGAAGGCGATCCTCGAGTGGCCAGAACCGAAGTCGGCCCTTGAGGTCTTATGCTTTCTCGGGTGCGTTGGCTCATATCGTTCAAAGATCAGGAACTACGCTCGCATTGCACAGCCCCTATCAGACCTCACAAGAGACGTCCGTCCACCGCAAATCAACACAACACACGGCAAACACGAGTACAAACGGGCGCTCAAAGACACACGAATCGAGCTTGATGAGGACGGACGCAAGGCATTCGCGACCCTCAAGACCATCTTGACTAGCGACACTGTGACTCGTGCGCCAATATACGACGGGCGGCCATTCATCGTTACCACAGACGGGTCGAAATACGGATTCGGAGCGGTCTTGTCCCAGGAGTTTGATGTTGTGGATGGATCTGGCGTAACACGCAAGGTGATGTACCCGGTCGCATTCGCTTCGAAACGTACCTCACGCACCGAAGAGCGGTATATCCCGTTCCTTCTCGAGTTCGCCGCACTCAAGTTCGCGCTCGACGAGTTCGACAACATGATCTTCGGACAGGCGATCGAACTGGAAACCGACTGCAAGGCCCTGGCGGACCTCCTCGGACATGACAAGCTGAATTCCACACATGAGCGCTGGCGGGAGTCGATCATCGCCAGGAACATTGTCGCAGTGCGGCATAAACCAGGCACGGAAAACCGGGTGTGTGACGCGCTTTCTAGAATGTATGAGTCAAGACCGGATGACAACACAGGTCCAGGTGCAGGCAAAACTGTTGAACCAGGCTGGGAGGCGGCTAAAGGGATTATCAACGATGTGGCGCACCTAGTAAACGACTCGGAGACAGCCCAGCTCCTCCACCGCTTCGCCCACGACCCATTCTTCGCCGACATCTTGCTGCACCTCGTATTCGATATGGCCGAGGATAACAAAACCCAGTCACCGGACGAGGAGCGAGCTCGTAGGAGGCGTGCACATAGAGCAGCAGAATACATGATCGAAGACGGGAAACTCTGGCTCGTACGTGGTAAAGGCGTTAAGGACGGTGACAAAGTTGAGTGTATACCTGCTTCGGAAGCGAAAGAGTTAGCGCTGGCTGTTCACTCGGCAGGTGGCCACTTTGGGCGGGATATGACTATCCTCTCGCTTCAACTGCGCTACTTCTGGCCAGAGCTGCGCCGAGACGTTATTGAAGCGGTCACATCCTGTCCCAGATGCAAGAACTTTGGTCCTCGACTGTTGTCAGCCCACATGCAGCCGATTACTAGAGCGCGACCTTTCGACTTGCTTGTTGGGGACTACGTCTCGCTGCCGGCCGGACACGGTGGATTCAAGACGGTCCTCGTGCTTGTGGATGTCTACAGCCGCTTCATCTTCACGTTCCCGCTGAAAGGCCCTGGCACCGGCAGATTTACGGTCGACGCCCTCTCGAGAATCTCCGATGTACTCCTCACGCCTCGGACCTTCATGGCGGACGGAGGATCCCACTTCGACTGTGACGAGGTCCGCGAATGGGCCAAGGCTCGAGGCGTCCAGGCCCTGAAGACTCCCCCATATGCACCCTGGGCGAACGGACTCGCCGAAGGATCGATCAAGCTCCTCATTGGAAGACTCAAAACTCTGTGTACAGCAACCGTAGGCGAGTCACCGGAGGAGGACGGAGACCCATCAACCACGCCAGCCGCCTGGCCAAAGCACTTAGCCCGAGCCACCTCGCAACTCAACGATCGCATACTACCATCGTTACGCTACACGCCGAGAGAACTGCTCACGGGTCAACCCCGAGCTGAGCATCGTACCCAGCTGAGTCACCCCTCCTCCGACACAACACCTCTCGAGGTGGACGTGAATATGGCACTCACGTATGCTCTTCGGCAGGATGCTTACGCCCATGCACTCGAGCATGCCAGTCGCCGTAAACGCGCCTTCAACAAGAGTGTGCGTGCGGTTGAGTTCCGCCCAGGAGACCTAGTCCAACGATATGACGCACGCTGGGATGAGACGCACAGCTCAGCACGCAAACTTGTCCCTCGATGGTCAGGCCCACTCAGGGTTGTTTCCCGCTCGCTCAACTCCTACGCTCTCGAAGACCTCCACGGCCAGCCCTTCACGTCAGCTGCACACACTCGTTTGCTCCGACCGTTCATCCCTCGCCCGGGCTCTGCATTAGCCTCCTACGCGGACAGCCTACGACGTACACGCCAAGACAACCCAAACGCTACTACACCCGGCACGCTACCGCCCACACTCGCATTGCCTTCCACGCCACGCCCCGAAAGCAGGTTCCCACTCGATCGCGAGGACGTCACGCAACCAAATAAATAATAGAACCGACTTTCCCAGCTAAGTCTCATGTTTTGCACATATACTTTATTCCACATAACACGACCCCTTCCACCTCCATCAATACTCTCTCTTAGTACCACTTTCGTACACCTGACTTCTTGCCCTACGCAGATCATAACCCAGCCCGAGGACGGACTTGACTGTATGGGGGGGGACCTGTAGTGGGGGATCGAGACCGGGTTGTCTGGCATGGCGCCGGCGGTCATGTGACTCTGTAGATAGCGTTGTGTATCCCATCTTGTCCACCATCACTCGTGTGAGCGCGGCGTGTCCACCGCAAATTTATCGAGTAGATCACACTCCTCAAGAGTCATTCTCCAAGCCTCTGGGAGCAGCGGCGTGACCACTCGGCGTGGGTCCTCAGTTGCATTGCTGTGCCCCGTGGCTTGAGGCACCGCACAGGGAGCAAATGTGCCGGTCTTTGAATCGGCAACGAAACCGAGCGCAGGGACCATTAGGCTTGTTGTGCTTGTAGCAGAATGGCTTCCCGTCAATGGCCCAGTGGCCTTGAGGGGCTCGTTGGACGAGAATTGGTCGACCGGAGACCTGAGTGGTGGCGTCGCATTTTGGTGTCTGGTGTTTCTCGGAGAGATCGTCTCCACAACGAAAACACCGACCAGATTCACTATAGGAGTTGCTACTGTGCATGTTTGACTGTTTGCTGGAGGGGAGTCTACTTGCACGAGTATTCGTGGATGCGGACGCAGTTTGATAGCCGCTAGCCGCGGTGTCGGCCAAATATTGTGCGAAAACACTGTCCCAAATCTCGCGATGGAACATAGACATGTCAATTCACGGGTCTGAGCGTGTCGCAATACGAAGATGAATG
The DNA here is from genome assembly GCA_016906575.1 of Ceratobasidium sp. AG-Ba. Classification (NCBI taxonomy): domain Eukaryota; kingdom Fungi; phylum Basidiomycota; class Agaricomycetes; order Cantharellales; family Ceratobasidiaceae; genus Ceratobasidium; species Ceratobasidium sp. AG-Ba. The sequence goes on along the minus strand of CP059612.1, from coordinate 328,992 downwards.
TCGTAGGCCAGCCAAACTTTCCACAGGGCTGACCGATCTGGGCGAGAATTGATAAAATCATAGTGGGCTTTCCATAGTGGATATAGCCCCAAAAAGAACTCTAATATCAACTGGAGTAGCCGGCGCCATGATTGGGTCCATTGGTCGTACGAAAGATCAGTTTCTGGCAGGGCAGGGTCCATGAAGTCTAAGTTCGCAGAACCCGAGTTCGATGGGGCCTTCCCCATAATACGGCCAGTATGCACGCAATTACAATAATCATCTACCAGCGTGGAGAGCGAGAAATGATGGGACCAGCCGCGCATCATGAGCAGCTTGATGGCCGGCGGGGCCGGTATATCGGCCGCGCTGGCTTGGAAACCCGGTATAACACCCGTAATGGAGACAGCAACGCTTGGTGCATGTTGTCTTGGCACTGTAAGAGGGCACGAAGACTGGTCAATTAATTGAACTACAATCAATCTATAGACAAATACAGAATCGGGGCCACGAACTGGGCAGGGGAAGCGACCCTACGCAAATATTAATGGGCGCGACTGCGTTAGTCCCCGATAGGGATCTCATACAACGCGACTGCGGGGTATAGTCATAGAATTGCCCTTACGCGACTGCGGCGGGCCACATGGAGGCTGGAAAGGGAACGCGACTGCGCCAAAACACGAGATCCGCCTGTATTTTGTGGGGCGCGCCTGCGCATTGGTAGTGACGCCGCCCAACAGGCCGGGGGTTGCTCCAGCTGGGTGTGGCCCAACCGTGATGATGACCCGTACTTACGTCGTGGCGACGTGGGTAGATTGGGTCCGAGGCGGCCCGTTGAATGTGATAGGGGGAATGGTTTTTTATAAGAATATGTGGAAATTTGCTTACCAACGTCAGCCGCCGCGTCGGTTATCTGGGGAAGGTTTACTGCATTACCACCTGCCTGCTCGATGTACTGCATCTCTCGCTGTATTTCGTCGCGAAGCTTTTGTACACGTCGAACGCGATGACTGATGTCGTCGCTGCCATTTGAGTCTTGCCGCCTCTTTTCGCCTCCTTGCTGAGAGGATAGCAAGGACGATAAGCCGGAGGACGATTGGTTGTCGGGAGGTGCAACTTGGTCCTGTGGCCCCCAATTTTCAATAGTTGGCGTGCTTCTGGCGCGTCGTATACCAGCTGGTTCCACCACCGGAGGTTCCGGCGTGTTTTCCGCAGCTTGCAATTCGTATACGCATTCTCGGTCGTGGCGCACGCACGTGCTGCAGCGCGGAAATTGTCGACGGCATGGCGCGCGGAAGGCCACACAGGCTGTGCAGCGTGGTCTACCAGACGGGTGTTCTTGCGGCATCGTTTGGCGGGAGCGTGAATTGCGATTAAGCGAAGTAAAAAGAGTAGCTAAGACCAGCCGAAAGTGCTAGAATGTGTCGTGCTGGTCGTAGTACGATTCAAGGTCAATACAGTCACATGACCCGGCTTACTGTCGGTCGAGTATCACTCTAGGGGGGATGGGGGGTTTCCCAGCAGAGAGATGTGTGAATAATCAATGAAATACCGACACGACTTTTTCAGGATTCGCACTTCTGGGAAGGTTTGAACAACGCTGGTCGTTGTCCGTCGGCTTTCCTGTTGATGAATTCCAGGGAAAGCCCTGCTGTGATTATGTCATCCTCCGAACATCGTCCATATGGAGAACAGCCCGGGTTTTCCGGGGGGAAGTCCCGGGCGCTTCCCGCACGGCCAAGCCTGAGTAAACGCCGGAGAAACGTAAGCCTTTTTCCAGCCGCTTTCCCACCATCTTCCCGGCGGCAAAGCCTCGACTCTCCCCGGGGTTTTTCCCAAGCAAAAGGTTCGTAGAAAGCACCCATACTTTCCTCCCTTTTCAATAACATTTCCCTAGATGAAAACCATGAGCCCGCCCCTGGGATTTCTCCTGCCTCAAATCTGAACCAATGGTCGAGGCTTTTCCCAGCCCTCTCCGGAGACTTTCCCTCGGCATAATCCCCTCCGTATTTCTTGCATTTTATCAAAATTCAACTCCAGGGCAACGGTGAGTCTTTCCTTGGTATTTTCGCTCCGTTTTTCCCAGGGAAACCATCCGCACTTCCTTCGCAGTTTCCCCGCCCGAAATCTATCCAAACAGAGTGACATTTTATTGACGCTTTCCTAGCGTTGTATGTAGATACATGACTCGACGTTAACCTAAACATTTCCCCGACTGAAACGTTGGGAATGCTCGGTGGGTTTAGCCGCGACTTCCCACATGCTTTCTCTCGGCGACAGACCGGCGGTTTGCTGATTGCATACAAACTTGGAACTTTCACTTACGAATTTCCGTATTCATATTCTAGGCTGAACGACCACTTCTACCCATTCAACGACCACCTCTACCCACTCAACGACCACTTCCATCGTTCTCTACCTTCCATTTCATTCTACTATCTACCCTTCGTCATGTTGTGTCGCCTCCCTCATGTCCTAAAGTAGTAAATGTATTCTGTTGCGGCTCGCTACGATATGAATATTGGAACGACACTGAGTCATATTATCTTAAAAAGGAGAGTACATCGCCGGGCCAGCGGCAGAATTCACAGAAAATACAAGATACTGATACTGCAATCCGTCTACACGCGCTCTGGACAAATGTTGATATCTGGCAAGGCGTCGCAGATCACCGCGCTCAAGAATGCAGGAATATCCGTCATGAAAAATTGGATGGCAAGCGGCAACCAACGAACCACACGGATCACTGTGCCTATTACAAGACCCACCTACAATATATCTATCAGAGACATTCTCTTGACTTGCATGCCAAGCACTTACCAATAGCATAACAAATGAAACCAGAAAACCGCCCCACAAGAGGAATCGCCAAGCGAGATATGCAAAACAGAACACCACCAATGAAAATAGGTTCGGCATCTTCCTAGTACGTCTTGAGCCTTGAGACTCATCGCTTTGATGATTCAAGACGTCACTACTGTAATCCGATCCAAATGTCTCATTCCTTCGGCTCCCGAACAGTTTCGGACCAGGTATGCTAGGAGGATCGACAACCAACATCACCAAAAACATCCACAAAACTCCCTAGAAAGGTGTAAATACATTGTGCAGACAATCGTTAGGGATCGCGTACCAATACAATCCATGTATCTCGGGAGTATACCAATGTTGACCAGTGAGCAATCCTTTGAGACGATTTCGCGTAGCAGGAGCGCACGAAATCAGCGAACTTCGAGCGGGCAATGCGAGCAACAAGACTGTTCTTCTTCTCTAGGTCGCCGATTCCAATCTCGAAGAGGGGATCCTCGCTGGTTTTCTGCAATCGAACTAAAGTGGATATTAGTCTTAGTAAAACAAGCGTATAATCTCTTCCGACATACCATAGTTTGGCAGAGGAGAGGTCCGGTCGAGATAGCATTTGATCTTCGAAACCTCACCAGTCGCGTCCGATAATCCAACAACAACTCTATCGTTGTATGTCTAATGATATTATGAGTACTAAGCGTAGCAATGAGATAATCTGCCGTACCGTCAATGAACGGACCATCTCCTCAGGCCCATGTTCGAGAGGAGCAAGCGGCCCGCTCTGCAGGTCAATGATTGAAACCTTCCCCGTCGTACTGCCTCTCCAGACGAGGTTATTGGCGGCGAGAGCGATTGGTATGATGGGGCGGTGCGTCGCGTGCTCATAGTTCGGGAGAGCTTGACGTTGGTGCACCACCGGCCCGCCTTTCTGCGACATTGGATAGATCACAAGTGAGTGCATCAGCAAAAACACATTTTTTTCCCGAGATCTACAGAAGCTACCATTGCTACGTAGCTCCACCATAGCACTACGTATAATCACTTATTCAACGGTAGCTTCTACAGCCAGAAATCATCAATTTTGTCCCTCTACAGAGATTTAGCCTAACTACGGAGAGCTACAGAGACGCTACAGAGGCACCGGAGCTACCGGCGCTATTGCGACCAACGCAAAAGCCTATATACATGTTGCCCGTGCTATCTATCCCCAAACTATGTGTTGTCATTTCGACTTGATGACTGTCCAGAGTACGCCTCCTCCCAATTGGACAGCGCAACCGCGAGAAGTTACATACAGCGGGCTAGCGAAAGCCCTCACCAGCCAATTAGTTATTTTTGGGAAGGCAAAGGAATACCACTTACAAAATGATGGGGAATCAACGCCCTTCAAAAACGTATAACCCATGCTTGGCGCCCTCCGCCCCTTGTAAAACTGTGTCGCAGCTATGTTGAGAGTTATCATGTGTGACTCGTTTTGGACTTACTGTTGGAGCAGGATTTTCGGACCGGCCAAAATTGCGATAGACTCGAAAGACATACCCAAATGAGTTACTGCAGGTCACTGCTTTTCGAATAACTTGTGCTGCTGCAAGCGCCGGGGTGCGTGCTCGAGTCGCTTCTGTTCGATACGCTGAGCAATCCGGCGTTAGACCAAACTCGTCACGCAGGGTAAAGACAGGAGTGACCTAGTTTACATCTGGTAGATTAACACCCTGTTGCGCCACCTGGTTCATAATCCAGGACCGTCGTTAGCAAGGAGTAAAAATCAATGCGAATGGAGGGCTTACCGAGTTCGTGAGATTGGGAAACGCAGCCCGGCTGCAGTCTCTCCCCGGGTTGGCTCCGCTGGTGACTCTGTGCTCTTCCGAGGTAGGAACCATGGTGGTTAAGTAGAGCGACAAAACCTAAGTAGGACTACAGAACGAGCCGCTAGGCGATATCATGGTTTAGAACTTGCACAGCGTATTGCTAAGTACACACAGTCAGCATGTTGGCCGGCGGCCAGCGAACGCGAGTGCGGAGTCAGATGAATAAAAACGTAAAGCTTACCTGGGTAAATGGAAGCCGTATATTTTTGTATCGTGGTTTTTCTGTGAAGGGGCGTGAAGCCGAGGCATGTTGGTGGTTGAGACTAGCTGGAGACGTGACGAGAAGGCTGTGCCGGCGGAGATTCAGGATGATCGGCAAGGGTCTACATGCCCGCTTGTGGGTGTACCCTGGGATCGGACTGCACACATTCATCGTGCATTGCTCATGGCTCTGGTGGCGCTGCTGTTCGTCGCTCAAACACATATCCCCTGCTCTAAACATAGTACTCCAGTCGCCGCCCGAAACATTACTATAATCATTCAAAAATCCAGTGCTCCCGCTCGCTCACCGATATGCACTCTCTCGCGCCGTCTCCCCTTAGAAACTGCGCAGTCCTGGATCAACACACTCACCAGACTCATTTTGGACCGTAAGTACAGCTGCTCAATCAATTGGGCTACTGACTGATCGTGGCTTAATCGCACAGGTGCATAAGGCTTTGCACGCAAGTGCAGGGGTGGTACCCCGGTCGGGCATGAAGCATTACAACACATATAACGGACAATACATAGACCCTCCCTCTACTGCACGCATCGAATATTTCCAGACCCTATTGACCGTGATCGCCCGCTCCATCCACTCCCCCACCCTTGTAATGTTTTCGATCACCATTATGGCCGCACCTGCGAGCGTATCGACCATCTCACCGGTTTTACCAATCCGATCCCGTTTTGGAATTCCAATGACCTAGGCTCATATGCTTGGGGAGGCTAGAGATCAAGATATGGACGACGGCGCCAAGACTGAGACTGGCTCTCCCGAGTTGGGGCCAGACCAAGTGGAAGTGGGAGGATAACAAGTGAAGCCTCCCCCGATGCGTACGTTGCCACCCCACGCACTAATTTCAACTTTTACTTGCATGTATGCACCGCAAATAGTGTTGGAACTCAACCTTGGATAACAATGATTAAACGCGCATAGATTTAGCGTAGGAGCGTGTGACGCAAATGAAGTGAGAAAGACAACAAAAACTAACAGCAATAACATGCACTGTGTACTTGATATCTAGTTGATCGCACCAGCGTAAGGCTAGCCATACGAATACAATACAAAACGAGGTTTCAAATGGATCGGCGTCAGAGGTAGCAATGAGATCTATATTAGCAAGTTTCATTGATTTCTGCCGTTGATGATGTTAGAGGTGCGAAGGGCATAGAACAAGGGTACGGGGACCCAGGTCCACTCTGTTTGAACATGCTCGAAGTGCACATGAGACCGCTCAGCCGCCAATTTGAGAAGTCGCCCGCTGGCTTGAAAACGAGTTGGGAGGGACTCGTACCGCAGGAGCTCGATTGGTGGTCGCTCTCAGCGGTGTACGGCCGTTTGAAGGGTTGTTTCAAACTTGCAGGCGGTTCGTTCGTCTGCCAGATTGGTCATGGGGATCGCAGGGGAGGTGGCCAGAGTAGGTGCGAACGGATGGTGCGACAAATTGCGTGTTCGGGTGCAGGATGACTGGGCCTCTGTAAGATATAGACGTTCGGAAATTCCGCATGTAATCGCTTTTCTCACGTAATGTACCCAAATGGGTCTATAAACGTCCGGAAACTTTTGACCCGGATGATTAGATAGACCGTCTTTGGTAAGATTCTAACCTTCACCTTCCCGAATGGGCGGAAGCTGGTATGAAGCAGCACAACTTCCGGTATGTTTCCGGCCAAATTCATGAAACTGTCTCTCACGGACTTTCAGCATCTATCATTGGCGAAGTGCGGGGGAATTGAACAGTACGGGAAGCGCAGTGTACGAGTGTGAAACGAGCGATTTAACAATTAAACTCGACATACGAGAGTGATTATCGTATAGCTCAAACGATACCGTGGAGGTGTGGCAACGAGAAGACTCAAATGATACAGAACGCAGTTTAACGATAGAACAACCGGCCGAGCAAAGCGAGTGGCGCAGAGAACGAGGGGGCGGGTGATCCGGTTTGGCGAGGAAACAAACAGTGGCGCTGACTTGACTACATCGGTGGTGCGCGTTTTAGAGTTCGGCGCGCTACGCTGTAAACGATTGGCTTATGTGAACTTGGGGAGAGCAGGCGCGGAACTGGCGGAAAAAAAGGAGATTAGAAGCTGGATGGCTTATGTATGACGGCCGGGGAAGGGAAACGGCAAACCGCCTGCTTGAGCTAGCTAGACAGAGTGTATATGAGTTCGATCGACGTGCAAGGTGCGAGGTCGTTTGATGATCTCGCCAGTACTGTACCCGTCATAATTGAAACCACGCGGCGCCTGCGCCGCATGACAAAAATTTGGTATTTTCTTAACCACAGTATGATCTTTGTGACGTGACATGTGAGAAAGTTAACCACAACTAGTTAGCACATGTATGCGCAAGAAATCGACCATACGGACCAAATGTTAGTAGTAGATTACGTTGATTTTTATCCCCGCCTCGCCTCGAGGAGAATCGCATAAAAACTATCCCTCTTTTGACCCATGCTACCTTCTATTACGCCCCATTCTTGTCCACTCGCTTCAGCTCTGTGCTCCTCAACCGTTTGACTTTGTTATACACATTTTTTTAGCGTGAAGGTGGATTTAATTACACGGGACACGAGAGCTGAGGCTACAAGCTATTGATATCATATTATACATCCTGTGCTAATCGAATATACACGGTTTTTGAGTAAGCGTGACACCCTGGTATTGCCTTAACCACACGGGGCAAAGCGTGACGCTACGAGCCATAAAGTTAGCCATAACCACCCCACTTTGTGACGCTACATTTGGTTACAATTACGACGGGTACAGTACAGGTGGGAGACACGTTTTTCGATGATCAGATACACCACGAACGGGTACAGGAGACATGCGGAGCGGCAAATCAAGTGGTTAGAGCGGCGCAGGTGATAGACGGCGGTAATCCGGTGGCTTTGCTCTTACTAGGCCTGGGCCTCAGCTATGCACTAGCGGGCGTCAATGCGCTTGAGCAAGGCTTTGTACTCAGCAAGGAGGCGAGTTTGGCGGGTAGATGCCGGCTTGGACCGTCACTTGGTGGGAGCCCGAGTGTCCGTCGTCTCGCTTGGTTGAGCAGTAGGGGTTGATCGACTGAGATTGGGAGGGGCGGGATATGGAGCTATTGCCGCTGGGAGAATACATTATGAGACACGAACGAATGGGCACAAGAGGACAGAACAAACAATGACAACAAGCATTTTCGGCTCCATATATCGCATACAGTTAGATGAAATTATTGAATGTGGTTGGGAGATGGCGTGTATGTAGGATTAAAATGTAAAACCTGTGGAAGCAGTTGCATGAGTTGTTCTGTTGATAACAGCCATAGCATGAACGGCATTGGAGAAACCAATAGAGTTGATACAGATGCATTTTTACGTACCATGTCTACGTCACAAATTACCTCCATCCTGCCGCCAGTGTCGGAGTAGTTCATACATAAAATAGGTTGCAAAGATGTTTAGATAAAATGTTCTGCATAACTGAATCAAGTCAGAATGTATCGTGAAAGGATCTGTATCAAGATCAATTTCCAGCGTTTTATAATCCGGGGCCAAGTGACACGCCATCCGAATAACTGAAAGTGGCACAACCTCGCAGCTCCGAGAGCTGGTGCCCGGCCGTAGAGCACGCGTAGTGGTGAATAATCCGATGTAGGGTTGAGTTCGCTCGCTAATTGGGTAGAAGGTTTCGATGTATGCGAGCGGCTCTGAGAAAAGATAACGTAGCTTTTTTGGAAGTTGAAATATGGCACGCACTCGTGCGGCTTCATATCCTGTACATTAATTTGTGGTCCCTCAATCTACCCAGAGCCAGCTGAACCAAATTACTTACTATGAATGCCGGATTTTCCCTTATCCCTCAGAACCAGAACGGTGTCAAACCGCGGAGGCCGGAGAACTCGCTCGAATCGATCTATCTTGGCTGGCTGGCACCGTACAACTTGGGTGTGCGGGCCTTCGCTGGTCTTGAATGGTGGAGCTGAATGGAATAGGCGAGCACGGGACCAGAGGTTGAGTTTTGTGTTGCTCAATATCCGAATGGGCGCATCATGGTTAGGGTTTTCTCGACGTAGGAAATGGGTCAAGTCTCGGGCAAGGTCGTCTGTGGAGTTAAGCTCGACGATCCGGTCAATACTCATTCCGCTATTGGTGGGAGTTTTGGCGAGGACAATTTCAGGGACGGGATGAAAGCACACGTGCCGATCGTTGACTGGTGGCTGTTCCTGTTCCCAACCATGACCCCGCAACCCCGTCACTTCTGCCGCCTCCGCTAGTTCGTCCGTCTCTGCGAAATCCTCCAACTCGACTGTCTGACCAACAATAACTCCTGCGCCTGCTAGTTCCTCCCGGCCATCATTATCTTCAGCTTCTTCTTCGTCGTACCACTCATCCCACGCCTCCTCGTCCTCCTCGTCTGGATCCCCAATATCTGCGAACTCAAGCAAAGGATTGTCTAGTTCTGGAGTGGTCTCTCTATCTTTTATATTCTGCTGATCTATCCTCACTTGCTCATCAAGGTACGAAGCGTGCATAGCAAGCGCTTCGATGCGCTGGATGTATAGCGCCATCTGCTTTGTGGCATTGACCTTGTTCGATGCCCGATAGCCCAGTTTGGCAAAATCGATATGTAAGCGTTCTGATGTCTCCGTATTATAGCCGTCAGGGGTTCCAAGCTTACGGATGATATGCGTATAGTGGGAAATCATGTGGATCTTTGGGATCGCATGAAACCCCTTTTTGGTTGCCAGAGCGCCGTTTCGTCGAAAGACCTGCTTGTGTGCATGAAAGGTGCGCAAAGCTTTCTCCATCGCTTCGAGTTCACCATCTGTCAGAGCGGATGAGTGCGCCAAGTAAACGAAATCCAGGATGCTGCGTGCAGCTTGCACAACCTCATGATTGCAATCGGCAATCACAGGTAGGAGGACTTTGGCCATTTCTTTCAGCTCGCGACCGGTCCATTGTGAAACTGAAGATATACCATTTTTGAAGTGCCGCATTCCATGGTATTCTGGCATCGTTTTATGGCGCTCATCGATCACTTTGCTACCAACAATATGCGCGGCCCATTTGGTGAGGTGATCTTTTAGGACTCCCTTGTGCAGCTGATGCAACAGATCAGGAGTTAACAGGCAACCCATGTCGGTATACTTGTGTTTTTCCCAAAAAGGCTTGACTTGGAACAGACCGAGTCGTCTGAATTTTGCTGAGCCTTTTTCCGCCTCCTCTTTCATCGCGTCGATCACAGCATCGCGAGTACGGTAAGCAGAATTCTGCAGATCGCCTCGTTGTCCCGGCTTGACTACACATGTTGGACAGTGACTAGTTTTTGTGCAAGCCACCTTGCATTGTTCTGGATAATCAGCGACGTACGCGGTAAGAACTGGATATATGCGCCGCACTCCTCCGTCGTGGCACTCCATCTCCACTCCATTCTCGCACGCCTCTGCGAGTGGCTTTAGAAGACTTTTCAGACACTGATGAAACAGGTTACGTCGCGCTTTGCGGCGCTCTTCCTTGTCTGGTACGCAATCGAGCTTTGGCACTGGTAAGTATCCGATCAATACATTCGCTCGTTTTGATATCTTCCTCCTATAGTGTTTAGGCAGGTTCATTACGGTGATATATACTGGGTGAGCTTTTTTGTCTCCACTAAATGATGTCAGCTTAGTTTCATCAGATGACACTACGCAAGGCAAGATTGTCGCATGTGGGTCCTTCGCTCCAATCTCGTCCTATTTTGCCCGGTGAGTACCTTGGTCGTACAGGCGTGCTGACAGATGAAAAGCTTACTTGTAGCTCCCACATCCGGTCAGCGGTCCATCCCTCGTCACGTATACGCTCCTCCCGAGTGCTTGTCGTGTACTTCCTGATTGGTTTGAATTGTAGCTGCGGACCGAGTTGTTTGCTTTTGACCATTTGTTTCAACACTTCTACCGGATCACGACCCCAACTCTCTGTATCCTCCACGCCACCAGGGCCCCTCACACGCATATTATGGACTCTCCAATTTGGACCATGGGGCAGTTTGTCGACATCTCGAAGCATGTCACGGTTATTCTTCCATGGCATGAGTGCTCGCAACTATATATTCGCTGAGTGTGGCTCATTACCGTAGTTGAACAGCTTACTCGTTTCACTCGCATGTAGCAGTTTCGAAACCTGCCACTTACTCCCGACGCCATCAAAAGATGGGCGATTTCGAAAGCCTCCGGATCTGCTAATTGCCCAACGTCGGGATAAGGATGGTTGTTCTCGTTCAACACTCGGTAAATTGGTTCTCCAGCTGTGTCACTTGGGTACCGCTCAATATAGACCTTGTTTCCGTACTGATCTGTTGACTCCTCTAGTTCGACTTCATTATCTGCTGGGTCATTATTGATTGGCTGAGGCGGCGGGTTCAGGTGTGGGTCGTCGGCGGGTAAGTCACTCTCAGCGTCTTCGTCGCCTCCTTCCGAATCTGAATCGCTTTCGGTTGAGTCACCATCTGAATCGCTATCCGAGCTATCGCTTTCGGTCATACTACTGCTGTCATCGTCATCCAATTGGCCTACTGTATCGCCAAGCTGTGGTATATCTAGTGCTACAGGTTCTTCGGCCACCTGGGCAATAACATCATTCTCATTTTGGTCGGGTGAGTGATCGCTTCCATAAGATCCAGAGGGCTGCGTTGCTGATGAGAGGGACGATGTCTCAGCGTTTATGGATGCTTCATGAATCGCTTTACAATGCGGATCGTGCCCAAGATGTTGAGTGAGTCCGTGCGGCCCGCCAAACTTTCGATCGCAGTGGGGGCATTGGCCTGGATCTTTTGTAATGGGTGGCGGGGAACTTTGGTGGTCCTGTACGTTCAAAATGCCATGCACTGTGTTTTTATGAGCGCCTAACTGATCCTTTGTTCTGAACCTCCGTGTGCAGGAGCGACATTTATACGGTTTATTAGCCATGAATCAATCGTGATTATCTAGTGAATAGCAGGCTGAATGTCGAATTTCAGTGTAGTCACTGAAGGTCCACTGAGTTCGTATTTGAGTACAAGAGATAGGCAAGTATTCAACAGACTGCTAGAAATGATACCCAAGACAATGAGTAAATCCCGCTGAGGGTTACAGTATTTATATACAGGTAGGAGCGAACAGCGGCATGGGTGAAATGCGTTGTGCAAAGCATACATGCACAGGATACGCACAAAGCACGTTTACGAAGCATACTTGCAATACACATTTGTATAGCCTACGCGTGCTATGTAAAGCATACATGATGAGCAATCAAATGTTTGAATACTCGGTGAGAATGGCGGTATGGAGCAAGTGCAATCTACTGCATTGCATTGATCGTTTGATGGTTATTGGGCCATGTAGCGCTACCTGACAGGGCGAAACAAGACCCTGATGTTGACATTTGACCTGTTTTGGACTTGTCGTAAGCAACCGCCCGAATATCACCACCTCTCCTACTACCATACCCTACCTTGCGATGGCAGAGGAAGAACAACTTGGTCGCGGAAAACGTGTAGGAACCAAAACCGCTGGAGGGCGCAATTTCGGTACGTTATATATTGCAGCGCTTGACCATCAGCTAATTTGAGGAACGAATAGAAGACAAGATACGTAGTGAAGAGCTGGCTCGGGAGAAAAAGGCAAAGAATAAAGAGGCAAAGAAACAGGAGGCGATACTTGCTGCAGATGAAGAAAGCAGCTCCGACGACGAAGATGACGATGAACCGCCGAAATCTAAAAAGGCAAAGTCTTCAAAATCTTCCAAGACTTCAAAGTCATCAATGAAGTCGTCAAAATCGGGTAAGTTATTTGATTATTTTCTGGTCACTACTGCAGCTCATCGCGAATCCACAGACAAACCCGCCCAGGACTCAAGTGACCCTCGCCGCAAATACCTTATCAAGGTGTTGCGCGCACGCGATTCGACATCGTCGTCGACCCTCAAACTCCTTGAGACCCGGGAGCTCGAAGATAGATGGGCGAAGGGAGAAGGAAGTGGTGCAGCTCCGCCCAAACTCCCCGTCGTTGCGAAGGGTTCTGCTGCGCCCAAGGTGAACGTTCCTGCGAAGACACCTGCTCGTCGGGCTGTTCCGGCTACGTCAAAGGAATCTTTTGTAAGTCCATCGTGCGTGTTGCAATACATGACTGACAGCATGATTTTAGGTCGAAACTCTCGGGTCTCCTGTTGCAGTGCTTCTTGCAGCAAAACATCAGTCAAACAGAGCTGGTCTGACGCCACTCTCAGCCAGATACAAGCGAGATCTTGTAGTTGACAAAGAGATCGCCCAGGGAAAACGCCCTCGTTTGGATGCATCTGGTGAGCTAACATACAAGTATTGTGTCGTTTGAATTCGACTGAAGTCTTCCGTAGTGAATCAATTGAGCATATCCAGCATAACCAGCCAGGAACCTTTACTAGACTCAGACTCGCGCGCTGCCACGGCTCGGTTGTCTGGTTTGCCTCAGCTTTCCGAACCTGCTAGACTGAGCAACGTACCTGATCAAGATGTGGGTAACTCGGACGACAAGGCAGCCAGCGACAAAGCAGGTGGCGACAAAAAGCCACGTGTTAAAGGAAAGCGGGAGGCAAATTCGCAGGTGATTTCCATGGTAGTTGACAAGGATAATTGTACTGAGCCATTTGATTAGGAAAACGAACCAAAAAAAGCCAAGAGTGGAAACTACTCGGGCACAATCTGGCGGGATATCCTCGACTTGACCGTCCAGAACCTCACGGCGTGGCTAGGATCGCACGGTTTCTTTCCTGACGCTCTGACGTATGATCGCCAAATTCGGAAGTGCTGGAAAAACGCAACAGAGCGGCTCAACATCCCACTCGAGGAGTATCCGATAGATGCAAAACTCGTTAGTTGCGTACGTATATATTTCTTCAACCACAGATAAATGATCCTGAACACAGCATGAACAGATAAAGGATCGAGTGAATAGCTTTCGTGGCCGGTCGGTGGGAAGTGTGAAGTCAATTTGCGAAGTGATGTATCCTCGATTACGGCAATTGTCTGGCAGCAAGCTGGTGAAATATGTCAAGAAGCTTGAAATTAACTTCCACAAGAAGGTAAGTGCCTCTCTCGCACAACTTAAATGAGTCAACGTATTTATATGCACCACCCAGCCGGGCTCGACCCATTTTAAGGGTCACTACAGGCACAAAGCGATTGCTATGTGCTTCCACAAGATATTTTTTACTGGAAAGCGCCCAATCGCTATTCACTTCCCGGACGAATTCAAAGTTACCCCAATGCCAACAATAGCCACTATATGCGCTATGGTGAGTGATCCGGTCGCATACCCATCTTTTGTGCTAACATTGGCCGTTCAGATGAATTTCTATTTTGCACAATTCGAAACCGGTACATACAAGGAGGCGAAGTCTGAAATGTCCACCATTGGCAGATACTACAAAACCCACTTCGATAATCTTGAAATGTTCCAAGGAGCCGTCCGGAGGAGATGTTCTAAGACGCGAAAACGCTTGTATAAAGCAGCCGCGTACGTCCCATGCACCTGAATGAACTTTTGCTGATAACCCGGTATAGAAAACTTGCCGGAAAGACAGTCTCAAAGGAGACCAAGAACCCCAAGTCAAGCGCAACTCTCACGCGGGAGGACTTTGGTGAAGATGACGACAATTCCGACTCTGACGATGACTCGGATGAGGGATCAGATGGGGGATTGGATGGGGAATCCGAACAGAGCGAGTTGGAGCAGGTGTCTCGCAGGCGCACAAAGCACTCTTCATCTGATCGCTCTAAAAAGAGGAAGAAAACTGGTATCGTGATTTTTGGCGACATAAATGCGCATTGATGCTGATTTAGAGTTTGCAGCACCGGTCAGCTCAAGTACGGAATCTGGGTCTGAATCAGACTCCCATTCGTCGGAGCCGTCATCTGGTGCTTTGTCTTCAAACTCGTCCTCTCCGGACTCGAAGTCACGCTCGGGTTCAGGCTCTAGCTCGGATTCAGACGCCAGCTCAGACTCAGACTCGAACTCAGACTCGGACTCGGACTCGGACTCGGACTTGGACGCTAACTTGGAATCAAAGAAATCGGCGGGGTTTTCCAAATCCAAATCCAAATCCAAGCCAAAGTCTAAGTCCAAGGTCGAGTCAAAACCGAAATCCAGGTTGAAATCCAAGTCGCAATCCGAGTCGAAATCAAAATCGAAATTCGAGACGGAAATCAACACCGAGCCCAGGTCAGAATCTCCCGCAAAGCCAGACCTAAGCCCAAAACCGCCGCCCAAGTCCAAACCCCGCCCCGTCCCAAAGCCCAAGCCGAGCCAACCCAATACAATTGACCGCAGTCCAACTCCCCTGCCCGGCTTGCATTCCGCCCTTGACCTGCCCCCAACCCCGACAACCACGTCCAATGCAGAGCCCACCGCCAACCCGGATCCAGTCCGTACTGATACCGACCCCCACAATGACTCGCCTGCTGGGAGCAATCTGGCCGCCAATAGTAGTAGTTCCAGAGGCAGAGGTGCTATAAATAGTAAGTAATGCTACCATCAACAGGAGAGTCGCATTAAATATTGTTACAGATACAATAGGCACTGATAACGAGGGTGGCGCTGGCCGTACAACTGCAGCTCATGCAATCGATGAGGTGCACATGAACGAAGTCTTAGAAACGGCAGGCACCAAGCCCAAGCAGGCAACAGAGCGAGTGGAGATGGCTGTTCATGTGGATACGGGTCGGGATGGGCGTGAAACTGGTGTTACGGATGGGGCCGCTCTATCACCTAGTCCTGCGTCGCTCAAACGGGATCAGGCCAAACCGGCGAGTAGGCTGACCCGATCTCAAGCTGCCAGCACTATGGTACCGCAGGAGGGGCTGATGGACAGGGTCGTCGATGGGAGGAAGGGAAGAGCCGAATCCAACTCCGGGACAGGCAAGAGAGAGGAGAAGCGTGCAGTTGACGTCGACGACGAGGGTCTAGGCGCGCAGGGCGATAGGCTCAAGAAGCGTCGTCGTGTTAGTGAGTAGCAATGAGTTGCGACAGGAACATGCATTACTGACACCGTTCGTAACAGAGAAGTAGATAATGATTCCAGATAGCGCGATTGCTCTTTGTGCTCGAAATTACGATTTATCATCCTGACCCCAGCCGTATGTTTTTTTTGGACTGATTCTTATGACCGTTACGTAGTTGCAAAGACCGTTCTCCCTGATGCTTTATGCTTATGCTGAACAAGGTCTTCACGTCGGCTTGGCCGTTTTATTTTGATTTTAATTTCCTTTGATATACACAACTCCATACGCCTTTTTTTATCTACGTAGCTCACTCTCAATTCTTCAGTTATGTGGTTGCCGCGTCTAGTAATGATCATTGCGATTATACACTCTTCCGCATGCACAGAGATTATTAGCCACAGACTGCGCGTAGATGAAAGGACGTTTAGATACGATAAATCAACTGCTAACCGATCCAAAGACGCTGATGAAGCAATGTGGAAGAATTATGAGTATATATACGCTGGCTCAACGTGGGCATACCACACTCTACAATGGAATCTACAAAACACATTCCGCTAGCTACAATAGCTTATCAAATAAGATACAGGGAGTGTACAACAAAACTATGCTCACGATGTATGCGCAACCCCGACGACATAGGGGTACTGTAGGGCGAAAGCTACAGGACTGGGTGCAACAGACGCAGAAACGTTGGTAGAACAAGTCAACACACGTAGCCCAACATACATATTAGCATGCTACGGGCGTGCTACGGTAGCGTTACGTGGAAAACGCCTGTCTATATTACGGCCGATCTCTACATAGCTCAACGTAGCCTACGGTGACTTGTGTAGAGCTACGTGGTACCACGTAGGTACTGTAGGATAAACCCCATTTTTGCTGATGTGGTCGAGGGTGGCAATGGCGATGAACCTGCCGTCAATTGAGAACGTCGCGCTGCCGCTGTGAAGATGATTAACTACTTGAAACCGAAACTAAAAGTCCTGTACGTACATGCTACATACAAGACCCTGGGGGTCATAAGGCGTACTATGATATTCGCCCGGGGCGGTCCAGGTGCTATATCAGCAGGTTAGTTTTCAACATGCTAACACATTTTGGGCGACATACCAAAATCCAGCTTTTGCATGACCAATGATTAAACGACGATTGGTAAAAGACTCCCCTACAAACCCGATAGTTGTGACTGTCCCATGCGGCCCTTCGCACGGCTCGGGAATGGTATCCAGAATCTTCCACAGCCCATCATGGCCAGACGGGGGCCGAGAGATTATACTCGTTTTTCCCGCGTATCCGACTGCCAGCATGTTGCGGAGGGGGTCCAATGCAAGTGCAGTAACTGCCGCACCAAAAAGCTTGAGCGGGACAGGCCGGATCGAGACCGGAGGATTGCTCTATAGACGGAAGGTGTTAGCTAGAGATATAAAATATGGTCCAAAAACTAACAGCTGGGCTAAAGTCGACAACAAGAAGCCTTCCATCCGAGCATCCGGCGTAAAGGACACTCTCGGAATCCCATCGAAGTGTGGTGGCATAGAATCGCCCGTCGAAGCTGAATACGCCGACCAACTGACCCGTCCGAAAGTCGAGGAACACAATATTGGAGTCGAGGGAGGCGGAGGCAGCCCATATGCCGCCCGGAGAGATTGCAAATCCAGTCAATGTCTTCTTTTGGAATCGAGAGTTGACGGTCCAGAGGGGACGAAAACGCGGGGTGCTCGGCGTCCCCAGAGCAGCAGGGGTGACAGGAGTAGAGGAAGAATTCGTAGACATGGTAGGAGGGAGGTATGAGTTGGGTGAATAGAACACGGTACGCGGTCAACGCGTTGAAGAGGAATCAAGCGACTAGGTGCGCAAGTTCATCCGGTTATCTACTCCAAGGATGAGGCTTTTGTGGTACTGTACAGTAGACAAGGGCAGCACGAGTGAGGCGTAGCGCGGACATAGGAATGGGGGCATTAGTTACTTTCTAGAATTTCGGCTAGATTGCACTGGCGCTGATCAAGATTAGAGTTCCCCAATTTTTTGGGACACGTCATATTTACGAGCCAAGTTTCTCATAGAGATAGCAAGTAAGAGGTTTATTTAATTAGTGCCAAGGGGTTCAGTGGAGACAGACCAGGATAGCTAGACAGCTCAGGCGTGGTCGCTGAACAGGAGTAATTTTGACCAGTACACATACAAACTTACACCAAATAACAGATCACGTGCATTGCTTCCTTGGCAAGCGCAGATTGCTCCGACCAAAATCTGGTGTTCTAAGCTGCCCAAGACAGTATCATGTTCTCGCCCACTGTACGATCCATACGCAACGCTGCACTTCAAGAAGTAATAGGGCTTCAATGTTCCCCTCAGGCTCAGGTTGACGAACTAGAGATTGATGATCCAGCGGGGCTCACTGAAGGAGACGAGGACATTTTCTACGAATTACAGGAGCTAGAAGAAGCATATAACCTCTATTCCTTGGCTACCTTTCCTCTGAAACTAGTCTTGTTCCTCCCTGTCGATCCACCCCATCTGGCTCCCAACGACCCCGGCTCTATCCTTTATGCACTTGTCCCTAATGACCCGGAAACCCAACATGTAATGTACCGAATGCGTGGACTCCAGAGCCTCCTCCCACAAGTTTGTTCGGTAGATTGCGCTCATCCTGGCCTGGTGGCTCAGCGTGACGACTTACTCTCCACCATCAGCTTTGAGATGAACCAAATGCTCTCAGAGTTGTGGAAGGAGAAAGAGCTACAAAGAACGATGTCCATCAGTACGTCAGCGCAAGGGATAAGACGAGTGGGTGCTGGTAAGCCATTAAATATTGAAATTGACATGGCTCGAGAACCCCGCTTTCTGTAGGACAAAAACCTATTAGCCGCTACACGTCCTCCCTTGTTACCTCGGCGATGATCTTAACTGCTGTGGTCCACACGATTATGGGAGTGGCTCGGAATCACTGCAACTTCGTACTTGCAGCGCTTCGCGTGCTCATTACCATGACCTCTAAACAATTAGAGAGCAATGTTACCAGCCATATTCGCCAGCAATTGAACGATATCCCAATGACCTTGCCGACAGCGCTGCACCGATTAAATTTATCTCCAGAGTTCGACATATATGTGTGCTGTCCAGATTGTTCCACTCTCTATCCTTCGTTGGGCAAAGGTGAATTGTCAACGCCAGCTTTTTGTAACACTCGAGATCTGGATGGAGGCGAGTGCAAAGCTCCACTTAGCAAAACGCATACTAGGGGCGCCCGAGTTTGGCATAAGCCAATTAGCCGATACAGTCACATGCGATTCGAAACCTGGATTACCGAACTTCTTCAGCGACCGGGGATAGAAGACATGATGGAATCCACTCGCCCGAATCCCCGCCCTGGAACTGCTACTACCGATGTATGGGATGCACCTTATATGCATAACTTTCTCAAGTCTGCCGATCCAACATTTATGAGCCCGTCTGGTGACGACCTTTCTCTCGTCATGATGCTTCATTTCGATTTTTTCAACCCTTTCACTAACAAAACATCCGGAAAAGTGCGAAGTATAGGATGCTTCTTTATGGTGTGTCTAAACCTTCCAGCAGATGTCCGCTATAACGCTTCAAATGCCTATCTCGTGTCTATGGTTCCTGGCCCAAGAGAAGTCAAGGCCGAGCATCTTCATGCCTTCATCAAGCCCATTGTTGACGATATGCTGGAGCTCTATTCTCCGGGGATCTTGATATCAAGAACTCATAAATATCCTCGAGGCCGCAGAGTACGTGCCGCGATTGGGATTGAGAGCATGGACATTCCAGCCGCCCGCGGGACTGGTGGATTTGCTTCCCACGGCCATACTTGTCTTTGCCATTTATGCAATGCAAAGCGTACCACCATCGACCGGTCTAATCTCTCAACATTCCAGCTACGTAACATAGATGCCCATCGTCAAATAGTGGATATGTGGCTCGGCGCTTCATCCTTAACTGAACGCCAGAAAGTATTCGACACGTATGGAGTACGATATGTTGACTGGCTGAGGTTCCCTTGGTGGAATCCGTTTGAGAGTATCGTGGTTGGACCTATGCACTGGTCAAAAAATGTCTTAGATAAACATTTGCGAAAAAATATGAACTGGACCTGGGATTTGCCGGCCGGCATCCCAGACAATCGCCCCAACCGTATTGACCCAATAACAACACTGGAGTATAACTGGGGTACATGCGCTTTCCTTTCCCTGAACGAAGAGGAATTCAAGAAATCTAAACTCACGGCCTCACTTGTGCGTTACCTGTGCCGACAACGTGGAATATTTGAAGCTGGACTCAGTCGGGAACGGCTTATAGACGACCTTAATAGCTGGGTAAACAAGGCCAACAGTATCTCAATGGTGCGCATATACTGACTGTACAAACCAGCGCAGGGCCCATAATATTATTTTGCAAGGCGGTCAAGTTACAGACTTTGCATTAGAGCGTTGTGGAGAGCTCTTCCCAGGGCTTTCTGTCTCGCTGGCAAGCGCTCAATACCACGCCAGCCGGCCCTCAGCTACGATAACTTCGGTTGCACGCGAATGCGGAAAGAATGAACTTATACAACTATGCGAACAACTGGGCCTACCCGGTTCAGGTCCAAAGTCGGAGCTTGTTCAGCGTCTACTCGCCCATTATGTATGGTAATTTACATCGCTGTTTACTGTGCACTGAACATATTGTAGGAGAACATTCGAATACCTCATATGCCTGATGTGGATGTCTCTGGAAAGAAAGCTAAAACATATTCTTACCTAGGGAATGAAGTTCTAACTGAGGTCAAAGCTGATATGACGCGAACGCTTCTGCCAAGCTGGCTGAAGCCCCCCCCCCTTAATTTTGCTACTGCTAGCCACGGAAAACTACAGGCAGAAGAGTATAAAAGCTTGGCTTTTGTATCATTCACTATCACGCTTGTTCGGCTCTGGGGACGCCCAAACACGGCACTTGACTTTTGCGCTCGCCTGGAAAACTTTTTGCATTTGATGATCGCAGTTCGGATTCTAGCTTTCCAGTCAATAACGGAATCGGATATCGTTGCTTTTGAGCTTCACTATATGAGGTATATCAAACAAATCAAAGTGCTGTACCCGTCGTGCAGTATTGTCCCTGTTCACCACCTTGGACTTCACATCCCGCACTTTTTGCGCTTGCTTGGCCCCAGTACTTGCTATAGTGAAAGTACATGTGAGCAGTTCATAGGAATGTTTCAAAATATATCGACCAATTTCAAGTTTGGTATGCACCAGAACCTCTCGGATCATGTGCTCGAACTGAATCTTTTTCAGGTGATTTGGAATTTACACTCCATCGGGAGTTTATCATGGCAGCTCGTTTGAAGGGCATGCTTGAGCAACGTAGCTTTTCCGACTCTCTGGAAGAGTTCGGAGATGTGGTCAAGAGTTTTATGCAGCAGCATGTTCCCAGCCAATCCAACTATAGGTGGGAAACGGCTCGAAGCCGTGAAAGGGTTTCCGAATCGAGCCCTATCTACCGTCTGCTTTTAGCTTGGTCAACTGCACATGGCACTCCGATTCTTTCGCAAAACCTGTTTTCGTGCACGAATATGCGATTGGGGAACGTAGTGTATGCGCCATATACAATTTCGGCAGGTAACAGCTGTGTGATGTACTCACCAGGTGCCAGCAAAGAGCCGCTACCAGGACGCATTGAAAACATAGTGGAAGATCCGAGCGCACAGGATTCAACCGGCAATCCTCGCATTATTCTCATTATCCGCCCATTTTCTCCGCTAAGCTCTCACGACTCTGTACACGACCCGTACCTAAGCAACCCCATTATTGGTCGATCGGGAGCACAAATCGCGCGATTGTTCTACAACTCGTCTAGCAACAACGTAGATCTAGTGGAACCAGGTGATCTGATATCCCACGTTGCGGTGTGCCAGTATGTTGATTCTGGGGCCTGTAACCAGAACCCAAACCGGCCGCTTGCTCAAGAATGCATCGTAGTCTTATCACTTGACTTGGTGAGTTATTTTATGATATTTACAAGTGATCATTCCCATCGAACTTTCAAACTCAGAAACATGAGCGCTACAATTAGTACCAGCTAAATTGTATTTACACATAGATATTGACACCCAGTCCATAAACCGTGCAGACGTGATGAATCTTTCTGTGAATTGAATGAGCATTCGAACAAAGCCTGGTAGAAACCGTACTACGTACAATCACTCGCTAGGCAGCCGACGCAGCTCGCTGAAGCATTCGATACCAACTTCGAGAATCATTTTGCCAGCATGAGCGAGCTAAATAGAAATATAAACGAACAGTCTCTATCATAGAAATAACGCTGACTAACAATGATAGAGATGGCTGAAAGCAGGCGCAATACGGTCTCAAACGACTTCGGATGCTATATCGCAAAAAATTAAGGCGCTGATTCTGGTAACCCAAAGTAAAACGCACCGTAATGAACCAGTGCAAAATCATGAAGAGGATGATGCGTATATAGAAGCGCTTGAGGACATAAATCAACCCGGAATCTTTGGGAGCACAGTCGCAAGGCCGAAGTTGAACTTGGACTCGTAAATCGCGATGTCTTGGTGGCGAGCCGGAGGCTTGATTGGTCGGAACATCGCCGGCGTTGATGGCCGTCATACGAGCGGCCGAGATCCTAAACTCGCTTGAAGGCCGAGTATAAGGCACGAGCTTTGCCCTTGAGGACGTCGTAAAGTTCTCCGAAGGTGAAGCCATGATATTTTCGCTTAGCAATCTAGTTAAGGTTGAGGATGATGACAGAGTCAACTATTCTAACTTATATATGCTACTCGGCACCCTTGTAGTAAGCCATCTATTGTATGATGAACGCGGCTCCATTGTGTTCAAGCCGCATATGGCTTGCGCTCAAGGAGCCTGGAGGACTCTCGGAGAGTAGTTTAGTCTTTGTGGCGGCGTTGTTCGCATGTACCCGCTTGAGGCTTGTAATGGGTCAGGGTCGAGGAGGTTTATTGCATTTGATGGCATCTAATGGCATTTCGACGCAGTCGCAAGCATTCACATGCCACTAGAGGGAAACGTCCCCAACCAAACGCACATCTAGGCACTCTGATTTGAAGGCATTTTGAGGTAAAACTCCGCGATCACCCGCATTTGCCGTCATTCCAGTTCCAATGAGTGCACGATAGGATATGATAACGCCTTAAAGTGTATCAGCCCCGACTCAAACGCCTTTCAAGGCACTCCCCTGCATTAATTCTCAAATCAAGGTAAATGAAGGTACGGGCAAATTTTACGCAATCTCCTGCACACTCTAGTAAATACTATGATTGACATGCATTCGGTAGGATATCTAGGCCAATAAATGTATTTCTTGGTTAGTGCTACGCAAGCTTTGGTCGTCCATTTCACCCCGTTCGCCCATTCTGCTACCGTCAGGCATCCAAGTTTGTTTCTGCTCGAGGCTTTGTTCGTGGATTGAAACCCCCGCCACTCAAGCCACACTCTCAGTTTGCATATAAGTACTTTGGCAAGTGCTGTTTTTGTACTCATTTTTAGTATCGTAGCTTGCTTTCTTAACCGATTATGGTGGCGCATAGCGAACATCGGTGATATTTATTCTTCCGTTACTTTTTAACATTACAACTGATGCTCCTTCGTTGCGGTTTGGTTTAGTCCTAGCCGCCAAGCTCCTCGAAGTTCTTTTCGCCAAGCCCATCAAGTTTCCCCTGCCCCTTCGCCGTCCCGCCGATCCCGACGCCCTGCTACGCCCCCGCCACTCAAGCATGCCACTCCCGGCAGACCGCGTCCTCTCCCTGTGCAGTATGGTTTTTTCGGATGATCACTCCGGCTATGCATTAACCGCTTAACTTAGGCCTCATGGACAGCAAGTCGAACAACCGATCGAAGCATATAGCCGGCTATCCCCTCAGAAGATCAATATTACGTAGGCTATCCGTTCTCCGTAGGGTCTTCTTCTATGCTAACAGCTGCTTTCAGCCGTACGCAATGCGGGCCGCTGTATTTTCGAACCATTCCTGAACAGTTCAGCCCGTTTGTTAATCCGTTCGTAAACGACGCCATCTGGTCGTTTACACCGCGTAGTGGTGTCGCTCGTACGTCCACACTGGGTCGCAAGGTGGGCGACATTCATTGGTCGTTTGTGGGAAGGGATGGAAATGCATCGTTCTACGTGTGTATTGTGCGTGGTAGCCGGCTTAAGTGGGTTGCTGCCGATCTCGGATACCCTCATCCACTTTACCCGACACATGTACTTTACCAACGCGGAAATTCTCCTCCTCGTTGGATTCTGACAAAAACCTTTTGTACATATTGCCGAATGTATGGCAATTAGAACTACATACTCTCAGCTGGCCTGAGTTGTGTTTTAGACAAGTTTTAATCCTTGCTACCGCTTGTTGTCTCCTTTTGTCCAGTACGTTTTCTCTGTATTGTTCTGGTCTGTGTAGTGTAGTCGTAGTCAAATGTCCAAATATCCAGGTCTATGAAGTGCTCGCACGTGATTTCTTGTCCACTGTTCTTGCTTGTTCGTCCCCAGTCCTGCGAATAGATACTATTCTGAGGTACGGATACAACCGCCAATCGACCGTAAAATTTTCAACAAAGGCTGTTTGAATTCTGGCTCAAAAGCGTTGTAGAAGCCTCATGACCGAACTTATAAGCGGCAACCTGGGTTGCCGACATCTTCAGCTTGATCCCTCGCGCTGCTGGCCAGCAATTCTTTCTATCTTGTATCACTGCCTCTTGCTTTCAATTGCGACCAAACTTCTCATCTGTTGTTATATCTTATCCTAGCCATGGATTCGACGGGACACAGCACGACAGCCGGGGAGGACCACGTGAGTGTTATCCCAAACGTCTAAGCAGCCGATTGACCAACGCCACTACCCAAGCATGATACTGCCAATACTATTATGGCAAACCCATCGCTGTCTACCCAGGTACGCACATAGGGCCTTTGATTTGGTGCTTGTAACTGAGTAGTCACAAACATTCGGTCTTGGATAGCCCCTGTCCGCACCAAAAACCAGCGAGAATCCCCCTAATATCACTCAGCATACAACCTCAACCTTTGAAAATTACGTCACAAGAGACCCTGCCAGCCGCCAACCATTTGCCCCTCCGTCGACAGGGCCATTCGTAGTCCCTTCTCTTGAATCCATCCCTCCGGCGCCACACGTCCAGTGGCAGTACGACCCGTCCTTGCCTGGTGGAGCTTTTCCAGTGGAGCAAGCGCAGCATCCTAGCCGTCGGCCAAAACCTCCACAGAGTCAGGGGTTTTCTGCCCCCATAATTCGAGCTCCTGTACCTGTACGATCTCAAGAAGACACATTCGAAGACGGTGAATTTGGTCGAGCTGTAAGTGGCCTTGTTGCTTCGGGCTCAGATGGTCATTCAATGGCGCATTCATATATATTTACCAGCGGAAACGGCTACGTGATGATCAGTATAAACTGCCAAGTGACCCAGCACCCGTTCAACAGCAGAATGTTCAAGGCCCTATAGAAAAGGTACGATCCGTAAACTGCCTATCATACGCAGCTGATTGATAATTGGATAGATGTCTAGTACTACCGCTCAACTTGCTCAACCACGGGACGCTCCCAGTGTGACCCCATATAATGGCAGAGATACTGGTACTACAGGCGTCCGGCAACCGAGTTCAGCTGATGCGGATAGCGAAGAGCCCCTTAACGGTGCTTTACAACCGGAGAAAGACGAAATCATGCGACAGATCTACGAGGGAAACCTTGACGATGAGCGAAGTGCAGATACGGTGAGTTAGAACAATTTCATCCCTACCTAAGTAGTTGATATGAAACAATACTAGCGACGAGTGTATTGATTGGTGGAGAAAATGTTCTTGAAGCAAGATGCGATATTACGTCGACTCAACCAGCCACAGTTCTCTTCTGGTGGTACGAATAGCTCGTCGTCTGGCAGTGGAGGATCGTCTACTGGTGCGGGATTGTCTAGCGGTGGCGGATCAAGCAACAGAGGATCATCGCAACCCGCCGGAGATTCCACACCAAACAATACAAGGCGACCTTGCGTTTCTCCTCATCAACTTCCCGGTATAATCAACTGGGATCAGGGTATTCCGTGCACCGAGCCAGCGGGTCGACAACCGCGCGAGGCTCGAAGAATCTTGATCCAGGTAAGGTTGATGGTATACCAGTCGCTACCCGCTAACACTATATCATCTCACATGTACAGAGAGAACTACGATCGTTGATCATGAGCCTGCTGAAAGTTGAATCGTATAAGCCACCCTTGCCGCTTGCTCCTCCCGAGGCTCGTTTCCCCACCCTGGAAAACTTTGGGTTTTGATGGGAGGAAAAGGAGCGGTCGATATTCAACATGCTTGCAGGAAAACTGGTTGTCGAACAACTCTGCCGTACTTGGAAGCATAGTCAGCTTTCAAAGGAAGAAAAGGACGAGTTACCCGACATGACCCAAGAGCATATCAGGTATTTGTGCCGAACCCACAACGATGCTCTTAAGCCCGACGCACAAACGCTCAAGAAGGCCCGACTCAGGAACGCCAGCGCATCATCTCGGAGACAAACAGTTAGTTGAATTGAATATCTTGTACGCGCACTTTAACAGTAGCAACATCAGCTCTACGAAAATAGGCTTAGAGTCCTCGACCGATTCCCGGACGCTGTGACGCTTATGCACCCTGTCTAGACCCTTTACCGAGCGCCTGGCGCTTAAGCCCTTATCAAAGCGCCGACATAGGTTTACTCTCAGTGATGTGGACAGAAGCGGATGGGCAGATTAGTGATGTGGCACCATTGTATCCAGCGTACCACAATAACCTAGCAATTGCACCGTTTCTATGATACAATGGTCCCATAGCTGCAAGTATGACTCGAGTGTTACAGGTATGACTCGAGGGTTACGGGTATGACTCACACCGACTTGTGATTGGTTGTTTTAAGTATGACTCGCCTTGTAACCATCCGAGTCATCCTGTTGTTAGATACTATTCTTTGATATGACTCATGCTGAGATATGATTGGTCTGTACGCTTGTAGCACTGCCTCCCCTGTATAGTATAAATACGCTCCTGCCGGAGCCTTGCAATATCATCCCTTACTTTTATCATCCATTCAAACACACAGTGTGATTAGCCTCAGAGCTCCTCTTTAGCATAGCCAGTAGATCTGCGCATGCACCTATAAGCGACTTAAGACCTTACTGACATAAGCCTTAACCCGCTCATCCATTGCAGCGTCACTAGTTAGTGTAAGTCCCAACATACACCAGGTAGCACTATTTCATAGCACGCCCTTGCGTGAGGGTTCCTTAGTCAGAAGATATACTTGAGCGCTTCGGTGTACCGACGCCATCCTGCTTTGTTAATTAGGGACTTTGCTGGTCTAGTCCACTTGTTGTCAACGTATTAGAGTAACCAGAAATCAATAACGACATTCGCTATCGCTCAGGATAGTGGCTTGCTCGTGAGATACCCCTCGCGCGTAACAATTGGCTCTCCCAGTTAGGAATTGATTTCCTTGGTTACCACCGTTTTCACCGTCTCCAAGTTGTCTGGAACAACTTGTAACCATCTTGCAACCATGTCTCTAACACCGCGATCTGCATCTCGACCGTTGTCAAGGTCCGTATCTAGAGCTAGTATCCAGTACGATCTTGGACCACCACTTAGTAACCGCATTCTGTCTCAGGAGACAGTTACCTTCCAACCTCAAGACACATCACCATATCAATCACCAGCTTCAGGCAGTTTGATATTACCCCAGGATTTTGATTATGGCCGATACATTCCGTATCCCCCATCTACTGTCCATTATGAAATGCCAGAAGACATTTTGGAACAATATTGCTTCCAACCCTTAGCTGCTGAACGCATTAGCAAACTATTCAAAGACCCTAATGGGAAAGGGAATATTAGACGACGTCAGGCACGTCTTATTGCACAGATAGTATTCAAGGATAAGCCAGCTAGTGCTGAAGCCAACCGATATTTGGGTGAAGAACATGAACCTCTAGTTGCCGATACATTGGAACTATTAGATCAGCTCTGCTACTTCAAGCCTAAATGGGTAATTAGGGAAGGAGAAAAGTTCATTCCAGTAGTATCCTACAGCGATTCACCACTTTATTTTAGGATGCGCAACAAACTGTTGAATCTTAGGGCTTCTCTACCCTCAGAACAGCGTCGCATCATAGGTGTTCCTCCTGAATGGCCAAGAGAAACACATAGTTTTGATGCTAAGCAATTTACAGTTGCTGCTACGTTGTTTAGAGATAAAGTTACTTGATATTTGGCTTCTTATCTCATGAACAAACCAGCATCATCGCAATCTGCTGTTAATCTAGTATCATCACCTTTAAGCCAAGTCAGGACTGCATCCTTGCCAAGTCAGTCACCTGCTGCATTGACTGATAGGGCAAATCTTCCTGATATTCCAGGATCAAGCTATCTTCAAGGTACTAACCTAGCTGAGGAATTTCATTTGAACCAAAGTTCAAGACAGTTTCAAGAAGATATGAGAACATATCTACTAGAAATGCTAGATCGCCTACCTCCGCATAGAATCTCTCAATCACCTAGGTCTCATTCTGGACAAGAAGAGAGGATAGATGACGACACTATTAGGATAGACAGGATCAGAGATGCTGCTCCCAGCGTGCCAAGAAGTGAACCTACTCCAGATCCAGTCAGGAGACCTTCTCACACTCCACCTGCTGTTCGTTTACCTTCCTCAACTACAGGATCTCTTTCTAGTGTTCCATTATCTCCACCTAGAGAAAATCCTCAAGTTCAGCAGGTAATAAACGAATGGTTAGGAACTGAGCCAGTATCAGCCTTGTTAAGACAGACAGCTGATGCTAGTAGATCTCCTAGCTTACATCCTGTCAGTACTTCTAGACAAACATCTTCCCACTCTTTAACCTCTACTGGATCAGAAAGTTCTTCAGAAGGAGTTATTCAGATACCTACGCAAGCACCTGCTCCTATTAGACTTCCTGATCAAGAATCTATGAGAAGGTTAGCGGAAGAATTGGGAAGGAACGTCTCAGAAGAGTCTGTTAGGACAAGAAATACTACTCCTATTGGGTTCTCTCCCTTAAGATCTGAAGAATTACCTCGGAATGCCACTCCAGGACCTTCACAACTTAGAGGTACTGGAGTATCTCCTGCTAGCTCAGCACTCAATGAGCATATTGAGAATTCACCACCTCCAGATTACAACCGATATCGAAGGGATCGATCCATCTCTCAATATCCTCCAGGTGCCTTTCCTTCTTCTCCTGTTACTGTCCCTCCAGTCGTTGAGGAATTCAATGTAGAAGAATCTCAACCAGCACCAGGAGTAAGGGACCACATCATCCAAGCAGATCAACATCAAGAAGGAGCTGAAATGGGTGTCTATGGAGAATACAATCCTGAAACCAGAGAATGGCGCACTCTCCCTCTGGAATGTTTAGGACAAAGCATGAGAAGTAGCTCAGAGGAAGAATTACCTCTAAGGACTCCTCAACAAAGTTCTTCTCCTTATCGACCCGATACTCCTGATACACCTAGAAATGATCCTACATTCTCTTCTTCTCGTATTCCTAGGGTTGCAACTCCCTACATTGAACCAATACCAGAAGAGGAAAATGAAGCAGATGATGAAGAAGAGGGATATGACTCTCATCATTCCCACACTTATGCTACTCAAGTAGAGACTCGGTCTGCCTACATAGAAGAGGAACAGGATGTGGACGCACCTCTATTGAGGCAATCCTTTAGTCAAAGGATGAGTGAATCTACTCCTCAAGTTAGACGCTCTTCTAATATTACTACTAGAAGAGGTAGTTCAAACTTTAGACCACCAATTCAATCCACTAGTTTCACTAGGGTAGATGACCACCCTTTAGTGGACCGTACCTTACCAGAAATACCTGTTCCAACTTCTGGTAATGCTCCTACTGTTCAAGCAGGACCAAGTAGCTTCCAGGAAGCTAGAGCTAGTCGCTCGGGACCTTCCAGAAGTAACAGAAGACAATCTATGATAGATCCACCTCCTCATCTAGAACGAGTTGCTAATAGTGGAGCTGCCATTGGAGAATTATTCAGGAATCCCAGGATGAGCCGTTCTTCAGAACAAAGGTTTAACCAAGCTCTTAACGCTGATCGCATTAGATACACCTCTGCTTCTGGCCCATCTGGCAATCAGGAACGTCATCCTGAAAGGTCAATGGGAGAGCAGCCTCCTGGCCCTCCTGAAGAACCACCTTCTCCAACTTCAGAACGTAGTCCTACTCCTCCTAGGAGACAAGGTCCAATTAGAAATCACCGCCCTCCTACGCCTCCAAATAGACCTCCTAATCCACCAGGTCCTCCAGGTCCACCAGGTCCACCAGGTCCACCAGGTCCTCCAAGTTCTCCTAGTCAAGCTAGTAATAGACAAAATAGAGAACCTAGACCTTGGCAAGGACCTACGCCTCTTCATATTGACCCAAAGGTTAAGATTGACAATCTGCCTAAATGGGATGGAGATGAAGATCAAGCTATTACCTGGCTATTGAAAGTACAGATGCTTGCTGAACAAGGATATTGGATGTTCATGCAATTAGGACGCTTTGTACCTCTTCAATTCGAAGGATTAGTCAATGAATGGTGGATATCTATTCCTTGGGAAGACCGAGAAACTTTCATGGAAAACTGGGGCACTCTCAAGAACGTTATCATGAACCAGTTCATGCATACTAGATGGTTCAATGATCAAGTTTACAAAACACAACGCATGCGCTTTAGAGACAGCAAGCATGAAGATGAGAAACCTCTCGCATATGTCATTCGCAAGAAACTTCATATGCAATTACTTCAACCACAAACCTTTGACATTCTTATCTATGAGATCATGGCTGGCGCTCCCACTGCTTGGGCACAAATCTTAAGAGTGGAAGAACTAGATGGTCAATGGACTACCTTTGTCAGTCGGGTTCAGCAGTATGAAGACCTGCTCATTGAGGCTAAGTATCAAGAAAAATCAGGACAAATTATGCGCCGTCTTGAACGCTTAGAGAAGAATAGCCACAATCGCCACTCACATGCTAGAGTTGCTCATCCTAAACCTCATAAGAGCAAGGGTAAAGGTAAAGCTCGAGCTAGGAATGCTAATGCTCTCATAGGCCAAAGAAATGATCAACCAGTACCTCGATTTGCTCCTCAGAAACCTAAATTTGAGAAAGTTAAACGCCGACCTTCTCAAGTAGGAGCTAGAATGTGCACACATTGCAATGGAGATCATTGGGATAATGAATGTCCTAAATCAAGAAAGAATCAACGACAAGTTAGAGCTAATTTAGCCGCTACAGATGCCGATGGACTAGCTGCACAAGAGGCTTATGACGAGTTATATGAGAATCTTTCCTCAAATGAGTCTTCAGATAGTTCAGAAGATTCATCTAGTGATTCAGAAACCGAAAAACCTTTAGAAAGCGCTAGTAGCTCTAGTGAATCGGGTTTTGAGTCACCCTCCAATGTTCTATCTGCAGCAACTTCCAGTGATACGCCCATTACTGAATCCGAAGTTCTGTCAGATGTCTTGGAGGGGAACTCTGAAGGGCAAGCTCAAGTTGGAATTGCATCGGCTAAATCTTTAAATATTAGGACTTCATCTCAACACTTGGCTAACCAAATAATTCCAAAACTTCCATCTAGAAGGCAGTTAACTAAGCACTACAAACTTGCTAAGAAACGTGCCTATTTAGGACACACCACTATTGGTTCTAAAGTAGTACTTAGGCGCATCAGCTCTAGACCTCCAGGAACTCACTGGATGGGTACCAAGTCTTCTGTCATCTCTGGATGGATAGGACCGGTTAAAGGAGATCCTACCAAGATCATCTTTGATTCAGGTTCTGAAATCACTCTCATAAGTGAAAAGTTGTACAAGTCATTAAATCCTAAGCCAGCTGTTCATATTGGCCAGGGAGTTCGCATCATTCAGGTAAAAGGAAACACTGAAACCAAGAATTACATCACTGTTCCTTTAACTTTTGAAACCCCTCAAGGACAAGTAGAAATGCTGGTTGACGCATATATAGTCCCTGATATGACCACTGGATTTCTTCTAGGAAATGACTTTAGCAACCAATACCAACTCTCTCTTATTAGAGAATCCAACCATTCTCATGTTAAAGCAGGAAGTTCAAATCGACAGATTCCAGTTATAGGCACTTCTACTGATCCCAGAACTGACAGTGCTGGATCATTCAGAGTGGAAACTATACCTCTGGATACCTGTCCGAAAAGACATAAGAAATCCCTCAAGAAAGCTTTGAAACAAGCTCCTCCTGGAACAGTACCAGTCCGCATTTACAAAACTATCACCATAGCTCCTGAGAGTCTCATGTTAGTCAAGGTGAAAACTACCTTTGATATGGGACAATCAGAAGGGTATGTAGAACGACTCATGAGCTCAAATTGCTCTGAAGAAGACCTGTTTGGTATCACAGACTGCATCATCTCTGCCAATAACCCTAAACTCCAGATAGCTAACTTCAGTAAGTTCCCAGTAAAACTTCAAGCTGGTCGCATAATTGGCTATATGTCAACTAGCATGAACATTCTTTGGAAAGAGGAGGAATTGACTGAAGGACAATTACATGAGTTTCAGAGTAGGGCCATGTGGATTAAAAGCGTTCAGAAGAAAGAAAAGATACAGCCTGAACCTTTTGATACCTCTTGGTCTAAGCAAGTCAAAGGAGGACCAAAGACAGCTGAGTTGCCAGAATTAGAGCAGACTCCCTCTACTAAACTATTGGATGAAATTGACATCAATCCCAAGTTAAATAAAGAACAAAAAGCTCAGATAGAGAAAATTGTACTCCAAAATGCTGAAGCTTTTGGTCTGGATGGTCGGCTGGGAAACTATCCTGCTCATGTTCCAATAAAACTCCAGGATGAAGACGCTCCGCCTATTGCTCTCACTCCTTATACTC
Organism: Ceratobasidium sp. AG-Ba; assembly: GCA_016906575.1. NCBI lineage: Eukaryota > Fungi > Basidiomycota > Agaricomycetes > Cantharellales > Ceratobasidiaceae > Ceratobasidium > Ceratobasidium sp. AG-Ba. The sequence continues at coordinate 296,210 of CP059612.1, read as the reverse complement.
ATTCCCCTGCTAAAAAGGAAGCCATAGACAAACAGATTGATGACTGGCTTCGCCTAGAAGTAATCACAGAATCTGATAGTCCTTGGGCCTTCCCTGTGATAGTAGTCTATCGCAATGACAAACCAAGAGTATGCATCGATTATAGGAAACTTAATGAGCGAGCAATTCCTGATCAGTTTCCTCTACCTAAGCAAACTGACATTCTTCATGCCTTAGAAGGTGCTCAATTTCTCTCTACTCTTGACGCTTTAGCAGGTTTCACTCAATTAACCATCAAGGAGGAAGACCGTTTGAAGACTGCTTTCAGATGCCATAGAGGTTTGTTTCAATTCAATCGACTACCATTTGGTTTCCTCAATGGTCCTTCTGCTTTTCAAAGAGTTATGCAAAAGGTATTAGCTCCCTTCCTATGGTTATTCGCTTTGGTCTACATCGACAACATTGTCATCTATAGTAAGACTTTCAAGGAACATCTCCTGCACTTCGATACCATATTCAAGTCCATCATAAAAGCTGGTATCACTCTGTCTCCCAAGAAGTGCCATTTAGGATACCAATCATTACTACTACTTGGTCACAAGGTATCTCGCCTTGGTCTTTCCACCCATAAAGAAAAGGTTGAACACATCCTAAGTTTAGCACCTCCTAAGAACGTCAAGGAATTAAGAACTTTTGCTGGATTAATAGGCTACTTTGGTAACTCTATACCATTTGGCGCTTGTCATGAGCCGTGCACATGACCCTTATCTTTTTCTCGTGGCTCATACGCTTTATAAGCCACTTACTTCTTTTTCTTCCACTTAGTAAGACTGATTGGCATATCACCAAGCCTCCACATGGATGCTTACTGATCAAAGCTATCTTTAGCGCGCATACGGTCTTCTTGGACTATTCTTAGCTACACCCTATTCTTAATCCACCTTCTTTTAGAAACACGTACTATCTTAACTCATGTATTCTTGGAACTGTGAGCACAGACCATGTACCCATGAGTATAAATACTCGGTGTGCAAGCTGCTCCTAGACCAGCTTGCTCTACCTCGTCAATCTCCCCTCAAGGGTGATAACTACTAAGAGATACACATAAGACTTATACACTTAAGACTCAACTATCGATACTAGGTCCTATTAACTTAGGTACTTAGTAATACACTGCAAGCCACGAGTCAATCACAGTCTCTCCAAGAGACGGGTGCCTTCGACGTCCTACTCGCTAGACGAGTAGAGGACTATACTCCTAAGACTAAGAGGCTCAATACCCTACACAGGGCTGTCATCGACGCTTCCACACTCGACTACATCTACGAACAGCCACAGGAGGCTGCCACGCATCAGGCTAGGATCCGACGCCGACGCCGTCGCATCCAGAACAGAAAGTAAACACCCTTAGAAACAAGGGTTGTGACATTGTAGAGCAAGCTTCACACTGATCCGTGGCTATGTCTCAACGATCTTCATCAAGAGTAACTAGGAGCCAGTCGGCTCAAGGAGAACCACTAGTGCCACCGGTAGATAACCCTGACCGGCCGTCGGTAGCTAGATCAGACAACGCAACATCCCTATCTGCTTTAAGGGAACAAGTATTACAGATGACAATGGAAGCAACTGATGCTATCCACGCACGGGTCAGCATACCAGGATCATACGCGGATCCTGACGAAACCATCCAAGCAGAACCTACCATTATTGTGGGTGAAGGAAATCCAAACGAGTCAACTGCAACAGCAGCCGATATCATTGGTGGTAGATCTATACCACGAACCACTGTAGAATCAGTATCAGACCCCGATGAGTCCAGACTCTCCGAGGATATAGGACGAACCCCAGATACAACTGAACCCGTAGCAACACAAGTAGAAACAGCACAAACGACAGGACCGGAACACTTTTGGAATGCGAGAGCTAGCATATCCCCAGGAGGAATAATCTATGTAAGAAGAAGAGTACCGATCGATCCCACAGCAGGGATAGAAGACCAGATTGACCCAGTACCACCATACGCACCAAATCCCTTGGAATTACCCACTGGAAGATATGGTCCCACGAACATCCCAAGGGAAGAAAGACACCTGTACTCAGCACATCCCCTCACAGGGGTAAGAACCCGGTCGCAGACATCAAATGCCATCGAAGCACCCATACCACAAAGACCCATACAAGTAACGGAACAAATAGAAGCTCCTCCCCAGATTAGGATTGAGGAAAGACCAGCAAACCCTACACCACCTAGACCTCACTCATCATCAACAACACCTGGAGAAGTACCACCAGAAAGGAATGAAGATGAATATGAAAGACTGCTTAACGGACCCATAGAAGACATCCGAAGAGCAGCAGCAAGAGACCCTGCATTAGGATTCTTCGTCAGGATGCTAGATGATATCAAGGATCAACTCCTTGAAGGAATTACTGCTCAAATACAAGTACAGGAAAACCAACAGGATACCGGGGTACAAACACTCAATACCACCCTACAACAAATGACTAATTCCATTTCCAAAATGGAAGCATCCACTGGTAATATTAAACAACAGGTAGAGAGTGCGGCCCAGAACGCATGGACAGCAGCCAACAGCGCCCAATTGGCAGTCAACAAACAAATAAAGACCCAGAATGCCATTGAAAAACTCAGCCAACAAATGGATACCATAGTCGTAGCCATGGGGGCTATGGGCAAACAAGTGTCCGCTGCCCTGAATGAACAAGAGGAAGCTATCAAGAAACTTAAGGCCGACACAGAAACCCTCCAAGAGACACTACAAGTAGTGGAAGAAAGGGTCTCAAACATTGATATCATGGACCAGGACCACAAATGGGAACCAGAAGCCGAATCCTCTCAAGCAAGAGCCCCAAAAAGGCCTCAAGGACTATTTCCAGGGGATAATCCTCCAGGACCCCCATCGGGACCTCCATCAAGGGGGAATACACCCCCTCCTAGAACCCCAAAACCTTTTAGAAAGGAAGGAAGTACCAAAGACAAAATCCCAAAAGGAGCTAGAGCCAAGAAACCCAAAGCATTTAATGGGAAAAGAGGACAAGAAGCATAAATCTTCCTCATGAAAATGGAAATCTACTTCAATGATTACGGTACTGCCTTTGACAACAACCGGAAGATGGCTACTTTCCTCACTAACATGGGAGTAGGAGAAGCAGCCAAATGGGCCAAGCCCCTGCTTAGGAAAATCCTTGACGAAGAACCACACGAATACCTTGCAAACTGGAATGCTCTAAAGAACGCCTTCCTTCTCGCCTTCTCAGATCCCATGAAAAAGGAAAGGGCGATTCAGAACATTCATAAACTTCAACAAACAGGATCAGCACAACACTACGTAACCGCCTTCCGCACCCTTATGCAGGAATTAGATTGGGACGAACATGCCTTCATAGATGTCTTCAAGAAAGGCCTTAAGAATAATGTCCAACAGGAACTTCTAAAGGCAACCATCACCCAAGATACATCTACATTCTCCTTAGAGAAATGGATGGAAGTCTCTATTAGGATAGACGATCTTCTATTCACCGGAAGAAGTCTAAGAGATAATGGCTCCTCAGGAAATCAAGAAAGAAAATTCCAACCAAGAACAACCCAAGCCAAAGTAGGAATCATGCCATCCGAAGTCATCCAAAAGAGAAGAGAAGAAGGAAGATGCATCAAATGCGGAAGAAGGGGACACCGCATGAGAGAATGCAAATTCAAGGAATGGCAACAAGAAACTCAAGCTGTCAAAGGAAAGGAAGCAAAGATTGAAGAAGTAAAGGAAGAAGAGAAATCCTCTGACTCGGAGTCGGAAAACTAGAACAGCAGGCTGAGTCCATGTCAGTACCTGCCCAGAAACCCTTGACCAAGAATCAGAAAAGAAAGAAACGTGTATTATACCTAAAGAAATCCGAACAAACTGCGTCTATCTTTACAATGGTCAAGGGAATCATGGACCCTATCCCCACTCTAGTCGACTCTGGATCTTCAAAAAACTTCCTAGACATCAACTTTGCCCAAAACAACAAGATTCCCCTAACACCCCTAGTCAACCCGCGAACGGTAATCGCCATAGATGGTAAAGAACTACCAAACAAAATAAAGAATAAAGCAACCCTAGAAGTGGAAATCGAAGGATGGACTTTCGACATAACCTTCTCTGTGATGGATCTAGGAGACACCGATATGATCCTAGGGCTAGACTGGCTACAAGAAGCCGACCCAGACATAAATTGGAAGACCCTAGAAATTTCATGGAAAGGAAGGCCCATCACCGCCAAAGCCAGAAAAGATCTACCTACCATACCAGAAGAATTCATGGAATTCATTGACGTCTTTAGCGAAGAACTCTTCAAGAAGCTCCCAGAACATCAGTCCTTCGATTGCAACATAGACTTTCAGGAAGGATCAGATCTCCCAAAGCCAGCAAAAGTATATCCCCTCTCACGAATCGAAAGTAGAACAATAAAGGAATTCATTGATCAAGAACTGGCCGACGGAAAAATCCGGCCTAGCAAATCCCCCATAGCCTCACCTTGCTTCTTTGTCAAAAAGAAGGACGGATCCTTAAGGCTAGTGACGGATTACCGGAAGATCAACAACATCACTATACCAGATCAATTTCCTATGCCTCTCCAGGTGGAACTTGTCGACCAGGTCAAGAATGCTAAGATCTATTCGAAATTAGATCTTAGATGGGGATTCAATAACATCCGTATCAAGGAAGGAGATGAATGGAAAACCGCTTTCAGGACAGCATATGGAATATATGAGTATCTAGTCATGCCCTTTGGACTCAAGAACGCCCCAGCAGTCCTCCAAAGGATGATGAACGACATCTTTAGACACCTTCTAGGCGTCACAGTAGTAGTCTACATGGATGATATCCTCATTTTCTCAGAAAAAGAAGAGGACCACGCAAAACACGTCAAAGAAGTACTCAAGATTCTAAGAGAAAACAACCTTTACGCCAAACTATCCAAATGCGAATTCTTTGTCAAGAGGGTCATCTTTCTTGGATTGGTGATTACCCCTGAAGGAATTTCCATGGAAGAAGAAAAAATTAAAGCAATCATGGATTGGGGCGCACCCAGAAAAATAAAGGAAGTCCAGGCCTTCCTTGGCTTTGTAAACTTCTACAGGAGGTTCATAGCCGAATTTAGCAAAATAGCCAGACCATTACATGACCTAACAAAAAAGGACACCAGATTTGAATGGAATCAGGAGTGCCAACAAGCTTTTGAGGAAATCAAGAAACGGGTCAGCCAAGATCCAGTACTAATACATCCTGACCCCGATAAACCTTTTATCCTGGAAACCGATGCATCAGGAATAGCCATAGGAGCTATACTTAGCCAACGAGGTGAAGATGGATACCTCCATCCAATAGCATACTTATCCAAAAGCTACAACGACGCACAAAGAAACTATGATACCGCCAACAAGGAATTACTCGCCATTGTGGAATCATTGAAACATTGGCGCATATACCTTGAAGGGACTATATTACCTGTGACTGTCTTCACCGACCACCGAAATCTAGAAAGATGGAAGAATGCGGAAACCTTCAACAGAAGGCATGCCAGATGGCATATGGAACTTGCTTCTTTCAACTTTGAAATCCACTACAGGCCTGGTAAAATGTCTAATAAACCAGATGCCCTGTCAAGAAGACATGACCATGAGGATATCCCAAATCCCCAGCAGATCATGATCAATGCCGAACAATTCAAGGGCTTCAAAGCAAACATAGAAATTGACATCATTTCTATGATTAGGGAAAGCCTCAGCGACGATGAATCCCTAACAACCCTTATTGAGAGTACAAAGAAAAAGGAAGATCTTCCACCCTCTATTAGGAAACAATATGACAAGTATGAATGGAAGGAAGACCTCCTATGGTACGAGGGACGAATAGTAATCCCTGAAAACAAAGAAATACGACTAGCCATCCTGGAAATGCACCATGACAACCCAATAGCTGGCCATCAGGGACAAGCCAGAACTTTGGAACTCATATCTAGAAGATACTACTGGCCGGCTATGAAACAACAAGTCAACCGATTTGTCGAAACATGTGAAATCTGTCAAAGGAGTAAAGGTCACAAACAATACGCTCCGCAAAAACCTTTACCAATTCCCCAAAAACCTTGGGAAGACATTGCGTATGACTTCATTGTCAAACTCCCTGAATCACAGGGCATGGATAGTATACTGGTAGTAATTGATCGCTTCTCTCGGCAAGCACATTTCATCCCTTGCCTTGAAAGCACCAATGCAGAGGGAGTAGCCGACCTTTTCATCAAGGAAGTCTGGAAACTACATGGATTACCCAAGACAACCGTGTCAGACAGAGGGCCGACCTTCAATAGCCAATTTTTGAAAGCACTCTATGCCAAACTAGGTATCAACCCCAAATTCTCCACAGCCTTCCACCCAGAAACTGATGGAATAACGGAAAGAACCAACCAATGGCTAGAAGGCTTCTTAAGAAGCTTTTGCAATTACAGACAAGACGATTGGGTCAGATGGCTACCAATAGCGGAATTCTGCCATAACAACCAAGTCAATTCCGCCACAGGGAAAACAGCCTTCGAGACAATCTATGGATTACACCCCAGATGGGATCTTGTAGATCTGGAAGTCAATGCACCTAATGCCGCCGACATGGCGGGCTCTATGCAAGAAATATGGGACGAGGTCATAGCCTCCATGGAATTCTACAGATCAAAAGAAAGTGACCCAAAACGCGAATACAAAGTAGGGGACAAAGTATGGCTAGTGGGCCAGAACATCACCACGAGGCGACCCTCAAAGAAGCTAGACAACAAGAAATTAGGGCCCTTTGTCATATCAGAAAAGATTTCCTCACATGCTCACCGGCTAGAACTTCCAAAAACCATGCGGACACACAATGTGTTCCACATCAACCTTCTTGCACCCTTCACAGAAGACAAGGACTTTCACAGACGTCAAGCAAGACCACCCCCAATTGTGACAGAAGAAGGAGAAGAAGAATACGAAGTGGACCATGTGGTCGCATGGGAACAACGGAAGAACGGCCTGTACTACCAAATCAGGTGGAAGGGGTATGATCCGATAGAAGACACCATGGAAAGGGCTGAAAAAATAGCCGAACTACCCCAAATCATGGAAGATCTACTCAAACGACACCCCAAAGCTCCCTTACCAAAGAACTACAATCTATACAAAGAAAAGTATAAAAGAGTGGGGGGGAAAGCCTCAAACTTCACCACCAGCAGCCTCAGCTTCACTTCCAAACCACCACTCCAATCAACAAACTCTTTTATACCACCTCCTACACAATGGCCCCAGTCCGCAACGTCAAGTCTGCCAAGACCACCGGCATCCGCTACGACCCCCGTGACGCCAAGGTCGTCGTCGATAGAGATGTCGTGCCAGAATTTTGCAGGAAACTGTCTCCTGCAGGCGGATTCTGGCGCAAATTTTTGATTCCTGCTCCGGCTCCGTCTCCGGCTGCCAGAAGCCGGATTCCGGGCGGAATTCCGTCAGGGTTGCAGGAACTGCAGGAGTGGAGGAGCTCCTGCTACTGACATTCGTCAAAAGTGCTCCAAATTGAACGTGGTATGGCTCAAAATGTGCGCGCTGCTCTTAGCTATCGAATGGTGTGCAACATGTATCATAGATATGCGCAGGGGGGGAATCGCGGGCGGTTCGATCATCTGGAAAGGGGGGACTGAAATCTGACCCTCCTCTAAACCCATCACAAACGCCTGTTTCATAGCTCATAAAATGCGCATAATTCCAAGGAGATGGTTTGTATTAGAAAGTATATGTCTAAAAATTCATTTGAGCGCAGCGCAGCGATATCTTTGTCTCAAAAATAATCCCCCACATGCGCTCACCTTACTTCTCACTCAAGGAGGCAAAATCAGCCATTTCTAGCACTGCGAATCAACTCCTGGCTACTGAAAACCCCCACGAATGTGTGTATCTAACTTGTAGAGGGGGTGGAGTATGGCAAACTGAGTGTGGTGCAGGCAAATGCTGCACACAAACTGCTGAAACAGTGTAAGTACAACTCTGGGACGGTTTCTTGAACGTAACAAGGCGCTCTAGCCATGCGAACAGGGGTAATCTGGGTCGCTGAGTAAATCTGTCTCATACGATTTTGCTATAAATGGATATCTGAGGCAGGAGATGCGCTTAGTACTGTTTCCAGCTCTCAGGGGGTCTCTACCTTATGTTTCACCCACTAATACAGCTTCAAATCGGCTGATTTTTGGTATATCGCATCTACCATATGGTTTGCACATATTAACATCAGGGGAGCAAGGTTTGCACGGTTGGATTCACTAGTGCTTGTGGCGCTGATCAGGGGTTTCCCCCCCTATTTTGCTGATATCTTCACATAGGGAGCGCTGGTGACTCAGTGGGCGGTACTATTGAACTCTCCTGGCTTGTACGCATCGTTTGATATATATATTATCATGAATTGGCCAACTCTATCAAGGTGTCTACATGGCCGCTTACCCCTGATTATTTTCTGGATGTATTTGGCTAGCGATTGACCCAGGATATTTTTTCTACCGCATGTGTATGATACTGTTCGAAAGCGGTGAATTTTGCGCATTTTATGGTGTCGTTAGATATACGCTACAGTGGGTTCAAAAATTATCTTCGCAGCTGCCAGTTGCAGGAACTGCCAGATTCCTGCAGGGTGCCAGAATAGACGGATTCTTGGGCGGATACTGGCACCCAAATGTGATTCCTGCTCCGTCTCCTGCTCTGGCATGCCGGAATTTTGACGGAGGCGGAGCAAGAATTCTGTATTTTTCTGGCAGACGGTTTCTGGGGCGACATCTCTAGTCGTCGACCACACCCCCAAGTCAGTATGGGGAAAACAGCGTGTATCACATAAACTCACATGGGGCCATGGCGGCGATAGACTCTATAGCTACCAAGACGCTATCAGGCGCTGCGATAGCTTCATTAGAAGCGCGGACTACGCCAAATCCCTTGACCCTACCCTTACCCTCGACTACATCCCTATGGCCGAGCGGTGGAACTGCCGATGGCTCGCCACCCATACCCTCCAATGCCCTAAACGGGGCAACCTATACTGGGTTGGCAAAGGACCCCGGCCGGAGTCTGATAGGGCCATGCAGGCCACCAAATTATTTGTGATTGAAGAATGGGTGGGGAGTGAGGTCGAGCACCTGGTGAAGGAGGTGCAAAAGGTCAAGAAAATGAGCTGGTATGAAGATTACACCAAAACCAAGGAACAAAACAACCGGCTCACTCGAAAATCAATAAACTCTTTTAGCACCCCCCACCTCATTAGGAGGCTAGAAGAATGGGAGAAGGAAGGGAAGGAGAAGGCAACACCCAAGTGGGTGGAAAACTCAACGGAATGGTGGTTCCGACTGAGTGATATAGAAGAAATGAAGGAGGAGTGGATGAGGTCGATCGGTGACAAGGGTCAAAAAATGGCCATTGTAGCAAGGGCGGTCAAGGACTGGTGCCAAGAACCCGACATCTCGAAAACTTACCAGGAGGTCCTCAAAGAAATCCCCTTTGGGGAAGTCATTGATTTGGTAGAGAAGGAGAGATGGTCAAAGAGGGAACTACTGGACTGGCTGGACCAGAAGGCCTGGGACAAGGGCAATGAGGACCTCTCGGTCGATATGGCTGACCTTCTGCTTGAACCCCTAGAAGAAGATGAGGAATGGGTGAAACTGAAGGAAGAAGTCTGGGGAGCAGAGGCCCCCAATGGCGACCACAATATCAAATCTCACCTCCCTCCTGCGGACTTCTAAATATGGACATTTGCTGTATACGGACTCAAAAAATTTTTTGTAACCTTTTTTTACCTTTCTCAATCTATCCCTCACGAACTCTTTGTCTTGTCCGCTCGTCTCATGTCCCCTAAGACTCGCCTTAAGAGGGGGGTAATGTCATGAGCCGTGCACATGACCCTTATCTTTTTCTCGTGGCTCATACGCTTTATAAGCCACTTACTTCTTTTTCTTCCACTTAGTAAGACTGATTGGCATATCACTAAGCCTCCACATGGATGCTTACTGATCAAAGCTATCTTTAGCGCGCATACGGTCTTCTCGGACTATTCTTAGCTACACCCTATTCTTAATCCACCTTCTTTTAGAAACACGTCCTATCTTTAACTCATGTATTCTTGGAACTGTGAGCACAGACCATGTACCCATGAGTATAAATACTCGGTGTGCAAGCTGCTCCTAGACCAGCTTGCTCTACCTTGTCGATCTCCCCTCAAGGGTGATAACTACTAAGAGATACACATAAGACTTATACACTTAAGACTCAACTATCGATACTAGGTCCTATTAACTTAGGTACTTAGTAATACACTGCAAGCCACGAGTCAATCACAGTCTCTCCAAGAGACGGGTGCCTTCGACGTCCTACTCGCTAGACGAGTAGAGGACTATACTCCTAAGACTAAGAGGCTCAATACCCTACACAGGGCTGTCATCGACGCTTCCACACTCGACTACATCTACGAACAGCCACAGGAGGCTGCCACGCATCAGGCTAGGATCCAACGCCGACGCCGTCGCATCCAGAACAGAAAGTAAACACCCTTAGAAACGAGGGTTGTGACAGCGCTTGGATCTTAGCAGTATTATTCCGACTCCTTAGGAAATCTGAGAAATGGGTGTGGGGACCGCTGCAACAAAGGGCATTTCAACTTGCAAAAGAAGCTCTTGCATCTGCTCCAGTCTTAGCATACCCCGTTGTGGGAATGCCATACAGATTGTACACTGATGCAAGCGAAGTTGGTCTATCTGGTATTCTACAGCAAGTACAGTACATTGAGGTCCAAGATCTAGAGGGTACCAATGCGTTCAAACGACTGAAAAAGGCCTATGAAGCAGGTGAAAAGCCTATCTCCTTGTGTACTCCTACCCCTAAGGATGAGCACATCGTGTCTGGGGGGGATAGTGAGTGGAATAGAGAGAATTGGCTTAAGACTAAAGTCCCTATTGAGCGTGTTATAGCCTACTGGTCAAGGATCTTGTCAGGAGCAGAACAAAGATATTCAGCTACAGAACGAGAAGCTTTAGCCCTTAAAGAAGCATTGGTCAAGTTTCAGCACTACTTAGAGGGCGCTCAATTCTCAGCAATTACAGATCACTCTGCGCTCACTTGGGCTAGAAAGTTTGCTTATGCTACTCCAAGATTGCTCAAGTATTCCCTATTGTATAGCGCTTACCCTGGAATGACAGTTATACACAGAGCTGGAAGAGTTCATGACAATGCAGACGCCTTATCAAGACTATTATGGCGCATCCCTAAAACTGATAACCCATTACCAGAGGATGAATCACCTTTAGTTCTTAAAGAAGAGCAAGACGCTATCAAGAATCTATATAGAGAAATATCTCCTACCTTTGAGAAAGAAGTCAAAGAACTCACTTCTCTTTATATAGGAGCGCATATAGATGAGTATCCTGCACCAGAAGTATACAGAACATCAGTAGAACCAAAGGATAGTTATACCTATGACATAGATAGCGCTATCTCTTATAATCTTTTAGTCAAAATTGATCCAGAGGAAGAGAAGAGGTGGATACAAGCCTACAGCTCGGATGAGCACTTCAAACAGGTATATGCAGACTTGCAAAAAGACGTTGATCCAGCTAATCCTCCTCATCCCCTCTATCTTATTGGCGATAATGGTCTTATATACTTCAACAATGCAGATGACAACAAACGTCTTTGCGTACCTAAGTCCCTCAGGTTATCCATCATGAATGAACTTCATAACTCTTCGCATGAAGGTGCTCACCCAGGCTATGCTCGCTTTTACAATCGACTTCATGACGTCTACTACTGGCCAGGAATGGGCAAAGATGCCATTAGATACTCTGAGTCTTGTGATATCTGCCAAAAGATTAAGCCTAGAAGACACGGCAAGAGAGGCTTCCTCCAACCCATTCCTATTCCTGAACAACCTTTTGAAGTGGTTACACTTGATTTTATCATGGATCTTCCAGAAAGTAACGGGTATAATGCTATCTTAGTAATAGTCGACAAGCTTACTAGATATGCGCACTTTATACCTTGCACTACTAAGATTAATGAAATAGAAACAGCTAGCTTGTTTAGAGACCACATATGGGCGCATTATGGTCTACCTAGGCAAATCATATCTGATAGAGATTCCAGATGGACTGGAGCATTCTGGGATCATCTTACTTCATTATTAGGTATCAAGCGTGCTCTCACTACAGCACACCACCCTCAAGCAGATGGACAAACTGAAATTATGAACCAAACACTTGAAATCATGCTGCGTTCCTATATTAATGATTCCAAAGATAATTGGAGCGCACTACTACCTGCCTTATCTTTCTCTTATAATACTTCAAAGCATGCTACCACTCAACAAACCCCTGCTTTCCTTTTAAGAGGATATGAACCGCTCAAACCTTCAGATCTTCTAGCTAACACTAGTCAGAAGATACCTAGAATAGAGAGCAATTCTGCAGAAGTCTTCTCAGAAGAAATGAAAGCAGCCAGGAATAAAGCTAAGGACGCAATTAGGATTGCTCAGATACACCAGATAAAATCTTATAATTCAGGACGCAAATTTGAACAATTTCAAGAAGGAGATCTTGTTCTAATCAACTTACAGACACTTGATCTTTCAAAAAGAAACTCAGGAAAAGGACGCAAGTTAAATCAGATATATGATGGTCCTTTTGAAGTAATGGAGATAGTTTCTCCTGTCACTTATAGACTTCGATTGAATGATCAATATCCGATACATCCAGTCATAAATATTGCACATCTGGAACGATACATTCCCTCTCCTGAAGAATACAAAGAGAGACCTATCAAGGAACTCTTCAGAAAAGATGATCAAGATATGACACAATATGAGGTAGAAAAGATAGTAGAAGAAGGTCATGAGCGACGAAACGGAAGAAGAGTAAAAATCTTCAAAATCAGGTATCTAGGATATGGTCCAGAGGAAGATCATTGGCTCACTGCTAAGCAACTTCGCAATGCACCACTAGTGCTAAGGCAATGGGAGAAATCAAGGCAACCAGAGACTAAGACAGAGAAACCTAGACGACGAAATAAGTAACCTTACTACAAACACTTGTAACCCATAGGATGATTTTGTCGGCATGGCCATGGTATCACTGTTCTGTCTCTCCTCTATGTTTCACTCGTCTTTACCACTTAGATGGTTTAAGGACCCATTACTATATAAACAGTGGAACTGCACTCTCAGTTCAACATCAAAGCACTCCTCAGTAGCCGGTCTACCACTCCTAGCTCTTATTACTCTAACTTCCCTCACTCTCAACTACTTTCTCAACTTATCTTACTACAAGATGTCGTCTTCCATGTTCACTCAAGCTGCCTTCGCTTCCCTCACCTCTCAGGAATGCATGGATGGCATCGAGTTCTTCTCTAACCTTTGGAATGTTTACCATCAGAAGCACAATGCTGAGTTGACTGATGCCAACTCTGCTGCGCATTCTATTCTTGATCGTTATCTAATTGTGGGGTGCGATATTGAACAGAACATTAGCAACGGAGTTCTTTACTACTATTTCACAAGGCGATCGAGTTGGGCCCTATATGATACAGTCCACAACCTCTACTTCATAGCCCTGAAGATCGCCCAACATTGCCCCTGGATGGGAATCTACTTTGGCAAAAACGCTCCATTTGACTTTCCGGACATCCTTGATCAGATTGCTGATAAAATGTGCATCACCCTGCCAACTCAGCCAGATCGGATTTTAGAAGGCTGTCTCTATGAGGCCCCTTACTTCTCAGAAGCGGAAGTCCGGACCCTTGGCCATCGCATCCAGTTCTATGTTTTGTGCACCTTGCAATGCCTTCGTCTCATTGGTGTTGCTGAGAAGGTACCTGGCATGGATTGATACTCCCTTGTTGACTTCAGGGATTCTCCATCGTTCAGGGCAGCTCTCCAGAGCGATACCTTCTTGGCAGCCCTCAGTGATGATCAGTATGCAGAACCTGACTTCCCTTCTGCTCCTGACTGCGAATGGGCAAACCCTGAGTGTTCCCAGGCATCTCCATCTTCCACCATCAAACCAGATGTCGACATGAACCTTTCCCAGGATCAGGAGCCAGATGAGTCCACCACTTGGGTCGCTATGTCTCGAGATTTCCCTCCTATTCCTCTTTTGGAGATGAAGGATTTGCATGCGGTTGCCACCCATTGCTATCATGACAACCCTTCGCATTTCTTCGCTTACATGGCAACGGAATTCCAGCTGCGACGCCCTGATGTGCCTGATGAGGTGTTGCCGCCATTATGCTTCCCTGACATGTTGCCTGTGGAATTCTGCTCCTCTGTTCCAGAGCCTTCAGGTTCTCCTGTGTTTGACCCTTTCAAACAAGAATTCTCTCCTGCTGGTAAGTCCACTGCTATTCAAGATATTCCATTCTCTGAATTCCTTCTAGCAGAGTTACCAGGAGACTGGCCTAGGGGACGGCTTGCTCCTAATCCTATTTTTGTCCCAGCCTACGACAATTTCAGCCACCATGAGCATCTGATTGTGGAGAACCCTCCAGTTGAGATCAGGGTAGATACTGTTGTCAGGACGGAAGTCAGTGATTCCTCTTCTGACACCCTTGTTGCTCAGGCTGAGGAGGAAGCGGAAGATTTTGATCCTTTCAAATATCAGGCTTGGGGAGATCTCCCTGCAACTGGGCTTCCTGATGTCCCAAGTTGGCCTCAGCCAGGTAACCAGGGTCTGGTCACAACGGACTTCTTTGATCTTCCCTCAGAGGTTGCCGTCAACAACCCTAATTTGCCACCAGCCGACTCAGCCTGCAACTCCTCTCTGGATGGGATTGTGGACGACTTGGTTGACACCAGCCTGGAGTCAGAAGATCCTGTCAATCCTCCCAACTCGCCGGAATTGCCTCCTCTTTGCATTCCATTTGATGACGGATCTTTTGGTCTTCATGATGATCTCCAGATGCTTCTGACCACATGTCAACGCCCTGGTCTTGTCAAGGTTCTTGGTAATCTGATTCTGGCTAAATATGGACTTCCCCTTATGTCTTCTGTTTCTGATATTGGACTTGCAGTGTAGATCTGCTTCTTTGTGGTTCTGTTCCTGATGTTGCCTTCGTGCTATTTTCGCTTTGTTTTTGTCTCTGATGTACCTCCTTTCCTTTGTCTCCATCAGACCATTCTTAATATCTTTCCATCGTCCCATGGCAACCGTAAGATTTTCGTCACAAACAACAGTGTAAAAACAGTTCCATATAAGGGCTACATTGTGCCGTTCCGGACATCACACCATCACACCACTTACTATCTTACCCACCTTCCATACTCAACTATGCCTGTCTCCTATGCCCGCTTCTATGCTCGTCTAGCCGAAGCCTCGGCCCAAGGTAAAGTTCATTGTCACCACCTCATGCCGACTTCTCTAACACCCTGTAGAAGCTAATCAACTGGCGCCTGGCCAACTCCACGCCACACTGCCGCCTCCACCTCCTGTGGGCCCCATGCCACTGGATCGGTCCAGACCTATGCCAGAGGAAGGACCCCTACCGGAGTTTAGGGAATGGCAACCTGCCTTCCCAGGTGCCGCTTGGGGTGAAGGAGAAGATAGGGAGTCCGAAGAGGACTACTATCTCAGGGGTTGGGGCGACAACCTACCAGAGGTGAACCTGGATCAGTGGGCGGAGATTCCCTCTACAGGGTGGGACGAAAAGGTAGTCACACCACTGTACCCCCACAATTTTGGGAAGATGAGTCTAGAGCGGACTCCGGGAAAATTTGATGTATGGGAGTTCCGATAGAATACATTACCGGTTTCCTTTGTCCCTAAGTTGCACAGAACTAAAGGAGCATATGTATCCGAGTAAGACAGTACTTCCCTTCAGGACAATCAGGGTCCAGGAGAGCTTAAGAGAAAGGAGGGCGACGCACAATGACAATCCAAACTCACTCCAAACATGTCGCTTACTCCCCTGTTCATCATTCTACCTCTCTTGGCCATCCTTTTTGCTCTGGCCATTTACTCTTACCGCTTGTGGACTAAGAAGATGGCCATCCTTCCTGAAGCCTTGCCGCTTCACAGAGGTGATAAGGTGTCTCTTACTGTCACTGGCCCTGTTACCTTTGTCGACCGAGATCTCACTGATTACACTGGCCGGGTCTTTTCATACAAGGAGACTGTCCTTCCTGAGGATCGGTACTATCAAGGCAGAGTTGTCCTCTCTCACCCTGCCGCCTTGATCACTAGGAACGGCTTCCGCTTCCATCTCCATGACCCTTGGTTGGTCTCCCATTATGAAGTGGAACAGCCTTCTGCCAGCACAGAAATCCTGGTTCCGGAATTCCCAACACCTCCTCCCAGAGTATACTTGTGAGTAAAACCTAGTCAGCACTGGGGGGGATATGTGACGCTTATGCACCCTGTCTAGACCCTTTACCAAGCGCCTGGCGCTTAAGCCCTTATCAAAGCGCCGACATAGGTTTACTCTCAGTGATGTGGACAGAAGCGGATGGGCAGATTAGTGATGTGGCACCATTGTATCCAGCGTACCACAATAACCTAGCAATTGCACCGTTTCTATGATACAATGGTCCCATAGCTGCAAGTATGACTCGAGTGTTACAGGTATGACTCGAGGGTTACGGGTATGACTCACACCGACTTGTGATTGGTTGTTTTAAGTATGACTCGCCTTGTAACCATCCGAGTCATCCTGTTGTTAGATACTATTCTTTGATATGACTCATGCTGAGATATGATTGGTCTGTACGCTTGTAGCACTGCCTCCTCTGTATAGTATAAATACGCTCCTGCCGGAGCCTTGCAATATCATCCCTTACTTTTATCATCCATTCAAACACACAGTGTGATTAGCCTCAGAGCTCCTCTTTAGCATAGCCAGTAGATCTGCGCATGCACCTATAAGCGACTTAAGACCTTACTGACATAAGCCTTAACCCGCTCATCCATTGCAGCGTCACTAGTTAGTGTAAGTCCCAACATACACCAGGTAGCACTATTTCATAGCACGCCCTTGCGTGAGGGTTCCTTAGTCAGAAGATATACTTGAGCGCTTCGGTGTACCGACGCCATCCTGCTTTGTTAATTAGGGACTTTGCTGGTCTAGTCCACTTGTTGTCAACATATTAGAGTAACCAGAAATCAATAACGACATTCGCTATCGCTCAGGATAGTGGCTTGCTCGTGAGATACCCCTTGCGCGTAACAGACGCACTTATGAGACATCGACATCTGATCATCCGCCTTGGCCTCCAGGGGACCAGCTCTGATGAAGAAGATCCCACTCAGCCAAAGGTATATCTGATTAAGCGTCACCAGGAACTTTCGACCAGGGTTCAAGTTCTCAAAAGGTGAGTATGATTAGTAAATTCCGTTACGATGTAAATCTGAATTACATACAGTCAGCTCGACCTCGTGTATAATCTATGGTTTAAAGGCCCTGGCTCTCGTGGTAGTCAGGTACATGCTCGTATTCCCTCAGACAAGGTCAGCGAGCGCCCGATAAAGGTTACGGGACTGCCAGTAACATGCCTAAACCGCGCGTGGCTGCGCTCCTTGAGCGCGCCAGAACGCGAGTTTTATCGGTTTGAGGGGCATATATACGACTATAGCTTCCCAAATGAGCTCTTGAAACGGGATATAGGTCGCGCACCTTGCTCGATTGATTTGAGCGAGGATGAGGTGGAATAAACGGTGTCAAAAGTAGTTTGTGATATGCATATCCATCTTATCTTATCTGATCTGTTTGATCCACGTTATGTAACGCAAACGATCTGGTGATCGACCCCTGGTCCTTGTTCGAGCACCCGCGCCAAAAATGGCTTGAGGCTTATTACACGCCCGCTTTATGAGTCGCTTTCCGCACGACTACTACCCAGACGGCCACCCCACTCCCTCTCTTGCCTGCACAGAATACAATACTCGACAACCTCAATAACTGTAGTATGTCCCCCGACCAACCTGACGCACCACATGACTTCCTCGGAATTGACTGGGCGGCTCTGGAAGCGAGTGCCGCGAACTCGTTGAGCTATACTGGTTCTGTTCCGGAGTACCTGACGGCGTCGCCAGACCCCAATCTGATGTTCCCTGGGCTGGACCCAGCTTGGATGCTCGCACCGACTCTCCATAACTATGGGTTTGTGACTCCACTTTTACACGCCTTCCACCACTTATCTACTTATTTGCGTAGACACACGGCTCCTGCGCACGTGACCCCACCAATTCCCTATCCTGAACCGGCTCCAACTCCAGGCCTCGAATTGATATTTGACTACAACACTCCGATCACGTCATCACCCTCTGGCGCTTCTGCATATCCCTCTCCAGCCCTGTCGCAACTCTCATGCTATGCTACGCCAGCACCATCCCATGTACCAGCCTACTCATCCCCAATCACGTCTTATGGTGCCCCGACGCCGTCGTCACTCGCTCAGCCGCCATCTGCTTTCGACTCTGCCTATGTTTTGACCTACAGCTCGCCCTCGCCTGCAGCTCCAGTCCATAACCCAGCGCAAAATCCGGCTTTGTGTTATCCGGTACCCTCGTTCCTCGGTCCTAATCGTGTCGCTCACACCAAGTCCTCTGTGCGGTCTAAGCCCTATGTTAGAACCCCATCTATGCGCACGAAGATACTTCCTATGTACGTCCTCGTACTATAGTTCCATTTTTATTTATTTTTAATGTTCATCTGTACAGAGTTCCAGCATGCCCATTAACCGATCCGAACTTTGACTGGGACACGCTCAAATCGCCAACTGCTGGTTCCTCTGACCAGGGGCTTGTGGATGGCTCAATGTTCGGGTGGGCGGAAGCGGCTCCTCCAAGCTCAGTAACGCCCGTCCACCCGACCCCTGATCATACGGCACGGGCGGTACACAAAACACAGACGGCACAAGCGTCAGGGACAGCACAGACAATACATGTAGCACCGATCATACAGACTGGACAGACCCCTTGGCTTGCTGGGGCTAGCTCGGTTCTGCCATGGCAAGTCGTCCCCTCAGACGACTTCCAGGCTCTCGCAACTTCGGCTCCTAGCGAGTCGACAACGAGTTCGCCTGCTCCTTCGTTATCGTTTCTACAAGTCGAGACGTCACCTGCCGCCCAATCTCCGTCGTCTATGCTGCTCGTGTTTGATCCAGAAAAGAGTTGAGGTTCATCCACGGTGCTTGCACCCATACCGACCAAGCCAACGTTCCCTGCCCTCGTCCCAAGTATCCCGTCGACGCCCGTGCCGGAACCTACGCCCACGCTTACAACTGGTCGGATGACACAGACAACACTTGCCCCCGCTTCGACGCCGATAGTTATACAGGCTCCTATACATGCGACAGCGTTGCCAAAAACGCCGAAAGTTCCTGTCATTGCTGCACCTCCCCGGCCAGCATTGGCTTTAAACACTGTGCCAACTCACTCACAGGCTACTACAACTACAAAAACGCCTTTGGCAGTCCGGAATCCAATCATACCCAACGTGTCGGAGCAAATATCTTTTCCTGTATCCTTATCTGCATTTGCAGCTGACGAGCCGTTAACTTCCACGCCCCTCTCAACGCCATCACCCAACCTGGTTGGTGATGGTATGACATTTTCATCATCGTTGGCTTCGATCCCAACATTAGCCTCTGCTCAGCCCGTGTCACAGCCGCTCGCCAGCCGTACGGATGTGTCTGCATCTGTCTATAACGGCTCTGAAACAAACGCGCCAATATTTACGTGGCCGGCAGCACCTACTGCTCCAGCTATGTCCTATTCGGCCGATAGTTCTGTTGGACTCGGGTTGGAGCTTGATGACGAGATCAACATGGACATTGCTCTCGCAGCCGGGATTCATCTTGGCGACACCGGGTTTCAGTCTGCTGAGCGACTCTCCGAAATTGCCAGCAATCCACCCAACCCACCCGAGCAGCTTCTTCTCAAACAAAACCAAGTCAGGCGTACGAAGCGGGTTGCACGTCCGAAGATGAAGTGGAAGTGAGAATCACGTATTTTACGATGTGGCTCATTTTACTGATATCTATTTAAAGTGGTTCCCTGGGTGGCGAACTTACCAAGCCTCGCATAGCACAAAACGCAAACGATCAAGTGTGTTGGTGGACATTTTCGGAAAGGCCTCTCAGCTTGCTTAACCCCTCGAGCCTGGATGCAACACATAGGACCCCCGGCGATATACACTTCAGTCCCGCTCCTGAGTTTCCAGAATCTGGTCCGGAGTTTGTGACATGGGTAGCAGTTAGAGCTGGCGAGACAAGGGTACAATGGGTGGAATGGCAAGAGGGACATCCGCATCCTGCATTTACCGGATACGTGCTCAGGCCTGCTCGACTTGCGCATAGCAAGCCACCTCGGTGGATACGAAAGGCATCTTGGTTGAAGGCCGTGGCAAAGGGCAAGAGGAGTGTGTCAAGCACCGATGAGGAATCGTCGAGCTAGATTAACGAATTTGAATGCCTACCGAGAATAATTGTAATATCTGCTAATAGATAAGATGTGCCTGATTCTTGCACACGTCCGGGAAGATCGCGACTTAAGTTTGAATTGTCTATGAGGCTCATCGACGCAACGGAGGGTGCAGATGATACGAACTAACCCCCCTAGTTAAGAATACGGATCTTGGAGACGGACTTAGCCACAGTAATGGTGCACGGAATACCCGGTAATCCACCGAGTTCAACTTGTCTGAGCAGAATTCTAGTCCGTCTAAGGATCAATGTATTTACTACTTTAGGACATGAGGGAGGCGACACAACATGACGAAGGGTAGATAGTAGAATGAAATGGAAGGTAGAGAACGATGGAAGTGGTCGTTGAGTGGGTAGAGGTGGTCGTTGAATGGGTAGAAGTGGTCGTTCAGCCTAGAATATGAATACGGAAATTCGTAAGTGAAAGTTCCAAGTTTGTATGCAATCAGCAAACCGCCGGTCTGTCGCCGAGAGAAAGCATGTGGGAAGTCGCGGCTAAACCCACCGAGCATTCCCAACGTTTCAGTCGGGGAAATGTTTAGGTTAACGTCGAGTCATGTATCTACATACAACGCTAGGAAAGCGTCAATAAAATGTCACTCTGTTTGGATAGATTTCGGGCGGGGAAACTGCGAAGGAAGTGCGGATGGTTTCCCTGGGAAAAACGGAGCGAAAATACCAAGGAAAGACTCACCGTTGCCCTGGAGTTGAATTTTGATAAAATGCAAGAAATACGGAGGGGATTATGCCGAGGGAAAGTCTCCGGAGAGGGCTGGGAAAAGCCTCGACCATTGGTTCAGATTTGAGGCAGGAGAAATCCCAGGGGCGGGCTCATGGTTTTCATCTAGGGAAATGTTATTGAAAAGGGAGGAAAGTATGGGTGCTTTCTACGAACCTTTTGCTTGGGAAAAACCCCGGGGAGAGTCGAGGCTTTGCCGCCGGGAAGATGGTGGGAAAGCGGCTGGAAAAAGGCTTACGTTTCTCCGGCGTTTACTCAGGCTTGGCCGTGCGGGAAGCGCCCGGGACTTCCCCCCCGGAAAACCCGGGCTGTTCTCCATATGGACGATGTTTGGAGGATGACATAATCACAGCAGGGCTTTCCCTGGAATTCATCAACAGGAAAGCCGACGGACAACGACCAGCGTTGTTCAAACCTTCCCAGAAGTGCGAATCCTGAAAAAGTCGTGTCGGTATTTCATTGATTATTCACACATCTCTCTGCCGGGAAACCCCCCATCCCCCCTAGAGTCAGCGATGCCTCCTCCGCAGGCTACGTCCCATCGCGCCACGATTAACCTCAATTGATGAAATCAGTGAATTTGAAATTCAACACTCTAGCTGTCAAACAATACCTGGGGAGATACAGGGGTGAATAAACCCAGGGTTAAACAAATTAACCTAAATTTACCTAAATTTACAAAACCCTGATTTATGAAAAAATGTGTTTTTCCTGACGTAGATGGGTCAAGAACAATCGGGAAAACAGATTAGGCTGGCTCCGAGTAACCTAGACTGGGAAAAAATGATAGGGGTGTGAGTAGTGGAAAAATGAAATGCTTATAAACTCTCGCAGAGTATGTTTATTTCCAGGGAACAGCCAAACAAGGTTGGAATTTGGGACTGGTTTAACTGCAACAGGAAGAGCAATAATAGTTTGCACCCAAATCAGAGGTCAAGCCAAGTTACCAACAATTAGGTTAGATAGCTGCATGTGTCCCATGAGATGGAAGTTATGGATGCTTACTGTGTACGTCTATGCTGGGTCAGCTGGGAATATCATTTATGAGAATGTATTTCGAATTCATGGTCTAGTCACAAGTCTAGGTTTGAGGTGGACTGAATGGTACAAAGCACACTCTCATAATAGCAGCTCAATATTTCCCCAAAGCCGTCACCAAGGTACACCAGAACACACCCCAGCAAAACTTGTCAGCAGTGTTGGCTAGACAAATCCGTTATGGTCTCGTCAATCAGCAATGGTCAGTTGAACCCCATGCACAGTCCAAGCAATACGATTGCGTCAGGAAAATATGGAGTAATGATACAACAGGATTTCTTGGATTATATGCAATTTATATAAATTTCATAAACTCAATTTTATTTTCCCACAAAGTCTCTCAAAATCCATTTTGGGAACAAGTTTGAGGAATTTGAAATTCATAAATCTCATAAACTGGGTTAAATCCATATAAATCCACGTAAATTGAGACCCCCCCTTGGTAAATTTAGGTTAATTCACAGCTATAAAAGAGGGGGGGACAGAAATTCCCACAACTGGTTAATATGCATAAATTTACTGTTATTCATAGTGATAAAAAACCCAGGTTTTCTCTGATGTGCGTAGTTTGATGTATCAGCACGAATGACACTGGGGAAGGTGTGGGCCTACCGCCCAATAGATTCTGATTGGAAACTCAGCAAAAATATGTGGGCAAAATTATTCCAGGGGGTAGTTCAAGGGTTCATTCTCAGGCAAATCCGCCGGAGATCCCAAGCGCTCAAGAGCGAGCTAGGCGATCCGTAGAATCAAAATTGGTCATGAGTGTGGCTCATGACTGATCTGGATTCTACGGATCGCGATGAGTGCTTGGGATCTCCGAGGGATTCAGCTGAGTTGCATGCGATGAACCCAATGAACTCAAATGAACTGGGTTCATTTGGGTTCATTTGGGCTCATGAACCGTTCAGCCACTCCCCGGAATAATTTTACCCAATGAACCCAAATCTCACCTACAGGTTTTTGCAGAGAATGTCTTGTAACTCTGGATCTAGTCTTTATTCGTTTTGGGACCACAAGGTGAGATATTTGAAGGTGTATTAAGACACAATGCCACACAAGGTCATGATCTATTAGCCGGAAGCCAAAGTGACTTGATAGCAAACAAGAAGTACAAGGAAGGAAGGGTTGGAGGGATTGCCTGATTGAGTCAATTCGCATTTAGACCAGGAGACCCCAATATTCAAGCTTTTCGTTGATGGGATTTGCGTCTGTTGTGTCAGGATTGGTTCCATAATTCTGCGTCATACATGCCTGACTATCGAGACATCATGTCTGGACCAGCAGAATACTCAAAATATTGAATGGCGAACCAGAAACTAGGAAGACTAGAACAACAATGACCCAATTGCACGGAGCCCAAAAGCGTTCATTACGAGAATCTGATTTGACTAGCAACTAGGCGGGTTCAATCTCTGTGTGTGGGCGGGGGGGGGGTGGTTGAGGGAGACCAAGGCCGAGCCCAGAGAAAGGTAAGACAGTAGAGCATACATAGCAAAACAATGTCTATTTGACATGCAACTCGCCAGAAGCACCAGAGACCGATGACTGCCAGAAATCTTCAAGTTCCAGCTTAGTTCTTGAACAAAGTCTAATGCAACGTACTGGTGGGCCAAGAACGTGTGCCACGAAGAACAGAATTTTCCAATTCAAAGTCGGAGAGAAAACAGTTCTTTTATAATTTGGGTGCCGTTCCGAAAACACAATGAGACCCTTTTGTAATCCAGTTCTTCTAATGCGGTCCATGTGTGGGCTAGTGGGAAAATGTCTTCGATGTTATTGTGTCGGCTTATCTACCGATGTCACTAGAAAGGAATATGTACTCACATAAGCTGGATGGCATCCGAAACGTTGAAGATTTGTTGGAACCGAACAATAGTATCGCATGTACTGTGGCCGAAGCACCCGATACATGTGTAGGAGGTTGCCTCGGCATAGAACCGGGATCGGGGAGAGGCGATTCCATGTTTGAAGCTTAGTTCTACAACGGGCACCTATTTTTCATAAGATTCAGTGCAAGGGTTAGGGCATGTTTCGACTATGTATTTATCGCTGTGCTGTTACTGAAGGTTCGAAAGAGTGACCTGAAGACGGTTGGCAGGATTGGCAGAAAGCGAGTAAAGTTACAGCGGTTATTAGCCTTTTCAGACGAATTTGGACTTCCCGTACTGTTTCTAAATATGAACAAATTATGTCTACCCGCGCCTCTCTTGTAGCTGGAAGACGGTGCAGGCACGAAGGGGAGCTGGGGTACTCAGGACCGGCTGAAAGCTCGAGTTGGCCAAGTTAAATATAAACATATGTGCGGAAAACAAGCGGAATCGGTCCTCGGCTCGATGGTCTTCGGGAGGCCGCCATCGATCGAGAAAGTCGAGCATGTTGTAAGCAGAACCCGGTGGGCGCCGCAAACTGCGACAGAATATCCTAAAAGGGGTGATTGATTAAGAAGTTGTGGTGCCATTGCCGGTACAGTATTCGAAGTGCAACGCTCCGCGGAACAGAGTGGGATTTACATAGAGGGGTATGATACAGACAATCAAGCATACGAATCACGGTCAGAGCCACCCTATGTCAAACATGTATAATAGCCGTCGTTTGGCAACTGGGTCGATGAGCAACAGAAGGCATGAGGGGGCATGAGTCCACCAAACCGATGCTTCGACGCTCCACCACGTCGGCACATCGACAGGTTTGGGTGTGAGTGGTGTGGCGGAGCGACGGCCGGCGGTGCAGCACGTGATCCGGGGGTGGCTCGGCACCGGAGTGGCCGTGGCTGACGTCATCGCTGCCTGGAGTAGAAAAGGGTTGGAGCCACGGCGCAGATGTGTTTGCACCCCCCGCGATGGCCACCCCGCTGCTGTCCGAGCAGGAAGTGATCAACGGCTTCCACGCATTCCTCACCAGCGCCCTCAAGCATGCCAAGGCCGAGCGCCTCCTCTCCGACGACCTGCTCGCCAGTGCCGAGGCCGATCTCATGATCTGCGGTAAGTCCATGCCCCTTTTGTCGGAATTCGATTTTCATTGCACATCCCAGGCCCCGCACTCTGTCTCTACTTTGCTGCACTGCGCTCCAACACAAACCCACCTGGCGTCCCGATCCCCCGCCCGCGCGGCAGCGACCCGAGCGAGCCCCAGAAGCGGCTCACCGCCGCCACCTGCCCGCCCGGCTTTCTTCCCTTTTTCGATCTCTGGGCTCGCGCAGTTCCCCGGATCCAGTCTCTCGCCGCAGAGCACACCTACGATCTCGCATGCATCATCTGCGGCAAACAGCCCATCACCCTCCCCACCGAACTACCCTCCCCCTTTCCCGACTCGCCCAGCGCCGACCAAACAGCACTCGCCAAGGTCCACGCGATTGCCGCTGACCTACGCGCGGTCGCCATCGAGATTTCCCAGCGCAGGTCTTTCCAGATTCGCTACACCGAGGACCTGCAGGCCGCGCTCAACCTGGGAGACCCGACGAGTCCGGCTGGGTCCAGGGGACCAGCTGTCACCGCAAAGTTTGTCCCTCCGCCGAGTTACGACGAGGCACCGCCATCGCCTAGCCCGTCCACGGGAGGCGGCAAGGAGTATGACGAACTCCGCCGCGGTCCAGTCTCGGCTCGTCCGCAGTCCCCGGCGTATGGCGACACGCTAGGCGTCCCAGGCTCTCCGACCTCCCCGTCCTCTTCATCTCGTACTCATTCGCGCCAAAGCTCGACCGAGAGACGTTATGCTGCCCTGCCACCTGTTCCCTCGGGTGTGGAGAACGAACCGGCGTTTGTCGGTGGCTTTATATCGCCCAGTAGCCCACGCAGCCCGGTTAGCTCTGGAGGCGGGTTCGGATCTGGACCTGGCCAAGGCTCAGGCGGATGGGCACCCCTACGGGTTCCCCAGCGCTCGAGTACGCCTGGACCTGTGCGCACGGGCACGCCTGCAGGTGGGCACCGCGCCACGCAATCCGCACAGTTGAGCGTACCGGGTCCGAGTAATATTCCGGCCCGACCGGCGAGCCCTTCATTGTTGACTGCCAACGATCCGTCGATCGTGATTATCCGGGAAACACTGTATGCCGGTCTCGGAGACGCATTGGCAGAGGCTCCGAAATTGAGAGACCTCTTGGTCGAAGATCCTCCTCGTGAGCCCAAGTGTTGCCTCGATGTCGACTTGGCTGATCAATAGATATTACAGGCGCCTACTTTGCTTCGGTCTCGCTCGCCATCCTCAACGTCTCACTTACGTCCATTACCCCACGCGGATCTGTCAGGGCTGTGCTTGGCCAGGAGCTAACGCTCGAGGATTGCCCAGCCCCATTGCGCCCGTTGATGATAGAGTTGGCTAGCATCGGAGAAGCTGCCAAGGTGAGGATCACCACATGGCAAGGATAGGAAGAAAGGCTTACCTGCTTCGTTTAGGAACTCTCAGAAGAAGACGACCGCCGTGCCATGCATCTTGCCGAACGAGGACTAGACATCCCAGAGCCTCGTATCGATAGGCTCAAGCGTACGCTTCGAACTGGTGTAGCTGAACAGCGTTTGGAGGAACGTGCTGTGCGTCAAAACACTAGGCGGGAACGAGGTCGTAGTCCAGCTCCGGGCAGTCGAAGTGACGAAGATAGTGATGAGGGTAGACGGAGTCCGAGCTCTTCGACGGTCAGGTTCGCAAATCGGATTAACGAACTGGCTCTGCGCATGACTGCACTCCCGGCGTTTAGAGAACGGCAGCAAGAGGTGTTTGCAATTCTGAAGGGTGTGTCTTAGTGGCATCGCACAATACCAGGTTTGCCTTTTCGTGGTTTTGAATTATTGGGGATCTCCTACTTTCACCACTTCTATAATGCGAACAGGACATTTCGTTGACTGAAGAATGAATCGTATATCCTGATTGTATCTTTTCATAGAGACGCCTTAATTAATCCTTGGATAATTCTTGAAATATCTTAACGAGCAATTAATGAAAATTTTTGATGGTCTGAACATACTCGTCCTTCGACAGGAATCACGCAGAGCACGCTATTCGTGATTCAAATGTCCATTAAAACGCGAAATGGATGATCGCCCTCAAAAACGACCAACTGATAGCATAAGATGCCCCTATTCCAGGCGAGGCGCCTAAGCCAAAAGCGGCGGCATGCACATCTATGTTATGTCTACACCTATCTAGCTTGCGAAAATCCAATACCACGCTAGAGTATCGGAGCCTCGACCTTGTTCCATGTGTGTGGGACACACGTTCAAAGACCCAGAGGTTTGGTTTGAAGTCTTGCACGCCAGTGGGATAATCACTTGCCAGAACACTTATGTGTCTTGTGTTCGACCGGTAAATCAAAAAGCTCGGTCCAACCGGCTTTTTGCACGTTATCACCGTTATAGGACAATCCGGTAACACAGGATGAATTGAACTAACGATAAACAGTATAGCTTTCCTCAAGATAGGACCCTATAGGACTAGAAAACAATACAATTGTGGAAGAGGGAATGTCGTGGGTTTGTCTATCTATATCTGTCTTATTTACGTGATGTATGCGCTTCTGGTGCGTCTGACTTAAATTTGTGGTTTGGGCCTTTTCCATCACCTGGTTACTTGACTGAGAATCAGCCTGTGTAGTCAACTAGGTAAGGTTCCTACGAGATGGGCACATTTATCGTAATCTGACACGAAGTTCGACTAGAGAGAATCTAAGCGGAAAGGTATATGTAGATCTGTGTCCCATATATTTGTCAATTCGGCTGGAATTTGACCAAGCGGTCGTGGCGCTCGTACCTTGCGGATCCTACTATACCCACGGTTATCCATCCGTTTCAGGTAGGTATGTTCTTCCTATCATGAAATTCACTTCATACACACTCTAGGCCTACTAGCTCCTGACAAGGCGGAATTTTAACGGAAGGCCGGAGATCCTCTTAAGCGCGCGTCTATGAAGATAAAATAGTGGTCCGCACTTAATACCAGTGGTGAGCCTGGATTGATGGCCCCTGAAAATCTCGTTATACCGACTACGATACCTGCAAATATATCGGGTGACACTCCTTTGTCGGTTTGACGCATACCCTCACTCGTATTGAGCAGAGAGATCTGGCCTCTCAACAATTCAATTACGTCAACTATTGAAGCCAAGGGAGTGACATTGTTTGAAGCACGCACAGAAGACGATCTACTTGATCCGCTTGTATACGCGGTAGTCTACCGAGAAGGTTCTGTAACCTGTTCGGTGCTGGTAGACAGAAAGTTCAAGGCGATGTCCCGGGATCTCGGCATCAGAATCAAGCGGCACAAATAGGTAGCATCCTTGTAAAATCACATGGGTAGAAGCGAAGACCACGCTGATTGGCCGCGTTGGCTCCGTGGCCGAGGGGGTGGAATGATATGATTGGTCGATCCAGATGATTGGCTGTGGAAAGAGCTGTTTAAGATCGACAGCATGCGCCGGAGATTGTCAGGGGTCTAGAAAGAGTCCACGCAAAACGTGCACCAACGGTTAGAACTGATTGAGCGATTGGGTCGGGCGCTATCAGGCGGTGTACCAAAAATTCGGATCCCAGAATACACGGGGCTAGCAGGAGTAGCCACTCTATTGTGGATGAGTTCAGACAAAAGGCGTATGCCTGGTCAACCCCTTCACTAGGCCTGCTATATGGAACAAGTCCGCTTGCCTTCAATCCACGACTTGCGCCTTTTGCCACTTGATTTTGCTACCATACCACCCCACGACGAACGTCTAGTTAAGGTATGTCTGTTGGTATATTATTCTACCTCTCATTCAAACCTATTGCTAGATTGTTGCCAACTGTAGAGCACTCTGCGAGTTTGTCGAACATCACGGTGACCCATAACTTTGCCATATGCCTCGCAGGTGTGAGTTCTAATGTTTACGCTCCACCTCACAGCAACGGCTCTGCAGGAGCCTCATGAGCTGGGAGTCGTGGGCATGGTTGAACGCGCTGCCGAGATTGTTATAATTCTTAAAAACTATCAACGCACCGCATCCTGTCCATCACCCACTCCCACTGCTCCTGTTTCGACCCCGGCTCACCCACCAAAACGCCCTTGGGAATATGCTGTCCCAGAACAACCAAATATTCATGTCGATGTGTCGCAGCCGGATCAACCCTCTAGGTTTCTATTGGGTTCAAACGCCTCACCTGTTCAGGTCACACGTACGCACACGTTTGATGTAGGCTCTTTGCTGCTATTTTTGCCTATAATATTCAAGACTTCTCAGGGCATCTTTGAAAGTAATCTCTTATTTACAAACCAAAGTAGCGGCAAAATTGCGACGTGCGACGCTGGGGATATTGGTACGCAATGCACGGTCATCAGGCGTGCTTCTCATGGAAAAGCCAAGTACAAGAAACGGAGGGTAAGTAGCGTTGGATCATAGCTCTTCTGATCGCTTTGCTCAACGATGTTACAGCGTGCCTCCCCCCCTGGACAATGCTACTCCTGCCACATCGTCAACACCCCAGAATGGCGCCGCGGGCCGGACGGTCAGCGCACTCTCTGTAACGCATGCGGCCTTCGTAAGTTTCCAGTATCCATACGTTCTTACAAGAGTTAACTATTCGCTGGTTCTTCTCAACCCCCAGATTATGCCAAGCTCATGAGTAGGCGCGATGGGATCATCCGCGCCCTTCCTGAAAGTGGTCAGATCCCCCCTCCTATCAACATTGAGTTCCTTCGTAAGTCTGCTCGGGGCGCTGCCGAGAGGTCAACGATAGCCCGGTCGGTTTGTCGTCGTAGAGCCGCCGAGGAAGAGCGTAAGAAAAGCAGCGAGCTTCGAAGAATTAACCTCGCAGCTAGATGTGCCTCTGAGCTGGGTGGCAACCACAGCCACGCTCAGGAGGGTACTCAGCAGCAGTTCCGGACGGACGACGATTCGATGCTCCCACGCGACCAGAGTGCTCCTTCTGGACAAACTCATTCGGCTTATCCCTCAGATTATCCTATGCCACACACAAGCAGGAAATATCCTGTCAAGTCGACCGATGGGGGGCTAATTCAGCCTATGGTGCTTCCACCGCCGGCGCCCCTGATTCGCGGCCGTGGTGCACTGAGCAAATTTTCACCGAGTCTACAGCCGTATGGCAACTTATATTATAGCGCATACAACCAGCACCCGCCGCTGTCTAATGAGCCGCTCCTGCCTAGCTATGTGGCAAACTCTCAGCAAGGAACGATAGTGCTGAGGCCACCTAAATGAGCTATATGTCAGGCTAATTTCAGTTAAAACAATTTTCTGCTCTCGCAAACACGTGAAAATGGCCTTTAGCGTCCGGACATGTTGTGTGTGCTCTTACATCTCCACTTGGCAACTGTGTTATTGCTTTTTTGTTATTATATCCTCTTGAGATAGTTCTCTACAAGTCCTCTCTCCTCATCCTCCCCAAAGATATTTTGAATATATCCATTGCAGCCAAGAGGTATTCTCGGCCCCAGCCCCTTCGCTCACTTTTCAGCAAGGCTATCAATCCGACACATTTCATCGCCCATCCGTAGCCATAGCCTGAGTCATATGTTCATTTAATTTTGCCGGTTTGTTTCCTCCGTTCTGCATATTTTATTATTTATGGCCGCGTTGAGATAACGAAACGAGCATGCTACATCCAACAAGTTGGAAAGGCGTCAAATATCGACATGATGATAAGTTGTACACCTGAGGTTACTCCTAATCCTCGAAGAGTCGATATTGAGATGCTACCTTTAGTTCGAGGTAGGGAGCAAACTGAGCGAATTTACTGAATCAGGTACTGTCTGATTTAGTTTGGCGTTGATACTAATCTGTGAGACTCATAATTTCCACAGGCAGCTTGATTTGCCTGGATAAGAAAACAGTACATGGCTAATCGTGGACTGATGGAAGATGAAGTTTTTGACTCGCATCATATTTCCAAAATGCTCCTTGCCTAGAGGTGCTGCTAAGTCGACTGATATCATTGTATCGACACCTTGAGTGTATTGCATCGTTTGGGCGCTAAATACCGAATCTAGGCAGGATAAAAAGCGGGCAATGGCTGTAGAAATACTATTCTAAATTGTAGGATACAAAAGAGAAATAAAATGGGTAAAAGTTCAAGTAGAGACAGTGGAGTAAGAAAATAGGATTCGGGTGCTGGTAGGGGGCCGAAGGCACCCCTCTTTATACCCTAAAACCATCGAGTCATAATGCCGTTCGGAACCGCATATACTGCGCATATAGCGAACTGACTCGATTACTGACTCGGTTACTGACTCGCTCGATGATTCATTCATTCGAGAATATTCTACTATTTACATGAATCTTCTACAATGGCCTTTGGCATTCAGCTTTATAATAACCTTTGTAATTCTCGCGATCTGAGGCAAGAACGCAAGTCGTGTAAGACCTTAGTATCGCAGCTATAGAACATTCCACACCCAACAGGCTTCGCTTATTTGGCGAACCTAAATTCGTATGTGATCCCCGTAATTACTGTGCGATCGTCATCCAAAGACGAATTTTGTGGGATCGCTTGGAGCAATCCCGAGAAGAGTGTGATTGGCTGTTGGTGAAAGTTCGATCGGTATTACAGAAGCTATCAGCCCTAAGTCCAGATTGGGCTGAGCTGGGTCATTCATGGGGTATCTCTACTTAGAAATATAAGTATCCGAACCCGCGGTCCATATCCGTGCCCAGCGCACCACACCATCTTATTTTTGGGGACGAACAATGCACCATGTCGATCCCTTCTCTCCACCATAGAGTGCTCAACTTTTTGGTTCTGTAGGCTAGCTCTAAGATGGCTGATTCGTACCTCGGGAAGACCTACCGTGCCAAGGAGTTTGGTCCGCAAGCCGTTCACCTGAAACAAGATACCAACGTTAACACTAAATCATACGACGTCACTGATGAATAGCAATCATACTTGGCGCTATTCAGAATACCATCGAGGTATGTGCGGGTTAGAAACGATGCCTTGGTCAACCAAAACCATATTAGGGTGACGTCTCTAAAGCCGTGATCGACGATTGCCGTGGAATGCTTAAGACCACGTGTATGCGGAATATTTTACTTTGGTTAGACCAATGAATCAAGGATCAGCAAAGGGAGGGAAATGAACGAGCATTAAAATATACGACCAACGACATGTAATAGAATTATGAACATGGGCCAACGACATGTGAATTGGTTCGGCACCAAATCTTTGAGATCTACCGCATCTTGCTGATTGATTGGTCTCTGGATTTCACACCTAGGCATCGAGGTCGCTGATCAAGGGGTAGCTGTACTGCATTCTAAGATCCCCTAGAGAGCTGTTGTGATGTGACTTGATGGGAGCGTTACTCGGGGACATGGCTTAGTTCCGACATGATTCCGATGGGTTCTGAGTTACTTGAAGCTACCCGGCTCTAGGCCCTTAACCTTGCCGTTGGGGAAATTTTTCCACGGTTGCAACTGGTGTGGGGGTGTAACATATTTCGGCTATTTCAACCAGTTGCGGCGCTCCCAGAGACACACGCTACTAATTTTAGCTGGCTAGGGAAGGTACGTGTCTGGATATACGAATGGAATGTAGGTCTTTTAGCGAGATTACTCAGAACGCAAACCATTGGTAGGCGTAAACTTGTTGTAGCAAACGTAAATACACGTACACTCAAACCTGCCGTATCATGCAATACAGATATGCTAGTCTGTGGCCGAGGTGTAAATATAACGCACGAGAAAGTAGTGAATGAGTGAACAAATGTAAAGTTACGGAAATGTCAATCCTTCAATTCTGGAAACCCAGTTCCTTCGTTTCGGTGCAACATGCCTAGAGACAGTATATATGCGATCTGAAGGAGTTTCCGAACATTTTGAGTGTGAAGACTGCTAGCAATTGAGCTAAAGATGTTCCATGCCCACCAACAAAACCACGAAATCATCCGTTGCCATGGCGGAGTTTGGACAAGGCAATCAAAGCGCGACGCTCATCTCTGGTCGTTATTCGACGCGGACGGCCTGTGCAAATGGCCTTTGGGTATATTGCACATGGATTGAGGAATCGCCGATAGACTCGGTTGACCGTAGTGCGATCGACACCAACAATACAAGCGACAACACTACTCGCAATGCCCAGATTCTTCATCGTCAAAACTTGTGAGTTTTTCCCGTCCGTAGTGAAGCGTTTCATGGCTAGCAGTAATGATAAATGTAGGACAGAGGGAGAACCAGATGTATGCGGCCCGCATAAGTCTTGCCTCAAGCATGTACAAACAAATTGCCTGCCACCATTCGCCGCGGTATCACAAAATTTTGATTTTCTTTTGTCAATCAATGCGCAAGACGCGAGTATAAAACTCGTACTATTACATCTAGTCAATAAATACACTGGCTATGGAGAAATAAGCAAAGCACGGATTTCTTGTCACGTGAGGCAAGACTTATTCGAGCCAGTTGTAAGGGTTGAGTGGCGGAACCAGTAAATAGAGACAAACAGAATAGAATGAACCGCGCGCAGCGCGAGAATGAATTAGAAACGAATGGAATGAATGAGGAAATGATAAAACCAAAAACACGAGAAACTCATAAAGGTTTATCGAGAAGGTTCTCTCGCGCATACGTGTATGCGCAAGAGAACGAAAGAACTCACTGGAATGATTCGGCATCGCCTCTTACAACTGCGGAGGCGACGCACGCGGCCTTAGAAGGCATATACGCGTCCCCCAGGACTGCGCATATAGTTAGTATAAATAGGCCTGTAGTTTCGACCCATTCCTGTATCTTAGTTTTACCTTGAACACGTACGATTTCGATAGCCACTTGCCGGTTTCTTAAAGATCTTACATAATATCTTTTATCTATCTTACTTGTTTATTCTCTGACTAAGGTGCGCTAGGACTGTCGTTTTTATTTGCTAACGTTTGTTACAGATCTTACGAGAACCTTGCACCAGTGTAGTTGGTTACAGGCATCAAAGCGCCGGCTCAGTAAAGTTATGTGGTGAGAAGGTAGCCTTTTGACAGTCCCTCGTGGGTCGATAAGAATCATACTTGGGCACTTGGCTATCAGCGCGTGCCCGAGGCAATCGCGGTGGCGCTAAAATATTCCATGTACACTAGCTCGAATAAGTCTTGCCTCACGTGATGCGCAAGCACCGTTCATCGACTCTAGGGTGGGAAACAGCGACCCGGGCTTTTCTATACTAATAGGATATATTCAAGATGACCTCACGCACATATGAACAAAATAAGAGCAGAAATCGATCGGGGAACGGCGGAGAAAATGTACTTAGAAGTATGCATGTCCGATACAAGACTTATGCGGCTGTGCTACCTCAAGCCTGCGCAGGCAACCACTCGGCTCGTGGGTCGTTTTCTGCCGTTCAAATTGTATACGGGCATTATATACATACGAATAGTCACCTTGCTCGATTTGAGCACTTATTGTGTGCGAGAAAACAGATCGAATTGGGGTTTAGTTTAGAGAGAGACGAGCGAGGGGAGGTATCCCCCTTGTCGTGTATGCTGTATCGGTTTTTTAGGGTGACATTTTTAGCGCTATGTAAGACTCTGAGGTACTTGACTTGTCCAGAATTGGCGAAGGCTGATTGATCAGCGGATAAATTGGATGGAGGGGGTATTGCATGTGAGCGCATATTTCCCCCTTCTGTTAAACTCATTGTGCTTGCGGTGTAGCGGACATGACTGGTATTTCTATAATCGATATCGGCTCTATAGTAGGTCTAGTATCTCCATACAAAATTTGGTGGCAATCGGCTGAGTACCGATCAACATATGTATCATATATTTTGGCAGCATGGCAGAGACCGATGGCTGTATGCTACATATGTTGATCGGTACTCAGCCGATTTCCACCAAATTTTGTATGGAGATACTAGACCTACTATAGAGCCGATATCGATTATAGAAATACCAGTCATGTCCGCTACACCGCAAGCACAATGAGTTTAACAGAAGGGGGAAATATGCGCTCACATGCAATACCCCCTCCATCCAATTTATCCGCTGATCAATCAGCCTTCGCCAATTCTGGACAAGTCAAGTACCTCAGAGTCTTACATAGCGCTAAAAATGTCACCCTAAAAAACCGATACAGCATACACGACAAGGGGGATACCTCCCCTCGCTCGTCTCTCTCTAAACTAAACCCCAATTCGATCTGTTTTCTCGCACACAATAAGTGCTCAAATCGAGCAAGGTGACTATTCGTATGTATATAATGCCCGTATACAATTTGAACGGCAGAAAACGACCCACGAGCCGAGTGGTTGCCTGCGCAGGCTTGAGGTAGCACAGCCGCATAAGTCTTGTATCGGACATACACACTTCTAGTTACATTTTCATGAGCATATGGTCACGTGATGTTGGGATAAGCCCGTGCTCAACGACCAGGCTCTCAGTAGGTCATCGGGCAGGCTGAAGGCACAAACTTGAGCTTGGTATGACCCATCGCATGACGATAATCCGGAAAACTGACGTATCGAACCGAAGCTATTGATCACCTCTAGAAGATCCGTTCGACTTCCGGGCTCTGGTGTTTGCATCATAATTAGCGTATCACGGTTCTAATGTCGTATCGTCCATGGAATGTCAAGCGACAGGTGAAGCAATCGATCGACGGAATGAACGGCATCGCTGGGAATAAAAGTACGCTTTCTCGTTGCACGCCCATTACCTTGACCCCAATTATGACTTCTTTCATCCAGGACACGCTATCCAAGATCCCCGGGATTGACCCTCGCGTTCTCCAGCGCAACCAGGCCTTTTCCGGTTTGAATGATGGACCGGCTGCGACAGCATCGCGACTCGCTGGGCTGGTCCAGGAGGCACATGCTAAAGACGATTCTCCGATCTACACCAGCAATTTCGGCCAACCCATTCCAGACTCTGGGTACGCATCATGGTTACTGGAATCGCTAAAATCCCAACTAACAAGAATATAGGCACTCCTTAAACATCGGGGGTATTCCGTATCAGGGAGACACCTTGTTGCTCGAGAAGCAGCAGGCGTTTGACCGCGGCAAGATCCAAGAGCGAATTGTCCATCCTTGTGGATCATCAGCGTAAGGCGCATGTTTGCTTTCTATTTTCAAGACTAATCGAGTGATTCATGATAGCTTTGGATATTTCCAAGTCACCCAAGATGTCTCGCACTTGACTAAAGCGGCCATGTTCCAACCCGGGAAAAAGACTCCGGCCTATACCCGGTTCTCGACAGTCACTTATGGCGTAAGGGCGTTTTTTTTTCTCGCGCATCATCATTTGGTATCGTTGACGTGTTGGTAGCGTGAATTCCCGGATAGTGCTCGCAATCCTCGAGGTTTTGCCACAAAGTTCTACACTGAAGAAGGTAAGATCGTTAAATCAGTCCTTCGCGTCGAATGTCCCAACCAATGGGATGCAGGCAACTATGACCTTGTCGGGCTCAACTGGCCCGTGTTTTTCGTTCGCGATCCGTTCATGGGCCCTGACAACATTCGGTCGCAGCAACGTAATCCCAAAAACGGGCTCATCGACTTCAACACTTGGTTTGACTTCCTTGCGAATGTGCCAGAATCACAACACGCCGGCCTCATGCTGATGTCTGACCATGCTACGCCAGTGGGGTGGCGCTTCATGAGTGGGTATGGTTGCCATACGTTCCGCTGGGTGAACAAATCCGGAAGTTCGGTATTCGTTAAGGCAAGTAATTTAACTTGAATGCTCAAAGCTTGTATTGACCAATTGACGC
This sequence comes from Ceratobasidium sp. AG-Ba, assembly GCA_016906575.1. Classification (NCBI taxonomy): domain Eukaryota; kingdom Fungi; phylum Basidiomycota; class Agaricomycetes; order Cantharellales; family Ceratobasidiaceae; genus Ceratobasidium; species Ceratobasidium sp. AG-Ba. Next base: position 259,273 of record CP059612.1, on the reverse strand, counting down.
GTGCAGTACCACTGGAGATCCAACCAAGGAACAAAGGAGTTCACAAACGAGGAGGCCATCACGATGTGTGGACAAGACCCGGACTTTGCCAAACGTGACTTGTGGAACCATATCGAACGCGGCGGAGATGCCCGTTGGACCATGTTCGTGCAGGTCTTGACTCCAGAGAAGCTCGCGGATGGCACCCTTGACTTTGATCCATTTGACGTAACGAAAGTCTGGCCAAGGAGCAAGATTCCAATGCAAGAAGTTGGAGAGCTAGTGCTGAACAGGAACCCCGAGGTATGAGTTGAAGGATGCTTTTTTTTATCGTGGTAATACAGAACTAAATAGGAGCGACTGTAGGATTATCATCGTGACGTTGAACAAGCGGCGTTCTCGCCCGGTTCTCTCGTACCCGGCATCGAGTTGTCCCCCGATACTCTCCTTCAATGGCGAGCCTTTTTCTATCGTGATGCTCAGTACCACCGCTTGGGAAGCGCAAATATCCATCAGATTCCTGTCAATTGTCCGTTTATGGCTCGGTACGTTTTACTGTTTTATCATGTTTCGTTTCATTCATATGTTTGGCTGGCAGGTTTATTTCTCCTGACAACTATGCCGGGAACATGCGAATTGATGGAAATGTTGCTGGGAAACCAACCTATGTACGTCAGACTCTGGACTTGTGTCCTCGGGATGGTCGTTCTTACTATAGTCTCGATGCTAGTTCCCGAACAGTTACCATAACAGGAAACCGACGACAGGGGGCGCCCCGGGATTCCTGCCTGAGGCCGAGGAGGTGCCGATGCAGGTAGCAAGCAATGTCCTTTCTCGCAAGAGTTACTACCTACATGAGGGCACACCGAGCGAGTACAATCAAGTTCGTGAACTCTACTCCCGAGTTTTGACGCCCGAGAAACGCAACGAGTTGCACAAGAACACTGCTACCCTGTTGAAGGTAGCGGCGATTTTATTGTTTTTGAGCTTGGATACTGACACAAAGATTTGTTTACAGCACTGCGATTCGATTGTTCAGAAGAACTATCTTATCCAGTTGTGTGCGATCGACCAGAGTTACGCCCGAGCGATCTACGATCTCCTCCCCGCCCACGATGGATATACTCTGGAGGAGATCAAAGAGCAATCGAAAGAGGCGCATCTCGTAGGGAAAAACCCTCGATTCGTCTCCGCGGGCAAAGGCGCGAACTTTATGGGAATGCCGATTGCTTGAGTTGCGGTTGAAACAACGGCTCAGCATGATTCTCGTTTGTTAGGCTGGCATTGTGAGGTGTATGATGGATTTGGGTTTAATGTATCACAACTGAAAACCATGAATCGAACGTGTTTGTATGATTCCTACACTCTCGGTGCAAATGTTTGACCAGTGGAAGAAACATCTTGGGTATCAGTGTCTGGTCTGAGCAAACTGTGTGTGGACCCGCGGATCAACAAACGGTCGATGTCTGAATCCCAGGTTGTTGACCAACTTGTACAAGCAGCGGTTGCCGGTGAGCATTCGGGCTGCTAATGGTTGTATGTCCGAGTAGTATTTGGGCGTGGAATGCAATCGGGCGAGCGACAGAGCTGTGAGTGTTTCGCTGGTCGGTTGTTTAGAGTGTGAGCGCTGCCTGATGTCTAGCGAACAGCGAGTGTTCGAATTTGAGACGAGCGTCGGTCGCAGGCCGAGGGTGGCTCCTCGTGAGCGCCTGATCCGGGGATGCGGCGCTACCCCACGCAGATACCCTGATCCTCACCACGAGCATGGTCGACGCCCAGGCCACACTCGACACCCTTCGAAACATCAAGAACACAGTCATCGGCAATCCTGTCGCGAAGAATAAACTCACGTCAGATGGAACGGTTACGCTGTGGGTTGCATCATTTATCATGCTTTATATCGAATTAATTACGTGCTAGTGTGCTCGAATGGATCAACGCACACCAAGGGACATCTGAGCCCATATTCGAGCTCATTCGGATCGAGGCCGCCCACATCATTGCTGCCCAGGCCTACGGTATGTCCCCCACTCATCCACTGTTGACTATCTGACCAGTCTCAGGCCCTCCCGAGGCCCTGCTTGGCGTACTCGAAGCTCAGGCGCCCCGGGCACTCATTGTGGCTTTGAAGAGTCCTGGTATGACCGACGCACCGAAACTAGCAACTGCCCTTACACGGTACTCCCACTTCATTTGCCCTAGCCCTTCTGTGGTCTCACACATGTGCCAGCGCGCTACGCTCCGTCATCGCGGCTGCCGCAGACGCCGTTGGGCCATTCCGCTGGCATCTCCCTCGGTTAATTGCACATCCCGCGCGCTCGGAAGCCCGCCTCGTACTCGAAGATGTCTTCTCAACAGATGACCTGAATGTGATCCTGCCACTACTCAGGCATTCGGAACTCGAAGTTCGACGAAACGTGGCGCTGCTCCTCGGACGAGGCGTGAGGATCGACGCTCACCGTGCTAGGGTTGCAGAGTGGAATGACCGAGCGGCTGTTTGGAGTTTGGTAGAGATGCTGGGAGGAGATGCTCGGGTGAGTCTCTCCTTGGTTTCACTACCCTATCCTGACGTAAATTCCTGCACTTCGCCCTTCCACCCTCCACCCCGAACTCAACGCACTCCTCACCACCGCTATGTATGGTGTATGAAATACTATGCAACCTATGATACAACCTCCAGAGTCAATCCTCGGCCCTATACGCACTAGCCGAACTATCACGAGACAACGAAACCGTAGCAAGAATGATCTCTTCCTCGATCCCGCCCTTCCTCCCCCTATCATGTTCTATCCCATTCCCCCAACCATCAGAGCTCGGCTTCATTGACAGCCCCATATCACCCATGATTGAACGTGGCCGCACCATTGAGCCGCTCTCGCTGTTTGCTCTCACCGGAAGGAGCAGAGTAGGACCACGTTCAATGTCTCGATCCATCTCTGGTTCAGGGAGCGAAGTATTGGCTGGCCCGAGGATCCTGGATATCGTGCGGGAATTGTTGAATGCGAGGCATGCGGATGTACGCGAAGCGGCATGTTTGTGGTATGTAACCCATCAGACATTTATCCATACCCAATTCTAACCAAGCGAGGCCGTTAGCTTATCAACCGTAATTCGACAGATTCCGCCTGTCGTCCATGACCCAAGCTATGCCCTCGTTGCCTGGTTGAATGTTACGCTCGAGGATTTCGCTCCAGGACCGGAATCTTCCGAGGCCGACTCGGAGGCCGAAAGCTGCAGGTGGAAATCGAGCGAGTTAGGTGGAGGAGAAGCTGCGGCGCGGGTCGTGAGAGCATGCTATATCCTTGGTGCGCATCATTCTCTTGATGCATCGATTTTTGCTCATTGTCCGTGAAACAGCCGATTTTGTAAACGACCGGCCCGAGTTACAACAAGTCGCTGTTAAGGCTGGCACTCTACAACGTGCGGTTCGAGCCTTGCTCGCATTACCACCTGTTCCGGTCCCACCAAGCGGCTGGGTGCCGATCGGGAGATGGGGTCCGAGTTCGGTAGGCACAGGGCCGAGTGTTGGGCTGGCAGTTGGAGTATTAGCCGAGACTGTCACTATGCCTGGAGTCACCAGCAGGAGCGAGGCGACTAGACCTGGGAGTATGACAATCGGCATCGTTCCAGGCATGAGTGTCGTTGGTGGGCCATCAGGACTCTCAAGAACAAGGCGAACCAGCTCAGCGACCCCAACCGCAACCTCAGCGACGGCTGCTTCCACCAACATACCGCCACCTTCGACCTCCCCTTTTCGCACAGCCGCGGCCCCACCTCCGCTTCCTGCCTGGAATACTACGCCAGCTTCAACTGCAACTGGTCGACGACTTTCGTTTGCAGAACTGGCGAGGCGAGGGAGTGAATCCGGTGCTGGGAGCGTAGAGACTTTTACACCTCGAGCGAGGAGGCCCAGTGGAGCGGGAACGAGCCCAGTTAACAGGAGGATGTCAATTACTAGCTCTGGCGAGGGGACTGGGAGTAATCCCGAACCTGCGATCGGCAACTCTATAAATTCTGGGGAGACCATGGCCGTCGACCCAACTCCACCCGCTCCTTCAGAAGATGTGGTGATGAGTCCGGCTCAGCCGATGCAACCAGCGCCTATACAGACCCCAACTACTCGACGTCCCGAATCAACTGATGTTATCATGAACTCGGTAGCTGCTCCGGCTTTGATATCGGCTTCGGCCCCGGCGGGACCGGCCGCCCAACAAACGACATTGCGTGTGGCATTATCCCCAGCTGCCGGCACCCGCCGGCGGCGAAAACCTCCTCCAGACCCTGCTCTCGGGCCTTATATTCGTCTGGGGAACTCTCATGTTTCCACCTCAAGAACGCTCGATCCTACCCATCCTACGCCTCCGGCTCCAACTTCTCTTCGAGCGGCTCTATTGATACTTCTGGCAGCATTAGTTATGCACAAAGAGGAACATCGCAGAATGTTGGTTGATGGTGGAGCGCTCGGCGTTGTACTCGGTCGAGCCGGATCTGGAGGCGTAAAAGCGAGAGTACCAGGGTCATCTGAAGGTGTGACTGGTGTTTTGGGGGCACTTGGGAGTCCCGACGCCGAAGTTCGATGGAGCGCAACGATGGTTGTGCGTGCAGTAGGTCGAAGCACGAGCGTGTTGCGGTACGTTCCTCTTCGCAAGTCGCATGGTTCGGTTTGATGATGTTGAATTAGTACTGGTCTATATGACTCGGGGATCGGCCGAGCGATTTTTGAGCTTTTGATGCGAGGGGATCCAGATAGGCGAGTCCTCGTGGCCGTCTTGATGGCATGTTGTAACATGCTTAATCACTATTCTCCCATGAGAGAGGTATGTGCTGAGTAACTTGTTTTTCAGCCGCAGATCTCACACGTGTTCCACAAAAAGATGTTCATACGAGATGGTGGTATGGCTCGGTTGGTCGAACTAGCTGACGACACTGAACCAGCCGTGAAGCTGAATGCCTTATGGGCAATCAAAAACTCCCTCTTTAAATCGACGACCACAGAAAATAGGATCGTGCTATCCGTAGTAGGCTTCCCCAGGTTGAACCGGTGAGCTTACTGTACGCATATAGTCATCCAATTTTAACGTTAGCTGAACCAGATTGCTGGAAGAATCAGCCGACGAAGTGCTCGAGCAGGTCCTCGGCATCGTTCGCAATGTGACAATCACGGAATCTGACGCCGAATGGCTCGTCCAACATGTCACGGCACCACGCCTGTTGGCAGCGATTGAACGCGCGCTTTCATCAGAATCGACTGCCCTGGCCGCCTTGTTTGCCCTCACACACCTTGCTTTCGCGTCTAGTATTCGCGCACAAGCTCTCACTCGACGTCGGACGCTCGAATTCGTGTGTGCAAGTCTGGGTCATCGTGACGCCCAGGTGCGATGTGCAGCCGCGAGTTGCGTGGGCGGTTTGGCAAGTGGTGGATCAAGGAGACTTAGGGAACTTCGGGAGGTTGGGATCGATGCCAGGCTGAGGGTCATGAGGAGTAATGAAGAGGATGCGGAAACAAGGGATCATGCCAAGAGGGCCCTTTCAGTATTCGAAGGAAGGGATGCCTAAATTGAACTCGTTCGGGCAGAGCCTGTCGTAAAGACTTTAATCCACTTGTCACATCTTTACACCGATTTGCAAAAGTATTTTCCAAGCGCCGAACAAAATTTGTTTTTGCGTTTCTGGCCCGACAAGAAAATCGACCGTAACTCAGCCAGTTCGAGGGCGACATTTGAGCTTTATAGCTCAATGCAATAATAGAAGTGATGCGAATCGAACGGTATACGCCACTTCCGCACTGGACCACCCAAGGAAAATGTCTATTTCGGATGCTTTTTTGTCGTTCCATCAGGAAAAAGTGGAACTTTCATTAAGGTCCAGAATTGTAATTGTCCAGAATTGAGTTAATTGCCCTAAATCTTGGTAAATGAATGTAACCCAGTCCTGAAATTCTCCCAATCGTCCTTATATTCTCTCTACACAAGGTACAGCTGCTTGGTAACCCGTGTATTGTATCATCACGCAGCATACACGCTGATACTGTCAGGTCACATAACCATAAATCGAGTAAATTGACCTAAATTGACCTAAATTAAGCCCCTCAGATCTCATTCAAGAGGAATTAGCGCTAATGAAATAGGGGGGGTAGCAAATCCCCTAAATCCTATAATTGAGCATAATTTGAGTCAATTAGGCTCAATTTGTGTGCCATGTTTTTCCTGACGTCCCCGACGTAGAGTGTTTCGTGACGACTAGACATCTTCCAAAAGGGCTCTTTTGAAGGTACTAATAGGTATGAAATCTGAATACTATGCCTCAGAGGGCTCTAAGGGCTTGCACTCGAGGTGACCGTGCCATTGCTTACACCAAACTCCCCTCAAGGCGGTTCATACTTGTACAATGACTATCTCTAGTGGCTCTATAGTACTGTAGCAGCCTACTGTATGAGTCATAAAGTGGAATGATCTCGCACTGTCGAGGAATGGATCGGAAACGCTAAATTCAACGTGTTCTTGTAGAGCGGTCGAATTCGCAAGTGATTGGCACCAATCGACTCGCATCGCTTCCGCAATGACATTGAGCTATGCAGCTTGACTGTCGCCCTTGAACTCGCTGAGTTACGGTCGATTTTCTTGTCAGGCCAAAAGCGCAAAAACAAATTTTGTTCGGCGCTTGGAAAATACTTTTGCAAACGGCTATAAACAATTACCGTACCACCCTGGGATATGGGCCAACCCGTGGAAATGGGCCAGTCGGAGTTGTGTCGCTTACCACACTGGATGCCCACATGTGGTGTTTTCAGCAGGTCTATTGTACCCTCATTTATGATTCTGCAAAAAATCTAATCAAAAATATCAAAACTGAAGGAGTTGTTGACGATCTGCCGAGGAACGTAATGATCGGCGCTTCCTGGGGTTTCAACTGGTCGGCGTCCTGGGTTAACCCTCATATCTCGACCAAATCGAGAGAAATCAACTGGTTCTTTTCTATGTGTAGTTTTATGAGGCTTATATACATATTCTATGTCTTCAATCATGAATGTATGATGTACACGATACGTGGTCGATCGGGTGGCCGAACTCCCCGTATTTGACCTTGTTTGACCCAAATTCTTGTCCATGCTGTCTCTCAATGAACTGCCAATGTATTCAAGCGAAAATTGGCATGGAATACCTCCATGTACGGCACTACTATGAGCACTCTTTAATCCAAAAACCTCCCGCACCGCGCTAGGTGAGCACTTCAAAAGAATGCGGCCCATATCCCGGGGTGGTACGGTACTGGTTGATGAATGAGCCTGTGTTCGATGCTCGGGATGGAGTGACGGTTACGTGAGTTGACAGTACTTCGAAGTGATGGTTTAAGCAAACTAACTCAATTGAAAACTAGCCACGTCTTAACATGACCTACGACAGGGAGGTGCTAGCCTGGAGCATTCAGATGCGGTCCCAGATTGATGGACTCTCGGCACAAATTGTCCAAGATCGTACGGACCATCTAATCTATCTGAGGCAAATGGGTGAGAAGGTGATTCCCGAATATCATGCCTTGCGGGAGCAGGATCCTTCAGAAAAATTGAAAGCGAGGGACGAGTTCCGTAAGATTCTTAACTAAATGCTACCTCGCGGTACTATGGAGCTACCCCCGTACGGTTGCTGATTGGTTATTTGGATGCCGCTAACCATACATCAAGTACACCCATCACCCCATTTTGAGAGCAGTAGACTTCAGCTACTGGCCCTTGTGGTTACCAACAGTACGCAGGCTAAACAAAAAAAAATATGAGCAAGCTAATAAGATCTGGCCCCGTAGGATTATTCCATGTTTCCCCCGTTCGAGACGGATAAAGTATAGATGAACGGCAAGGTATATATGCAGTCGCTTGGGTTATTGAAGGAGATCACTATTCACTATGGACCGTCCAAATCGCGGTCAAAGCACAAAGTCAGCGATACGAAACAAGGTGGGTACTTTGATTTGTGTACCACCACAGGGCTAATTGCTTCCATCTAGCCTCGCACGACTTCCCTGAGGCTGAAGAAGCTCGAGACCATCCGCAAGGTCATCATCAAGACCTGCAGACTACTAAGACTGGTGACACAACCGAACCTTTCAGATGTACACCGTGACTGTCACTATTTGTAAGAAACGTATCATGACGAATACATCTAGCTAGATGCAATGTAAAGAATGGGCCTTAAACCACTCGCCGTTTGAGCTTGGACTGAAAGAGGCTGAGTTAACAGCGTCAAAGGAGAGGCCGATCTATAGTATGCGGTGCGCTACAATCATGTAGCCGAAAAGGAAGAGGGCTCCTCTGTGTGTTTTAGTCAGGACTTGCAGCACAGGAGTATCGCTTGCAGAGAGTGCTAGATCAATAACGGCAAGTATACACTGGCTACTGGCAGAAATTCTCGCGAGGCTCACGGACTGCTCTATGTTGAGCACATTAGTCTGTAAATAAAATGGGCAGCGCGCATATACGCTATACTCTTACCAGAGAGCTCATGTATTTTTCAACGATACGTTAAGGTTCTCCGTCGAATTAGCGCGAAAATTAAAAAAAAAGGAAATGCTTATCACCAGCTTGATACTCTGGTCGGTGAGGTCAAGAGCGCGGTGGAAGTGGATTTTTGTTTGCGGGCTGGCGCTCTGGGTCCTGTTTGGTGTGAACAGCCACATCACTATGAGTACTGACGTCACGTGCGCTTGTCCTGGTAGCCAGTTGTCCATCATGCCTTTGGAACGATACCAACACGACAGCAATCAGACAGAGCGTCGAGGCCGATCGACTTCACCTGCTCGCCACCGTGAGCGTCGCTCGAGATCGCCTGGCCGACGTCGGCCACGTTCAAGATCTCACTCCGCGGATGCCCGTCGCCATGCCCCACGGCGCTCCCGATCCCCTCGTCGGCGCTTGTCTCGAGAGCGAGAATCAGGCCGACGTTCCCGCTCCAGATCTTCTTCGCCCCGGCGTCGGCGGTCTAGGTCGGCTTCCCCTCGCCGTCGGCGCTCACGCTCGGTTTCCTCGACCTCGTCTAGTGACTCGGACGACCATTCACGAAGAAAGCGGAGAAAGGAGAAAGAGGAGAGACGGCGAGAGAAGAAGGCTAGAAGAAAGGAGAAGAAGGAAAAGCGAGAGCGGAAAAAGCATAAGTCTGGGGTGAGTGACCGTGTCGACTGGACTGTGCAATGCTAATCCACGTAGAAATCGGCTGCGGTAACAGGTCAATGGGGACAGTATGGAATCATCAATGACTCGGACATGTACAACAAGGACGCTGTAAGGACTCCACTTGGACCTTTCAGTCGGTACTGACCGAATATAAAGGAATTTCGCACCTGGCTAGTGGAAGAGTGCAAAATCAACCCCGAGACTTTATCCAAGGATGCAACTAAGAAGCAGTTTGCCAAGTCAGTTCCGCAATTTTGTACGGCGTCGTATGCTCAACGGTTTTGGTTCATAGATTCGTGGAGGACTACAATACGGCTACACTTCCACACGAGAAGTTTTACAACATGGAGGCATACGAAAGGCGCATGAATCTGATTCGCAGCGGCGAAACCCTGCCAGTGGACCATAGCTATAACTTGTCTGCAGACCTTGCTGTGAGTTCCGGTTGGGTTGTGTGTAACCACACTTACGTTTCACTAACTTCAATTAGGCCCACTCATCACGTCACAAACGCAACCCAGTTGAACACGAGAGTTACCTCAACCGAGACCAGCTCATGGAGTTACGGCGTGTTCAGCACGAGCGTATCGAGGTGCGCAGTCTTCTTGAGTTTATAGTTTCGTAGTGCTAGATTTTCGTTTAGGCTGGGAAGATGAAGGCGCTGGGACTGGAGGTCAAAACCAATATGGGGGTCAGGATGGAGACCGAGTACGAATAGAGATCCTGCTGGTAAAATTCATGTACAACCACTTCCCTCTACCGGGGTTATTTATTGGATAGGAATAGCATCTCAGTCGCTCGGCTTGCTAGAATACCCGAGTTCGATGTTTGGTGATGTGTTTTTGATTGGCGTCCGGCTGTAGGTCAAAAACAACCAGGCTCTTGCGATGCACCGCTGACTGCGAGTAGCGTATGTCCCAGCTCTGGTGGTTTGGTGTCTCGCAGCTTGAAGCATCTGCCTGTTCGCACAGGCGGTCCGCCCCATGCACTCGATAAGCGTTCAGGGAAACGTCCGGGGCGGGATGTGTATCGGGCGGGGTCACATGACCGTGGCGTCAATATTTCAAATACAAAAAGTCGCGTCACGGACTATTCGCCTGGTACTCTTCATCGACCATGACCGAAAACGGGAGCGCGCTCCGTCAGCGGAAAACGAATGGCGCGGCCGTTGCGCCCTCGGCCGTAGGAAAAGAGTCCGACGCTCGGCTGGACAAGCACGAGACGTGAGCTGCACATGCACTGCGATTTTTCCTGGAACTCACTTTTTTCATGCTCAGATACGAGTTTGGTGGCCCCGTCGGCGTCACGGCCATGATCTTTGGCTTCCCGGTTCTCATGTACTACCTCTGGATATGTCTCTGGTTCTACGACGGCCGCCTCGTTCATCCCACCTCCATCTCAGATTTCAAGCCGTTCTTGGAGCGCATGTGGGGCCACGTCGTCCAGGTACGCCCAAGTCGGTATTACGCGTGAGCATTGGCTGATACGTAAACAGGATGCGTACCCTACTCGTCATGCGTTCAACATGTACACAGGGCTCATGATCTTCCAACTCGGGCTCGCATTTATCATGCCCGGATACATTCAAGAGGGTCTTCCCGTTCCGTCGCTCAACTACAAAACGCTGCAATACAACTGCAATGCTCTCTCTTCCTTCTACGCGACGCTTGTTACTTGCGCCGTGCTTCACTGGACGGGATTGTTCAGACTCACCGAAATCATCGACAACTTTGGTGAGCTCATGACCGTAGCAATGATATACGGATTCCTTGTGAGTTTTGCGGTACACTTTATCACCATTGCCAGAGGAGAGCAGATGCGCATGAGTGGCAACTTCATGTATGACTTCTTCATGTGAGTGAGATCTCTTCTCTAAACGCGCCGTCGCTCTAATAGTGCAATACAGGGGTGCCTGCTTGAATCCCCGTATCGGGAGTGTTGACCTCAAGATGTGGGCCGAAGTCCGTATCCCTTGGGTCCTCCTTTTCCTCATCGCTGTGTCCGGTGGTTGCAAACAGTACGACACCTATGGATACGTGACTCCTGTACGTGGCATGGTTTCTTCCCGTCAAGTTACGATTTCTTAGTCTTCCGACAGAATATGGCGTTCATGATACTCGCGACTGGGTTGTACATCAATGCATGCGCAAAGGGCGAAGAGTGCATTCCTCAGACCTGGGACATGTTCCACGAAAAGTGAGTGATACCTACTTGCGGCTGCAGCATCTGACCATCCGCGCTAGATGGGGATTTATGATTATCTTCTGGAATTTCGCCGGCGTGCCATTTGTGAGTCGACTCTTTCATGTTGTCTGTGCCCCTCCTTACAAACAATTTAAGACATACTGCTATTCCATCGTCTACATGGCTTCGCATGATCCATCCGCCTATCGCTTCTCTACTCCGACCTATATTGTGCTCTATTGCACCCTGCTCACTGCTTACTACATGTGCGTCTCAAACGTGGTCCAGCATCCTATACCTTAGCGCTCATCTTGACTTTTATAGCTTCGACACGTCCATGTCTCAAAAGTCTCGCTTCAAGATGCAGATGCAAGGAACATACGAGCCTCGCTGGACCTTCCCTCAACTTCCATGGGGCACCATTGAGAATCCTACGTATATTCAAACCGCACATGGAAACAAGCTGCTGACGAGCGGGTGGTGGAAATATGCCCGCAAGCCTGTGAGTATTTAATGTTTAGTTGTACCGAACTTATTTCTAAAACGAACGGCTACTCAGAATTACTCGGCCGATTGGATTCAAAGCTTGACTTGGGGTTTATGTGTTGGGTTCTGTTCCCCTATTCCTTACTTCTACTCCATGTTCTTCTTTACGGTTCTCGTTCATCGGTACGTTGGTTCCTCGCTCATTATACAAGCTCTGACCGCGTTTGGTGCAGTTGTGGTCGCGATTTCGAGCGTTGCGAACGTAAGTACGGAAAGGACTGGGAGGAGTATTGCCGACAGGTCCCATGGAGGTTTATCCCTGGCGTTTACTAACAGACGGCTCCGGGCCTTTTCTGTATACTGTGATGTATCCACCTGTCGGAATTGTATGCGCGTGTATAGCTGTGCTAATTGGACAAAATTGTTGGTATATGTTGTGTGTTCTGGTCAACAGTATTTCTGGTTCGGATGCTGGTGTTACTGGACTACTGGCGACGTCGTTATGTCAGCATGGTGAGATTCACCATTTTAACGACTAAAAGTGTCAATTCATCGACTGGACTCAGGATCTGTGGGACACACAGTGGTTGTCGCAATCGTTATGGTTGAAACTAACAATTCAAACCCACATTGCAGATAAGCGCCTATTGACTGCTGTACCAAGTCCACCACATGCGATGCACCAGCTGCGGCACCACCTTTTGCCATGCCATTCCGAACCGGTCTCTGGATTTTTCTCGTTGGCTGGATAGATTTGACTTTGCAAATTTCGTGACGTGGCGCGTTGGAATGGCTATTCACATAGGACACAATCGCGCGGGTCGCTCGCCTGAGTACAACCACAACGTTGCTCAACTACGATAACCATCCGGTTCTTCTAATGGCTGAAGAATCGAAACGGTTCCATGTTATCACCCACAAAAACACAAAAATACCTAGCGCGCCTGTGGATGACCAAACTCCATTGCCGGAACACCGTCACTGGACCCGTGGTGCCCCAATCTTGATACGATCCCCCAGATTCTGCACTGCGGCTGCATTTATTCTTGCAGCAAAGATTGTCTCTATTCTCGTGCTTGGCTCTTTCTGCAAACAAAAAATGCCCTTGTTTATGAACAATGGTACCCACGATTTTCAAAAAACGGTCATCATCGTGTCTATTGACGGCTTCCGGTGAGCATTCCTCATGGCTAGCTGAAAACCACCAATGTTTGTTCCAGGGCAGACTATCTCGAGCGTGGCCTAACACCCCATCTACTTGCCACAGCTAACTCGGGTTTGCGCGCTCAATGGTTGCAGCCATGTTACCCTGTAAGGCAGCATCCGACTTCTGAATCTCGCACTCACATCTCACTCCTGAAGGTATTAACTTTCCCGTACGCCTCATAATGACCCTTGCACGACATTTTTGAACTGATACTGTCATAATCGCACAGTAATCATTGGTCAATGATGTAGGCGAGACTTTGTCTAATTCGCTACACTACTGAACTGAGTAGAACAGGTTTATATCCCGAGTCCCATGGAATCATCGCCAATCATTTCATCGACCCCATCACTAAAAGTCGATTCTTCTATCAGGATCCTGCTCAAAGCTGGAACGCTAGTTGGTGGGGAGGAGAGCCGGTCCGTTCTGTGTTCCATGACGCTTTGCGTATCTGAATTTTGGCTGTAGATGTGGGAAACGGCGCGCAAAGCGGGCCTACTAACTGCAAACCTCATGTGGTAAGTATTTATAAAGTTGATGGCCTATCGCAGTATGAACTTTCCGAAATGTAGGCCAGGTCCGCCGGTCACCCGGGACGGCTATTCTGCGTCATATTTCATCCCATTTCGCGTAGGTCAATCCATCCATGTCAACGGTGCTAGCCTCAACTCAGTTTTAGAGTGATATTACATTGTTGCAAAAGGCGGACCAAATATTCGGATGGCTAGATAAACCATTCGACCAGCGGCCACAACTCGTCAATGGTAGAAGCGTTCTTAGTAGCATTAATCAAGACCTCTCCTGATCTTTGAATGTGTAGTCTACGAACCTCTGGTCGACGAAATTGGCCACACACATGGTCCAGACTCTCCAGAGATGGAGGTCAGTGCGTCTTTTAAGAATACGCCCTAGGACTCACATGTATACTGCAGGATGCCTTGAGCCAAGTTGACTCATTTGTATCTAGGATTCGATCCGGACTCGACGAACGCAACCTTTCTTCAATTGTTGATGTGTTATTCTTGAGCGATCATGGCATGGCGCCAACCCATGATCGACAATGGATCTATTTAGATGACATCCTGGGCGAGGATGGCGCGAACGACATCGAGTTTAGAATAGGTGTGGTCTCTTGGTTGGCTCCGGCACATCCACATTATAATATTTGCATAGGTCAACCTAACGCGGGGCTCTGGTTTCGCGAGGGCACCAACACAACCCGTTATCTTGAGGAACTCTATGATGCTGCTGCCAAACCACCTCATAGTTTCAAGGTTTATACAGGGACTAACAATGTCCGTCTGAGTGCTTATAAATCATCCTTCCTGGTTCCTTCAGCTTCCTGATCCATTTGTCTTTGTGCCCTTTAAGGTTGAAATTCCTGCCGCCCTTCAGAATCCTTTCCCGCTGAGCAAGCGTTTTTCTCCCGATCGTAATCCACGTATACCATCCATTTGGCTTGCAGCTGAGCTTGGATGGACCTTTACAACCCATTCGGAGATTGATCCTTGGTATGCTAATGGGGTATGCTCACTAAACCTGTTTCTCGTGCCTTGCCGTTACTTACCTGACACTAGGACCACGGATACGACAATGAACATCCGCTGATGAGGGCGATATTCATTGCAAGTGGCCCGTTTGGTAGTCGTGTCCGAGCCAAGGTTTTCTCTGAACGGTCCCCCATCCCTGATCTTTTTGATCGCACCTGCCCCATCGTACATATCAAGCCAATCGTGTATCTGCATGATGAAAACGACGAGAGCAGTCCAGTCATGATTAGGCGCTTTGAAAACGTGCAGGTCTATGGTTTGGTTATGCAGTTGTTGGGTATTCAGCAATACTCATCGCAAACAAATGGAACAGCTGGCTACTGGGATGCATTATTCGACCAGGATTGTGTTTAATGGTGGTTAGGCTTTATGTTTTTGGGTGCGCTTGCATACGCTATTGGTTTGTTCAATGCTCAGCTGATTTTGCTAGTGACTAGATGCACTGTAAACATATAACCGTCGCCAAAACATGAGAGCTCTCGTAAGCCCATTGTTCGGTACCTACCACCACTCAATGTCCTACACGCAATATTTTATAACTTACGGGTTAACCCCCCTCCTTTGCAACGAGCATGTTCCTTTTTGACAAGTAAAGACAATAAAGTACAGCGAATGAGCACCTGGTTTGTTCTAATGACTAGTGCGACTTTGCGGTACAAGAGGAACGAGGGCGGTCGGGAACGTATTTCAGTGTATGCAAGAGAGATTTGAATGTTTCAGAGTAGAGTGGTCCGTGTATGCGTTTTTCTGTCGAGAAAGATCGAGCTAAATTGGATACGGGTTTAACCTAACCAGCTGCTTTGGAGAAACACTTAGATGATTTTCAAACTCATGATAGTGAGTGTTTTGTAGAACGTTCGACCAACAGCGCTCAGCGTCTTTAGAGATTCGGGCTGTTAGCGCTCATGGCGCTTAGAGGTGTACCACACACACCTGCGAGCGGAAACCCCCTATAAGTACACTTTTTCGGAAGGGGGGGGGGGTTCCGGAAACACATGATTTTTTGGCAGCCACACACTTCTCAGCTGTCACGAGCCAGAAGGCATTGTTGACATTAATACTTTTTTTTAGAGGTTTTCTTTATTATATTTTCTTATAGTTTACATATCATGTGACACATGGAACTTTTTGGAATCTCAGCAAAACTAGGTGGGGATAATTAGATGTAATTAGGGGTAACAGGGGGTAATGAAAAGTAGGGAAAAAAACAACAGGTAATTATCCATAATTGCATCTTGCACAAGGGTAATGGCTTGCAATTACATGTCATTACATCTAATTACAAGGTGTAGTTTCCCCTGTTTTCATTACACCTCAGGTTTTTCCTGAGATGTTTGTCAGACGCTGACATGTCTCCATTTGTTTTCAAAAGACCAATTGTAGTTTGTGCATATGTATTCTTGGCTGTGTCCTGAATGATATATATACAGGGTCAAGTTCTAAGGGATTTCCCTAAGAACTTGACCTCCTGTTGTCTTGATTCTTCATATCCTTACAATTTACTTGAGTCTAGTCGTGACACTAGGTCAAGTTCTTAAGGCATCAGGTAAAAAAAAAAGGCTTGTCGTCGCCTAACACCCCTTGCCCATTGCATCATAGGCTGTTGGCGTGTCTCAAGCTCACAAAAATATTGCTTTCCACAAATCCTACTCCACCTATCCACAGTTACGCGCAGTTGTTACCCTATTGCGTCACCGCACTCCGAACCTCAGTGTAGCGCTTCCTGGGCCTAGGCCGCGGCAGCTCCTGAGAACTTGGCTCTTGCACATGTGAACAAGTTTCAGCTCGCTAATCTCGTCCTTCAACACGAGGTGGGGTCACCCTTTGCCATTAAAGTAGTTGGGTAACGGAGGTCTCATTCCTATTCTATCATCAACATGGGATACATTGTATTTCTGTCCACACTAGCAAATACCAGGCGGCTAAAAGAGCACCCCTTAGCCAGTAAGTCCTCCAGCCTCAGGCAAATCCGCCGGAGATCCCAAGCGCTCAAGAGCGAGCTAGGCGATCTGTAGAATCAAAATTGGTCATGAGTGTGGCTCATGACTGATCTGGATTCTACGGATCGCGATGAGTGCTCAGGATCTCTGAGGGATTCGGCTGAGGGTGTGAGGCATAGCACATTATTCATTCCATCCAGTGTCGTGGTACAATATCCTCCTCAAAAAAGTCCTCTACATTTACAAGCTTATTCTCTACTGCAATCCTATTGCCTCTATAGAAAGAGAAGGACGCATCCAAGCCCTTGAACAATGGGTAGTGTCATGAGCCGCGCACATGACCTCTATCTTTTCTTGTGGCTTACACGCTGTATAAGCCACTCACTTCTTTTCTTCCCCTTAGTAAGGCTGATTGGCGTATTAACTAAGCCTCCACATGGACGCTTACTGATCAAAGCTATCTTTAGCACGCACCACATGGATGCTTACTGATCAAGGCTATTCGTAGCACGCATACAGTCTTCTTGGACTATTCTTAGCTACGCTCTACTTTTAGACACACACTCTTTTAGAAACACGTACTATCTTTAGCTCATGTATTATTGGAACTGTACGCACAGACCATGTACCCATGAGTATAAATACTCGGTGTGCAAGCTGCTCCAAGACCAGCTTGCTCTACCTCGTCGATCTCCCCTCAAGGGTGATAACTACTAAGAGATACATATCAAACTTATACACTTAAGACTCAACTATCGGTACTAGGTCCTATTAACTTAGGTACTTGGTAATATACTGCAAGCCACGAGTCAATCACAGTCTCTCCAGGAGACGGGTGCCTTCGACGTCCTACTCGCTAGACGAGCAGAGGACTATACTCCTAAGACTAAGAGGCTCAATACCCTACACAGGGCTGTCATCGACGCTTCCATACTCGACTACATCTACAAACAGCCACAGGAGGCTGCCACGCATCAGGCTAGGATCCGACGCCGGCGCCGTCGCATCCAGAACAGAAAGTAAACACCCTTAGAAACGAGGGTTGTGACAGGTAGACCAGATTTGGGATACTCAAAGAGGATTTTACAAGGAACTTGTTTTCACACGAGACCACACGCATCACAACCAAACCCCTTGCAAGACTATTGAAGTCATTGCCAATTACTACTTTGATGTTTTCCATCCCGGCATTCCAGACCGTTATTCAAGCATGTCGGGCGAGAAATTTGCCGGATTCTCGCACCCGCAGCCGGAATCCGGCACATTTTGGCCATTCCTGCACCTGCACCCGCGCCCGCAGCTGGAATGCCGGTATACCGCTGGTAACCTGCATTTTCCAGCACCCTGTAGGTTTTCTTACAGCAGCATATGGTGCAGCAGATTGCATGTTGTACTCATGCATCTTAAATGCAAAACTGAGGTACTCATGCATGATTGCCCATCTTAGATGGTCCAAAAAACACATTTGGGAGTCACTTATGGTAAGTGGTGTATGAGTATGCTTGAGCATGGCCAGGAGCGTACTCATAGGTGATCATGAGCGCACTCATAGATGATCATGAGCGTACTCATAGGCAATCATGAACTTAGTCATAGGTGATCATGAGCCTACTCATAGAAAATCATGAGCGTACTCATAGATACTCATGAGGGTACTCATAGGTGATAATGAGCATACTCATAGGCAATCATGAACTTATTCATAGGTGATCATGAGCGTACTCATAGAAAATCATGATTGTACTCATAGATGATCATGAGCATAGTCATAGAAGATCATGAATGTACTCATAGGCAATCATGAACTTAGTCATAGGTGATCATGAGTGTACTCATAGCCACTCATTAGCGTACTCATAGAGGATTGTGAGCATACTCATAGATACTCATGAGCGTACTCATAGATACTTATGAGCATCCTCAAAGGTGATCATGAGTATACTCAAAGATAACCATGACTGTACTCATAGATACTTCTGAGCGTACTCATGGATACCGATAGATACTTATCAGCATACTCAAAGAAGATCATGAGCTTACTCATAGATCATGAGCATACCCATAGGTATATATGAGTGTACTTGTGGTGGGTCAGGAGCATACTCTTAGATAATTGCAAGTGTATCCATGGATAATCATAGATATAGATGCTCTTTAGAGTACTCATGGCACTTATAAGCCACTCATAGCAGATCATTAATACACTGATAGCCAATCATTTGTGTCACCATGACAGCTCATGGGCATATGGATCAGCCAACCTAAGTGTACACAGATATGATCATGACTGTACTTCTTCATGGTCATGAAGAGGCTCATGGTTGCTTGAGAGCACACTCATAGCTGCTTACAAGCCCAGTCATGTATGCTCATCAATGTATTCATACTTGCTCATGAGTGTACTCATGCATGATCATGAACATCTTATCCTGCTCATGAGTATACTCATAAGAGATCATGAATCCATGAGTACATCACAATGAGTACACTCATCTAGACTCATGGATTTTCCCGTATATACCATAACTTATGCAGATGGACAAATACACTTCACCCTGAACATGTTGCTCATGCTCATGAAGACCTGATTGCATTGCTTACAATCCATGACTTGCCTAGATGTGTGTGATTACAGTTGTGGAAAAAATCACCTTCATATTGGTATTCCTAGGTCATGATGTCAATATAAAGGGACTTCACAACACTGTAATCACTGAATCCACTTAATGTCAGTCATCAGTGAAATATATAGATGCGTATCAGACACATTAAGCTTATACACAGTACTAGTCACCAGGAAGGTTCAAAACTGTGATATGTGCCACAAGTAATATGAGTCTACTAGACTTTAGCACAATATTGCACAATTCCAATTGATTTAGAGCTCAAAATGCTTTCTTGGCTTCCTTTTTCTTTTCTGTCCTTCAGGCAATATAAGTGGATCTCCTCCTGCTGTTGACACTTCCTGTATATGGATGTTAAGTTGAGCTCTTGTTTGGATCTGGACCCATACCGTGTCACTTGGCCTTTCTGTTGCCTCTTTGCCACTCAGATCTGCCCAGTTTTTGGTTACAATGACTGCAACCTTTTCTCTTGCCTGCTCCAATGTTGGTTTCACCTTGCATCGCACCCTATACATTGGAGAGGGCGCTGCGGCGTGAGCGAGTGATAACAAGATGATCATTGAGACTAGTCACATGTGTACATAAAGGCGCTCAGGACAGAACCCTGGCATCCGCCAGGACCCCCACTACAACATCTGATTCAGCTGGATGTCATAATTCATGAAATGTTCCTATCTCACCGTGTTAATGTAGCCTCCAAAAGATTCTGAAGAGCTTTCTCCAACAAGTCAGGTCCTACATCATAATGCAAAACCAAACCCATGAAGCTGTTGTATACCCCCTGGAGTCCACATTGTCCTGTTGTAAGACTTTGTCCAAGAATTTTGGTGTTACAACCAGGTCCCAGCAACTGATTCAGAGAAGGATGAATTTTGTCCCAAACTTCAGAATGAGCACAATCCCAATCAAGTCCAGGAGACCAGCATGAAAAACCCCTAACACACTTGCTTGAGTGCCAGATGCAGTACTGGCAGGGAGATTCTCAGTCAAATCTCGCAGATACTGCAATTGGGCTGCAAACTCAAAAGGAAGTGAAAGGTGGAGGGTGTTCCAGTTGTCTAATCATCATGTTTATCATTAGCTGTGGACTATATTCAATATCCTCAGATTCATACCTGATACCATGGGGTATTGCTCCATTGTAAGACTTGTGTCTGCAATGGAAAGCATCTTAAGCGATCCAGCAAAGAATCCAAGGATACCTTTGTGCATCTCAGCAAACCCACCTTCTTTCCCCAGCTCAAGACCTGAAAACCTGTCATCATCATCTGAGCAAAATACTGATTCAATTACAGATGACCACACATCATGAATGTAATACCGTTATTCTTTGAGTGAATTGACAGATTCTGGATTCCAACAGTTTCATGAGCTTCTGTATCACTGGCTGGATCATGTCATGAGCCGCGCACATGACCTCTATCTTTTTCTCGTGGCTTACACGCTGTATAAGCCACTCACTTCTTTTCTTCCCCTTAGTAAGGCTGATTGGCGTATTAACTAAGCCTCCACATGGATGCTTACTGATCAAAGCTATCTTTAGCACGCACCACATGGATGCTTACTGATCAAGGCTATTTGTAGTACGCATACAGTCTTCTTGGACTATTCTTAGCTACACTCTATTTTTAGACACACATTCTTTTAGAAACACGTACTATCTTTAGCTCATGTATTCTTGGAACTGTACGCACAGACCATGTACCCATGAGTATAAATACTCGGTGTGCAAGCTGCTCTAAGACCAGCTTGCTCTACCTCGTCGATCTCCCCTCAAGGGTGATAACTATCAAGAGATACACATAAAACTTATACACTTAAGACTCAACTATCAATACTAGGTCCTATTAACTTAGGTACTTAGTGATACACCGCAAGCCACGAGTCAATCACAGTCTCTCCAAGAGACAGGTGCCTTCGACGTCCTACTCGCTAGACGAGCAGAGGACTATACTCCCAAGACTAAGAGGCTCAACACCCTACATAGGGCTGTCGTCGATGCTTCCACACTTGACTACATCTACGAACAGCCACAGGAGGCTGCCACGCATCAGGCTAAGATCCAACGCCGACGCCGTCGTATCCAGAACCAAAAGTAAACACCCTTAAAAACAAGGGTTGTGACAGATCATATTCCATTGGACTCTCAGGACAGTCAGTTGAAACTTGTGTTGGTCCAGGAGCACCCTCTGAGTCTTGTTGTGCAACTTTCTGTTTCATGTAGTCTCTAAACTGGAGTTGTGCAGGGCGCCAGAGGTTCTCCAGTCTGGCAGATTGGCCACACATAAAAGCATCTTCTGCAACTACGAGTAAGCCATCTTGAAGTTGGACTTTGCTGCATGGTGTGTGAGCAATCTGCATTTGAGTCTGGGCATATACCTACTCAAACATAAATCTTGAAGACACTGGTAGCTGAGTAGAGCTGCTCTGCTGAAAATATTGGTAGAGTTCTTGTGACTGTGACTTGTTCATTAGCATTGGGTTGATGCAAGGAACAGAAAATGGCCATCGTTTGTCAGAAATTATTGATATGTCATTTGATATGAGCTGCCATGGAATACCTTTCTTCCTGGCACCTTGAAGCACTGGTAAAAGGCACTTTAGCAGCCATATGCACTTATAAAATTACTAGTGCTTACCCCAAAATGCTTGCATGTAATCCTTATTGAGATGTTTGCACACAGCATCCTTAGGCATCTCAGCTGGCATTCCTGGAAGGTCATTGTTTCTCCAGTCTGGATAAACAGAAGGGACAACAGTCAAAGTAGCCAATTGAGTACGCTCATGATCACCTATGAGTACGCTCTTGATCTTCCATAAGTATGCTCATGATCTTCTATGAGTATACTCATGATCTTCTATGAGTACGCTCATCATCTTCTATGAGTATGCTCATGAGTATCTATGAGTACACTCATGATCACCTATGAGTACGCTCATGAGTATCTATGAGTATACTCATGAGTATCTATGAGTACAGTCATGAGTATCTATGAGTATGGTCATGATCACCTATGAGTACACTCATGATCACCTATGAGTACGCTCATGATCTTCCATAAGTATGGTCATGATCACCTATGAGTATGTTCAAGAGTATCCATGAGTACAGTCATGAGTATCCATGAGTATGGTCATGAACACCTATGAGTCCTCTCATGAGTATCCATGAGTACGCTCATGAGTATCTATGAGTATGCTCATGATCACCTATGAGTACGCTCATGATCTTCTATGAGTACACTCATGATCTTCCATGAGTACGCTCAGATCACTTATGAGTATGCTCATGATCACCTATGAGTACACTCATGCCTAAGTTTGAGCATACTCATGCATCTTTCACCATAAGAGACTCCCAAATGTGTCTTTTGGACCATCTAAGATGGGCAATCATGCATGAGTACTTTAGTTCTGCATCTAAGATGCATGAGTACAACATGCAATCTGTCGTAATGGCTCACAGCAGCGAGCATGGCTTATATAAATACTATTGTGATTGTTGTTTTAATAAATATCATAATTGACAGAAAGAATCTGGCTTTTGAATGAGCCCTTACACACTAACATACGTTATGTGTATGACTCTTCGCGGGCTCATCTGGTACTTGTCAAAATCTCGAAAAGGGGGGTCAAAAATTCAATCTTGTCACAATCATTTGATCAGTAGCTCATTAAATGCAGATAATTCCCGGTTTTTGATCTATATGCGTGAAACTACTGGGAAAAATCTAGATCCGTCGACGCTGGGCAATCCTTGCTCGAAAATATTCCCCCAGGTGCGCAACCCTCATCCTGGTCTAAAGGAGTGAGATTTAGTATTTTCTAACGCTTCGAACGTGTTCTAGGACCCGGATAACCCTAGAAAAGTGTCTTACATTTTTGATAGATAGTTCATACTCACTCAAACCAGCACCTAGGCATGAGGTTTGCAGCATAAGTTGTGTTTCCTCGGGTTCAAGTACCCAAGGTGTTTGTAGATACATAAATAAGAGTACTTCGCCTATCTAGACTACGGTAATCAGGGCCCTTGAGCGCATCTTACTCACTCAGAACACTTGAAAGCCACTCAATCAGGCTCTACAAGGAGGCTGATGCAAAATTATCGCTCTCAGGGGTATGTTTCCCCTCATTACCCCTTTAGATCTCACTCAATCAATCTGAGATTTTGCATACATGCTCTAATAAGTAGTTCGCATCTGTATTACCTAGGGGAGCCACGAATGCACGGCTGGTTTCACTAGTGCATGTGGCGCATTCAGGGGTATTCCACCCTGTATTTCCGCCATGGCTCCTTACAGACTGAGTCAGCGACTTAGCGAATGGCATAAATGAGCTCAGTAGCTCAGCGCGCATCGAATGATATAAGGTACAAGTAGTTCTGGTGAGTTTACAATATGGAGTGTTAGCTGCGCTTTGGGCTGAGATTTTTCTGAGCATTGTTGGGCTGCGATGTTATGTAGGATAAATTTTTATACACATGACTTTTATATAGTTCGAAAGCCAGATTTTCACTCTATTTTCTGATGCTATTTGCAAGTATATGTGGTGACATTTGAGGACGCCCATTTTTACCTTCGCGGTTCTCGCTCGTCTCCCTCACCAGTTTCGACGCTGCGGGTACGAGCGGGTATGGCGGCGCTTGATAGGCGGGTTCCGGCGGTCACCCGCCCGGAATCCGGCGCAAAAACAGCATTCTCGCACCCGCGCCGGCGCCCGCATCGCGGGTATATGCAGGAAGAACGCCGGCAGAACGCCGGAATCCGGCATGCCGGATTCTCGGCCGACATGCTTGAGGAGAAATATGTAAATTTAATCCAATACACCTCGCCACAGTCATTTTGACACCCACGACAGTCGTTTCATTATAAGACTAAAACGACCAGGGCGCCGGCTATAGGTATTGGTCGAAAATAAGACTTGACCTTATGTAATTAGTTGGCATGGCAACATCACGTGCTTATTGCAGCGTTCACCGACCACGATGGAGTGGGAACGAAACGCGCGCGACGTTATTGAAAACTACACAGCCGTCGAAGAAAACGACAAAACACGGCGTGTCTTAAGCGCTCTCATAGATCATTCCCCAACTTTGAAAGGGCAGCAGAACATTTGCAAGGATATACAAGAATGTCTCAGCAAAGCGGAACCCGATAAACCCGTTTCAACTTTGCTCAAGGAGCTAGCCGAGTTTTATCTGAATGTAATGGTTCTACCGAGTAAGTGAAAACTTGCCCGCCTTTTCCGGATTATGACATGGTTTACATTAGTGAGAGCTCAAGGAGGTCGGACTCCCAAAACTAGCGACCACCCTTCCAGGACCTTGAGTATGGAGCAAGAAGAAATGCTCAATGAGATGCTGATCTCGCAAACGAAACGTGATCCGCATGCTGTAAAGAGCTTGGTAAGAAACTAAACGCTGTCTTAACGGATCTAAGATATATTTCTTTCCTCAGGCTCTACGTCGGGATGGGTATCGTAGTAGCCTATCCCGGCTGATCGACATGCCATCGGTGGAAGCCGGCTTGGCATCCAGAGAAAATACGGATGTTTATGTCGCTTACACGGAAGCAGCTCACATCATACCATTTTCCTTATCTAAGGAGGGGGTGAGGCGAGACCCGCTACCGTATAGAAGTGCGATCTAATGTCGGTTTTCAGGAACGTAGCTCGAAAATTTGGACTACTTTGGAGAACTTTAGTGGTATGAATTTATTGACGAAGCTGTCTGGGGACAACATCAATTGGCTCGGAAATATGCTCACACTCTCCGCGGACGAACACCGCTGCTTTGGACAAATGAACGGCTGGTTGGAGTCTGTCAAGGTAAACGTTGAAGCACTAGATACTAAGCACCCACTGATATATTGTTGCTCATTTAGGGGTCGCCCAATACTTATGTTATATGCGGAACGCTTCCTTACGTTGGGGGGTTGTCCGACGGGGCTGTGGTGACATTTACAACCACTGACGACCTCCTTGAGCTTCCCGATCCGCGGCTCATTGCAATCCACACAGCATGCGCAAAAATATACCGGATCAAGGCAGCCGCGGAGCACGTTGATCGTATCCTCAGAGATTTAGAGGAATTGCCGGTTTTACGGGAGGATGGTTCGTCCGATGTCCTGAATCTTGCTTTGCAAAGCATTTCCGTCCATTGATCACTGTATAATGCGAGTTTGTAACGTGCAGATAATTCATAGCTTCATACTACGGTGTTTGCCTAGTGCTAGCTGTACCGTATTGTTCATCTTTCCCATATCTCCCTCTCATTCGATTGATATATGGCTGGGAAAGTCGTGTTGTAAGGCAGGTGACGTGGGGGCTAGGAAGCGAAACGGATAAGGCTTATCCGCATGTGACCCGGATGGGCAACTGCAGATGGTATCCGGGTGTAATGGCAGCATGCGGGGATGAATTCGAAATAGATGGCGCGGATGATTTGGTCGCGCAGCTGTAAGGCCTCAACTCCTAGCCGAGCCTCACAGGCTTGTGATTCCGTTTGTAATCTCTTATTCTCTCGAACACTTCCACTCCTTGCCTACTTGATTCATATGACCTTCTTGCCCTTGCGCCCATGCTCTCGCGCCCACACTCATTAGTAGCCCGTGTACGTGTATGCGCCCGTTTGTACGAGATGGTGTCTATAAAAGACCCACTCCCCTCGTCTTTCGTGTTCATCCCTCTTAGTTTACTTGAAATACTACATCGGATTTCAGGATTGTCATGTAAGGCGACTTCGTCGCCCGTGTGATTCTCTTATTCGATTATCTACAGTATACTACGAGACCTAACATTTTTTGACATACCACTCACATCCGAGAGAACCGTAAGCACTCTCTAAACTTTCATTCTGAAATCTTTACGACCCGTCGACGGTTGGCCACCGTCCGACTCTACGCTAAAAACCCCTTTATCGATCGATCCTCTACCCCCCCCTTCACGATGGGCCGGACTCACCGTAGCGGGAAACAATATTCCCAACCCGACCCAATCGTTCCGTCGAAACGCCGTACACGCAAACGCGCGTCAGACGCTCCAGCCGTCTCCGAAGCCGCTTCGCCCGTCGTACCACTGGTACTCGCCGCGCCCGATGCGCCGTTGACCGAGACCGCTGCAAATGAGCCGTCTAACGCCTTGACGTTCGGCGAAGTCGTATTCGCTCCGAGCTATAGTTTCCGACCTCCTGAAACAATAGGAGGCTCGATGTATCGTACTATTAGTATTATAAACACACCCGGTGTTCGTATCGCACGTACCTTGTATGCGAATTATATTGGCAATCGTCGTGCCATCGATTTCCCCCCGGATGTCGTTCCCGAGGATGACCGTACCCGTATTGAGGCCTATGCCTCTTCGAATGTCGTAGCTGAAACAAGAGCCACTGTTAGCGAGCCGTCTGCCGCTGCGCCTGATGCGCAAATCGAACCGAATACCTACGATGATGATGCCGTAGATGGGCAAGAAGATGCCGAGGCTAGCCGCCTATTCATAGCTGAAACAACACAGTCATCAGTCAACCCCTTTTATATCGAAGAGCTCGAGCAAGACATACTCGAGCTAAGTCCACGAGCATCTCAGTACGTCGTCGAGGACGACGTCGAGTCTATTGACAGTGAACGAGTTAGCTACCGATATAAAGTGAAAGCTTTTGACCTACCTTTAAGTTCCGACAGCGAACGGGAGTTGATGCTCCGTCGAAGATCCCCGTCGGCTCCGCCAGCAGATCGCCGCAGGTCGCTGAACGAGTCGGTCGCCCCGTCTGGTAGACGGTCGCGACGTCACTCGTTGACCGAAGAGTCGATGCGCAACTATGCGCGATCTCACGCTAGCGAACCAGTAAACAATATTATTAGCTGGGACGAAGAGGTTAGACGTAGTGAGAACGTACCGGACGATGGAGAAAAGACCGAGCTAGATGGGTGGAAGAACCCGTTCTGGTCGTCTATCTCCGGTTCAGGTACGGAACGGCGAGTCGACACCACAGTTCGGTCGCTTTTTTCTTGGCGATGTCCCGGCGGGATGGGGCGGGACGGGCTACGATGGAGTGGGGCAGCGCGCAGAAAAGTCTGGGATGATAGCCGTGGGACAGACTCGGGATGAGCCGGCATCCCGCGCCGTCCCGCTCTATCCCTTGATATCATCTACCCGTCTTGGGTCTGTCTTGCGTGGGCAGTCCTCATTCGATTGTATCATGTAATAAATCAAAAATATGATTATTCGTTTATGGACAATGAATCCCCAGATCAACAAGTCCGCCTTCAAGCTGGTCCCGACTCGCCAATCCCTCGTGTTCCAATGTCAAGACCATCAGCAAAAGTGGGTATTGCTAACAAAGTGAACCAAAGTGATTTAAATTAACCACTTGGCTCTTTTCAACCTTTGAATCACACTTAGCATGATCCAAAACATTGAAAAGCAGTTTAAATCCATGTATTGTGGATCCAAATCAGTTGAAATCCGAGGTGTGTGGATTGAAATCACTCCAAATCACTCCAAATCACTCTCCTAAGCGCTGAAACCACTCCAAATCACACTACTAAGGATATAAATAACTTGAAATCACAATACCACACACTCAAATCACTACCAATCCTGATGATAAGATATTAAATCTCTCTCCAGCCTGCTTACCAGGTAGCAAATTGCTACAAATCAGCTAACCAATGTTGTCAAATTATCGCAAATGTACCTATAATTTTGGTTATCAAGCCACTGTAAAGAGATATCAGGCGCTTTTGTGATTTATTAGTAGCTGAATGCATTTGCACTGCCTAATTGGGCTGATATCCAGCGGCTGTGGCTGCAAAGGGGCTGCTGCGAAGCTGGAACATTATTTTTGCATAGAAATCAGTGCTAAGGACTGTCAATACCGCATTATACGCAGGGAAAACACCACCGTTAGAGGGCTGAAATTTTTGCGCAATAAATGAGCTACTCAGCAAACGCTCTGGGTTGCGTTTATTTCTCGTCCCCCTTTTGAGCACTTGAGCTAATGCAGGTTTTGCTGACAGTTTGCCCGCATCTTAGTATTGCCTGGCATGTAAGATATTATTCGAAAGCCAGGATTTTTCTCTATTTTACGCAATTTTCATGCTCTCAGTGTGAATAGTAGTATCAGCATCAGCCCAATACTGGTGCTGACTTCGCGTCACTCGAGCCTGCCCATCGCTTGTTGTTCGTACGGCCCGGAGTCACGCGACCAGGCAACTCACCACTTCCCCCCACAACAACCGTTTGCGGTGAGTAACCCCCGTCTGTCTGCTTGTGTACCGTGCTTGCGGACACCTCGACCCACTCGACCAACGAGCCACGCTGGAGGGCCGGCATGGCCGTGCGGCCTGTTTGCCCGTCATCGTGTCTTGCCCGCCACTCGCCAACGTTTTGACACAAAGACCTACGGGCTGCCGATAGAGCCCTGCCTCCTCGACCGCGACACAGCACCGGCCTGCCTCCCTCCTTCCTACCGCCACCCAACAACCTCGGCCACTCGTACCACCGTTTGCAGGCTGCGTGTGGTGTTTCCGAGGGAACCACAGCGCACACTCGTACGAGTGCTGCGCTCGTGTGAGCGACTGCGCTACGGCCCCACCTGGTGTCCACAATCTGGAGAGACAGCGTGAGCCTCGCCCTCAACTTACCCGGGCGTTGTCTGTTTTGGCGGATTAGCCGACCTGCCGTGACTGCGGTGAGTAACCCCAGCTGTCCGTGAGATAGCCCACCGTGCTAACAAACCCCGTGGCCCTATCGACCAACGAGCTGCGCCAGCCCTCCGGCGTGCCCGTGCGACCTGTACCCAATCAACGAGCCGTGCTGGGCCTTGGGCATGGCCGCTCCCTAATTGTCCGTCGCCGCAAAGGGCTACGGGCGGCAGTGTCCCTCACCGACGGCGACATCGCACCCACCTGCCTCACTCCTCTGGTGCCGTTGGACAACCTCGGCCGCCCGCACCACCGCTTGCGGAACACACATGCGTGGCGAATGGAGAGCAGCCCGTCGCTCACCCTACTGCACTCGTGCGAGCGAGTGCGCTGTCGCCCCGCCTGGCGTCCACGATCCGGAGCGATGGCGCGAGCCTTGCCCCCAACCCACGCTGGCGGTGTTCAGCGCTGCGGATTGGCCGCTGTTCTGTGACCGTGCGTGCAACCCTAGCCGCCCTCCACCCAACGGTGAGTGACAGAGCAAATACAAGGCCTGTGCTAACAAGGCTGGTACGCTCTGTTATGGATTGGCTAAACTAGTACTTAATTAATTGCTCAATTAAATACAATAAAGCTGCACCATACACAGACTTGCAAATAACTATTTAGTATTCTCAGTAAGTACTAAAGCTGCTTAACTACTAGGTAAAGAACAGTGTAAACTGGGTTTCTAGCTTGTAACTATACTTTATAGATCAGAATAAGAGCAATGCTACTATGGCAAGGTTCCCTTGTAGACTGATGGTGTAGGTCTAGTTTGACTGCTTGAGTCAGAAGCTATACTACTCAGTATACTCTTAGTCCTTAGATCTTGTAGTGCTGTAGCTCAGTGCTTAATAGAGTCAACTTAAAAGTATATCTGCTACCTCAACTGCTACTTATTTGGAGTTTATCTCAACAAATAAGGAGTACTATTGGGAGAACAACTTAAGGACTAAAGTTAAGCTAAGTAAGCTTGGTCACACCAGTTAGAACTGTGGAAAATGGAATATATTGAATTGAGCAGGTGAGGGGAGAGGGTCCTCAGGGCCTCCTTATATACCCTGCAGGGGCCTGGGTTGCACAATCAAGGGTATACAACCTTTGGTTGGGGTTGCTGCCCCAATCCTTCTATTCAGAAGGTTCTATGGGCCTAGAAAGGCAGTTCTAGGGCCATTGGGGCGGAATTTGTTTGGGCAACCAGTCTGTTGGGGCAAAAGAAGATCTGTTGGGGAACCCCAACCCTCGTATATACATTATGTACCATACATGGTTAGAAAGCCCTCGTCAACGCGCATCGAGCGCCGTATAGCGCGCCCCAACCGGATAAACGGCTGGCGAGATATGCCTCCATCAATATTGGGGCGCATCAAATATTGATGGCGGCGCGCCGGAGCAACGGCTGATGAGAATCGGACGATTCTCGGTCAGGCGCTGAAGAAGCTCGGCAGCTATCGGCAGAACGTTGGATCATGATGAACGGACAAGTATTACATGAGATACAAGTAAAACAAAGAACAGAGCATCGCCACCAAATCGACTTAAACTTAAACATTATGTATCTTTATGAGTTCAAGTCCATATGGCTTGATACTATGCGCGTTCGAAAGCTCTCAATGAGCCCTATCTATTCGCATTAGTAGATATGCAGATATAACAAGGGACTAAAGTGAACTGGGAATCACACATAAGTAAAATGAACAAAAATGCAGAATTTATTCCAAAACCAGTTTGAGACTGCAGATTACACTCTGAAACAAAGCTAACAACTTGAATAATGTTCTAATCCAAGACAGTAGCGTTACGTGGAAAATGCCTGTCTATATTACGGCCAATCTCTACATAGCTCAATGTAGCCTACGGTGACTTGTGTAGAGCTACGTGGTACCACGTAGGTACCGTAGGATAAACCCCATTTTTGCTGATGCATTCCATAATTGCCTTGATTTTTTCTTCTTCCATAGAGATGCCTTCAGGAGTGATCACTAGTCCTAAAAAGACCACCCTTTTGACAAAGAATTTGCATTTTGAGAGTTTAGCGTAGAGGTTGTTATCCTTGAGGATTTTGAGCACTTGGCGGACATGTTCTGCATGTTCTTCTTCCTTTTCTGAGAAGATTAGAATATTGTCCATGTAGACTACTACAGTTACTCCAAGTAGGTGAGCGAAGAGATTATTCATCATCCTTTGGAGACATGCTGGTGCATTCTTTAATCCGAAAGGCATGACTAGGTATTCAAAAATCCCATAAGCAGTTCTGAAGGCAGTTTTCCATTCATCTCCTTCTTGGATTCGTATGTTGTTGAATCCCCACCTGAGGTCCAGTTTTGAGTAAATTTTGGCCTTCTTGACTTGGTCGACAAGTTCCACTTGCAGAGGCATAGGGAATTGGTCTGGGATGGTGATTTCATTGATTTTCCTGTAGTCAATGACCAATCTAAGTGATCTGTCCTTCTTTTTGACAAAAAAGCAGGGGGAGGCAATTTCAGATTTGCTGGGTCTGATTTTCCCATCGGCAAGTTCTTGATCTATGTTTTCCTTGATACTGCAATTTTCTATAGGTGACAGTGGATAGATCTTGGCAGGTTCCGGTAAGGTTGCATCCTCTCTGAAGTTGATTTGGCAGTCGTAGGGTTGGTGTTCTGGGAGTTTCTTTTTGAAGAGTTCTTCGCTGAAGACGTCCGTGTATTCCTGAAATTCTTCAGGGATTAGAGGGATCTCCTTTGCTCCTTTGGCTGTGAGCGGTTTTTTCTTCCAGAAGATTTCAAGGGGTTTCCAATCTATATCCGGGTCTGCTTCTTGTAGCCAATCTAGACCTAATATCATGTTTGTGTCTCCTAGGTCCATTACAAAGAAGTTGATGTCGAAGGTCCATCCTTCTACTTTGACCTCAAGTTTAGTTTTGTGTTTGATTTTGTTAGGTAATTCTTGGCCGTCGATGGCTATGACGGTTCTAGGGTTTACGAGCCTTTCAAGCTTAAGGTTGTGGGTAAGGGCAAAATTTGTGTCTATGAAGTTCTTTGAGGATCCAGAGTCGACTAAAGTGGGTATGGGGTCCATGATTCCCTTGACCATTGTGAAGATAGAGGCATTTTGTTCAGATTTCTTTAGGTATAGTACACGTTTCTTCCTTTTGGTCAAGGGTATCTCGGCAGTTTCTGACATGGACTCAGGCTGCAATTCTAGTTTTCCGACTCCGAAGTGTTGGAATCTTCTTCATCCTTTGAATTTGTGACCTTAGCTTCCTTTCCTTTGACCTGTTCTTCTTGTTGGTTGATGATCCAATCTTTACTTCTGCATTCCTTGATTAGATGCCCTTTCTTTCCACATTTGAGGCATAATCCTTGGGATCTTCTTTCTCAAATAGTTTCAGGAGATACTTTTCCTGCTTTCCCTTGGGTTTGGTTTCTTCTTGTACCTTGGTACCCGTTGGATTGCGGTGTGGATTGGTTTCCCAGAGATCTTCCTTGGAAGAGAAGATCATCTACTCTGATTGCGACTTCCATCCATTTTTCCAGAGAGAAATCAGATACATCTTGTGTGATGGTGGCCTTCAGAAGCTCTTGTTGGACATTGTTTTTTAGTCCTTTCTTGAAGGTGTCAATAAGTGCGTGCTCGTCCCAATCGAGTTCCTGCATAAGGGTTCTGAAGTTTGTGACATATACTTGGGCAGATCCATTTTGCACCAGTTTGTTGATGTTCTGGATGGCCTTTTCTTTCTTCATGGGGTCTGAGAAGGCGAGTAGGAAGGCCTTTTTGAGGCTATTCCAATTGACCAAATAGTTGTGTTCTTCTTCTTCCAAGATTTTCCTTAGAAGAGGTTTGGCCCATTTTGATGCTTCTCCTTCACCCATATTGGTAAGGAAGGTGGCCATTTTGCGTTCGTTATCGAATGCTGTCCCATAGTCTTTGTAGTAGATTTCCATCTTCATGAGGAATATCTTGGCTTCTTGTCCTCTTTTTCCATTGAAGGCTTCTGGTTTCTTGGCTCTTGCTCCTTTTGGAATATCTTCCTTGGTACTGCTTTCAGCCTTTTTAGGTTTCTTTGGTGTTCTAGGGAGTGGGGTGCCTTCTCTGGAAGGTGGATCTGACGGTGGTTTGTCTCCAGGGAAGAGTCCTCTTCTTCGCTTGGATGTATCGTTGCGGGATGACTCTGCTGCTGGTTCCCATTGGTGGTCCTTTTCCATGATGTCGGTGGAGGATACCCTTTCTTCTACTGCTTGTAGAGTTTCCTGGAGTGATTCTGTGTCCGTCCTAAGGTCGTTAAGGGCTCCTTCCTGTTTGTTTATGGCTGTCAATATTTCCTTTCCCATGGTACCCATAGCTGATACTAGGGTGTTCATTTGGTTTTGGAAGCCGCTTAGTGATTCTTGTAGTTTTATTTGTTTGTTGATTATTCTTCGTGAATCAGTGGCCGCTGTCCATGCATTTTGGGCGGCGCTCTCAGCTTGTGCTTGACTATTTTCCAGAATGGGGTTTAGTCTGGACACCAAGTTCGTTAGTTGTTGTAAGGTTGTATTTAGGGTTGCGATCCCAGTATCCTGTCTTCGCTCCTGTTCCTGTATCTGGTGTGTTATTCCTTCTAGGATTTGATTCTTCATGTCATCAATAGCTCGGAAGAAGAATCCTAGGACAGGGTCATTGGTTGCTGCCCTCCTTAGATCTTCAATGGGTCCTTCAAATAATCGATTATATCTGTCTTCTCCATCTGTGGAGCTTTCTGAGGAAGATGACGATGATGAGGAATCTGGGCTAGGGTTCGATGGTCTAGTTCCCGGATGTGGGGTTTGTTCCCTAATGAGTGCTTCAATAGGTCTTGATGCTTGGTGAGGTCTATGGGGTCTTGGAGCTTCTATTTGGCTTGACGCGTTGGATCTTGTTCTAATGCCGGTCAAGGGGTGAGCAGTATATAGATGTCTTTCCTCTCTTGGGATGGTTGCTGGTAAGGCTAAAGGCAGAGGCGCATATGGAGGTACAGGGTCGGTTTGGTCTTCGATCCCAGCTACTGGGTCTACTGGCATGATTCTTCTCGTGGGAGAGCTCCCTTCTCCCAAGTTCATGGATATTCTGGAGTTCCAAAAGCGATTGCGTTGATCGGTTTCAATTGGTACTGAGGTTGTTTGTTCTGGGGTTATTCCCATCCCATCTTCCAGAAGTTGTTCATCTTCTGATTTGGATACAGATTCTACTCTGGTCCGGGGCACTGTGTTATGGATACTAACATCTTTACTTAATAGAGTCTGCCCTTGCCTACTCTGAATGCGTCTTAAATGAATACTTTCTGATTTCTGCTGAATGTGAATGCGCGGATTTGTACAGTTTTATGTCTCCATAAATTGTACTAAATCCTATCTCTTTTGCGCACTTTATCCCGTAATTTTAGCTTAAGAACTCGGCGAGATATTCATTAAACAAGTTCAGGCATCGCTTATCATAAGGTATTACTAACATATTCCGCTTATAGCTCAGCGACGGCTGACTCTATCACGCTGATCAATAGCTTGATTGATAGCCACGCTTCGGGCGCATCTTCTCACCGAAGATCGGCCCGATCCCCGGACTCCTCGCCGAGCTCCAGGCCGAAGATCGAACTGATCTGATTGACTGATCAGTTCTGATCTGACTCACACACTGAGTCAATGGACCCAGGAACCCTTAATTAGAAGGCTCTATGACTCACTGAGATGTTGGCTCCAATCCATGTATATAGTTCATATTATTAATATATCAAACAACCAATAGCATACACTGATCCAGTGATGCCACCGATCAACACCCAGTCATTACTCTAAACCATCCTGTATGGGGATAGGGTGATCCCCATATAGCCAGAACTCTCCTTAGAGATCGGCTTGGCATGACTGTCTCTATTTGGCTCATCCAGGCTTCCCTCAGGGTATAAAAGAACCCTGCAGGAGACCCTTGCAGAGCCACCTCCTCTTACTACCCACCTGATCGGTCTTGTGTGCTTTGGTTTGTATTTCTCTTATCTCTTATCTCTTGTGTGATCTACTGTATCTAATAAGTGGGAATCCTAGTACCTGATTAGATACATTCGTGTGATTCTGTATATACATAGACTTGTGCTTAAGTTAGCGTATAAACAAGTACCTGCCAGTTGTGGGAATTAAGTACCTATTTGGTGTGAGGAAATATACGCATTAGGCGCACCCCATTCATCCATATCAAGCTATCGCTTAAGTATAGATTAAGTTTAGTAATAGTATAGTCCAAGCGACTAGGGCTGAACTATAATAAGTATATCTAAGGGAACCTGACCGCTGTAGTCTTGCTCTTTATATATTATATTAAGTCAGTTTACACTGTGAAAGGTTAAGACTATCTAAGTGTTACTTGATAATCTCTGAGGTCTTATATTAGCCTTCCTATTGAATCTAGGAAGTATTGTTTACTATTGGAGTACTAACCAACTACATTGCTTAAGCTCCAGATATCCAACTGTACTCCAACCCGTAACACACTGATCTTCCTTTGATAATATTGGCTGCCGTGATATTTGACTCGTTGGGATTTACCCCTTCTCCTGCCAGGATAGTGGCATCAGGGTCGTCATGATAGGATCCTGGGATGCTGACTCATGTGTGGATGGCTTCAGTTGCATCTGTTGTCATTCGTAGTACTTGATCCCTTAGTGCTGATAGAGATGTTGCATTGTCAGACTCCGTGGTTGGTGGTCTGTCTGGGTTGTCATATGGTTCTGTCAGTGCGGCCCCTTGCGCTGACTGGCTTCGTGTTACTCTTGCTGATGATTGTTGAGACATAGCCACAGATCAGTGTGAAGCTTGCTCTACGATGTCACGACCCTCGTTTCTAGGGTGCGTTACTTCCTATGTCTAATGCGCCGTAAGCGACGGCGGATCTTAGCCTGATGTGTGGCGGCCTCTTGTGGAGGTTTGTATATGTAAGCTAAGGCCGATGCGTCGACAAAGGCTTGGTGCGCAGCGTCGAGCCTCTTAGTCTTTGGTCTGTAGTCCTCGACTCGCCTAGCGAGTAGGTTCTTGAATGCACCCGTCTCTGTCTGAGACTGTGATTGACTCGTGGCTTGCGATGTATTACTAAGTACTTAAGTGAATAAGACCGAGTATCTCAGATGTGGAGTCCTTTAAGTGTTAAGTAGATTGTATTGTGTATCACACTTGAGGGGAGATTGACGAGGTAGAGCAAGCTGGTTTGAGAGCAGCTTGCACACCAACTATTTATACAAGAGGAAGGTGGTCTGTGCGTACATGTGTGAGTCAAGTGAGAGTGACTCATGCTCTATGTGTGTTACGCGCAAGGGGTATCTCACGAGCAAGCCACTATCCTGAGCGATAGCGAATGTCGTTATTGATTTCTGGTTACTCTAAAACGTTGACAACAAGCGGACAAGACCAGCAAAGTCCCTAATTAACAAAGCAGGATGGCGTCGGTACACCGAAGCGCTCAAGTATATCTTCTGACTAAGAAACCCTCACGCAAGGGCGTGCTATGATATAGTGCTACCTGGTGTATGTTGGGACTTACACTAACTAGTGACGCTGCAATGGATGAGCGGGTTAAGGCTTATGTCAGTAAGGTCTTAAGTTGCTTATAGGTGCATGCGCAGATCTACTGGCTATGCTAAAGAGGAGCTCTGAGGCTAATCACACTGTGTGTTTGAATGGATGATAAAAGTAAGGGATGATATTGCAAGGCTCCAGCAGGAGCGTATTTATACTATACAGAGGAGGCAGTGCTACAAGCGTACAGACCAATCATATCTCAGCATGAGTCATATCTAAGAATAGTATCTAACAACAGGATGACTCGGATGGTTACAAGGCGAGTCATACTTAAAACAACCAATCACAAGTCGGTGTGAGTCATACCCGTAACCCTCGAGTCATACCTGTAACCCTCGAGTCATACTTGCAGCTATGGGGCCATTGTATCATGGAAACGGTGCGATTGCTTGGTTACTGCGGTACAATGGATACAATGGTGCCACATCACTAGTCTGCCCATCCGCTTCTGTCCACATCACTAAGAGTAAACCTATGTCGGCGCTTTGATAAGGGCTTAAGCGCCAGGCGCTCGGTGAAGGGTCTAGACAGGGTGCATAAGCGTCACAATGTGAGTCACGAATGTGAGTCAAGATGACTCATGCCATGTGTGAGTCACCAAAGTAAGTCAAATGACTTAGTGAGTAAAGCCACAAGTCAAGAAAGAAAGAGAAAAATGATGGGTCCGTGTGACAAGGTCATGTGGCTCATGACATGCAAAGCTCAAAAAGCCATTTGTGATCAAGCTCAATCCAATTGTGAATGGCAGTGCGCAGTGGATCGACAACGGAAACGGCAAGAACGAATCAAGCAAGGCAAAGTTTTGCTAGGGTTACGAGACCAAGAAACCCTTTGTAAAGTCAAAGTAGTTCAATGACTTGATGCTCAAACCAATGCTTACATTTACTGTACTAGCTGATGAAACTACAACCGCCGCCCGCATTCAGCAGTCCCCTTACTACCAATCCATCCACAACCAAATCCAACAATCCACCGTGTTCCGGCAGGCGTCATGCTCCTTGAACAAACTATTTTGAGCCAGTTTGCTGGACATTGATGGATCGTGCTGCCTGCTTGCACAAGTTCTCATCACAAGGCATTGTTCATGAACTAACCGTTGGTCCCAATGCCGATCTCTTTCCTTTGTTAGATCGAGGCACCGCCAACTCTTGGATCAAGAAGGATCATACAGGTTGGAATTCAGCTGTGCTAGAGCGGGTGGCTCATGCTGCTGAAGGAGCTGCACCCCAAGCACCAACTAAACAGCTTGGGTGGCCTCAACTATTGGTAAGTCTCATTGTGGATATATACAATTATTTTAATTGTTGCAATTAGGCGACAGGACTTGCCACATCTATAATAGCCTTGCTAACAACAATGCGGGCCGCTGGAACCTTGATCACTTGCATTGTTGCTCAAAGCGTGGCGATGGCTTTTGTCCGGACCAGCAGCCCTGAACTATTTGATAACCCTAAATTCAAGTGTTCCGATTCATTCATTCAAAATCTAATTCATGACAAACTTAATTGGTCTTGGCAGGCAACAACCCAAGCTGCTCAGAAGCTTCCCGACAACTGGCTCCAGCAGTGCAAAGATTTTGCTTGTCAGCTCACATGGTCTATTACACTCCATGATATTCCACCAGAGCTTGTTATCAATGCTGATCAGACTGGCATGTCCTTTCTTGGCACTGGAGATCGGACAAGGGATCTTTGGGGTGCTTCTCAGGTTCCTGGCGTTGGCAAGGGCAAGAAGCGTCAGTTTACCCTAATGGTGGCTGTGACCAGCGCAGGGGACATGCTGCCATTCCAGACAATTTATAAAGGCAGAACCAAGAACTCTTTCCCTAGCGACAATGCCTGTAAAGCCGGTGAATCAAATGGGTTCTTGTACACCACTGGGGGGACAGGCATTGGAGTAATTTACCAAGCATGCAGGCGGTAAGAGCTCTATTTGTCTTTATCTTGATCTGTCAGCTCACCCTGCGCTTCTAGTGGGTGAATAAATGTGTGGTTCCTTATGCCAATCAAAAGTGTCAAGAGCTTGGCCGTCCTCCATCCCAAAAAATTATTCTTATTGTTGATTGTTGGTCAGTACACAGGGGAAAAGAGTTCCTGAAATGGATGAAAGCTGAGCATCCTTCGATCATCCTCTTGTTTGTCCCAGCTAACTGTGAGATCTAATTTCTTTTGGTTAATTTCTCAGTACTGACTCTGCCCTTGGGATCTAGGCACCTTGATTGCACAGCCATGTGACACCCGAATCAATTGCACGCTCAAACACCTCATAAAATTGGCATATGTTGAAATTTGTCTCAGCAGATGCAACGTCAACTTCAAGCTGGGATTCCGCCAGTTCAAGTTGAAATTGACACATCCCTTGGCAAGCTTTGGGACGC
Organism: Ceratobasidium sp. AG-Ba; assembly: GCA_016906575.1. Taxonomy (NCBI): domain Eukaryota; kingdom Fungi; phylum Basidiomycota; class Agaricomycetes; order Cantharellales; family Ceratobasidiaceae; genus Ceratobasidium; species Ceratobasidium sp. AG-Ba. The sequence continues at coordinate 220,521 of CP059612.1, read as the reverse complement.
TTCTGCCAATTGCTTGATGGAGGCATGGTTGTGGTTCCGTGATCATCCAAAGGCGGTATTGGATGCATGGCACAACACAACGTTTGGCGATTGGGATTTGTCCTATGAGTAGGGAAGGGAACAGGTAGTTTACCCAAATGGGTTGCCTGGGATGGGTAGCTGAATCATCGTACCTGGGTATGACCCAGTGGCTGTGCAAGGCAGTGCAGGTATGACCCGGGCGGGTTGCTCCAAATGAAATACCCTTACGGGCTGCATATAGGCAGTTGGACCAATGGTAGCCAGCATACGGTCAGAGTTTGTGGTCATGTAAAGTATCTGAAAATGGGAATTTATACCATCAGCACTGCCCTTCCTTCCCAAGTTGAACCCCCCTGGAGGTCTTAACTTTATGATGTCTGAACCTACCTTGTCGATGGCGACTTCACTGGGTACTCCCAACCCAAACCAGGGGACTAGTTACAATCTAAACAACCTCTACTCAGCAAGCAACAAAGGTGTGTGGTCGGTCCCACCCAAAATCCTTGTTGGTACGTACTGCCTGGTTCCAGACGGCCGGCCTTGTAATACCAGTTAACATAATCTCCTGCACCTTTGGCTAGCTGCTGCCTGGTTGAAATGGCAATCCCTAGTTTATGATCACTACACCATTGGGCTTGAGAAGATCCCTTGAATCGATCCCACATCTGGTGCCGAGCTGCCCGGCACAATGGTTTTCACTTTTACATGCAGGCACGATACCACACGCTGCAAAACACTTCGTCGGAAACGCCAAGATACTTCATCAGGAACCCACAATCTAAAGCTTGCAGCTGAGCAATGCAACAACCGTTGTGGTATTGTAATCAACAACCCGGAGGCCCCTCTTATTGAGTACTTGTACACTCACTTTCGTGCTCTGTTGGCCATGTGGTGTGCTGTGAATCATCAGCTGTTCCACAGTGTTTCCAACCCACTTTTTATTGAAATAATCCAGCTGCTTTGGCCTGGAACTAATGTTCCTGATCCAAAGTTGGTATCATCAGACCTGACACACATTTACAATTGGCTCTCCACAAATGTTCAAGAGTTGTTCCAGGTACAAGTCATTTGCTTATGTATGCTTGCATGATGCTCATGTGTCAAAAGGAAATTGATACTGCAATGCATCTTGCACTTGATGGCTGGTCAAGCCCTCTTACGGTGTCGTTTCTTGGAGTTATTGTATTCTGGCGTGAGCATGGCCGGGTGTGGAGCACTGTACTTGATTTCATACAGTAATGACCTGTGCTGTATTGTGTGTTTGTTCAGAATAGTTAAATCTTCTTTTGTTTAGTCTCACCGAAAGTCACACCGACGTATATATGGCAGAGAAGGTTCTCAAGTGTCTGGTGCGCCTAGGCGTCAAGAATCAGGTGCACATTAGACGTTATATAGTGATTTTATTGGTTTACCAATACCTGTTACAGATTCAGTCAATATGCCTCGATAATGCAAGTAATAACAATACTTTTGTTCAGAGTATCGCTGCAGAACTCCCAAGGTTTTTAGGAGCGGAAACTCGGGGACATGGCATTGCTCATATTGCAAATCTCATTGCACAGGTACGCATATATCTACTGAATCGTTATAATTTTAGTTCTATGCTCATATTTCAAAACAGTCTTTTTTGGACTTGTTTCAGCGCCCTGCCCCTATAAAGAGGTATGCATGCCCCAACATCAAACTGGTTAATCAAATACATATGATGTATCCTTCTACATTGTTTTGTCAAGTTCTTCAATCATGTTTTCTCCCTGTTTATTCAGTGTCTGCCAAGTGTACCTAGCCTGCATACAAGAAAGCTACACCTAAGCCCAAATGGGCTTGACCTCATACTTGACCTAGAATCCCCTATCAACAACATTAATGTTGTTTCCAAAATGGATTTTGGGAGACTTTGTGGGAAAATGAAATTGAGTTTATGAAATTTATATAAATTGCATATAATCCAACAAATCCTGATTTATCATTACTTCATATTTTCCTGACGCCGCCGTGCGGCTAACACATGTTCCCCGTTCATACACTACACAGCCCCATCGACATATGCTGAATTAGGGATACCTTTGATCAACCGAGGTATACAACCCGAATATAACACGCAAATTTGAGGGAAAATACGAAACCAGGTGACATTTTGTGTCTTGAGGCGAACGGTATATACAGAAAAGCCAAATTGTATTCGATGAGCCTGGACAATACGCGTATTATCCAGATAATCTGGACCCACAAGTTCCTGTGATAACGCAAGAGTGATATATTATCAGCTGCGTGTACAATCGAATCGCGGGGACACGAGGAATATCTAAGCTACACGAGTGATTTCAGCATGGCTACATCATGCTCCTTCCTCATCAACTCGCTCCCGCCCACACCCTCCGGCCACGTTATATCCGTATTCATGGTCGGTGGATAACGCGATTGATCGTGCATACCACACCAGTCAAAATCAATCAGCATGCCTGTGAACTGGCCGTGGCCGTCCTCCCTAGCAAGCACGTTCGGATGTCGCAAGTCCCCGAACACAATATCATGAGCGTGTAGAACTTCGATTGCGCTCTTGACGTTTGATCGCACAGATTCCGGTACAGGACAACCGAGTTTGGTCAAGTCCCTTGCTTCGACATATTCCATAACTATCATCATTCGACCAGACGGTCGAGGCGCTTCCATGTCGGTTGAGCCGTCGAACAACAGTTTAGGGGCGAGAGAGAGGTCGGACAATAGCCGATGTGCATGTCCATTGTAAGTCTCGGAGAATTTCACGACAATGTCTTGGGCCGGACCGTGGGTAGGTATTGTGCGTGCTTGGAAAACGGTTTTTGAAGATTTTGGGTCGCCTAGTTCACGAACATAGGTAAACTCTGTTATTTGGCCGCCCACGGAATACTGAAGGAGATAGGGATAAAACCGTGAGGTCGCTGGCTCTGGTGGAAGCGATGAATAGTAGCTTTCGAGGTCAGAAATCGAAAGCTTCATCGCCCAAAAGATCTTCGCAAGTCGGCAGAACTGACGATCAGAGCGTGGGCTAGCGGCGACCCAGAGGAAGTCTGTGAGCGGTTGGACAACGGGTTGAGTGAGCATAATTGCGCCGAGCAAGCACATCCAAGGACCAGCTATGCCGAGTATGAAGGAAGGGCAGCAAGAGGCATAGCGTTGTGACCTTTTCTGTACAAGCAAGTGGTCGAGTTTAGTAATTTGGCAACGTAACCGTTTGCGTGCACGTACCGTTTCGGATCCCCATTGTTTGACATAGGATACGGCACCTTGGATCGTCGGATCGGACCCCCCAGTTCCAACCTCGTTCTTGACTTCGATCACCATGTAGATCGCTTCGTTACTCCCGGAAACGACCCCATCCGGCTTAGCACCATTAAGATCCACACTAGGCATCGCGAAGCCAAGCAACGCCGAGAGATAGCCACGAATGGATATATCTCGTCCATTGGCACCAGGTTCTTTACCGTAAAGAGCCGGTGAAGCGTTCAGCAGTTTCTTCAAGTTCCCAAAGAATTCTGTACGAGTTCCGCTAGGGATCGATGAGAAGTCTGTCGTCTCCAGGCGAGACAGAAACTTGTCAAACACAGGATGGTAGAGGCCAATGGGCAATCCGCTACGCTGAGGGGGCCGTCCGTTCTTGATCCCCACGTCCGGTGTCTCCTGGAGTGTCGCGAAATTCGACGGTTGCGCCCAGGTGGACGAATTCTTGTTACCAATGTGGACTATCGTTCTCTCCTGCACTATCCAGTCGGGAGCCAGTCAAACTTATCAGTATGCAGCACCAGACTGGTAGAAAGTACGCACTCCGTTCGAGAGCCTGGAGGCCCGTGAGCTCCTCGTTCGGTTCAGTTCGGCTTGGAACCACTTCAGTACCTACTCGGCTTAAGTTTCGAAAAACCTTGAGATTTGACATCGCGACCCACCAGCGAGCGTAACAAATACGTTTATGACAGGCTCTGCTCCGTTGGGCCAATAATGTTCCAAGCGCTTGTTATTGACCAAAATTTTTTCATCGGATAGGTGTAATTCGGTGCCTTTGAACTCCTCGGGCGGGATGTCGATCTTGTAGAGACGGAGGCCGGAAGGCGACGGGAGTGAGGTACGAGTAGCATAACGATCTTTCAAGTCATGTACATCTTTTTCCGAGAAGTTGTCGAATTCAATTTTTATGGTATCTTGTAGCGGGTCTTCTCCGCTTCGCAGCAGTCGCAAGGAGTACATGTTCAAAGGCCAGGATCGAGTGATGGGGCTGTGTTGGCACTTGAGTTCCAGTATCGCGTTTGCAAGCGACGAGCGCTTACACTCTGACTCCGGACACAGCTAGGCTAGAGTGCGGGATCTTACTCCCGAGGTTCAAGGTAACAGTTAGTTACAGTTAGTTACCAAAAAAGTAAGTAACCGGGGGGTTAGTTACCGGTATGTAAGTTACTGGAGCGTTATATATAATATCTATATACATTTTGTGACCTAATACCAATCGACATCAGCCACTTTCCGAACAACCTGCTCGTTGTCCAGGTCTTTATCGCCGCCTTGAACCGTTGCCTTGCCCGGCGTCTGGGCAGTGTCAGAAATAAAATCGATCAGTGCCGTAGATTTCAAGTCGATGAACTCCAGGTGATCGTATGACTGCGATGGCGATTCGGTTTCGGACACATCGTTGTCGATTGAGCGAACCCCAGGTTCCAACCAATCGTCACCTTGTTCGTCGTTCAAAGCCACAGGAATTGCCCCCTCGTTTTTTTGTTCTTCCCGATTGCGTGATGTCTTTTCGAGCGAGATGTTACGGTACTTGAGCAACGGCCCTCTCTTCTTTGGCCTTTTGACATTGCCGACATACTCATCAATCTGGCAAATATCTAAGTAACACGAAACAGGGTACTACGGCAGTACGCACCAATTGGTGCCACTGTTTCACCTGAATTTGCTCGACCATTGTATTTATATCAGTTCGCAAGCGGAGCTTCGAATATAGAAAAGTCATTCTTGAACCGGTGCGCTCATCGTTCATTGAGTTTGGCATAGCTGAAAAGAGCTTGGTAAATATAAACTGAATCAATAGAGGCGATTGTTAGCTGAGCACTTGTAAAAAGCGCAACACATACACCAAGTACTTTTGTATCCGCTCGATAATCTTCAATCCATCTCGACGATCCCTCAATGCGCGCTCCAATGCAGTGTTGACAGCGCCAACCACACCGCGTTCTTCAAGAAGCTCGGGGTCTGGCACAAACCCCAAAAAGCGCCCATACTTGGATTGGGCAGGTTCAACTACAGGTAATGATTCGGGTAGCGTAGAGAAGAGGGCCGCTAACTCGGTGAGTAGAGCTTCCACCTCGGAAGTAGGCAAGACTCGGACGGGCTCGGCATCAGCCATCCTAACAAAAGGAGCGTTGGGAATCCAGCTCTATGGATTATAAAGACACGCACCTGCGGTTCGGTTGAGCAAAAACGGCAAGGACAGACCAGGGGTACGGATCCACTTTTATATCCGGTTGTGTAAGAGTGGCTTGAATCGTGGTTCTATGCAGTTGAATTTAAAATTTGGTTCTATATAGGAGTTACTTACCCAGACCGAGTTTTCCCGGGTCAAGGTAACAGTAACTTACTGGTAAGTAACATGTGGTAACTAACCTCCGGGTAAGTTACTTCTCAAGGTTCCCGCACTCTAAGCTAGGCCCAGGTTCAGAGGGAAGAGATTTTGCAGGAGAAGCCACGGAGGCATCAGCGACTTCAGTAGCACCGTCTCGAGCAGTAAAATCAGTGCTTAGGTCAGGAAGCGAAGTAGATATAACAGGTGGCGAATGAGCAGGATTATTAGGCATGGTGGTACTTAGTCGTCGGTGCACGTGACGTGACTTAATTGGTTTGCAAATGTTCAGTTGAGAGCATATCTACTCAACCATGACCTCTCAGATTGAGACTCGCTCGGCGTCTGTGACGACTAGCACCCCAGATGACGTATCTGACTCGCTTGAAGCCGGATCATTAGGGTCACCGAACTGGTGGCGGCAAGCACGATCAGTGAGCCAACGGACAGTAACCGAAGAGGAGCGATCAGCCGTCGTCAAGACCTCGCTTGGAGGGCGATGTTGTTTAATCACACGAGAGGAGCATCCTCGTGGTGCTATTGAAATGTCTCACCTGATTCCTAAGAAAACGCAGAAAAAGGAGGTATGTTTAGAATTCCACATAGCTTTAGTGATCGCGCTCATATTCTCATTGCAGATAGCAGAGCTTCAATACGCATTTGGCCGAAAATTAGACCTTAACGGTCGCTGGTTCAACCTCTACTGTTTGTATTCAAATATTGTCGGGATTCATATGACTTACCTTATCGTAGTACGAGCGGACATCCACGCGTCATTCGATCACTCTACAGATCCCGGTTGGATCCTTCTTCCTACGCGAGAACTAATGACTGAAATAGACGAAAAGATCACAAAACTATTGGCTTATCGGCGCCGGAAAGGAATTACAGGCCCTTGGCCAGACTTTCGGAGCAGAGACGTACGTGAATATTCAACAACATTGGCTCAGTGTTGACACGCTGCTGCTAGTGGTTTCCCACTAAACGTACTGGATATGAGTACGAGTTCGTTCCCTTGTCGATGGCTGAACACAATGTGGTTATCTGCCGCCGTGACGGTCAAGGGCAAACACCTCACACTTTACACTATCCACCCTACCTTGGCTTGCGCCTCTTACGTTGTCACGTTCACCCGTACGCAGTAATAGTTAACGTTGGGAAGAAGCTGGCGAATAAGCAGCTCCCTCCGACGCCAGACTTTCCCCCGGACCGCCGCTACGAAGTCCTCAACATCTATACGGCTCTTATTGAGGCTCACAAAGTGGCGGATAACGAGTTACTCAGTATTCCGGAAGGTCGCTCTCAACAGAGCTTCTCTTCTGGCACCGGCACGATTGCTAGCGACTCCGCTACTGGAACACATGCGGATCCACCAAGACGGTCACCTCGAATCAGCAACAACGATCCATCCGCACAGACTCCCAGGGCGAATGACGATCCGCTTCGTGATTTCGATGACTCAATCGATAACTCTGACGGCGAACTTCACGAGCCGGCCAACGACTTCAGCTCTTTTTCACAGGATTCTCTATCCGTATCCACGCCCAACGGATCAACCTCCGGCACAGACAAAAATTCTTTCTTCAGGGATCGCTGCTCCTCTGTCCATACCTCAATGTATCAAGATTGTATAGAATGGGCTGCCGAGGTCGAGCTTGCGCGTCAACAGGGCGAGCTGGTCGATCCTCCAGATGAAACATCCCCGAACACAAGGATGTACCGTTTAGAGTCTTCTCGATCGCCTCCTACGGAGAATTGGCACTCGTGGACGTCCGAGTTTGCGCCGTGGTGGGTTGTTTTACCTGAACCCAAGGATCGTGGCGTTGTTTCTAGTAATGACTGGGCTGAGATTGAGAACTTCCCGTCCCTTGTGAGAAAGTTGGACGAATCAGCGAGCTGATGATCAGTCGATGTTGTAACACTATACGCCTATAAATGATTTCCCCTTTGATGTCTTGTCGGATGTTTATATCTCTATATGCAAAAGGGGATTATAATGTGGCTGGTCACCCAAGGACTCGTCGGGCTTGGCCAAGAATTGGGAGAGGTAGCTCAAGGCATAAGGCATTGAGATGTTGACCGAGCATGCACAGATGGACGAAAGGAGACATGCGCAGTCCAGTGGTCCGCCATCTGGCGAAAATCATGCGATGTTCGGCTAGATATTACAAGCATTTTATTGATACTGTTCTGAATTTATTTAATTTTACTACAATCAGTTCTCACCTCTTCAGTAATTCCCATATCAATGAAAATACGTTGATAGAATGATAACCACTTGTATTTATAGCCACTAGGCTTCACTACACTCTTCGTATGCTAGCTTGAAGAGTTGGAGTGCAATACCAAATCACATATTTTCCTTTGACGAGTGACTTGGTCTAGGACTTGGATAGCCACTCGATTAGCCACCGCGCTACTCTTTGATTCTGTGCTGTCACAGTAGCGTGGTTTAGGCCGACCTTTGACCATGACAGTTCCAGCTGCACGTCGCCTGCCAGCTGAATATTCTCGGGCCATTCGTCAGTGACGTCCCCAAATGTCTCAGCGCAAGTCACGTGAGACTCAGTTCACACGTCACTGTGGGAAATCTAGGGACTTACCCTGAGTCCCGAAGGCAGAATGGCTTCCTTGGCAGTCCTGACAGGACTTTTAGAGCAGCCATTCAAAACGCAAGTCCATTGGATTCCATTTTGAGGAACCAGCGTCTGGGCCATAGGGTTTCAGCCCCGTGGCCGTCCGTGTAAATGGATATACCAAAGTTCCTGGATCACCAGAGGGTTACAAGAAGGTCAAACAGAAGACATACAACTAGCACAAGCGTGCAGACGAGTTCTTAAGGCTACGCCAATCTAACGTGAAGAGCGGCTTGTCATCCCAATCGACCCTGGCTGCCAGGGCAGGTCCAGAATTACCACACATTGGTGAGTTAATCCCCGTTCATAACTGTCGAAAAAGGTGTTACTGAACTGTCAACCCATCACGCACGCCATAGTAGATGAGCAACATCATTTATTCCTGCATATAAGCAAGCACAGTGAAGGTGATCTGGCAAAAATGGGACCACAGCCATACGGCGACTTGCCAATACGGTCCCAATCCCGCTCGATTTCTCCTAATCCTGAGCGTAATTGTCAAAGCGATTCAACTAGCTACTTGGAGCCCCTGCTTGAAATAGCCTGTTCCTCGTCGCCCGATCCCCCGGGAGATTTCTTGCCACAGCCTTCTCGCTCGCTTTCACAAACAGCTGACAATACTGAATCAAACGACGATAACTTGCTACTATCTCTCGAACCCGGAGATACAACTGATATGTTTGAGCGTCCTTCTTTTGTTAAATAACACCGGCCCGTCTATTCGTTTAACCTGGCATCCAATCTCAATCTTAAGATTTCTTTGGACTATCTTTGGGAGGCTGGGTTTGCTATACCACGGAATCAAAAACTAGCTACTACGCTCGATACTGTTCTACGCCGTTTAAATCTCAACGTCGACAAATTCTTGAGACGACAGCCCGTCCGCTCCGAGTGCTACCAGCGATTCACGTTTGACGAGATTGCTTCAGCGGATGTCAACAAATGCTATCGTACCGGCTGCTCTGGAATCTTTTGGCGCACCAAAGACGGACAACGGCACCCTGCAAAATGTATTGTTTATGCTCGACTTTTTGCTGCACTACGCCGATTTATGCACCGGTCTGAATTTCTCAAATCTTCGTCTCTTGGGCGGGAGGCTCATGATCTTGAACATTAGAATGGTGTACTGTATGATGTCTGTTGCGGTTCTGCTTGGTTGGAGAATCGTCTTGGTTTAGAGCGCGTTTGGCAACCTAGTGAATATCCTGTAGATCCTACAGTGGATGGTAGCCCTACCGAGTCTGCTGCACGCACAATTTCCTTGAAATGCGGTTTGTTGGCTGTGGTAAACATTGATTGGTTTGGGATTACCGAGAAATACTCGGTCGGAGCGGTCTACATCTGTTTCCCCACCTTCATCAATCAGTTGGCTAGGTTGTAGGGTAAACACATGCTGAAAAAAGTAAGAAAAACATGTATATCTTATGAGTCTGTCATCCTTTTGGTCTCATTTTTGGAGAGCTAGGCCATCAAATCATGCTCTGTCTGGCCATGTTAACAGCCAACAACATCTGGGAGCAACAAAATGTGATGTGGTGGTGTTGCTGGACCCTGAGACCGTGCGGCGAACGGTTGGTCACATGATCGACCGTGCGGCGAACGGTTAATCACGTGACCAACCGTTCGCCGCACGGTCTCAGGGTTCACAACATTTGGTGAGCCTCAAAAGTCACCACATTTCCTTTTATTTAACTGCTCATTCAATAGAGCAGAATTCTGTGATCATGAATATGTATTTCTTCCCCAGTAAAGAATCTTGCATGACGGAGAAAACATACCTGCAATAAATAAATAATTGCTCAGGGGAATCACAACCCTCACTGCTGTCTATATACATCACTTGGGTAGTTTCCATACATGGGAACTTACTGTAGATTGTTGTAGAATCAGATATGTCAGCCAAGAATCTGGCATGCGGGACTCCGCATCAGGAACAAATGGATTTTTTATCCTTGGGATGTCATGGATTAGACCACATTGATTGAAAAGTCGAGCACGAATGAAAGGGTTTAAATAACACAGCTAATATGAAAGGTTCTTGGTCGGCCTTCGCCCATCGACACTCAAGACTCTCAAGCACGCATTTCTGAACAACTGCGTCCAAACCCTGGATGACATAAGTGTAGTATAGGCGACCAAGCTCAACCAGAATATGATCAACTCGAGTTGTTGGAGCTTGAGAAACATTCGCTGCAATAGCGAGCGGCTCGAGGTAATTTTTCAGCCTTTGTTTTTGGAGCAGTTAGTTGAGACTTGTGAGCAAATAAGTACCACTTACTCAGTAAGCCTTCGCCAAAAACTCTGATCTTCAATATTTCTCATTATCTTCTCGACCTGTTGTATCTTTTCCAAAGACCGACATGCGCTATCTCGTTAGGTTAGGTTAGCTATCTCGAAACCCCTCCGGCTTTAACGTCAACAGTGAGCGAAGCGTACAGGACTGCAAAATTAGACTCGTAAAAGATAAAAAGTGGGCTGTCCATTGTGCAATTGAGGGAACGCTGAAACTATGCGTCCGGCCGGTCGCCCGGACTTGCTCGTCATGCAAAAGGCCAAGCAGATACGAGTGGTTCAACATCCACTTGATGATTTCAATAGCGTCGGCAGCTGCGCTCACCAACTCTGATTTCAATCGGAGGATGTCTCCAACAATCAAATTTATCTGATGAGCACTTTATGAGCTGCTACAAGTGCATACACATCAACGTATACTTACCTGGTGTGCCCAAGAGTCAAAAACAAGAATATATGGGCGCATGCGATGCAAGCGAACACGCATTGCTCTTGATTCACCTCCTGCATCTGAAACCCAGGCAATGACGCGCACATCGAATTCGTTCTGAGCATACTCGATATCAGATAAGACAGCATTGAGGTGCATCTTGGCGGTTTCGCGCTTGGAAGACATATCCTGTACTTTCACAGTATATGTCTGATCAAAATTAAACCACAATTCTCATATATTCATAGAAGCAAAAGATTGCTTGCCTTATGATCCACGGATAGCATGGATGCTACTAGATAATTACGCTTGATGTTCTTCCATCCATCGCTCATGCCTGTTGCAACGCGACCTCTAATGGCCTCTCGCATCGACGCATTAGCATGCTCAACCTCCTGCAGTAACACATCCCCCGACAGCTTCTGACGGTCGGGAAGTCTTGCTTCTGGTAGCCATTTTTGAAAGAAAATCTGGGTCTGGGGTTGGTTTATGGCATGCCAAGCAAATCCATTTGCGACCCAAAGCTTGCATAAATCAGACTCAAACTGCTTCTGCTGTTCGGGCGACAGACTATGTATGCTAGGCAATCCTGATCTGTACCGCCCTATAGAGGACAAAACCTCGAGTGCTGATTCGGATATGTCACGATGAGAAGCACGCAGTACACTTCCGCTTTCAAGGCGCATTTTGGCACGAGAGTCAATCAAAGTACACTTTTTGTGATGTGCAATTCGAAGCTTTCGCGCCTACCAGACACTGAATCGACGAGATTTTGTGCTGGTTTTGATATAGTGAATGGATGAATTAGATTTACAAACAGAACAGAGGCTTACCACATTCGATAAGTTTCATATTGCTACGAACCGACACAACTAAGCCACTCTGTTTAGCTGTTGAATCTTCGTGTCGCAGAGCCTCGACTTTTTTGGTCAAGCACGCCCTACACCAGGCATTGATGAAAGCGTTGTTTTTACTGTGATAGTCTTTTGAAGTCTTGGAGCTCGAGGGTCCTTTCCGAGGCTCAAAGTACTCCCAGTGACAAAGCTTCGGTGGCATACAGAACGTTGATAGGTGGAATGGAGTAGCTGGTGTGTAGAGGTGGGAGAAGATAAGGTGAGCGATCGCTATGAGCTATATATATGCACATCAAAAATGCAGTAGATCATTCCAGCAAGCTCGGGTGGCATACCGCTTGCTCATCTCCTAGGTGCGCATGCATGGTTCATCAGTCAACATTCGGTCGCTGTTCGCGTTTGAGCTGACGAATCCCATTTTAATTTGACTATTGTGGCTTAGGAATTTCAACTGACATTCACATTGACATGTTAGACATCACTTGACTAACATTGACTCGGCCAACATGTATGTAAGTCAATCAAGCTTAATGTCAATTACCAACACTAAGGTTTAGGTACTAGGGTGCAACTCATCTATTCACAACAAGTTTAGGGGGACAGAGAGATAATATATATTCCATGTGACACAGATTTTATGAGCATATGATTGACTACCACAAGAATAATCTCAAGAGCTCTCCTCCACACTACCTTCCTCCTCGTCATCTGATCCAGCCGCAGAATCTTTTGGCCAGACTGACACCTCAGACTCTTTCTGGCAAAGTGCACATCATGTGAGTGTATGCTCCTTTTATCCAATCTATCTTATATACGTACATTCATATCTTCAGCACCTAGAAGGGTCTAGCACACATCACTTAGTAACTGTATGGTATCTGGTTCCAGAACCTACCGATGCTTGCTCATTCAACACATCCACAACCTGACCCAGTGTTCCCTGCTTGTGAGCTGAAAGTATGTGTCTTAATAGACAACTCAGCCCCTGACTTTCGGGCCGTGTCAAGTGTTTTGCCAGAGCCTCGAGGTCAGCCAAGGTCCGCCCCAGTTGTCGATCTCCGCCTTGTCGAGGGGGCAGTGCAGCTGGGAAATATGTTAGGTTGTGGTTGAAGTGTTTCTCAAAGTAAGTCAGCACCTGAGGACTCTTCATCTGGTCTATCCATTTCCTCATCAGTGTCATCAGGTAAGACCTCTGCACTGTAGGGTTTCACACGCTTTTTGCAGGGAGCTTGGCTCCTGTGAGTGTTTTCTTTCATGACGGAGTGTGCAAGTATGTACTTACCCTTTTTTGTGCTTGTCGCCTCTTCAGGCTGATCCATCCGAGCTGGTTCATCTGTACTGGCTGACGATCTTGACCTAGGCCTTTTCTTTGATGCTGACAAGGAAGGCTCTGGCAGGCCCGGCTGTTGATCATCCAGCTGAACCAGGGGTGCACTGCCCTCCATGACCTTGCCCAGGAAGCCGTCACCATGAGGACAATTGGTATTGGGTGTCCTGACGTGCTTACCTCTTGCGAACCTCTTGTGGATGATTGAGTGGGCAGGAGAGAATCTTGGCTTAGGGCTGCTCCAAACTCCTTTGGGACACCAAGGCGCCAACCAAAGGGGAAGCGGTGGGTCTTGAACATGCGGAACAACTGCCACCAATGTTGGCTGGTGTTGATGAGCCTGCTGTAATCGTCCGCCTCGGTCTCAAGAGGACCAGCTATCTGTGCTGCAGTTAGTCCTTGGGAAAGTACATCCCGGTTGGCCCAAACAAAATGGATGATCTACATGTCGGTAACCAGTTCAAAGCTTGGTCAAAATATGCACACCTGCATCAACTCACCTTTTGCTCATAGCCAGCAACCTTGCTTGAGTCTTTCCGCTGAGCAGCCAGAACATGGGCAATCATGCCTGCTGGATGGTCTGTGTTGGCCTCGATTGATTCGCTTGATGTGCTCATGTATGCACTGAAATGCACCGGATCTGCACACACCCGCAACAACTGCCTTGCACTCTGTATCACATGTCATCCAGTCTTTTGAGACAACTTACGTGCGACATCACAGTTTGCATGACCTTGAGCTGCTCTTCAACCACCCCAGAGCCCACGCAGGACGGTAGGAGAACCTGAAAAAAGAATGAGTTTCATGCACAAGACTACAGTGGCATGCTTCTGATACCATATCAGTGAAGCTCCAGCCGTCGTTGGTCTTTGGATTCAATGGCGTGACGAAATCCACAGGCCGTCTGCGCACTCTCTCCAAAGCTCCCCCCAGTTTCCCTGGCAGAGCATCCCACGGGTGTCCTTGGTTCTTCTTCCTGTTCATGTGGGCCTCGAGTTGGCTCCATTGACAAGAGCGAGGTCTCAGCGTTAGGACATCTTCAGGCACGTCAACCATGCCTCTTGTGAGCAGATCCACTTGGCAGATCATCTCACGCAGTAGGCCAGATGCAACCTATGTGAGAGTAAGCAGGCCTCACCACCCGATTGCTGGAAATATTACTTACCCCCCACATGCGCCCGGTTGCTATCCGTCTCCAAGCGCCTGCATTGAAAGTTTTGGCAATATGGGGTCGAGACAGTGCTTCTGACACAGCATCAGCCAACTGGTTGTTGCGAGTCAGGGTGCATATAGCCCTAGAGGTGTTGACGTTGTGCCCCAGCAGAGCCTGTCGATTCAGCAGAAAAGCATGCTTTTTTACAGCACCGGCATCATAGAAAGCTTTGAGCTTCACTATGGCACGGAAGAGGTCCACATCGCTAGATGCTTTCATGATGGTTGGAACGTTGGACTCGTGCATCATGGTGAGAAATTCAGCAGGCTGCTCGGACTGAAGGGCTGTTGCAGTGCACCATCCGAGTAAGAAATTATCCACCATCCCAATTTGGGGCTTACCAGTTGCATAGACATCTGCATGCCACCAAAGATCCTCTTCTTTGTCTACACCTAAGCGCGGTAAGGCAGCAAGCCTATGCTGTCCTGCAAAGACAAGGACCTTGTGTTGACCAGGTAGGCTGGGCACTCCTTCGTGACTCTGTCCAGCCAAGGCCCTCAGTTCATCTTTGCTGCCATCGTCCTCCAGAATTACGCCTATGGGATACAGTGCTCGATTGAGGTTCGCCTTGTTCCCAATTTTGTTTGCAAGTTCGTCAACCCATGCCTCGTCCAGTGGGCGCTGGTCGGGATGAGTGGATGATTGCTGTGTCGCAACCCGGAACCGTCCAATCCAGTGCTTCTTGCGGACCTGGGCCAGTAGTTCATCGGCTGATTGTTGTGGAGCTGGCATGACTGACTTGATGTGTGGGCTTTGAGGAACTTCAGGCGGATGGGTTTGGAGCACGGTATATATATATATTCATATGGCTTCACGCCATGAAATGATCCGATGGCTGAAACTAAGCATTTTGGGACTAGTGGGTTTGACCCAGGAAAATCCAAACTCCGAATGAAATGACAGATGGGGGTGCTGCCAGCATTCATAAAGGATCACCTGAATGGCCTAGTTCGTCACAAGCTTCCCCCATAAGCGTACCCCTCCAACCCTCACACGCATCAAGACTTTCAGACAATCACCCAATAAAATGCATGGTGATCTGTGAGCCAATAATGCAGTATACAACTGATGAGGTTACTCAAATAAGCTGTCTAGATCGTGGCCCTCTCCTTCAACAGTCTCTTCCACAAGCGAGCCATCGTTGAAGCACCTCTCTGCCCATGAAGCAAGAGATCCCGTTGGTGCCATGTATGCATTGCACGCGACGCCTACAATGTGAACTGATATATGTGACTTTAGAACCTGGGATACCTTGCCATCCCTCAGTCACTCGGCTTCACTTGTCCCATTGCCAAACACCAGTGAGAATCAGCCAGGCATACAAAATCAAAGATCAATTGCGGGTATGGAGATGACTCTACTCAATATCAAATGTTCCATGTCTATGCTAACCACCGACTGCTAAATGGCAGCAACCACACCTCTGTTTCGTCAGCAGTCGCCCTCATTGCACAAGGTTTACACCAAGGCGGGGTGAGTGGATTGATCACATGGCATCCAGCCATTTCCAGATTTATATGGTCAACATCATTTTTGTAGCCCATCTCAACTTCCCCACCTTGCTACAGCAACACTTGCATCCAAAAACTCCTCAGCATCCCCAATTCCCAGGAGTAAAAGGAGTTCCCCCACAGGGGATGAGCCCAGGAAACAACGTGTTGTTCGCAGAAAGCTCACCCCCCACGTTGTGAAAACCGGTCTACGGCTGCAAACTGTGGGCAGTCAGGGCCAGCCCGTTGCTCAGAAGCTTTCAGAGCCGAGGACACCACTTAGCTCCACAACAAAGAAGACGGACACTCGCAGCCAGTCACACGCCGGTAGCTTGGATCTCAATGACCTCGGGCAGAGAGCCGTTCCGGAATCGCACCTCCCAACCTGGGCTCCCCCCCAGTCAGTGGTTGACCTGCTTATTCTTCTGCCGATGCTAACATGTCTTGCCAAAATCCTCTTCTAGAGCCCCACAAAAAGCGCAAGGCTGGGATGCTGTCCCGAGGCCTCATACACCTGCAACCTCCGCCTTACACTCAAAATCACATTCTGAGGTCCATCGCACGCCCATTGCAGAGGCTGCATCATCACCTTTGTCAAGGTCAGCAAAAAGGGCTCGTCCTTTGCATGGGTCGCCGGTGTGGAATCAGTGCGTTTCCACCTTAGCTCTGTTCACAGGTCAGATGAGAAGCTGATGAAATGTCCACACTGGCCGCACACAGCATGATGGCTCTTAAATCACAGCAAAGTCGTCTGCAAACACCTTCCGATAGCTTGAGCACTGTCGACTCCTATGCCCACCGTGGGAGTACATTTGCGGGCAGCCAGGAGCCTGCACCTCCTGCCATCCTAGATCCAATAAATCACCTGAGCCCCCAAATCCCACGGGAATCTAGCCCAGTAGCGCAGGTAGCCGAGCTTCTACCTCCTGTAGAACAAACGGACCCAGCCAGCCATCGGTATGTCGCTTCCAGGGTCATCCATGACGTCTCAAAGTCAACAACCTCTCCTTTCAGAACCATTGCCTCTATACAACTAAAGCGTTTTGCCGAAACTATGAATATACCACCACTAGAGGAACGAGAGATGGAAGATTTCTTTATGCTGCTTTTCTTCAACATGCTGTTGCATTCCGTCTACCGACCTCAAGACTGGAGCAAGCGTATCCTTTTGCTGGTCGACCACGAAGATGAGGACAGCCTGCGTCAACTTCATGCCAATTGGAATCAAGAACCTCCGACTCACATATTGGGCTTCACAGCATCATCGAGAGGTGGCTACGCGGCTCTATTCTGGGGTGTAGTTGACCAGGTTAGCAGCGGTGTGTTGGACGTACATCTGACAGCCTATGGCTGCCCACCAGAGCGGTGCCAGGGAGGTGACCTGATGGTTGCCATGTCGAATGTTGAGGATCTGATTCGCAGGAACTTGGGGGATACCTACAGGCTGCAGAGATTCATAGGATACCCAGCCCTATGGCCGTCTCAAGCCGTCAGCTGGGATGTTGAAGCGCGTGAAGGCTACTTCTGTCAGCTGATCTCCACGGTCGTGCATGAGCATCCATTTTGGCAGGAAGTTGAATGGACAAAGGGAGTTGTGCACCCTATCTGGCCCGTCTACCTGGTTGAGGAGAAGCTCAAACTCGTCCTCCAACAGATACACCGGGAAGACATCACGCTACAGGCGGTATTGTCGGGCACTGGAACCATCCCAGATTGTGTTTATCTGCACGGGTACATCCTTGCATGAAATCTTGTTGTTCGGGTGCATGATGTCGCTGCAGTGACCGCTTAGAGGTTTATGCTGACCCAACTGGTGAACCTGGCGAGGAAATAGTAGATCTGGATAGACAGGAGTGGCCAGATCAGCCCAACTGGTAAGCATGCCTATGATACTGCATGCTCCTAGGCTTGACAGTATGGTAGGGACAAGGAACCCAACCATGTTATTTCTGGGGTGGAGGACTGGGAGACAGTCAGGAAGTTTTTCAAGGGAAGCTACAACTCCGTGTCAGTTGCTATTCAAGATACTCTTCTGTTAAGTGCGATCAACTAAGCTGTCTCCCATCAGTGTCTTCCAGGCAGAAACACCTTCAAGCACAGGTTCCAGTTTAGCGCGAAGCCGCGAGTGAGTATGAGCAGGTTGGCCGTGGAATCACTCACAAACCTTCATATCCCACGTAAAGGTCATCGACGCACACCATGAAAAGGGAGAATGAAATGTATACGTAAGTAATTAAACGAGCGCTAGCTAGCAGACTAGTCATCCTGTTCCGCCACCTGTAGCATGTTGCTGGAACAATCGAGAGGCGAGTTCTTGAGCTACCGAGGTCATAGCCCCATAGCCCGCGTTGCCTTTTGGCAACAGTTCCGATCCTCTGAACCCGGCTTGGAGGCGATCTCCTTCCTGACAGTCCACCTGTGGCTCAGCGCTATGTCGGCCATTCCTTCTGGAAATGTGTTCTATGTGGATCCGGTGCTCGCAAACCAGCTAGTCCAGCAGTCTTCGGAGGACGTTCTCCCTCTCGCTGCCAACAATTACTCTTGCATGTGGGGTCGGGAGAGACTTTGGCCTGGGATGGCGGAGGATGCACACGTCGTGACTTTCATGCGATTGAACGGATTGATCCAGGCGAGGGAGGATGCCTGGGTGATGATTGATTTGCACGTTTTGCAAGGATCTCCTACGCGCATAGAGGTCCTGCTTCCGCCTTGCAACGGCGTGGACAACGAAGTCCTGAACTCAGCCATAGGGACTCTGGTAGGGCGGCTGAACCAAGTTCTCCCTCGTCCCTCCGTAACTAGGAGAACTTGCACAGTCCAGCAATCGATCAAGACCCTTCTCATGCCGAGGCCACTGACAGAAGAAATGGTCTGGCTCGCCATGATTGCACATCTATGCGGCCTATTCCTTGGCCAGAAGGTTGACTCTGTGGATATCAGCGTGTTTCGACAGAACATGTGTTTCTACTACAACCAAGCATTGAGGGGTCCAACAGTTGATTGCGCGTTGCCCTGGAATGGCTTGATGGACAAGCATGGCTTTTTGCAGACCACAGAATCCGCCCCTCGGGTGTCCCAGGCTCGTCTTTCTTTGGCATCCAACAGGGAGCCCTCCCCCGCTGAAGCACTACCCCGGCGAACTTCGTACTCCGCCAGACTGGTGTCGCCAGGACCGTCTGCACCCTTCTTTACGGAACTGGCTCTTCCCGAGACCCAATTTCCGGAAGATATGCTTATCGGTGTTTCTGGGCGATCAGTAGAGCATTTGGAAGCCTGTATATTCCTGGGTCGTTACCCGTCCTGGCCGGATTCATTCCCAGACCGTCGTACGCAGGTGCCAGACGCAATGTCTCTGGATGACTACTGTGACCTGGTTCATTCCGTGGGTGGTCCAGAGTCCTTGGCTGGGCAAAAGCTCATCATGATGGGAGAGCACGACAACGAACGCTTGAAGCTCGACTGGCTAAGAGACGCAGCGCACCTCGAGCTGGAGTGGTTGATGGCCTCCATGGACGTCGATTCGCTGTCTCTGACCACCCAGGAGGCTCCCGTGTTCCAGCAGGCTGGCAGCTTCTATCCGTACCCCAATCGTTCAACGGCCATCTCCACGCGCAACGAGCTGAAGGTACTTGTAGACGGATCCGAGTTTGAGATGCACACCTGTAAGCATCGCTCTCCCAATTTCATTTGCTTGCACAAACAGCTGAACCAATTTTGCGACTAGGTCCAAACTTCTGCACGATGTCTTTCGGGGCCAACAACCAGTTCCGCCTGCTTGTTTTTTTTCCAAGGATACAGGAGAAGATCACTGACAGGATGTACCGGAACTTCGCAAACCAAAAGGAGATGTCCGACTGGTACTACGTCATCCTGCTGGCCTTGCATGACCTCGAGGACGACATACCAGAGGAGTGGAGACACGCGCTGACAAAAACCATCGAGGCTCTTCCATTGAGCTACCGTGCTGCGGAAAAGCTATGCTGCCCCAAAAAAGCGCCCCGATCTTTCATCGGGTATCGTATTGAGCCGTACATCATGAATCTTGCGTTGGAGAGAGCCCGGAAAATCATCGACGACAAGCCCGAATACGCCATGTACAGGGGCTACTTCTTTCACTTGTGTGGAATCAACCTCAAGCTGGCCACGCAGAACATCCATGGCCGAGAGGACGAGAATCCGCTTAATCATGTTTTCCGCTTGAACCCGTTCATCGACTGGTACGCTCAAAACCCGAACAATATCACGGTCGACGTCGGTCTGGCAGTAAACCTGGACCGGCGGATGGTTCCCGAGGAGCTGAAGCGTAGTACATTGCTGATACGCTACTGGGCTCTTCGTGAGCTGATGCGTCCAGCATATACGCAACCTCAGCAGGATCGGTACTGTCACTCATATGTGATCAGCGGCCTGCGATCTACCCCCCTAGCCTCACACCGTGCACGTTCAGGCATGTCGAAATTCCAGGCGTATCACAAAGACATGAATGCGCAATATGTGCGCCAAGACCGATCGGTGGGCTGGAACTTTACGGTGGCTGAAGCACTTGGTTTGGGACATCGTACCACATTCTCTGACGAGATGGAAGGGTACAGGGAGTCGATCGAACTAGCAGGATGCTACGGTACCCGCTACGAATGGCGGCTCAGCGCTTGGGCCGCCAACCGGCTCTTGCTGTACGAGCCTCAAGACATACTAAGGAGGCTGTTCAACGCAGGAGTGATCGTAAGTCTCTGATATTGAGTCTGCGCATTGCACTAACTGGGGTACCCCTAGGTGTGTCATCCCACCAGTACCATATCAAACCACAAGTTGATCTGGAATCGGGGTTGGGCGTCAGTGCTCAACAGGCAGCGTGCACTCAGCAAGAGGTCAAGGCTCTCGCCTGAAGTCCAGCTCTTGGCTGCAGTGCTGGCTTATTGGCTCAAAGGCCTGGTGAAACGCCCCGACGACATGAGCTCAAGCCGGGCAATGTCGAACGGGCTGATGTTGAGCAGCAACGCCAAGGATTACGGCCTGCCATCCTTGAGGATAGATGTGCTGCATGAAGACTGCCTCCGTGTCCGGCACAGCGTGGATGCGAATTCCTTCAAAATCATCAAGCAGAACTCGGTGATTCGCCCTGGAGGCCTTCGAGTCAAATCGAGCAGAGCGCTGTCCGGAGACCAGCGACAAGTTGATAGCCCACCCACAACCCCGGCATGCCCGTCGCGGATGCCTGCAGGCCCACTGTCCGTCTCAGCTGATTTTGTTCTTGACATGGTGAACGTTCAACTACCACGTGCCATCTGGGCTCGATTTCCCGAGGACAGGATGAGTCAAGGTTCTATTGCTCGAAACCTCCGCAAGGGGCCACTCAAGTTGCGACATTGGTCTAAAGTTGTAGAACCGCTAAACGAGCCGCTGACGGTGGTGAACAAGTTCCACACCGCTCTTGACAAGCTTTTCCCCCCAAATTGGACTTCGACCGTTCGAACAGGCGACTTTGGGGCTTACGATCGAGAAATCTTGTTCACTATTCGGCGTCACCTGTCAACCATCGAGGAGTCTGAGAGGCACACCTATTCCGAAGCACTGAGGCGGCAGCTCAAGCAAGCCATATTGAAGGATTGGGATTATTTGCCAGCCATGCATTCTCATAAGATGTGGACCATTCAGGTTGGAGCCGGTCCAGGGCGGAAGTATCGTTTAGCGTTGTCTCCAGCATAGTTGATCCATCACCTTGTTCTAGTGGGGTAAATGAAATCTATTTTCATCTGCGCTGCGCTTCATAAGCCCATAGATGACCTGCGCACTGGGTTTCCTGGTCTCTCAAAGGCAGGCTGTTACAGGGGGAAACCAGGGGGGGGGGCGTCAAGGTTCATATAGCAGACTGCTCCACTTATCCCCAGTTTACTAAGTCATAACCCTCCGGCACCTCGGAAGCAAAATTTCGTGATATCAGCCAATTAGCCAATAGGATGCCGGGTGCAGCCTCGCCCGCTGAAAGGCTAGTACTGAGCGTACGTTTATTCAAATATAATCAGTGTGTTCGTAGGTGCATGGGAAACATCCCTCAACATTTGAATGTTCAAACGATAGTGCCGATGGCGGCTTTCTGATGAGATACAAACTAAGCATTCCCCTCAAAGCCTGACAAGACTCCCCGGAGTCAATGGAGCACAGAATGAAGAATCGCATTTGACCTTCGAGATTTTTCCACAAGCAAACGCTTGCATATAGGCCCACATCAGCGTTCCAGTCGAGTCTTTTTGGAATAGAACAACCAAACTCCAGTAGAATATTGGTCTAGTGACGCCGAATGAGCCATAATAAACTAATATTGTGCTATTTGATATAGAACTCACATATATTCGAGGGTTAATTTGCCATACTACGGCACAGCCACAACTTGAATGGTAGGCCTCTGAGCTAGCAGACTCAGAAAAGCTACGGAAAGTCAGGGATTACCGCTCGGCACATGCTATGCCGAGATGCCGAGGTACCGAAGGGCTATCGATAGTAAACGCCTTGGATCCTGAGCCTGCCTGCGTTTTCCTTGAAACGGTTGATAGTCAGGCCACAATCATTGGTGGTTGAGTATCACCAGATAGCGCACGCTGACCGCAACATAGACCAGCCCTGCGATGAGCGTGTCCTTGCTTACTGGAGGTTTGCTTCTACAAGAGCCTGCAAGTGAGTACCACTGCAACAGGTGAATGAGCATACCAAATGGCCGTCCAGGTCTCCGGCAATGCAATAAAGGAAGCCCACGCAACATGCATATCATTCCACCCCCTGAAAATATAAATACAATTTGGCTCAACTTGTACTGCAATACATGTCAAACGCAGCTGCTACGTCATCAACCCTTAACACCACAGTTTCTTCCAGTTGTGTTATCTCTTACCTATCTCAACGGGCTGCTTCTTGGGCTAAATATGTACGCGTCGGTTCAGCAGAAACGTTGAGAGTCATATGAGACGTACTTTACCCACTGATTGTGTTTCAGTGGCGGTGCTCGGCTTAGCTGCCGCACTAGTGGCCGAGACTGACATTCAAGGGATGTGAAAGTGGCTGATGAGTCCAAGAGCACCTTCTTACCTAGTTGGGAGCGCCTTGGTGAAGCTTGCCCTACGCATGTTGGACATTCACAAAATACTGGTTGAGGAGGAGGAGGCATTGCCACAGGAATGTGCTGGTCAGGTACCGTCGACTGTTGTTATATATGTGTGGGGCCGGCAAAAGCCGTTATGTGTCAGCACAGGGCCTGATAACACGTGCCCTGTTCTGATCTCCAATCACTCATCATCTCTCACGAGGCAGGCATCCCGGCAGGGTGTGTGACTGATTTGGGACACTTGCCGTGAGATTCACTATATAACACCTTACCGCCCTCTTTCAGATCAAACAACAAGAAACCTCAGTCCATGCATACTGACATAAGGTTGAAACCAGAGACGTATAGGCCACAAAAAAAAGCACCGGACCCGTATGTAACTATGCAGTGCTTTGTCAGCACTGTCCCAAGGCATATTAGCAGTGTTGTCAGTTGGTGGGGTCAGCCAAGGGTCTGACCCCCAAATTGACAACACTGGATATTAGCGCTGGGCGGTATGGGACTGAACAATGCACTGCATAGATATTCTCGGTTATTTATACCGAAATTACCTTCTTTTTAAGAGCGCAAGATTTCGACACACAGGTTGTCTATATTGAAGCTTTTTTTCTTCATGTTCCCCAGTGTTGACGATTCAATCTATTCTACGTGAATTTGAGGCTCAAAACCTAGCCAAGTATAAATGCTAGTCGAGAGGCGGATTTAGAGAATGGAAACTCCTACGAATGTGGACCCGATGGTGTTGGCGCTCATAACGTAGGCGAAGTCGTGGGCAGAAGGTTTGAAAGTGCATTGTCCCTGAAGTATTTGTCACAATCAGTGTCGTTACAATAATACACGGTCCTGACTGGGACTGAAGTTGCACTCGTCGTTGGGGACATTCTGGCAATCTTCGGGATCTGCAGTGCACTGACCCTTCTGTGATATGGGACATTGCACAGTGACACATGGGTAAAGTGTACGATGTGGATCATCATACCACCGAAACCTTGTGACCCCGAAAACATGAACCGAACACAAAGCGCGGATTTCTCACTCACGGTCCCTGTGAGTGGTTCACCAAGTGGTTGTGCGTTCTACGTACTGAGCTGCTTCGGACGTAGATGCACGTCAAAAAACTGAACTTCCACTCATTCCCAGAAACACCGTGGCCACCGGCAAGCTTTATCGTTGGCTTGAAATGATAAATACCGTCCAGTTGCACATGCTGTCATTTCATGTCTTTTAATTCGATTGACACCTGAGCGAAGCTTCTACGGGCCCAATGATGCGTATCTGCGGCCCTAAGCCTGTTGCTTTGCTCCTTGCTTCGGTTTATATGGACGTTGCTGGTAAATATTTCTCCCTTCTGACCTAGCGCAATGGTGAGCTCGGTCGTGATGCCAGGTTCCATGAATATCAAACTCAAGATTGGAATATGGTCGATCCGATCGGACGCCACGAGCAATTGGTTGATCTCTCCATCTTTGGCTTCCTCCGGCCGGCCTAATTGAGAGACCAGAACAATCGAGAGGCAAGGAAGCCCCTAGACCCCGGACACTGCCTCCCTTACCAGCCTCATGTTGGTTGCATATAAAGCAGCCGAACCTCAGGCTCCTACCCTTCGCCAAAACGCAATATGCCTCCAAAGAAGACTTCTGCCAACTCCCGGGCGAAGGGCTCCACCCTCGGTGAGCCGAGGAAACCGTCGAAACGGATGGCAATAAAGCCAAATTTGCCAGCCCCGGCCCCAACTACCAGCAGCCTGAAGAAGTCGCCGGGCGAAATTCGGCGTTTGAAAGCTCATTTGCAGGCCGCAACAAGCCGCGTGGAACAGGCGGAAGCGTCGCCTGTATTGCTTCGACTGAAGCCGCAGACTGAGTTCGAGGACGCCCATGTGACCTGGTTCAAGTCGGAAGAAAACAACCTCCAGGGGAAGGACAAGTTCCGGCCTCCGAAGGGATCCGTCAGTAAGCACGCAGTGTAGAACACGCCGTGGCGACTCGGGAGCTGATTGTTTCAGTCATATACCCCCGACTGGCGAACATCTGGTTTTTGTGCAAGCCCGACACGCTGACGATGGTCGCGCCGGAGTTTTGGGTACCGGCGAAAGGCGAGGACGTCCACGAGTACGACCTCTACGCCGTCATGCACTCAGGGAACGACCCCTGTCGCAAGCTGACAAGAACTTACTCCGGTCACGTTCCCCTCAAGAGTAACGCGTATAAGGACCTTTGGCAGCTGGACACAAAGTTCCTGGTCGCTCGGGTGAAGAGTCCTCGGGTGGATCAGTTCCCTTTCTACGGGTGCTTGTGAGTGAGCTCGAGCACACAAGGAAGCAACTCAAGACGAGGTTTTCAGGCTGAACAACACGGTCTTCCCATCGACCGATGACGAGAATGTATTTTACGTGGTACAGAACCCGGACCGGTCGTATGCGCCCTACTGGGAATATGCGTTGGCTCTGTGGGAGCTCAAAGCCGCCCAAGGCACTGGGCAGCCTCTTGTACGGTGGGTCGACATTGACTTCAGCAAACCGCGCCCCTGGTTCTGCAACAAGTGGGCCTTCACTATCATGCGACTTGAAGCCGGCCTGCCAACCGATATCCCAGGCGACCCAATGAAACTGGCCATGCTGGGCGCATGTCGGGACCCACCGTACAATCGAGCACCGGTGAGCGAGGAGGAGTGGGCGAAGTTGCCGGGTGCGGTTGGGGATGATGAAGCCAACATGAGCGACGCCGTGTCGTTGCCAGACGACATTGAGGACGGCCGGCCCACCTCAAGCACCTGGGATCCTGCGACGCGGTTGGCGGCTCCGGTTCGGCACGAGGGTGGAGAGGGTGAGGGAGGGGAAGGGGGAAGGGGGGAGGAAGTGGGGGAGGAAGTGGGGGAGGACGTGGGGGAGGACGTGGGGGAGGAAGTGGAGGCGCCCATGGAGCTGGAGGCAGGAGAGCAGTCCGAGGTGCCTCCCCCAGAGATCGAGATGGAGGAGTCATCCCAGGCGCAGCAGCAAGTCGAGGAAGCGCTGTTCCCTCCGTCGCCTGCCGAATCCCGAGCCAGCCCGGCTCCTACGAGCCCCTCCCAACCTTCGCCGCTCGGCCAGGTGCAGCAAATCTCCGGGACCCAGCCTGATCCTCCCGCCGCAGCTGATCAATCGCCCTCAGCCGCCGCGTCCTCACCTCCCCCGACCCAGGCCGCTCCTTCAACCGCTCGTAACTTCTTCCTGCCGCCACCAGCTCCCGGAGCATGGCGTGGCCCTCCCAGTGGTCCAAGAGGGCCACCGAACACGCGGGAGCAGTCGCGAGGGTTCACCCCGGCGCCCTATTAAATCATTCTTGCCTCTTACCAATTTGTATGCCTCCTGTCTGATATATATACGATTTTATCTTCAACCACCACATTGTCTCAAGCGTAATGCGTTGGTATTCACAGGCTTTGCGTTAGTTCGATAGTGGAACCATATCAAAGCTTTCTAGGCCCATTGGTGGCGAACGATATCCAATAACAGAACTAAGTTGCAACCCAAATGATAGAATTTCCTATCCTGTTGGAAGATTTGTCAGGGGCATATGTATTCGCTACAAAACCGGCTGTCCAGATACATAAGTGAGACAACAAGAGGAATGCATAGAGGAACATGTATGCAAGAAGAAACCGCGCATGAAGGTGTTGCTGATCTTGCGGCGCTTTTTTTTCAACAAATCTACGCAAGGAAACCAGATCAGTGAAGCTATCAAAATATTTAGATGTCGGACTGGACACAGTTATCATGGGCTATTGACCTTAGCTCTCTTTGTCGGCCGCGCAGGCGCAGGCTCAGTAACTTCCTCTAAAGTATGAGCAAACCCTCCGGGCCAGCTGTCCAGCACGCAGGTGAAACCGGCCAATGAATGCTCTTGCGGAATAGCAACACCAGGCGCAGCCCTCAGCCGATACCGCTTCAGGCAACATCTACGCGTGAGAATCACGGGATGGTCTCGGTCGAAGCTGCCACCTCGCTTTACTCTCTTGTACATTTCCCGACAGCCTGCTGCGCAGGGGAGATTCAGCTCGAGGCCACGCACGCGCGGTCCACTGGCGTTCTTCAAGACGAGCGCCTCTTGACCGCCAGTCATCCACACGATGTCGGTATGAGCGCGTACCAGATCGTCTCGGCAGTAGCTGTGCAGCAGAGCATCCTGCATAGATGAATGATGCACAAATAGCTCGTTGAGTAAGCTTCCAAAGAAGCCGTTCAGCTGACTGGCTATCAGTCGTGGATGCATGGGTGCCAAGACGTGTCTAAAGATGCGGGTTCTAGAGGGTCTAAGGTGAAAAATTCAACATCCATGAGGTAGATCGCTCGCTTACTCTGTCATCCAAGCGGTAAGTGCATGGGGTAACTGGAAGGAACGGGCTGGGCTGAAGTTACCGCCGCAGCTCACGATAAACAGATAGGAGGCGAGGAACCTTCTGTAGCATTCACGCCAACCAGGACGGTCGAACATGTTGCTTAGCATCTGTCGCTTGTCTCGATTTCACTCCGAGGACAACTCAATAGACAAATGCGCACCGTTATTTCCTGCAAAGATGAAACCTCCTCCGGGTTCGGATGCTCTTTGAGGACCCAACCGGTGTTCAGGACAGTCTCGGTTATCAAGAAAACACAGAGCGCGGCGTGAGCTGGAACCTCGGCACTATCTGTACGCGGTCAGTCTCAGCAGGACCAACTAAATATATACTTGCGTGAGCCATTCATAGTAATCCAAGTCGTTTTGCATTGCCTGCTCCAAACTCATATGTTTTGTTACAACCTGGACGGATCATTCCTGTTTTGCTTTGGCTATTTGATGTGTGCCGGAGATGACCGACCTTCACTTGCTCCATCAGCAGCCTGGCCTGGGCTGTGTTTGCCAGGTGGGCTGCCGGAGTTTTGTAGCAGTGCAGTGAAATAAACACCAGTGCCACAGTGCCTCGGGCATTACCTCGTATCTCGATGTGCTGTGGGTATGTCAACGGCCCACTCAAATTGGTCAAGTCAGGATAACGCACTGGGCAAGTTTTTCTTTCGGCGTCGCAGCATCCCGGGCAACAATATGATGCCACTTCACCATCAAGTCTCACATCGACACAACCGCGGCAAAAGGCTAGGTGGCACCGCTGACAGCAGATCCACCCGCGCGACACCACGATACCACATATACGGCAGCTAGTTTCTTCGCACACGTGAAAAATGAATTCCTCGGTTGCGGCTATGAAGCGTATCTTACCTCCTTCGATCGACACCCTGTGTGGTTCCATAATGACTTGGGCGCTCAATGAGCTCATGCTGAGTGAAATGCGGCTCAACTATGTGAGTATATGACCCTCGAACGTCGTGAAGCGGGCCGTCATATAGACTTTGAACCCAGGTAGGACCCCAGGCACTACCCGATACCACGCGTGAGCGGCACTCATCGACTTGACCAATGATTTACGCAAGCCGGAGAACGCCGTGCCATCTTCAGGTGATTCAAATTGACCTTGGGAGACACAAAGGAGACTGCCAACTGCAATTATTAGGCGGCACTGATTGGCTGATCAGTCCCTTTTGTGGCTGTGCCTGATTATTCTCATCGCATATAAGGTCCGTGTTGCCCCCTGAGCACCAACACAAACATGTCATCCTCTACAGCCGCCGAGCGATTCTACACCATCGTCGAGTTACTCGCCCTTACCTGCGCACACCTTGATCCACACCATTTCCGGGTGTTGGCCAGAACCTCTCACCACAATTACGATCGCTTCAACAATGACGGATGGCAACGATTAGATGGGATAGGGAACCTACTGACAATTCTTGAAGATCGTCTGGGGCGACCCGCTCGCGCGCGCGGCACCCATATTACAAACGTTTGTTTGGGCAATCCTCCCTCTCTTACTGAGGTTGATATGAACCTGACTATGACTAGATCCCCAGCATGACCAGTGTTCCGGCGGCTCGCAAAGCCAGGTTTCTGCTTCTCTGCCCCGCGGTCGAAGAGCTCAACGTTTACTCCAATCCCGATAGGTGGACCATCTGGCAGGGCTGGCGGCATCTTCTGGAGTTAGTTGAGGGAACGAATGATGTGTTGTTTCCTGCGCTTCGCTACGTGACCATCCGCGTGAACGGAACCCAAAAAATTGTCTTCAACGATATGGCTAGCGTTGTCACTGGCCCCCAGCTCGCGGCGTTCCTCGTCCAACCGGGTGTTATGTCTTCGTATACGGCATGCGAACCGGCCGATGCAAGCCTCACACTACGAACCCTTCGGGGTACCATTGCCCGCCCATATAATGGGCTTACCAGCCTCAGTCTATTTCCAGATTCTTCCGCTGGATCAGCTGGGTTACGCAATTTATTTATAGACGAGCTCCGCCCGCTGTTACCGCGGCTGTCTTATCTTGCCATTTCGCATTGGCTATTGCGGCCAGCACTCATCCAGTTGTTGTCCTCGAGCATTATACAGCATCTCGTCATACACGGCAGGTTCGCCGTCGATGCCGAGGACTTGGGGGGCCTCGCCAACTTGGCGATGCCTCAGTCTCCCTTTGTTTGCCTACGCACGTTGGAGCTGAAGCACATTCCTCTGGAGGACACGGCGCGTATCTTGTCGACCCCTGGGCTGCTGAGCCATGTGACTGCTTTGAGGGTCGCAGCACAGCCGGTCACCGACCTGGACGCCATGGATGGGGCAGAATACCTAACACTGTTTAACCTGGTCGCGGAGGCTCCCCACTTAGTGCGGCTTGTGATAGTTGCGCGTCAGGACGAGTTGGACGAGCCTTTTTGTCTCTCAAAAGTCATGATTGACCAGCTGACGAAAATGCCGTTGGAGGTCCTGAGGCTGTACAACTTTGCGTTACCTTTGCCGCAGGGCTTTGGATTTTTTCATCCGGTAGCTTGGCCATCGTGGCAGTGTTTGAAACAGCTGTCAGTCCTGCGGCAAAATCTCACGCCTGAGGACCTGATATTATTCGCCGGCTACCCGCACCTGTCTCATCTGAGCGC
This sequence comes from Ceratobasidium sp. AG-Ba, assembly GCA_016906575.1. Lineage (NCBI taxonomy): Eukaryota > Fungi > Basidiomycota > Agaricomycetes > Cantharellales > Ceratobasidiaceae > Ceratobasidium > Ceratobasidium sp. AG-Ba. Next base: position 190,581 of record CP059612.1, on the reverse strand, counting down.
AAACGTGTCTGCGGTACTTGGGCGTTCACACAACCAAGCGATTGCGAAACACTTCGGCTGTCAGTTGACATTGGGCACTCGCTTCGAGTGGACTGGGGACGAGCTGTCTGCCACGGACAAAAAGAGGATCGTTACACGGATCGCTCAGTAAGTTTATAGTGGAAAGCGTATGTCCTCTATTCTAATATCCATTCCGTAGTATATTCCTTCAAACATGCCCTAGCGGTTTACACCTTGATATCGACAGACGATTCCGCCGCGGCAATCAGAAGGACGAGCGTGACGCTCTATGGGCAAATACCATCATTAAGGAACTGAGGCAACTGGGGCTCACCACTCATCAGTTCGTTCAACTCACATAGCCACCGCCCCACTTTGTCCCATGCCTAGTTCCCGCGTCTCTCATGTTGATTGTAACTCCTTATCCTTTCGCTCAATCATACATGACATCATCATTCTGTTACGGGGAACTTTGGTGAAATTCTGGCAGGGCTTTGCGCTAAGGAACCCACAAAGATAGGTCTAAGAATATGCATGATCCCCTTCGTACGAGTTCATGCACAATATTCATCCAGGCTACTTGGTGATACAGTTCTAACTGCATTTAGTATACAAGACAAATCCATGCCATCCTCAGGCAAAAGATTTTGCACACTCAAAGCCGGAGGCTGAGGGTTGAAACGAAACGAGGTGTTTTGCATGCATATGAGATCTCGAAGAACATTCAAATAGCTAGAATACTCGGCCGGTCATGAGGTTTTTAGTCCTAGACTAAACTGCACAAGGCCATTGCTGTCACACGCCCATATGGCCATTCAGGAATTCGCACACTCCTGTTTGTTCTGGGTCATTTTAGAGCTTCGGCCTGAGGGCCGTATGTAGTGAACGGCAACAATGGCTGAGCTGGCGCTTTGTTATTGGGTGCATTCCTGTAAGGGTTATGCGGTATGTGAGGCAATATATGTTGACCTATACGGGCCGATCGGAGAAGGCGGATTTGGTCCGAACGCTTAATGCGCTGAAACATTATCATATGATTTGCCACCCGGCAGGGCATCCGCGTGCATAATTCATGATATGTAATTTACACGGAGGTCCAACTATACAATCCGAGATCGTTTACTTGGACGTAAACCGAAACGCTGGCTCGAGCTCAGGGATTTGGTAAAACTTCCGGGACTATCAACCGCTCCGAACCATTGGCTCAGCAAGGTGGTTGTGTCGGACGCGCATCGTCAGCCGGGCATTGTGAAATCACATGACCTCGCCCTGTGTTTGGCACCTGCCTATAAAAAGGCCATCACGTGCAGTCTCTTCGCCTGTGTTCAACCACCCCCGTCCCTTCATCCGCTATCGCGCGGTACTTGAGATGCCCCACGTCATCAAGTTCGTCGCTGTAGACCTGCGGCGGCGGGCAATGATGTACGGGCAGTCTGAACCGGCTGTTTGCGCTCTTCACGGAGGCTTCAGCCAGCGCGTTTGCGGCCCTCACGGGCGCGACGGGCTATGTTCGGACTATCCCGACCGAGTTGCCGGAGACAGCTTGATTTTGGGATGGGCGGGACACTTAGCCGCAACGTCAGTGCTCTTCACGGAGACTACGGGACGTGCGTCTGCTGCCTTCACGGGCGCGTCGCACGAGGGCTATTGTACCGCCTTTTCTGGAATTAAGTTGCATCCCGTGCAAGCAGCGTGGCGGATAGCTTAAACAACAATGTGAGCGGGACGGAGACGTGCAGAGCATTGCGATCCAGCAAATCATATTTACATTGGAGGCAGAGCGCTCGGCTCTTTGAGCATAGGGCCGTGACAAATGTTAACCTTCATGCATGTCGCTCGACCGACCAGGAGAAGCCATACTTTAACTGCCACATATAAGTGTTTAATACATAGGGCCATGCTTTGAATTGCCATTTTGGCTTCCCTCCGTGATGCAGTAATAGTCACAATGATGACACGCGGCAGTATCAGGCAATCTGACCGTACTTAAGCCTGCTATCAGCTCTATGAAATACACCTCGAGTTGTTCAATTTTCACGTTCAAAATTTGTGCACATACTCTTTGTAGCATTTACTATCATGCTGCTTTCTCCGATTGTTCGACTTCTTTGTGGCCCATGTTATCACATGGTGAAAAGTGACGCAGTTACGGGTTTTGATCGTCGGTTAGATGAGGCTCCTTACATCTGAGTAGCCCCTACCTTATCAATAACCAATAGCGAGACAGCTAATCATCAATTCGAAAAGAGTGAATATTTGTGTTTTGTGCGGCTTAATCGCCCAGTTGCTGGCTTGACGATGAGCCTGTAGGGCTACTATTCAAAAATCTTGATTGATAACAAAATATGAGATGAGATGAGATGATACACATAGAGCGGGTCATCCAGAGGACCCTAATCGCCTTGACTATCTGCTTCGTCCTCGGAGCCGTCCGTTGATCCTTCCCCTTTCCTATGCCACTCCCACGTCCGCCCGAATTGTCCGCCCGACGGTTCGCCGTCACCCTGTATAGCAACGGGGATCTTTTGATGGGCACGGAGCTGATGCACAAGCCATTTCTCCATCCAAGGCGGGTGAGGGACGTTCAATGGGAATGGGGAAAAGCGTCGCAACCTCACACGGACGCCCCCCTGCCCGACACTCTCCCAATTTTCAATAGTCCTATCCCATATGGACTTGTAGTTGACGTCCGGCTCCTGCAACATGTACTTGATACCTCGGGCCGGGTCTCGTATCGACGCTGCATGCAAACTAACACTGCGTTAGCCCGTCACCGAATGGGCATGAGATGTAACGTGCACGCTTACTTTACTGTCCATTCCGGGAACCGTACGGTTCCAGTCGCATGATCCAGGGGCCATCTCACCGGGACACGGGCATACACAGTCTCCATCTGTCGTTTGCCGGTGCATAAGTGCGACGGAAGTGGCGCCCACCCGCTGAGTGCAGGGATGGCGAGATGCTCTTTCGTCAACAGCGGGGAGATGTGGGCTATCAAATCCACCGGTCCCCACCTTTCCCGCCCATCATCCGCTCTCAATTCTACCATCGTGAACGTGCCCCGATTCACGAATGCGAAGTTTGTCGCGACTCGAGGTAGGTCCGCTTGCGGCATGTTGTCTTTGAACCGCAGTCAAATTCACTGTGGCGCGGGTGGCACGAAATACATCTCACCGTTGTCTGACCTGTTGTACACCGGGTCATGCGCAAACGGACTGACGAACTGATTGGCAAATGACTCCGGATGCGCCACCCATGTGGCGGGTTGCTGCAATGTGCTCGTGGGACGAGGGGGTCTACGATTGTTGGCCATATGAGCGCGATTGAAGGGGGACAATAGCAGGACCACACTGCTGGTAGCTGACTTTATGGGCCGCGTGTGCCCTTTTTTGGCTAGTGTGCTCTGCCACTCAGCCCCTCCTGTATGGCGTCTTTGATTTCCGGTGATCTCCGCGAACCCCCAATAAAGTCTGCTTCCGTCCCGTCGTACATGCGAGAAAAACGTGTTGTTTGAGCCCAGGATAAGGGTTCAGTTCATGAGCCTGAAGGCGGTGCCCTGGAGACCATATAAGCAGTTTCCTCGAGGCAGACTATTGTCACCGATCACCTCCCGCAATGCCCGCGGCTGAATCAGACGATGAATGGGAGCTTTACCCCAATCCAGTTCAAGGCACTTCCAAAGGCAAATTGGTGGCAGGTAAGTCCACAAGTCTGCAGCACATGGCGCTCAAGAGCCAGACGTCACCCTCGCAGTCCCCGACCCAGGGCTCTCGATCGCGGAGCTGCTCAAATCCCGTGAACACGCCAAGTCTGCCCAGGCTCCTGCTAGGCTGACACAGGTATGTGCGCCGTACAAGATTGGTTACATCGCTGATAGCTGTCAAATCTTGAGGGAGAGTCTCGAGATCCCCAAAGTACTCCCTCTTCAGGAGAGAAGTGACGTAAAATATGGTTAATTGCCGTGTACATATTACGCAATCGTATCCCTTGAACGTACCGTTGATTGGGCCCATGCTCGGAAGCAGGTCAGGTCAGGTTGATCAACAGGAAAACATATATGAACTAGCTTTCAGCCAACCGATTCGATACCCCCCCCCGCTCTGCTATGAACAATCAAATGTCCGGGGTTTCGTGTGAACAGACCGAGACTACCTCCGATGGGCGATGCTCCAACTGTTCTCACTGGGACAATCTGGTGAAATGTGACGTTTGCCAAGTGAGCTACTGTGCTCCCGCAGAGCCATATGATGATACCTCCTGTATCACATTATCTGGCGTTGCAAGCCGCTTCTTATGTAAAGAGTGTCATGATCGTTCAAACACGGGCACCCCATGGCCGGTAGGTTGACCGCCCTACTGGCAGGGCCCTTCCACTAATTTTTTGCTTACCTCAGCACGTCCTACGAACTGCGCGGATCCGGCATAATTTCCTGCAGGCGACACCTTGTCGACGGACCGGGCGGCATTCGGAGTGTATCGGCTTATGCGCAATCTTCATTTGTGACCCTGCATTGCGAGACCAAGGAATCCATACCGCACAGCTGTTACGCGGACGTTGGGAGTGTACTGCACGGCCGGTACGTGGTCGCTTGTGCCAAGGATCGCGTCCGTCTCAATTATCATATGTTAGTTGCACGTCAGTTTCATGCGGAGAACGACGAACGGTCGCTTGGTGAAGGATAAGACTACTGAGAGTAGCAAGTAAGACCGAACCTCCTGAAATGCCAAGCCATTACTGAAAACAATTTAAGGAAAAACGCAGGGACAAGTTGTCGGGTTCTCGTGATCGCTCTCTTGTCCCCCGATCCAGCACGCCGCGATGGTCTCGCGATCATTGAGGTAACTTGAACCTGGCTTCCCTTGTATCGTTTGACCAATTTCAACTTATTGAAGGCCATCGAGTCTTTCAACGAGCACTGGCCTGTTGACCTCGACGCCCCGAATCCCCCTGCGTTGTACGTGTTTGTGGACCGTGAGCTCCCAACTACAACACAGTTTGCTACGCATATCCAACGAGCAGCCACTCGCCCAGTGTCGGTCAAGCTAACGATCGCATATATGTTTTGCTGAGCCATGTTTTACCAGATTTCCTTTCGATCGCCTAGGAATATGTCCCATGTTTTGAGCCTCTCTAGGCAGTGATGGCCTGGAATTAGGTGATGACTGCACCATTGTATAGCCCTGATGGTCAGCATCCCAATTCAGGCTTTGGATGCCCCATTCATGTTGCTCACCGTTGAGTAAAATCCATTTCTTCCACCAGGGCAGGCATATAGAGTTTTCAGGTGCAAGTAGCAATCATACAATACACTTCTAGATTGTGAAATGTCCTCATATCCCCTTCTCTGTCTCATTTAGATGCACAGGTTATGCTGAAACATATCAACACACAATTTTCATGAAATGACCTCTTGTTCTTACAGAAATTTCAGACTCAAACAGATTCCATATAGCTATCATTATCCAGTTTCAAGAATTTCTCCTGTTTAGGGCTGATACATGCATCACCTCATTCTCAGTGCTTTGCATTTTTGAATAAAGCATAAACATCTTGCTCCCACTGCATCCTACCACTCTGAGTGATCATATACAGCTGGATTAATTAACATTAAAGTGTCAACAAGCAAAAGAATTCAAAACACAATGCCATGTACATTTTCTAAAAGCCAAATCAGAAGCATCTGTCCATTTATCACCCCAGTCCCAATCTCTTCCCCATCTGCCCTTGTTGCCATCTTACATGCCCAGTTCATGAACTTCTCTGGGTCATTAGCCATGTCAAGGTTTTGGCCAAAGAAACGCAAGGCTTCACTGCAGAGCTTTGTTGAGCACAGAATCATCCATGCAAGCTGAGGCAAGAAATCCTTTTGGCCACTGGGACAAGCATTTTTCCCGCGCCCCACATGCCCTGCTCGTGGCCACCAACAAAACCAGCACACCCTCCATTCTGCATCCATCTCCCCTTTACAGGCCTTGCCATAAATCTCCTTGTAGTTCTTCCCATCAAATAGGAATTCTGAGAGATCAAAACCAAAGCTTTCCCTCTGAGGACAGGTAACCAGTATGTGATCTACTCCTTCAGACCCCCTGTGCATCATTATGCAATAGGCACATTTATTGCGCACAAAGTCCCTAGCAGCCATCACACGAGGAACAGTGTAAGACATGGGCCGCCTAGCCTGCAACTGTTCCTCTTGATGCACTATTGTTCTCCGGGCTTGTGCACGCTGGGCATCTGCCCTAGGCCCAGTCAGCTGCACCCCACTACCAGAGGCAACCGGCGCTTCAGGCTCAATCACAGGCAAGACCACTGGGGAAAGGTTGAGCTGGCGAGCAGGGAGGGTCGGGCTTCTATGTACAACAGGCAAGTCAAGGTCCATCGCATCTTGGTTGTCCACTGCCTCAACAGCTGACTGCAAATGCACTGGCCATCTTGGGAAATCCTGGGCTACAAGTTGGGAGGGGTGATGGTGGGCACCAGGAGCTGGCCATTGATCTGGTCCTATCAAGGCATGACCTTCACGCAAGTTGGCCATCCTGAATGCAACTTGACATGACTGGCAATGCAAGAGTCCCATTGAGCAACTGGTTTGACTTTTCTCTCCATCAAAGAATTTGGACATGTGGAGCCTCAAGCAACCTGTTGACTGCAACATAGCTTGCAACCTGTCAACACCACTGTACTCGGATGAGTCAGATTTCTCAAAGTCAATCCCCCAATGGAACATGATGGCTAGCGCTCCAGAGCCATCTCTTCCTGCCCGGCCAGTTTCCTGCCCATATTCAAGCATCCCCCATGGTGCGCCATAATGGAATACAACACGACAGTGATCTGTGTGAACACCAGCACCAAAGGCAGTGGTTGCTATCAAGACTGGGCACATCCCAGATTGCCAGTTCTGGAACACACGAGCTCTGTCCTGAGTACTCATGCCACCATGGTAAACTGGAGCTCCCAATTTTCTGCTGACTTGCTTGCAATGCTCCACAGTTCGGCAGTGGATCAGCATGGTTTCCCCTAGTACAATTTTTGGTCGGAAGAAGTTGACATGGGTTTCCAAAGCTTGAAGTGCAAGGTTTGGGTTGCGCATTTGGACAATGCAATAAGCAATCTCCGGCCGCTGCGTAGTCTCACGAACAACTGCCCATGATGGATCTCCAAAAGCTTTGCAAAGGGCATTTTGATGCATTGGTGGGACTGTAGCTGAGAGAACAACAAGCTGAACACCATATCGGACAAGTCTATGTACCAGACCCATGATCTCACGGTAGGATGCTGTGAGAGCCAAGTGTCCCTCGTCAATAACAATGCGTAGCAAGACCTTGCTGTCCTTGGCAGCCAATACCCAGTTTGCAAACAATGGATGTTCTGAATCATCCAGACTAGCCAAAACCAAGCCTTCATTGACAACAAGATCTGAGGTCCAGGTATTAACAGCAAGGTCAGCTCTGCCATTCAGCTGCGCCTGATATGACTGCAAAAGTGCCACCAGGGGAGCAAGAACCAGAGTGAATCCAGGTTCCACCAATGGCGGGCCAGTGAAAAGCACAGATTTGCCTCCCCCAGTTGGTAGGACACAAAGCAATGAGTGCTGACGCTCCAGGACATATGCCATTGCCTGCCCTTGACCTGGTGACTTCCAAACTGCATTCTGGTTTTTGGTCAACTTTTGTAGCAGCACAAGGTGTTTTGGGCCCACTGCAGGAGGAATAATCTGGCCAGGGTAGGTGGATGATGGGAATGCATTACGGAACATCTCTTGCACAAATGCCAATGTTTGGGACTGGTTCTGCACTAGTGCATCCTGGATCTGAGGCAGAATAGTCTGAACTGTCTGTTGAACAATGGTTGCCACTGGTATTGCCAGGGAGAGATTTCCAGAATTGTGATCCTGTTCTACCCTGCCACCTACCACACTGGCATTCTTGAGCTCTGAATCCAGTAGATGCGACCGGGAGAGGACCAGGGGCCATGAAAGTGCACTCATGGTCATGAACTTTGATAGGGTGGACGACAAGAACATGTGACGCTCTTCTGAATTGAGACCGTAGTGAGCAATACCTGTCCGAGTAGAGTGCCCTGCCATGGTATCTGGTACAGCAGCAAAGGATTCAAGAAGCTCAGCTGTGGAGGGGAGATAATGCTCATGTATCTTGATCATGGCATGGCGATGCATATTGATACCAATCCTTGGGCAATTCATCCTTTTGCTGAAGAACTCTGTGAGAGTGGCACTGAGTTCTTCGGATGTGACAATCTTGCCAAAAGCAGCAAACACATATTGCTGTTGGATATACTGCTTCTCGGGCCCAAACTTGGCATGGACCAGCTGGCAGACAAAAGGACGAATCAGAACATTCATGATGAGAAATTGCCTGAGGACCACAGCAGGAAAAGCATGTGCAACTGCTTTGTCAGCCCTGGTTTGCGTGCCAGCCTTGTTGTATGTGACAATTGCAACCAATCGGCCTTTGACAACCAAGATACTCCGGAACTTGTGTGCTGAGTTGTGCAGCTGGAGAGTTGTGGTTTCCTCACCCCGGGAAGGTGGTCCACCGAGCATTTGCCAAGAACATATCATCTTCTTCATGGTAGCAGCATGCAGAGCCAGGTAGTCAAGAACACCATCTTGCTTCCAGATGATTTTACCACGCATATCAAGCCCAGACTGGAAAGAAGTGGACTCGGGGCTACCAAGGATGTGGACAGCCAGGGCATCCTCCAGTGTCCTGAAGTTGTTCAAAGGCTCACTAAGAAAGCTGTAATCTGTAGCTGTATTTGAGATGGAGTCATGTAATTTCATATCTGGCATGATGTTGAGTCCCAAGCCCTCTGGAGTTGCACCCTTCAGCAAGCTAGAGAGACCAGCATCAATCTCATCAAGCAGAGCAGCATTGGCACTCCTCAGTTGAGGTAGGTTGCAGGGTTCCCCATTTAGCAGAAGTGTTTGATAGTTATCATCAGCCCAGTTGGCCTTAGGGGCACCGCTTTTATCATTTGGATACTTCTTTGCTGCACCCATTGCTGCATAGATGGAGCTGAATGGTGAAACTGTTGCAGCACGCAAAGTTTGATTGATATGTGTGGACATCCTGCATAAACAGGGTGAGCATGGTATATTGTAGACAAATCAGATATATACTCACCAGTTTGATGGTAGCGACTCCTTCTCACCATGTTGGATCATCCAGAAAAGTGTGGATATCCTCATTACATACTTGATGCGAGCCATGGATGAGGATATCACACTTGGGTCTTGAAGGGATCCATCAGCCAAAACGTTGCTGAAAACTGCAAACTGCATGACTGGTTCATTGAACATGTCCTTTAAAATATGATGCACGCTGTCTGGATGTCATGAGCCGTGCACATGACCTCTATCTTTTTCTCGTGGCTTACACGCTGCATAAGCCACTTACTTCTTTTCTTCTACTTAGTAAGACTGATTGGCATATCACTAAGCCTCCACATGGATGCTTACTGATCAAAGCTATCTTTAGCGCGCATACGGTCTTCTCGGACTATTCTTAGCTACGCCCTATTTTTAATCCACCTTCTTTTAGAAACACGTCCTATCTTTAACTCATGTATTCTTGGAACTGTGAGCACAGACCATGTACCCATGAGTATAAATACTCGGTGTGCAAGCTGCTCCTAGACCAGCTTGCTCTACCTCGTCAATCTCCCCTCAAGGGTGATAACTACTAAGAGATACACTTCAGACTTATATACTTAAGACTCAACTATCGATACTAGGTCCTATTAACTTAGGTACTTAGTAATACACTGCAAGCCACGAGTCAATCACAGTCTCTCCAGGAGACGGGTGCCTTCGACGTCCTACTCGCCAGACGAGCAGAGGACTATACCGCTAAGACTAAGAGGCTCGATACCCTACACAGGGCTGTCATCGACGCTTCCACACTCAACTACATCTACGAACAGCCACAAGAGGCCGCCACGCATCAGGCTAGGATCCGACGCCGACGCTGTCGTATCCAGAACAGAAAGTAAACACCCTTAGAAACGAGGGTTGTGACATTGTAGAGCAAGCTTCACACTGATCCGTGGCTATGTCTCAACGATCTTCATCAAGAGTAACCAGGAGCCAGTCGGCTCAAGGAGAACCGCTAGTGCCACCGGTAGATAACCCTGACCGGCCGTCGGTAGCTAGATCGGACAACGCAACGTCCCTATCTGCTTTAAGGGAACAAGTATTACAGATGACAACAGAAGCAACAGATGCTATCCACGCACGAGTCAGCATACCAGGATCATACGCAGATCCTGATGAAACTATCCAAGCTGAACCTACCATTATAGTGGGCGAAGGAAATCCAAATGAGTCAACTGCGACAGCAGCTGATATTGTCGGTGGAAGATCTATACCGAGAACCACTGTGGAGTCAGTATCGGATCCTGAGGAATCCCGACTCTCCGAGGATATAGGGCGAACCCCAGATACAACTGAGCCCGTAGTAACACAAGAAACAGTACAAACGACAGGACCTGAACACTTCTGGAATGCAAGGGCCAGCATATCCCCAGGAAGGATAATTTCCGTAAGAAGAAGGGCACAAATGGACCCCACAGCAGGGATAGAAGACCAAATCGACCCTGTACCTCCATATGCACCAAACCCCTTGGAGATACCTGCCGGGAGATATGGTCCCACAAACATTCCAAGAGAGGAAAGACACCTATACTCGGCACATCCCCTAACGGGGATAAGAACTCGATCACAAGCATCGAATGCCATAGAAGCGCCCATACCACAGAGACCCATACAAGTACCAGAACAGATAGAAGCCCCTCCCCAAATTAGGATTGAGCAGAGACCAGCAAATCCTACACCACCTAGACCTCACTCAGCGTCACCTGCACCTGAAGAAGTACCAGTGGAAAGGGATGAAGACGAATATGAGAGGCTTCTTAACGGACCTATAGAAGATATCCGAAGAGCAGCAGCCAGGGACCCCACACTGGGATTTTTCTTCAGGGTACTAGACGACATCAAGGATCAACTCCTTGAAGGTATCACAGCCCAAATACAGGTACAAGAGAACCGACAAGATACAGGGGTACAAACACTCAATACTACCCTACAACAAATGACTAATTCCATTTCCAAACTGGAAGCGTCCACCGGCAATATTAGACAGCAAGTAGAGAGTGCAGCCCAGAATGCATGGACAGCAGCAAACAGCTCTCAATTAGGAGTCAACGAACAAATAAAAACCCAGAATGCCATCGACAAGCTCAGTCAACAAATGGATACTATCGTCGTAGCCATGGGGGCTATGGGTAAACAAGTATCCGCTGCCCTAAATAAGCAAGAAGAAGCCATTAAGAAACTCAAGGCCGACACAGAAACCCTTCAAGAGACACTACAAGTAGGAGAAGAACGGGTCTCAAACATCGATATTATGGACCAAGACCATCAATGGGAACCAGAAGCTGAATCCTCTCAAGCACAAGTCCCAAAAAGACCTCAAGGACTATTCCCAGGGGATAATCCCCCAGGACCCCCATCGGGACCTCCATCAAGGGGTAACACGCCCCCTCCTAGAAACCCAAGGCCTCATAGGAAGGAAGAAAAGACTAAGGACGAAATTCCAAAAGGAGCTAGGGCTAAGAAGCCTGAAGCCTTTAATGGGAAAAGAGGACAGGAGGCTGAGATTTTCCTGATGAAGATGGAGATCTACTTCAACGATTATGGTACTGCCTTCGATAACAACCGGAAGATGGCCACCTTCCTCACTAACATGGGAGAAGGAGAAGCAGCCAAATGGGCCAAACCCCTACTTAGGAAAATCCTCGATGAAGAACCACATGAATACCTTGCAAATTGGAACGCCCTGAAGAACGCCTTCCTCCTCGCTTTCTCAGACCCCATGAAGAAGGAAAGAGCAATTCAAAACATTCATAAACTCCAACAAACAGGATCAGCACAACACTATGTCACCGCCTTCCGTACCCTTATGCAAGAATTGGATTGGGACGAACACGCCTTTATAGATGTCTTCAAGAAAGGACTTAAGAATAACGTCCAACAGGAACTCCTAAAGGCGACCATTACCCAAGATACATCTACATTCTCCCTCGAAAAATGGATGGAAGTCTCTATTAGGATAGACGACCTCTTATTCACCGGGAGAAGCCTAAGGGATAACAGCTCCTCTGGGAACCAAGACAAGAAATTCCAACCGAGAACAACCCAAGCCAAAGCTGGAATAGTACCATCAGAGGTCATTCAAAAAAGGCGAGAAGAAGGAAGATGTATCAAATGCGGAAGAAGAGGGCATCGGATGAGGGAATGCAAATTCAAGGAATGGCAACAAGAACCCCAAGCTGTCAAAGGGAAGGAAGCCAAGATTGAAGAAGTGAAGGAGGAGGAAAAATCCTCTGACTCGGAGTCGGAAAACTAGAACTGCAGGCTGAGTCCATGTCAGTACCTGCCCAGAAACCCTTGACCAAGAATCAAAAAAGAAAGAAGCGTGTATTATACCTAAAGAAATCCGAACAAACTGCGTCTATCTTTACTATGGTCAAGGGAATCATGGACCCTATCTCCACTCTGGTCGACTCCGGATCCTCAAAAAACTTCCTAGATATCAACTTTGCCAAAAACAACAACATTCCTTTAACACCCTTAGTCAACCCACGAACTGTGATTGCCATAGATGGAAAGGAACTCCCAAACAAAATAAAAAATAAAACCACATTGGAAGTAGAAATCGAAGGATGGACCTTCGATGTAACTTTCTTTGTAATGGATCTGGGGGATACCGATATGATTCTAGGTCTAGATTGGCTACAAGAGGCAGACCCAGATATAAATTGGAAAACCCTAGAAATCTCATGGAAGGGAAGACCCCTTACCGCCAAAGCTGGAAAAGATCTACCTACTATACCAGAGGAATTCATGGAATTCACCGACGTCTTCAGTGAAGAACTCTTCAAGAAGCTCCCAGAACACCGGTCCTTTGATTGCAACATAGACTTCGTGGAAGGATCAGACCTACCAAAACCAGCGAAAGTATATCCCCTTTCACCAATAGAAAGCAGAACGATAAAGGAATTTATTGATCAAGAACTGGCCGATGGAAAAATCCGGCCTAGTAAATCCCCTATAGCCTCACCTTGCTTCTTTGTCAAAAAGAAGGATGGATCCTTAAGGCTAGTAACAGATTACCGAAAAATCAACAACATCACTATACCGGATCAATTCCCCATGCCACTCCAGGTAGAACTTGTCGATCAAGTCAAGAATGCCAAGATCTACTCAAAATTAGACCTTAGATGGGGATTCAATAACATCCGTATCAAAGAAGGCGATGAATGGAAAACTGCCTTTAGGACAGCATATGGAATATATGAATATCTAGTCATGCCCTTTGGACTCAAAAACGCTCCAGCAGTCCTTCAAAGGATGATGAACGATATTTTTAGACATCTGCTAGGTGTCACAGTAGTAGTCTACATGGATGACATCCTTATCTTTTCAGAGAAAGAGGAAGACCATGCAGAACATGTCAAGGAAGTACTCAAAATCCTAAGAGATAACAATCTCTACGCCAAACTAGCCAAATGCGAATTCTTTGTCAAGAAGGTCATTTTCCTGGGGTTAGTAATTAGCCCTGAAGGAATTTCCATGGAAGAAGAGAAAATCAAGGCAATCATGGAGTGGGGCGCACCCAGGAAAATAAAGGAAGTCCAGGCTTTCCTTGGCTTTGTAAACTTCTACAGGAGGTTTATAGCCGAATTTAGCAAGATAGCCAGACCATTACATGACCTAACAAAAAAGGATACCAGGTTTGAATGGAGTCAAGAATGCCAACAAGCTTTTGAGGAAATCAAGAAAAGGGTCAGTCAAGACCCAGTACTAATACATCCTGACCCCGATAAACCCTTTATCTTGGAAACCGATGCGTCTGGAATAGCCATAGGAGCTATACTTAGCCAACGAGGTGAAGATGGGTACCTCCATCCAGTAGCATACTTATCAAAAAGCTACAACGACGCACAAAGAAACTATGATACCGCCAACAAGGAACTACTTGCTATTGTGGAATCATTAAAACATTGGCGCATATACCTTGAAGGGACTATATTACCTGTGACTGTCTTCACCGATCACCGAAATCTAGAAAGATGGAAGAACGCAGAAACCTTCAATAGAAGGCACGCCAGATGGCATATGGAACTCGCTTCTTTCAACTTCGAAATCCATTACAGGCCCGGTAAAATGTCCAATAAACCAGACGCCCTGTCAAGAAGACATGACCATGAGGATATCCCAAATCCCCAGCAAATCATGATCAATGCCGAACGATTCAAGGGCTTCAAAGCAAACATAGAAATTGACATCATTTCTATGATTAGGGAAAGCCTCAGCGATGATGAATCTCTAACAACCCTTATCGAGAGTACAAAGAAAAAGGAAGATCTTCCACCCTCTATTAGGAAACAATATGACAAGTACGAATGGAAGGAAGATCTCCTATGGTATGAAGGACGAATAGTAATCCCTGAAAACAAAGAGATACGACTAGCCATTTTGGAAATGCATCATGACAATCCGATAGCTGGCCATCAGGGACAAGCCAGAACCCTGGAACTCATATCCAGAAGATACTACTGGCCAGCTATGAAACAACAAGTCAACCGATTTGTCGAGACATGTGAAATTTGTCAACGGAGTAAAGGCCATAAACAGTATGCCCCACCAAAACCCTTACCAATACCCCAAAAGCCTTGGGAAGACATTGCATATGACTTTATTGTCAAGCTCCCTGAATCTCAAGGCATGGACAGTATACTAGTGGTGATTGATCGCTTCTCTCGGCAAGCACATTTCATCCCTTGCCTTGAAAGCACCAATGCAGAAGGAGTAGCCGACCTCTTTATCAAAGAAGTCTGGAAACTACATGGATTACCCAAAACAACCGTGTCAGACAGGGGGGCGACTTTCAACAGCCAATTTTTGAAAGCCCTCTACACCAAACTGGGTATCAACCCCAAATTTTCCACAGCCTTCCACCCAGAAACTGATGGGATAACGGAAAGAACCAACCAATGGCTAGAAGGCTTCTTAAGAAGCTTTTGCAATTACAGACAAGATGATTGGGTCAGATGGCTACCAATCGCAGAATTTTGCCATAACAACCAAGTCAATTCTGCCACAGGGAAGACAGCCTTTGAAACGATCTATGGACTACACCCCAGATGGGACCTTGTAGATCTAGAAGTCAACGCCCCTAACGCCGCCGATATGGCAGATTCTATGCAAGAAATATGGGACGAAGTCATAGCCTCTATGGAATTCCATAGATCAAAGGAAGACACCCCAAAACATGAATACAAAGTAGGGGACAAAGTATGGCTAGTAGGCCAGAACATCACCACGAGGCGACCCTCAAAGAAGCTAGACAACAAGAAATTAGGGCCCTTTGTCATATCAGAAAAGATTTCCTCACATGCTTACCGACTAGAACTTCCAAAGACCATGCGGACACACAATGTGTTCCACATCAACCTTCTCGCACCCTTCACAGAAGACAAGGACTTTCACAGACGTCAAGCAAGACCACCCCCAATTGTGACAGAAGAAGGAGAAGAAGAATACGAAGTGGACCATGTGGTCGCATGGGAACAACGGAAGAATGGCCTGTACTACCAAATCAGGTGGAAGGGGTATGATCCGATAGAAGACACCATGGAAAGGGCTGAAAAAATAGCCGAACTACCCCAAATCATGGAAGATCTACTCAAACGACACCCCAAAGCTCCCTTACCAAAGAACTACAATCTATACAAAGAGAAGTATAAAAGAGTGGGGGGGAAAGCCTCAAACTTCACCACCAGCAGCTCTAGCTCTACTCCCAAATCACTCCCAAAAACAACAAACTCTTTTACACTTTCTCCTCGACCATGGCCCCCACCCGCAACTCCAAGTCCGCCAAGGCCACCAACGTCCGATACGACCCCTGCGATGCCCGGGTCGTCTCAAACCACACCCCCAAGTCAGTATGGGGAAAGCAACGCGTATCACATAAACTCACATGGGGCCACGGCGGCGATAGACTCTACAGCTACCAGGACGCCATTAGGCGATGTGACAGCTTCATTCGAAGCTCGGACTTTGCAAAGTCCCTCGACCCCACCATATCCCTCGATTACATCCGTATGGGGGAACGATGGGACTGCAAATGGATCGGGACCCACACCCTCAAATGCCCCAAACGGGGTAATCTTTACTGGATTGGAAAGGGACCCCGACCCGAGTCGGACGAGGCCATGCAGGCTACAAAACTATTTGTGATAGAAGAGTGGGTAGGGGACGAAGTCGAGCACTTGGTAAAGGGGGTACAAAAACTGAAGGGAATGAGCTGGTACCGGGACTATACAGAAACAATGAGGAAAAACACGCGGGCCATCAAAAGCTCGATAAACAGTCTTAGTACGCATCACCTCATTAGGAGGTTGGAAGAATGGGAGAAGGAAGGGAAAAGGAAGGCGGTGCCGAAATGGGTCGAAGACTCAACGGAATGGTGGTTCCGGTTGAGCGACGTAGAAGAAATGAAGGAGGAGTGGATAAGGTCCATTGGCGACAAAGGACAGAAGATGGCCATTGTGGCAAAAGCGGTCGAGGAATGGTGCCAGGCACCCGACATCTCCAAAACCTACCAAGAGGTCCTCAAGGAAATTACCTTTGGGGAAGTCATCGAATTGGCGGAAAAGGAGAAATGGTCGAAGAGGGAATTGCTGGACTGGCTGGACCAGAAAGCCTGGGACAAGGGCAACGAAGACCTCTCGGTGGATATGGCCGACCTATTACTTGAGCCCCTAGATGAAGATGAGGAATGGGTCAAATTGAAGGAAGAGGTCTGGGGAGCAGAGGCCCCCAATGGTAGCCACAACATCAAGTCCCACCTTCCTCCTGCGGATTTCTAATATGGACATTGGTATACGGACTCAAAAGAATCTTGTTGTAATTGCCTTTTACTTTTTTCAAAATTCTATCCTCCACGAACTTTTGTCTTGTCTGCTCGTCTCATGTCCCCTAAGACTCGCCTTTAAGAGGGGGGTAATGTCATGAGCCGTGCACATGACCTCTATCTTTTTCTCGTGGCTTACACGCTGCATAAGCCACTTACTTCTTTTCTTCTACTTAGTAAGACTGATTGGCATATCACTAAGCCTCCACATGGATGCTTACTGATCAAAGCTATCTTTAGCGCGCATACGGTCTTCTCGGACTATTCTTAGCTACGCCCTATTTTTAATCCACCTTCTTTTAGAAACACGTCCTATCTTTAACTCATGTATTCTTGGAACTGTGAGCACAGACCATGTACCCATGAGTATAAATACTCGGTGTGCAAGCTGCTCCTAGACCAGCTTGCTCTACCTCGTCAATCTCCCCTCAAGGGTGATAACTACTAAGAGATACACTTCAGACTTATATACTTAAGACTCAACTATCGATACTAGGTCCTATTAACTTAGGTACTTAGTAATACACTGCAAGCCACGAGTCAATCACAGTCTCTCCAGGAGACGGGTGCCTTCGACGTCCTACTCGCCAGACGAGCAGAGGACTATACCGCTAAGACTAAGAGGCTCGATACCCTACACAGGGCTGTCATCGACGCTTCCACACTCAACTACATCTACGAACAGCCACAAGAGGCCGCCACGCATCAGGCTAGGATCCGACGCCGACGCTGTCGTATCCAGAACAGAAAGTAAACACCCTTAGAAACGAGGGTTGTGACACTGGAAGCCACAGGGAAACTGAAAGTCCAAGAATCGACTCCCGAGCAGCAGCATGACCAGGGGTTTTGTTGGCATAAGCCCAGGCAATTCCAAGCCAAGATTTCTGGTTGGAACACAGGTGAAATGTGGGGTGATTGCGCTGCTGGCCTTGTTGCTTTCTCCAGGCGCTGATGGCAAAAATCAGTATACCTGCCCAGGTATCTGCATAACGCTGCTGAGATTCTTGACTTTGTAGTGCAATGAGAGGATCAGTACCACCGCTGGAATTGTCCAAATTTGATCAGAAATGCATCACCGCCAAGCATGTTGAAAGACATCTTACCTTCCTTCCTCATCTGTCAGCTGTTTTCGCAAGGCCACTGGAGATCGTCCAATCTCCGTGAGTAGATTTTTGAACAGCAACTGAACACTTTGCAATATGCGGTGAAGTGGGCCTTGTTTTGGCAAGGTGACCCAAGCCTGTGCCAGAGCAGGGTCTTTCCCTGCCATGAAGGCACCCCATCCACTCCAGAGTGGAAATGGTGCTACTTCTTTCAGAGTGGACATTGTTGTAAGTGGGGGTGCAGATGCTTTGGTCGAGTGGAGAATGAAGGATTTGCTCAGATCTGAGTGACTGACACCATTAGCCACGTTTTTCTCTTGAGAAGCATTGATCAAGGAGGATGTGACACGGAAGTCCCTGCGCAGGCTATACGCTTCAGAAAACGACTGGAGCTCAACAGGGATGGCATGTTCTAGACGCCACATGCAATCGCTATGGCATTGAACAAAATGTGAGCTGCCCCGGTTGCGAGTCCTCCAATAGAAAGGAGGAAGTTTCTTCTCATCGCACACTGGGCACATCAATCCACTGTGGGTAGGAAGGAAAAGCAGAGGTGGCGTTGGATATGCTGGAGGGTCAATTTCATTGAGCTGCAATAGAAAGAAATTAGCAACAGTAATCCATGGCGTCATGTTACACTCACATTTCCTGGGAACAACACAAAGTCAGCCAACATCTTGGAAATTTGGGCAGTGGTGAAGATTTTCATCCCAGGACGTGTATGGGCTTGGCGGTAATGCGCAGCTACCCCATTCAAAGTCAAAAGATGATAACCCTTGCAGGCAGTGCAGCAGAGGATCCCATATTCTAGGATGATGCCAACACTGATGCTATCAAGCACAGGGCAAGAGAAAACACCAGCATAGCCTGGCACCTCAGTGAGTTGAACTGGTTGAGAAGGCATGGTGACTTTCTATATATGGATGTGACAACAAATGGCTTGCAAAGGTAGTATATGGTGGTTGATACCAGGATTGAATCCCATGTCATGTGACCTTTACACAACCCTGGTCATGTGACTTATCACATGATCTATGTCATGTGACATATTTGCACTCTCATCTCATCTGCTCTTATCACCTGCTTTTGCTGCCTGGCCTGTTGCTATGTTCCATATTGTGCATTTTTTGGTCCTGTATACTGTTACTCCATGGAAGGATCCTCTCCCACTTTACTTGCCCACACCTGCATGTATGATTGCTCAACACATCTACTGTATTCCATAGATTATGCAATCATGGTAGAGACAAACGCTGTGGGAAGAATTCTTGTAGGTATCATCTCCTGCTCTACACTGTATCTCCATAAGGCTCCACTTATCAATCCAAGGTGATGAAAAACAAGCTATATTATTGAGTGAGATACAAATCATATACAGACACTAGGACAGCCTTTCAATACCAAATGCCACATGCCAATCACTATTCCTCATCTGGGTGGACCCTTTTAGCTGCTGGCCCTTCAGACTCCATAGTCTCTGACAATTTGCGTTTGTGTTCTGCCTTTCCTTGAGTTGAGCTGAACACATGATCTGGATCATCAGGGTCATCTGCTGCTGCAGGGAGGAGGTTGAGAGCGTTGTTTGCCAATAAGGTTGAGGCCATGTCTGCATCTTGAACCACCGCCACTGCCACAGCCACATCTGCAGCCACATCTGGTTCCTCATCCACTTCCACTGCCACATCTGCTGCCACATCCTGGTCCTCATCCACCTGCACAACAGCCTGAGTAACTGCTCCTTTCACTGCCTGCTCCTGAACCACTGCATCCCCAGTTGATGTTGCCTTCTCAGCATAAGAGACATTGACCTCTGTAGCTTGTGAGGTCCTTTCATCCAGCTCCTGGTGGATCTTCTTGAGTTCTAGACCAAGCCCAGCCTCCAATCTCTTGTGCTCCTTGTTCCATGCAGTTGCCCATAGCTTGTACATGTTGTTGAGAAGTGTTTGAATCTCAAAGTGGAATGGAACATCTTTTTCAAACAAAGCCTGGTCCCAGATTTGCCCATAAGAAACACATGACCAGCGTGTCCAAGCTGAGTAGGCAGCATCATTTGTTTTCAGCCACCCCAAGTCGCTGTCTGTCCGTCCATCCATGGGCTCATTCTGAGCAAGTTGGTCCTTGATCAGGCTGGATGCCAGATTTTTCATTTGTCCATGCTGGCGTGCAAAGTCCATGGTGTGTTTCATGAAATGACCAGGCTGCTTGGACAAAAACTGGAGGTAGCCAGCCATGGTCACACCAGATGAGATCTGGCTCTCAGAGACCCCCCGGCCATATCCATCTTGAAACATCATTGATGGTTGGCTCCAAGCCACATCATCTGTTTCGAGCGAGTCATGAGCTAATATGTCTTTAAAACACTTCTATCACTCACAAGGGTTCGCTGGTGGCTCAAGGTGAGACATGTAATTGATGCCTATAGCAACAGAGTTCTTGTCTACCACTTCTAATTTAGTATATTTCTCAATCAAAACAGAAATATAAATACCATCTGCTTTTCCCTCAGCCCTCCCCGGCATTGCACACCGGAAATCCACTAGGTACTCTTTCCTCTTCTCGTTCCATTGGATAATGTCACTCTCAAACAAGCCATCCGAAACAGCCATGAAGATGGCATCAGTGATAGCAGCTTCCATCTCAACAGGGAGATCTTTGTGGAAGACCCGAGCAATTTGTGTCATGTAGTTTTTCTTAAAAAAGCTTCAGTATTTGCATCAATAAATGATATATCTTTGATATTCTTACCTTGAGATTGAACATGATTGCTGGGAGAACATCAAAGAAGTAACTCTCTTCTGATGTCTCACTTTGGTGGAGCGCTAACAAAACCTGTTGCCCAATCTGCTTGATGAAATTGATACGCACACTGACAACCGACTGGAGTGTAGGGACCAAGTGCTCCCTCAGCTCTTGTAGTGTCCGCCTGATGATCACATCTGTTTCTCGCCAGTTCTCCTTGTTGCGTAATGCTACTAGAGTACCACAGAGGTGATGTGGAAACATGTTGTCCAAGTAGTAAGGGCAGCGGAGAAATGGAGGGAGGGGACCAAGGATTTGATCAAAACGCTTGAAGTGTTTATTGTTGCACCAAACTACTGGCAGTAAAGTGCTAGGGTCAACATCAGCGTCTGAATTAGAGCTGCCCCCCTGTGAGCAAAGTTCTTGTGAGACAAGGGCTTGACCTAGGCGGTTTGGATCTGGAACTGGCTTGAGCATGTCCAAATCCACAGGCTCAGCCTCACAGCCATAGTCTTGGGGCTCAGGCTTGACCTTGGGGTCATGTTCGTCATCCGATGAGTCTGCATGCTGGGACGGTGGGGTGCGCATGGGCATAACCATCAACTCTATGTCAGAAGCAGCCTGTTCCCATTCCATCTCTTCTGGCGTCTTCGATTTTGACTCAAGAAGCTGGGGTTGTGCCTCTGCCTCAGATGACTCTTGTTCACCATCCAAAGCCTTGGTCTCAGCTTCCTCATCAAGGTCTGATCCTGTGACAGAATTTCCCTCCAGCTCATCACTCGAATCTCCCACTACTGACTCAACATCCCAAGATGGTGACCTGCGCTGCTGCCGTGGCTTGATCTCTGCAGGCTGACTAGACTTGGCTTTTGCTTCTGATTTTGGACTCTTCAATTTCTTTGCCCTCAATGGTCTAGCCAGTTTGCCTGGTGTTGCCTTTGGTAAACTTCCCTTTGCATGGGAAGGGGGTATTGAGAAGCGAGGTGCAGGCAGCAGGACAATCATCTTTCTGGGATGTCGCTTGGCAGGTTTCTCTTGAGCAACATGAGTGGTTTCATCTTCAGTCACAGTCGGATCAACTTGAGCTTCTGGTTCCAGGTCTTGAGAATTTGGTTCAGGCACTAAGGATGCCCTGGTATTGGCCTTGGTTGCCTCTCCCATATCAGGTGATTTGGATTGATGGTGTGGCAAAGGCACCAAGCCACCATCCAGATTCTCTGCAATATCCATCTTTTCCAAAGCAGTACCCAAAGGAGCCATTGAGAGGGCTGTGTCCCCAATGTTGTCAAGTGCTGTGTTGTCATTCTGGTCTTGTAAACTGGGCTGGACAGGAGTGTTTTCTGTCGGCAAAAGTCCCATTGTGTTGATGAAATCATCTAGTTTGATTGAATCGGAGGCATCAATTTCTGCCTCTTGAACCAATCCAACAGCTGATTCTTTGGCATCAGGAGAGACAAGCGGAGTAGGAGCATCAAGGCCATGCATGGTATCTTCTTTTGGTGGATCTATAGCTTTGCCACTATCCACCAGGGGTACCTCAACTTTGGCAGGATCCATCTGAGAGTCGGCTGGAGGCGGAGGACTTGCTTGTTTTGTCCGACTCATCCGTTCATAGTGTCGACTCCACCAGAACTGTGGCAGGGGCATGTTCAAGGATTGATGGTGACGTCGTAGAACATCCCTGGCCATGAGGGGGAGTTCTTTGACTGCATCATCATTCAGAACTTTCCAAAACACCCTCTCAAGCTCGGCAACAAAGATACCATATCCTGAAGCTTGATTGACACTCTTCATGTCCACCTGTCCAGTTTTGGTCTTGGAGACAATGCGCCCAAAGGTTTCCTCTAGGTACTGTTTGCCAATGGTACTCTGCAAAATAGGAAACTCCTGCATCACCACCGACAGCTCAACTTCGCCACGAGACATATCAGCCAACCGTAAGCGTGCAGATTGGAACACCTTTCGCATGGCATCCACAGAAGCAAAGCCCATGGACTCCCTCTCCCACAAGGATTCAAGGATTGGGTAGTGATGTGGGCCAGATTTAGAAACTGAGCACTCAGTGGCCAATTTCTGAAACTTCTGACCATGTGGCCCATAGCCTGAATAATGTTTTTCAGCTGCCTTCAGAGCGTTTGTGCACTCGACGGAGCCTAAGTATTGTTGAGTCTAAGAGTAGATTTATGTCTCAGAAGTCATCATTACAAAATCACAGAATCACTCACATCATATAGTCCTGACTCTGGAGCCAGAATAACAGGTTGCACGCAATACCTCATCACCTGTAAGGAGCCTGAGAGTGCTGTGTACCAGTCCAAAGGTGCCTTCAGTCGAGGCCAAATGATGTCGCTCCGGCCTAAAGCCATGGAGATCTAAGCACCACAAATTGATGTTAGCCCATTGATCAAATCTGCTAAGATTCTGCTTACAATTGTGTTTCCAGTACCAGTATAGTTCCTGGAGGTCAACCTTGCCAATGCAGAGAACTTCTTCTTGCAAGCCAGATCCGCAGTTGGTATGAAAGAGCAAAGTGCTTGGTCACTGTTATTCTCGTATAGTCGCAAGTGTGCATAAAGACGACATCCCATTGCAAGCATAACCGCATCTTGATCAGTTGAAGTTTCCAGGTAATCTGCAAATTTCAAGAACATTCTACGATGATGGACAATGTCATTGGAAGACCGATTGAACATGTCTGCTTTCGACCAGTTGTCTTGCCATAACTTGGTATAGTGATCTCCCCACTTGCCCTCAAACATGTGGAGAGCACGCGTATTTTTGAGAGTATCAGGGCAGATCTGGTTCCACAAACCAACAGCCTCCACATCACCATCTGCAGATAATGGGTCATCCTTGATTTTGGCCAGATATTGATTGATTTCAACCCGCTTGGCATGATTTGCAGTGACATTGCACAACTGAAAAATGAAAATGTTAGAACACAATATTGATTTCTAAAGAAAATAACCAGTACTAACCCTCAAAGTCAGACGCATGTCCAACCAAATCGTTGCCATCATAAGCCCACCCACATCCGAGACAGCTTTTTCAACATGGTCATAGCTCAAGATGTTGAACAGACTCTCAGTCTTGCCACATGACAATATCATTTCAGCACCCATGGGGTTTGAAAGCAGCATCCAGACAGTGAGCTTCTTCTGATTCTTGCTGTCTTTGGCTGATGCAGGGGCAGGTGCTTGAGTTGCGCTGGCAGTAATGACCTCCGGAGGTTGTACAGCCTGAACTTTTGGGGAGGCGACATGCACTAAATGCCATTGACTCATGATTTGCTGACGAGTCCAGTGTGGATGTTCCCTCTCAAGCTTGGCTACAAGATCTGTGTGCTCAATACAAGACATATACACATCTTCACCAAAGCTTGGAGGACGTGCTGAGGCCATGGGCTGCTGGTTTTTGGCAATCTCAGACTTGAGGTATTCAGGCATACGAACTGAATCAAAGATGAGTTATCACATCTGGAGAACTACAGATGTTACTTACTATCATATATACGTGCACGGAATGTAGCTGCCTGGAGGTTGCCTTGCTGAACTTTCAAAAGCTTGGCTAGTGTAGCCTTTGCTTCCTCATCAAGATCTGGAGTTTTCAAAAGTTCCCTGATCTGCCTCTGTACATCATAGATTGGGACAAGCTTTCGGTGGCATGCCAAATCACGCTGCCTGCCATTCAAGAAATACGCCTTGGGACGAGATGAATCTGAAGCCCGGTCGCGGTAATGGTTTGTCCTTGTGTTGATTTCATCCTGGGAAAGGGGGCGGCATTCCTGAAAATCATAGGCATACCAGACCTCAGCCCATTCACGTAGCTCAGCCTCAGTTTGCCCCTTGAGTCTCAAAATTGGCGGAACCTGTTCAGGGTACTGCCCATTGCAGGCTGCAGCCTCTAGACGAAACTTATTGTCAAGATGATCGGGTGAAACCATGAGGTCAATGGGGAATTCATGATCACGCTTGAACTCGTCAAAGGAGGTGGCCAGGCTATTGACATATTCCTCATCAGGCCGACGAACATTGAAATAAGTTTCTCGGTCCAGGAATGGAAAGCTAGACTCCGGTCCAATATAACTGATTCGAGTCCATCCTAAAAAGTAAGGACGGATTTCACTGTAACGGTGGACAAGGGCTGGCATGTCAGCTTGCACGTTGGCCATTGGATTGGCCGAGGGATCCTGGATGTTCTCGGGAGCAATATCTGCAATCTCCAAGACCTAGTGGGACAGTCAGGACTTGGTCATGTAGAACAGGCTGCCAAAAAAAACACCTTTTCAAGGAATTTGCTGGCAGAGTCCAATTGTGGTTCATGGCCAGGACAAGCAGCAGGCTGGTTAGTGGGCTCCATCCTAGACTGTGATTGATAACTGAGGTAAGACATAATTCATGAGATGGGGACCAATGGTATACTCACCACAGGGATGTAATAGGTATTTGAAAAAAAACGGGTTTGATCTTAGCCAATATGGTGGTTAAGTTTGAACTCTTATGGAGGTGTTGGTCACGTGATATCAGGGTTCACAAGGGTTATTTTGCAAAATTACAAAAATCATTTGCATCAGTAATAGTGGATCTTGATTTCCTTGGATTTAAATCAGTTTAAATTTCTCCCAATGTAGATGATAGGCATCTTCAAACCACTGCTCTGATGATTTGGTACACTTATAACCAAGTCTTCTTATGTGTAGACTGGGATCTCACAGCAGAAACTCCATGTCATAATTAGATACTGCTATTTATCATGTATTCGTTAGGTAAACTAGTAATTACATGTGTTACATCGGAAGTACATATGGATCATCAATAATGAAACAGACATGGCACACTTACCGTACACGAACCAAGGATCGCTCGTTATGGTCGTCAAACGGCCCGAAAGCCGCGGCATACGCATCACGGCTGCATGAGCAGTGACGTAGGTCAGCGCGATGGCAGTCTTGCGTGGAGACCAGACCATCCAATGGGCGCCGACAGCATGGCCGCGTGAACAGGGGACCTCAAGCTTGTGTGCGTGCGCTTGACATCGAGCTCGATGTTCGGTGGTCGGAGGTGGCGGTCTGGCACTGGGGCTAGAGCAGCGGCGGCCGTGCTGGCCATGTTAACGAAGGAGGCGGGTTAACGGGGGAGGCGGGTTAACGAAGGAGGCGGGTTAACGAAGGAGGGGGGTTAACGAAGGAGGCGGGGCGATAGCGCACTCGCTCGCACGACTGCGGTATTCGCGCGGACCGGTGGGGTTCTGCGCTCGACACGCCGTGCATTCGTGGTTCGCAAATAACGGTACGGGCGGCCGCGGTCGGCAAACGGCACACCGCAGCCCGCAGCCCTTCGCGTGGACAGGCGATGACGGCGCGGCCACGCGCGAGACCAAGCGCGGTTTGTTAGTTGAGTGGTCCAAGGAGTTTGTTAGCACGGTGCACTCTCTAACGGACGGCAAGAGTTACTTACCGAACGGGCACGGCAGGTTAACGCATCTGCCGCATCAGACAGCGCCAAGGTACGCGGGGGCGAGACTCGCGGTATTGTTCCGTATCGTTGACGATAGGCGGGGCCGTAGCGCAGTCGCTCGCACGAGCGCAGCACTCGTATGAGCGTGCGTCGTGTTCCGAACGGCGGTACGTGCGGTCGAGGTCGTGCAGCGGCGGCGGCTGGGAGGAGAGCGGCGCGCCGGTGCCGTGTCGTGGTCGATGAGTCGCAGTACCATCGGCAGCCCGTAGGCGTTCGTGTCGACGAACCAACGAGAGGCGGGTGAGAGGCGGCGACGGGCCATCAGATCGCACGGTCGCACCGGCCGTACTCCGGGATGGCTTGTTGCTCGTTGATCGGGTGGGCCTAGGCGTCTGTTAGCAGGGTGCGTTAGCGGGCAGGCGGGGGGTTACTCACCGCGAGCGGTAGTCGTTGAGGGGAGAACTGAGTTGGCAGTTTGTCAGCCCGGCGCTTGACACTCTGCCTGCTCGAATTCGAGGCCCCGGCTCTCCAAGCGCCCAAAGCACCGCCACCTACACCAGCTCCAGCTCATGTAGGTGGCGGTGCTATCTCAACAAGTCTTCTATGTCAGCTGGGCGCTTATAGCCCCAGCTGCTCGAGTTCGAGTGCCCTGCGCGTTAAGCGCGCACGACACGGCCACTGATATCGTAACATCATGTCAGCTGGGCGCTTGGCGCTCCCTCTCCTCGAATTTGAGCCCCTCGCGCTCCAAGCGCCCAAGACACCGCCACCTACACCAGCGCGTGTAGGTGACGGTGCCGTCCCACATGTCAGCTCGGCGCTAGGCACGCCTGTTCTCCGAATTCGAGCCTCGCCAGCCTCAAACGCCCGATACCGCACCCGCCGCCCACGTTTGCGACCTCAACGCCGCCTCCTGCACCCGCTCAAAATACGACCAGTTCGACCATTTGCCGTCGTAAGTATCTCATGGAACTGGGCTGTGAGCTGACCCGCATACCGAAGCAGATGGCCACGCCGCCTCTCCGTGCGACCCCAATGCACCCCGATACCACCGTCCTCGGCTGCCCGGCCGCTGCCCACCGACCGGTCGGGTAGTACGACCGCGCCCGTTCGACCGTTCGCTGGCGCATCGGCCGCCCGCCACGATCTCCGACTCCTCGACCACCGCCCACCGAGCGACCGGGCAGTACAACCGAGTCCGTTTCGACCGTTCGCTGGCGCATCGGCCGCCCGACACGATCTCCGACTCCTCGACCACTGCCCACCGAGCGACCGGGCAGTACAACCGAGCCCGTCACCACCGTTCGCTGGAGCATCGACCGCCCAACACCCTCCTCGGCCACCCAGCTGCCGCCTACCGACCGGCGGGGTAGTACAGCCGAGCCAGTTCAACCGTTCGCTGGCTTGGCCGCCCAACACGGTCTCGGACTACCACCGCTGCCCACCGAGCGACCGAGCAGTACGACCAAGTCCGTTCCGACCGTTCGCTGGCGCATCGGCCGCCCAACGCCATCCTCGACCACCCGGCTGCCGTCCGCCGATCGACGGGTTAGCACGACCGGACTCGGTTCGACCGTTTGCTGGCGCAACGGCCGCCCAACACGGTCCTCGACTACCTGGCCGCTGCTCGCTGACCGGCGGGGTAGTACGACCAAGTCCGTTCCGGCCGTTCGCTGGCGCATCGGCCGCCCAACGCCATCCTCGACCACCCGGCTGCCGTCCGCCGATCGGCGGGTTCGCACAACCTGAGTCCTCTCGGCCGTTCGCTGGCGCATCGGCCGCCCGAGTCCGTCTTCGGACTATCCGGCTGCTGCGCACCGAGCGACGGGTGGTACGACCGAACCAGGTTCGCCCCGCACACGGCGCTGGGGTTCCTCCACTCATTTCATTCGTGGCTTCATGCTATACTAACAAATGTACATAAAATATTCCGTGTTAAAATACATGATTTGATTACTATTCATTTATCCTACATGTGAGAATTCGGCCGAACTCGTGGCGCGTTCGCGTTGGACATTCGCGTCTCGCAATTTCGAGGCTTGATCCTCCTACCAGGCTTAATTTGCAAATCAATCAGAGACCTCAACTCAACCACCACGAACAGCCGATTTTCAGCCTGAATCACGTGATGGCATACTATCCTGAAGATCATATTGAGCTGGATTGGGGAGAGGACGATTTCACCACACAAGACCAAGTAAGATCCACCAAAAAGTCAAGTTTAGCATAAACTGAGACAATAATCCCCATCTAGGAAGAACAAAATATCACTATTTCTCAAGCTCCACCCAGCATGCCACCCTCAGCCCCTCTGGACAACACCCCAGCCACCAACACAGTTCCCCTGCCTGCAATTCCTGAGGATGAGACAACTCCTGATTTGATTTTGGTAAGTAATAAATTTGACAGATACATCCTGTGGCCAAATTAACCAATATCCATAGACTGATCCGACCACTCAATCCCAAATTGCTGATGATGCGATTCCAACCAACCAACAAATCTCTACACTGGAGAGCATTCTTACTGCTCGTTTTCCCAACCTGCAACAGCGCGATTCAATGATTCTGAAAGCGCAAGAACACTGTCTAGGCTATGCGGTGATTGCGTTTGCTGGACCATTCCAGTTTCTAAACGTCATTCGGTACCAAAGATTCAACGATCGTCCTCTCAACATGAACAATGTTCAGTTGATGTCCAACATGTACGAGAATAAAGTCAAACGAGACTGGCGCTACCCAATGATCTTCCAAGTCAAACGCAATGATATTTCTCCAGAATTGCTAGCCCATATGTCTCAAGTCAACCCAAACAAGGCAAACTCGCCTGAGCCAATGATGATGCAGTTGCGTCCTCATGCTGAGATAGTTGATCTCCTCTGGGAGATGGCTTTCAAAGTGACAAAGAATGGACAGGAACTCAGCGATTCTGAAGTGGAGATGCGGCAAGCCCAGTTCCACCAATGGAAAGCAAATGCTCCTGAGGTCACAATGGTCCAAGGGGCCCATCGCTCAGCGGCATTTGAGCCCAGTTCTCAACATGTTGCCCAGAGGTGCAATGCCCTCGTGCAGTATCGTCGACAAGGCAATCAGGAGAAGGCCAATGAATTAATGGAGGAGATAACCGAGGAAATCAGGAATTTGACATTCCTCGCTGCATTTTATCCAGGTGAGATCCTTCATGAGATACATATATCTTATTGAAGCTGACCATCTTCTAGATGATATGCCAAAGGAACTTGTCCAACTTCTATCAGAAAACGAGAAACCTCCTGTGCAGTCTGGAGCCAGTTTTGGCGAGGAATGTTCTCAGATCTACAACATTTCCACTCTGTATTCTGGATATTCTTCGGATCAACGATGGAATTATTCAAACTCACACCGAGTCAGGGATGTTATGAAGCAGCCAGAGAGGTTCCCTTTCCTCAGTCCAGCAGCAAAGAAAATTGTGGAGAACGCAATGGCACTACAAATGGTTTGCATGCGCAAGGTTCCCATCATTCCTTGGACTGAGCAGGTAGAGGATGTGGCATCGTCTATCACTGGGAGTGGTGGTGGAATGTGCTTGGCGCAAATGTGGCTGTCAATGGAATTATTGTACGAGGTAAAGCACCTGCATGAGACTCCAACTCCTATAACTGCTGATGAATCTGTGTAGCTTCTTGGTCGAACTAGGTTCAACAAAAAAAGGCTGGGGCTCCTTGTCACACATGTCACTCAAGAAGGCCCCTCCAAGTGCCACAGTCTTGCACAAGACTTATGGCAAAATTCTGGTACTCGTGCTCCTCATTTGGTAGATCAGTCCAGCATACTCTACACACCTTCGCTCGAAGAACAATATCAAAAACTATGGACAAACTATATGGCACCAAAGCTGTATGATAATAACTGGGCTGGTGCCCCTATTCAGTGGGATGCAGATGCAATTGTGGAGTTATCTCGCAAAATATACTGGCGTCTTGGGCGTTGGCTCTGTCAGCAACCTCCTGAGTGGCATGATTTTGGGCATGCACTCATGGTATACTCCTTACGTCCAGTTTCTGTGGATGGGGATGTCTCTCAGGGGTTTTGTCCTAGAGCTCATCTCCCTTCGCACACCATCATTAAAATGATATCAGCTCACTACAAGTGGGCAAAGAATAGGCTTGCACTGAATGTGGTAAGTCTAGATTTAGCACAGATAAAAGTTCCTTATTTATCAATACGTTTGGCAGCTTGGTTTGTCAACTATGCCAGCGTATATGATCTGGAAGCATCATCCAAACTCAGTGCCAGACAAGGCTACAAGCGCTAGCATGGATGTAACATACTTTGTTATTTATCAACAGCTGCTGCAGCGGCCCGATTCATGGTCAATATCACAGGCTTTGAATTCAGTATGTCCGCTCACACTGACACAGTACAATTTACTTATGGGAGTGCCACAGGCTATTGGAATCCTGAACCACAATGCTTTGTACCAGTTCTCAACTGCCACTGTGGAAGAACACCTTGGAAACCCATTGCCTGGCAGCTCGTCCTTTTGGGGCCACCTCGATCAGAGTGCACTTGATGGATTAGGCCTAACTGCCAATCTTGTTAGCAGAGTGGCCCGTAAGAAAGGTTGGGCTTTTTCAAACCTTGCATGTTTCTCTGGTTGCGCACAGGATAGCTCCCAGCTGGAGGACAAACTTGACCATGGCCGCAAATGGATACAAAAATGGCTCAAAGGAATTGAGCTGTCTGGGAAAACTCAGAAAGAGATGCTTGCGTTAAAGGCTCCTGATCTTAGCAGTCTCATGAAGCCCTACTGGGATGCAGTTGATCTTAAACACCTGCTCAAGCACTATAAGGGGGACCTCGCACCCAAAAAGACTACGGATACAGCACTCTATATCGCTCTCTACACTCAGTTCTGGTTGGATAACATTCTGACACCTCTGGCCCAACACTCAGATAAAGCGCACCAATTGATGGCATTGTCTGAAACTATTCTTGGTCAGCAAGCCTGGTGGCAGATTGATCCAGTGTATGCTTTACGTTTTGCACCCCTGGTCCCTCCACTGCAACCGCTGGAGCAGGATGAGCAAGCAAATAGCCAGGTTGTGGACCAGGCATCCCCACCTGAGGTAGTTGACAATCCAGCACCCGAGGTCTCACCAGCCCCACCTCCTCCCAACCTTCCAGAGTTCTGTGATGAGGGCAATCAATCTGCACTTCCTACCAAGATCCACATACCTGCCATGCCAAACAACCCCTTGCCATCCCTGCCTTTGCAAGAGAACCCTCACATCACCTCAAATCTGCTGGGTACTGAGGCTTCAAGCTCTGCACTTCAAGTTGATTCAGCCCCCCAACACAAGAGCAGTCAGAGTGCATCGGGAACCAAGTCTCAAATCAATGATATGAGGGATCTCATTAATCCCTCACCCCGAGATGTTACTGTCCAGATACACTCGATTGGCCTTTTCACTGAGTCTTATCAGCCGGTTCCACAACCTCATCACACAACATCCCCAGTAAATAGTGATATAGTCGACACAGACCTTTCTGACAATGAAGATGTGCCAAGTCAGAGGGAAAAGGGAAAACAGAAAGAACAGGCTGTGGAGGCAACCGCACCGCGCTGGGCTCAGGATCCACTCCCTGACAGACCTGCCAAAACCATCAAAGAGATTCTGGCTCAGTCTCGTTCAGGCAATGCTCCAACACTGGATGTCCTGCCAAATACCCTCCAGAATCTCTATGCTATGCGGCTGGCAGGGCGTGATCAGCATAAGAACCTAGGTGCAAAGGATGCAACAGTAGAGGAGATTTCTTGTGCTGCCCAGGAGACATGCCTTTTCCTGGAAGAAATTCTCAAATATCAGAAACTGGACCTGCAATGCTTGGTTGAGTCATGCCGCTTACGTATGAAATCAGGTGTGAGTGGTCTTCTTGTTGGACTTGGTGCAACTGCATCCATGATACTGGTATGTAAGGATCATTTGGAAAGATTCTTTGACACTCAATTAGAGGCACATAGGTTCAGCATAAATTGAACTTGACAAGCGCTATGATGAGGTGCATGTCCAATGTTTCAGAGGATGCTGCCATGAATGAGGTAGCACGTTACATGACTGCCAACGGAATGTATTCTCAAGCACTTGTGGAGTGGAACTTCCAGGGTGATGGTGCGGTTCGGGTTAACTTGGAACCTTGGGTGTGCAAAGGGATGTGGGACAGCCATTGTAAGTGAAAGGTTTCTGCATGTTAGATTGTTGGGAAGCTAATGACTTGGGGGCATAGGTTTGGAAAAATTCCTTCCTATTGCCTTTGTGAAGTTAAGAAGGGAGGACCATGCAACCATGAGCACTGCATATCGCCTCCGAACTGTCTTTGGCACTGGCGCTAACCAAGATGCTGCTGCTATGGTGGTGAAGGATTCACTCAACGGAAAAATACCAACACAGGGTCTATTTGGTGAAAGTCTGCCCTTTGTGACAACCTATCCAACAAATGAACAGGGCGAGGTCAACAAAGTAGGAAGGACATTACAAAGGGTCAATAGGTTTCAGTCTCAGTGGTATGAGGGGCCAGAAACAAGTGCTTTGAGTTCTGGAGATTGGGGGATCAAGCCAGAGTTGCCAAGGCGAATTGGTATTGATTCAGCGCATGACAGACTGAAAGAAGAAGTCAGTCAAGCCCATCACAAGGTGCAAGAGGCATGGACAGTGGCAACTGAGAAGAGACTTAGGGATATGAAGGATTTGATGGAGAAGAGTAGTGATCAGGCAACTGAGGGTGTAGAGATTGGGGAAGAGGGTGAGGAGATGGGATCAGCATCTCTAAAGCGTGGTAGAGATGAGGAGGAGCAGGCTACAAAGCAACAAAGGATAGATATGGGGGAACATGGCTCAGAGCAAGGGAAGGAATGATGTTCATAATATGATGATAATATTCTGTGTTTCATGCAGTTGATGTAAGAAGTGAACGGGAAATGGGCAAAGGTTGGTATGGAAACATGTGTGAGGATGAGTTGATGGGACAAAAGTTGGAAGGAAGTATTGTGAGGATGCAGAAAATATGAAAAAGGTAAGTGGGGACAGTTGAAGATGCTAGCGAAGAAAAAGTGATACCGGAATGTACAAACTTTTTGGCAAAGTCACCGCTGGACGCTAATGGGCGATTAGAAAAATACAAGACTTCCCGTAAGACTTGTATTACAAAACATGGAAGGGAAACGTCAAAACTTTTTCGGCAAAGTCACCGCTCTCGCTAAAGTCTGGATTACAACTCTGTTAAGTTAGAGAAAGTAACTGCTAGAACAAAAGTCTTACGACTAGGGCTGGGAACGTCTTCCACCCAAGGAAAGTAGGACCCAGTCGAAACACTCGATTACAACCGAGTCTACAAAAAATGGAATCAGCCATTACGACTCTGGACTAATGCTGATTACAAAAAATGTAATCCAAATCTCAAAACTTTTTCGGCAAAGGCTGCGCACACGCTAAGCAACCATCACGTCGACCATTACAACTCTGGGCTAATCCCGATTACAAAAAACGTAATCCAAATCTCAAAACTTTTTCGGCAAAGTCACAGCTGGACGCTAATCAGCGATTACAAGTCGGGACTAATGCTGATTACAAAAATACAAGACTTCGGAATAAGACTTTCCGCACAAGACTTTGATCGCGAGTCGATTACGACTGGAATAAGACTTTGCGCAACACTTTCCGCACAAGACTGCTCCGGGTGGAGTCGTCGTTAAGTTAGAGAAAGTAACCACTAGAACCAAAGTCTTACGACTAGGGCTGGGAACGTCTTCCATCCACGGAAACTAGGACCCAGTCGAAACACTCTATTACAAGAAAGTCTACAAAAAGTCTAACCGGAATGTACAAACTTTTTCGGCAAAGTCACCGCTGGACGCTAATGGGCGATTAGAAAAATACAAGACTTCCCGTAAGACTTGTATTACAAAACATGGAAGGGAAACGTCGAAACTTTTTCGGCAAAGTCACCGCTCTCGCTAAAGGTTAGGTTCATATACAGAAAATTACTGAAACAAATTATAACGAGTGGATTTACTCCCTCCCCAGGGCAGATTGTGAGCGGCTACCAACAGAATCATGATCAGAGTGGGCTGCTCCACCTACCCACCAAATTTCAGGCACTTTGGTCAACATCAATGTTGGCAACACTGTCTTGGGCAGCGACAAAATTCACCATAAATAGATTTTTTCAACTACTATATATAATCAGCTCTGCAAGGAGTGCTGAGCTTGATGAGATCCCCAGTGAGAGCCCCGTTATCACAGGTGGCCTGGTTGTTGAGATATGAGTGCCACCAGAATAATCGATTTATGAATTATTTTCATCGCCGCTCAGGGTCCAAGCGGGACCATCCCGCTGTACAGCCACCAAGATAATCGAATTATCAATGTTTTTCCTCGCTGCTCAGGGTCCAAGCGGGACTGTCCCGCTGCATAGCCACCAGGATAATTGATTTATGAATTATTTTCATCGCTGCTCAGGGTCCAAGCGGGACCATCCCGCTGTACAGCCACCGAAATAATCGAATTATCGATGTTTTTTCCCGCTGCTCAGGGTCCAAGCGGGACTGTCCCGCTGCATAGCCACCAGGATAATCGATTTATAAATTATTTTCATCGCCGCTCAGGGTCCAAGCGGGACCATCCCGCTGTACAGCCACCGAAATAATCGAATTATCGATGTTTTTTCCCGCTGCTCAGGGTCCAAGCGGGACTGTCCCGCTGCATAGCCACCAGGATAATCGATTTATCAATGTTTTTCCTCGCTGCTCAGGGTCCACGCGGGACGGTCCCGCTGCATAGCCACCAGGATAATCGATTTATGAATTATTTTCATCGCCGCTCAGGGTCCAAGCGGGACCATCCCGCTGTACAGCCACCAAAATAATCGAATTATCATTGTTTTTCCTCGCTGCTCAGGGTCCACGCGGGACGGTCCCGCTGCATAGCCACCAAGACAATTGATTTATGAACAATTTTCATCACCACTAGGGTCCAAGCGGGACCATCCTGCTGTTCACCATTGAAATAATCACATTATCAGTGTGGATTAGCGTCATTGAGTTGGAGACCAATAAGGTGATACGGACCAACATGGTACCTCTGAGTGTCAATGAATGCTCCATTACCTAGGCAAGTCTTGCCTGTTGAAGCATGGCATACATTCCTCTGACACACGCGTGTAGGCAGGTAGTGAATAATATGGACACAAGCAACAGAACGTGAAACACTCGCCAGCAAATCCGTGACCTATACGAGCATACTATGCCCATCAAGGGAGGAATTGCAACGGTAAGCAAATCCACTGACATTTATCGTTCATTTACCCTGGCAGGCAGGAAGGTTGACTTAATAGAGTGCTTGCAATTCCAGAGCCTTGCACACATACGACCCTTTATCGCCCATTACATGTATTCCACCAACCCAGATTACACACGACGACCAGTCGATCGACCAACTTGACATATCATGGATGGTATTATCATGCTAAGTGTCGAGAACAAACCTCTTCTCAACATGGAGGGTCAGGTTTCGCTCGTGTCGTGCTAATAGTTGTTGCCCACCCTGGCAAGTCCACCTGCAGTTGCATGGAAATTTTGTATCTCACCTGTAAGTGCCTTGCAACACGTTCCTTTTTATTCTATGGTTCACTGGTAGCAGCCTGTCCTTGGCCTTACTTCTTGCACCACCTCTCGCTGGTTCGGCGCTGCTGAGTTGCCATTGCCACCGCGAGCTGAACAACATAATCGCACCAAGCTAGATAGAACAGAATAGATCAATCACTGCCACATGTCAAAAACGGCTCCCGACATGTTGACGATGACTACAACGGCACATCTTGTGTTCTCACTCCATGGCTGCGTCCGTAGACAATTCCACCGTCATCTATGTTTCCAGTTACTTAGATGAATTTGACAGATGAACTGGCGTTTTGCACAATACGACCTGCCAACCAGTCGACCACTTACGTACGGGCCAAGCCGACTCCAGCCAGACTTGCTTCCTCCAACGGTGCGTTGATCTCGTGGGCGGTTTTTGCCAGCCAAGCTCTTAGTCCTGTAACAACCATGTAGTATGTGTTGGGCCTGTACCCCCATTGACATAGCCGTAGGTTCGCAAACTCGCTGTGAGTCACCTCAGCTACGGTTTTTGCCTTTCATGTAGCTGGGCTTACTAAATTTGTTGACCACTTGACAGGTGCATTTGCCCCCAGTTCTCGGGGTAGATGTCCACTTATCAAGCCAGTTTGATCTGACTCTTGAAGCAGAAAAGTGAGCCGTGCTACTTGCACTCAACTCATCTCAACTTACCCTCTTCAACGGTGAGTCAGCCTTGTTTTGTGGACACAATAACACAATTGTTAAGTAATAGAGGTGGCGTGCTGTATGTCGTCGTGGAGTGTATCAATGTGTACATACAAAGTTTAAATCAAATTCCCTTTTATGATGGAAATAATCCATGTTAGCTAGTAGCAATATTGACATTCCTTCTCCGCATAAACAACATGTATGATCATACAAACATACCCTTTGTGAATATACTGTAGTTATGACCTCTCATTAACACTTTGGCATAACATTAGGCCACGATCAGGGGGTTATCATACAAAGCCACGAGGGATGAGTATACTATGGCATCAATCACCCAAAAGCCAAGCTCCGGGGTGCATTCAAAGGGCTAGCCAAGATACTAGATGAGCGTGGAGTGGCGGGAGCTCAAAAACTGAAGCTGCATTGTCCACTTGCAAAGGGACAGACAGGTCCAGGGTGCCCATCGGTACCAACAAATTGATGTGCTTGGCGAGTCATGGCTAACCAGCCTGATATTTGTACTCAAAAAACCATGCTTCAGCACATAGCTGAGGCTCACGGGTGTCTGCTTATTTATCTCCCGAAATTTCACTTCAAGCTCAACCCAATCGAGCAATTTAGGGGCGCCACCAACACATTTGTCGAGACCATCTGGTGTCAAGCACGGAAGCAGATCTTTGGGCCAACGTTATTTCATCCCTCACCTTGGTCAAGCTCAAGTCTATACCAAAGTGAGCATTCCCATTAATAGCGCAAATCATATAAAACTCAGGTTTTGCCTAAAGGTTTTATGCTCGGTCCCGCCGGTTCATGCTTGCACATCAAGACAGTTTGAATGGCTCACAAGCAGTATGGCCAAACAAGAAGTCTCAGGGCCACCGTGTTGTAACTGAGGCGGTTTTACAACTCGCTGACACACTGCACAATCATTGCAACAAATCGCCTAGACCGTCGCCTGCCAATCTGCCTTTTTCTGCACACACTTCGTGCCTGAACTTACGCTATACCTCATGTCCTGTAGATACCTGCCGTATCGCAAATACTTTGGATTCTGTAGGTTTGCTTGATTTTTTGTCAAACTCAAATTACATAACCTACTCAGGAAAAACTGTAGGGGTAATATAACTCAAGGAAAGATGAACGTGTTATAGGCACTCATAATTCCTATCAACCCAGTGTCCTGAGTGCACCCTCATGATCTGTTGTCGTTACATGCTCCTAATGAGACTATTTCATTATTAGCCTATCTCAAAATACACCGTTTATTATGATTTTTGTCTGCTGCTCAAGACGCCAGGCTTGGATACAATGAACACCGTCATGTTTAATCAAAGAAGCATGTCTTCATTTTTATCAACTCTGTAATTACAACTTTATCAGATACAATGACTGGTGTTACACTATGGCTCTTAGTAACCAGTTAGCTCCCGTATCGCTCCAGTGAGGGTAATATACCATTGAAGGGAGCGAGTGGGGCACGATTCGTGCTAGAGAAAGGCCACCTTTTACTATCTCAATGTCGGCACGGACCGGGTTGGCAGCCGATTGCCCACACCGCGAACTGGCGGTGGGGCCACCACCGAGCGGGTGATCAGTTTGGCAAGCTGAATTGCGCAACACGCCGAACAATAACCTAATTCGCACCGGTCTAGAGATGACGTATATAGCCAGTCAAGTGACACACCTAAGCGTGAGCATGGCATGTTAGGCTTAGATATGAGTACGTACCTCAGAGACGCAGGGTTGACAGAAAGTCGTTCACATTGTGATGTGAGCTTGAGGCGCTTGGGCCTGTTATGAGGCGTCGATAGTCCTATTTACTATTTGCAGGGGTAAGTAGGATTCATTACAAATATCCACAGAAGCTGTCTCTCTCACCGCGTCACCAGGCGCGGAGGTGCATCTTGTAGCTTGCCAGGAGCATTGAATAGTCCTCAAGCGTCTTGAGCTCGATAAAGCTATGGTTGAAGTGAACATTGAAAGTAGAGATGTAGCTGACCGGCGATTTGTACGTGAGGGAACACACAAGACTTAGTAAACTGGAAGTCGGGGCCGGCCACTATCAGCGAGTAAACACAACAAGATGGTAAATCTCATACCAAAAAACCAATATAAACGGGGCAGCCAATTCCAAGGTACTATAGGCAGACTAGCGAGGTTGACCGGACCGTTTACGGCTGCTTGTACAACATGAGTGGAAACCAACACGTTGACTGACACTCAAAAGTTGATATAGGCGTATAGCGGCCAACCAATATCATCAAGAATAAGTCGGCTGGTGGGATCAGCCATGTTGTGTTGCGTCGAGTGACCTAGAGCGGGTGGACAATACACCTGTTAGGCCTCAAAATTCAAGGGTCCCGTATAGACCGATCCGGCGACTCCCAACTCTGGCTGGCGGCTCTTCCGTCGATAGCCGTCCACTTGGTGCTGCCGGTAGGTAGTTAGAAGGGCCGCAATATATGTTGATATCAATACTCAGACCCGCTGCGACATGCTGCAGATGGGTAAGATGTTCGTTTGACTCGACTAGGGCAACAAGCGGTGGACAGCCCGTGCCCTGGCAAGTATTGCTCGTTGCTCATCACGCTACCTGTAGGTGAAGTGCAAGTCCATGTTGTTAAAGCCGTTTGCCTTTGGCGTGGATTTTTCCCATGTGTCCCCTGTTTTTCAATCAACCGTTTGCTTTTGGCGTCAGGCATTTCCTTCTGTCCAATGACTACTTTCCTCCGCAGTATATATACCCCTCTAATCTCGTCAGTCTCTGCCGTCCACTCAACTCAACTCATCCCCTCTTGTCCAAATCCCTTCATCATGAGGTGTATCACAATTGGGGGGGGGAAAGACTAAGGTAAGAGGTGGTTATTACGACTCAATATATGTTATTACAACCTCAATTTTTTCCTGAGTGTAGTCGTGAAGCAAAACACCACCTCCCACCCATGATAGACACAAATGGAAGAAAAGATTTGGGAAATTTAAAACATGATATCTGGATATCCTGTGAATGATATAAAGTGCAATAACAAGATATAAAGATGTACATTGCACTTATTTCAGAAGGACGATGAGGGCTGAAGTTGATCACAGCAATGATTGAAACTAATACAAGCCACCCAAACATGCAATTCTCCTGTAACACGACTACTATATATCTTGGTCCCAGTGCTCTTCTGCTCTCATACTCATGTTCTGAGCATGCTGTGCCCTGTGTGAATATTGCTAACATACAGAATAAGTTATGAAAGTGGTCAGGAGCCAAAGAGGTGCCCACCTTGATCTTATCTTGAACAGTAGCCAACACCCGACCAGCATGTGGCTGTCCTTTCAGATCACGTATCTCCCTTAGCAACGAACCAAGCAATGCTGCCTCACTCGAGGACCACACATCTGCATCGATGGAGAGCTGACCAATTTCCTCTCGAAGTGTTTGATGTGATGTTGCTCCTGAAGGCTCCTCTGGATATAGAGAGAGGACTGCTACAGCTTCTTCTTCTTGATGGCTGTTAACTGGGCAGTTGTTGACCGCGCCGCTTGGCTGATGCAAAACCTGCTCTGGTCGAGGGAGCTTCGATGGTTGAGACTCAGGGCCATCATCTGGTAAAAATAGTTCAATTTTTACAAACACGATCAGCTCATATTTATCATACCTTCATGGTCTGGAATTAATTCAGAACTCGAGGACAATCGCCTTAAGCGTTGACGGGTGATTGGAGGCTCAACCACCGGATCAGAGTCCGAATGCTGTTCTGTGGACGCGCAGTCTTGGTCACGTTGTCGTTTCTTCTGCATCGACTTGAGTAGCTTCTCCTTTCGATCATCCGACAGCACATCAAATGTTTTGGGAATCTTGAGCTTCTGGCCGGCAAACTGTGAGATCTTGAACATGCGAAAGACCTCCCACCATTTTTGACTCTTCTTAATGAGCATGCTGTAATGGCTGAGATCTGCATCAATAGCCGCTGGCATAGCGTATGTCTTGAGTTCTTGAAGTAGAGCGCCTCTTTGCTGCCACATCGTGTAGATAATCTAGCAACATATAGATTCACCGAGTTGAGCCTGCAGAAAATATTGTTCACCTTGTGAGGAAAGTTGGTGACTTTCCCAGCAAATTTGTCGTTCAGCACAATGCAGAGTATACCGAATGGATGGTCATCGTGAGCCGCATGGGCTGAATTCCCCATATATTTGTCCAGGAGTACTCGTCCAGCTGTGACATGAATTATCTGATATCAGAGGGTAAGCAAATTAATCTAATATGGTCAACCATCTTGCTGACATGTTGCATCAGGTTATACATGTCCTTCAGTGATCCTGCCACAGTATCGGAAGTGAGGACAGATGGCAATAGGACCTTCAAGAGAATGACCAATCATAAGCATAGTCTCCTTGTTCAGACCAGTGACACTTGCCGTTTCAGGAAAAGTCCAGCCATCAGATCCAGACGGGTTTAAAACTGTAGCAAAGCCAGGGCTGCGAGCTCTGACTCTGGCTAAAGCTGCTTCAGCTCCACCAGGAAGTCCCCCCCACGCATGACCTTTCTTTTTGACTCCCTTCTCAAGGGCCTTGATACTGCATGCAGTTGCAGAGAGCAACAGTGCCTTGCTGGGCACTTCCGATTGCCCATCAACAAGCAAACGGCACTGCTCTGACATTTCCTCGACTAGGCAAGCCGCCAACTACAACATGAACTGTCAGTGGGGGGGGGGGCGATATTCAGTCTCACCACTCTACCTTAAAAAAACGGCCTTTCACCAGTTTTTTCCCCCATGACCCTGCGTTGAATGAACCACGAATATGGCTATCTTTGAGAACGCACGCAACGGAATCAGCTAACTCATCAGAAGCGATCAGATTGGACAAGCCACGGCGTGTTGATTCCGTCAAGACCGATCGCAAAATTCGGTTCGAATTGGCTTGATAAACTTCTTTGCTGATGCTACCAGCTCGATTCAAGTCCAACAAGTTGTACAGTGCCAGAAAGCGAGTTGCATCGCAAGGGATGAGTCTATGTTCTTCCTCGTTACTCATGTGCATGGAGGTGATGAACTCTGCTGGATACTTCTCGGCCAGCGCTGTTTTCAATCCAAACTCAGTGAATGGATCAGGACTAGTGTAGGATTTTGTCTGACCATTGCTATGCACATGAGCAAACCACCAATGCTCTTCAGAATCGTTGAGAAGTTGACATGACGCTACACGGTGCTGCCCATGATACACCAGAACTTGCAAGTCATCCGGTAGCCACTCAGGTTGCCTGCCTGGAAGAGACCGATAGAGAGTGTGATTATCCTGGGACGGTAGGAGAAGAACTTTGATGGGATGAGCCACACGATCAATACCAACATCCAGAAAGTGTTTGTGCAACGCATCCACCCATGTAAGATCAAGTTCACGCTGGAGGGGATGACGAGAAATCTGCTTGAGGCGCACTAGATAAAGTCCAAGTGAATGTTCCCCTTCTGCAACCACCAATGACTCATCGGGGAGTACAGTAGCCAAAGTGTTGTGCTGGTCATCCATAGCTGTATCTGACTTAGATGTGGTAGTATGATGGAG
This sequence comes from Ceratobasidium sp. AG-Ba, assembly GCA_016906575.1. Lineage (NCBI taxonomy): Eukaryota > Fungi > Basidiomycota > Agaricomycetes > Cantharellales > Ceratobasidiaceae > Ceratobasidium > Ceratobasidium sp. AG-Ba. Next base: position 148,397 of record CP059612.1, on the reverse strand, counting down.
GAGAGGTAGAGGAGGACGGAGTGCCGAATTTCACGGAGCAAATCCCAAAATGGCCTAGGTTCGTTTTTTTTTTATTTCAACCCATGTTGGATCAATTGCACGTCCACATTACCACCACCACCTACTCTGCGCCCCCAGACACACCGCTCTATTAAGCCATGTCCAAGTAAGTGGAGCACATTCCCGTCTTTCTGTGACTTATAACTTGTCAGGCAAACACAACCTGTCTCTCGGGTGTAAGCTTCAACAGGTTTTGCAGCCACTTAACAGCAACTACTGACTCATTTTCAATAGCCTCTGGGATGACTCGCCTGTCTCAGCGATCCCCTCGAGTCCCAGTTCACCACCAAACCCTGGGCTGACCATCAGATCATCGTCGCCTCACCCACACTCTTCATCTAGGCCAATGACACCGATGCGCACTGCAGGCTTTGGCATGCCTAGAAAGCGACCGATAGGGCCAGACATTCCTAGTTCCCGAAAGAAGCAAATGATCGATCGTCTCGTGTATGTATAATTTAGTGTTTGATCGTCCTGACATCTAACCACCTCGATCAGCACACCACTATCAAAGTCCCGAAACCTGCTCCATAAAGTCTCTCAGTCGTCCAAGTGCGTCCATCCAGGAGTATCTGACCGTTCAAGGGTCAATGTCATATGCAGATCTTCTTTGCAACATGCAGCACCAGTGGCGCGGTCTATCTCTCAAGTATGGCACACCACAAGGCAAAAACTCGGGATGACTGGTGCAACATCGAGGTATGCAATTTTCTTTCAAAAAATAGACTTTAGTCAGATACACTCCATCCGCACAGTTCTCCGCCAAGCAGCCCAATGTCGAAAGATGATGCATCCCCTCCCAGCAGCCCTGCACAGTCATCTCTGCGACATTCCGCCTCCCCGCCACCTGAAATGAGTGACGACTCTTTGGGCAACCTGGATGCCGCTAGCAATGATATTGATGAATTTAGTCGGTAGGTCAAAGGTTCTCTGATTTCCACGCATACATCAACCCACACCGCTACCGGCTGTGCCTCATAACTGTTGCGACACTGCTCACCTTGTGTTTGTTACCATCAGGGCTAGCGAAGCCGAGGTAGAAACTGAGGACACCGGTTCTCAATTTAACTCCATGTGAGTTGAACATGCTTCCCTCTGGTTCACAACTGGCTGAGATTGTATGCTGTATGAAGTTATCATGGACGGAGCTCATGCTCTGAAATGGGGTTCGACGGGGATCAGAGTGACCTAGGTGACACTGTAGTGGGGGTTCCGGCGGATGCCAGGGTTCTGTCCTGGGCACCAATATGTAGACACGTGATCAGTTCATCCAACGCATCTTGTCTTCACTCGCTCACGCCGCGGCGCCCTCTCCACCGTGGTGACGAGCGTGGTGATATCTTATCTGCCTGCACAACAGGCGAAACGCTGCCGATTATCATAGGCAGTACACTCAGCTTCCATTCTGATCGTCTCTTGTCGACCCTATCAACCTGGCGAACACGCGCTTCGCTTTCCCACACTCCTTCTTTCACTCCTTCTTCCCCCGTCCCACCTTCTCTCTCTCCCTCTCGCTCCTTCTCCTTTCAGCTTCTACAGTGTCGCGCAAGCAAGCAGAGAGACCCCGGGACGAACGCGGCCGCTTCCTCGCGAGGACCGCCCAACCTCCGTCTGAGACCACTGGTTTACACACACCCCCCGTCTCGCAACTCTCCTCTACACCCCTCCTCTCTCTTGAGCCCTCGCCGTCTAGCTCAGCGGCACCCAGCCTTTCCTCCCTCGTCGCACTCGAGAGCGAACCGGCAAGTCCGGCGAGTGACCCCGCACGCGTCCCGTTTCCCTCTAGTCCGAGCGCCCAGTTAACCGTAGACACACCACGTGTTGCCAGCACATCTATCGCACCTCCTGTAGCGACCAGCTCACCTGCACGCAAAGGATCGCTCCCCGAACGTCCCCTCCCCTCGCTCGCTTCACTTATTCGAAACTCCGAGTCACCGGCCATGACGAACCCAGACTCGAATGCGGACCTACGAGCAGCGCGTCGTGCTCTAGCCGACACTGTCAAGGACTTTGACGATGAAGGAAGGCCTTGCTCGGAAGAGGAGTGGCGGTATAAATTCATGCGGGCCACACGCGACGTCACAAGCAAGCAGCGTGCGGCACTCTGGGCGGACTCCCTCGCGTTCAAAGGCGAGGCCTACAACTGGTTGCTGGCGCAAAGGAAGGACCAGACCAACAAGGACCTGGTTGACGACTGGACCACGCTTCAGCCTTTGATTGAAGCCCGTTGGCCTACGCCAGTTCCAGACCAAGACGCGTACGAAGAGGCGCAGAGAGCGCAGTTTAACTCAAGTTTCATGGACGTGCCAGCCTGGTCGGCCATCCTCTGCGACCCCACCAACTCGGAGCGACCTCAACAACAGTGGGCAATGCAACATCGCGCACGAGGAATGGCCTGCGACAGCACAGATCGCGATCGAGTCTTGCACACGCTCAACTTCAGCGTCCCACCCTTCGTGGTCCCCTTGCTGCCCAAAGGCCGCAACTATGCCAAGGACTTCGAGTTGCTCTGTAAGCACCTCGGGGAGCTCTCAAATCGCGACTTGTACGACTCTTGGCGCGACCGTGCCTTGCTCGATTCAATAGGGTCCCTCTCGCTCTCCCATCCTCCCTCTTCTACCTCGCTCTCTCCCCGTTCTCGCTCTCCTGCTCCGCCTGCGGCTACTAGAGTCGCGTCCACTCCGAAGACACTGTCGGTCACACCGGCCACGCCCAAGCGAGGCCCACAAGTGTCCTTTGGCGACGTGCCTCCAGCGGCTGCCGCGCCAGCCGTTCCTCCTCCCATCCCCCCTCCAGCCTTTTCTAGCCTAGCCCGCCAAACGCCGCCCCATATGCCTAGCACTCCCGCACCTACCCCTGCCCCTCCCGTAGTCCCACTCGGCCGACCCACAGTACCGAATACGCCAGACGATCAAGCTCGACACCGAGCTCTTGTGCTCGAGTACGACCAGAAGTTTGGTGCTCGCAGGCCTACACCGGAAGAGCACTACCCGCTCACCCCCGGCTCTCTCATGCCGGGTCCGGGCGTCTGCTCCAGGTGTGGTATTGGGATGCATGGCAGCGTCGAGTGCCCCAACGCCCCAATGGACGAGCGCGAGCGTTTTATGCGCGCCGTTATACTCAACCCGCGAGCATCGTCCAGACGCCAAGGCAGAGCAGGCACTGTCCCAGGCACCCCAACCCCAGCTCCTCGTCCTCGCGATACGTTTCAGCTAGAAACAGAGACTGAAGACGCGGGCTGGGAAACCGATTACTACAACTCGGAAAACGAGTAGGGTCAGCGGCGGATGATGGCACACCCGCTGACCCCACGTGTGATGCCCAAGAGACGGTGTCGGAGAAGGCGTTGGCGGAGGAGCCGGTTTCCAGTTCAGGACAGTATTTTTCTTCAAATGTAGAACATGTTTCTAGCTCTCAATCGATTTCTATTCCCCTTTATAATAATATAGACATAATTGAGCTTTACGAACTACACGACACAAACAAGCAGCGAGAAGTCCCGTTCCAGGTCCGGGCACTTCTCCGGAACGAGGACAACATGCGCGAACACCCAGTGCGAGCGACCATCGACGGCGGAGCTATGCTCTGCGTCTTGGATCGCACGTATTGGGGAACCGTCGAGGCAGATCTGGGCCCTTTAGCTAAGTCCAATATTATCTGTCGTATGGCAAATGGTCAATGCGAGAAGTCAGCAGGTCGCGGCAACGCTTACCTCGGCGTGGCAAGCCACTGGTTGCCAATAACCTTCGAGGTGCTAGAATCTCGAGGAGCCTTCGAGATCCTTCTCGGCAAGACATGGCTACGAGACTCTGGTGCGGTACAGATCTTTGAAGGGGATAGGCTCACTATCACTGGTCCACAGGGTCCAATCGAACTCGCCAATGAGTACCCGCTGTTCGAGACCTCTAACAACACGCCCGAACCTAAAGCTCGCCAGCGACCAGCCCCAGAACCCGAACGAAAGGAGGTCGAGAGTAAGCCAGAGGACAATAAGCCAAGTGAGTCGATTCCAGCTCGTCGCAGTCGCCGGTTGGCGAAGCTAGACCCACCCGCGCTCGAGTACTCCAATAACCCGTTCTGGGTGGATGAGATGGCACTAGAGAGGATGGAACGAGCGTTGGGTATGAGCACACACGACCACGATGACGCTGAGACTGAGGAGGCAGTACCAGTGGCTCAAGTGCTGCGAGATACGGAACGGGTTGTGGAGGAGACAGAAGACGAGTTCCTGGAGCGGATGTGGCAACATGCAAGCATATGGCGGGAAGAGAAGACACAACGCAAGATACTGCTGACCGGGATTGCACAGGATACACTAGTCGATCACCTGATGAAGATTATCCGGAGAGCGCAACGGGCGCGAGAGCGCGCAAAAGGCCCGATCAACATTCAGATGCTCAATGGTCGAAACCCAGAAGACAGGCACCCGTCTGCGCAACGCCGAGTCAACACCCCGCCGTTCGCAGACTCACAGCGACGTCAAGACCCCTTCGAATTGAACCGAGTAGCCGAAATTGTCACCAAAGTCAAGATCGGAGCCGACCTGACGCAGGAGCAGAGGCAAAGAGCTGAAGACTTGGTGAGAGAATTTGCCGATGTATTTGCGCTGTCACTGTCGGAAGTCATCCCGGTAGACTTCATCCAGCATCGCCTGGATATCCCCGAAGGGGTCTCCTTCCCGAGACAAGCAGGCCAGAAACGACTCACCGAACCCCAGCGCAAGTGGTTGTACAAGGTCCTCGACGACATGGAGGCCGCGAAAATTGTTGCGAAAGTCCCCCAAGACGAAGTAGCCGCAGTCTCCCCGACGAACGTGGTCCCCAAGCCGGGAGGAGCGGAGCTTCCAAGCCTTGATGCCCTGAGAAGGATGGCTAATGAACAGTGCCGGCTGCATAACCTCCCAATCATGTGGCCCGAGGTGGAAGGAGCACCCGCCGAGGAAGGAAGGGTCCCCGGTGAGCCCAAGTTCCGCGTCGTGCACAACTATGCCGCTGTCAATCGCCACACACAGGTCCGACCATTCCCCATGGGTGATCTCGCCGCAATGCAACGGAAGGTAGCGGGACACCGGTGGATTTCAGTAATGGACTTCATGGCCGGGTTTCACGCCATACCGATGGCTCCTGAGAGTGTACCCTACACTGGATTCCACGTCGACGGGCGAGGCTATTATGTGTACCTTCGTATGCCGTTTGGACTAACCGGTGCGCCCACAACGTTTTGTGAAGCCATTTCGGCCGCTATGCACGACCTGATAGGCACCGAACTCGAAGTTTGGATGGACGACGTAGCAGCACCATGCGATGACTTTGATGTCGGGTTGGGGAGTCTCCGTAATATTTTTCTCAAATGTCGCGCTCACGGGCTCTCCCTCTCTCCAGCCAAGACAGTCCTCTTCATGACGGAAGCTCGATTCGCAGGCGCTCGCTGTTCGAAGGAGGGAGTTCGTCCCGACTTGTCAAAAGTTGAGGCAATTCTTAAGTGGCCCGAGCCCAAATCTGCTCTTGAAGTGCTTAGCTTTCTAGGTTCGGTTGGATCGTACCGCTCGAAAATCAAAGATTACGCCCGAATCGCACAACCGCTCTCCGATCTCACACGTGACGTCCGACCACCTCAAGTCCAGAACAAACGAAACGCCTACAAGAACGCACTCAAGGACTCGCGAGTTACGCTGGACGAAGAAGCTCGGCGAGCGTTCATCAAGCTCAAAACTATTCTGACCAGCGACCCTGTCACACGTGCACCAGTCTACGACGGAAGACCATTTACAGTCACGACAGACGGGTCAAAATTTGGTTTTGGCGCGGTCCTGTCGCAGGAATGGGAAGAGTTGGATAGTACCGGGATGGCACGCAAGGTGATGTACCCAGTCGCATTTGCATCGAAGAGAACCTCACGCACGGAGGAGAGGTACATACCTTTCCTCCTCGAGTTTGCAGCTCTCAAATTTGGGTTGGACGAGTTCGACAGCATTATCCACGGCCAGGCTATCGAGCTTGAGACCGATTGCAAAGCCCTCGCCGACCTGCTCAACAACGACAAGCTCAACTCAACACACGAGCGCTGGCGAGAATCAATCATTGCTCGAAACATCGTCGCGGTACGACACAAGCCCGGAGTCGAGAACAAAGTGGCCGACGGCTTGTCGAGGATGTACGAGCACAGAGCAGACGAAGAGGCCCCTGGACGAGAAGACACAGTCGACCCCGGATGGGAAACACGCCAAGGCATTATCAACGACGTGTATCACCTGATCGCCGACGACCCAACGGCAGAGCTCATCAAGCGTTTCGAGAAAGACCCATTCTTCTCGGATATCCTCATGCATATCTTATTCGACTCAGGCGACAGCTCGAAGCTCACTCACGATCAACTCCGTGCCCAACGGAGGCTAGCACATCGAGCGGAAGGATTTGTAGTAGAGGACGGCAAGCTCTGGGCCATCGGAGGAAGACACTCAAACTCAACCCATAAAGTTGAGTGTATACCTTCATGCGAGACTCAGGAACTGGCATTATCTGTTCACTGCGCAGGAGGCCACTTCGGAAGAGACGCAGGAGTACTAGCGTTGCAAAAGGCCTACTATTGGCCGGGGCTTCGCCGAGACATGACGAACGCAGTCATTACTTGCCCTCGGTGTAAGAACTTTGGTCCTCGCCTGTTATCAGCCCAGCTTCAACCGATTACGCGAGCTCGGCCGTTCGACTTGATAGTCGGAGACTACGTGTCTCTACCAGCCGGGCACGGCGGTTTCAAATGCGTACTCGTTCTTGTCGATGTGTACAGCCGATTCATATTCGCTACCCCGCTCCGCGGCCCGGGCACCGGCAAAACGACTGTGAACGCGCTCGAAAAGCTCTCGGATGGCCTGCTTACACCGCAGTCGTTCATGGCCGACGGGGGATCGCATTTCGATTGCGCCGAGGTTCACGACTGGGCTCGAAGCCGGAACGTCCAACCGCTCAAGACCCCACCCTACGCCCCCTGGGCGAATGGTCTCGCAGAGGGTAGCATTAAGCTCGTTATAGGCCGGCTCAAGCGACTTTGCACCCCTACAGTCGGAGAGTCGCCCGAGGAGGACGCCGATGCATCCACGACGCCGGCTTCTTGGCCGAAACACCTAGCCACCGCGGTCTCGCAGCTCAACGACCGCGCACTCGCCTCCCTCGGCGGATACTCCCCTCGCGAGCTCTTAACGGGACAGTTAAAGGCAGAGCGCCGTTACCAGCTGAGTCACCCGATCACTGAATCCACCTCGGAAGAGGTGGAGGTAAACCTGGCACTCACGTACGCCCTTCGACAGGACGGCTTCGCTCAAGCTCTCAAGCATGCCAACCGCCGCAAGAGGCAGTTTGATAAACACATCAAGCCGGTTTCCTTTCAAGTGGGCGATCTAGTCCAGCGTTATGACGCCCGTTGGGACGAAACCCATGCAGCGGAACGAAAACTCGCACCTCGATGGTCTGGCCCGCTACGTGTTCGCTCCCGAGCAACCAACTCATACGAACTCGAGGACCTGCACGGCAAGCTCTTTACTTCAGCAGCCCATGCTCGACTGTTACGACCATTTGTTCCTCGGCCAAACACACCTCTCGCGGCATACGCCGATGGCCTCCAGCAAGCTCGGGCACAGAACATGGCTGCCACGCGCCCATCCGAGCCGGTTGAAGCGTCATCGCTCCCTGCAACGCCCCGTCCCGAGTCACGTTTCCCGCTCGAGCGTGAAGACAATACACAGCCAAAATAAATACCAATCTAGTTAAGTCACGCACTCGTTCCTTTAATACCTCTCCTCGCCCCACCGCGTCTCTCTTTACTCTCTGTTACTTGCCTGATATACATTACTTTCAGATTCTACATACACCGGGTGGAAGGGTTAGGAGATGGTACAGGGGTTGTTTGGATTTGGTGTTGGGGGTAGTGTTCCGTCTGAGGGCAGACGTGTCCTTGTGGGGGGGGACCTGTAGTGGGGGTTCCGGCGGATGCCAGGGTTCTGTCCTGGGCACCAATATGTAGACACGTGATCAGTTCATCCAACGCATCTTGTCTTCACTCGCTCACGCCGCGGCGCCCTCTCCAACACGGATGAGGAAATTGACGTCGTAGGATGCTCAGACGAGGAATCAGCAGAAGATACAAACAACCCACCCGATGTATCGGTGAGGCCACTATGCTTCGTAAAAAAAATGTGTCTCCGTGCTCACCCTCCAACAGATCAAAACTATACCTCCAATGGCGTCAAGACAAGTTCACGCTTCGCGAACTTAGTGAGTGGCTGTATCACATCTGGTTGTTCAATTGACACATATGCCAAAACCAAGCGACTCCGACGTTATTGTCATTGAAAGCAGCTCTGATGACGTAGAGTATGTGCAAGACGGTGGTTCATCATCAGATATGTGTGTGTTCTGCTCTTGCTCTGAGTTTAGATTCCTAATCTTATTGAAATACTAGATCCCCACACTCCTCTTTGCAGGTCCTCTATAACTGTCTTGATGAATGGGAGCAGAAAAGCGACTGGACTGAACTTGTTGAAAACAATCCGTTGCATGATGTGGAATCGCACCCCTTGATGGCTGAGCATGTCATGGACTATGTAACCGCGTATCTCACCCATTGCAGGCATGCATCCCAGCCACGCAGCTCAAAAAGAATATGTCTTGTACCAGCTGCCTCCTCCGGAGCACTGGTAGGCATGGAAGACATTTCTGATGGGTTGGACGCATGGCGCTCAAGGAAAGGGCCCGCTGCTGTGAAGCAACTACTCTCACTGAGAGAGCTTGTTTGGGTGGATCCTGGACCACCATCCCTGGTGATACTGCCATTTATCAACCATACACAGGTTCACTCATACGTTGCCTATGGCACTGTGGTCAAGAGGCCAGGAACAGCACTACATGACCTGCATCTCAACCTGCTGGACTCGCTTGGGCAGCCATCAAAACGGGAGATCGAGTCTCGCCTGGCGATGTACATCTCCATCCTTCGTTTTCTGGTCCCTCAAATCAATGGCCGAATCACTGGCTCTTACGTATCGATTCCTCGCTTCCGACAAGCTCCTGGATCTACAGATTGCGGTTGGTTCGTGTGCCAAGCAGTCTCTGCTGTTGCGCATGGGCAGGCATCATCATTAGATCGGCCGTTGCCGATCCATGTCGTCAAACAACGTGTTCAAGAGATTCTAGTCAAGTGTAGAGATGGAGACTTGCACCAAGCCTGCATGGGCCATGCACTGCCTGAAGTTACCTTGCTTCACGCTCGTCTTCAACCGCCACCTTGGACGTTGAAACCAGATGTGCTCGACCAACCTCGAAAGCCGGAGGCGAAACCATGGATTGCACCTAAAATGGAACGATCTCTATCAGTACCTATCTCTGACTCAAGGGCGGACGATATTAGACAAGGTTCCTGGGAAGACGTCTTCGGTGCTCGTCCTGAAATAGCATTCGAGGAAGTTTCCGTTGAAGCGTTCAAGGGCTATCTAGATGCTATCTCAAATGGCACATACACTCCTCCACCAGGTCTGCTTGCTGATGTTGGCGCTCAGTTACCTCAGAGTTTGCTCAAGGCTCTCCTCCTGGAGGGTGAAAGTGATGCGATGCCGTGGGCACCTGATGCACGATCAGAGGATGAAAGCGATGACGGCGGTCTTGAGGATCCTAATGGTGGGGTCGGTCTACCTACATTCCTGCGAGGACTCCGATCGATTCCTGAGGGACGAGAAAGGAGTCGAGCCATACTCACTGGAGAACGTCTCAACGAGAGCATGTCGCTGAACTGGATGAAGGACCGAGTCGAACTGCAAGAGGAATGGCTGACCGCTGGACTGGATATTGATTCCCTGTCATTGACGGCTGATAACCCTCAGTTCACGTCTTCCGTTGTCTTCTACACCTACCCTCCGCGCTCCAGCACCCTCACAACTGACAACGGCCTTTCCGTGAATTATGGCGGAAAATCTCTCAAACTCAGTCACAGTGAGAAATTTCGCCTGGCGCTCATCTCCACCGTTGGCATTTGCTAACTCAAAATGTAGTTCCGAATTTCACCTTTGCGCACACTGGCTCGCACAATCAGTTCCGCATCAATATTTTCTTCCCCGCCTACGAGAAAGGCTTGAATGCAGGAAAACGTTACATCACCATGATGAACGATCCAGACTACGCACTTTGGTGCAACTCGGTTCTACTACCCGCTCTTCACCGAGTCGAGTTACTTTGCCCACCGGAATATCGGCACACCGCCACCAGTCTGCGGCAATCAGTACCCAAGTCATATGAGGACTCTAAGCCGCGTGGTGGGATTACCGGTGACTCCTTCAAAGGTTTTCGCATGCTACCCGAACTGTTCAATCTCTTGCTCCACTACTGCAGGAAGATCGTAGATCGTTTCCCACAGCTTGCCAAATTTCGCGGTTTCTTCATCCATGTTTACGGCCAGAACCTCAAAGCTATCGGGCCCGAGACAGGGCGGGCAACCGGTAACGCACTCCTCCACGTTTTCAAGCAGTTTCCAATCGTGGATTGGAGCCTCCAGAACCCTCGCGACATAGCGGTTGATGTCGGTCTCGAAATCAACGTTCTCGAGGAGCAGCTCCCGAATTCCATAGACGAGCTTACCCTGATCTGGCGACTTTCAGCTCTGCAAAAGCTTTCCTCTCATGGTTGGCGCAAGGCGCATGTCAACTCTTACGTCCATTCTCACGTCATAGGAGGAATATCGGTATCGCCTCGGACTTTGATCTGCTTGATGTTCTATTATATGCACGCGTACATGAAGGATAAGGTTGTGACTTATGAGCATCGCGATTACTCTCATGGCGCCACGTTTTCACCTTTGGATGGTCTAGCTGGCAGCAAGCGGTACTCCAAGGATATCAATTCTTTGCGCGGGCGATTGAGACGGTGGACTGGTTGTTTCGGGATCAGGATCGAATGGAGATGTGGAGTCTGGGCGGCGAATGAAATTTTACAAATGGACCCCCGTATATGGATTCGTCGATTTTTACATTGTGATGCTATCGTAAGTACCAGCATACTATGCTTGTGCTGCTCACTGACCCTGGTTGCACATCTTTACTTCACGTCTTCTTCAGATCGCTGTACGAACCAAACACGTGGTACAGTTGAAGGTGGCTTTCCTCGATTCCTACTGTTGGTTCTTTTCTCAGCTTCAACAGCTTCGAGCAGTCGAACGAGGTTCCGAGCATGTTCTCCTCCTAGCCTCGGTTTTGACCTATCTCATTCAAGGGCTAGTCAAGAGACCCGACGAGATGAGTAGCTCCAGGTTCATGGCTAAAAGTCTCAACATCGTTACGCGGGCTCAGCAATTTGGGTTTGCCTCGGTCCCCTTGCGGTCTTTGTCTGGCGACCTCCTCGGCATGAGCCATACACTCACCTATGACTCTTACAAGATCCTCGACTACACTGCTCGAAAGAATCCTGCTGGCGCCCGCTTGAAGTCCAGTCGACTCCTCGCAGTTCACCATACTACTGAAGCAGATGGTAGCTACAGGGAAGATGTTCAGAGCTTGATGCCTGCTGCTCTAGAGGTTGACACCGAAGAGCTTGGTTTGTGGGTCACTCAGCTCATCAACAATACTCTCGCTTCCTGGCTTTGGGGAAGAATGGGTGGTGGAGACAAATCGCAACGAGCACCCCCAGGCGCCTTTCAAGGACCACTCTTACTGCAGGACTGGAACGTTTGTGTGGACGTAAACGTCAGATACGAGATCCGCTCCTCTACGACAGGCTACAGCAAGGTGGTCAACAGCCTGTTTCCTCTCAATTGGGTCAAAACTGATTCAAGCAAGGTTTGGGACACGATGCAAACGATGGTTCTTGACCCCATTCGAGAGAGACTGGCAGGTATGAGTCCTCAAGCACGGTCGCACTACTCCCAGCGCATCCGAGGGGAGATATCAAGGGTAATGAGGACGTGGGAATATCTGCCATGCGTTCAAAAAGGTCGAGTTTGGAGCTATGAAGGACCGGGTAAAACCAAGCGTTATATGCTGTACTCTAATCCGGCTTTCACGACCCGCCCTCGCTAGCCAAACTGCATCTGTCCATATCCCTAGTCTTTTTGCCATAGTTCTTCTGATGTAACCACGCCGATGTAATGACTCGCACTGAAAACAACACACTCTATAATCGATCACTGTCGCAATCTCATCTCCCAGGACACTCCATATGAATTTGAAGCGGAGAAGCGCCATGATCATACCCTTAGTCAGAACCAAGTTGAATCCCCTAGTCTGGGGTTAACCTCAATATCATATTTGCAGTATCCGACAGTCAATATCCCAAAATTCCGAAGCTATGACCAAAGGTGCATTTCAGTTCACTCTACGTCACCCTGGTGGCTATATTGTCACGCAGGATTATCGTTTGTTGGGTGGCCTATATACCCGTTGATATCAGCTTGGCGGCGCTCAAATCGAAGGCTGACAGCTGTTCTCTTTGAGTTCAGCGCAGGACATAACGTGATTCCCCTTCTACACAGAATCACCACAGAATTGCGGGCGCAATCGCGCACCGCCCCAACCTCCAAGTTCCATCAGCCAATCTCTTACTTGTACTCCTGTCGATACTTGAAGCGTCTTTACATGCAAAATATTGATGGACTTCAAACCTGTGATTTCCCGGAATTGGTTCCATAAATGTATGAACTTCGTGGCAGCAGCCAGACCCTCCGATGCAACTATTGCGGGGCCAAATACCAGCTAGAGATGTCTGCATCAGAGCCACAGTTACTTGGATTGGGCCTATACACCCATCATAACTTACATAAATATAGGATTTTTGACGCAATTTTTTGCATAGTGGTACGGATGAATCTTTGTGACAAATCTATAGCCTAAATACACAGAATCTGTGGTTAGAAATAGAAAAAATCTGGGCGGCCCACTTCCCCAGGTGTGGCCCACTTCCCCGGGTCGTATGGTACTGTACGATGAACAGTCGGTTGATCATACAGCATCGGGCTCCGGACTAGCTGATCAGCTAGCACACAATATGGATGTGGATCTGTTGATTATTACTGGAACGTCCCTAGAGTTGAGCATAAACAGTGAATACAATCTAAAAGAATAGAGAGCCATGATGATGTAGCATCGCGCGAATGAGGCGTGTATGTCGATGAGGTTCGACTGTACCTATCGACATCTGAATTTAGTCGGTCACTGACATCATGATATGAGTTAATTCCTGCGGTCGTAATAACACCGCGCGACTTGTCTCGCGCTAAAATTGGAGAGAATCACCCTGGTCTGCTCATGCCCATCTCTGGCGGAACAGTTACAGATACAGCGGAACATACAGATGGGTTACCTGCCCGAGATTCGTGTGAAACTTGGAGCTGAGCGTAGTGAGGTATAAATGATTGAACAAGGTGGTGCTTTAGCGTAATAGAGTTAAGGCATGCCCTATAAATTTTTTTGCACAAAATTCCTTGCATCTGACAAAGTGCCTTAGACTCTATTCTAGAAGCAACCAGCTTTTGCTATTGCTCATCGGATTTTATGCGAGAATATGGATGTACTTGAATTAGAGCCAGAACTACTCAAATAGCACTAAGAGATTGCCCACGAACAAGAAAAATATGGGGCTACGATAGAGGAAAAATCACCTTTCATGCAAACAACACCTGCCCTGTCTTGCTTTGGCAGTGTCCATGATCGCCCGCACAGTGAGCATCCGATGGTCACAACAAGGTCTTCCACCGCCATCCCATCCAAACCGTTATGTTGCACAACCCATTGCTTCGTCTTGCGCCTGGACCGTGGATGCAAAGTGCAGGGGCAGCTCGTATTGATGTCTGGCAGGGGTCGGCCGAACGGGCGAATGTCGAAGGGGGAGGCAACCAGCGTCATGGTGGGGCCACCGAGCGAAAACCAGACTATATCCGAAGCGAAAGACACATTTGGGTGGTCCATCAAAGCAGTCACGACACTCAGTGCAGACTCATCGACTACATGTAGAGTGGCCTGCACAAGATCAGCCACAAAGTGGCCCCAAATACGAGCGTCAAACTCTCGTAGATTCCATGTCACAAAGACCTGATGCCAGCGGAACAAGCTTGCTTTGAATCTCGTAAATTGACTCATGCGGAAATTCACGAAAGACACACCTTTGAACGCTAGCCTCCACAGCCTTTGTTTCATGCGGACAAGACAAGCGGTCGCCACGACAGATGAGGACAGCCTGTTGCGAGAGGACTGGTGGAAGGCTTTCGACATGTCTTCGACTGACTGCGAGTAGCTGTATCTCCAGAGTTAGATACTTTTCGATCAACAGTCAATTGGTTCACCTCGACTATATCATCAACCTCTGGCTCTAAAGTAGCTTGTGGCTCCAAGGTTCGAACAAAACAGGTTAAATGGACAAGGAGCAGGTGGAAAGGTTGTCTATGAGACAAGCGCCAGTGGGTTATTTAGTGACTATTGGAAATGATTTATCTCACAAGCCAAAGGGAGAAGTTACAGGGCTCCGGTTGTCTGATTGTTGAAGGACACATGCACTCTAAAACACACTCGTAATGAGAATTCTGCTGAGCAATGCTACCTTACTCACCTGCCAACCCGCATCACGAAGCCGACCGGTTGCCTCTCGTGCTAAAAGGACTGCGTCATGATATACCTCGCCACGGTGAAGCACGATCACCAAAAATCGGACTTGCGCCGTTGACGATGCCAAAGAAGGACCTGCCGTGGTCTGCATATCAGCAAAGGAATAGGGAGAGTGAGATTCTGAGCTGGACAGCAGGATTGCCTCTTTTTGTATGACACGTGTCGTATCAGCAGGGGCGACATTTGCAGTTTTACCCGTGGGCATCTTGCACGTGTTGGAGATTCAGCTGAATGAAACTACACCATTCACAATACTCACCTTCTGCGCCTTGAGTGTCTTGTTTGAGCTAGGACTATTTCTGTCAACTGTGGAACGATGGCCCGCGCGGTTCAGCGATGACTCGGAAAAAGTTGGCGCTGGACGCTTGACGTGTGTCAGTTCTCGCACAACAGCCGCCTGCATACATATCATCAGTTGTGGTGAATGGATAGTGATTGCGATCTCACTAGGCGAGCGAAGTTTGCTTTCGGCGCATTGATCTCAATCTACAGAGACATCAAAATGTAAGAGCACTTTGTCATTGTTTCGATGCATTGCGTACCTCCCGGTACTCCTTCCTTAGTTCGCCAGCCCAGGTATCAATATCGGTCTCGAGGAATACGTCGATGTACCGCTCCCAGGCTGCCGAGGGAGGATCTCTATTGATGTACACAACGAGTCCCCCCCCGTTGCGGACATGATTAGCCAGTATTTTAGCCATTGATGCAACTCCTGGCGTGAGCAAAGAGGTGCCGACAACCAGGAGCATTTTAGTTCGTCGACCGTGTTTCTCGATCATGCTGTGATAGTCTTGCCCATCTCTACCTTCGGCGGTTTCCTGATTGAAAAGAATTGCTGGGGCGAGGTACCCAACAGGTCTTACTCGTTTGTTCTTTTCCAATGCTAGGCGAGCTGTATAAAGATGACTTTGGAGTAAGATCAAGTCTCGTTTTTGAAGCTTTACTCGCCTGCTTCGACACAACGGGGACAGGGAATATGTTCTGAATCCAAAATCCTCTGGTCAAAAAACTCCGCTGGTTGAGTTGATTGTTGATGGCATACTCTGCACTTCAACACCGCGTTAGAGCCGTGCATCTCAAACACGACGTCTGCCAGTTTAGGGTAGTTTCGTGTTTGAAGTCCATCGAAATTCTGCGTGTAGCACTGGATGAGTTGACCGAAACAGTGCAGAACGTGAACCAGCTCGTGAAATTCCGACAGCCTTGAGGTCCTTGCCTGCACGCGAAGCTCCAACATCACTTTGTTTAAGACACATAGTAGCTTGCTGTCGCTCAGCGATTTGACGTCAAAAAGATCTCTTCCACGGATAACCGCATCGCCGTTTCGGAAGATCTGATGATATATACCGTCTTTGGACCGGAAATCCTGATTCAACTTTATCGAGACATGTTGTTTTTGCGCGTTCACAACAAGCTTACCTTGATACCTACGCTGGTGGATATCCCTGCGCCGCATAGAATCGTGATGCTGGGCGCCCACCTAATGGCCTTCTGTAGCGCCTGGAACAAGGCGGTAGAGTTCTGGTAGGAGTTGCCCTTGATGGTAGGAATCGGCATGGTGGTAGATATTGCGTGAACGTCTAAAAGTCGTAGGTTTGTCACGTGGCTGTATTGATTTTCATGCGCCCGCATATTCAGCTCGTCAGATCGGTTTCAACTGCGTTTGGTTTACGGCGAGCCATGCCTCATGAGGCTCCAGGCAAGTACATTCGCAAAATTACTGTAAACTATATTGATACCTTATGTTACTGACGCCGTGCAGGATATTTTCAGTGCTCTCCGACATTAGGCTTCATGCGAAAGCGCTAAGATGTCTTATACAGCCGTTCTGGGTACGATTATGCACTCCAGCCACACTGGTTTGCTTGTACTTATGAATATACCTCTCATTGGGGCACTGTAGGGGATAGCTTTCGTCTACGACTGACCTTTAGACGATGTGTGTGACTTTTTGGTGTCATTGAATAGATACTTGCGAGTTACTCATTGAGTCTGCCTTTGGATTTGTACGGACGTTCAGATGGGATAAATGCTGTTCATTGGAGAGTATTGCAGATTACGGGAAAACAGGACAAAACAAAAATACATGGACGTTCGCGATAAAATTCAGCCGGGGATGGTGTCTCGGTTCCTACAACTAGTTGGGCAGATTTTTCGAGGAATCGATGCTCCGGTCGAAGAGCCGGCGGTCGAAAACTGGGACGGAGACGTCGCGACCGGTGTCCTTGCTCAGGCTTTCCTTCCAGTCCCTGACCACCCGCATGATATGAAGCCAGAGCTCCATATAGGGGGGCTTCAAGACGCTATCTCGCGCTAGAAGCGAGATGCGAGCTACAAGTCGCCGCTGCAGATAGCCACGAGCATCGTCCGGCATGACAACTGCACCTGCAAAGAGTTCCATCATACCAACCATCGGGATACTGTCCATGGTCGTAAGGAGAACCTCTTCATCGAGTAGCAGTTGTCGCGCACCGCCTATGAGGGCCGAATTGTCCCAGCCTTTGTAAGGCCACTGGTCGATGTACCACTCTGTAAAACCAGCGGCAGCAGCGCGCCCAGAGCGAGAGAACGAAAACAACCCGTCCAACCATGAGTTGGTCTCAGCGCCATCTACGCCTGGCCCCTCGACCAACGCTACCGTAGTTTCCGACAGATCGTGCGTGAATATATCGGGCATCAAAGAGCGGACCATTTCGACCTGACTTGGAACGACGCTCAAATCGCCCTGAGACGCTTCGGAAGGCGGAGGTCGTTTTCGGCCCTCGTCCTCGCCTTCGTTCTCGTCTTCGTGCGGTCGCTTTTGGCCGGCTTGATTGAGATTCATCGCCTGGGCTAGGGAGCCTAGATCGCCACCACGGCTTGAGATGGTCTTGTCCAGGGCGGCAGCCTGAGGACCGCCGGGAGTAGTCGACGGACCGAGAGTCCCTTTCACCATGCAGTCGGACGATGACTTCGTTCCGCGTATGCAAAAATGTTCAACTCAGCTGATAAAGAAATCGAACCAGTAAGACTAACTCACCGAAGCATCTTTCGACCCAGAACCGCCAACATTGCCACCCGACTCAGCACCAATTTTCGACGCGCCGTGAGTTTGATATGAGTCGGTTTCTTCGGAAAGTGAAACAATTAATCCGTGACTGTTACCGTTGTATCTGATCAAATCTTGGTCGTTAACTCACCTGCTGATGACGGGTTGTTGGCCTCCGGGAGCCGAGTTGCTTCGGCCCCTTCTGTATTGCCGCTGCCCTCGCCGCGACCATCCTCTGTTGTGTCGGGGCTAGCTACGTCTATCCTCTTGCCCCCTTGCGTTTCCTTCTCCTTCTCCCGCTCCTCCCTCTGTTCTCCCTCGCGGCCCTTGCCCTTGTTCTGCCGCTGCTGTAATTAGCCGCAAGAGAATTGCCAGAATCTATGTGTGCTTACATTTGCGCTATGATCGAACATTTCGTTGCTCGCGGCCTTCCGTTTTGCATCAATCTCCTCCCATAACACCTCCAACTCGTCCGTGTCCATCGTATCCAGTCCTTCGCAATCACCATGCTTCCGAACCTTAGCGATGAGGTCCTGCCGGATCGCTTCATCCTGATCCAGTTCTTCCGCAAGTCGATCTATATTCGAGCCGAATGGTGAGACTCTTGTGGGCCACAGACGTTACGGAACTCACCTATCGCCTGGCTGCCCGCACCCTGCATGCCATGGTTCTCCCCCTCCCTCTCCCCCTCCGACTCCTGCACCTGCCCCTCCTTCCGTCCCCCCTTCTCATGCTCATCATCATCATAATCGCTCTCGGAGGGTGCATCAGATAGACCCTGCTCTGCTCTGCTGATTGCCTTGCGACACGACTCAAAGCTATAGTCGTCAGACCACCAGTCCGGCTGCTCATCGCTGGCACATAAGTCGGTCCATACTGGAGCTGGGCGCCCCTTGTAACTAAACCCCTTTACAAACTTCCACCAAGCTTTTTCAAAGTGGGGAGCTGGATGCAGGGTCGCATAAACGTAGTTGAGTGACTCAATGCAAATCACTGGCTTTCTGATCGCCACAGTCAATAGCCGAATGCTAAATGTGATGTGGTAATCTACTCACCCACCAGCAAATCCCTCGATCGTATTGACATAGATATGTGTGGGATTGATCTTGATGAATTCGTTGTACACAGGGTGGTTTTTGAGATCCCAGTAGCCAGTCGCAATAAAATCGTTTTGCGTCTTGGCAGCGAGAGTGGCCGCGTAGCCAAAAAGAGTAATGTTGCTCCACGAGCGGACAGGCGAGGTCGGCGTAAACGGTCTGCCGTTTTGTTCGAACGAGAAGCCGTTCAGTGCGCGTACCAAAACTGTGACAGATTAGTGGTACGGCAAAATCGAATAACAAGTACTCACGGATACGCCCTCTCGATGTGGCGGTAGTCTCAGCTTTCTTGGGTTTCTTCTTCCTGCCTTTCGCCGCCGAGCTCAATGCTTCCTGTGACGCAGCTATCTCCCTGCCCTCTTCCGCTCCATATTCGGCCCAGAGTGGGACGTCCTCCGCCTGCGCCATGTTCGACAGCGAGTTCGTAGACATGCGGGGGACTTTCGTCGCGATGCCTCTCCTCTCTTGAGCTTTTCGAACCGACTGTTTTGTACGAGCCATAGTGATGGTGGTGAAGTGTCAGTGTAGGGCATACCACGTGCCCTTTAATAGTAAGGGTCTACTATATTGAGATCGTTTCATAGGCATATGTTCTGTGTCGTCTCGTCCTGAATGGATTACACACCTAAGTGTATCTGAGTCGCCAATGGGTATTCATCTAAACGTTTGCAGAGAGGAACCAATACAGCCGTAGTATCAGTGAGTCGTATTGATAAACTATCAACTTTAGCCCTCGTCGTCCCTCCGGAATAATTGTAACGTACATCTTTATATCTTGTTAGCGCACTTTATGGCATTCACGGGATATCTAAATATCATGCTCTAACTCTCCCAAATCTTTTCTTTCTCTTTATGTCTATCATGGGTGGGAGGCGGTGTTTTGCTGCACGACTTTAGGCAATGTGTTTGGAGTTTAAAAATGCTCAAGCGAACTTCTGTTCCCATTCTATACATCATATTATTGATGCCTCCTGTCGCGTAGCTGATGCGCAAATTTTATGCCGCATACATTAGCAAGAAAATGCACATGGAGGATGGAACCAGCCGGGCGAGTGACTGCAATGATGTCGAATGATATAAACGATAGGATTTTGCATTCATGAGGCACTAGTACGAGCAGATGATATGTAAGAGACTAGATACAAGAGAAGGAAAACAATGAAACATGAAGAAAGACAAACATTGCGAGTCGACGGGGGCCGTGCCATATAGCCGCCCTCCAAGAAATGATCAAAGGCACAAACCATAGAATCCGCCGGAGGTACGATGGGGCTAAAGGTCCTATGACGAATCTCTCAAGTATCACGGTGAGATGATACAACTGACGAATACGGCAGCTGTACAAAATGCAAGCCTCCAATAGTGAACAACTGCCCGACCATGCCTTCGGGTATCAAGGGTTGTTCCGAACAACAACGAGAACAGATCAAGCGCAACTTAACCCATTGCACATCAACCGAATCGTAAGTTCCTGGTGTTCTAGGCGTTGGTATAGACTATGTGAGACGGAGGGGAAGGTTGTTACATGGTCAGTGATGTAGAAGGATCGCACAGGATCGAGCCAACGAACCGACTTCGGCCGCCGGACCTGCCACTTAACAATCCATTCCTTCTTGACGTTTCGTGCGGTCGGGGGAACATTCTTGCAGTCACATGTGTGAAGCACACTGGGAAGCGGTCGTCCGAGCGGTCGCGTTTGCATCGGTGCGAAACGATAAATCATCGGCTCGCTCTTCGGGGAAAATAGAATGATATCCGTTAAAGCAGATGCCATCTCGTCCCGCATCCAGTTCTCCACGAAGCTTGTTGGGAGCTCTGTGCCATACCCAAGGGCGTCCACGACCAGCGAAGAAATCAAAGGGGTCATGACGCTGGCCGGAAGCCTGGTGTTCAAACATCCCACGATGTTCTCTAAAATAGGCCACCTGCCCAGGCCATTAGCATGAGCAAGTACGTAAAGAGGATACGATGCGAACTCACTGAGACATGACTTGCTGCAAGCATCCTACCAGCTGAGGAGACTTGAACAGGTGGCCACAACAAAGCAGTATCACATCCAGTGAGGCCGCGTGTAACAACACCGGTTGGATCGCCGTTAGTGTCATGTCTATAACCTGGAAACATGTTTAGTGTCTCGGTGGAGATTGTAGGGTCGTTTGTATATACCACGTCAACTGGCTCGGCGTGAGTCGCGCTTGTTTGTATGTTGAGACTGGGCGTGAGCGCATGTGTGAGATACAAAGCAAATACTCGGTAACTGCGATAGTTCCATAGGCTGCCGGTGCGAATGAGTTAGCTAGAAAGAAAAGAAGACGGGAAAGTGGCTGACTTTTGCTTGTTGAGTACGTCTACGGAGACGTTATGAGCAAGATCGTCCAAGCTAATCGGCACCACACGGCACTGAACGTAGCGGTCATATGAAGAACTGAAGATCAAAGGATATGTTCCTACCGGCCAGCCTCGTTCGTTCCAGGTATAAGCAACCGCTCTCGCCATGTGTGTGGCGGTGTACCGAAACTCATGGATGTAAAAAATGTAAACTACGAGCCGCGGTGGGGATATTAAAGGTTCAGGGAGGCGGCAGGGTGCGGGACAAACGGAGTGCTGTGTGACAATATGAGTCTATGACCTCGGGCTTGTCATTTTACTAACCGGGTAGAGCTCGCCAGAGGCGGGCACGAAGCACCCTGGACAGACGAACTTCTCTAACGCGCGTCTCATGTCAGAACTCGCGTCAACATGAGAAGGCGACAACTCGAAAAGATGAACACAGCAGGTGTCGTCTGGCGCGTCCGGGCCCTGCATGCAGTAGGGTGTATGGCAGACCCTACATGGATGTACGACGTCACTACTGACCGACTTAAAACACAACCGGCAGTCGTTGACAGAGCCACTAAAGAGGAACTGCCCAACATCGGTTCCTAACTCGAAGGGAACCGGAGGAGGGACGAAGAACTGGACGGCAAGTGAGATCAAAATATTGCAACAAGACATTCGGGTCTTACCGATTCCAGAGCCTCTAAGCCGTTGCGGCTCTCGTGCTGAGTAGCAACCAGCTTCTGGAAGTGCCTCTCTGCCCAATGCAAAGGATCAACCCGCAGATGTACGTCGACGATTTGACTCCAGCCCGATTTCGGTAATAGCTCCAACCCGATGTACACCACCCGCCTGTCGGACTCACGTGCCATACGTGCCATATCCTTGACCAGAGTCTCCAGCTGGGGTTCTATGCACGGTATACCCACCAGGAGAAGCACATCCGAATCATCTGCCATTGATTGAAAAATGTCCTGGGAGTCGGGGATTTCATCTAGCATAGTCACAGCCGGTTGAAGGATAGGGGCCGTCCGTTCAGAGCGACGTCCTTGCGATTCGCCTTGAGTAGTAACGTGAGTCAGGACTTCAAAACTAGTATTGATTTGGACGTACTGCATCTTGGACATGGAACCGTATGGTTCTCCAGGAAGTCCGCTTGAAACTGTGCAGCAGGGAGAACCAGGTCACACACTTCGCACTTCACATCTTCGTTCGATCCGAGTACTTTGACCACAGCGGTTTCAGCATCGTTCACGAGTATGGTTGGCAAGACCTTGTTTTCCAAGCAATCTGGGTTTGTTGTGTATGACTTGTCTAACCGATCATGCTGGAACAGATATGCGAGAAGCCGATAAAATACCGTCGGTACAGCCTCCGTTGCGGCCTGACGATTAAGCGCTAACAGTCGCTGCGCGCGACGGTTTCTTTCCGACGACGGCGCTCGCATCGTGGGCCGCATGAACAACCGCTGCTGACCGTGTCCTCCCGGGTGAGAAGGTTCGCTCCATAACCCGCCAGGTCCGTGAAGTGGCTATCGAAAAGTCAATACAGTTGGGCAGGCGCTCGGCGTGGTCATCCTACTCTGATGCTGGTGGTGCCCAAAACTCCAGGGCCATACATGATCGTGAACCGCCGACAATGAGTCAAAGCCAACTCTAGATCGTCATAGGTATAAGCACCGTTGTAGTCGAACGTGTCGATGCGCAGCAGGTCTTCCATGACGTAGGATATAAGGCGCTGAAGTAAAGATAGCACGTTCAGACAGGGCTTTTTTGCAGTGGCGATAGAAAGACCGAGTCGAAACCAACAATTGGTTTAGAATGGCACGTGCCTCAGGGTCTGTCGTGTGGCCCACCATCCGTGGAGGTCATAAGTGTATGTAAATCAGTGCGTTGTTTTCCTTGAAATGAGACGATGAGCAGGTCCCGCTTCCCCAAATATAACTATCGTCTCTCATCAGCTGACCATGTCGTCCAATTTAGTCTGCTATATGTGAACAACATGTTTGTCGTTGATAGATGTGTCACTCCGTATGATCTATTTGTACATGTATTCATACAAGTTGTGGTTAAAAAGTACACTTCCAAGGTCATCTTCAGCTTTGTCTGGAGACGCCCAAGCGTCAGTCCTCTCCGTTGTTCAATAGCCCACAGGCACTGATCGGCGATCGGATCAACCGATCCTGTTCATCATACTGTGGACCTTGTATCCTGGTAACCGTTTGGACGAGCTGAGGGCTTTTTTCTGAGTATCCATCGACATTACCAGAGATGTCGGTGAAAGTAAAGCTAGAAAGTAGGTAAAATTTTACAAGAATGGCGGAGGCCAGTGTCAACGCACTAAGCAACAATAGGGTGCCAAGTCAAGTAATCGCAACACTAATAATGGTCACATCTTTCGAATGCTCCATGTGAGAAAGGTAGTAGAGGACTGCTTAGAAGCAAGCGAGATTGAATGTGGTCAGTAAGCGGCCACTGATAGATGGACTCAGGGGGTGCGAGGTGAAGGGATAACGTGAATTCGGTGTGTGACACGACATCACATGACGTTCGGTGCTCTGATCTGAACTCCGTCTTGCTGCTTGGACCATGAATCACCCAGGTGCAATCTCGGTCAAAAGTATAAGAACTGTCTTGATACCTCATACTACAATCTGATATTCTTGAAATCGCTTGCCACAGAACTTCGGCTTGTGCTTCGTGACGAGTCGATCAAACATGACGATGTAAGCTTCGTTGGACTTGCCGCCGCAGAGTATCTTATCATACGTCTAGTTTTGTGCATTGTGCTCGGACGGAGGCGAACTTCTCGATTGCAGCACTTGCGCGCTTGCCTATTGCTTCGAGAGAGAAAATGAACCTCGAGGGGAAGTGTGCATTCAACTTGCTGCAACGTCGCACATGGACTCTTTTGTTTTTATATGTCCCGTGTGCTGGAGTAAGAAGCCCAACAACAACCCACCCCCCGTAAGTAATCTGGCACGCCTGAAGGAATATTTCAACAACCGGAGGGCCATGTAGTACACCGTCGTCAATAACGTGCGTCGAACGAGGCGAATTGCTCACGGTGCAGGGCAGCCAAGTCTAGTGATCATCATCCACCATCTTGAGTCATTACAACCCTCCGCAATAGTGCTCGGGGAGCGATTGTCCAGTACAATGAAAGTTCTGGACTTGGATGTGAGCGGTAAATAGTAACTGCGGAGCAGGCGGTGGAGCTAACCTGGTTGTTTTCGTGCGCAGGTGATATTAGTGACTCAACAGTTGGACCAGGGAGAGTTGAACCTGTCCGAGTCGGTCAAAACGTGAGTTGAATGAGCCTCTCGCTGAGTACTATCTCCGATCAGCCGCAGACTCGCGGGCGACACATTCAACGTTTTCTGCGTATTACTCACGGAAAGCGATCCGCGCGGTGGTTATTGGCACGAAAGTGCAGGGACTGGAGGGCGAGCCTCCACCGAAGACATTCTCAAGCATACCCTCGATGGCCTAAA
This sequence comes from Ceratobasidium sp. AG-Ba, assembly GCA_016906575.1. Lineage (NCBI taxonomy): Eukaryota > Fungi > Basidiomycota > Agaricomycetes > Cantharellales > Ceratobasidiaceae > Ceratobasidium > Ceratobasidium sp. AG-Ba. The sequence goes on along the minus strand of CP059612.1, from coordinate 123,774 downwards.
TGCCTGGGTCGCAAAGTCCAACAAGTCTCTTTTAATGATTGCAAGCTGCGGCGCAAACCTGGTTCTTGCCTCTGAGAAAGTTACCATCCGCCGTTACATGGAGGAGTGAGTATTTTACCTCGCCGATGTTCTCAAGAAACGCTAACACGGCGAAGCACACCTTGGGATGGCTTGGTGGCGGCTGCATCTGTGGCGCTGGTTGTTCCAGAGTTTACGTCTTTCTTCCCGGAACTTCTGAGTCAGGTGCACTATCTGCAGTTCGGACTAGTGCCTGCACTTCAACGCTCGTGGCTCAAGAACATAAGGGCGAGAGAGCACACTGATCTATATGTGTTTCATCGAGCGAGCCGAAACTCGTCAGTGAAGTGCGAGCACTGGATTCATGCCCCCGAAGCAAGCCGCCCATGGGGCATCCGGTTACCTTTGGTTGCTTGTGTATGCAAGTGCTCGTCAAATCTGGGCAAGGATTCTCGGTGGGTCAGCAAACTGAAAAAGCCGAAATCCGAATTCGGCGAAGCATTTTACTTTTTCGCTACTTCGTGCTGCGCTCGACAACTTCATTTGGCTATATTCGTAGAACATATGACGCTCGTCAAACTACACGGATCCCAAATGGTGATAGTACCAGTTGGCGAGGATGGTGTCCCGGTGTTCAGGCGAAATCTGATGTGCAAATTTATCGTGGGGGTAAGTTGTTCTTGGGCTTGCCTCCAGTGCTTCCTTACTATTATTTTTCCCTCTAGCCAAGCAAGCCTCGCGAAGAACAACCACAACGCGACAGCCCCTGGACTGTTTCAGGAACAGAAATGGCCAGGATGAAAATCGAGGCGGACCCCACGAGCTCAAAAAAGGACCCAGAGGATACGGATGAGTTTGACGGGGCATACAGCGATCCGGACGTCCCATAGTCATTTGCTACCACTCTCGATTCATAGCTCATAGCAACAACAATGTACAAATATACGATGCGATCACATTCATTCGGGTGTGTCGATGGAACACTCGACAAGCGCACCCTCATGGAGGACGCGGGACACCATAGTTTGTATGCGGCAACCGCAGGAATGAACACCACCCATTTGCCAAGTCACCTTTTCCGCAACGGGTTCTTACGTTAGGCGCGGTCTGATTAGCGATGGTCACGTGTTCTCTTGATCAGCTAAAAACATGTCCCAAGCCATGTTGATCCTCAACACCGCTCCTCATCTTCGCTGCCACGCCGATTCAATTTTACCATGCCTCCTCCCAAAGGAGCTAGAAAATCAACTGGAGGCAAGGCTCCAATGAAACCATGTGAGTTGACAATGGTCGATCGAATCCTGATCTGAAGTATACCGAAGTGATTCGCCTGAGGGATGGAAAGGTTTCTGGACACAGTGATTTCTCTCCTGCCGTGAACCGTGAGTTGCTGAGTTCTCATGTCTGGCTGCGATCTGATACCGAACTAGCGATCGATCCGCTGGAACACATTGGGAGGGAGCCTGTCACAAATGAATCTGTTGTGCATGAACCGACGGCCACGGATTGATCCCAAGCGAAGTTTCGCTTCTCGAACAAAGAGACATCTTAATAACTTTCAACTTCCGTGATACTTTGTTTCAATTCGTTGTTTACTTTGACAAATAGGAGTTCTAAACTCGCCTGGTCTCACACATGAAATTAGTTTTTAAACTAATTCAAAAGGTGTCTATTAAAAGGCTTGAGAGTGTCACGCGCTTTGCATACTTGTTTGGTAAATCCACAAAGCTGCATGCCAACGTTCCTTTGGTCGCATGACCTACTATCTAATTGCAGCAAGCTGTAAGGTTCTATCTGAGAAGCTGGCGCCATTTTTCATCCACTAACATCTATCTCTCTTCTACTAACAAAGGGAATGCGTTTGACATAAATCGACCCTTGATATCAAGTAAAGGGTCCCGCTCCCCCAATCGCACTCACGCACCTCATGATGAGGTCTAAACTAAGCACAAGCTGCACACTCGCACTGCACTGGACTGTAGCTACACGATGGATGTAAAAAATCGAGAAAGAGCAAGATTTGAGGGAGCGATAAATAGGATACTGCGTGCAAGGATCACGTAAAACTGCAACTGGCAGGAGTTGCACCGCGCCTGGCTACTATACTAAGAGCCTCTGTTCCATTTGCCAAACACAGGTTTCTGACTGCTTCCCTGTCGAGCCGGGGCGGGTGACAGGAGGTCCTGTGAGATGATCCATGATCGCCCCCAGTGTGAGATTTATGTTCGCGCTGTATTTACGCAATTTCTCTCTTATGGGCCAAGGTACTGTGCGCCTCTTAATTATACATGTTTCGATAGCTAATTTCAACGCGCATATCTTGAGCCTAGATATAGCTCTATGTAGCAAGTTCTAGTTGACTTGGTATAGCCACACTGCTACAAACAATACTAAGCCTGGGCCCGCCCTGCAACCCCGACTGAGTGTGTGGCTACGCTAAGTATGAACGAGATGAGAAAAGAAAGAAGGGCAAAAACAAGTCTATTACTACGGGAAGCCAGAACGTAAGATTGATGACAGTGCACTTCAGGTGATAAAGCACTAAGTGCGAGACGGTCGTTCTAGCTTGATCACTGGCCTGGCTTGTAGGTAAGTCGACAAGGCGGAGGACGTGGCGGTGCGCCTGGAGGCGGACGTTTGCAGTGATGATATGCAAGCGGTGGATCGCCTAGGAACTGCTTCTATATTGCATACATCTAGCCTTCTACATGCGATTTAGCTGTACATATAATTTGTGATGAGGTGCCTATCTATGGACTAACGACTGGGACTATACTTGGAAGAACGGCTGACACCGTTAGAGGAGGTTTGACGGAGAGGCGAAAGCATGCGTGTGGACATGCGATGTCGATCAAGTTTTGGATCGATTGAAACGAATCAGCTGTTGTTGTGTTTATGATCATGCGCATGCTCCAATTTTTCTGCTAGCTGTCACTAATATCGGCACCAGCAACCATAACAGCATCGCTTCGTTGAGGAAACAAAAAACCTCTTTGCAGACCACCCCAACACGGTTGGTTAATGTCCGATTAGTGGGTCACTCAACGAGACGAACAGGCCGAAGCCATCCACACAGTGCGCCAAATGGGCTCCGAGTTAACGCTGCAGGGTCCAATACCCAGGTGCCGTTGCCTATTCCAATCAATCACTACTCGATTCTCATTGTCATGCGAGCGTTTGGGCAGTTTGTTTAGATTGGTGGGATGAAGCGGAACAGACGGGCCGCTTGTTGAAGCAAGATGTTCATTGCACGCTCTCCATTCTCTGGCGGAATCCTGTACTTGCACCAGTTGGTTCGCCATCTGAATCGGTCGGGAGTCAATCGTTTGGTGAGGCGGAACAGAATCGAACGAGCCGCTCCAAGGAAGCGAGACGTGCGTCGTACCCGCCGTACATTCTGCCCGTACCCCACCGCACTCTCGACAGTCGGTTCGCCTTGTAGATCGCTCGGGAGTCAATCGTTTGGTGGGGCGGAACAGAATCGAACGAGCCGCTCCAAGGAAGCGAGACGTGCGTCGTACCCGCCGTACATTCTGCCCGTACCCCACCGCACTCTCGACAGTCGGTTCGCCTTGTAGATCGCTCGGGAGTCAATCGTTTGGTGGGGCGGAACAGAATCAAACGAGCCGCTCCAAGGAAGCGAGACGTGCGTCGTACCCGCCGTACATTCTTCCCGTACCCCACCGCACTCTCGACAGTCGGTTTGCCTTGTAGATCGCTCGGGAGTCAATCGTTTGGTGGGGCGGAACAGAATCGAACGAGCCGCTCCAAGGAAGCGAGACGTGCGTCGTACCCGCCGTACATTCTGCCCGTACCCCACCGCACTCTCGACAGTCGGTTCGCCTTGTAGATCGCTCGGGAGTCAATCGTTTGGTGGGGCGGAACAGAATCGAACGAGCCGCTCCAAGGAAGCGAGACGTGCGTCGTACCCGCCGTACATTCTGCCCGTACCCCACCGCACTCTCGACAGTCGGTTCGCCTTGTAGATCGCTCGGGAGTCAATCGTTTGGTGAGGCGGAACAGAATCGAACGAGCCGCTCCAAGGAAGCGAGACGTGCGTCGTACCCGCCGTACATTCTGCCCGTACCCCACCGCACTCTCGACAGTCGGTTCGCCTTGTAGATCGCTCGGGAGTCAATCATTTGGTGGGGCGGAACAGAATCGAACGAGCCGCTCCAAGGAAGCGAGACGTGCGTCGTACCCGCCGTACATTCTGCCCATACCCCACCGCACTCTCGACAGTCGGTTCGCCTTGTGGATCGGTCAAGAGTCGATTGTTTGGTGGAGCGGAACAGAGTGAACGCGCCCGTCAAACAAGTAGTCGAGGGGCCGAAGTAGAGGGTTAAATGTCGTTGTAGGAGAACGAACAAGAGGGGTCACGTGAAAAACCCGAGCTGTCAGGGAGTTCAGGGATCTCGAAGCGCCGATCTGACAGACCGTTTTTATTTTCGATCAGTCACCTTGAGACTGACCTGCGAAGTGGGCGATACGATCACATTGAAGAACCTTTGAGCGCCGAGCCAAATATCCGCCGCTGCGACCTGGCCTCAACATATCCCGGTCAGAACTTTCTATGATGGACTAATCCGACAAGAATGATGTTCAATTGTACTGTTTGACGTTGGGGATGATTTGGATTAAGTTCAGGAGAATGACCCAATATACCATATGCCAAGTAAAGGGTCGAGACTAATACCCTCAGATGCGTTCGCAAGCGGAGAAAACGGGGTATTAGATGTTAGTGAGCGCTGCTTGAGCTCAGGATGGACAAGTCAGATGGTCCCACCACTCTCTCAGGTAAGGCTTATGTTCGAGTGTTGATGACAAGCCAGATGGTTGCGTGCAGCTTCTGTGGTATGAAATACAGGCATGAGATATAAATCTACACCGGCGTTAGGCAATGTAGGGCGCAATAATACCACGCTATCCTTCGGCTCAAACATAGCATACAACCAGCTAACTGAGCTATTGAGTAGTTCCGTCGGACGATGAGCTCAGTATACAAGTATTACATGAAATGCGAACAAGTAAATGCGGCAGGAAATGTCGTTCTAATCAACAGAAAAACTAGCCTGTGTTCGCCGAGACACCTGTTCAATGACCGTAACATATGCCAGGTCCGTGACATTACTGAACAAAGTCATTCAGTTTCCTACGTCGCACCGCATACATCCTAGTTTTGATTGTTTTTTAAACTGTTCCCCCTTTCGTATATACATGGAATGGCATAGTCTTTCAACCAGACGACAGCCCTGATCCACGATCGAGGGACATTCCGACATATGCCCTGCATGCGGAGAACGTAAGCGAAAGAAACCCTTCCGGCGCTAAAGCCCAGCTTTGAGCTTCAACGGACTTCATACTCAAACAGGATACGCGAGCACGTGTCTAGGGGCGGGCCGTATCACGTGAGACGCCGAGCGTACGTAACGTCTCGATTCGTCAGGACGACGACCGGCGAGCACAGCTCTGCACCGACTGAGAAAATATGTCTGGCATGAGAGAGCAAAAACACTCGGGGCATGGTCAGGTTGCTTCCTGCAACTCACAGACCAGGTGCGCAATGAAGCAGAAGGCGCAGGAAGCGGGAATTGACAGGCGGTGCATCGTGAGAGGGACGGTCAACTTATGAATGCAGGACAATACTTATTCCGTTACTACGCAGCTTGAGAACTCTTACGCTACATTGGACGACGCGGAGACAACCCATGCTCTGGCAGAGTCTAACAGTTACTCCGTACTGATGGCGCGGCGCGAAAAGGGTAGGGGTTGGATTACCAATAATACGCGCGGTGATACAGCTCATCCGTCAGTAGAGCTCATTTCCATTTCGCACAAAACAACAATGCTGCTCGACAAAAGCATACGCGGAGCGGCGGAACTGTATGGCCTGAGCATTAACTACGTTGCTTGTGGGGACGCACAGCTCTGGCGGTTGTGGGACGATCACGAGTTGTATATGCGGCCCACCTTAACATGCACATGCCACCAATCATCCACTGCGGCAGCAGGTAACAGCATGGCCGCAAGGATGGGCCCACTTATCGAGATACTTGAGTCAAACTGGGAGAAATGGGAGTACTGGCCCAAGTCCGTTCATATACACGATCGAAATTTGGGCAACATAGTGGCGATCGGCAGACATATCTTGAAACAGGTATGGTGGAAAAGGGTGAGGAGTCGCAAAGCACCAGAACCCGAATTCGCATATCTGGTAGAGATGGAAAGCGGCGTTCAGAGGATCGTTGACCAGGCGCTGTTTGCATTAATGCAGATACATGCACAGCGCAGTCTTGCAAGCTCTTGGAAGCCGAAGGCACGGACTGTCGTTAATCGCTACCGTGATTTGCCCACATTACGAGCAGCGATCGACGTTGTTGATCTACTGATTGACTGGCACCACGTTCTGGATCGGGCTGTCACCGGGAGGAAACGGGAATGGAAGAGTTTGAGGATTGGGCGCGATCGTTCAACGATGGATCGTGAATTGCGTCTTCTGAAGTTTGACTATGGAAACCCTTACTGGATCATTACAAGCGCTGAGCTACAAGGTGATTGCTACCAGCACGAGTCCCACTTTTCAACTAACTGTACTTACGTATGACTGTGTACTAGATCATGCGCGATATTTTGAGATCTTGTTGCAAGAGAGCCGAATAGCAATCGAAAAATGACACACTTGCACTGGGCGGTGGACGCTCATCAAAATTTCGTCTGCTGATATCTCGTTCGTCAGAAGACATCCCTTGTACCTCATCTGTGTTATTTGATTACTATAAGAGGAATACGCGATTGATATCGAGGCTGAGGGCAGTATCACGCGAAATTGAGGAAATATCAATTGATTCATAAAAAGCTTATACACAGGATAGCAACAGATATCATCGTTCAGCAGGTCCGCAACTAGCCGGGGCGGTGCTCGTCCGACCCCTGGGCTCGGCCTTTGCAGCGCCATTTTTGACCTTCTTGGGAGGTAACTGTTTCGGTGGACCGAGACTGTTTACATCCCAAACAGTGCCGGTTTCTACGATGCATCGAGATGTCGTAATTTCGCAGATCGGATGACCCAGCGAAAGTGTTGGTCCAGCCGTATCAGTTCGCATGATGGAGTCATGCACTCGAGATCTCTTGGACGGGTGTTCCGGCTCGATGTCCATGGAGCCGGATGAAACCCCAGAAACAAGCTCCTCCGCTGCGTCTTCAATCGTTCGTTTCGACTGAGACGAATTGACAGGAAGCTTGTGTACGGAAATGATTGGCGCAAGCGGCGGCCGTGAAGAGAATAGGTCGGGATTTGGCCACATCTGAAATTGAGCCAACGCATTGCGACGAACGGCTGGTACTTTCGATAGACGATGGTAGTATTTGTACCGTTCCCAGCCATCGTGCTTGTCTTCCGGCCACCAGTCCGGAGGATTGTCAAACGAGGATAATGGTTTGAACGGCGTGAGGAGGTATCCGGCCAACGTTAGACGCCATAGAGTACTATAGAAGTCGAAACACGACATCAAAGCGTATTTCCACCGGCCAGCCATGAGCCACAAACATCGCTCACTACGGTAACTGTCAGAACGTCAACCAAACAGCTCGAGCAACCTTACCCGTTGCGAAACTCCGCATCTGATTCGACTGTGAGAGAGGTGATTCTATCGATGACAACGAGCTCATACTGGATTTGGCCTTGAAACCAAAGCCCGGTTTGCGCTGCCAGACCTTCTTTGCCATAGATTGTTGCTGCGTACCCCCAGACCTTTACGCCTTGGAGGTAGTCCGGTGTAGAGGACCATGGTGCCACGGACTCGGCCTTGTCATGGTGATAAATAACAAACCCATCGAGTGCTCGCTTCAGGACTGGCGGGACAAGAGTAAGCAGTATCCACAACATAGGTTGACCACTCACCAACATCTTGCCTATCGATACCTCGACGAGTGGCTATCTCGACCTCCATCTGCCTCTCGTCACCTAGAAACACCCAATGCTCTAAGCATCGCTCCTTATGAAGGATATCATCTAGCGAAGACGCGTTGTGATGCGGCATGGTTGTTGGTGAGATTCCATCCGGTCACGTGGGCAGCCTTTCAGACCATCGATCAGAGACGGATAACGTGTAACTACATTACATAAAGTGCGCCGTGAGTACATCGGCCAGACGGCCAGATCCTTGTGATCCATTCCAATTTGATTTAAATCAGTTGTAACGCCAGCATCTTCCTCCTTTCTGCAAGGATAGCGCAAAGATAAACGTACCGAACCGTGTCGGTCCGTGTGGATCGACTTTCCATATCGGTTCTGTGAGCGATTGTCTCGCACGTCAGTAACGAAACAAACAGAGCCTTCGAGCGCTGGAGTGGGAGACGTATGCATAAGCAGAGCGTCTGCTCGAGAGACAAAGCTCCTACCCGACCGATAAGCCCTTCGTTCCAGAGCCAGCAAGGCGGACGAATGAACATTAGTCTGTAGCCTCGTGTTGGGCATCCGGGACGGACAATAGGGCAGGTAGGCTGCTTGGGCCTTTCTAGTCAAGTTCTTCGGACGTCAGATTGGACCTTTGGCCGCGGAGCGCGATCAAGGGTCGAATTCGGAGACCTGATAGAGGTATATAGTCGCCGGTTTGGAGCACGATGAACGAGCAGCATCCGCTTCCCAACCCACTGACCGCCCCGAAACCAAACTTCAGCCCCATGTCGCAATCGTGAGATATCACTTTCTGGCCGTGATACATTGACGTTGAAGGTTATTTTAGGCTCATGCACTATTCAAGGCGCCGCGACGTTCTTGGTATAATACTAGAGAAGGTTTTAGAATTCATCACTGCGAGCAGCGTCAGCGAATATTTGGATGAAATCCTTGCGCGTAAGTATGCGAAGCAATGTATAGCGTACATGACAAAGTGACGAACTTTTCCCTTTGTTATACGACACCAGTTATGGCCGCCTTTCCAGTTCTCGCTCCGCCGCATGTTCTCCCATCAGCGGCATCTCGATTGCGGCGCTCCTTTCCGACCGGGAGCGATCGTCTAACGAGCATCATGGACTACTACGGCACACCGATAGAACGAGCCTTTGTCATCATTTACGCGCGGTTGCTACACGAGCCTCTTGGGGACGAAGACACGAAAGCGGCATGGCAAGTTTCGAATTTGCACATATGGACCAACAGAGAGTACCACCAGTGGCGTAGCCTCATCGCTGGCTGGGGCCGCGCCAAACTCCCCCTGCTTAAATATGGATCGCGTACCTGGCAGGGAATAGTCGATTGGCATATCTGGTCGCTGAGGCAAAACGGAGGTTTCGGTGAGGATTTCGTTGATCGAACCGATCCAAATTGGTGCGAAGAGGCACGCCGCGAAGATTTCGAGTGAGTCGACTGCCTTGTCGTGGAGGGATGGGCTTCGGCGGTGAATTTATGACGTGTCGGCTTCTTGTCTACGTTGACTACGCGGCTCTTCCATATCTACGGTCTATATGTTTCGTTTTGATGCACCACTCGTGTATAGCTTTTTATTGCTCTCGCTTATTGTTTCTCGTTTCGCTTCAACGATTCAAACCAAACTAAGACATCTTTTCAGCATGTAGAAATCATATTTTGTACATAAATACAGAATCGTGCAGTTTCTGCTAGAACAATTGTATGCTCGAAGGCACTAGAAAGATACCAACAGGGGACGCGCATGCGTTCTATATCATTCTACGGTATTCGCGCATATAGGCTCATTTATGTATAAAAGGGGAGCCTTTGGCCTCGTAGCTACACTGTGAAAAGGTATCCAGGTAAGTTTACATGGGTCACCCATGCATCAGAGAAAACCCTCCAGAATTATTGCTATTTATAGCTGTAAATTCATGTAAATAAACCAGTTGCGGGAATTTCTCACCCCCCCTTTTTTATTAACGTGAATTGACATGAATTTATCAAGGGAGGGCCTTGATCTATGACAAGGACCTATATCCCATTTCTGAGGAAAGCCCCCCCTTTCCGAATTCCACCCAAAACCTTGGCTTTTCCTTGCATTATCTCTATTTTCTGGGTAGGAGCACCCCCCTCACTTGCCCCCACCCCCAAGCACACACCCAACATGCTAGGTATAGGCTTGTCAAGAGGTGTGGGCATGCCTGATTTACCATCAGACCTGGCTACATAGCCATCCATCTTCTCAGCCCCCCCATAACTCATTTCACTTGGCCAAGAGCAAGATAGTCACATGACCGGCAACGATCCAAATGGATCGAAGGCTCGACTTGGTTGTGCCATGGCCAGCGATGACTGTGCATTGCTTTCAGGAGTGGCGGACTGGTATGTACACTTTCAGCTGAACCTCTATATCCATTTAATCTCCTGGCGCTTTCTCACTGCCGTATGGGGGTTCTCAACCAGCGCCGACATTTGTGATACTGCCATCGATCGAGGATGATCGAGGCTTGCTGGGGAATCGAGAGACAGATCAGTCACAAGACAAACAGCGATCCCCTTGGATCGTTGAGGTGGGTCTGCGACCGCGGGGTCATTGGTCGCACTTGAGCTTACCGTCCACCGCTGGGACGACACACTTCGACCGACAGGGTCTCATAGCTACTGGGTGACCGTATGGATGTATGTAATCAACGCATTTTATACATTATGTGACCGAGATCGAGTACAAGTGCTGCGGGTGTACGTAGGTGCACAATCAAGGCATCGATTAGGGTCAATCAGAGTGGACTACATACGGTAAATAAAACTTAAGCAACACAGGCCATCGATTTGCGTACGCTGTAGAGTATTCATCGTTCAGGCGCCCCGGGTTAATATGACTGTTGCTTTAGCTCCCCGTTTCTAGTTAATAAAATGTATATATTTAATATGTTCTCGATGTTATATTCCAATCGCATTATCTACGGTGACTCACGAGTCGCGCTTCGATCAAAATGACCAAGGCCCGATCTCATCAGACAGACCCTTCCGCACGTGCCCACTCCCTTCGACCACCATCACGCCCACATCCGTTCGACGCTATCTAGATGGTGCGGCTTGAAGCTCGCGATAAAGAAATCCTCCGGCCATATGCCATCCGGTACGGCAAGATATGCAATGGCCCAAAGCGCGATGAGCACCGCCGGACGATTCGATCGAAGGCATGCGATGTCATGCTCGAACATTTCCGCAGGACCAAACGCATCAAGCTCACGACTAGCTATGAGCATGACATACAAAGCTTATTCAAGGTTCGTAAGTATATTGATTTATTTGAGGATCTCGGCTGACGCTAAGCAGGTGACATACCGTTTCATCGACAACCACCGCGATTACGATCGCACGCACCGATACCAGCGAGTAAGTACACAATACCGGAGGATACAGGACTTACAATGAATGTTCGCAGAGATTTAAAACCCATCCAAACGTGACTAGACGAGTGACAAGATCCCAGACTGCGATCGAAGACACCGAGATGGGGAACGAGGTTGAGGAATTAGCGGGCGACACCGGTAGGAACAACCAGGGCCACCCGGATATTGGCAGCGAGGAAAGGGATATGGATGGCAAGGAGGGTGGCTCGGAAGAGGAAGGTACGAACGAGGGCGACGCGAATGAACTGAAGGGCGACGCGGACAAGGTGGAGTACCCTGTGGACGAGGATGTGTATGTGGATGTGGAGGGATTGGACGATGGGGATGGAACGGTGGGGGGCAAAAAGACGGGGGAACATGAGGGGTCGAAGGCGGTAGAGTTATCTGCGCGCCCCGAGTCTTCGAGATCTGCCCGAAAATCGGTCAATGGACCGTCTATGCTTGGTGAGTCGGTGGTTATTAGACTTGTAGGTCTATCACTCACCAGAAAAAGAGGTCGAACTGCCTGTGTCCAAGGTGCGATACGCACAAATGGTGAAGGGATTGTGCGTCGACAAGAACGGTCGGGTGAAGATCGATATCCTCCACCAGACCGGCCGCTAGCCCAAGATACCAAAGCCCTGTAATATACGTATGTCCAAAGAACAAACATGTCTTATTATCCTATAACTCGTGCGATACACATAAGATACATGGCGTCGTGCCAACAACATTTCTCAATCAGGATCATCCGAATATAAGGTCGTATCGCCTCCGACTACACGGTCATACAGGTCAGCGGTTCGCCGATGTGAAAGGTCAACCAGTAAGTGTACATTTCGATTCAGAATGCATGAAAAATTCACCCGAGACGCTAAACCTCACACAGGAACTCGTGGGTCCATAAAATAGCAATAATTCCTGCATTACACCGAAACTATCTAGCCACAATAATAGGTATTTTATGGGGGGAAAATAGCGAGGATTACGGTATTATGTCTCGCAAATCCTACAGGTGTTTTATCTGCTTGTTGCTTTTTGGCCCATTCAGTAAACGCTAGTCGCAACCAAAGAGAGCGCTAACATTATTCAAGATAACTTCAAATTCAGATGTTTGCACGAGGACATAGAAACAGGTCGATCTAGGTCCCGCCGAGAAGGCTGAAGGTCGATCGCGCCGAGTAACCACAAGGGACGAATGGTTATTAAGCCCAAGTAGGATCAGGAACCAGCAGCACCAGGTGCCAGGTTAGCCAGGCAGCATGAGGCAGGTGAGCAGACCAGGGCCAGCACCAGGTGCAGGTGGCAGATATTGATCAAGGCAGCAAATCAGGAGCAACACAACCAGACACCAAGCAGAGCATAAAGAAGATTGAAGGCCATCAGACATAAGGATATCAAACAAGGAGCCACTTGGCATTTCTGGCTGCATTACAATTGCAGAACATGGGTACTTATGTTTGCACAGGTAAAGGAAACAACATGTTTCAATATGGATCAGGACTGCTGACAAGAGCAAAAATGGGTCAAGGGCAAGTAAAGTAGAAGTTTGTAGTGTTGGGGCCAATAAGGTAGGGGCTAACTGATATGGTTGGGAGGGAGAAAAGGCTGGATGTGAGAGTAGAATTATGGAATTATGGTGATGTGGAATGTGATGGAAGGGAAGGATTAATGGAGTTGAAAATTGGAAGAGGGAGAAGAAGAAGGTAGGGTGGGGGTATCAAGGGAGAGATTAGAGAAATAATTGAAGATGGATGGAGGTTGAAAGGGATGGTGGTGTGATGATGTGATAGTTGGTGGGGATGAGGATGTGGTATGGTGTAGTGTGATGGGGTGTAGTGGTGTGTGATAAGGAGTGATGTGATAGGGGAAAAAAAGAGGGAGATTGATAATTATGTTATGGTAAGGTAAGGTATGGCATGTTATGTTATGCTGTGGTATGATATGGTGTGGTCTGCTATATCATGCTAAGTTATGGAAAACTACAGTATGATATGATATGATATGACATAACATAATATGATTTAATATGACATACGATGACATAATGTAATGTGACATAACCAATGTGACGTAATGTAACATGACATAGTGTAATGTGACATAACCATACTTAGGTTGTAGGGTAAACACATGCTGAAAAAAGTAAGAAAAACATGTATATCTTATGAGTCTGTCATCCTTTTGGTCTCATTTTTGGAGAGCTAGGCCATCAAATCATGCTCTGTCTGGCCATGTTAACAGCCAACAACATCTGGGAGCAACAAAATGTGATGTGGTGGTGTTGCTGGACCCTGAGACCGTGCGGCGAACGGTTGGTCACATGATCGACCGTGCGGCGAACGGTTAATCACGTGACCAACCGTTCGCCGCACGGTCTGCTGCATGTCTGATCACGTGGCCGACCGTTCGCCGCACAGTCGATCATGTGACCAACCGTTCGCCGCACGGTCGATCACGTGACCAACCGTTCGCCGCACGGTCTCAGGGTTCACAACATTTGGTGAGCCTCAAAAGTCACCACATTTCCTTTTATTTAACTGCTCATTCAATAGAGCAGAATTCTGTGATCATGAATATGTATTTCTTCCCCAGTAAAGAATCTTGCATGACGGAGAAAACATACCTGCAATAAATAAATAATTGCTCAGGGGAATCACAACCCTCACTGCTGTCTATATACATCACTTGGGTAGTTTCCATACATGGGAACTTACTGTAGATTGTTGTAGAATCAGATATGTCAGCCAAGAATCTGGCATGCGGGACTCCGCATCAGGAACAAATGGATTTTTTATCCTTGGGATGTCATGGATTAGACCACATTGATTGAAAAGTCGAGCACGAATGAAAGGGTTTAAATAACACAGCTAATATGAAAGGTTCTTGGTCGGCCTTCGCCCATCGACACTCAAGACTCTCAAGCACGCATTTCTGAACAACTGCGTCCAAACCCTGGATGACATAAGTGTAGTATAGGCGACCAAGCTCAACCAGAATATGATCAACTCGAGTTGTTGGAGCTTGAGAAACATTCGCTGCAATAGCGAGCGGCTCGAGGTAATTTTTCAGCCCTTGTTTTTGGAGCAGTTAGTTGAGACTTGTGAGCAAATAAGTACCACTTACTCAGTAAGCCTTCGCCAAAAACTCTGATCTTCAATATTTCTCATTATCTTCTCGACCTGTTGTATCTTTTCCAAAGACCGACATGCGCTATCTCGTTAGGTTAGGTTAGCTATCTCGAAACCCCTCCGGCTTTAACGTCAACAGTGAGCGAAGCGTACAGGACTGCAAAATTAGACTCGTAAAAGATAAAAAGTGGGCTGTCCATTGTGCAATTGAGGGAACGCTGAAACTATGCGTCCGGCCGGTCGCCCGGACTTGCTCGTCATGCAAAAGGCCAAGCAGATACGAGTGGTTCAACATCCACTTGATGATTTCAATAGCGTCGGCAGCTGCGCTCACCAACTCTGATTTCAATCGGAGGATGTCTCCAACAATCAAATTTATCTGATGAGCACTTTATGAGCTGCTACAAGTGCATACACATCAACGTATACTTACCTGGTGTGCCCAAGAGTCAAAAACAAGAATATATGGGCGCATGCGATGCAAGCGAACACGCATTGCTCTTGATTCACCTCCTGCATCTGAAACCCAGGCAATGACGCGCACATCGAATTCGTTCTGAGCATACTCGATATCAGATAAGACAGCATTGAGGTGCATCTTGGCGGTTTCGCGCTTGGAAGACATATCCTGTACTTTCACAGTATATGTCTGATCAAAATTAAACCACAATTCTCATATATTCATAGAAGCAAAAGATTGCTTGCCTTATGATCCACGGATAGCATGGATGCTACTAGATAATTACGCTTGATGTTCTTCCATCCATCGCTCATGCCTGTTGCAACGCGACCTCTAATGGCCTCTCGCATCGACGCATTAGCATGCTCAACCTCCTGCAGTAACACATCCCCCGACAGCTTCTGACGGTCGGGAAGTCTTGCTTCTGGTAGCCATTTTTGAAAGAAAATCTGGGTCTGGGGTTGGTTTATGGCATGCCAAGCAAATCCATTTGCGACCCAAAGCTTGCATAAATCAGACTCAAACTGCTTCTGCTGTTCGGGCGACAGACTATGTATGCTAGGCAATCCTGATCTGTACCGCCCTATAGAGGACAAAACCTCGAGTGCTGATTCGGATATGTCACGATGAGAAGCACGCAGTACACTTCCGCTTTCAAGGCGCATTTTGGCACGAGAGTCAATCAAAGTACACTTTTTGTGATGTGCAATTCAAAGCTTTCGCGCCTACCAGACACTGAATCGACGAGATTTTGTGCTGGTTTTGATATAGTGAATGGATGAATTAGATTTACAAACAGAACAGAGGCTTACCACATTCGATAAGTTTCATATTGCTACGAACCGACACAACTAAGCCACTCTGTTTAGCTGTTGAATCTTTGTGTCGCAGAGCCTCGACTTTTTTGGTCAAGCACGCCCTACACCAGGCATTGATGAAAGCGTTGTTTTTACCGTGATAGTCTTTTGAAGTCTTGGAGCTCGAGGGTCCTTTCCGAGGCTCAAAGTACTCCCAGTGACAAAGCTTCGGTGGCATACAGAACGTTGATAGGTGGAATGGAGTAGCTGGTGTGTAGAGGTGGGAGAAGATAAGGTGAGCGATCGCTATGAGCTATATATATGCACATCGAAAATGCAGTAGATCATTCCAGCAAGCTCGGGTGGCATACCGCTTGCTCATCTCCTAGGTGCGCATGCATGGTTCATCAGTCAACATTCGGTCGCTGTTCGCGTTTGAGCTGACGAATCCCATTTTAATTTGACTATTGTGGCTTAGGAATTTCAACTGACATTCACATTGACATGTTAGACATCACTTGACTAACATTGACTCGGCCAACATGTATGTAAGTCAATCAAGCTTAATGTCAATTACCAACACTAAGGTTTAGGTACTAGGGTGCAACTCATCTATTCACAACAAGTTTAGGGGGACAGAGAGATAATATATATTCCATGTGACACAGATTTTATGAGCATATGATTGACTACCACAAGAATAATCTCAAGAGCTCTCCTCCACACTACCTTCCTCCTCGTCATCTGATCCAGCCGCAGAATCTTTTGGCCAGACTGACACCTCAGACTCTTTCTGGCAAAGTGCACATCATGTGAGTGTATGCTCCTTTTATCCAATCTATCTTATATACGTACATTCATATCTTCAGCACCTAGAAGGGTCTAGCACACATCACTTAGTAACTGTATGGTATCTGGTTCCAGAACCTACCAATGCTTGCTCATTCAACACATCCACAACCTGACCCAGTGTTCCCTGCTTGTGAGCTGAAAGTATGTGTCTTAATAGACAACTCAGCCCCTGACTTTCGGGCCGTGTCAAGTGTTTTGCCAGAGCCTCGAGGTCAGCCAAGGTCCGCCCCAGTTGTCGATCTCCGCCTTGTCGAGGGGGCAGTGCAGCTGGGAAATATGTTAGGTTGTGGTTGAAGTGTTTCTCAAAGTAAGTCAGCACCTGAGGACTCTTCATCTGGTCTATCCATTTCCTCATCAGTGTCATCAGGTAAGACCTCTGCACTGTAGGGTTTCACACGCTTTTTGCAGGGAGCTTGGCTCCTGTGAGTGTTTTCTTTCATGACGGAGTGTGCAAGTATGTACTTACCCTTTTTTGTGCTTGTCGCCTCTTCAGGCTGATCCATCCGAGCTGGTTCATCTGTACTGGCTGACGATCTTGACCTAGGCCTTTTCTTTGATGCTGACAAGGAAGGCTCTGGCAGGCCCGGCTGTTGATCATCCAGCTGAACCAGGGGTGCACTGCCCTCCATGACCTTGCCCAGGAAGCCGTCACCATGAGGACAATTGGTATTGGGTGTCCTGACGTGCTTACCTCTTGCGAACCTCTTGTGGATGATTGAGTGGGCAGGAGAGAATCTTGGCTTAGGGCTGCTCCAAACTCCTTTGGGACACCAAGGCACCAACCAAAGGGGAAGTGGTGGGTCTTGAACATGCGGAACAACTGCCACCAATGTTGGCTGGTGTTGATGAGCCTGCTGTAATCGTCCGCCTCGGTCTCAAGAGGACCAGCTATCTGTGCTGCAGTTAGTCCTTGGGAAAGTACATCCCGGTTGGCCCAAACAAAATGGATGATCTACATGTCGGTAACCAGTTCAAAGCTTGGTCAAAATATGCACACCTGCATCAACTCACCTTTTGCTCATAGCCAGCAACCTTGCTTGAGTCTTTCCGCTGAGCAGCCAGAACATGGGCAATCATGCCTGCTGGATGGTCTGTGTTGGCCTCGATTGATTCGCTTGATGTGCTCATGTATGCACTGAAATGCACCGGATCTGCACACACCCGCAACAACTGCCTTGCACTCTGTATCAGATGTCATCCAGTCTTTTGAGACAACTTACGTGCGACATCACAGTTTGCATGACCTTGAGCTGCTCTTCAACCACCCCAGAGCCCACGCAGGACGGTAGGAGAACCTGAAAAAAGAATGAGTTTCATGCACAAGACTACAGTGGCATGCTTCTGATACCATATCAGTGAAGCTCCAGCCGTCGTTGGTCTTTGGATTCAATGGCGTGACAAAATCCACAGGCCGTCTGCGCACTCTCTCCAAAGCTCCCCCCAGTTTCCCTGGCAGAGCATCCCACGGGTGTCCTTGGTTCTTCTTCCTGTTCATGTGGGCCTCGAGTTGGCTCCATTGACAAGAGCGAGGTCTCAGCGTTAGGACATCTTCAGGCACGTCAACCATGCCTCTTGTGAGCAGATCCACTTGGCAGATCATCTCACGCAGTAGGCCAGATGCAACCTATGTGAGAGTAAGCAGGCCTCACCACCCGATTGCTGGAAATATTACTTACCCCCCACATGCGCCCGGTTGCTATCCGTCTCCAAGCGCCTGCATTGAAAGTTTTGGCAATATGGGGTCGAGACAGTGCTTCTGACACAGCATCAGCCAACTGGTTGTTGCGAGTCAGGGTGCATATAGCCCTAGAGGTGTTGACGTTGTGCCCCAGCAGAGCCTGTCGATTCAGCAGAAAAGCATGCTTTTTTACAGCACCGGCATCATAGAAAGCTTTGAGCTTCACTATGGCACGGAAGAGGTCCACATCGCTAGATGCTTTCATGATGGTTGGAACGTTGGACTCGTGCATCATGGTGAGAAATTCAGCAGGCTGCTCGGACTGAAGGGCTGTTGCAGTGCACCATCCGAGTAAGAAATTATCCACCATCCCAATTTGGGGCTTACCAGTTGCATAGACATCTGCATGCCACCAAAGATCCTCTTCTTTGTCTACACCTAAGCGCGGTAAGGCAGCAAGCCTATGCTGTCCTGCAAAGACAAGGACCTTGTGTTGACCAGGTAGGCTGGGCACTCCTTCGTGACTCTGTCCAGCCAAGGCCCTCAGTTCATCTTTGCTGCCATCGTCCTCCAGAATTACGCCTATGGGATACAGTGCTCGATTGAGGTTCGCCTTGTTCCCAATTTTGTTTGCAAGTTCGTCAACCCATGCCTCGTCCAGTGGGCGCTGGTCGGGATGAGTGGATGATTGCTGTGTCGCAACCCGGAACCGTCCAATCCAGTGCTTCTTGCGGACCTGGGCCAGTAGTTCATCGGCTGATTGTTGTGGAGCTGGCATGACTGACTTGATGTGTGGGCTTTGAGGAACTTCAGGCGGATGGGTTTGGAGCACGGTATATATATATATTCATATGGCTTCACGCCATGAAATGATCCGATGGCTGAAACTAAGCATTTTGGGACTAGTGGGTTTGACCCAGGAAAATCCAAACTCCGAATGAAATGACAGATGGGGGTGCTGCCAGCATTCATAAAGGATCACCTGAATGGCCTAGTTCGTCACAAGCTTCCCCCATAAGCGTACCCCTCCAACCCTCACACGCATCAAGACTTTCAGACAATCACCCAATAAAATGCATGGTGATCTGTGAGCCAATAATGCAGTATACAACTGATGAGGTTACTCAAATAAGCTGTCTAGATCGTGGCCCTCTCCTTCAACAGTCTCTTCCACAAGCGAGCCATCGTTGAAGCACCTCTCTGCCCATGAAGCAAGAGATCCCGTTGGTGACATGTATGCATTGCACGCGACGCCTACAATGTGAACTGATATATGTGACTTTAGAACCTGGGATACCTTGCCATCCCTCAGTCACTCGGCTTCACTTGTCCCATTGCCAAACACCAGTGAGAATCAGCCAGGCATACAAAATCAAAGATCAATTGCGGGTATGGAGATGACTCTACTCAATATCAAATGTTCCATGTCTATGCTAACCACCGACTGCTAAATGGCAGCAACCACACCTCTGTTTCGTCAGCAGTCGCCCTCATTGCACAAGGTTTACACCAAGGCGGGGTGAGTGGATTGATCACATGGCATCCAGCCATTTCCAGATTTATATGGTCAACATCATTTTTGTAGCCCATCTCAACTTCCCCACCTTGCTACAGCAACACTTGCATCCAAAAACTCCTCAGCATCCCCAATTCCCAGGAGTAAAAGGAGTTCCCCCACAGGGGATGAGCCCAGGAAACAACGTGTTGTTCGCAGAAAGCTCACCCCCCACGTTGTGAAAACCGGTCTACGGCTGCAAACTGTGGGCAGTCAGGGCCAGCCCGTTGCTCAGAAGCTTTCAGAGCCGAGGACACCACTTAGCTCCACAACAAAGAAGACGGACACTCGCAGCCAGTCACACGCCGGTAGCTTGGATCTCAATGACCTCGGGCAGAGAGCCGTTCCGGAATCGCACCTCCCAACCTGGGCTCCCCCCCAGTCAGTGGTTGACCTGCTTATTCTTCTGCCGATGCTAACATGTCTTGCCAAAATCCTCTTCTAGAGCCCCACAAAAAGCGCAAGGCTGGGATGCTGTCCCGAGGCCTCATACACCTGCAACCTCCGCCTTACACTCAAAATCACATTCTGAGGTCCATCGCACGCCCATTGCAGAGGCTGCATCATCACCTTTGTCAAGGTCAGCAAAAAGGGCTCGTCCTTTGCATGGGTCGCCGGTGTGGAATCAGTGCGTTTCCACCTTAGCTCTGTTCACAGGTCAGATGAGAAGCTGATGAAATGTCCACACTGGCCGCACACAGCATGATGGCTCTTAAATCACAGCAAAGTCGTCTGCAAACACCTTCCGATAGCTTGAGCACTGTCGACTCCTATGCCCACCGTGGGAGTACATTTGCGGGCAGCCAGGAGCCTGCACCTCCTGCCATCCTAGATCCAATAAATCACCTGAGCCCCCAAATCCCACGGGAATCTAGCCCAGTAGCGCAGGTAGCCGAGCTTCTACCTCCTGTAGAACAAACGGACCCAGCCAGCCATCGGTATGTCGCTTCCAGGGTCATCCATGACGTCTCAAAGTCAACAACCTCTCCTTTCAGAACCATTGCCTCTATACAACTAAAGCGTTTTGCCGAAACTATGAATATACCACCACTAGAGGAACGAGAGATGGAAGATTTCTTTATGCTGCTTTTCTTCAACATGCTGTTGCATTCCGTCTACCGACCTCAAGACTGGAGCAAGCGTATCCTTTTGCTGGTCGACCACGAAGATGAGGACAGCCTGCGTCAACTTCATGCCAATTGGAATCAAGAACCTCCGACTCACATATTGGGCTTCACAGCATCATCGAGAGGTGGCTACGCGGCTCTATTCTGGGGTGTAGTTTACCAGGTTAGCAGCGGTGTGTTGGACGTACATCTGACAGCCTATGGCTGCCCACCAGAGCGGTGCCAGGGAGGTGACCTGATGGTTGCCATGTCGAATGTTGAGGATCTGATTCGCAGGAACTTGGGGGATACCTACAGGCTGCAGAGATTCATAGGATACCCAGCCCTATGGCCGTCTCAAGCCGTCAGCTGGGATGTTGAAGCGCGTGAAGGCTACTTCTGTCAGCTGATCTCCACGGTCGTGCATGAGCATCCGTTTTGGCAGGAAGTTGAATGGACAAAGGGAGTTGTGCACCCTATCTGGCCCGTCTACCTGGTTGAGGAGAAGCTCAAACTCGTCCTCCAACAGATACACCGGGAAGACATCACGCTACAGGCGGTATTGTCGGGCACTGGAACCATCCCAGATTGTGTTTATCTGCACGGGTACATCCTTGCATGAAATCTTGTTGTTCGGGTGCATGATGTCGCTGCAGTGACCGCTTAGAGGTTTATGCTGACCCAACTGGTGAACCTGGCGAGGAAATAGTAGATCTGGATAGACAGGAGTGGCCAGATCAGCCCAACTGGTAAGCATGCCTATGATACTGCATGCTCCTAGGCTTGACAGTATGGTAGGGACAAGGAACCCAACCATGTTATTTCTGGGGTGGAGGACTGGGAGACAGTCAGGAAGTTTTTCAAGGGAAGCTACAACTCCGTGTCAGTTGCTATTCAAGATACTCTTCTGTTAAGTGCGATCAACTAAGCTGTCTCCCATCAGTGTCTTCCAGGCAGAAACACCTTCAAGCACAGGTTCCAGTTTAGCGCGAAGCCGCGAGTGAGTATGAGCAGGTTGGCCGTGGAATCACTCACAAACCTTCATATCCCACGTAAAGGTCATCGACGCACACCATGAAAAGGGAGAATGAAATGTATACGTAAGTAATTAAACGAGCGCTAGCTAGCAGACTAGTCATCCTGTTCCGCCACCTGTAGCATGTTGCTGGAACAATCGAGAGGCGAGTTCTTGAGCTACCGAGGTCATAGCCCCATAGCCCGCGTTGCCTTTTGGCAACAGTTCCGATCATCTGAACCCGGCTTGGAGGCGATCTCCTTCCTGACAGTCCACCTGTGGCTCAGCGCTATGTCGGCCATTCCTTCTGGAAATGTGTTCTATGTGGATCCGGTGCTCGCAAACCAGCTAGTCCAGCAGTCTTCGGAGGACGTTCTCCCTCTCGCTGCCAACGATTACTCTTGCATGTGGGGTCGGGAGAGACTTTGGCCTGGGATGGACAGGGATGCACACGTCGTGACTTTCATGCGATTGAACGGATTGATCCAGGCGAGGGAGGATGCCTGGGTGATGATTGATTTGCACGTTTTGCAAGGATCTCCTACGCGCATAGAGGTCCTGCTTCCGCCTTGCAACGGCGTGGACAACGAAGTCCTGAACTCAGCCATAGGGACTCTGGTAGGGCGGCTGAACCAAGTTCTCCCTCGTCCCTCCGTAACTAGGAGAACTTGCACAGTCCAGCAATCGATCAAGACCCTTCTCATGCCGAGGCCACTGACAGAAGAAATGGTCTGGCTCGCCATGATTGCACATCTATGCGGCCTATTCCTTGGCCAGAAGGTTGACTCTGTGGATATCAGCGTGTTTCGACAGAACATGTGTTTCTACTACAACCAAGCATTGAGGGGTCCAACAGTTGATTGCGCGTTGCCCTGGAATGGCTTGATGGACAAGCATGGCTTTTTGCAGACCACAGAATCCGCCCCTCGGGTGTCCCAGGCTCGTCTTTCTTTGGCATCCAACAGGGAGCCCTCCCCCGCTGAAGCACTACCCCGGCGAACTTCGTACTCCGCCAGACTGGTGTCGCCAGGACCGTCTGCACCCTTCTTTACGGAACTGGCTCTTCCCGAGACCCAATTTCCGGAAGATATGCTTATCGGTGTTTCTGGGCGATCAGTAGAGCATTTGGAAGCCTGTATATTCCTGGGTCGTTACCCGTCCTGGCCGGATTCATTCCCAGACCGTCGTACGCAGGTGCCAGACGCAATGTCTCTGGATGACTACTGTGACCTGGTTCATTCCGTGGGTGGTCCAGAGTCCTTGGCTGGGCAAAAGCTCATCATGATGGGAGAGCACGACAACGAACGCTTGAAGCTCGACTGGCTAAGAGACGCAGCGCACCTCGAGCTGGAGTGGTTGATGGCCTCCATGGACGTCGATTCGCTGTCTCTGACCACCCAGGAGGCTCCCGTGTTCCAGCAGGCCGGCAGCTTCTATCCGTACCCCAATCGTTCAACGGCCATCTCCACGCGCAACGAGCTGAAGGTACTTGTAGACGGATCCGAGTTTGAGATGCACACCTGTAAGCATCGCTCTCCCAATTTCATTTGCTTGCACAAACAGCTGAACCAATTTTGCGACTAGGTCCAAACTTCTGCACGATGTCTTTCGGGGCCAACAACCAGTTCCGCCTGCTTGTTTTTTTTCCAAGGATACAGGAGAAGATCACTGACAGGATGTACCGGAACTTCGCAAACCAAAAGGAGATGTCCGACTGGTACTACGTCATCCTGCTGGCCTTGCATGACCTCGAGGACGACATACCAGAGGAGTGGAGACACGCGCTGACAAAAACCATCGAGGCTCTTCCATTGAGCTACCGTGCTGCGGAAAAGCTATGCTGCCCCAAAAAAGCGCCCCGATCTTTCATCGGGTATCGTATTGAGCCGTACATCATGAATCTTGCGTTGGAGAGAGCCCGGAAAATCATCGACGACAAGCCCGAATACGCCATGTACAGGGGCTACTTCTTTCACTTGTGTGGAATCAACCTCAAGCTGGCCACGCAGAACATCCATGGCTGAGAGGACGAGAATCCGCTTAATCATGTTTTCCGCTTGAACCCGTTCATCGACTGGTACGCTCAAAACCCGAACAATATCACGGTCGACGTCGGTCTGGCAGTAAACCTGGACCGGCGGATGGTTCCCGAGGAGCTGAAGCGTAGTACATTGCTGATACGCTACTGGGCTCTTCGTGAGCTGATGCGTCCAGCATATACGCAACCTCAGCAGGATCGGTACTGTCACTCATATGTGATCAGCGGCCTGCGATCTACCCCCCTAGCCTCACACCGTGCACGTTCAGGCATGTCGAAATTCCAGGCGTATCACAAAGACATGAATGCGCAATATGTGCGCCAAGACCGATCGGTGGGCTGGAACTTTACGGTGGCTGAAGCACTTGGTTTGGGACATCGTACCACATTCTCTGACGAGATGGAAGGGTACAGGGAGTCGATCGAACTAGCAGGATGCTACGGTACCCGCTACGAATGGCGGCTCAGCGCTTGGGCTGCCAACCGGCTCTTGCTGTACGAGCCTCAAGACATACTAAGGAGGCTGTTCAACGCAGGAGTGATCGTAAGTCTCTGATATTGAGTCTGCGCATTGCACTAACTGGGGTACCCCTAGGTGTGTCATCCCACCAGTACCATATCAAACCACAAGTTGATCTGGAATCGGGGTTGGGCGTCAGTGCTCAACAGGCAGCGTGCACTCAGCAAGAGGTCAAGGCTCTCGCCTGAAGTCCAGCTCTTGGCTGCAGTGCTGGCTTATTGGCTCAAAGGCCTGGTGAAACGCCCCGACGACATGAGCTCAAGCCGGGCAATGTCGAACGGGCTGATGTTGAGCAGCAACGCCAAGGATTACGGCCTGCCATCCTTGAGGATAGATGTGCTGCATGAAGACTGCCTCCGTGTCCGGCACAGCGTGGATGCGAATTCCTTCAAAATCATCAAGCAGAACTCGGTGATTCGCCCTGGAGGCCTTCGAGTCAAATCGAGCAGAGCGCTGTCCGGAGACCAGCGACAAGTTGATAGCCCACCCACAACCCCGGCATGCCCGTCGCGGATGCCTGCAGGCCCACTGTCCGTCTCAGCTGATTTTGTTCTTGACATGGTGAACGTTCAACTACCACGTGCCATCTGGGCTCGATTTCCCGAGGACAGGATGAGTCAAGGTTCTATTGCTCGAAACCTCCGCAAGGGGCCACTCAAGTTGCGACATTGGTCTAAAGTTGTAGAACCGCTAAACGAGCCGCTGACGGTGGTGAACAAGTTCCACACCGCTCTTGACAAGCTTTTCCCCCCAAATTGGACTTCGACCGTTCGAACAGGCGACTTTGGGGCTTACGATCGAGAAATCTTGTTCACTATTCGGCGTCACCTGTCAACCATCGAGGAGTCTGAGAGGCACACCTATTCCAAAGCACTGAGGCGGCAGCTCAAGCAAGCCATATTGAAGGATTGGGATTATTTGCCAGCCATGCATTCTCATAAGATGTGGACCATTCAGGTTGGAGCCGGTCCAGGGCGGAAGTATCGTTTAGCGTTGTCTCCAGCATAGTTGATCCATCACCTTGTTCTAGTGGGGTAAATGAAATCTATTTTCATCTGCGCTGCGCTTCATAAGCCCATAGATGACCTGCGCACTGGGTTTCCTGGTCTCTCAAAGGCAGGCTGTTACAGGGGGGAAACCAGGGGGGGGGCGTCAAGGTTCATATAGCAGACTGCTCCACTTATCCCCAGTTTACTAAGTCATAACCCTCCGGCACCTCGGAAGCAAAATTTCGTGATATCAGCCAATTAGCCAATAGGATGCCGGGTGCAGCCTCGCCCGCTGAAAGGCTAGTACTGAGCGTACGTTTTATTCAAATATAATCAGTGTGTTCGTAGGTGCATGGGAAACATCCCTCAACATTTGAATGTTCAAACGATAGTGCCGATGGCGGCTTTCTGATGAGATACAAACTAAGCATTCCCCTCAAAGCCTGACAAGACTCCCCGGAGTCAATGGAGCACAGAATGAAGAATCGCATTTGACCTTCGAGATTTTTCCACAAGCAAACGCTTGCATATAGGCCCACATCAGCGTTCCAGTCGAGTCTTTTTGGAATAGAACAACCAAACTCCAGTAGAATATTGGTCTAGTGACGCCGAATGAGCCATAATAAACTAATATTGTGCTATTTGATATAGAACTCACATATATTCGAGGGTTAATTTGCCATACTACGGCACAGCCACAACTTGAATGGTAGGCCTCTGAGCTAGCAGACTCAGAAAAGCTACGGAAAGTCAGGGATTACCGCTCGGCACATGCTATGCCGAGATGCCGAGGTACCGAAGGGCTATCGATAGTAAACGCCTTGGATCCTGAGCCTGCCTGCGTTTTCCTTGAAACGGTTGATAGTCAGGCCACAATCATTGGTGGTTGAGTATCACCAGATAGCGCACGCTGACCGCAACATAGACCAGCCCTGCGATGAGCGTGTCCTTGCTTACTGGAGGTTTGCTTCTACAAGAGCCTGCAAGTGAGTACCACTGCAACAGGTGAATGAGCATACCAAATGGCCGTCCAGGTCTCCGGCAATGCAATAAAGGAAGCCCACGCAACATGCATATCATTCCACCCCCTGAAAATATAAATACAATTTGGCTCAACTTGTACTGCAATACATGTCAAACGCAGCTGCTACGTCATCAACCCTTAACACCACAGTTTCTTCCAGTTGTGTTATCTCTTACCTATCTCAACGGGCTGCTTCTTGGGCTAAATATGTACGCGTCGGTTCAGCAGAAACGTTGAGAGTCATATGAGACGTACTTTACCCACTGATTGTGTTTCAGTGGCGGTGCTCGGCTTAGCTGCCGCACTAGTGGCCGAGACTGACATTCAAGGGATGTGAAAGTGGCTGATGAGTCCAAGAGCACCTTCTTACCTAGTTGGGAGCGCCTTGGTGAAGCTTGCCCTACGCATGTTGGACATTCACAAAATACTGGTTGAGGAGGAGGAGGCATTGCCACAGGAATGTGCTGGTCAGGTACCGTCGACTGTTGTTATATATGTGTGGGGCCGGCAAAAGCCGTTATGTGTCAGCACAGGGCCTGATAACACGTGCCCTGTTCTGATCTCCAATCACTCATCATCTCTCACGAGGCAGGCATCCCGGCAGGGTGTGTGACTGATTTGGGACACTTGCCGTGAGATTCACTATATAACACCTTACCGCCCTCTTTCAGATCAAACAACAAGAAACCTCAGTCCATGCATACTGACATAAGGTTGAAACCAGAGACGTATAGGCCACAAAAAAAAGCACCGGACCCGTATGTAACTATGCAGTGCTTTGTCAGCACTGTCCCAAGGCATATTAGCAGTGTTGTCAGTTGGTGGGGTCAGCCAAGGGTCTGACCCCCAAATTGACAACACTGGATATTAGCGCTGGGCGGTATGGGACTGAACAATGCACTGCATAGATATTCTCGGTTATTTATACCGAAATTACCTTCTTTTTAAGAGCGCAAGATTTCGACACACAGGTTGTCTATATTGAAGCTTTTTTTCTTCATGTTCCCCAGTGTTGACGATTCAATCTATTCTACGTGAATTTGAGGCTCAAAACCTAGCCAAGTATAAATGCTAGTCGAGAGGCGGATTTAGAGAATGGAAACTCCTACGAATGTGGACCCGATGGTGTTGGCGCTCATAACGTAGGCGAAGTCGTGGGCAGAAGGTTTGAAAGTGCATTGTCCCTGAAGTATTTGTCACAATCAGTGTCGTTACAATAATACACGGTCCTGACTGGGACTGAAGTTGCACTCGTCGTTGGGGACATTCTGGCAATCTTCGGGATCTGCAGTGCACTGACCCTTCTGTGATATGGGACATTGCACAGTGACACATGGGTAAAGTGTACGATGTGGATCATCATACCACCGAAACCTTGTGACCCCGAAAACATGAACCGAACACAAAGCGCGGATTTCTCACTCACGGTCCCTGTGAGTGGTTCACCAAGTGGTTGTGCGTTCTACGTACTGAGCTGCTTCGGACGTAGATGCACGTCAAAAAACTGAACTTCCACTCATTCCCAGAAACACCGTGGCCACCGGCAAGCTTTATCGTTGGCTTGAAATGATAAATACCGTCCAGTTGCACATGCTGTCATTTCATGTCTTTTAATTCGATTGACACCTGAGCGAAGCTTCTACGGGCCCAATGATGCGTATCTGCGGCCCTAAGCCTGTTGCTTTGCTCCTTGCTTCGGTTTATATGGACGTTGCTGGTAAATATTTCTCCCTTCTGACCTAGCGCAATGGTGAGCTCGGTCGTGATGCCAGGTTCCATGAATATCAAACTCAAGATTGGAATATGGTCGATCCGATCGGACGCCACGAGCAATTGGTTGATCTCTCCATCTTTGGCTTCCTCCGGCCGGCCTAATTGAGAGACCAGAACAATCGAGAGGCAAGGAAGCCCCTAGACCCCGGACACTGCCTCCCTTACCAGCCTCATGTTGGTTGCATATAAAGCAGCCGAACCTCAGGCTCCTACCCTTCGCCAAAACGCAATATGCCTCCAAAGAAGACTTCTGCCAACTCCCGGGCGAAGGGCTCCACCCTCGGTGAGCCGAGGAAACCGTCGAAACGGATGGCAATAAAGCCAAATTTGCCAGCCCCGGCCCCAACTACCAGCAGCCTGAAGAAGTCGCCGGGCGAAATTCGGCGTTTGAAAGCTCATTTGCAGGCCGCAACAAGCCGCGTGGAACAGGCGGAAGCGTCGCCTGTATTGCTTCGACTGAAGCCGCAGACTGAGTTCGAGGACGCCCATGTGACCTGGTTCAAGTCGGAAGAAAACAACCTCCAGGGGAAGGACAAGTTCCGGCCTCCGAAGGGATCCGTCAGTAAGCACGCAGTGTAGAACACGCCGTGGCGACTCGGGAGCTGATTGTTTCAGTCATATACCCCCGACTGGCGAACATCTGGTTTTTGTGCAAGCCCGACACGCTGACGATGGTCGCGCCGGAGTTTTGGGTACCGGCGAAAGGCGAGGACGTCCACGAGTACGACCTCTACGCCGTCATGCACTCAGGGAACGACCCCTGTCGCAAGCTGACAAGAACTTACTCCGGTCACGTTCCCCTCAAGAGTAACGCGTATAAGGACCTTTGGCAGCTGGACACAAAGTTCCTGGTCGCTCGGGTGAAGAGTCCTCGGGTGGATCAGTTCCCTTTCTACGGGTGCTTGTGAGTGAGCTCGAGCACACAAGGAAGCAACTCAAGACGAGGTTTTCAGGCTGAACAACACGGTCTTCCCATCGACCGATGACGAGAATGTATTTTACGTGGTACAGAACCCGGACCGGTCGTATGCGCCCTACTGGGAATATGCGTTGGCTCTGTGGGAGCTCAAAGCCGCCCAAGGCACTGGGCAGCCTCTTGTACGGTGGGTCGACATTGACTTCAGCAAACCGCGCCCCTGGTTCTGCAACAAGTGGGCCTTCACTATCATGCGACTTGAAGCCGGCCTGCCAACCGATATCCCAGGCGACCCAATGAAACTGGCCATGCTGGGCGCATGTCGGGACCCACCGTACAATCGAGCACCGGTGAGCGAGGAGGAGTGGGCGAAGTTGCCGGGTGCGGTTGGGGATGATGAAGCCAACATGAGCGACGCCGTGTCGTTGCCAGACGACATTGAGGACGGCCGGCCCGGTTAGGTTCATATACAGAAAATTACTGAAACAAATTATAACGAGTGGATTTACTCCCTCCCCAGGGCAGATTGTGAGCGGCTACCAACAGAATCATGATCAGAGTGGGCTGCTCCACCTACCCACCAAATTTCAGGCACTTTGGTCAACATCAATGTTGGCAACACTGTCTTGGGCAGCGACAAAATTCACCATAAATAGATTTTTTCAACTACTATATATAATCAGCTCTGCAAGGAGTGCTGAGCTTGATGAGATCCCCAGTGAGAGCCCCGTTATCACAGGTGGCCTGGTTGTTGAGATATGAGTGCCACCAGAATAATCGAATTATCAATGTTTTTCTCCATCACTCAGGGTCCAAGCGGGACTGTCCCGCTGTACAGCCACCAGGATAATCGAATTATCAATGTTTTTCCTCGCTGCTCAGGGTCCAAGCGGGACGGTCCCGCTGCATAGCCACCAGGATAATCGATTTATGAATTATTTTCATCGCCGCTCAGGGTCCAAGCGGGACCATCCCGCTGTACAGCCACCAAGATAATCGAATTATTGATGTTTTTTCTCGCTGCTCAGGGTCCAAGCGGGACGGTCCCGCTGTACAGCCACCAGAATAATCGAATTATTGATGTTTTTTCTCGCTGCTCAGGGTCCAAGCGGGACCATCCCGCTGTACAGCCACTGGAATAATCGATTTATGAATAATTTTCATTGCTGCTCAGGGTCCAAGCGGGACCGTCCCGCTGTACAGCCACTAGAATAATCGATTTATGATTCATTTTCACTGCTGCTCAGGGTCCAAGCGGGCCCACCCCGCTGCACAGCCGTCAGAATAATGGAATCATCAATGTTTTTCTCTGTCACTCAAGGGCCAAGCAGGACCATCCTGCTGTACAGCCACTAAGATCATCAGATTATCAACGTTGTTGTCTGTTGCTTAGGGTCCAAGTGGGACAGTCCCACTATATGTTCACCTTTACTGTCCCTCTGGGTCCCCAGCATGTTGGGTGAGAACTTGGCTGTGCTGCACACATGCTAATTGTACTCATATCTTTTGTCACACTTTGCCATGTTTGTGGGTAAAGACAATGAATGAAGTATAATGTATTACTTGTGGTGGTTGGTTCAAGCAAAACTAGATTGTCACAGCTGTTTTGCAGTTGAAACTTATGATATTCAATTTTTTCAATGTTATTACAAGACTCTGAAACCAGTTACAC
This sequence comes from Ceratobasidium sp. AG-Ba, assembly GCA_016906575.1. Classification (NCBI taxonomy): domain Eukaryota; kingdom Fungi; phylum Basidiomycota; class Agaricomycetes; order Cantharellales; family Ceratobasidiaceae; genus Ceratobasidium; species Ceratobasidium sp. AG-Ba. The sequence continues at coordinate 92,923 of CP059612.1, read as the reverse complement.
ACAAACTTGTTGGCAAATATAGTTGCAAGTATTCCGGTATTGTTGCGCAATAACATATATCTCACAAGTTGTGCTTTAATTCATATAGTCAACCAATACCACAAATGGCAAGGTCGAGGCGATTAATGCCACTCTAAACCTAGTCATGGTCTTTGCACACGAAAATCAATTCCACACAACCATGTTGGACAAAGGCAACACCTTTAAATATCTCTATGGCACATCTTCTATGTCGCCATCTCATGCATTTGCCTCTATTGCATTCGCTGAGGTCTTGGGATTCTGCGATGTGGGTAAAATTGTGGCCGGTTTAACAGCTTTGCATTGCTACTCAGGCAAATCCGCCGGAGATCCCAAGCGCTCAAGAGCGAGCTAGGCGATCCGTAGAATCAAAATTGGTCATGAGTCTGGCTCATGACTGATCTGGATTCTACGGATCGCGATGAGTGCTCGGGATCTCCGAGGGATTCGGCTGAGTACACAAGTTGAGTATCACCATGCTAACAATTCTAGGTTTGCATACCACTAACTGACAATGGTACAGTCACTGGGACAAAGCAACACGATGTAGTGCCGCTAGCTACCGTACACAAACAAGAATGTGTGGAGGAAAGACCAGCAAGGGGGGACAACATATAACACAAGTGTGGCGACGTGCCTCACACTTTGAACCTAATTGGGATCGCACCGTGGCAGCACCCGTCGCGCGTGCTTTTTAAATCCCGCACAAAATCACTATTGTCAAGTGACTTACCTCCTAGCCTGTCTTTGTACGCAGCCCGCAAGCTGTACTCACATTTCGAGGATCCCGCCATGCCTGTACCAGTGTTTCCCCAAACTACACCAGACGGAGGCAGGGTTGGTAATTAGGACATGAGCCTGGCCTCGATCCCAAACCATCCCATTTGACTACTTGGCGTTCTACGCTGAATAGCGTTTCACCCAGTCAGGATCACCCTTTTTTGCGGAGTCGGGCGATGTTGCACACCTGACCGAGTTGTGCAAAGACGTAAACTTTCAGCTTCAATATGAACAAAAATCTATCGCAGCCCAGGTATGTGGACCTTCACATGATGCTAGTTCTGCCTTTTCTAACCATATTTGACACCATTTGTGTTATGGTCAAGCTTGGATTCTATCAGTGGGCGGTTGCTAATATATCGAATGGGTCGAGCGTACTAGAAGGGCACCTTTCCGCTCATATCCTGTCCTTGCTATTCGCGCCTTGCTGACACAAGCCAGATAGGCATTAGTATAACTATGAGCAGTATAAACCACATGCACCAGACTATCTTGAATTAAGATAGCCTGAGATGATTCCGCAATACTCGCAACTTTAGCCCCATAAAGTTGCGAGTATTACAGAAAGATAACTACGGGTTAATCCCTGTATTATTGTACTTATACTGGACAACGTTCAACGGTGATATATACCTAATGGGGAATAAAACACAGTTCTCGCAATAAGAGCCCCATAGTCTTGTGAGAATTTTGGCAAAACAGATACGTAACAAGTACCAACTACTCGCGATGATATTCATATACAATTTCCTGTGATAAAGATATATGTTGCTCTTATTCAAGAGTGACAATGGGGGCTAAATTTGATCACGGCAATGATGTAAAATAAAACAAGCCACTGAAACAAACAATTCTCCTGTAACGCTATTACTATATGTCTTGCTCCCAGTGCTCTTCTGCTCTCATACTCATCTTCTGAGCATGCTGTGCCCTTTGTGAATATTGCTATCATGTAGAATAAGTTATCGAAGTGGTCAGGAGTCAAAGAGATTCCCACCTTGATCTTATCTTGAACAGTAGCCAGTACCCGACCAGCATGTGGCTGTCCTTTCAGATCACGTATCTCCGTTAGCAATGAACCAAGCAATGCAGCCTCATGTGAGGACCACCCATCTGCATCCATGGAGAGCCGATTGATTTCCTCTTGAAGTGTTTGACGTGAGGTTTCTTTCGAAGGCTCCTCTGGATGTAGAGATAGGACCGCTACAGCAGCTTCTTCCTGATGCTCATTACCAGGGCGGTTGTTGATGGTGTCATTTGTCTGATCTGAAACCTGCTCTGGTTGAGGGAGTGTTGGTGGTTGAGACTCAGGGCTGTTATCTGGTAAAAATAGGTCAATTTCACAAACATAAATAGCTCATATTTATCAAACCTTCATGTTCTGGAATGAATTCGGAACCTGAGGACGATCGCCTTAAGCGTCGACGGGCAATCGGAGGCTCAACAAGTGGATCAGAGTCCGAATGCTGTTCTGAAGATGCGCAGTCTTGGCCACGTTGTCGTTTATTCTGCAAGGCCTTGAGTAGCTTCTCCTTTTGATCATCCGACAGCACATCAAAAGTTTTGGGAATCTTGAGCTTCAGGCCGGCAAACTGTGAGATCTTGAACATGCGAAGGATCTCCCACCATTTTTGACTCTTCTTGATGAGCATGCTGTAATGGCTGAGATCTGCATCGATAGCTGCTGGCATAGCAAATGTCTTCAGTTCTCGAAGTAGAGCGTCTCGTTGCTGCCAAATTGTGTAGATAATCTGGCAACATATATATATTTACCAAGTTGAGCCCACAGAAACCATTGTTCACCTTGTGTGGAAAGTTGGTTACTTTTCCAGCAAATTTGTCCTTTAGTACAATGCAGAGGATACCGAATGGATGGTCATCTTGAGCCGTGTGGGCTGCGTTCCCCATGTATTTGTCCAGGAGTGCTCGTCCAGCTGTAACATGAATTATCTCATAGCAGAGGGTTAGCCAAGGAACCCGATATGATCAACCATGTTGCTTACATGTTGCATCAAACTATACATGTCCCTCAATGATCCTGCCACAGTATCAGAAGTGAGGACGGATGGCAGTAGGACCTTCAAGAGAATAACCAATCATAAGCATATTTTCATTGTTCAAACCAGTGATGCTTGCCATTTCAGGAAAAGTCCAGTCATCAGATCCAGATGGGTTCAAAACCGTGGCAAAGCCGGGGTTGCGAGCTCTGACTCTGGCTAAAGCTGCTTCAGCTCCCCCAGGAAGCTTCTCCCATGCATGACCTTTCTTTTTGACTGCCTTCTCAAGGGCCTTGATACTGCATGCGGTTGCAGAGAGGGACAGTGCCTTGCTGGGCACTTCCGATTGCCCATCGACAAGCAAACGGCACTGTTCTGACATCTCCTCGACTAGGCAAGCTGCCAACTACAACTTGAACTGTCAGCAGGGGGTGGTATTCAGTCTCACCACTCTACCTTGAAAAAACGGCCTTTCACCAGTTTCTTCCCCCATGACCCCGCGTTGAATAAAGCACGAATATGGCTAAATTTCAGAACACAGGCAATAGAATCAGCTAACTCATCGGAAGAGATCAGATTCGACAAGCCGCGGCGTGTTGACTCTGTCAAGACTGATCGCAATATTCGGTTTGAATTGGCTTGATAAACATCTTTGCTGATGCTACCAGCTCGATTCAAGTCCAACAGGTTGTACAGTGCCAGAAAGCGAGTTGCATCGCAAGGAATGAGCCGATGCTCCTCCTCATTACTCATGTGCATCGAGGTGATGAACTCCGCTGGGTATTTCTCAGCCAGCCCTGTTTTCAATCCAAATCAGTGAATGAATCAATACCAGTGTATGTTTTTGTCCAACCAATGCTATGCACATGAGCGAACCACCAATGCTCTTCAGAATTGTTGAGAAGTTGACAGGCCGCTACCCGGTGCTGCCCATGATACACCAGAACCTGCAGGTCATCCGGTAGCCACTCAAGTTGCTTGCCTGAAAGAGACTGATGGAGTATGCGATGATCCTGGGAAGACAGGAGAACAACTTTTATGGGATGAGCCACACGATCAATACCAACATCCAGAAAGTGTTTGTGTAACGTATCCACCCATGTAAGATCAAGTTCACGCTGAAGGGGATGACGAGTAATCTGCTTCAGGCGCACTCGATAAAGTCCAAGGGAGTGTTCTGCTTCTGCAACTGCCAATGACTCATCAGGGAGTATAGTAGTTGTAGTGTTGTGCTGGTCATCCATAGCTGTATCCGACTTGGGTGTGGTAGTATGATGGAGGAGAGGTAGAGGAGGAGCGAGTGCCAATTTCCACGGAGCAAACCCAAAACAGCTTAGCTTGGTTTTTTTTTTTCTACCTATGTTGGATCAATTACACATCCTCATAACCACCACCACCGACCCTGCAGCCCTAGACACACTGCTCTATCAAGCCATGTCCAAGTAAGTGGAGCACATTCCTGTCTTTCGGTGACTTATAACTTGTCAGGCAAACACAACCTATCTCTCGGGTGTAAGCTACAAGTGTTCAGCGGCCACTTGCAGGCAACTACTAACTTATTTTCAATAGGCTCTGGGATGACTCTCCCGTCTCAGCGATCCATTCGAGTCCCAGTTCAACACCGAACCCTGGCCTGACCATAAGATCATCGTCACCTCACCCACACTCGTCATCCCAGCCAGCAACACCAATGCGCACTCCAGGCTTTGGCATGCCTAGAAAGCGACCAATAGGGCCAGACATCCCCAGTTCCCGAAAGAAGCAAAATGTTGATCGTCTTGTGTATGTATAAATTAGTGTTTGATTGTCCTGACATCTAACCACCTCGATCAGCACACCACAATCGAAGTCCCGAAACCTGCTCCATAAAGTCTCTCTGTCATCCAGGTACGTCCGTCCAGAAGTATCTCACTGTCCAATGGTGAATGTCATGTGCAGATCTTCTTTGCAACATGCGGTACCAGTGGCACGGTCTATCTCTCAAGTATGGCACACCACAAGGCAGAAACTTGGGATGACTGGCGCCACCACGAGGTATGTGATTTTCTTTCAAACAATAGACTTGAGTCAGATACACTCAATCCGTACAGTTCTCCACCAAGCAGCCCAATGTCAAAAGATGTATCTCCTCCTAGCAGCCCTGCCCAGTCATCTCTGCAACATTCTGCCTCCCCGCCACCTGAAATGACTGACGGCTCTTCATGCAACCTGGATGCAACTGGCGATGATATTCCTGAATTTAGTTGGTAGGTCCAAGCTTCTCTGGTCTTCACGCATACATCAAGCTACCGCTCATGGCTGTGCCTCATAACTGTTGTGACGCTGCTCACATTGCGTTTGGTACCATCAGGGCTATTGAAGCTGAGGTAGAAACCGAGGACACTGGTTCTCAATTCAACTCCATGTGAGTTAAACATATTTCCCTCTGATCCACAAGTGGCTGAGACTGTACGCTGTATGAAGTTATCATGGACAGAGCTCATGCTCTGAGATGGGGTTTGACGGGGATCAGAGTGACCTAGGCGACACAGATGAGGAGATTGATGTTGTAGGATGCTCAGATGAGGAACCAGCAGAAGGCACAAACAACTCACCCGGTGTATCGGTGAGGCCGCTATGCTTTATATAAGAATGTGTCTCTGTGCTCACCCTCCTACAGACAACAACTATACCTCCAATGACGTCAAGACCAGTTCACACTTTGCCAACTTAGTGAGCGTCTGCGTCACATCTCATTATTCAACTGACGCATATATGCCAAAATCAAGTGATTCTGATGTTATTGTCATCGAAAGCAGCTCCGACGTAGAGTTTCTGCAAGATGCTGGTTCATCATCAGAAATGTGTGTATTGTGCTCCTGCTCTGAATTCAGATACCTAATCTTATCGAAATACTAGATCCCCACACTCCTCTTTGCAGGTCCTCTATAACTGTCTTGATGAATGGGAGCAGAAATGCGACTGGACTGAACTTGTGGAAAACAATCCGTTGCATGATGTGGAATCGCACCCCTTGATGGCTGAGCATGTCATGGACTATGTAACCGCATATCTCACCCATTGCAGGCATGCATCCCAGCCACGCAGCTCAAGAAGAATATGTCTTGTACCAGCCGCCTCTTCCGGAGCGCTGGTAGGCATGGAAAACATTTCTGATGGGTTGGACGCATGGCGCTCAAGGACAGGGCCTACCGCTGTGTCACAACTACTCTCACTGAGACAACTTGTTTGGGTGGATCCTACACCACCATCGTTGGTGATACTACCATTCATCAACCATCTACAGGTTCACTCATACGTGGCTTACGGCACTGTGGTCAAGAGGCCAGGAACAGCACTACATGACCTGCATCTCAACCTGCTGGACTCGCTTGGGCAGCCATCAAAACGGGAGATCGAGTCTCGCCTGGAGATGTACATCTCCATCCTTCGTTTTCTAGTGCCCCAAATAAATGGTCAAATCACTGGCTCTTATTTATCGATTCCTCGCTTTCGACAAGCTCCTGGATCTACGGATTGCGGTTGGTTTGTGTGTCAAGCGGTCTCTGCTGTTGCGCATGGGCAGCCATCATCGTTGGATCGGCTGTTGCCAATCCATGTTGTCAGGCAACGGGTTCAAGAGATTCTAGTCAAATGTAGAGATGGAGCCTTGCATCAAGCCTGCATGGGTCATGCACTCCCTGAAGTTATTTTGCTTCACGCTCGTCTTCAACCGCCACCTTGGACATTGAAACCAGATGTGCTTGACCAATCTCAACAGCCGGAGGCAAAACCATGGATTGCGCCCAAAATGGAACGATCTCTATCGGTACCTCTCTGTGACTCAAGGGCAGGCGATATCGGACTAGGCTCCTGGGAAGATGTTTTTGGTGCTCGTCCTGAAATAGCATTTGAGGAAGCTTCTAGTGAAGCGTTCAAAGGCTATCTAGAGGCTATCTCAAATGGCGCGTACACTCCTCCACCAGGTCTGCTTGCTGATGTTGGCGCTCAGCTACCCCAGAGCTTGCTCAAGGCACTCCTCCTGGAGGGTGAAAGCGATGCAATGCTGTGGGCACCTGATGCACAATCAGAGGATGAAAGCGATCGAGGCGGTCTTGAGGATCCTAACGGTGGGGTCGGTCTACCTACATTCCTGCGAGGACTCCGATCTATTCCTGAGGGACGAGAAAGGAGTCGAGCCATACTCACCGGAGAACATCTCAATGAGAGCATGTCGCTGAACTGGATGAAGGAGCGAGTCGAACTGCAAGAGGAATGGCTGACCGCTGGACTGGATATTGATTCCCTGTCATTGACAGCTGATAATCCTCAGTTCACTTCTTCTGTTGTTTTCTACACCTACCCTCCGCGCTCCAGCACCCTCACAACCGACAACGGCCTCTCCGTGAATTTCGGCGGAAAATCTATCAAACTCAGTCACAGTGAGAAACTTTGCCTAGCGCTCATCGCCACCATTGGCATTCGCTGACTCAACATGTAGTTCCAAATTTCACCTTCGCGCACACTGGCTCGCACAATCAGTTCCGCATCAATATTTTCTTCCCCGCCTACGAGAAAGGCTTGAATGCAGGAAAACGTTACATCACCATGATGAACGATCCAGACTACGCACTCTGGTGCAACTGCGTTTTAATACCCGCTCTTCACCGAGTCGAGTTGCTTTGCCCGCAGGAATATCGGCACGCCGCTACCAGTCTCCGGCAGTCAGTACCCAAATCATACGAGGACTCTAAGCCACGTGGTGGGATCACCAGTGACTCCTTCAAAGGTTTTCGCATGCTACCCGAACTGTTCAATCTCCTTCTCTACTACTGCAGGAAGATTGTAGATCGATTCCCACAGCTTGTCAAATTTCGTGGATTCTTCATGCATGTTTATGGCCAGAACCTCAAAGCTATCGGGCCTGAGACGGGGCGGGCAACTGGTAACGCACTCCTCCACATTCTCAAGCAGTTTCCCATTGTGGATTGGAGCCTCCAGAACCCTCGCGACATAGCAGTTGATGTTGGTCTCGAAATCAACATTCTTGAGGAGCAGCTCCCGAATTCCATAGATGGGCTTACCCTGATCTGGCGACTTTCAGCTCTTCAGAAGCTTGCCGCTCACGCTTGGCGCAAGGCGCATGTCAACTCTTACGTCCATTCTCACGTCATAGGAGGAATATCGGTATCGCCCCGGACTCTGGTTTCCTTGATGTTCTATTATATGCACGCATACATGAAGGATAAGGTGGTGACTTACGAGCACCGCGATTACTCTCATGGCGCCGCGTTTTCACCTTTAGATGGGCTAGGCGGCAGTGAGCGTTACTCCAAGGACATCAATACCTTGCGCGGGCGATTGAGACGTTGGACTGGTTGTTTCGGCATCAGGATTGAATGGAGATGTGGAGTTTGGGCGGCGAATGAGATTTTACAGATGGACCCCCATATATGGATTCAACGATTTTTACATTGCAATGCTATCGTACGTACCATCATACTATCCTCGTGCTACTCCCTGACCTTGGTTGCACATCTTTACTTCACATCTTCTTCAGATCGCTGTGCGAACCAAACATGTGGTACAATTGAAGGTGGCTTTCCTGGATTCCTACTGTTGGTTCTTTTCCCAGCTTCAACAGCTTCAAGCAGTCGAACGAGCTTCCGAACATGTTCTCCTACTAGCCTCAATTTTGACCTATCTCATTCAGGGGCTAGTCAAGAGGCCCGACGAGATGAGTAGATCCAGGTTCATGGCTAAAAGTCTCAACATCGTTACACGGGCTCAGCAATTTGGGTTTGCCTCGGTCCCCTTGCGGTCTCTGTCTGGCGACCTCCTCGGCATGAGTCATACACTCAACTTTGACTCTTACAAAATCCTCGACTACACTGCTCGAAAGAATCCTGCTGGCGCCCGCTTGAAGTCCAGTCGACTCCTTGCAGTTCACCGTACTACCGAAGCAGATGGTAGCTTGGGAGAAGATGTTCACAGCTTGATGCCCGCTGCTCTAGCGGTTGACACCGAAGAGCTTGGCCTGTGGGTCACTCAGCTCATCAACAATACTCTCGCCTCCTGGCTTTGGGGAAGAATGAGTGGTGGAGACAAATCGCAACGAGCACCCCCAGGCACCTTTCAAGGGCCACTCTTACTGCGGGACTGGGACGTGTGTGTGGACGCAAACGTCAGATACGCAATCCGCTCCTCCGCGACAGGCTACGTCAAGGTGGTCAATAGCCTGTTTCCTCTCAACTGGGTCAAAACTGATTCAGGCAAGGTTTGGGACACGATGCAAACAATGGTGCTTGACCCCATTCGAGAGAGACTGTCAGGCGTGAGTCCTCAAGCGCGGTCGCACTACTCTCAGCGCATCCGAGGCGAGATATCAAGGGTAATGATCACGTGGGAATATCTACCGTGTGTCCAAAAAGGTCGAGTTTGGAGCTATGAAGGACCGGGTAAAACCAAGCGTTATATGCTGTACCGTAATCCGGCTTTCACGAGCCGCCGTCGCTAGTAAAGCTGCATCTGTCCATATCCCTAGTATTTTTGCCATAGTTCTGCTCATTCAATAATGCCAATCTAATGACTTGCACTCAAAACAATACAATCTGTAACCGATCACTGTGGCAATCTCCTCTTTAAGACACTCCATCTGAATTTGAAGCGGAGAAGCGCCACGAGCATACCCTCAGTCAGAACGTAGTTCAATCCCATAGTCCGGCTCAACCTCAAGATCATGTTTGTGCTATCCAAAGGCCAGTTTCCAGGAATCTGGAGTAATGACAAAACGTTGGCATAAGCTTGGCAGCGCTCTAATCGAAGGCCGACAGCTTTTTTCTTTGAGTACAACGCAGGACATCAGCATGATTCACCTTCTAAACAAAATCACCATAGGATTGCAGGCGCAATTGCGCACTGCTCCGACCTTCAAGTTCCATCACGCAATCTCTTGCTTTTGCTCCTGTGGATACTTGAAGCGTCCTTACACGCAAAACACTGATGGACTTCAAACCCTTGATTTCCCAGAATTGGTTCCATACCATAAGTGTATCAACTTCCCGGAAGCAACCAGACCCTCTGGTGCAACTATTGCGGGGCCAAATGCCAGCTAGACATGTCTGCATTGGAGCCACAATTACTTGGATTGGGCCTCGTGCCCTGCCAGCAGTGTACCACACAAGTTATGTGAATCTTCATACTGGGTATCCAAGTCACCAGTGACTGTTCGATAGACGCAAATGCTGGACAGCTCGGCAAACGTGAGCAATGGATTGGACACCTGATTTCAGCTATACTGTACAATCAATAGTTGGTCAATATTACAGCATCGGGCTCCAGACTAGCAGATCAGCTAGCACAAGACATGGAGGTGGATTTAATGATTATCCCTGAAACGTCCCTTGGACGGAGCACAATCAGTGAATATGATCCAAAAGAATAGAGGACCACGATGACCTGGCATTGGGTGAATGAGACGTGTATGCCAATGACGTTCGACTGTACCTATCGACGTCTGAATTGAGTCAGTCACTGTGATCATGATGTGAATTAATTCCTGCGGTTACGATGACACCTCGCGACCTGTCTCGCTCTGAACTTGGGGGGAGAAAATCATTCTAGTCTGGCCATGCCCATCTCTGGCGGAACAGGTACAGATAAAGCCAAACATACAAATGAATTACCTGCCCGAGATTTGTGTGAAACTTGGAGCTGAGCGTGGTGAGGTATAAATGATCGAACAAGGTGATGCTTTAGCGCAACAGAATTTAGGCATGCTCTATAAATTCTTTTGCACAAGATCTCTCTCAGCCGACAATGTGCCTTAGACTCCATGCTAGCAGCAACCAGCTTTTGCTATTTGTTACCGAATTATATCAAGAATGCGGATTTGCTTTAATCAGAGCCAGAACTACTCAAATAACATTAAGAGAATGCCCACGAACAAGAAAAATATGGCGCTACGATAGAGGAACAATTATCTGTCATGCAAACAACACCCGCCCTGTCCTGCTTTGGCAGTGTCCATGATCGCCCGCACAGTGAGCATTCGATGGTCACAACAAGATCTTCCACAGCCATCCCGTCAAACCCGTTATGTTGGACAACCCATTTCTTCGTCTTGCGCCTGGATCGTGGATGCAGAGTGCAGGGGCAGCTCGTATTGATGTCTGGCAGGGGTCGTCCGAACGGGCGAGTGTCAAAGGGGGACGCAACCAGCGTCATGGTGGGGCCATCGAGAGAAAACCAGACTAGATCCGAAGCGAATGACACCTTTGGGTGGTCCATGAAAGCAGTTACAACACTCAGTGCTGACTCATTAACTGCACGTGGAGTGGCCTGCACAAGATCAGCCACAAAGTGACCCCAAATACGAGCGTCAAACTCTCGTAGATTCCATGTCACAAAGACCTGATGCCAGCGGAACAGGCTTATTTTGAATCTCGTAAATTGACTTATGCCAAAATCCGCGAAAGACACACCTTTGAACGCTAGCCTCCACAGCCTTCGTTTCCCGCGGACAAGACAAACAGTCACCAGCACAGATGAGGACAGCCTGTTGCGAGAGGGCTGGTGGTAGGCCTCCAACATGCCTTCGACTGACGGCGAGTAGCTGTTTCTCCAGAGTTAGATACTTTTCGATCATCAGTCAATTGGTTCACCTCGACTATATCATCAACCTCTGGCTCTAAATTAGCTTGTGGCTCCAAGGTTCGAACAAAACACGTTAAATGGACAAGGAGCAGGTGGAATGGTTGTCTATGATACAAGCGCCAGTGGGTTATTTATTGACTATTGGAAATGATTTATCTCACAAGCCAAAGGGAGAAGTTACATGACTCCGGCTGTCTGATTGTTGAAGGATGTATGCACTCTAAAGCACACTCATGATTAGAATTCTGCAGATGAATGCTACCATACTCACCTGCCAACCCGCATCACGAAGCCGACCGGTTGCCTCTCGTGCTAGAAGGACCGCGTCATGATATACCTCGCCACGGTGAAGCACGACCACCAAAAATCGGACTTCTGCCGTTGATGATACCGAAGAAGGACCTGCCATGGCCTGCATATCAGAAAAGGAGTGAGGAGAGTGAGATTCTGAGCTGGACAGCAGGATCGCCTCTTTTTGTCTGACACGTGTCGTATCACTAGGGCCGACATTTGCAGTTTTACCCGTGGGCATCTTGCACGTGTTGGAGACTCAGCTGCATGAAACTACACCATTTACAGTACTCACCTTCTGTGCCTTGAGTGTCACGCTTGAGCTGGGACCATTTTTGTCAACTATGGAACGACGGCCCACGCGGTTCAGTGGTGACTCGGAAGAAGTTGGAGCTGGATGCTTGGCGTGCGCCAGTTCTCGCACAACAGCCGCCTGCATACATATCATGAGTTGTGCTGAATGGTTGGTGAATGCGAGCTTACTAGGCGAGCAAAGTTTGCTTTCGGCGCATTGATCTCAATCTACAGAGATATCGAAATTTAATAGTACTATGCCACTGTTTCGATGCATTGCGTACCTCCCGGTACTCCTTCCTTAGTTCGCCAGCCCAGGTTTCGATATCAGTCTCGAGAAATACGTCGATGTACCGCTCCCAGGCTGCTGAGGGAGGATCTCTATTGATGTACACAACGAGTCCCCCCCCGTCGCGAACATGATTAGCCAGTGTTTTAGCCATTGACGCAACTCCAGACGTGAGCAAGGATGTGCCAACAATGAGGAGCATTTTAGTCCGTCGTCCGTGTTTCTCGATCATAGTGTGATAGTCTTGCCCATCTCTACCTTCGGCGGTTTCCTGATTGAAAAGAATTGCTGGAGCGAGATACCCAACAGGTCTCACTCGTTTGTTCTTTTCCAATGCTAGGCGAGCTGTATAAAGGTGACTTTGGAGTAAGATCAAGTCTCGTTTTTGAAGCTTTACTCGCCTGCTTCGACACAACGGGGACAGGGAATATGTTCTGAATCCAAAATCCTCTGGTCAAAAAACTCCGCTGGTTGAGTTGATTTTTGATGGCATACTCTGCACTTCAACACCGTGTTAGAGCCGTGCATCTCAAACACGACGTCTGCCAGTTTAGGGTAGTTTCGTGTTTGAAGTCCATCGAAATTCTGCGTGTAGCACTGGATGAGTTGACCGAAACAGTGCAGAACGTGAACCAGCTCGTGAAATTCCGACAGCCGTGAGGTCCTTGCCTGCACGCGAAGTTCCAACATCACTTTGTTTAAGACACATAGTAGCTTGGTGTCACTCAGTGATTTGACGTCAAAAAGATCTCTTCCACGGATTACCGCATTGCCGTCTCGGAAGATCTGATGATATATACCGTCTTTGGACCGGAAATCCTGATTCAACTTTATCGAGACGTGTTGTTTTTGCGCGTTCACAACAAGCTTACCTTGATACCTACGCTGGTGGATATCCCTGCGCCGCATAGAATCGTAATGCTGGGCGCCCACCTAATGGCCTTCTGTAGCGCCTGGAACAAGGCGGTAGAGTTCTGGTAGGAGTTGCCCTTGATGGTAGGAATCGGCATGGTGGTAGATATTGCGTGAACATCTGAAAGTCATAGGTTTGTCACGTGGCTGTATTAATTTTCATGCGCCCGCATCTTCAGCTAGTCATGGTCTCACACTTTTAGTTTGCTCCATATTCAAATCTGCGGAGCTGTATGTTATGTTATGAGTGAGTAATTTGGGAACTGGAACCAACTGTAGCATCTCGCGGCGGCCTAACGCGAGTTTTCACGCGGTTAGGAATTGACTAACTGACCCATCAAGTGAAGTCAGAGGCAACCCGGATACAATCCGTCTGTGTTAGTAGGTGGTTGACCTTTCTCCTCCTCCGTGCTTTCCTTGGTCGTTCTGCTGGCTCCGTCGTGTAGTGCATATAGTCGGATGATTGGTACAAGATATGCACGCTCATCTGGAGTGATTTATCTGGAATCATTCACTTTCACAGGGATATACAAACATCGCTTGAACTGATGTATGTGGCCTAATGGTTAGAGCTGCCTGGAAGTTCAACCGCTCGCTAGTTGCTGCATGCGGTATGACATGCATGGATAGCTTTCGAATTGAGGGATGGGACAAAGCGCGCATGTGGTAGGTCACTATCTCAAACATGATTCGAAGGTCATGATCAGGTCACGTTAGATCACATTCGCAACATTACTGTATGCGATGTTGCTACCTAATTTTACTGACACTGTGCGGGATATTTTCACTGCTTTCTAGCATTGTGGCTCATGCAAAAGTGGTCATATGATTTATACAGCCATTCCGGGTACGCCGATGCACTGCAGCCACGCTTGTTTGCTGGTACTTCTGAATTTACCTCTTGTTGGGGCACTGTAGGGACTAGCTTTTGTCTATCACTGACCTTCGGACGTTGTGTGTGCGACTTTTCGATGTATCTGAATAGATTCTTGCCAGTTACTCATTCAGTTCGCTTTCAGATTTTTACGAACGTCCAGATGGGATGACATAGAATGTATTCGGATAGTTCAAATTGGGGAAACAGAAGGAGAAAATACAGAGTTCGCGACGAGGATTGGATGGGAGAAGCTGCGCAGGTTCCTACGACTAGTTGGGCAGATTTCTCGAGGAATCGATGCTCCGGTCGAAGAGCCGGCGGTCGAAAACTGGGACGGAGACGTCGCGACCGGTGTCCTTGCTCAGGCTTTCCTTCCAGTCCCTGACCACCCGCATGATATGAAGCCAGAGCTCCATGTAGGGGGGCTTCAAGACGCTATCTCGCGCTAGAAGGGAGATGCGAGCTACAAGTCGCCGCTGCAAATATCCACGAGCATCGTCCGGCATGACAACCGCGCCTGCAAAAAGTTCCATCATACCAACCATCGGGATGTTGTCCATGGTCGTAAGCAGGACTTCTTCATCGAGTAGCAGTTGTCGCGCACCACCTATGAGGGCGGAATTGTCCCAGCCCTTGTACGGCCACTGGTCGATGTACCACTCCGTAAAACCGGCGGCGGCGGCTCGCGGAGAGCGAGAGAACGAAAACAACCCGTCCAACCATGAGTTGGTCTCAGCGCCATCTACGCCTGGCCCCTCGACCAACGCTACCGTAGTTTCCGACAGATCGTTCGTGAATATATCAGGCATCAAAGCGCGGACCATTTCGACCTGACTTGGAAGGACACTTGAATTGCCCTGAGACGCTTCAGGAGGTGGAGGTCGTTTTCGGCCCTCCTCGTCGCGTCCGTCCTCGCCTTCGTGCGGTCGCTTTTGGCCGACTTGATTCAGATTCAAGCCCCGGGCCAGGGATTCCAGATCTGCACGAGAACTTGAGTCGGTATCGTCTACGGCCGCAGCCCCAGGACCACCGGGAGAAGGTGAGGGAGCGACAGCCGACTTCCTCCCGCGAATGCAAGAATTTTCTACTCAGCTGATGAAGAAAACAAACCAGTGAGACTAACTCACCGCAACCTCTTTCGAGCCAGAACTGCCAACATTGCCACCCAACTCGGGATCGATCCCCATCGCGCCCTGAGTTTGAGGTGAGGCGATTTCTACAGAGGGTAAAGTAATTAGTCCGTGACTGTTACCGTCGTGTCTGATCGAATCTTGTTCATTAACTCACCTGCTGGCGACGGGTTATCGGTCTCCGGGAGCCGAGTCGCTTCGACCCCTGCTGCACTGCCGCAGCCCTCGCCGCGACCACCCTCTGTTGTTTCAACATCAGCCGCGTCTCTCCTCTGGCCCCTTTGCGTCTCCTTCTCCTTCTCACGCTCCTTCCCCTGTTCCCGCTCGCGGCCCTTACCCTTGCTCCCCCGCTTCTGCGTCTCCTCCTCCGACTCCTCCTCCAACTCCTGCCCCTGCCCCCTTTCTTCCTCTCCCTTCTCCTGCTCACTCTCGGAATCATCGCTCCCGGAGGGCGCATCGGATATGCCCTGTTCTCTCCTCTCGATCGCCTCGCGGCACGAATCAAAGCTATACTCGTTGGACCACCAATCCGGCTTCGCATCGCTGGCACGAAAGTCAGTCCACACCGGAGCTCGGCGTCCCTTGAAAGTAAACCCCTTCACAAACCTCCACCAAGCATTGGCAAAGCTGGCAGATGGATGCAGGGTGGCATAAACGTAGTCCAGTGACTCAATGCAAATCACTGGCTTTCTGATCGCCCCAGTCAATAGCCGAATGCTACATATAATGTGGTAATCTACTCACCCACCAGCAAATCCTTCAATCGTATCAATATAGATATGCGTGGGATGGATTTTTATGAAGTCGTTGTAGACGGGATGATTTTTGAGATCCCAGTAGCCAGTCGCGATGAAATCGTTTTGCGCCTTCACAGCGAGAGTGGCCGCGAAGCCAAAAAGAGTAACATTCGTCCAAGAGCGGACAGGCAAGGTCGGCGTAAACGGTTTGCCGTTTTGTTCGAACGAGAAGTTATTAAGTGCGCGTACCAGAACTGTGACAGATTAGTGGTACAGCAAAATCGAATTACAAGTACTCACGGATACGCCCTCTCGATGTGGCGGCAGTTTGAACTTTCTTGCCTTTCTGCTTCCTGCCCTTCGCCACCGGGCCCAATGCATCCTGTGACGCGGCTTTCGCCTTACCCTCTTCCAGTTCATATTCGCCCCAGAGTGGGACGTGCTCCGCCTGCGCCATGTTCGACAGCGAGATCGTAGACATCCGAGGAACTTTCATCGAGATGCTTCTCCTCTCATGACCGGTTCGAGTCGACTGTTTGGTGCGAGCCATGGTGATGGTGGTGAAGTGTGAACACAGGGCATACCACGTGCCCTGCAGTTTGAAGGGTTTGCCATGTTGAAATTATTTCATAGGCCCATGTTCTGTGTCGTCTCTTCTTGAATGGATCACAACCCTCGGAGTATCCGGGTCGCCAATGGATATTCATGTAAGTGTTTGCAGAGAGTAACCAATTCAGCGGCAGTATCAGTGAGTCCTATTGATCAACTATCAACTGTAGCCCCCGTCGTCCCTCTGGAATAAGTGTAACGTACATTTTATATCTTGCTCTTGCACTTTATGTCATTCACAGGATATCTAAATATCGCCCTTCAACTGTCCCAAATCTTTTCTTCTCCTTGAGTCTATCATAGGTGGGAGGCGGCATTTTGCTGGCGACTTTAGGTGATGTATTTGGAGTTTGAACAATGTTTAAGAGAAATTGTGTTCCCACTTCGTACATCATGATATCAATGCCTCCTGTTGCGTAGCTGATGCGCATACTTTGTGCCGCATACATTAGTAAGAAAATGCCTACAGAGGGTGGAACCAGCCAGGCAAGTGATTGCAATGATGTCGAACGATATAAACAATAGCATTTTGCATTCATGAGGGACTAGTACAAGCAGATGATACATAAGAGACTGCTGGATGCAAGAGAAGTAAAAGAATGAGACATGACAAAAGACACAATTTGCGAGTCAATGGAGGCCTGCTGCCGTAAAGCTACCCTCCAAGAAATGATCAAAAGCACCAATCATAGAATCCGCCGGAGGTACTACGGGGCTGAAGGTCCTATGACGAATCTCTCACGTATCACGGTGAGATGTATCGCAGCTAAAAGGTGCTTCTAAGCGCGGAAGCAGTTGCTCGCCCTCACGCCCTGTGGCTTCAGGCTGCCCCATAGGTAAGCCGCGATTGAATGCTATAGAATTGGTCTGGAATATGAGATGTAGATTCAGAGAAATATACGTCAATTTATATACATAAACAGCGGAGAAAGATATGCGATACATCGGAAACACGGAGTACATGCGCCGCAATGTTGGGAAGGCACGACCTCGTTCAACAAGATGAGACAACTGACGAATACGGCAGCTGCACAAAATGCAAGCCTCCAATGGTAAACAGCTGCCCAACCATGCCTTTGGGTATTAAAGGTTGCTCTGAACGACAACGAGAACAAATCAAGCGTAGCTTAACCCATTGCACATCAACCGAATCGTAAGTTCCTGGTGTTCTAGGCGTTGGTATAGACTATGTGAGACGGAGGGGAAGGTTGTTACATGGTCAGTGATGTAGAAGGATCGCACAGGATTGAGCCAACGAACCGACTTCGGCCGCCGGACCTGCCACTTAACAATCCATTCCTTCTTGACGTTTCGTGCGGTCGGGGGAACATTCTTGCAGTCACATGTGTGAAGCACACTGGGAAGCGGTCGTCCGAGCGGTCGCGTTTGCATCGGTGCGAAACGATAAATCATCGGCTCGCTCTTCTGGGAGAACAGAATCAAATCTGTCAAAGAGGATGCCATCTCGTCCCGCATCCAGTTCTCCACAAAGCTCGTTGGGAATTCTCTGCCGTACCCGAGGGCGTCCACGACCACTGAAGAAAGCAAAGAGGTCGTCACACTGGCCGGGAGCCTGGTGTTCAAACATCCCACGATGTTCTCTAAGATAGGCCACCTGCCCTGGCCATCAGTATGAGCAAGCACATGAAGAGGATAAATGCGAACTCACTGAGACATTAGTTGTTGCAAGTATCCTACCAGCTGAGGAGACTTGAACAGGTGGCCACAACAAAGCAGTATCACATCAAGTGAGGCCGCGTGTAACAACACCGGTTGGATCGCCGTCAGTGTCATGTCTATAACCTGGAAACATGTTTAGTGTCTCGGTGGAGATTGTAGGGTCGTTTGTATATACCACGTCAACTGGCTCGGCGTGAGTCGCGCTTGTTTGTATGTTGAGACTGGGCGTGAGCGCATGTGTGAGATACAAAGCAAAGACTCGGTAACTGCGATAGTTCCATAGGCTGCCGGTGCGAATGAGTTAGCTAGAAAGAAAAGAAGACGGGAAAGTGGCTGACTTTTGCTTGTTGAGTACGTCTACGGAGACGTTATGAGCGAGATCGTCCAAGCTAATCGGCACCACACGGCACTGAACGTAGCGGTCATATGAAGAACTGAAGATCAAAGGATATGTTCCTACCGGCCAGCCTCGTTCGTTCCAGGTATAAGCAACCGCCCTCGCCATGTATGTGGCGGTGTACCGAAACTCATGGATGTAAAAAAGGTAAACTACGAGCCGCGGTGGGGATATTAAAGGCTCAGGGAGGCGGCAGGGTGCGGGACAAACGGAGTGCTGTGTGATGATATGAGTCTATGAGCTCGGGCTTGTTATTTTACTAACCGGGTAGGGCTCCCCAGAGGCGGACACAAAGCACCCTGGACAGACGAACTTCTCCAACATGCGTCTCATGTCAGTACTCGCGTCAACATGAGAAGGCGACAACTCGAAAAGATGAACACAGCAGGTGTCGTCTGGCGCGTCCGGGCCCTGCATGCAGTAGGGTGTATGGCAGACCCTACATGGATGTACGACGTCACTGCTGAACGACTTAAAACACAACCGGCAGTCGTTGAGAGAGCCACTCAAGAGGAACTGCCCAACATCGGTTCCTAACTCGAAGGGAACCGGAGGAGGGACGAAGAACTGGACGGCAAGTGAGATTGAAATAGTGCAACGACACATCCGGGTCTTACCGATTCCAGAGCCTCTAAGCCGTTACGGCTCTCGTGGCTAGTAGCAACGAGCTTTTCTAAGTGCCTCTCTGCCCAATGCAGAGGATCAACCCGCAGATGTACGTCGACGATTTGACTCCAGCCCGATTTTGGTAATAGCTCCAACCCGATGTATACCACCCGTCTATCGGACTGACGTGCCATACGTGCCATATCCTTGACCAGAGTCTCCAGTTGGGGTTCCATGCACGGTATTCCCACCAGGAGAAGCACGTCCGAATCGTCTGCCATTGATTGAAAAATGTTTTGGGAGTCGGGGATTTCGTCTAGCATAGTCACAGCAGGTTGAAGGATAGGGGCCGTCCGTTCAGAGCGACGTCCTTGCGATTCGCCTTGAGTAGTAACATGAGTCAGGACTTCAAAACTAATATTGATTTGGACATACTGCATCTTGGACACGGGACCGTATGGTTCTCCAGGAAGTCCGCTTGATACTGTGCAGCAGGGAGAACCAGGTCACACACGTCGCACATCACATCTTCGTTCGATCCAAGTACTCTAATCACGGCAGTTTCAGCATTGTTGACGCATATCATTGGCAAGACCTTGTTTTCCAAGCAATCTGGGTTCGTCGTGTATGACTTGTCTAACCGGTCATGCTGGAACAGATATGCGAGAAGCTGATAAAATACCGTCGGTACAGCCTCCGTTGCGGCCTGACGATTAAGCGCTAACAGTCGCTGCGCGCGACGGTTTCTTTCCGACGACGGCGCTCGCATCGTGGGCCGCATGAACAACCGCTGCTGACCGTGTCCTCCCGGGTGAGAAGGTTCGCTCCATAACCCGCCAGGTCCGTGAAGTGGCTATCGAATAGTCAATACAGTTGGGCAGGCGCTCGGCGTGGTCATCTTACTCTGACGTTGGTGGTCTCTAAAACTCCAGGGCCATACATGATCGTGAACCGCCGACAATGAGTCAAAGCGAACTCTAGATCGTCATAGGTATAAGCACCGTTGTAGGCGAACGTGTCGATGCGCAGCAGGTCTTCCATGATGCAAGATATATGGCGCTGAAATAAAGATAGCACGTTCAGGTAGGGCTTTTTTGCAGTGGCGATAGAGAGACCGAGTTGAAACCAACAATTGCCTAGATCGGCACGTGCCTCAGGGTCTGTTGTGCGGCTCACCTCCGTTGAGGTCATTAGTGTATGTATATCAGTGCACTGTTGTCCTTAAAATGAGATGATGTGCAGGTCCCGCTTCCCTGAATATAAATATCGTCTCTCGTCAGTTGACCATTTGGTCCAATGTCGTATGCCATATGTGAACAACCTATTTGTCGTTGATAGATGCGTCACTTCTCATGATTTATTTCTACATTTATTCATACAAGTTATGGTTAAAAAGCAAACTGCCAAGATGATCTTTGACTTATGACCAGAGACGCCCAAGCTTCAGTCCCCTCCGTTAATCAATAGCCCACAGGCACTGATTGGCAATTGGATCGACCGATCCTGTTCACTGTGGACCTTTCATCCTGGTAACCGTTTGGACGAGCTGAGGGCTTTTTTCTGAGTATCCATCGACACTACCAGCGATGTTGGTGAAATTAAAGCTGGAAAGTAGGCAAAATTTTACAAGAATGGTGGAGGCCGGTGTCAACGCGCTAAGCAGCAATAGAGTACCAAGTCAACTAATCGCAACACTAAAACGGTCAAATCATTCGAATGGCCCATATTTGAAGGGTTAGTGGAGGACTTTTAAAAGCAAGCGAAATTGAATGTGGCCAGTAAGTGGCCGCCGATGGATGGATGGACTTAGGGGGGTGAAGGGACAACTTGAATGCAGTGGGTGACACAACGTCACATGACGTTCCGGTGCTCTGATCTGGACTCCGTCTTCTTGCCTGGACCATGAATCACGCAGGTGCAGTCTCAATCAAAAGTACGAGAACTGTCTTGGTACTTCATACTAGGATCTGATATTCTTGAAATCGCTTGCCACAGAAGTTCGGCTTGTGCTTCGTGACGAGTCGATCCAACATGACGATGTAAGCTTCGTTGGACTTACCGACGCAGAGTATCTTATCGTGCGTCTAGTTTTGCGCATTGTGCTCGGACGGAGGCGAACTGCTCGATTGCAGCACCTGCCCGCTTGCCTACTGCTTCGAGAGAGGAAACGAACCTCAAGGGGAAGTATGCATTCGACTTGCTGCAACGTCACACATGGACTCTTTTGTTTTCATATGTCCCGTGTGCTGGAGCAAGCAGCCCAACAACAACCCACCACCCGTAAGCAACCTGGCACGCTTGAAGGAACCTTTCCATAAATGAAGGGCCATGTAGTACACCATTGTCAATAACGTGCGTCGAACAAGGCGAATTGCTCATGGTGCAGGGCAGCCGAGTCTAGTGATCATCATCCAACATCTTGACTCATTGCGACCCTCCGCAATAGTGCTCGGGGAGCGATTGTGCAGTACATTGAAAGTTCTGGACTTGGATGTGAGCCGTAAAAATGAAATACAGAGCAGGCGTCTGAGCTGACCTGGTTCTTTTCGTGCGTAGGTGATACTAGTCACTCAACAGTTGGACCAGGGAGAGTTCGTCGTGTCCGAGTCTGTCAAAGTGTGAGTTGAATGAGCCTCTCGCTGAGTACTACCTCTGATCAGCTGCAGACTCGCGGGCGACATCTTCAACGTGTTCTGCGTGCTGCTCACGGAAAGCGATCCGCGAGGTGGTTATTGGCACACTAGTGAAGGGACTGGAGGGCGAGCCTTCACCGAAGATATTCTCAAGTACACCCTCGATGGCCTAAATGAGTGGGTTGCAAAGTCCAGCAAGTCTCTTCTAATGATTGCAAGCTGCGGCGCAAACCTGGTTCTTGCCTCTGAGAAAGTTACCATCCGCCGTTACATGGAGGAGTGAGTATTTTACCTCATCCATGTTCTCAAGGAAATGCTTACACGGCGAAGCGCGCCCTGGGATGCCTTGGTGGCAGCTGCATCTGTGGCGCTGGTTGTTCCAGAGTTTACGTCTTTCTTCCCAGAATTTCTTAGTCAGGTGCACTATCTGCAGTTCGGACTAGTGCCTGCACTTCAACGCTCGTGGCTCAAGAACATCAGGGCGAGAGAGCACACTGATCTGTATGTGTTTCATCGAGCGAGTCGCAACTCGTCTGTGAAGTGCGAGCACTGGATTCATGCCCCCGAAGCAAGCCGCCCATGGGGCATCCGGTTACCTCTGGTTGCCTGTGTATGCAATTGCTCGTCGAATCTGGGCAAGGATTCTTGGTGGGTCAACAAAGCCAAAAAGCCTAAATCCGGATTCGGCGAGGCATTTTACTTTTTCGCTACTTCGTGCTGCGCTCGACAACTTCATCTGGCTATATTTGTAGAACATATGACGCTCGTCAAAATACACGGATCCCAGATGGTGATAGTACCAATTGGCGAGGATGGTGTCCCAGCGTTCAGGCGAAATCTGATGTGCAAATATGTCGTGGGGGTAAGTTGTTTTCAGGCTTGCCTCGAGTTCTTGCTTACCATTTTTTTTTTACCTCTAGCCAAGCAAGCCTCGCGGAGAACAACCCCAACACAACAGCCCCTGGACTGTTTCAGGAGCAGAAATGGCCGAGATGAAAATCGAGGCGGACCCCACGAGCTCGAGAAAGGACCCGGAGGATATGGATGAGTTTGACGGGCCATACAGCGATCCGGACGTCCCATAGTCATATGCTACCACCAATTCACGGCTCATAGCAGCAACAATGTACAAATATATGACATGATCACATCCATTCCGGTTTGTCGATGCAAAACTCGACAAGCGCCCCCTCATGGAGGACGCGGGACCCCATAGTTTGTATGCGGCAAGCGCAGGATTGAACGCCAAGCATGTGCAAAGTCACCTTTTCCGCAGCAGGTCCTTACGTTAGGCACAGTCTGATTAGTAATAATCACGTGTGTTCTTGATCAGCTAAAAACACGTTGATTCTTGAACACCACTCCTCGTCTTCTCCACCACGCCAATTCAATTTTACCATGCCTGCGAACCTCACCGGTAGAAAATCGACTGGAGGCAAGGCTCCAATACAGCCATGTGAGTTGACAATGGCCGGTCAAATCCTGATTTTCAATATACCATAGTGATTCGCCAGAGGGACGGCAAGGTTTTTGGAGACAGCGATTCCTCTCCTGCTGTGAACCGTGAGTACTTAAATTTCCATGTCCGGCTGCGATCTGATACCATACTAGCGATCAATCCGCTTGAACGCGTTGGGAGAAAACCTATCACAGATGAATCTGTTGTGCACGAATCGACGCCCACGGATTGATCTCAAGCGAAGTGGCACTCTCGAACAAACCATTATCTTCATGAATTTCAACTTCCGTGATACAATGATTCCATTTGTTTTTACTTTGATTTAATCCGTTGTTTACCTTGATGCAATCCATTATATATTTTGGCGAATAGGAGTTCCAAACTGGCCTGGTCTGGCGCATGAAATCAGTTCTTATACTGATCCAAAAGCTGTCTATTAAAAGACTAGAATGTGTCACACGCTGTGCATACTTGTTTGGTAAATCCACAACGCTGCATGCCAACGTTCCTTTGGTCGCATGGCGTACCACCTAATTGCAGCAAGCTGTGGGGTTCTATCTGCGAAGCTGGCGCCATTGTTCATCCACCAACATGTATCTATCTTCTGCCAACCAAATGAATGCGTTTGACATAAGTCGACCCTTGATGTCAAGACAAGGGTCCCGCTCCCCCAATCGCACTCACCCACCTCATCAAGAGATCTGAACTAAGCACAAGCTGTATATTCGAACTGCACTGGAATGCAGCTACACCATAGATGTAGAAAAAACCGGAAGAAGAGCAAGTTTTCAGGAAGCGATAAATAGGATAGTGCGTGTAAGGATCAAGTAAAGTTGGAACCGGCAGGAGTTGTACCGCGCCTGGCTACTATACTAAGGGCTCCTGCTCCGCGTACCAAACACAGGTCTCTGACTGCTTTCCTGCCCAGCCGGAGAGGGTGACAGGAGGTCCTGTGAGGCGATCCATGACCGCCCTCTGAGATTTATGTTCGTGGTGTATTTACGCAATTTTACTCTTATGGGCCAAGGTGTTGTGGGACTTTCAATTATACATGATTCGATAGCTAATCTCAACGCGCATATCTTGAGCCTGGATCGAGCTCTATGTAGCAAGTTCCAGTTGGCCTGGTATAGTGATACTGCTACAAGCGATACTAAGCCTGGACCCAGGCTGCAACCGCGACTGAGTAGTGGCTACGCGAAATATGAACGGGACGAGAAAAAAAAAAGAAGGGCGGAAAGAAGTCTATTCGACGGGCAGCCAGAACGTATGGTTGATGGCAGTGCACTTCGGATAATAAAGCACTAAGTGCGAAGTCGACAAGTCGGAGGACGTGGCAGCACGCTTGAAGGCGGACAGGTTAGGTTATTAGGGCAAACTAGGCTGAAGGTAGGTTGGCATACTGCCTACCCAGGCAGGCCAACAGCCTATGAAGCCTGTGCGTTCAGCCTTGCATAATACCTTGGTCAACCTAGCAAGTGCATTGCCACACCTTCATGTAACACAGTACGCAAACAAGACAAACCATGAGGTGCCTGAAAATGGAGAGTCCAAGCATGCAAGTGCGTACATTGTACGCACATGCACTGTTGGCACTTCAGATGCACAGCCACCTGCCTGTGTAAGCGCCATCCATTAGGTTCATTTGAGTGCCACGGAAACAGGAGTGAGCAGGAAGGTGCATACAGCTTATGCAAAAGCAACTTGGACCAAGTGAGCATACAAGTACATATACACTGCATGGAGAATATTCTACAGGAGTGCTATGCTGTGTATGCATGCCGAGAGGGACTGAGCCTGCGAGTGCGTACAACGTATGCACATGCCCACATGGGCGGAGCAGACATACAGCCACATGCTTATGCAAGCGGCTGATTATGTCAGGCTCAACGGCCCACACACTGCATGTGCGTACATTGTACGCACATGTACATGAGGCCTTCTACGTATATCGAGATCTTGTACTTTCAGCTCTTATTTCATGTAGACGGCACCAAACAGCTGATTACACTTGCTGTCCTTGTGGGAGCGGGTGGCAGTGCAACCGCTCTACCCACACTGGACATGCGTACGTTGTACGCACTTGGGTGTGCTGTCCATGCTGGCACCCAAGTATGTGGAACATTTATGGGGACTGAGCCTGCGGGTGCGTACAACATACACACATGCCCAGATGGCGGAGCGGACGTACAGCCACATGCTTATGCAAGAAGATGATTAGGCTCAATGGCCCACACAGTCCATGTGCGTACACTGTACGCACATGCACATGGTACACACTGGCATGTGCTGCCCGATCTACTATCCGCGTCGGTGGAACACTTATGGCTAACGCATGCAATTGCGTACAATGTACGTATGTCCAGTGTGGGTAGAGCGGTTGCACTGCCACCCGCTCCCACAAGGACACCAAGTGTAATCGGCCATTTGGTGCTGTCTACATGAAATAAGAGCTGAAAGTACAAGACCTTGATATATGTAGCCTCATGTACATGTGCATACAGTGTACGCACATGGACTGTGTGGGCCATTGAGCCTAATCATCTTCTTGCATAAGCATGTGGCTGTACGTCCGCTCAGCCATCTGGGCATGTGTGTATGTTGTACGCACCCGCAGGCTCAGTCCCCATAAATGTTCCACATAATTGGGTGCCAGCATGGACAGCACACCCAAGTGCGTACAACGTACGCATGTCCAGTGTGGGTAGAGCGGTTGCACTGCCACCCGCTCCCACAAGGACAGCAAGTGTAATCAGCTGTTTGGTGCCGTCTACATGAAATAAGAGCTGAAAGTACAAGATCTCGATATACGTAGAAGGCCTCATGTACATGTGCGTACAATGTACGCACATGCAGTGTGTGGGCCGTTGAGCCTGACATAATCAGCCGCTTGCATAAGCATGTGGCTGTATGTCTGCTCCGCCATCTGGGCATGTGCATACGTTGTACGCACTCGCAGGCTCAGTCCCCATAAATGTTCCACATACTTGGGTGCCAGCATGGACAGCACACCCAAGTGCGTACAACGTACGCATGTCCAGTGTAGGTAGAGTGGTTGCACTGCCACCCGCTCCCACAAGGACAGCAAGTGTAATCAGCTGTGTGGTGCCGTCTACATGAAATAAGAGCTGAAAGTACAAGATCTCGATATATGTAGAAGGCCTCATATACATGTGCGTACAATGTACGCACATGCAGTATGTGGGCCGTTGAGCCTGACATAATCAGCCGCTTGCATAAGCATGTGGCTGTATGTCTGCTCCGCCCATGTGGGCATGTGCGTACGTTGTACGCACTCGCAGGCTCAGTCCTTCTCTGCATGCATACACAGCATAGCACTCCTGTAGAATATTCTCCATGCAGTGTATATGTACTTGTATGCTAACTCGGTGCAAGTTGCTTTTGCATAAGCTGTATGCACCTTCCTGCTCACTTCTGTTTCCGCCAACCCAAGCAGGTGGCCGTGCACCCGCAGCGCCAACAGTGCATCTGCGTACAATGTACGCACTCGGATCCCTTCACATGCATACATAGAGGGCACCTCTGGTGAACCCTGTTTGGGTAGCGCACAAATGTGTTGAGATATCAAACTTGGCTGTGCACATATAGTCATGTGATCGGAATCTTTGTATTTACACATCGCAGCAGGAAATTTTATCTGAGAGAGAGTTCTTACCTTACCACCATGTAGCCTGCCCGCTACCTCTCGTTCAACAAAATGTACATGCGCACTATCAAGATATCAAATCAAGTCCTCTAGAACTTAATATATAGCTGTTTCAATTTCTAATTTTTCAAGTATTGGAGTGGTTCGACAACTGATCAATTCGTACCTAATGAGTTCCTAATGATTGAAACTTGGTATTAATTCGAGTACATGGTAGAGTCTAACACGTGACAGCTTCGCTGCGGGTGCGCCCGGGCATTATCCGCGGGTGAGAACCGGGCAAGAACACGGATAACCCAGTTGAATTTGAAACTGTACCCGCAGGTGCTGGGTCGTTCCGGGTGATTCCATCATAGTGACTCAGCAGTCGGGTAATGCTAAGAAATCCAGCCCTCGCGCACATCGGTGCGCCGGCTTCTGAGACGTTCGCCGAGCTTCGCCTGGTGTACATATAAAAGAGCGGGCAGGACAGCCATTGTCATCTGTAAACCCTCCCGTAGCTTACAGTTCAGACCCGCAATACTATGCCTGTTGTTCTAACCACTGCTGTCCGACAGAGAGCTCGCCGCCGCCAAGGTCTCAATGTGTTAACTGATATTGAGGTATGGTCCTATAATGACGACGAGATTATCAGTACGTATTTGCTGCATATATAACTTTGACCGTTCTGAAGCTCACTTTGGCCAATTGTAGATGTGTCACTCGGAGCCCTTAAGGCTCGGAAGACACCGGCTGCATCCGAGCCTTGAAGGCTTGGGAACCGTCGATTCCCTTCACCGTCGGTAGCACCGTAGATACCAGGCTTGCCGCCAGCCTCCCGTTCCTAGAGCCCCTCCTCGGCGCTTGTGCACGGTGCTGACCAGTGCCGCTATCTTAGTCAAGGCTGCACGTGCCCGCCCACCGTCGGCCGGGCTTCTCGGGTCGCCGTAGACCCTAGCCCGCCCCCGCCCCAGACCCTAACCGTAGTTATCTAACCCACCCGCCCTGAACATGATGTAGTAGACATATGAACACGTGCGAATAGATACATGTCCATTGATGAGGCGCCACTATCGTGCCCGCGCACCGCCACTCAGGCGCTTCGTGCCGCTGACCGTCGGCCGAACTTCTCCCCCGCCCGAGGGCGCCGTAGACCCTGGCCCGCTCCCGCCTTCACCGAATCTGATGTGATAGATAGATGTGTGTGTACGCGTGAATACTAACAAGGCGCCACTATCGCCCTAGCACCGCCACTCAAGCGCCTTGCACCAAGCATGTCGGCCGA
The DNA here is from genome assembly GCA_016906575.1 of Ceratobasidium sp. AG-Ba. Lineage (NCBI taxonomy): Eukaryota > Fungi > Basidiomycota > Agaricomycetes > Cantharellales > Ceratobasidiaceae > Ceratobasidium > Ceratobasidium sp. AG-Ba. Next base: position 64,646 of record CP059612.1, on the reverse strand, counting down.
GAATCCGGCGTTCTGCCGGCGTTCTTCCCGCATATACCCGCGATGCAGGCGCCGGCGCAGGTGCGAGAATGCTGTATTTGCGCCGGATTCCGGGCGGGTAACCGCCGGAACCCGCCTATTAAGCGCCGCCATACCCGCTCGTACCCGCAGCGTCGAAACTGGTGAGGGAGACGAGCGAGAACCGCGAAGGTAAAAATGGGCGTCCTCAAATATCACCACATATACTTGTGAATAGCATCAAAAAATAGAGTGAAAATCTGGCTCTCGAACTATATAAAAATCATGTGTATAAAAATTTATCCTACATGACATCGCAGCCCAACAATGCTCAGAAAAATCTCAGCCCGAAGCGCAGCTAACACTCCATATTGTAAACTCACCAGAACTGATTGTACCTTATACCATTCGATGCGCGCTGAGCTACTGAGCTCATTTCTACCATTCGTTAAGTCGCTGACTCGGTCTGTAAGGAGCCATGGGGGAAATACAGGGGGGAATACCCCTGAATGCGCCACATGCACTAGTGAAACCAGCCGTGCATTCGTGGCTCCCCTAGGTGATACAGATGTGAAATAATGATTAGAACATGTATACAAAATCTTAGATTGATTGAGTGAGATCTAAAGGGGTAATGAGGGGAAACATACCCCTGAGAGCGATAATTTTGCATCAGCTTTCAAGTGTTCTGAGTGAGTTAGATGCGCTCAGTGGCCCTGATTACCATAGTCTAGATAGGTGAAGTAGTCTTATTTATGTATCTATAAACACCTTGGGTACTTGAACCCGAGGAAACTCAACTTATGCTGCAAACCTCATGCCTGGGTGCTGGTTTGAGTGATTATGAACTATCTATCAAGAATGTAAGACAGTTTTCTGGGGCTATCTGAGTCCCAGAACACGTTCGAAGCGTTAAAAAATACTAAATCTCACTCCTTTAGACCAGGATGAGGGTTGCGCACCAGGGGGGAACATTTTTGAGCAAAGATTGCCCAGCGTCGACGGATCTAGATTTATCCCAATGGTTTCACGCATATAGATCAGAAGCTGGGAATTATCTGCATTTAATGAGCTACTGATCGAGCGATTGTGACGAGATTGAATTTCCGACCCCCTTTTCGAGATTTTGACAAGTACCAGATGAGCCCGCGAAGAGTCATACACATAACGTATGTTAATGTGTAAGGGCTCATTCGAAAGCCAGAATTTCTCTGTCAATTGTGATATTTATTAAAACAACGATTGCGATAGTATTTACATAAGCCATGCTCGCTGCTGCGAGAAAACCCGCAGGGTGCCGGAAAATGCAGGTTACCGGCGGTATACCGGCATTCCGGCTGCGGGCGCGTATCACAATTGACAGCGAAATTCTGGCTTTCGAATGAGCCCTTACACATTAACATACGTTATGTGTATGACTCTTCGCGGGCTCATCTGGTACTTGTCAAAATCTCGAAAAGGGGGGTCGGAAATTCAATCTCGTCACAATCGCTCGATCAGTAGCTCATTAAATGCAGATAATTCCCAGCTTCTGATCTATATGCGTGAAACCATTGGGATAAATCTAGATCCGTCGACGCTGGGCAATCTTTGCTCAAAAATGTTCCCCCCTGGTGCGCAACCCTCATCCTGGTCTAAAGGAGTGAGATTTAGTATTTTTTAACGCTTCGAACGTGTTCTGGGACTCAGATAGCCCCAGAAAACTGTCTTACATTCTTGATAGATAGTTCATAATCACTCAAACCAGCACCCAGGCATGAGGTTTGCAGCATAAGTTGAGTTTCCTCGGGTTCAAGTACCCAAGGTGTTTATAGATACATAAATAAGACTACTTCACCTATCTAGACTATGGTAATCAGGGCCACTGAGCGCATCTAACTCACTCAGAACACTTGAAAGCTGATGCAAAATTATCGCTCTCAGGGGTATGTTTCCCCTCATTACCCCTTTAGATCTCACTCAATCAATCTAAGATTTTGTATACATGTTCTAATCATTATTTCACATCTGTATCACCTAGGGGAGCCACGAATGCACGGCTGGTTTCACTAGTGCATGTGGCGCATTCAGGGGTATTCCCCCCTGTATTTCCCCCATGGCTCCTTACAGACCGAGTCAGCGACTTAACGAATGGTAGAAATGAGCTCAGTAGCTCAGCGCGCATCGAATGGTATAAGGTACAATCAGTTCTGGTGAGTTTACAATATGGAGTGTTAGCTGCGCTTCGGGCTGAGATTTTTCTGAGCATTGTTGGGCTGCGATGTCATGTAGGATAAATTTTTATACACATGATTTTTATATAGTTCGAGAGCCAGATTTTCACTCTATTTTTTGATGCTATTCACAAGTATATGTGGTGATATTTGAGGACGCCCATTTTTACCTTCGCGGTTCTCGCTCGTCTCCCTCACCAGTTTCGACGCTGCGGGTACGAGCGGGTATGGCGGCGCTTAATAGGCGGGTTCCGGCGGTTACCCGCCCGGAATCCGGCGCAAATACAGCATTCTCGCACCTGCGCCGGCGCCTGCATCGCGGGTATATGCGGGAAGAACGCCGGCAGAACGCCGGATTCTCGGCCGACATGCTTGGTGCAAGGCGCTTGAGTGGCGGTGCTAGGGCGATAGTGGCGCCTTGTTAGTATTCACGCGTACACACACATCTATCTATCACATCAGATTCGGTGAAGGCGGGAGCGGGCCAGGGTCTACGGCGCCCTCGGGCGGGGGAGAAGTTCGGCCGACGGTCAGCGGCACGAAGCGCCTGAGTGGCGGTGCGCGGGCACGATAGTGGCGCCTCATCAATGGACATGTATCTATTCGCACGTGTTCATATGTCTACTACATCATGTTCAGGGCGGGTGGGTTAGATAACTACGGTTAGGGTCTGGGGCGGGGGCGGGCTAGGGTCTACGGCGACCCGAGAAGCCCGGCCGACGGTGGGCGGGCACGTGCAGCCTTGACTAAGATAGCGGCACTGGTCAGCACCGTGCACAAGCGCCGAGGAGGGGCTCTAGGAACGGGAGGCTGGCGGTAAGCCTGGTGTCTACGGTGCTACCGACGGTGAAGGGAATCGACGGTTCCCAAGCCTTCAAGGCTCGGATGCAGCCGGTGTCTTCCGAGCCTTAAGGGCTCGGGGGTTCCTGAGTCATAGGTGGGGGTTTGAGCGGCATGTGACCCCGGATGCTCAAATCGGAAGTTCAATCCCGGATACAGATCAAATGATACAACAACCACGTGATGTTTGTTTCTGGGGTTCATTCTATCACCAACCACCACACCCTCGCGTCTGGTCCTGCCGGCACTTATCCACAGCCGACCTCCCAGACTACAACCCTCTTATCGTCACATGTGCCTCAGGCTTTGCCTGATCAAGCTCCTTTCAGAGTGTGGTCATGTGTTCGATTTGCGACTTCCATTCGAACATCCTTAGCACCTGCCCCAGGCTCTGCCTGACCAAGCTCCTTTCAGAGCATGGCCGTGTGTTTAACTTCTCCCCCCCCCTTCCGCTATTGAAGATCATCCTCTGACTCCGCTGGAGGACGATCGTCACACGTGCCTCAGGCTTTGCCTAACCAAGCTCCTATCAGAGCGCGGCTATGTGTTCATTGTTGTAGCCCGCTTGCCCAAAAGGCCTCCTTCGCACGTGCCACAGGCTTTGCCTGAGTCGACTCCTGCAAGAGTACGCCGTGTGTTTGACATGGATGGTGCATTGGGCAATTTGTCCGCAACTCTACAGAGCGTGGGCATCCGGTAGCTAGAATGTGCGACGAGGCTTTGGCTCCACTGTCAAACAGGTACATCGGGCATTGCCTTATCGAGCTCATTTCAGAGCAAAGCAACCTTCAGCTGAGCGGCAGCAACATCAACATGGACTAGATTCAATATAGTTCTGAGGGAAAAATTATTCCCGGCATATGAACAATTGAGTTCGCAGCATGCAAAGTACAGGCACTGCCTGGCCAAGCTCCTATCAGAGCAAGCGGCATGTCGAATGAAAGCGGATGTTCAGCCAACCATGCCCAAAGAAGCACACGCTACCAAATGGGTATGTTTGGCTTTGCCGTCACGAGATCCATGCAAAGCGATGCGCATCTGGTGCTGCGTTGGTCAGAGAAAGCTGACGGGAAGCCCTAGGCGCGAGGCGCTGCGACCAACCATCCGCTGTTGGGCTGGCATCAACACTGGTGCCTGGGGCTGTCTAGAACTGTAAATATATATATACTTCCCATAATAATCAATATGATTTGAACACCCTGCAAGCGGCCCTAACGCTGTGGGCTACAAGGCCGAAAATACTCCTTCGAAAGCTTAATAAATCAAACACTACCAAACGTGGCCGGAGCAATGTAAAAACAACAAAAGTACGTGATTGGCTCATTATCAGCCTGATGAATGAGGTTGTTAGCATAGATCCCGCTCTGCAAGTCTTTACAAAAACTTTTCGCTCGTTTTCTTGCTTCATTCCCTCTTGCTCTCGTATGAGGAACTAAATGTAGCTGGTTTGTGCTCAGCCTCCTCCTCTCGTGGCCTCGGTACTCTGCCTGTTTCTCCTCCTACAGTATTATTTCAGGTTGGGCTTTTGTTGATTTTTGTCAGTAGTATTATCTAGTCTGTCTCCTTCCTCAATGCCCTGACTGTCTCCGGAGTCGCGCCGTAGAGTCCTGCCCTGCAATGACCGTAATATAAATAATTTCTTTTTTAAAAAAGCAAATTATGGAAAGTTCTGTCCAACGTACATGAAGTACCCTACAAGAATACATGCTCAAAACCAACCTCGGGTCTCGTTGTATTGGATCTCCAATGCATAGCGTCCACTCTTGCACCTCACAACTCCAACAAGTCCAGAGGTTGGAAGCTCCCAGGAATTTTGGCACATGGAACAACGGACGGTCACAGCCACGTCACTTGCGTGGAGCCCTTGCTGTGCATTATGACTGACTAGCCAGTATTTCCGCTGAGCGGCTCCTGGGTGAACTCGGCATGGGCATGTCTTTGTGGGATCCGGCAGAGGTTTACCCATGGGGTGGACTGCGAAGTCCGACGCAAGGAGCTTCAGAGTGCCGATGCTGAGCGAGTGCACGAAAAGGTCCGAGTAGCTATAGACATCTTCCGTCTCCATCCACTTGTCTACGACATGTTCGATAGCGTGTCCCTCTCGCATGGCTAACAGGGCGATGGATTCCGTTAAGAATTTCGCCCAGGCCTGTACTCGAAACTCCGTTAGATTCAGACTCGTGATCAACACTTCTGAAAAAGTGTGGCTACAAATGGAGTAAATTTCCCCTACAGTCATGGCGTCTGGTAGTCCAGCCATACTCACCGATGAAGAAAATTCTCTACCGCTTGTGTTCTCCAGCAGGCCTCAGCCCCAATTATCACAGACGTGACATGGTTGCTTTTTTGCCTACATCTTGTAGCAGGGTAGACATGCTTCCCAGTACCTACCAACTTGGTCAGTCCTTCCGGCTATCAGCTCTGCAAGAACCTACATGTGATACTCTATCTGTCGGCACTTCGCAACGGATTTTGCAGGGCAAATATAATATGTTGTCCAAGAGATACACTACGAGCATCGAGTAGCTTTCCCTATGTTTCAATGAATCAGCTATCAGCGGAAAGTGCATGCGCTTGAAGGTGGCTTGCCATTCTACGACCGTTTTCAACTTAGGTTTCAGACCTCCAAGAATGTAGCTCCGGCACTATCATACGACCGGTTCAGCGCTGGGAATGTTTCAACGGAATACCACATACCTCCCAACCCCTGTCTTGGAACGCTGATTGTATGTGCATGGCCAGCGTAATGCTGGAGTACACCAGTGCACCCGAGTGGCAGACTATTAGTACGACCCGATTTGGGATGGTATTAGAGAGCCTGCAGTGGAGTTGTTGGGGGAGTCTCTCCAGCACCTGCTGCTCGGGACCAGTGCCATTCTTTTGTTCCCCAGCGCCCGAGCCACCTGAAGTATCTGATTCAAGAGAAAAAAGAGAGATGTGGAGAAGGAAGAGCAGGAGAGACAGCAGAATGGTCAGTATGGCCATGGTGGTGCATACATGCATACTAACAGTTGCTTTGGATTCACCATCAGCGGTTTCCTGTGTAAGCGGAGTGTGTCACCCAACGTGCATAGCACGGTCACGGTGCAGTACGGTACTCACAGTCTTGAGTAAAGGTAGTAGGTTGTTAGCCCACTGCTCTATGTCTACATCTATGTGCATATCGATGTATGGTGCCCATTTGCTTCCCGAAAGTGGTGTCCTGTTTATATACAAGGTCGCTCCTCCGTGGTTATGCACCTTCCTAGCAAGCGATCGTACCAATTTCGCCACGCCCGGCGTGGTCAGAGATGTTCCAATGACCAGCAATAGATCAGCGCGCCCGTCGAGTTCCTCCATCTCATCTAGCCCCATCCCACTGATGCTATGCTCTCTGGAGTCTTGGTTGAATACGACGTCGGGCAAAATATAACCAGGGCTAAGCCGTCTTAAGGTCATCCCGGAGCCTTCCGGTGCTGAAACTCATATTTCAGTTTGAACAATTCTATGTTGAAAGCTATACTTACTTTTACGCCTACAATTGGTGCATCTTGATTCACCATACTGTGCTAAATACCTGTCTAGGGCTTCGGCATCTTGACGGGGAGCCTCTCTACATCTGCTGCATCTCAATCGAGTGTTGTTTCCGTGAAGTTCGAGCACCACCGAGGACATATCCCTTCGCTCCCGCGTCTGCAATCCGTCGACGTTTTGTGTGATGCATCGAGACAACGTTCCTCGGTCGAAAAGTCTTGCTATCAGCTCGTGAGCAGCGGTTGGATCGGCACTCCTAGCATCCAGTCGCATTTGTGCAAGATATCGACCAGCCGCCTGAAACTTAGCTGCCTGCTTGGGATCTGGAGTATCAAACAGCTCGTGTGGCTTTATTCCCGCCGGCAGATCTGATGACTTGGCTCTGTAGATGCCATTTGGAGATCGGTAGTCCTACAGATCAATTGCCGTCAGCTTTGGTGTCTGCACGTCAAGTTATCCAGGTGAGTCACCGGAATCCCCGCGCTAGTAGATATGCCAGCGCCGCACACAACTGTGATCAAACGAGCGGCGGCAATCGCTCTCTGCGCCTGATGATAAAATTTCTCGTGAGAGGCCATGCTATGGCATAGGACCGGAATATGCTTCCTGGGTGCTGATTGAGCGTTGGAGGGCATGATGAGTTCAACGTCCAAGCCAAGGTCACGTGAGAGGTAGCCTGGAGGGGGTCCTAGGTGCTGTTGGAGACAGTATGCTGGCAACTGCAGAGGAGGACTGGTATTATATATGACGAGTGAGGATTTCATCCAAACAGTGCTGTACATGTCGGCGGCGACCACGTGACTGACCTTTTGGCTCGGCTTGTTGCCAGTTGCGTACCCGGTACGCAAGTTATCATCTGTGCACCTACCCACCCTGAGAACCCTGAGGTAGGTCCGACCTGACCTAACCTGAACGTATGCTACCAGGTGCTTGGTTTACGCCGCATCCAGTTCCATGGGGACGAGCGCTCGCCAATAGTCATGACAACAGCCTAGGCTTGAAACTTGACATCTCCGATCACGGACTAGCGTGTTCATGATGGAACAAGTATGAAATACAACATATAATGTCCCGTGCACGGCAGAGCGGAACATTCTTAAGCCCCCTTGTAGGTCACTTGATATTCTCACTCAGTAGCTTGTGTAATCTGTGCCTCGCTTCTATCGCCTTGCCCGCACTTTGCCTCTGCAGTTCGCTCTTTCTATAATTTCCATAATAAATGGACGACGAGCCCCTGCCCAGCAGAAGTCCAAGCCCTCGGCTGCCGCGATTGCCGGCACTGGAGCGGCAAGCTGGGGGCCAGCTCAAGGAAATTGACCAGGCGCTCCCGGAGTCGGTTGATATGAGCTTGGGCGAGTGGTACGAAACCTGGTTGAATCTACACGAACAAGGAAGTCTCAAAGAACGCGACGTGTTCGCACTTACCGGTCACTTCGTTGACCCCCGGACGCAGGAACCTCGCAGGGCAAGGTTAGATATAAAAGACCATGTTCTGCCCGACGACTATGTGATTGACCAACATTGCGATATTGATTCTATCATCGGCGCTCCTCTGGAGAATCTGCCGTTGGAAGAGCACGCAACGCTCAAGTATTTTCCACTCCCCAGCCATTTCCATACGCTGTCTTCCTCTCTTCACATTCCACCCATCAACTATACGGACGAGCACGGTGAAGTGCAGGTAAGTTACACATTACACAAATTTGCGAGCCCTCAATTGTTTTCTGTAGAGAGCTCACTTGCACAAGATCGTCAACACTCGCTTTGCCGAAGTTGGTGACGTGCTAATCAGGGTCTTCTTCCCCAGAATAGAAGCGAGTCAATGCTCAGGAAACATGCCCAAGGACGAGTTCATGTGCAAGTGGTATGATTCAGCCGTCATGCCTATGGCCATGCGGCACATCCTGGAAGGACTACGTGTGGGCTGGCCAGCCAAGTATCCAAACGAGGTATGGAGGGCGGAGAACCACAGAGTATCAGAGGGGGGCGATGAGCAAGCGACCGGAGCCCGTCAACAAACCGCCCGGGAGGTTCATGGACGTTACGTCCCAGCTTGGATAGAGGGGATCCGCGAGGTAGTCGACACGACGCCGGTCCTCCCAGGGGCCAGGGGCTTCTTTTTTGGTTTTGAGCTGCGTGGATCCAAGGCGACTGAAGGAAGCGCGCATCCGTCACCGGATGAAGTGTTGGTCGACCGGGGTAAGCGGTTGTCTTCAGAGTGTACGCCTCTACATGCTGACGATTCTCTCGGCTGAAATCCAGACGGGGATCTGGTGTACGAAGGAACGGACAGAACTCAAGCGATTGCCCGGATGCTTACTGGTTTCAATATGGCAGCCATTCACCGGAGCCACGAGCAATGGTACGTCGACGTCGGTACCAACATCACCGTAAGACGAAGACATCATGAACACGCCGGCTCTACCTTTGCGTTCAACCTGATGTTTGCGTATATCCTCAACTGGGCCACCGGTGCCGATCTGGGCCAATGCTATGCCTGGGTGAATGGAGAGGGTGGAGTGTTCGAAATCGACGACGCCGCGCACCTCGGTTGCATGGCCGGCTTCCGTTTTACCCACCCCGACGGAGAAGCACTCGGGCTGTTTTATATCCAGCTCTATTTTAGCTTTAAACACTTGGCGTACAATCTCAGCCTGCCGAAAAAGGTCAAGCAGACGTCCCCTCTCCTGATCCTCAAGGATTGGGATAAGGAGCGTAGCCGTTTCTTTTTGCCCATGCTCGAGGCGATAAAAGACTCTGCGCGGACGCACGGCGTGGTTTTCCGCATAGAGTCACGAGTGTCATGGGCCAACTACACCCAAGTGCACCTCACGATCCCCGAAGAAGTCGTTCGGCCATGGCTTCTCTACGTACCGAATAGCGTTTTCTGGTATGTTTTTTCTTTCTCCTGGCCTTTCAAAAAGCTGAAGGCCAGATAGGGGGTGGATGTACGCCCGACTTATGTCCATCCTCAATGTGATATCCCAGTGGGTGGCGTCTCGCGACCGTTTCGTCAGGGAATCGATTCCTGAAACCACCTCGCTGCTGATTCTTTTGTGCTGGATGGCAAACGCCTTGCTCAGGCGTCCGGATGAGGGCTCAAACTGGGACGAGGTCCGGGACGCAGGTTCCGTTCACGCCATTGAAGACGGAGTCATAACCCCCGTCAGACCGCTCATTCAATACTACCTCCATAGCTTGCATATCGTCCAAGGACAGATGCCGCGTATCTCCAGCCTGCGAACGATATCCATCCGGACCATTTTATACCTATTTTCTCGTCCTGGAAAGCCCATGGATCACACGTCCTTGTACACCCTGATCGTCAAAGGAGAGCCCGCGGCCCCCGTTCCTAGCGCTCCAATTAATGACCCTTGGGGGAATGACGAGGACGGAAACAGGCCTGTAGCCCTGCAGCAGCGGACGAACAACAGGCAACCAATGGTCAACTCCATTAGTGCTGAAGAAGTCCCCGACCAGTTTGTAGGTCTTATCGCGGAACCCGAGCGTATGAGATATCCATCGGAAGAAAGGGACCACGAACAACGCGAGGCCGCTCCCCGCTGGACGCAGGTGCTGACCGACATCATCTACGACTACCCGATCCAGATGTTTGAGAAGGCTCCGAACCGCCAGAACGCATCATGGTGCAGCCTCGACCAACAAGAGCTTCGGAACGTATCGTTCGATACGTTCTGCAGCATCCGGCATCTCGAGCACGCCTTTCCATCCCATTACAACTTTGGGAAGGATGCCAAGCGTTGGAGTGCCGCGGTCGCGATGCTTTTTCCTGCCATTGCGGAATCTGGTCCCAAAGTGCAGAACGTGTCCAAATTAGGAGCCCGCGAACGTTTTGTTGGACTCTTGCAGAGTTTCCCAGAACAAGAGCAGCAAGCCATTGTTTCTTGTGCTCGTGCGCATGTCAGTCGAAGTTGGGTCTGGCTACCGTACGGCAAGTCGCGGCTTTGGGCAACAGGAGTGGCAGTTTCAAAGACAGCTGTGCAGTATGGTCCGCTCGATGGAGGGCCCTGGATTATTTTGAATCCAAATCCTGGTGGCCGACGATAGCCGCGAATCATCACCTGTTTTGGCTGCGTTCACGCTTCTGCACTCATGCTTATCCTCACCCACTTTACTCGGTTCTCTGCCGACCTATTTGTTCATTTGTTTCTGTCCTCTTTTCAATTCTGTAAATTCCATGCTCCTCTTACATGCTGTCTTATTGAATACCCCGTCAGCGTGCCACTCATGCTTTGGCTTTGCGAATCATATAAGATTCAAATACATGCCCATTTGTGAGCTTCCGTGGCGGTGTTAACTATGAGTCACCTGCTGGTGGAGAGGCTGTTGCGATTGACGAATTATGCAGTACATGCTCATGGGAATCGACCAGTTCGGCAGGGGGCGATATACAGAACAGTCAAATTATTTATGGCGACGTCGCTGCTATCTTGGACGGCGACCGGTCTATACCCTGGTCAGCCTAGCAGCAACGCATTGCCCCATCAGCGAACTAAAGTGCACAAAGGTGAAGGGTTGAATTGCCGGTTGTGAGGTATATATTGGACGGCGCCAATTGGTGTGGGTATCAATAGTGGGAAGGCAGGTGTTCACTTGTCCATATCTGGATAGGTTGGACGCAGAAATACAGTCAAACCTCTTGATCTGAAAAGACGTGGTAAAGAAGCACGTCAAAGAATATAGCGCCGTTTTCATTGCTTGAACCACAGGGAGGTCCCTATCCAATAGAGTCCCCGCATCCCATCCGTGGTTTTCTCCACGTATCTCATGTCAAAATTAGTGCGTTTTCAAAACGAGGGGTTTCAAATCAAGAGGTCCTACTGTATGCAAGGGATCCTAGGCCATGATTTTTTCTATCCACCATGGACCCTTTGCCGGAAGATCGGGTTCTCATAGCTCCAGCTATATGGTTACCATGGGGAGATACGGTGGCTGCGCCTTTGTCCCCTGCAAGATCGCTTTCAGTTTGGGTTAGACACGTCACCAAAAAGGGATTGAGCTAATCTGCGCCGATTAGTCCCATTAGTGCGTGTGTGAAGGGGTCTACTAGCACCCGGTGACATTAGCAGACCCTCGATCGTGTTAGTTCTGGTCTGAACGCATTAGTCGGGGTGTTTCATGATGACGGGATTAGCCTCCTGGGAGCTAAAGAGCGAAGAATTAGACGGATTTGTTAGATTTGTTCCATTATTCTGGCCAAATCACAGATTGTCTTGCGTTATTTGCACCATTAGCTGTTCTTTAGTTCGCCGTTATCGTCTCATGCGTGCGCTTTGCGCCCCTTACATCGCAGTCTTATCGTGTATGGTAAGTCACACCAAGCAACTCGCCCGGTTTAACGATGGAATCATTATCGATCCATTCGATAGGTTATTGATCATAACAAAGAGGGGAGACACAAAAAGTCTACGAAACTGTACGCATGGAATGAGTAGATGGAACAGTCGTCGTAAGAAGTATCATAAGCTGTCTGTGCACTAAGCAAGTTAGACTCAATCGAACCCTCAAAGCGTCACTACATACCAGTACCAATATATATAGTTAGTTATGCTGGTAAGAGTCGCTTCATCGAACAAAGCTAAACAGCCTGAGCGTGGCACCCAATCCGCTCAGACCGAACTAATCGAGTGAGCTTGCAACTAATCGAGCACTCCCACAACTCACCCACAACTAATCTAGCACACTTTTGGATCCCCCGTTGATAATTAGACGCATGAGAGTCTGCCGCTTTCACTCCTGTCACGGTTTTAGTTCTGGTTCGTTTAATTCGCTGTCCACGACAGGCAAATGAACTAATTCGAAAAGTTTCTGGTCCATCCTGGGCTAAAATGTCTCAAATGAGGCTGAAACACCTGTTGTTAGTTCTATTAGTTGGTTTTTTGGGCCTGGTCGGTCAGGGGCGGGCTGATATGCACCTGATTTGTAGCCCCCGCCACTAACTCAAACCATTTAGTGACGTTAGCTCCGGTTTTGCGAATTTTTTTTTACTGACGCACTCATTTCATCGGTTGCATCTACCGCCTCTATATCACCATGCGGAACGCGCAGAGAGCACAGATGAACAATAGAGGAAAGAGAATGAACAGACCCTCGTCACGCTAGCCTAACCAGCCGTAGTCCGACGTTTTGATCGGAGTCCGCTCCGGATTTTGTTGTCAAGGGGTTTTCGGCACGGAATCTATACATTTTTCTAAGGCCTGCCCATTCGCTGGAACATGTGGTAACCTTTAGCGGTTTAGGTCAGACTAAACTCAATGTCTAGGGTGCTTGGCTTCGAAATGTTTTTCACATTGACAGACTAGCAGGCATCCAGCAACCAGCCAATTTTTCAAGCCGGCGATGCCCGCGCGAAGTGTTTGACAACCACTCTCACAGGTAACTCTACTCACTCGACGGTCCTCCTCTAGCTCCACCTATCACCTCTCGCGTACAGAAGGTAAGTGGCCCCGCTATCAAGCAAAGCTTCCGATTGCTTACCCTGCCAGCAGTCGACATGCCGTTGCTAGCGTTTGCCCAATGCCTGCTACCATTTTTCGAGCAAGCATCCCTCGATACCGAGAGCGCTTTTTTACTTCAACCTTGGACAAGCCCTGTGTGGCGCGAGAACCTCGGACTTGTGCCGCTTCCCCCCAAGGGAGACGGAGTGGACGAGGCGTCTTATCAGAAACAAGTGCGAGACCTCTTATGCCGCGGATTTGTGCTGCGAGAGGATGTTTACAAGACCATCATGAAAAAGCACTCGAAGGATGTTACACCCATCGCCGCCCAGACCGCAGATCTATTCATGGCTCACGCCCTTTCCCTCGTCAAGAATGCGCTCGCAGCTAAGGGGACGGCCAAAGACGCCTGGAAACCAGCGCTTTTATCCCCTATGTTCGACTCGTACAAAAAATTCATCATCGGGCTCATCAAACGTTCTAATGGGGCCTGGAACATTGTTGTGGAGGCTATGGAGTTTTCGCGTGTCCTCCCGGCTCACGTCTGGATGGACGCACGCTCCGAATCTCGAGAAGTATATTGTCTTTTAACCTTCTACCGCTGCCCGTTGACAGCCCTCTCTGTAGGGTCAAGCATCTGCGGGTTCTGCAGGCCAAGACGTTGCCGTTCCTCCACCAGGCCGATATATTGAAGGGATGACAGTCAAGTCGGAGGTGGCTAGGAATGTCTTCGGTCCTCAAGCTATCACTCCAGCTTCGGGAAACATGCGGCCAGCGTATGATGTGCCGGTTGCCTGTCTCCTGGGCCGGGTGTACGAAGCTAAGCGCGGAAGTCTCCGAACTCTGATCAGCAAGTCCAAGGCAGCGATGGAAGAATTCGACCAGGCGTTTGCTTGTGAGTTGCATCTCAAGCGATGTAAAAGGTTTTCTTACTGCCGCCTAGGCGCTTCTCAAACTGCCGACCCATCCCACGTCAAGAAAGCCACCCGAAAACTGGATGAGTGGCGTGCCATTGCCACCTCTACCCTTGAGACCGAAGACGAACCGTTCCAGAACCGAATAAAAGACTTCGATAACCTGTGGAAAAATTTAGGCTTTGTCGACAGTCCAACGGACGGTGAGCAGCAGCGACGGACGAGCTCTGAGGGAGACCCTGACTCCTCTCACAGACGAATCGGAAGAGCCTAAGGTCAAGAGAAAGAAGGCTGCGGCGTGTAGTGCATCCATACTCCCGACCGGGGAACAGATGTATGAAGCGCGGCAACACTATCTTGAGACAATGGCGCAATACGACCGCGACGAGCATACCCTAGAGAACATCCTTCGGGATCCAGAGGCCGACCCGGACAGTCCAGAATTACGTATTAGTCTATGCGAAGACGAGGAAGAAATGGGGGTTGAACGCTTCAAAAGTTGGGAGACATCTCAAGCTTGGTCCTACCTCGGACTTCCTAATTCGTCGTCCTTCCCGTTTGCTCGAGAGGAGATTCCCAATTCGGACCCCACTAAAGCCCCGCAGAGGCTCACACCCATGTGGCACCAGATTATCGGAACCATCGTGATGTTGCTGAGGGTGTTTGTTCGTAGCGAGCTCGAGAAGCCGATGCCGAGTATGCTCTGTGACGAGGTTGGATTAGGCAAAACCCTTCAGATCATCATGACGATCTGTATGCTTGTTCACCTCAGGGAGCGGCAGCAATCTCCAGAAGGCCGGTGGATACCTCCTTTTATCGAAGGTTAGTCAAAGTGAGCTCGATAGACGGGGCACTGAAGCACTACTACACAGAAACCGGGGCAACGTACTTCGCGGGGCTCGAGCGGATACCGAACCTTCCGTTCCTTGTCATGGTGCCTCATGCGCTTTCCCAGCAATGGATTGACCAGATCAGGAAGTTCACGGAGCTGGGTGCCTTTAGCGTACTGTTATTCTCTACCTCTCAAGGCGACCTGGAACGGTACTTGCAAGCTCCCGAGGGAGAATATCGACAGGCGATCGGGCCTAACGGCTGCAATGCGTATAGGACGATTATCGTGGCAGAGCTTTCGGTGTGTCCACAACGCGTACGCGTCCTCCGTGTCAATACTTATCCCATGGAGGAACATAGGCTATTCAGAAAGAAGCGAAACGGTATTTCAAGGCCCCAAGCACCTCCCAGAGCCGGGCGCAAAAGCTCATCGTGGCGGAGGGTAGTCCAAGCATGATCGAGCACAAACGAGACGCTAGCCGCTCCATCTTTGGACTGAAGTTCATAACTGCGTTTGTAGACGAAATACACGACCTGCGCAACATGAACCTCATGTCCATGGGAGTTCTGGTTACCATGGACAATGCTCTGATGCGAGTCGGCGCGACTGCAACGCCAATCTATACTAGACCCGCTGTGAGTCCAATCAGATATATTCAAGTGCTGTGTAAAGAGTCCTAACTCGGTGATTCCCACCTTTTGTCACATAAGGACGTCGCTGCTCAGGCTCGGATATTGCGACATCCCCTTATGATAGGAGAGAATGGAGTTGCGGCCTTTGAAAAAATGCAGCAGTCGAGTGCCGCACGAGCTCGAGAATGCGAGAAGCTTGCTCCGGATGAACTCCTACGGCGGATGCGGCAGGAGGGGATGACGGTTGAAGCAGAGGGGATGCAGTCCAAGAGTGAAGCGATGAGGAAATATCAAGTATTGGCGCTTCGAGCTTCGTACATCGCTAACGAGTCGGTAATCATCATCAGACAAGCTCTCAGACCGGTGATGATCCGACGGACCCGGAGGTCGAGAGGCCCCGACGGTCAACTGATTATGCCGCTACCTCCCATGACAAAGCTGATCGCTTGGGCTCCGATGACCAAGGAAGAAGTGGCGGTTGCGGAGAATCTCGGGGCGGAACAGGATAAGAGCATAAATAGGTGACTATCCTCGCCTTCACACCCTGTGCCCTTCACTCCTTCGAGCCTTGGTCGCTCCGCTGTTTGTTTGCCAAGACCATACTAATGCATCTACGTCTCGGTAACCCCCATTTCGCCCAGTGCTGTGCGACGCGCGTCGGCTCGTGTTGTCTTCGAAGTGAGTGATTGACGTAACCTTTGAGATTGAAACTGAATGCCTACCTTCGTCTTTGACAGAAATTCTTGATCGAACAGAGGCACGCCGGATTCCAGAAGGACATAATACTGCTCCGAAAGCGAGAAAAGGAGGAAGAGCTGCCACCGCTCTCTCTTACCTCCAAGATAGGGGACGATTGGAATGCCGAGAACCTGCTTGAGAAAGCCTCCACCTGCGTTCTGATGGTGAAAGTGATCGTCGAACATTACCTGACTAGCCATAATCCCAAAGCAATCCTTGTCCTAGAGGACGGTTCGAGGGACGAAGAAGGCGAAAGGCGAATGCCGGATCCCGCACCGTCTGATTGCCCCCAGAAGGTCGTAGTCGTCGTCGGATACATGCTCCATATGCTTATCCTGCGTAACGTAAGTCGACTCTACTAGCTTTCGGCGGCATCCCTCCTCTTCTTTCATCCCGTCTCCTGGCTCTACTTGACTCTTGATTCAGCTTTTCAGGGTAATGGGTGTTAAATACGCTGTACTACATGGTGCATTGTCGACAACGGCTCGGAACAAGTCATTGGACACGTTTGAGAACAACAAGGCAGTGAGGGTCCTGATCATGACCATGGTAGGCGGCACTGGACTCAACCTGACGATGTCAGCTGTCATGATTTTCGCGGTGGGTAATCCCAATTCATTGCCACCCAACACCCGAACTAAACGTGGCATGCAGAGCAAGTTTTGGTCGGGGCCGCAAATGGCCCAATTCATCGGCAGGATCGACCGGCTGGGACAAACGCGTCCTACCACTATCTATGATATAGTTTCCCCAGAAGGTATCGACCCAGTTATGTCGTCCTATGCGAACAGCAAAGCCATAATGTCCGACTCGTTCTTCAATACTCGCAAGCGCTTGCACGATATGCACAGGACAGTACAGGATGCGTCGTTGCAAGCAGAGCAAGAGGATGAAGATGATGATGGACCTAGGGGCTCAGCAGCTCGCGCACCACGCCCGACTAAAGTCGCCTCTCGTCGCAGCAAAGCCAGGGACGACGATGAGCCAGCGGAAGAAGGATCCCAGCCTCCTGCAAAGCGCTCTCGAAAGACGCCATCAGGCAGAGAGCGCAAGGCTCCTTCTGCAGCTAGAGTGAACAAGCAGGCGAAGTCTTCCAGCCCTGCCGTCACCGCTCCTGCTGCCCCTGCCCCTGCCCCTGCCCCTGCCGCGTCCGCTCCTGCCGCCCATTCCGCCCCTACCTCCCACATTCCCGCCGCAGCCGCTTTCACTGCACCTGCTGCAGTCCTTCCTTCCGCCTCTGCTGTCTCTGCCGCCGCCGCTCCTGCTCTGGTCACTGCCCTAGCTCCTGCCCCCGCTCTAGCGTCACAGTCATCAGCCAGTGATCAAGCAGCCCTACCTACTTGTTCTGGCCACTCCAAAAGGCCACGACCCAAGATGAGGCCAGTACCCAACCAGTCGACAGTGCAACAAGAGTCAGACGAGATCTTCAATCTTGCGCCCAAGGCTGCCAATACAGCACCGGGTACTGTCGGTACCCCCTTTACACTTATACCCCGGCCAGCTGCCAACTTCGCCGTACCCTTGCTAGCTGCCGACCGTGCTGGGTTCTCCACAGAAAGGAAGCCGGGCTATCACATGTCCAAACTCATCCCTCACACCGGAAGCTGGGGTGACGATATCAGTCTCGACTCAGATTTTGTACCCGATAGCGACTCTGACCCCGACTCCGACTCTGGCCCTAGAAGCGAAGGGCATGAGTTACCGTCTGGCGCTTCCCTCCAGCCATGGTATCGGCCCAAGCCCAAGCAGCTTTCGTCGAGCGCTGAAACCGCCCCGCTATCATCCGCTGCCCCGTCTCTGCCGTTGCGCTCATCAACGCCACCCCACCCTAGTACATCAAAGTTATCCTCCGTCAAGAGCAGTGGCTTAGGGAGTTCAAGCAGAGCCCGCTTGCAGTCCTCACCTCTGCCAGCCCATCAGATGTTGGTAGAACATGCAGTCCTACCTACGCAAGATACCCCGGTCTTCATTCCACTTGTCAAGCTTGCCCCGACCCGAACAGCTCCCTCCGCGCTCGCACCTCGAAATTTCACTAGCGATACTAGAGAAAGCAAAGGGAAATCCAAGGAAGTGAACCGTCCCCCAGCGCCCGTTGCTTTCACACGCAAAGCTGTAGTACCGCCAAATCCTCTCGTACTCGCTCGCATGGCAGGGAACAAGCGGAATGGCGCTCACCTGGATCAGATGGACCAGCTGAATAAGTCAAGCGCCAGACTGAGGAGCCAAAGTCCAAGCGATATCATTGTTCCAACTGGGCTCTCTCGCTCCACCGCATCAACGTTGCCTAGGGGTCGTTAGGCGCTCTGGTTAAAGATGTTGGGTGGCGGAGCCACCGGAGCTAATCTCCGCCAGGCGGAGGTGGCTGTGAAGGATCGCCGCATCCAGGAGGACGAGCGAGGTGGCGTTATTTGTCTGGGTTTCTTATTCATTCTGTTATGTACTGTTCCCGTATTTTCTCTCACGGGTTACCCATATACACTGGGTGACAAAAGTCTTGCAGCACTTGTGTTATGGCTCCGGGTGGACAGGAGCGGAAGCTAAGCGCGGGTTTTTATGCTTAAT
Organism: Ceratobasidium sp. AG-Ba; assembly: GCA_016906575.1. Classification (NCBI taxonomy): domain Eukaryota; kingdom Fungi; phylum Basidiomycota; class Agaricomycetes; order Cantharellales; family Ceratobasidiaceae; genus Ceratobasidium; species Ceratobasidium sp. AG-Ba. The sequence continues at coordinate 45,947 of CP059612.1, read as the reverse complement.
TTGTAGACTAGCATATATAATGCATATGATTTATCACTTACCCAGTGTCTGGAGGGCATACATGGGGCAGGAGGGGAGATGGGGCAAAAGGGTGGTTTTTCAGGTCATGATTCCAGACCTCTCCGGGTTTAACCTTAGTAATATTTATTGTAGCGCTGAGCTTCACGATCTCAACGAGTACTTAAGCTTGTGTTTTCGTGCAGCCTTTACTGAGATATGGGCGGCTGAAAGTGCCGTTTTTGGGCGTTTTTCGCCAAAAAGGGCCAAAAAGGCCAACTTCAGGCCATCATTTCTCAGCAACGGCTGCACGAAAACACAAGCTTAAGTACTCGTTGAGATCGTGAAGCTCAGCGCTACAATAAATATTACTAAGGTTAAACCCGGAGAGGTCTGGAATCATGACCTGAAAAACCACCCTTTTGCCCCATCTCCCCTCCTGCCCCATGTATGCCCTCCAGACACTGGGTAAGTGATGAATCATATGCATTATATGCTAGTCTACAAATTAAACATAAAAACCCGCGCTTAGCTTCCGCCCCTGTCCACCCGGAGCCATAACACGAGTGCTGCAAGACTTTTGTCACCCAGTGTATATATGGACCCGGTTTTCTTTTGTTCCCTCAGCTCGATTCCTCTTTATCGTGCTGAGGTATGTTTCTTCTCTCCACTCTTTCGATGTCATTCATTCATATTGTATCGTAGTCTTTCGTTGTGCTTTAGGTACGATACAATACTGAGCTCGATTCCTCTTTATAATGCTGAGTCTTTCGTTTTCTTTCAGACACACACAGCACATCAAAAGATAACAGGCTCGAATCTCGGGACAGTTCGACATCTCGGTTTACCTGTCGTGCATATAGGCATCCCTTTGCCTTACATGTATTTAAGGCTCGACTGTACACTGTTGAATATCAGTCTCGTAGAATCCAGCCAGTCCGTCCTATGTATCCATTCGCTTCCATGCACGCCCCACGCTAGGTCATAGCTCTTGAAGATTTTGGTCTTTCACATACCAGCATACAGCCTAGTCTTAGTAGCAAACCGCGAGCGTCGTTGGCTACTGCAAATGAATTGAAATTTCCCGTCAATTAGTCTGTCAAAGCCGGTTATACCCACTCCTATCAGAAATAGTACGTACAGGACTCAAAGAACAAATATAAATGGGTCGTGCCATGTATGATGTGTCTGCCAGGTCTTTTAGAGGCTTGGGCCCTGCCGGCGCCAAGAGTGACGACTGTGTTAATATATCTGCACGAGGGCTTAGACGCATATAGGTTAATAGCTTAATTCTACTAATTTCTACTATTAATGAGAGCGCCCGCGGGAAGGCAGAGTCATAAACTAACCAGGGTCTATGTCAACCTAATCGCCGGGCTCAGGTCCGCAAATCTCGGAACAGTAGCAACGTTATGCCGCACTAATTGAAGAGGTAAATCAGCTCAGAAAAAGCGCAAAACTCATATGATAGTCTTCTTCCGAATTGCGACAACGTCACAGCATGTGTATGCGTGCAATTGTATGCTGCAGTGGGTGGTATTGATTGTTAACATCTGTATGCACACAAAAAGGTAGGACAGAGAGAAACCTACCTCAGCGTGCGTGTGCTGGGACGTGACACCTGAATACACGACCACATGAAGGGAGTACAAGGGATAGAAATACAAGAAAAATATCTCAGGAGTGTGTAGTTCGGCGTGGTTGCGCCGCTACTCCATATACATAGGTTTGTGGTTAGCCACTGACCGACGGTTACACTATACCACACACACGCAGATGTCATAGCCTAGGGTCACTTGGCATGCCCCTGGGTAGCATGCCTGGGTAATGTTGTGTAAGCGCATTCAACTAGAACTGACAAGCGTAAAGTATATTTGGGAATATATCAATAAAAGAGGTGAATATAAAGATAGATGCATAATTGTCGACTCCCGTTGCCTAACCAGAAGTGAAAAGGGGGTCCGAGCGAAACGACACGGGAAAACCTGGGCGCTGAGTTGCGAGCAAACTTGCGGATGGGAAGCGGCCAACAAACGACGGGATTTGATGAAGAAGGTATGGTGGATGGGTACAAAAAGATGGGGGAGTGGTCGCTTGACTATGGGGAGTAATAGCTGAGGGGGAAAGGGGAGAATAGCGCATGGCCGTTATAAGGAAGGGTTATGCAGTGACCTAATGGCGCGGCGCCCTGGATTTAAGACTGTGTTGCATACCGCAGCCTGTGGGGGCATACAGCCCCATAGTAAAGATTGGCCATCCCATGAATGCATTCAAAATACCAAAGATTGAATATAAAAAGCTTGGCAAGTCTCGAAGTCAAAGCGTTCCGCTTCCCGTGCCGTGACGTTATACGTAGTTGGCGGTTTCAATCAAAATTTGGATTCTTGCTGCTGCCACGAAGCTGCAAGGGTCGCCCGAGACCAGTATGTCATCGAGGCAGAGCATGAGACGTCGATGAAAGAAAAAATACAAGAGGTGGAAGGCAGGCGACTGGGGTACTTGCGGAATGCTTGATCAAAGGTTCTATGACAAAGCATCGCTTACATATTGATGACATACGCTCAGATCAGCATACCAGTCAACTTGAGTTTGATAGGCACGTGACCTCCCTGTACCTTCAACATGACCACCATTTTGGGTACCGACGCCATTTTTTCCAACGGGTCGCATAAGGATCGCGGCCAAAAATCTCCTCCAGGTCTTCTACGACCCAGCCCGCCCTTGTTTAAAGACGTGACCCACGTTGACCTTGCTTCAGACATTGAGGCGATAAACGAGTGGCTATCTGAGGACGAGCCGGCTCCGTATCTGCAACTACACAACATCACACTCGAGAATCTAAAAGCGCTCGAAAAAAACCTCGATAGCGCTGGCCGTAGGATAAGGTATATGAGATTATCTATATCTGTCCTATTCTCATCGGCCCGCATAGACACGACTGGGATAGAAAATCAGGGATTGTATCGTTTAGGATGCCATGTGCGATCCACGAGACCGGCGGGACTTGGCTCTCGGGGCTTGCTGCGCATGTTACGACCTTGCTGCGTGAGCCCGCACGTTGCGGACGGCCGTTGGTGGTGTATGGCGCATCGAGCACTGTCAAGACCGAAGAGGAGCGGCGGGAACCGGATGGCCAATATCAGATCAGGTTTGGTTTCGAAAATCAAGAGGAACTAAGTATTCGGCCTCCCCGTGTCATTCTGGAGACCTCCTACACGCAAGACAACGAGGAGGCGATTCGGAAGATCGAGAATTATCTGGTCGCTCCCAATAGCGAGATCCACGCAGGGATTCATGTCGGCATGAGTAATAAGATCACCCTGACTGAGGACTTCCAAGCCAGTATAGCCGTGTATGTCAAGAAGCGAAGCGGCCACTTGGTCGGTAAGTCTCTCCTCTGTCCCATCATACAGCGCTGAATCTAGTGCCCAAAGGCCAGGACTACCTGGTGGAGGAAGCATTGCGGCACATTGAGCATCAGCCATCTGAGCTGTCGCCTGCATTGGCGAGCCTCAAAGGGGAGATGGAGGATCTGTCGGATCCGCCGTCCTCAGATGAAGACAGTGCCGATGCGAAACTCAGTTTGCCAAGATCAACGGCCAGCGGCGAATCGGGAGAGAGGGATAAGGCAGGGCGGCCCAACGTTGTGCCAAAATCCCCCAGCGAATCCTCTGTCACGGCCTACTCGGGCGACACTACCCTCGTCCAGGCCGACCCGTTCACTTTTTTGCAAAGCGAGAAATGGGATATAGAGTGTCGGGGCGATCGTATCGTGGGTGGAGGAGTCTAGTGCCCAAACAAAGCTGACGTTTGATTAGACGTTGATAGATGAGGCTCGCCCAGAGACAGCAGAGGCCAAACTACCCCCCCTGATCCTAACCGTGTACGACTTCCTCCGGCCCTGCCCTACGCACCCTACCGAGTTTCTGGCCGAGCTCGAGCTGCCGTTATCGCTGGACTCGCTTCGGGCGGACATGAAGAGCAAGTTGTCCATGAAGAGAAACGAAATCCGCACTGCTAGGGCAGCGGAGTCGCGCGCGAGAGCTGGCGATCGTGAGCCAGCGCATGACTCGAAGCGAGCCGCCGTTGAAGTTAATGGGCGGCCGGTCAAAATGGCTGGAGCCGGTGCGGGTGCCTTTTTGAGGTCCAAGAGGTCGAGAGCAAGCAGAAGAGGATAGGTGCTGGTTGTCATGCGACAGAACGTGTTGCCTAGGGCCGGTCACCTCTCGCTGCGATGTTTTGATGCTGCTCCGGAATTCATCTTGTGGTTTGCTGCTTAACGTAAATCCTCCCGTCAATAAAGTATTAATCGTGTCACACTCCTCGTGCAAAGGCGGTCCTTATGTGGGCACCTAGACCTAGGTCCTCTCACTGTTTATAGCTCCATTGAGTTCCCCAGCAGCAAACATCGCATCACCGTCAGACACGGGGCGATGATGTTGTAAACGTGAAAGCAGAAGCCGTGTTGGTCTAACAACATACGTACGTACATGCAACAGCGCCGCTCCAGGACCTGCGAGGTTGAAACTAACCGCTTGCACAAAGTCAAGAGCCACGGCGCGTCAGTCAACGAGTCAGGTTGGTGCAATAGAAGGGGTGAACTATATTAACATGAATCAATGCAACATGCGAGGGGGCGCAGACAATTAAAAAGGCTACACGGCAAGCTAGAACCTCATAAGCTCGACAAGCGTCTGAAGCAACTCAATATACTCTTCGAATGTGATGAAACAAACACATCGAGGCCGTCAATGGATGCGAGCCTTGGAACGGCGTTTAAAGAGTCGACCCGCTGGAGCGGCCCGCTTTCCTTTGCTCTTTGAGTCGTTCGGGCTACCTCCATCCTCCGGCTCCTCGTGCCACCCTGTAGTTACTTGAAGGCCAGCGTCCCGAGCTAGTACCCACTCGTCGGAATGAGACGTGTTGGCAAGCGGTTCTCCTGGTGCTTGCAAAACCCCTTTGGGGCCCATTCTTCCCCAGCTCGCTCTTGGCAAATTCGAATTGGGCTCCAGGTGGAGGTTACTCGTCAATAGCGATAAGTGGTCGTGCGCCAGTATATCTTTGTACTGCTCCTGGACCGTACGGGCGTAAGGCCAGTCAGAGGCGTACTGGTCTGGCCACCACTTGGGACGAGTTCCATGCTTCGGCCACTCGTCACACGCCGGACATTCAACGTACCGAAGAGTTGAGGCCCAATCGTCGTAGTAAGGCAGCCATGGGACCATGAGGGCATACTCCGCGATCGGAGTAACTATCCATACGCAGTGAGCGCTACACGCCAGCGGAGGCCAAGCTTCAGCAGCGCACTAACTTTGTAGGACACATCGACCTACCCACCGCGAAAACGAGGATCAGCCCGGACCTCGATCGACAGTACCTTGGTGATCTCGATCCAGAACCAGTCGAACGAGTCGTCGAACCAGTTGGCCATCGCCTTCAGACCAGCTAACCCATGAAGCGAAGCAGTCGCGCCTACAAAGGAGAGTCCCGCGAACTTGTCTTTCGTTTTTTGTTCCTGCCCCTTCTCGGAATCATCCGCCGCTTGGCCCACCGTACCGTCCTCACTACCGGGTAGGGACGGTTCCGCACTTGAATCACCTTTTTCAGTGTTTTTCTTGTCCTGGAGCATCCAAAGAGGGATCGCCGTTGGTTTGCCTTCCACCCTGGCCTCGATCATTGTCAAAACGCGTAGTCTAACTTAGGAAGGATTAATACGTAAGTAGAGTGCTGTTTAGTCTTCCATATTTTTCACGCCCTTACTGGGTTGACCTGGCTCTATCAGGCCCTCTGTCTCGAGGGCATACCACTCAGGATCGGGATTAGTTCTGGTGGGCATAGACGCGTTGGCGATGCGTGCTTAAGAGCCGGTCGGCCGTTTTACCGTGGTAGTCAACCGCGGGTCGCGAATTAGCGCGCCACGTGGCATCGAGAATCCTAGCAACCCTTGCCTCATCCGATCGGTGAACGCGAGCACCCGTTTAAACCAGCTACTTCTTATCAGACCTGCTTTTAAAATCTTATGACGGCACACCCATCTATCCTTCAGGAGCTATATGGGAAGCTGACGCCCGTGAGGCCCACTCATTTACTCAACAATGAACCCCGAGCTGTAGCCAAAAACGAGCGTGAGTGATTGGCGGTTTGTCATAACTAAGAGGCAGGCGAACCTTGACGTCCGCAGTTAGGGTGGCGGTTCTCACCGAGTTTGTGTGCTTCAGAAACGGAAAAGTGGCTCCGCTCTTGTACAATGATTGCAGCGCCGAGTTTCTCAGCCAAGTCGAAGTGTACGGGTTCATGGCGTACCCATGCATCAAGTGGAAGTGGCGGATGTGGACCGCTCGTTGGGAGGTTTGGTCAACAATGCCATACGAATTGGTGCATATACCCAAGGTGAAGTCGATTTGGAAAGAGAGAGATACCAGGTACTGTAACGGGTGAGCTTCATCACTTTTTGCTGGAATTTTGACTGCAGCTGCTAATCAAACGTATATGGTTCAGTAACGCGCTTGGACTCTGGCTATATACCGAAACACGTGCTTTTGGCCTCATGCTACCCAGCGAGTATTATGCTTCCTCCTGGGAAGAAACCCTCAGGAGCTGGTGCGGCGCTGATAGTGGAGAAGAAGGGGAACCCAGATTCTCGGCCGTCACTGATCTTAGTCGTCCTCCAGACTGGTGGCATGAACAAGGGCAGAATGAGAGTGACGCCAGCGATGCCGAAACACTTTGGAGCGGGTTGAAAAAAGATATTCGGGTGTTTGAGAGAGAGAAGAAGCGTACTCCTCAAGATCGTAGCGGCGGATAGGGAGGAGCGGTCCTCATACTTCACTGATCGTGTATTGCGCTTCTTGTATCATGCTTCCATAATATTCAAGCACCATATTATATCAGTGTGCGCCCAAGGGATCCGATTGGCTACTTCATTGGGACTTGTGGTATCCATTGATTAGCAGCTACACATACCAGCTGATTTTGTGAGCAGGAGAGTTAATTAACTCAGACAGAGTATAGACTAGCACTAACGTATACTGTTAAACTGCTTTGATGCTATCAAAACGTTCATACACGTCCAAGCCGGAAGCGTGAAGACGAATACTGGCACACAAGCACCTGCATTTTTTCTTCTCATCTTGGAACCATTGTTTTCCCGGTGGTTCTAAGGCGTGCGAAGCCCTTGCGGGGCGGGATATATACCGGGGTTGAACAGAGCCCAAAATAGGCAAAACGCATGGACTCCCCTACACCGGAGAGCAAATGGAATCTCTCATGCCCACAAAAGAATAACCGCTATCTCGATCTGACTCCGCGACATGAGGGAAACATCAGAAAATATTTGGAATAGATCAAACCCACAGCCACAAGCCAAACTCACGTGATATTCAAACAGTCGCTTCCCAGCTTCCACCGTGGTCAGTCGCGTCTTTCCGGCGTGTTCGCACAGAGACCCCTCTTACTAATTCTGTCGCACTGCGTCAGTCGTACCGCTTCTCTTTCTGAGCCTCATTGCACCCATCCGCTGCCACCTTTTAAAACAGAAAATGCAAAGCGCCATCATATCCGAACGTAAGTCGCGCCAAAGCTTACTATTTTTCAAGAGCTGATCAGCCCGTACTCTACCCAGACGGCCCATCCACGGACAGGGAAGAGGTTGGTGTGTGTCGCTATTTCGTCTTGCCGCTGTCTAACAGATAAGCGGGATAGCACTGCTATATCTGCGATGACGGTGGGCTGGTCATCGGGTGCACCCTGTGCGATCGGTTTTTCTGCTACAATGATCCAAACGCAAGTCTGAAGGATGCAAACCCTGACCCATGCGTAACGGTCCAAGCTGTTTTCACGGCCGAGAATCAGGCTTGGCCTTGCCCGGTTTGCCTGTCACAGGTGAAGGCCGTGGTAGCCCCAGTGAGTGCCGCTACACAAACCATCTGCGACGACTGAGCATCACTTCAGTATGTCATAAATCGCGGAGCTCGCAGAACAATGAGGCTCAGTTCCCCACGGGCGGTCGTTATCGTGGTTTTCTACCTCCGGTCCCTGACCGAACTAGCGAAATCGATATATGAGCAAACAGTCGCGCTTTTGTCCTCATTCGAAATGAATGTGGCGGCCGCTAGATGCCTGCTTCACCACGGGCTTTCTGCAGAAGATGAGAAGGAGCTGGCGAAGCAGTGAGTTAATCCAAACCATGGATCCGGCCCCCTCACTCGGCTTCCACAGGCTTGGGCCCGATGTACCGTATCACCTTGCTGTGATATTCGTGACGGAGAGCAACCCGGGAGGCGGATGGTGGCATACCTCAGAACACGGCAGTCAGAAAAAAAGCCAGGTAGACGAGGACGCGTTCCTCGATCAGTGCCGCTATCAGGTCCGTCACCTTTCAGCCCGAGCCCTCACTTCGCGGATTTTCGGTGCAGCGTGCGGAATGAACTTGCAAGGCCCCAGGGCGATCCATCTCATCCAGTCCAGTCTGCTTCAGTACGTGACACCCAGTTTTGGATTTGGTTGCATATTCGTTCATATCTATTGAGTAGGACATCTTACTTGTCCGTGCTCCTTCCGACGGCTACGAATCTGCTCTTGTCGGACTACTCACATATCCTTCCCGAGATCCTGATGAATCTTTACTACCTCGGGTCTGATCTGCGCTCTGCGTGTCAGCGCGTATGGGGCAGGTCCCGTGAGGCTCGGTACCATACCGGTCTGCTGTTCATCGACCGCTCCCACACCCAGGAACGGTTCTTGATAACTAAAGTCATGCACGCGCCGCCTAAGCATCGCCCATATGGCCTGTTCTTACCCGATTGTTGGACGATCTGCGGATGCTCCAGCAAAAAGGCCAAATGGGTCTACAAGACGGAGAAACCGCATGGAAAGGAATTCATATACCTGTATCTGTCATCCTGCGGCCATGTCGACTTACGTGTAGCGGTTTTCCCAAGTAGGCGCCGAATAGTGCAACGATCCGGGGAAAGCTTCGTTGAGGAGGACTGGGACAGGGAGAAGCGCATGTTTCATTTTCATGAGTCAACCGCGGTGCGGATGCTGACCCAGGTAAGTGCAGGACTTGACGTGTGAAAGTCTTCCCTCAAACTGCGATCTGTTCATAGCCAGGATCAGAGGCCAAGAGACTGAAACTTCAGGCCTCCGATCAAGCATGGACAATAGCAGGGCGAGACGCGGTAAAGGAGGAAGCAAGAAAAAAGGAAGAGGAGGCGAGAAAAAAGGAAGGGGAGGCGAGAAAAGCAAGGGGGAAGTCATCTCATGCACAGGCGGACGCGACTGGCGCAACGGGGCGGTGATTTACTCACGCCGCCCGCCATGCCGTCATCATGTGCATCTCTTCGGTCTGTATATACCGTCATTTTCGTACTTCGAGTTCCGGCGGGATTTGTCCACCAGCCGCCATCCTATAGTCAGCGCGGTCCGGCGATCATGCTCGCAACTTCATGCAAGGCCGCTTACCCCAATTATGGATCTTCCGCGTGGGGACATGCTTCTTCTGCCCGCTATATAATTCTGGCCTCAATCTAAACCGCCCGGGGTCAAATGCGCCATTGAGAAGGACACACTATTCCAGAGCTGATCAAAAAGCGCCTGGACAATCAGAATGAACGATATATGCGGTCGGCGATCACTTTATCAGACCGAGTGTGATGAACTCTGTCACTGAGTTCGCTGCAAAATCGAATTTGGAACATACATCCCCGTTCCCGGTCTCACGCTCTGTAGTACTAATCGACGCCAGGAGGTTGAAGAATCAACAACGCAAACGTAGAACCTTGCGATGATGAAAACATCGGAAAGGTTAACCAACATAGGTTCAGCGTAGCGTAAACCCCTAATCCTTCCAAAAACGAGCTATAACAGCGCTGATTCTCTTTGGAGTTTGCTGGTCGGGTAGAATTGCGGGCCCTCATTTGTCGAGATTATGTAGGGTCGGCTGCCGTAAAGCTGTTAACCGAGAAAATCAGGGCGCAGTGTCGCTTGTATATGATAAGAAAAGCGGTATGCCAGTTTAACAAGAGGTAGAGCTGGGTAAGCAAGATATCGGCCTCACCATTCTAAATAAATACAATGAATTAGACCGGTAATCCATACCGTAGCATTCTTATCGCCCATGCATATACCACATATAGCACACATGGTAAGTCCGTACTTATGTGAAGTTGCAGCTCGAGACATGCATAATGTGCAAATGAGAACTCACACATCCATTCTACGTAATGATTGGTATCAAAATTAAGGTTTGACTACTGTTTTATTAGTATTCTTGGTCCTACGATTCAATCGCTTCGCTGGGCCAGCAAAAAAGTCGCGTCGAATGCAGAATCTCACTCGCACAAGAACTAACTGGCCCTCACTTTTGATTCTAAAGATCAACCACAGGAGACTTAGTAGCGATCCTTCGAATTGTTCGCCCACACCCCCTGCGACAATTTAAGCTTGGGTCAGTTGTAACCAGAAACATCGAAGCAGCACACCCTGAGGGTCTCGGACCCTGGCGCGGACGTTACCGCAGCGTTGCCAGAGTACTATAGCCGTTAATTTGCTTGATTGGTGTGTAGTTTGCGTGCTTGTTCCCCGAAAGCGTCACCGGCTGAGTTTTCCAGTCGGCTTCATGAATGAGATAACATCGATTCTTGTATCATACATGCAAGAACCATCATAGCGGCTCAGCGGATCGGCAGATATGTAACTGGTATGGATGTGAACGTTCCTCAGCAAGTATTTTCCAAAAGGCTATTCAAACTCACCTCCTCAGCTTCATTCTGCGTATTCCTTTGACTGCACAGGTGATCCAGAAGGGGGAGAAGTGTCTGTACCCGACATTGTGAGATTTCTTCTTTTTGAAAAACTCGATGATATATTACCGCCAGCTATCTCATCATCAGACCACGCCAGAGGAGGTACTAACGATGTCCATTAGTGTTATCATATCGCGCTCCAACCGATACTTACATTCCACGCGTGGCGCTTTACCCCCAGTACTTTTCCTCCCTCCCTCCTTCCCACCACCACCGCCCCCCTTCCCACCGCCCCCCTTCCCACCGCCCCCCTTCCCACCGCCCTGGCCCTTGCGACCCGCCACTCTTGCATTAGCCGCCTGCGCAACTGTGCCCATCACCATGTTGTGGTAGTAGTTCGCGTCGTGATGGTTACAGAATTTGAAACGTGGCAGTCACGTGGTATTGGTGGCCTCCGGTCGGTTCACACCCTTCCAAATCAAATCATTCTTGGTCACGTTATTTCGTTGGCCAGCCAGCGTGTGTTCTCCAGTAAGGGATATTCGATATATAAGGCAATCTGTGTTAATTTAGATGGCCTGATCGGAGCGGGCGTATTCAGAACAAGCTCTTCAAGCGCCAAAACATACTATATGTAGGGCCGGTCTGGCCGTGGCCTGTTTATTTGGTTTGGTTCCCGTCTCTGTCTTGCTTGACACCTCCCCGCCCCATGTTCCCTTGTTCATCAACCCTTTTCGCGCCATCTCTCCTTTTGTCTCCGAGCGGCTTGAGGCTTAGATAATGTAGCTAGCACAATATGTAATAAGAAAATAGCCGGCCTCGTGATGCAACCAGGTAAATAGGCGACCGGAATCATCGATTGGGATATTGTGAAATTGCCATCACCGGGGTGTCTTAGCAATCCAAGATATTGATCGTTGGTGAATGCGGGGTGACGTGCTCACGATGGCTCAAATCCTCGCTCGTCGGTCACGTAGTGTAAAATCATATATCAATGGAACCGACAGAGCAGAGTGAGGAAAGCCAAGAGGAACTAAGGAGTTTTGCATACAGGGAGAGCCGCTTCTCTACTTGGATTCAGGCTCCTCGAAAAAATAGGGAACGACAGCAACATATGATGACATGTACTGGCGCAGGACTCCAGACAGATGCTCCGAAGGTAGAGGCCATTGCTGCCTGCAAACGCTGCATCGAGCGTTAACACGTACGTCGCGTAGCTTCGCCCTGTCTACGGCCCCTTCATAGCGAACGTCCCAGACCTTTCGGCTGCCTCTACGAACACTCCGTCCTTCTAGCGGGCCATTAGGGCAACTACAGACGGCCAGCAGGTCGGGCAGCGGCTTCCCGAGCGGGCGGCTTTGCATTGGTGCGTAAAACCACAGCTCTGGTTTGATGTTTGGGGCCAAGAAAATCAGATCGCTATGGGAGAACGCCAAACTGTCCGTCACCCACGCGCGGAATGCTTCGACTCCGCCATGCAACAAAGAGTCCATCACCGTAGTGGAGAGTTTCGCCGCTAGATTCACGACGAAAGCGGGAGCAAGTCGGGTATTGTAGCACCCCAACATGTAGTCAAATCGTTGCTCGCTGATTCGTACCACGATCAGTCCCCCAGTGGGAGCAGTAGCTATAACGCGGAATGCTACCTACCTATCCAGCCACTGCTGCAAGGCTTCCACTAGACTGGGCCTTTTAAGTGGGTGCCCGCAGCACAAAATGAATGCCCTACAAGTAGTTGCATTATCCACGACGCTTTTGACAAGCGCTGTGGTACGCTCGAAAAACTAAAGACGCTCCTGCTTAGCATTGACCTCTGCTGCCAGCCGGTAGATGAATCAAAGTACCTCGGCGGGCCGTAAACTGCGCCCGTGAGCTAGCTGGTAGCCCTGAGCCTCCGTCAGCCCGTGTGTCAGGTATATGACCACAAGGTGGTAGGCGTCGGGCTCATAAGGGCTGCGCACAATGCGAGCGTGAGCTATATGGATTTACGAGCGCAAGGCTAAGCGCTCACAGCGTGTGGAATACCCTCTTCTCATCCATCTCCTCCAGTTTGACCGGCTGCACAATACACTGACCAGGCCAGACTAACATCAGGGTAAGATCGATTTCAGAGTGATCCCACTCACCCGCCATGCCTTGTTGGCTGACCGGCCAGCAATGAGCGTAGTTAAATGGAGCACGTGGGGCCAGAACTGCTCCACATAAAATATGACGACGGCCAAGCTAGGTGCCGCCGGCCCATCCATTCCTGTCTCGGTTCGATTTGCAGGCTTAATGAAGTGCTATGGACTCGACAGTCAGTACATATATGACTTACCGAGTCCGGGTGAGCATCGTGGACGCACCGGATACAGCGTACCTGACGCGCGGGGCCAACATTTTGGGCACCGGAAATCATCCAAAGCTTGCTGAAGCCGCGGTCGGCGCCCATCAGCAGTGAATTGATTGAAGGTCAGACATGCGTCCTCGTTGAGATACTGATCGTCTGCCTTAGGGTCAGGGGCATCAAGCGGCAGCAGGGGGTCCATTCCAGCCTGCGCTTCCTCCGACTCGTCATAGTTAATGCGCCGGTAGCAGTATCGCATGCCACATCCATGGCATCCAGCGAGGTATTCCTCGATACCACACCCGCAAAGCATACAAATGGGCCCGGTCCCAAGGATTTCTTCCCCGCGTTGTTCCACCGCTACTTCGTTGCCGATCATCTGCAGAGCGCACAAAGGCCGATCAGCACCACAAGAGATAGATTCCTATCGCGCTCACATCTGTCCAGAGATCGTGCTCGTCGTGGACCGGCTCCTCCCCAACTTCCCCGGTGCTGCCCGACTACACGAATAGATGTCAGTCGGCGTGGGGAGCTTGCCATAACGACGAACCTGCTCGAGTCCCTCCTCAATGAGCTTCACCGCTTCCTCCACGTGGAGCCCTAGGTGAAAATCTATGCAATTGTAAAGGTTTCTCCCCTTGAGCTCCTCGGGGTGTATGTAGACCACAGCCCCATAGTTTTGATGCAGGTAATCGCTCAGATCCTGCACAAGCTCTCTGAGCAGGGGAGACTTCAAGGTGGCGCCAACGATTAGGAGAAGTTGGCAGGACTTCGCTGCCTCGAGCAAGTCAGCCCTGTCCTCTCCCGCCACTATGGAATCGGCCAAGTCAAGGTCAACTGCCGGCCGCAAGCTATACGTATGTTCATTCCCGTGGCGCTTTTTCTTCGAGTCCTTGATGACTGACACAAAAGAAACTGTGAGCTGAGCAGTAAGTCCAAGACGTGGTCGACTTACACTTAGGGTAACAAACCGGGCATTTCCTCCTCTTACCCGTCACATCGTCCAGATTAGAGAACACCAAGTCGAGCCGGGAAGTCGCCGCTTCGTCCAGTCCAGGACACCTGGGCCCACAGCACTTCAGACGGCGGTTGTCGCCGAAAACCATGACCGTTTTCTGCCTCAGATCGGGGGATGCCGAATCATCCGCTGCGTCAAACGCGGTAGAGATTGCCGAAGACAACCTGCCGCTGTCGTTGATCCGAGATAGCAGGTCCAGCAAAGCGCCCTGTTGGCTAGAACGCGCAGCTATCCGTCGTTCGGCCATGATTTTGTTTAAGCTGGCAAGGACATATGGGTTATGATCCGCGGCTGGCCTTTGTTGAGTGGGTTTCAGATCTTGAATGAGCGCCCGTAGAGTCATACGCCGCGACTCTTGCGGGCCATACGAGACCACGACCATTTCGTCGATGCTCTAAAGTCTTGCTGAGTGACAATAGGCGCAGAAATCATTGGATCCACTCACCGGCAGCCCCTGTCCCCCACCAGTCGCGTCTCCATAGAGGACCATCATCGACTTCGTGCGCGTTATTCCATTCAGGATATCACCGAAGCGTTTAGGATGGGTCGCCGACCTCAGGATAACGGGAACACCGAATCGATCCATGGAGTAGAATGAGCCTTTGCCGGAGAGAGAGGGGTGGATAATATGTAAAAGCGGTTAGAACGTTCAACAAGTCATGTGACCGTCCCGCACGATGTCACGTGTAATGCTCGATCTCTTGAGCTCTTGATTTCATGGTAAATTTACCATGTCCACCGGCTATAAATATCGGTAGCTTCGAAGTAGTGGAAGTCGTCTCGATAGTTTAACGATTAAAGTCCCCTTAGAGAGGAATAAAATTAGTTCTCATGTTTGCCATCCGCGAAGGGTGGGTCTGCGGCAGCGTGAAGGTTCCAATGTCTTATGAAATAATCTGTGATAGCAGACTTTCGCGTGACAAGCGGACCGTTCGATTTTTAACTATCCTGCACAGTACCTCACTCGGACTGCTAGTGCGTTCGAACGGTTTTGTGACTCGCAATTTCTGCCATGAGTCGGGTTCCTTCGGCCCCTACCGTCGGCCTGAATCGACTCTCTTGTACCCCTGTCTGTACTAGAACATGCAGTTCTTATTTCTCACTCGTATCTCATGTAGTATACAGCAAATTATGGGTGCCCTATCATGCTCGCTAACAACTCGGTGTCCCCCTTTGTGTGGGCCTCAACGTCTTCCACCAACCTAATACCTGGCCATATTTTGCGAAGTTTCCTGTTAAAGCGAGCGAGCATTATCACCACACGAAGCGCATATGGCAGGAGAAACGTACTTGACAGCCCCGGGAGCTTTTTGCGAACCCACCTTTCGAGAACTGCGGTACAGATCGTGCGGTGCGACGTTCAGCAATAAAGTAAAGTTCCTCCCTCCACAAACGCGGCTGCTAGCTTGGGACCAGCCAGGATATTTCTTATCCAGCCATGCGGAGTCGATGTTGCCTGGCTCGTAAATCAATCGAAGCTTCTCCAGCTGTGGGTATGATGCGGAAATCATCCTGAGGAGTTGCCAAGGCACGACCAGATATCTCAACTCGAGTGAGCGTAGTTTATCCCCGAAACCGCACGGGTCGAAATCACCGGAAAGAAGATGGGTCGGCTCAGGAAATCGAATGGCTAGCCTGTCGAGTTCCAGCCGTTCGATGCTCCCTCTCACCCTTTTTGAGGACCACATCCCGGCCAAACGCGAACTGGAGGAAGGGTCGTAAAGGTAGAGCTCCTTCAGGCTGCTCGCGCCATTTCCAGAGACCACGAACCGCTCGAACGCCTCAGCCACATCCTCTACGTCTTCTGTATCATCGAGTACCTTCCATCGCAGCGTTTCGATCGCTCGCGATATCTCTGGCTGAGAGAGGATAGCGGTCGCGACGTCTATCGAAACCCAGTCGAGATCCAACAGTTTCAGCCCTTGGAACGGCGCCTCTTGCATCTGAAGCAACCCTACCCAGGGGAGAGAATCTGTGGCACGCACGAGCCTAAGACTCTGCAGTCGAGCAACAGTGCCGACCGTCATTATGACGTCCGGATCCTGAAAAAAGTGGCCATCGACTATTAAACTAGTGAGTACCCATTGAGCCATTGCGTCACTGAGATTTTGAGCCCAAGCGTGAAGATTCGGAACCCACTCAGCCCCAGCAGGCCTCCCGGGCGGCTCAATCGTCAGTGGGCCCGATTCACGAGCAAGCTCGACTCTGAGGGTGGAGATACTCGGGGCTCGAGCCACTAGGAGTATAGGGTCCGGCGCCAACCCCGTGCAGAAGAGAGAGGCCACTTTGACGGAGGGGGACGCCAACAGCATGAACCAGTGGCATGCGTCGTCCGGTGAGACTTGCGGATTCGGGTATGTATCCTGTTTATCATCAGAAGGATGCCGTATGTGTAGCTCTTGGAGGTTGGGAAGCAGCGGTTGTTCCCGCGCGATCGGAAACCCATAGTTTAACCGAAGGTTGTCCAACTCGACGTGGAGCCGGAGTGGAAGGACGCTGAACTGTATATAAAGAACGCGCAAGTGCAAGCCTAGCTCCCTAAGCCTAGCAGCGCGACTTAAGTCGACGAGCATGGTCATCTTTCGATGGCCATAAATAAATCAGCGCGTGGGTCATCGTCCTTCTGTTTTTTTCTCACCTGTTTGTTCCGTATCACCGCGCCGGGTTCTATGACCCCCTTCCGGAGCAGCTCGGGAGTTTGAATTAGCTTGAAACTACGGCCAGATATCAAAAGGTCCAGCAGGCGGTGCACGTGAGGGATTTCTCTCCAGACGACTCGATTGAACCGATCCCTGAACCACCTAGACACGAGCGTCAAACGGTGTTCGGTGCGCCCGTCGTTCAACCATATCAATATCAAATCCCAAAGCTCTGCGGGAAGGCGAGTACTAGCCGGTCGTTGCATCCTAGATCAACTGTCAAGAAAGACTCGGACGTCGCGGTTAAGTATAAACACCTCGATCGACGCCGCCGCTCAGCGCAGCACGTGATTGAACCCTGTGAGAGGTACCTGACAGCCCTCGGCAATTTCTATTTTTCCCCGGCGATAAAGCGGTGCTCCTTCATGGATCAAACGACGTCATCGCAGCGGAACAGTCTGGATGATGCCGGCTCGAGACACACAAGTAGTTTGAGGATGAGTGTCTGTCGGATCGAGGCTTTGAGGCACAACAAGCCAAAGGGCTAGAGTCACATGACCAGCACACACGTGTTTTGTTGCTCGTCTCGAACACGCTGCGCTCGAACCCACCGAAACCCCGACAAAACCTTTTCACGCTGCTTAATTCTACCGCAATCATTATGCCCCTCAGCGCTGCCGCTCTCTCCCAAATCTACGGCAAGATGGAGGTGATGGAGGAGGGTTTCGTACTTGATAACGAGCCGGAAAAGGTGCCGAAAGGCTGTACGTACCCTACGCACGACTAATTGACGCGATTCATATATCCTCGCGGATAAAGTGAGAATTTGCCTCCTGACCGAGTACCTAATCCTGAACAATCGGACCGGGGTCCCCGTCGCGCCCAAGTGGGAGGATTGTACGGAGGAGTTCCTGGAGAACCTCGAGGCCTATGGGATCATGGCCTTCCCGTGCGAGGATCACAAGTGGCAGCTTTGGACTGGGCATTGGCAGGTCTGGCCGGAAATCCCGTACGAGCTAGTTCACTTCCCGGTCATCACCGCGTTTGCGAAAGAGAAAGACGAGCGATTCTGCAATGGGTGAGTTATGTTGTCAGAGAATCGCCCGTCCCAGAACTCACCTATCGATCGCGGTTTTAGGAACGCTCTCGGCCTCTGGCTCTACGGGACGGCTCGGTGTGCTGCTTTGATGGCTCCAGCCCTGCCATACGTCGGCCTCGCGAAGGAAACCCTCGACTCTTGGAGTACCGCCGACAGCGGGGAAGTCGGCAATCCGAAGTTCGTGTTCACGACGATCGGCGAAATACCCCCGCACTGGTGGCGTAAATACAATGGGGCACCGGGAGATGCGAGAGGAACTAAGCAGGTATGGAAGGCGGTCAGCAAACAGCTCATCGACTACCAGCAACGGCAGCAATCTCGGAGCGGCACGGACGGTGGATCCGACCCCTCAGAACCTAAGGCTGACAGCGATGTCGAGATGGATACCGAGCCTGAGCCCGAGCCCGAGCCGGAAACCGAGCCCGAGGTCGAGAGCGAGGATGGGCGCAAGGGCAAAGGGAAGGCCATGGCCAAATCCAAATCCAAAGCCAAGAGCAAAGGCAGGAGCAAGGGCGATGGTAAGAGTAAAAGCAAGGGGCGGCGCATGGGTCAGGGCAACAGGTCGGCGAGTACGCGCAAAACGTTTTCGGCTCCGTCCAGGAACCAGAGGGTTGGTAATGTGAACAAACGCCGGGTCAGCCCAGGGGAGGGCCCGCGGGCGACGCCGACCGAGGACCAAGTGGCCGGTCCTTCGACGGACAGGACCAGGATAGCTGGCCGGAAGCGCAAACGGCAGTCGGCGGAGCCACCTCGCCGTGGACCCCTGCGTATCATTGGCGATCCGGAAACCGAAACCGAGCCCGAGAGCGAGCCTCCAAGCAGAAAAAAAGACTCGAGTGGTATGCCGGTAGACGGCTCAGAAGTCGCAACGCCCGCGGAGGCGGGGGACCCAGGTTTGTCCTTTCTTGTTGAATCTACACATTGACGGCTCAATGTTTGGTTCACAGCCGAGGGAGAGCCTCGACGCGACTCCACGCCCTTGAACGGGTCGGGCGCAGCGCAAACTCCGCTTGACACTCCGAGCAAGGAGTGTCTTGAGGCTAAGCAACGAGCTCAAAGGGAGGCGGAGCCCTCTTACAGCCCTGGCCCCTCCACACAGGCAGCCAACGTCCTCCCCCCCTTGTCCAACGATTTACCACTCGGCCCGGAGCCGAGGGAAGGCGAGGTTCCCGAATGCGGGCTGCTGGCGGACGGGTATACTGCCCAGTTTCCCTTCACGCAAGTCCCCCAGCAATCTGCGGCTGACACAGATGGGGAGCCAGTCGTCGAGCAGGCCGATAAGCACAGCGGGAGTGTGGTGGTAGATCAAGGTGTGCTATTGCGTCGACTCGAAGATGCACTTCATTGACTAGCTTGAATCACGCCAGACCCCTCGGGGCACCCGCAACCGACGGCCCCAGTAGAACCGAGCGGAACTCCTTGCACCGAGCCATCGCCACCCGACGTCTCTGGCGCGGGAGCAGCATCAGCCGATCCACCGGCCGAAACTCCCGCGCGCGCTTCTCCAGAAAGTGCGCACCGGGATGTTTCACCTGAAGCAAACGTAGCTGGTACCTCGAGCCACTCTCTGGAGGAACTGGCAGAGGGAAACCCGCTCCTGACCGGCTCGCGGAGCTCCAAGGCGCACCGAGATCCCCAGCCAGCCTTCTTTTCCTCCGCCTCATAATGTAATCCCCTGCTCCCATTTCTCCTACCTGTATATTGGTTCAATTCTACGATACAACATGGTCCGAGCTCCCAATCTGAACCGATGCTGTCTTCGTCGTTTGCTTAGAAAATAAACGACCGAAAAGTAAAGTATAGCCGTAAGACGGTTTGAACCCAATGAGCATAGAGGGTAATGAGGGCTCACACTGGTAATCGGATCTGCTAGAATAACAGGCCATGTATTAGATTCGAGCATTGGATGCACAATATATGCGCAACAAGACCTGCCTTCGAGTCACAGTAAAGTCCAGTATATTAATAGCGGGCCTTTCAAGCCCTCTGGCTATTATCATCATTTCACTCTCGCACAATCCTTTCACTAACCTTTCATGTACGAGGGAATAAATATAGATTTGATTTCTAAGCATATACTTCGACAACAGCTACGCCAAAGCGCCATATGCATCCAGCCTGCATCGAGCGGCTGTCGGTATTCCATACGCAAGAGACGTAGTCACATATGGCATTTCCGTCGTCTAACTTCGTACAGTGTAGAAATCAGTGTATTGAACTGATTTCTAATGTAACTGCAAGCTTGCTTTTAACTACTGCCTTTAGATTCGTACGAATATATTCGACAATACAAGAGAGGACAAGAGGGTGAGGAAACAAACGGACGAGAGCGAAGCTTTTATACAAGGTTAGAAACAATAGTTGACACTCCAACCGTGACACATGTGTGAATAGTGATCGTGAGGTATACATCCAACACAAAGTAGGATGCAAAACAGTTTCGCCACTCATTAGAATGCCACACCGTATATACCGTCATTCATCATATCGTAAGATATAGTACCAGTGATCCGGTATCAATCCAGATTAGACGGCTCAGAAATGGAGAACGATCGACGGAAAACGCATACGCCATAGGTATAGAATTACCCTACCTAGCAACGCCAGACCGGTTCTCGGATCGGTACCAATGTTTCACTGGTCGAGAGGGGGCGGGACTTCTTGCAGTGCCTATGGTTTGGTCTGTGCACTCGTGCTACATGCAAACCAGTTTGATGGTGGCATAAAGGGTTTAATTAGATGAAGTTCACTCCTCGGCCGGTACGGCATCCGGAACCGCCGGGCGGCTGCGTCAGGGATCCAAGGGCCTTAGATATCACGTGTAAGGTTCCGATCCGGATGTTGACGCCGGATGTAAATGTTTGTGTATATATCACGTGATGCCCTGCCCTCATGTTCCAACTCAGACCATCACATCCCCTCCGCACACGACAACCCACATACGACTACTCCACGCTGGCACACACGCTCTCGGGCTTTGCCCGGCCAAGCTCTTCGCAGAGCAAGCTGTGTGCTCGATCCTTCTTGACTTTTCTCTTTGCCTCGCTATTCGCCAAAGCTCAGCCACTCTAAACGTGACTTTGACCTCCTCGGCTATCGTCATTGACGTCCGAACGTGTGCATCAGGCTCTGCCTGGCCAAGCTCTTCATAGAGCAAGCTGCGTGTTGGATCAACTTCGTCGTATTCAGGCTCTGCCCCAAGCTCCTCGGAGCAAAGCGACTGGACTCGACTTCGACCTCTCCGGCCAACATCGCCCGCGCCCATTACGCGTTCATCAGGCTCTGCCTGGCCAAGCCCTTCACAGGGAGGCGCGCGTTTGGTCATACTCCGTCTTTGACCTGCCGGTCTAAAGGTAATCATGTACCGGGGACTGATCCTCACTTGTATTTTTTTTAATGACGTAGACATAGGCCTTGTCTGCGCGTGACGAGGAGCTCATCAACATCGCGATACCATGGAATTCGGATGACTACGTCGCCAGGATGCAACAACACAAGTACGCGTGTTCGGGCGTTGCCCAGCAAAGCTCTTAGCAGAGTGCCGCGCGTGTCCAAGCTGTTTGCTGAGTTTGCTGCTCAGCTTGGTCATTCGTGGTCCTGACGCAGGCGACAACTCGCTGGATGGCACACTGTGGGGGGGGGTATGAGCGTTTCGGGCTCTGCCTGGCTGAGCTCTACCAGAGCAAGCCGTGTCCCGATGGTAGCCGGTGTGTTACAATCGGGTTAGTTTCAGGCTCTACGAGGCGGCTATGAGTAACCGTCGCCACCCGAATGCGCCTGTCTGGCTTTGCCATGACAAACTCATATCAGAGCGTAACGCATTCGTAGGCAGACGCATCGTAGAAGCTTCGGGGGTCTAGCGTACCAACTCAACTCTCCAGGCTGCAAGGTACAGCAATTAGCTAACGTTATCGGGGCTGAAAGCTATCTTGGAGTTTGGGGGGGCGGTTGTGCGTAGACGGGCCCGTAAATAAAATTGTATGACATGTATGAATTTGAGTATAGCGTAACAGGCGTCATTCTGAATGCCAGGCGGAGCGACCGAACTAAGTCGCAGTGGGGTAACTATACTTAGGTCGTACGTATCATATTTCATTATCGGTACTCTGTTCTGGATGGGTTGAGATACAATAAAGAAACCCGCAATTACGAGTTGTGAAATTCGTGAACCCAACATATTTGGTGGGTTACCATTGCTAAGCAGATCCTGTCCCAAGTTTCGTAGCAAAAATTCTAATCAGAAGAAAGAGCAGGTTGAATCGATTGATTGGAGACTTCAATCAACGAGAACCACGAATATCAGGCTCCAGCAGAGGGTCAATTACCATAGATGCGTGGCGTTGCCTTGTTCGGCTTTCTGCCGGCGCCGGTCATCGGTAGTTCGGTCGGTTGATGTGTTCCAAGGTCGGCGCACCCTATGGTCAGTTTCTACAAATGGCAATTAAGATAAATATGACATCCGTCTGTTTGCATGTATATCCTCTTACCCCCGAATGGCTCCCCTTCTACCTGCTAGGAACCACCACTAGGAACCACCAGCACGGAAATCACTCGGCCCTGCAAATAACGAGAGTTTCAGCAGGCATTACGGCAATTTCGAGAACGAATCAAATCGATGTAATCTTAGCTATAGTATACCGTATTGATCCTCCATAATTATTTAATTTCACAAGGCGTCACGGTCACAGGAAGTCGTAGGGAGGGATTATTTACAGATCTTTGAATAATCGGGAATCTAATGGAATCTGCGGTTTCAAGGTGTTGAGATAATCCGTGCGGGAGTTATTTAATTATATTCGGCATTCTAATAAAAATGGGCAATTATATCATAGGTAAGAATCGAATATCATTCAATCATCAATGTAAGGGGACGATCTATACATGATCAGTTTGCGTTCGGGTCACCGTGTTCCCTAAAACAGAGCTTCCTAATAAAGTACATGCCATTGGATTGCACGGCCAATCAAACTTCGACACCAGGCGCGGGGAATCACCCAGTGGAATCGTCCGTCCGTTGGCTTCCGTGGTTGGATGTGGTAATTGACAGTCAGAAGTATTAGGGGATTGGTGGTAAACATACCGTCTTGAAGTGTTTGATGTACCTCTTCACCTGGTAGGTTATAGGTACTTGGGACCATGAAATATTTTGAAACATTTCAATTTGTGTAACTGTTTCTACAGCTACAGCTCTGGTTTTTTGTCTGCAGGGCCTACAGACCTGTAGCTGTTTGCCTACTTATGATCAGAGGGATCTGAGATGCAATGTTGAAAAAGGTAATTTTGGACTTGATGAGCGTTGAGGACATTTATGGAGTTAGGGTACATGTGCCTTGATGTAACTTCTTCAAGAAAACATACATTCAAACAAAAGCAACCAACAGCTAAAGCTCACACTCCTGGTACCCTTCACCTTTGAAGTGTGGCTGTGCTACCGTCCGGCCGGACGGTAGCACAGCCACTTCTTATGTTGCATGGTATCCCGCCGGGCTGGCTTATGTCTGCATCACCAGTGGCTTGTTGTAACCACTTTGACATGGCAATTCAATGGTCAATAGTCAAATAGCACGACAGACCATGACAAAGGCCGGACATATTGGTGGCTGTGCTACCGTCCGGCCGGACGGTAGCACAGCCACATCATGTGACATGTTCCCACACTGCTATATACACTTATTCGGGATCAAAGCCATACAGTAGGCTAAAGATGTTGCACTGGATATTGGCAGTGGATATATCCGCCAATATCTGCTGCTGGTAGTTGGTGCAGGTGCTGATTTGCCTCAGACTTGCGGATATACCTGCGGATAACCCACAATAACTGGCAGCTAAGCACTGAGGTATCCGCACGAATAACCGGGGCGAAATCAGCGTCGAGTGCTGCGAAAGCAAAAAGTGACTCACCAAGAGTCGCCACAAATCTTTGTATATAGTATCAATGAGTAGCCTATTATTCTGGCTTTTGATCCATATAACAAATCTCATGATGGAAATCTTCTAAGGGGAAGGGCGACATTGATTCCAAAGATATTTAGGCCGACACACACACTATGCACAGCAGTCAAAGCCTAGCATTCATATAGACATACATATATGAATCAATGCGGATCGACTAGCCGAGTACAATGAAACCGCTTGCAGCTTTCAGCAATGCGTGTATCATACCTCATAGGGGAAATATGTGCTCGTACCCCTCAAAGCGCCACACGCGCTAGTGGTTCCAGCAGCACAAAATGTGCTTTCTTCTGCGCAATCAATGCAAATGTATACTCTTATATATACAAAGTCTTAAAGCTTTGTTTGGGCTTTAGAGTAGTTCTAGGGCAATATACACCCCCTGTTCAGCTGTTTCTAGGGACTTTGTGCCCATTTCCACGCCATATATGAGCTCAGAGCATTTTTAGCACTAGTTCCATATGTAGCACACCTCTTCAATTGAAAAACGTATGCATCTGTCACACCCAGCGGGAATGCACTGGTCACCTCCCTCAGGTGGGCTGGGTGCCAGTTCATAGTTATCTAACGCATCAGTAAGTAATTTGCACATGTGTTTTGGGGATTTATGAGGTCGCTGAGTCGATTCGCACCCTTGTATTTCACTGCATCAGTGATCCTGGGGCTGGACTCGAAGGTGCGCTTTTTTGCGATGTTTTCTGGAATTTAATTCACTTATGAATTTTCTTGCACATTTTTCTGAGGAAATCAAAGCATACAATAGGAATGCAGGATAATTCCTACACCTAATGGGCATTTTTACAATGATTTGTGGTGTGTTTCAACAAACTGTCCCCCCTTGTTCACTTTCACACAAATTCAACACCCTTGCATTTACCTCATCCAGGCCTGTTGTGCTAGGCACATTCCGTCTAGCTGGTCGACATGGTATGGATTTTGAACACCATTTGTGTCATGTTTGAGTGCATGTAGGCCTAACAAGCGCTGGTAGCTTGCCTTGAATGTTTGGATGATGCCCGCATCCATCATTTGAAGCCACAAAGTGAGATTTGGGGGCAAGTAGGCCACCTCTATATATGAGTACAACACGCTGTTGAGGCTATGCAAGCTGGCATCGTCACACAGTAACAACACATGCTGGTCTTGCTGCTGCATCTGCGGGTTGAGAATAGAAGGATACCAATATACAAAAGTCCAAAGTCAGCCTTTGTTTCAATGAATATAGATGAGCTTACTTGTGCCAAATTACTGAAGTCATCCATGCTATCTTGTTGTATTGGTAGTAGAACCAATAGTCCTCTGGGGTACTGTTTTTGAAGCATCGCAGATGCTCGGCACGACCTATAACCAGCAGCTTGAACTTCTCGCCTGTTTGACTTGTCCCAACAATGTATATAAGCCGAGTTTTATTGACTTTAAGCCCAGGCAAAGCTTTTGAAGCAAGCCACACGTAGGGCTGTTTTGGTATGGAAGTGCAGTCTCGTTGATGTTGATGCAATTTGCAGGGCCGTAGCAAGTAAGAATCTGGTGAAGAGTTTGTGCTGTCCATCAATTCTCTTGACAGGGGCGGAACCAGCCTCCCCATGGAATAGATAGTGTTTTAGACCCCAACGCTGCTTGAATTAAGTGAGCCAACCATCTAAAACTGTAATCATCTGGCCTTGAGGAATGCTTTGGATAAAGACAACATGGTGATAGCTTCACCTGAAACATACAAGAACTCAAACAAGCTGCAAAAAGTTATTCTTTTGCAAGATCTTGCACATAACCAGCATGTAAAAATTGTTGATAAAGCCCACTTCATCACAATTTGAGGCAGCACTGGATTTCAAGAGGAATTTGAGCAGATAGGCAACATGCAGGATGAGATGTCCAATCAGAACTGCCCCATGTGCGCCACAATAGCTACCCTGTTGGAGAAAGTCAAAGGCAAAATGGTTCAATTGCTTTACATGAAGTGCGGTCAACTCCACAACAATCTGGGTTCTGGGTTCTGGGTTTTTTTTTGGAGAACATGCTTGCATCTGGGGTAGATATAATGAGTGGAGGAATGAACTTGTATGTTTAGGTCTGCAATCATTTTGACACTACAGCAGAATTTCTTGAATTGAACTAGTGAAATTGTATTTCATCCAGGTAGAATTTCTGAAATTGCTTTAGCACAATTTGGGAGTGGTTCCTACAGCACACTTTGCTTTAAGAGAACATTGCAAAGGCATGAGATCATTGGGGTTACTGAATGCTCCAGCCAAGTTGCTCTGCAGAATAATTATAGTTCACACAGTACCAACATTACTCACAGACTAATGATTGCCTGGTCGAGAGCCAACTCTGTAGGTGAGTTTGAGATTGTTTTGAGTAAAAGGTATATTCTGAGTGTGGGCATTAAGCTCATTTGATGACAGTTATAGAACACTAGTCCTCCTCCATTGTGTCTTCGTCTTCTTCTCCTTCACCCTCTTCAACTTCTTCACTTCCAACCTGGTCCTGGGTAAGAGCAGTGGAACCTGAACCTGTAGCAAATGCAGCCTAACCAATTATGTCCACATATAAACAAGATTAGTGCAAAGACCTGCAGGGACAGAGTGCAGGCTTACCTGTTGGTTGATTGGCCCTACTACAGCCTGATGCATACTGTGTTCATTCATAAGCCAAATGGTGGTCTGAGACAACTCACCAAGCACTGGGTGTTCAGCACACTCATCAGATCCGCCATCCGATCCTGCTTCCTAGCCTCAAGTATGTTCGAAAGCAGGCAGGACAGAGCTTGACTCTCTACACGGGTCAAAGACTCTGCAAGCACCTCAATGCTTGCCAGTGTGCGTCCCAATTGTCGATCACCACCAATCCGAGGGGGTGGTGGGTCTGGGGACAATGAGCTAAGCATACATGTCTTATTGAGGACTCACCTATTGACCGGTCAAGCTCCTCGTCTGTCTCATCATCTGTGTTGTTGGGCAACATCACTGGACTCTTCTTGGTTGCACGCTTCCTTGGTGCATGGGTACAGGCAGCTCCATCATCTTGCCCAACAACACTCTGTCAATTGATTGAGTAATTCAACTCAATTTGATTACTCAATCATGATGAACCACACTCACCTCATCATCTGTGGTGGACCCCTTTCGTGTTCGCTTCTTTGAAAGGGAGCAGTCCGAGCCTTCAGGTAGAGGCCGCTTGGGCCCAACAACAGACTGCATCTCTTCATCTGCTGCAGCCTAGATATCTAGCGCATCAGGCTCCATGCTATGTGTGCTACCAAAGAGTAACCTACCACTGGCAAGGCTACACTCGTGGAGCCCTGGGACGCTTGCCCAGTAGAAGCTTTGAACTGTTGAGGTACAGCAAGACGCCAGCCATATGGAAGCCGCTTAGTTTTGAACATGCGCAGCAACTCCCACCAGCACTCATGCTCTGCAATCAAGTGGCAGTAGTCCTCTTCACCACAGTCCACTGGCTGCTTCATGCCAGCTTGCTCTAAGGCCTGCTGAAGGGCTGCACGATTTTTCCATGCAAAATGTATGATCTGAGGGCATTAGGGGTATTGTGGATTTGAGATGGTATGAGGCAAATACCTTCTGCTCGTATCCAAGGACTTTGCTGGTATCCTTGCGTTTTTCAGCCAGCACATGTGCAATCATGCCGGCAGGATGATCCGAACTTGTTTCCACTGTCTCAGGTGAGCTACCAATGTAGGTCTCAAAGTGTTCTGGGTCTGCACACATGCGTAGTAGCTGCCACACTGGTCCCTATTAGTTCTACAGCATGGAAGGTAGTAGACACTAACATGAGATACAACCAGCTGCATGACCTTGAGCTGCTGCTCAACCACAACAGAACCTAGGCACGACGGGAGGAGAACCTATGGTGACATCAGCGCCTTTGAACTTCGGAGTTCATGGTCACCTACTATATCAGGCAAGCTCCATCCGTGAATACCCTTTGGATTGAGCGGTGTGGTGAAGCTTTGGGGTCTACTCCTTACCCTCTCTAGAGCTTGAGAGAAACCGCCTGGCAGTGCGTCCCACGGATGCCGATTGGCCTTGATGCCGGTAAGAGAGGCAAGATTTGTGATTTGACATCCCCGTAGCTTCAGGTTAAGCACATTGTTGGGAACATCCACAGCACCCTTCACGAGTAGATCACCTGGCAGGTCATTTCTCGAACAAGCCCTGAAGCAACCTTCAAGTGTCATCAGCACCTCCCAGCTATGAATTCTCCCATAAAACTCACACCCCAGAGTCGACCAGTGGTGATCCTTTTCCAAGAGCCTGCTTGGAAGGTCTTGGCAATGTGTGGACGGGAGAGCGCATCCAATATTGCATCTGCTAGTCCCTCATTACGGGTGAGCATGCAGACTGCTCTAGACAAAGTTGGATCATGTCCCAGCAAAGCATGGCGATAAAGCAGAAACGCAGGTTTCTGCACTTGTCCAGTCTTCAAGAACCCCTTGAGTTTGATAACTGCACGAAACAAGTCAACGTCGCTTGAAGCTTTCATCATAGTTGGAACATTCGACTCGTGCATCAATGTAACAAACTCAGCAGGGTTCTCTGATTGCAGACCTGAAGGCATAATAAGTCAAGTTATGGAGACTTCAAGAGCATAGCGCAAAATATGTACCAGCCGAATAAGCATCCGCATACCACCACTGGTCTTCTTGATTGACCAGACCCAGACGTGGCAAGAGGGCCAGTCGGTGCTGTCCGGCAAAGACTAACACACGGTAGCTGGTGGGGAGGTCCGGCACCATGTGTTCATTTTGTGCAGCCAAAGCCCGCAAGACCTGCTCATGGCCGGTCCCCTCAAGAATTACACCAATTGGATGCTGTGCCCTATTCAGATTCTCTTTATGTCCAATCTTAGATGATAGCTCTTGAACCCAGGACTCATCGAGAGGGCGCTGGTCGGGGTGAATACTGGACTGCGATACATTAATCTTGAATCTGCCAAGCCAGTAGCGCTGGCGCACGAGAGCAAGCGTTTCATCAGTGGACAATTGCAAATTTAGCATATTCAGAAGTCAAAATAAAGTCGGCTGCGCAGGAGAGGAGGGGTGTGAAACAGGAGATTTCCCAGAGCTCCACCGGCAATATATACCCATCATTCCAACAATAGTTGCTAGCGCCTCAGGAGAACAGTTTAAACCAGATTCGCTCGAATTTCATTCATGTCTGGAAATGCGCCGACATCGGACCAATGAATCAGATGGTATAAAGTCTAGCATGTGCCACGAAAAAAGGCATCCGCTGTTATCCTGTCAGCTTCCCCTCTATTCATATCATTTGCTCTTCCTGCACCACCTCTTTGACAACCATGAGCCCATCTTCAAGTGACCTACCGGGCGACATGTGCGAAGGGTTTTTTGACGTCACACAATTCTTGTCAACTAACTACCACCTTCAGTTCTTGGTCGTCAATATCGACACTTTTGACAGCCGATGGGTCAGTTCCGCATCAAAACTCACCTATAGTGGCACCCAGTCCCATGCATGACATGTTTGTAGAATGGCATATACATCTAACATTGTCACTAACAAATGATTCAGCACCTGGTCCACCTTGCCTTCATCAAGCAACCAGTCGTCTGCACCTTCCTTTTACAACCATACACAAGCTCCGACTGCACAGCAATACCACTTGAGTGGGTGTCGTCGATTTTGATAACAAGGCTATCTGATAGCTCATGCTTTTGTGTAACAGAACGCTCCAACCGCCATCCACCGCCAGAAAACTCCAGTGGCAATGAGTCTCAGTGGGTTAACCATTTTTTCATCATCTTTCCCAGCTCACTCCAATCTGATTGCTGATGCTGGTTTGGGCATCAACAGGCAGCGCTATACGAATGGCGAGTTACAAGAATTGGACGCAACCCCTCCGAATAAACATCGACGAATTTCCTCAGCTGCACAGGACTCCACCCCGGATTTGCTCATCACCCGGAGGAAGACTCCAGTGAAGCGTCCTAAAACTGGCTTGAAACTGCATACCGTGGGGTCAGAGGGCCGCCCTGCGTATGCAACAACGCCACGGAGGATACCACGAATGAGTCAACTTGGCAGTCCATGTGAAATCTCAACACCACCTGCTGCAATCTCTACTCCACCCAACACAGGGCCTCCCCGTAGGCAGGATGGTGCAAGCACGGGAGCTGAGCATCCAAGACTAATGCTGGATTTATCCCCAACCGCGCATTCTCCGCCTATTTGCAGCCCGGGTCCCCTTCAGTGAGCGGGCTTTTTGAGTCGTTGTGCTTAATGAATGATTTGCTCACCCCTTGAATAGCAATCCAGAGTATCGAACAAATCACAATACCGACGCTGACCCAGCGTCAAGTGTGTCAACCATCAGCGGACATTCCCATGCAGGATCTTCCAAGCGCTACAGCCCTTCCACCGAACAAGCGCTCTCTCGCTCAGCAAAGAGAGCTCGGCCAGCACCTGGTTCACCAGTGTGGAAACAGTATGTGCCGGTTGTAACTCAACCCTTGGTTTAAAGCATCTGCAGCTGACGAAGCATCTGGCAACAGTATGAAGATGTTACAAGCACAACGGAAGGCAGCTCATCACCGAGTTGAAAGTATCGGCTCTGGCCACAGTGGCCACAGCAACCAAATCTCACCTTCACCAGCATCAAACAGACAACACTCCCCTCTCGGCCGCGAGCCATACCTGGCCACGGAGCAGATGGAGCCACTGGATAACCCGGCGCCTGTGCTGGAGGGTGCGCCCAGGACCCGCGACAAGTAAGCACAACGGCTGTCCAGGAATAAATGCTTACTTATCAATGTACGTAGTAGCAAAAGCCTCCAGATTATTCAGCTGGAGTTGTTTGCAGAACGCTCCAGCTCATACAAAGACCTTCTGGATGGCCATGATTTGGACATGGACGATATGTTTTCTCTCGTGTACCTTGCATCGTTGATGCATTCTGTTTACAGACCCCAACATCCAGACCGCGAGGTGCTGGTTCTTGCCCCTTACGAACCGAACAGCATTGTGGAGCTACAGTCCAAGTGGGGCAACAAGGCTCCTACTCACGTGCACGGCCTTGCAGCTGTAAACAATTTTGAGACGAACATATTGGTTTGGGGAAATATTGATTTTGTTGGTCCGCATGCTATCGAAGTCCACCTAACAGCCTACGACAACCCTCCAGGAACGGCCGGATCGGACACACTCCAGGGAGTACTAGCAGAGGCTACGGGTCTCATGATGTTCATTCTGGGGCCGAAATACGAGCTACGAAAAACCACAAGATACCCCGCCGTCTGGCCCGACCGTGCGCGCCAATGGACTGAACATGAGGCCAGCAGCTACTTCGCCCAACTCATCTCCACTGTAGTCCATGACCAGCCCCCTGTTCAAGATCTTGGACGATCTTGGACAGCTTCACCAGTACAACCCATGTGGCCGGCAGATCTGGTCAGCGAAAAAGTCGAGCTTGTCTTGAATCAGCTCAGGCAGAGGGAGCTTACACTGCAGGGGATGGTTCAGCGTGGTAGCCACGTCCCTGTATGCATATATCTCCACGGGTGAATAGCCTTTCCAATGAACTACAACTGCCAGTTGACATTAGACAGGAATCACATGCCATGGGGCGACACAGACGAGGAGCAGTGCTTCAGAGACGATCGGTTTGACATGTCAAACCAAGACCCCACCCCAGACAGGCTCAGCGAGTAAGTCTGCCGGCTTGATCACCCTGCTGTATGTGCTACTGCTCACTATTGGTCAAGAGAGCCTGGAAGAGATCCTTCTTTAGCTCACATTGCGCTTGTCGGGAAGCAGAATAAGTACTTTGTACAGTCTAAGGGGTCTGTGTAGGTCATTGTCTCTTCATGAATTCAAGTGCACCAGAGTTCATCGTTATGGGGTGTCTTCATAGAGTTTTTCGGGCGAACACACCCAGTAGTTGCTTGTCCTCGTCTACGTCAGAAATTGGGTGAGTCCAATAGCAGTGCAGCTCAAATTTTGGTGGCTTATGGCGCCTTTCTTCTTTGCACCAGCGCAGGCACCTTGGACGAAGAAATCCAGCGGTACGTGTACATTGGCAGTTTGATCGAAAACTCTGTTTTAACTTTATTGTGACTCTTCCCGTGCAACAGCAACCTGATCGCGGAAACCTTCCAGCAAGTATACGCCGACCGAAATCACGCTCCAGTTGCACGAATGGCCTTCTGGGAGCAACTCCGCAACTGCACTCCTGGTATGGAGGCCACGGCACTCCTTACCACACATCTCTGGCTCAGCTGCATGACGGCAAACCCCAAGTCAAACTATCTGTACATCGACCCAATTCTCGCTGCTGACATGATACGGCAATCAACCGAAGATGATGATATCTTACCAGACCTCAATGGCTACACAACGCTGTGGGACCGCCACAAGCTTTGGCCGGCTATGGCCTCTGACGCCCACATACTGGTTCTGGCACAACTTGCCGGAGCCACCTGTCGAGGAGAGGCTACCTGGGTCATGATCGATCTGCACGCACAGTGCGGCATCGCGAAAGGAGTGGATATCTTACTCCCGCCAACAGATGGCACGAACGGCACAAACGATTTGTTGGACCTGCTTGTTGGTCGCCTTATCGGACAACTCAACTTTCTCCTTCCGAGGCCCTCGCTGTTGCGGAAAACAACACCTGTCCAGCAACGGCTGAACACTTAGTCATACCCACTTCTTGGACAGGGGAGATGATATGGTTGGTAATGATTGCACACCTATGCGGGCGGTTCCTGGCTCAGGATATTCAAGCGGTTGATGTCGAACCTTTCCGGCAAAATATATGCTACTACTATAACCATGCTTTGAGAGGCCCCAAGGTGAACATCAGCTTACCTTGGGAAGGTCTCATGGCACCAGACGGTACTCTGCTGGCAGCAACATCTGTTCCTAAGGTGTCCCGCCACCGCTTGTCTCTAGCATCAAACCGCGAGCTAGCACCTTTCGACGCATTTCCTCGTAGGAGATCTTACTCGGTACCTCTAGTCTCGCCTGGTCCGTCGGCCCCTTTCTTCGCCGAGCTTGCGCTTCCTGCTACTCGTTTTCCGGAAGACATGCTTGTAGGAACCTCGGGTCGGTCGGTGGAGCACTTGGAGAAAGTCTTGTTCCTTGGTGACTATCCGTCTTGGCCAGAAAGCTTAAAGGACGAGAAAATGCGGCGGCCTGATGCTCTCTCGCTGGATGAATACTATGATCTAGTTCACTCTATTGGCGGGCCTGAGTCTCTCGCTGGCCAGAGATTGCTTCTTACAGGCGAGCATGAGGGTGAACATGTCAGGCTCGACTGGTTGAAGGATACCCCCGACTTAGAGTTGGATTGGCTCATGGCCTCTACGGATGTAGACTCACTTTCATTGACTACATACGATGCCCCAACGTTCCTTCAACCTGGCAGCTATTATCCGTATCCCAGTCGCGCCATGACTATCACTAACCGAAATGACCTCAAGGTTAACATTGGAGGAACAGTACTCGAACTGCACACTTGTGAGTTGGAGTAATATTGTGCTATGAAATAACAACAGCTAATGGTGGCCGCTGACTAGGTCCAAACTTCTGCATGATGAACTTGGGGCAAACAACCAGTTTCGGTTGATGATTTTCTTCCCAAACTGCCGTGAAAAAACGAGCGACACGATGTGGCGGACCTTCACCAGGAAAGGAGAAATGTCTGACTGGTACCACATCTTCTTGACCGCCCTACGTATGATTGCCACCGAGGTCTCGGAAGAGTGGAGGCATGCTGTAGCAAAAACTATTGAGGCTTTGCCCATTAACTATCAAGCCGCTGCTCTGAAGTGTAGTCCGAAAGGGGCCCCTCGTTCATTCCTAGGTTATCGCATCGAGCCTCACGTGGTGAACCTCGGCTTGGCCAAAGCCCGCGAGATTGTAGACAGTACACCGGAGTACGCCAAGTACAGGCAATACTTGTTCCACCTATGTGGCATCAATTTAAAGCTGGGCACTCAAAACATCCACGGACGGGAGGACGAGAACCCTCTCAACTACGCGTTCCGCGTCAACAGCTTCATCGATTGGTATGCGCAAAATCCAAACAACATCGCTGTCGACGTTGGCCTGGCGATAAATCTCGACCGGCGGCGAGTTCCGGAAGACCTCAAACGCAGTACTCTGCTCTTGCGGTACGAGGCGCTTCGAGAGCTGCTCCTGCCGGGCTACAAGAAGCCCAAACAAGATCGCTATTGCCACTCACACGTAATAAGCGGTCTGCGCTCATGTCCGCTTAAATCGGTTGGAGAGAAGTGTGGAACATCAAAGTTCCTCGCTTATCTCAAGGTCATGGTCTTGCATTACATCCATCAAGGCAAGTCCATTGGCGCCAATTTCACAGTGGAGGAGGCTCTTGGCCTTGGACATCGCGATACCTTCTCAGCGGAAATGAGCGGCTTCAGAGAGCTTCTGCAATATGCAGACGCTTACGGGTTACGATTTGAATGGCGGCTCAGTCCATGGGCTGCCAATAGGCTAATGCTTTACAATCCGAGAGACATCATGGAGAGATTCTTCAACGCTGGCGTCATTGTGAGTTTTGATTCTCCATTCCCCAAATGGAGGTTGAATCATTATCTTCTAGGTCTGCCATCCCACCGCGACCTTGTCTAGTCACCTAACGCTCTGCAGCCGAGGCTGGTCTGGAGTGCTAGATAGGCAGCAAGAACTTTCAAAACCCTTACGGAAGTCCCCTGAGGTGAAGATCTTGGCGTCTGTACTGGCCTACTGGCTCAAAGGCCTTGTGAAACGCCCCGATGACATGAGTGCATCTGTGGAGCTGGCTGAGCAGCTTGATCTAGTATGCAACGCCCAGTCTTATGGCCTGCCCTCATTGCGCTCTGGAGTCCTTCAGCAGAGTGGTTTGGAACTGAACTACGTCGTAGGAGTCGACTCGTTCAAGATCCTGCGTCATACGGCTGCAATCCGCCCTGGGGGTCAAAAGATCAAGTCAAGCAGGGCCCAGCCTGAGCCAGTAGGGCGTTTGCAGACTCCACCCACCACCCCATCCGATCCAAACCGCGTCCCGCCTGTTCTGAAGACTTTCTGCAGGAGATTCTGCAAGTCCGACTTCCGAGAGCAATCTGGAGTCTGTTCCCGGACGCACACAAAGTCATTGGGGTCATGGCGCGGCGGTTAAGGCGGGGTCCTCTGAGGCAAAAAGACTGGGCCAAGGTTGTCGAACCACTGAACGAATGGGTGTTTGTCACCAACAACTTTGGATCTTCATTGGATAGGCTGCTTCCTCAAGGCTGGACCTCCGGCGTCCGGACAGGTGATTTCGGGGCATACGACCGTGATTTCCTGTCATTGATCCGTGGGCACATTGGGACGATACCAGAGGTTCATAGGCCCGCGTATTCAGAAGCCTTACGTAACAAGATCAGGCAGGTATAATGAATGATTGGGACTATCTGCCAGCTATGCAAGCAAACAAGATGTGGACTTTCCGGCCGTTGGATGGCGCGGTACGAAGATACCGCCTGGCACGTGCCCCGATTTAATATCTCGGATGACCTGCTGCATGTTGGGAAGCGAGACAAGACCGTCGAGCCGTCTCTGCCACTGTGTGTTCCTATCTATTGAGATACAAATTCTGCATGTATTATGAATAGCATCAAAACATTGTGTCAGCGAAGATACAAGACGAAACATTAGTGTGTTGGCCAGGAGCGTCGCATCTAATGAGGGGTGCTTGACCTAGAAGCCAGTGAGTGCTAGGTATGTTTTCCCTGTGTCCTCTACTGGTTTATCACTCTACGCACATCCCATTCATCTTGATGTAACCCTCAGCACTGGTTGCCTTCGACGAGGGTTTCTGTAATCCCCAATAGGAATTGTTATGATTGAGTCAGACAAAGTGCTTGTCTGTATCTCCTCTACACATCCATGTACTCGATTGGCTCCATATCATGGCATAGACATAGCTCATAAGACATCAAAATGGTAATGAAAACTAGAGATATCTCCGGAAGTGCTGCGTGCAACAAGTCATACGGTAGTGGGTCAATCTTCATATTTAGGACTAATCTGCTCTCTCGAGGGCAACAGTTTTGTATGATAAGGAATGTCATATCTGCGCCACTATTCTTCCCAGGATGTTCCAGTTGAATCAAACTTCAGTGAGTCTGTTGTGCTTACTGAGTTACCCCTCCACGCAGGTGATGAGATATCACAAAGTTGAATATGTCAGGAAGCACAGAATACATTCAGTCAAGTAGAAGCTTTGGACATCATATTTAACTAGCCGTCGTTAGTTGAGCCCCGACCCAAGGAGCTACGAACGGTCTGCAGCATCTGTTTCACTGTTGCGAACTCCTTTTCTCCATAGCCATCAGGTACCAACTGTTTATAATGCTCCACAACTACATTACGCCAGCACCAGTGTAACAGAAACCTATTCAATGTGTCACCAGTCAGAATCGACTTGTGCACCCTCACCCTCACACACAGGCCCAAATACTCACTGAATAAATTCCAATTCCTGTGTCGCAGGCCATGCTTCACTTTTCAGCCGAAGCTTTTGCTGGCTGAGCGGACCAGTTTGGGAGGGTCCATCGGGGATGTACTCGATACGCAAGGTCACTGACAGGTAGCTGAGATTGGGGAGTTGCCCCGCCAGGTTGTATAGGTCATCTGCATCGACGTGTTGGCTCGGTATGATCAAGTCTGTCAACGTATAGCGCCAGGCGGGATTGTTGCAAAAGACCGTCGAGATCTGCCCTGAGGCAGACAGAGCGATGTTGTAGAGTTCAAGTTGCCTGAACCCCCTGTGATCCAGTGGTCCCAAGCTCAGAGTGCCGTTGGTAAACCTTGGGTACATGGACCGATGTACAAGAATGAGCCTCTTCAGACGAGACGAGGCAGTGGCAACCAAAAGGAGATCCGGATTCCGGCTGAACTCCCTCGTATCAACCTGAATCATTACTGATTTCAAAGAGGAGAACAAGCGAGGCAGACCCCGCAGGGAAAGGAGGGCCGGCCTGGTCCAGTCAGATGCATGGATATTGAGCTCCTCTAGGGCAAGGAAGTGGAAATTGGCATCTCGAAGAGCCTCGGAGAGATTGGTGTTGAATGGTTCAAAAACAGAACCAACCAGTGTTAGGTGTTTCGAAGCGATGGCAGCATTCCAATGGCATCATAGAGGTCCCGGGTCAAAAACTTGGGATCTACTCGCAGCTCCTCCAGCGACAAGAGCTTGTTCACCTGAAGGGTAGCTGTTCGTGATCAAATGAACCAGTATAATCCTGGCATTCACCCAAGTCAAGTACCTTGAGTGATGCACAGCCGTTCCATAAGGGGCTGAGTGACTGGACCAGGTTGGTCTGGCGGTTAGTCTGATACACTGTCAGACCACGCAGGTCAACCTCGATGCAACTCGGAGCCGCACAACATTGAGATAGAAGGGCCTCGAGCTCGTGTTGAGTCACTGCGCCAGTACGATAGACCATAAGCCTAGACAACGCAGGAAATATAGGTCTAGGCTGGAGAGCAGAATTGAACCCAGTGAACGTGCATGGGTCATAGCGAGTGTTGGGTGGGCTTTCAGGGTTTTCACGAAACTCCGGGGGAAGATGATCACAAAAGATAAGCAAATTACGAACAAGTGGCCGATACATGTGGTACCTTTGCCTCCGTTGACGACTCGCGTGATTGATCACGGTGAGAGAGATCTGGTCGTGACCACTGTTAGTTCTGGTGAAGGAAGCTTATGCCACATTTCACGCACTCTACAGGTCCCATTCTTGAAAGCGATCCCAGTCCTTGGGGGTCATAAGCAGGCGAAGGAGCCATTGCAGGCCTGGTAGAGTCCTCCAAATAACGGGGGCAGCATAACGAAACATTGAGCTGCGTGTGAGCGCGACCCGTGCCAAATCCGGATGACTCAAGAGCTCCATCGTCATGTTCATTAATTCAGGTGTGTCAAGGACTTTCTGGCAGGCGGACATTCTGGCGGAGGAAACGTTTACGTGCAGAACTCCACTTGAATTTAAACTATCAAACTGAATTGAACTGGGATCTCGGCAGTGACCGCTCTTTCACACTTGCGAGACCCACACAGGCTGACACATCGGAGTTGTTTCAATCAAGCCTTGAAAAAGAAAGGCTACATCCATGCTCCACCCATCAATGATCATCCAGAGTATCTATGTATGCGCCCTCACCGGGCCAAAAAGACTCCGGATGCTTCTGGCCAAATGCAATACCTACCCGACGGGTCATCAGCAGATTCTAATTGGTTTTATTTTGACACTCCAGTCGGCCGAGGCAATGGGAACGACGCCATATTGCTCCGGCTGGTAACGCCTCTTCTCTGAAGGTGGAAGACCCAGATGATCAAACTCAAGCTTTCAGCACGCAAGGCAAATAACCACACCTTTGCACTCGAGTTGCTAGCCAGGAATAAGTTGATCATTGACATACGTAACCATTAGTTCCTGATAACTAAAAGTCACGTCACGGTCACTATTCCGATGGACACTATACAATACCATGAAGAACGTGTTTTCCTGGCAAAACCATATCGGTTCACTCGTTGGAAAATGGGTACCAAGGGAGACCCGCTTTTGGCCACCATGGGGCTTTCAAACAATTGTGATAGTTTGAAAATCCATGTCAAATATAACCCGTCAGAAGGCTCTGAAAAGCATTTACAGCCCAATTTTTTTGACGCGTGCTTCAGTGGGTGAGAATTAATGGTGCATACAACCCATTTCTGGGCATGAGACATCTTTCGGATGGCTCCGCTTTCGGTTAGATGTCTTTGATTAGAGCCGATTGCTGGGCCAAATATGAGGGAGATGACGTGCCAGGCTCCCGGTTGCTCAACCCTTGGACTCAAATATCATGATTTGGAGATCTCATGGTCTCAAAAAGCAAAATGTGGCAAAAAGCGGGTCTCCCATAGTCGCTAGAGATGTCGTGCCAGAGACCGTCTGCCAGAAAAATACGGAATTCTTGCTCCGCCTCCGTCAAAATTCCGGCATGCCAGAGCAGGAGACGGAGCAGGAGTCAGTTTGGGGTGCCAGTTTCCGGCCAAGAAACCGTCTATTCTGGCACCCTGCAGGAATCCGGCAGTTCCTGCGACTGGCAGCTGCGAAGCAAATTTCTAAACCCACCGCAACACAAATCTAAATACATATAAAAATGCGCATAAATCGCCGCTTTCGAATGGTATAATACACTTATGGTAAGGAAAATGTCTCGGGTCAATCGCTAGCCAAATACATCCGGGAAATAATCAGGGGTAAGCGGCCATGTAGACACTTTGGTAGGGTTGGCCAATTAGCACTCATATGTATATGAATCGATGCGCACAAGCCAGGAGAGTCTAATGGTACCACCTGCTAAGTCACCAGCGCTCCCTATGTGAAGATATAAGTGAAATAGGGGGGAAACCCCTGATCAGCGCCACAAGCACTAGTGAATCAAGCCGCACAAACCTTGCTCCCCTGGTTTCTATGGATGCGAACCATAGAGGAGATGCTATATCCAAAAAATCAGCTAATTTGAAGCAGTATTAGTGGGTGAAACACATGGTAGAAGCCCCCTGAGAGCAAGAAACTGTACTCAGCGCATTTCCAGCCTTGGACACTCATTTTGAGCTTAATCGCATGAGACAGCTCAACTCAGCGACCCAAATTACCCCTTTTCGCATGGCTACAGTGTCCAGTTATGTTGGGTAAAATGTCTCAGCTATACTGGGTCTGTTTCAGCAGTTTTGTGTGCAGCATTTGCCTGCACCACAGTCAGTGAACCATATTCCGCCCCCTCTAATGATTAGATACATATACTGATAAGGGTTGATAATAGCCAGAAATTGATTCGCAGCATTAGAAATGGCTGATTTTGCCTCCTTGAATGAGAAGCATGGTGAGCGCATGTGGGGGATTATTTTTGTCACAAAGATGGCGCTGCGCTGCGCTTGATTGATTTTTTGAGCATATACTTCCTAATATGGATCGGCTCCTGAGAATTATGCGCATTTTATGAGCTACTAACCAACTGTTTGTGGTGAGTTTGGAGGGGGGTCAATTTTCAGTCCCCCCTTTCTGGAGCGTTAAAACGCCCGCAATTCCGTCCCTGCGCATATCTATGAAGCGTGTTATACACCATTCGATAGCTGGAGGCAGCGCACACATTTTGAGCTATACAACATCTTGTTTGGAGGACTTTTGGCAAATGTCAGTAGCAGGAGCTCCTCCACTCCTGCAGTTCCTGCAACCCTGACGGAATTCCGCCCGGAATCCGGCTTCTGGCAGGCGGAGACGGAGCCGGAGCAGGAATAAAAATTTCCGCCAGAATCCGCCTGCAGGAGACAGTCTCCTGCAAAATTCTGGCACGACATCTCTAAATAGTCGCTGTCGACACACAAAGGGTCGAAGATAAGCGCAACCTTTGCAGAGTTGCTGTACGTACAGGGACGCGGTCCATGGACTCAAAACCAGCACTCTCCTGTTCTTGTGCATACATGATCCCATCAAACCATCCCAGGATGTTATACAGTGTATTACGTGTCCTTGCAACACCCAATATTGATTGTCCTTTCGCGCCCTCCATTTCCGTCACATCGCTTTCAAAGTGCACGGGCAGAGTGATGTGGTTTGTCTCATCATTTGCGAAGAAGTAGGATACATTTGAGTGATAAAAATAATGCATTCAACATGCAGGATGTATGGGCGTTAAAATCGTGACGGACACTCCTTGCACCCGTGGATCACGTGAATAAGGTTTTGACCAATCAGAGTGGTGGTGCAAGCGGGAACCATCACATTGTCACTTGCGGTCACGTCTCAGTTCTGCACCAGTCACAACACACAAAGTTCACCTCAAGCGAGTGTACGAGAAAAATCTAATAATGTCGATAAAATCTGTGTACACGCACTTCCTTGTCTTGAATACCTAGGGATAAAATCAAGTCATTTGGGCACAAACTAAGGAACTTTTACATGGAGTGATGCAAGGACTGGGGGTGGTGCAAGGTCACGTAATACACTGTACAGGACTTCTGCTTGTGCTGTCGTAGCCATCGACACTTATGACTGCTCACTGAGTGTGTAAAAAGCTTTCCGAGAGAGTGTCGGACACGAGCATGAGGAACGCCCCGTTGTGGATACAGACAAAAGAACTCAATGGAAAGGGCTGCAGGTCCCAAAACTTCGGCAACACACCCTGAACCAAATGTTATAAAATGATCGTCCTGCTGCTACCTCCATTATCGTCATCATGAGCACTTCCGCAGCCTCCTTTGCGACCGACGTCGTGCAACCGAACGAGATCCTTCTTCCCGTTCAGGTGAATGCAAGTGGTCAAGGTGAGTCTATGTCTCCTTGGCTCCGCCCGCAATCACTCACAATCGAGCAGAAACCAGTTGCCGTATATGTGGCGCGATTGTGCGCGATGATTGGATATGTTGCCAGCATTGTGGCGCTGCATATTGTCGTCTTTGCGCATCCACCCGACTTTCGGGGCAGGTGATAACATACTGCTGCCCCGGGTGCCGGAGTGATGCACGAGAGGTGTGCCAGGTGAGTCGGACCGGTTTTGTCAACCTGTGTGTTACTAATACTAGTGCTCCCACAAGCATATTAGTATTAATGATGAGGCGCGAGGGACAGTAGCGCTGGTGTTCATTGGGGTGCACGAGTTCCGAAGACATACTTGGCACCTGATGAACACCGTAGAAGGTACATTACGCGCTGGTGGTGTTCAGGTGAGCAAGTTATGCAAAGGCCATCTACACAACCTAATGCTGCTATCCTACAGGTACTCACTCACTTCACGACCGCAGAGAGGGCAATGACCAACGAAATCGACTACTACATTTGGTTAAAGTAAGTAGCGAATTCCTATATCTTTTGAAACCAAATAATAACCACTGGTATACAGAGACACGGTACCCGCACATGCGAGCATATGTGTTTTCTTTGTGACTGAGACGGTTCTCGAGGCTGGGTGGGTGTTGCACGATCACACTGATACAGGCGAACCCGCTGTACTACCGGAGCTTACGGTCAGCATCTTGAGGTTTCTGTCATTGGATGGGCAGTGAGCTTTTAGCATAGATGCTCCAGAACATGTTCAACCGGCCAGGCTGGCAAGAGCTCTACCAACGGTTCGCGGCCAGTTTTCTGTTCATTATAAGCTGCGGGGGGAATTTCAGCCCCAACAGAGAGGATCGTTTGCCTGAAAAAATCACGGGCTGGCTAGAGGAGTTGGTTCTGTTTCACGTATCCCCCATAATTCCACGCTAATTTAGTTGCAGAGTCCAGATCTTCAGTCACGCAGTTGCGCCAATGCATCCCCGGTTGCTTGTCAGCCAAGTGAACAGCTTCTATGGCGCCCTGGTGAACGAGCTATTCGTGCACAACTCCATGATGAAAGATGCACTGATCAACAGTTACTGCCAAGACGAGATTGTTCGCGCACACACGGACATGGTTTGGATGACACTAGGTCATCCCGCCCTCGTCCTACGGAATGCGAGCGGCGCTCGCGTGTGCGGCTTGCAGCTGCAGCTGCCTTGCACTCCGCAATGCACAGCCAACGTGCGCAGGG
Organism: Ceratobasidium sp. AG-Ba; assembly: GCA_016906575.1. Classification (NCBI taxonomy): domain Eukaryota; kingdom Fungi; phylum Basidiomycota; class Agaricomycetes; order Cantharellales; family Ceratobasidiaceae; genus Ceratobasidium; species Ceratobasidium sp. AG-Ba. The sequence goes on along the minus strand of CP059612.1, from coordinate 3,596 downwards.
TGAGGCGTGGCCATACAGACTTCCACGAGCAAAGGCACGTGAGGCTCACCAAGACCTGTTGCAAACAAGTATTTGAACTGCGGGTCGCAAAAGAGGTGATACTGCCGCCAGAAAACAAAGCGTATAATTTTACTTATGTGCTGGAGGTTTGGCCTGGGGGGTTCCAGTACGATCTTCGCGCGATCCAGGGTTTGGCGCAAATGTAGAACAGTGAATCCTTTGGTTGAGAATAAAAATGCCTATATGTCCTCAAGTGATGCGTGATTCACCATACCATCATCTTCATCAGTATCCAATGCAACAGGAGACACGTCTAGTTTGACCTGCATGGAGGATTTAGAACCAGCCCGCCGCTCAGGTGTGCATTTGCATTGAATGTGCAGGATGGCTCTATGAGAACCGTAGCAGCCGGACTAGACGAAACCGCCATCCGATCGTACTTTGCCGCAATTTATGTGGCACCTACTAGTTCTTTTAGAAAGCGGTAGTAACTCCTCCCTCTGACCCTCACCGTCTTCTGAAATGACCATTCAGGAGAGAGTTCTTTCACACATAGTCGCCTACTAGATAGAGATAAGTAAATTTACCATGCATGGCAAGGAGAAACGTCTATCACAATGACTACACGTTGTTTCTTTCTTTATCCATGTCCCGAACATCCCGTTTATTCCAGACGGCAGGCATATTCCTTTAGGATTTACCTGAATGCAGCATGTTATTATGGCTTTGATGATCACTGACTACAGGCATCCCTGTTGAGTCATCTCAGCTCACGGCACCAAACGACAAGCACGAGTCCAGAACGTATATGAAGCTCACTTCATACTCAGGTGCAAGAGATACGAGTACGTCAGACAGGAGGTGCTGGCCTCGAGAGGTCGCTATTTTCTTTGTCTCTCTTCTTGTCTCTTACAAAGACGCATTCCCAGTTCTGATTGATTTAAAAGGCGCACGTATAGGATTGCCGATGTCTATGATACTCTCCTTTAATGTAACTCTTAGTATAAACAGTAGTTTAGTCCGCCAGCTCTCCGCTGATAGTTAGATGCTCTGTGAAGAGCTCTTTATCTTTTCTCTCCTCTGCCGCGAATTGGCCTTGAAAGACAATAAAATATGCGACTACAAAGAAAATAAAATTAGATAGGAAAAATCAGGACCTCGGTTCAACAATACGGACCAACCAGTGGAATACAGCTGACAATTTGGTTGAATGTATCAGAACGTAAATTTCGTATCAATTGTAGCTCACATATATTACTTCCTAGATAACCACTGGATGTTTTGCAGCACGCCAGAACAATGGTTGTCATTACGGAGCACCGACACACTTCGTTGGTGCAATCGATAGTTTACGATCTAATGGAGGCGTCATACATCCACCAAAACCCAGGTTTGAACCGACGGTTAGCGTTCTGTACCATCCGAAGTCTCCGGCATGCTCAATTTGAGCTGGGCAATTTCAGGCAATCGCTCTTGCCAATCTCTTCTGCAATGGTAACTATGACTGAATAGGGAGTTTATGTTCTACCGATCGGTTATGGAATTGGTTTGAGCGATTACAAGATTACACTACTGTGCCCACATAGAATACGGAAAACCCGAAAGAAAAAGCCTCATGATTTTGCTTAGAAACGTGCCAAAAGCTGGTATCTGTCATTGGGGTTTCCACAGCTTCCTCAAGCAACCAATGGGAATCGTGCTAAAAACGGTCTATGTAATCGTCCGGGCTGTTAGACTCGAGGCGGAGTGCGTTAAGCGCCGAGGGACTTGGCGGTGTCGAGAGGAGTCGAGACGGCGCGGACGGTTGGATGGACGGCGAAGAAGGACTAAAAGGTTCAGACGAGTAGATGGGGAATGTAACTGTTGTTGAATACGATGGAGAATATAGGACGTCGCATAGGGCGAGTAGATAACACACACGTAAGACAAATACCGTACCAAATCTGATCTGGCCATATACATATAAGCGAGCGTGGGCGAGCGGAGTGAAGTATAACACAGGTACCAGAGGAACAAGGCAATAGGAGTATAAACTACGAAAAAGAGAAAGATATAAGAGAAATAGCCCGAAGGGCCAATAGTCGAAGAGAACGAGCCGGGGCGAGCCGTGTAGACAGCGGAGTCGCGCATACATCCGTCAGGGGTAAGGCGACGGGTCCGTGGTGCCTCGTACGATGTTTGGGAGTGGGTACGAGCCGGCAGGCACGAGCGAGGGTGCGAGAGTGCGGGTGGAGATGGCTAAGCGCCGGGCGGTTCGGTGTGACGGCCGTGTGGCTGGTCGTAACACGGGCCAAAAACTTCCGGACGTTTCTATAGACCGTTTTTGGTAGGTTTGTAAGCAAAGCTTCCTGCGAAATTTCAGGACGCTTATTTCTTACAGAGTCATAAGACTAGTCTTATTCTGTACTAACGAGCTCCAACCCATTTTTGCCACAAATCAGCCAACAAAAACTTCCTAATATATAATCCCACTCGAATGTTGTGCTCGTTGCGAAATTTTGAAAGTTTAGCTTGGATGAAGCAAAGATCGTGGCTCGTTCAACTGGGTTATAGGCCCTGAAAACCTCTTGATCGGAAGATCCTACAGGCCTGACCCTTGGCCCCTGGACCCTACCACATGTCCTATAAAGCCCAGGCGGTTCCATCACCCGTCCAAACTCTTCGCTACCTACAACATGTCTGCCTCCACCCAGCCGGTATTCCCCCCCAAAGAACGGTTTCCCAAATCGAGGCGGCCTGTCTCTCCGAGAGGTGTTCGAGTAGAACCAGAGGTCGGAGTGCGCAAGCCCGTTGGGGCGAAGCAGCTGCAGAAGTTAACGAAGGAGATGAATCAACTGGAAGTACTGGCAGGTCGAGCGACGGCGATACCAACCCTGTTCAGGCGGTTTCCAGGCAGTGGTTTCGAGGTTGCGGAGGATTACGACTTCCGCAGCGAGCTGAACTATCCGTTGGGCGACGAACGTCGTATGCAGTTGCCTCAGAATCACCTACGTGAGTCCTTTACTGACGCGACCACTGTTTCTTCCTGATGAAATTTGCAGCAGAATTCCCCCGCCTGGTGAACAACTGGGTTTTGTGCAAAGCTGGAACACGCAACCCGGTGGTACCAGCGTTGCGTAAGCCCGGTGTCCAGCACGACAAGGCGGTATATTCGCTATATGGGGTCATGAATCCAGGAAACGACGGTGCACGTCGACTCACGTATACGTATACTGGATACACCCCGCTGCGCAAGCCGTCCGATCCCCAGCTGTGGCAACTCCAAACGAAACTCATGGTGGCTCGTGTCTCCACACCATTCCGGGGACATTTTTCTTTTCGGGGCTGCCAGTGAGTGGTGTCCATTTTTCGTGAACGTGCTTCTGATCTACAGATCAGGTTGCCTGCAACCATCTTTCCTTCTGCCGTACATGAGGACTATTACTATGCGGTTCAAAACCCGGACAAGAACTACCGGGCCTACGCGGACCTCATGGTGGCAATGTGGAAAGTTCACGCTGCCAAAGGGCACTGCGTTGCCCTCGAAGAGTGGGAGGACGTCGACGTTGGGAAACCTCGACTTTAGGTTAGGTTAGGTTAGGTTAGGTTAGGTTAGG